>BSBN01001237.1:0-2400000 GCA_027924645.1 Cunninghamia lanceolata | reverse complement strand
ACAATAATTATAGTCTTATATTATGGAGATTACAACCAAAGAAAACTAAATATGTCATATCACTTTTATTCCTATTGAGACTATATTTTTTAAAAAAATTCAACATCTAATATAAATCAAAATTGGCTTAGAATCATTTTTATTAGATGGAATTAAAATGGACATGTTTACCTTCTACATTCTTCTGCCCAATCATATAAAATTCCAAGAACAGTGACCATGTTTTTTTCCTATGGTTGAAGAAAGTTCATTTTGGAGATAATTGCAAAGAAGGGAGGAATTTCTCCTAATAGTATATAAAATGTGGAAGAATAGACAAGGCACGTCAATTGTTTGACAAAATGTCTTAAAGAAATGTTATCTCGTGAAATGCAAGGATTGCAGGGTATCACAAAATGGATCAGTTGAAAAGGCTTTAGAGACTTTCAAGCGAATGAAATGGGCAGGCCCAATCATCCTCCTTGCCTGTGCACAAACTGAAGTTAGGGAACAGGGTATAATGGAGGGAAACATTTGTCATATGTTGTAAAGAATGTGAACCGTTTGAAACAATGCCTGAGAGAGAGGTCTTTTTCGTGGGATGCATGATTGCAGGAATTTCACAAAATGGATTTGTTGAAAAGTCTCTAAAAATATTTAGGCAAATGTAACTGGCAGGCAAAATTCAAAAATCTACGACCTTTGCCAGTATCCACTCTGCCTGAGCCTATATGGGAGCTTTAGAATAGGGCATGGACCTACATGAGAGCGTAAAGGAAATACAATTTCACCAGATGTTGTAATTGCAAATGCCCCGATACACATGCGAGCACATGAACTATTTGACAAAATCCCTCAAAGAAATGTTGTCTCATAGGCTGCAATGGCTGCAAGACCTGCACAAGAGGGTTTTGATGAAAAGGCTTTACAGTATTTACTGCGATGCTACTCTTAAAATGTTTCACGACTTACATTCTTCCTCAAACATCTGTGTAGAAGTGGATAGGTACAGTGAGGTCGAATGGTAAGGGGATTGATGACAGATAGAGGGAATAAAAGACCTCAGGACGTAGTTGGATTTAAGGCCATAGAATGATACACGCTTTCATGTAGGGGACAGATCGCAGCCAAAGACACAGGAGATCCATGTGAAGTTGGAGAAATTGGCAAGCACGGTACGTTCTAGATTCAAGACATTTTACTAATGTTGTGGAAGAGGAGGAGAAAGAATTTCTGCCGACATAGTGAAAAGTTAGGCAATTTGCATTTGGTCTGTAAAACATACCCCATACAGCAATCTATTATAGTTGTAAAAATAAAATTAGAGACTTTCAGGCAAACACAAATTGGTAGATGTAAAGTTGCAAGTGCCCCTTCCAATTCACAAAAACTTATACATAAATTCTCTTGTGATTGATTTCAAATTCTAATTGCCTTAAGACATATCATCAAATTGAATCCAAAAATCAAAGTTGAACTAAAATAAATTTATTAACAAAATTTTCAAGAACTAAAATTTCTGAGAGGAGAGCTCTTACTGATTTCTCCAACACTCCAAACCAGATCTCAGTGGTTTTCTTCCTCACAATCCAAGCAAATTTATAGAAAAACTTGACCTTCATGGATGAAACTCCAAGTCTTCAGTCAAGTCTCCATCATAAATGCACCTCTCCATTTTCTAAGTTGCCATTCAATGGTTGTGGAAATGGACTTGCAAATCCTCAAATTTTCCAATGGCAATAAATTTTAAGAAGGAAAATGGACTCATCTCATAAATTGGGGTCTTGACTTGAGGAATGGAGGGATGGTTCTTTATTTATTTCTCATTCTAGAAGTATCCTTACACCTTGTTTATGATTTTGTTTTTAAATGGAACTATATTTCTCTCATTTAATTTTCAAATTCAAAATTTTAAAAATTGAGTTGTGACAGTATTTTACACTAAAAAAGAAATAAAAACATAAAAAAAAAAATCATCATAGATGATTGAGAAATTAAAAAAGTGGAAAAATCCCCTTACCTGAGCTTTTGATGCCCGAAAATACCTGTCGCCTGTCACTGGAAAAAATGGGGTTGCAGGCATTTTTTTTAAAAAATAATACTTTCAAAAAATGGGATCCCATTTTTTGGTCCTAGGTTCAGGATCCGCTAAGAAACGCGATCTCGTCCTAGATTTTAGGCTCGGGATCGACCTATAATGGGATCCTATTTTGTAGGAATGGGATCCCATTTTTAGTTACCTGATTTTGAATTTTTTTCGAACTCTTAAACTTCCACCTTAAGTGGACTCATCTTTGTGCATGCACCCACTTAGAATTTTAGTTTTATGGTAAGTTATATTCCCATAAGTAGGTTGGTTTGACACGGAAGATGTAAGGCTATAAAAGCCCATGCAAAGCAATGCAAAATGTATCCCGATTGTATTTAGAAATCAATAGATTACTCTATATTTTAATATCACTGTGCAATAATGATTTGAACTGGTTTCTGTGTATATGTTCTACCATTTTCTATACTTCAATGATCAAACAATCAATAGCAATTTCCAACTCGTTCACAACAAAAAGTGGTAAATATTTGTTTTCTTTTTATTAGTTAAAATTGACCTTTGACTATTGAAATGGATGATATTTAATAATAACCATCTATGCAAGACCCAAAAATAAATCAACTACTATGGTTTGATGGATGTAATACCTATTCTAAAGATCCTATTTTGATTTAAGACGAGCCTCCACAGATCCTAAAAATAGTTAATTCTACTCTTAACAGTAATTGCGAATCGGATTGAAGGGTTCGAGGTTTTTCACATTTTCCCCGCTGGCAGATCATAATTTCATTTTCTTTCCATCCTTATTCACATTTCTCTGCGGTTAGATTTGATTCCTTGTATGTATAATATGGCATAACGTATTTTAAACCCTTTGCCTACCGGTTGTTTCTAGGCCTACTCAATGACAAATAATTAGCTGTAGCTTCTTGTCAATAAATATCTGATGTTTTTTATTTTATTATCAACTTAAGGCCTCCAACGTCTCAGAAACCAATGCACTTTCTTGTTACATCTATTTACTTTGTTATGCTACGCCCTTGAAAGCAACGAGAGCAATAACTCCAACCCTAAAATCCATCGCCCACTTTTCCAATAAGTCTGATTACTTATGACTGCAATGAAAAGGGAGTTCAGCTTACCCGCGACTTACAGTAGGAATTTTATTCTGATTTCTTTGATCCTGCTACTCGCCACCGTGCGTGCTTACTTGTTTATGTTGTTTTTATTAAATCTAGGCGGGTAACAACAGTATTTCTGAAACAGGTTTGAAGACAAATTTGTTGGAAGCTACATTCACAATGGCCATTAACTGGTAATAAACCCAGCATGCTCTATCCTTTCTGTTTTTACCTAATTTTCCCTTATTCTTGCTCTACCTTTTGATATCTGGTTCCGTGTATAGGTTATCGGTGATTCTCCTCTTTTTGGCTGCGTCAATGACTGTGTCATCGAGTGGAGAGAAGAGCAATGACATTTTGTTAGACACAGAAGGTCACCCTCTGCAAGCGGGGCTGAATTACTTCATTTTGGTCGCCGCACAAGGCAATGAAAGAGGACTTGTTCTCACTACTTCTTGTCCGCAATACGTTGTGGAGGATAAATCTGGAGAAAGGCTTCCCGTGGCATTCCACCCCATTTGCCCTGAAAATGCTTCGTCATTTCAACACAACACAGCTGTGCATGTTACAATCTCTGCACCATCTATTTGCTTAAATAATTCCTTTGCGGATGCTTGGTCCATCGAGAGGGTATCTGGAATCAACCAGACTTTAGTTAAAGTGACTTCAGGGGGAGGCGGGTCATTTAGGATTTCCAGAATAGGAGACGATGAATATGGGATATTTTGGTGTCCGGCAGTGTTCTGCAGCACAAGGCTTGGGATTGGCCCTGCCTGCTCCGCCCTTGCCATTCATAATGACAACCAAGGGAAAAACTGGGTCGTTGCAGGCGGTTTGCAGCCCCTACATGTTCAATTCAAGAAGCTCTCTTTGAGTTGAGTTGGAAAGTTTGTGTTGCAGCTGTGAATGAGATAACCTCCTACCATATTTTTTAATAACAGCTGGATGTGCTATGGAAATACCAATTTGAAGCCTTTATCAGTGGTTATGCTTATCTAAATTACAAACTCTTTTCTCTTACGTTGGATATGGATTTATAATTATTGATAAATATAATATGTTATGGTAATAAATTATAGGGAAGTACAATATATATTACAATTAATTTAGATGTTTAGAGAGATGATAGATCAATCAATAAAATTATATTATAAATTAATCAAATAAGTTGAAATCTCTAAGATAGTTAAATAGAAATGATAATAAAAGTGAGATGAATTAAGACTTATTTAGAAATTGGATCCATGTGAAATGTGAATCCAATTTTTGTACATAGAATACGGAAATCCTTTACAAAGTTAATATTACTGTTTTTATTAGATGGTAAAATATGATATGAAAGGATCTAAAACCTTTTACAAACAAAAGGGCATCGGCTAAAAAAGTAGTCGAACAATAGCACAACTAGAGTAAAGCTACATAAAGCTACAAAGAAAACCTCCGAACCAATATGAAGTTGCCAACTACCATGGCTCAAGGAGACAAAGCTACAACAAAAATGCAATGAATAGGTAACTATGCCAATGACCTACACAATCCTACACCTAGACCTAGAAATCTACACACCCATGGCCTGAGTGTGGGATTATGAAACGAATTTAGGAATAGGATCAACAACCATTGGAGCAACCTCTTAGGCTTGTGTGTTATGTGGATTTCTATTAAATTCTCTCTTTTCACTAAATATTTCTATGAACGGAAGGTCCCCATGAATAATGGATGTTTTGATAATGAAACTTGTGCAACTTTCCCACTTAAGAACAATAGATTATCCTTTGTCCTTTTACATGGCATTTCTCATTTGTAGTCTACAGTTATTTATAATTGTGAGTATAAGATTCATATATTCAAAAAAAAAAAAAAAAAATTCTTCCATTTATTCTTAAAACATGCAAACCTTAGATGAAGTAAAATGGAGATTCAAGAAAATGTGAAAACAAAAACTAAAGCAGAGTTACCATATGATCCGTTGTGAAGTAGATTTGCTCCACTAGATGTAGATCTCAAGATAAAAGATATCTGATAAATTTTGTAGCATAAGTTTGATTTCATGTTCATAGATAAATTGTTGAGAGAAATAGGATTAATATATATAGATTTATTTTTTGAAATTAATAGTCAAGATTAAAAGATAAGATCAATAGTTGTCATTAAACGAGGAGGAAAATGGTTATATTAATAAAGTTTCATTAATATTTTTGGTTGCAAATATTAACGGGTTGGAAATGGTCTTCAGATTTGTCACTAAATTGGAGAAGGTGAGTGGTTAGATGTAATTAACTATTAAATGGGGTAGTTAACTCCTCATTACTCTATTAAATTATTTCAATTATATAGCGTTTAAGTGGCATGATGAGTGAGAAATCGGTCAAATTAAGTATATAAATATATTTATTAATTTAGTTATGGGGATAATTAAATAAATGAATTATTTAATTATGCATGGAGGATAAAAGGAATATTAAATAATAAAATTATTTAATTGTGCATGGGAGGTGAATGACTTATATTAATTAAATAATTAGATTATTTAATTAAATGAAGGATGAAATAGATTAATTAAATATGATTATTTAATTAATGAATGAATGGAGAAATGTTAGTGTGTTAGTAGTTAGAAATGGTGAATTTTAATGTTGAAAAGGTAAGGTAAAATTTAGGTGTCTACAACAATGATCATCTAAATGCATATAACAATATAATAGGCTAGACATAGAAAGTAACACTTATGTACATATGACTCCACTCAATGGTGGAACACATGTTTACCTAATGGCCAATCTTTGATCAATCACAATTATTCTATAATAGAATGTGATTTAATTTTGGTATATAGACAATATTGGAGAGGTAGAAGAGTCTTTACAAATCAAGGCTTGATAGTGTGAGGATGAAAAATGTGCATAGACCTACATGGTAGTCCGATGATAATGTAGAGTCCTAACCATTCACATGTAAGAATTCAAATTATATATACCTCCTAGTATATTATTTCTTAGTGACAAGTTTTCAAATATTTTTCTATTTTTCCACTTAATAGTCTATAAAAATATTTTTACAGGGCAATTCCATTATAGGCTATGGGTCTATGTTATAAATGCTCAAAAGAATTACTGAAGATTTAATTTGTAGAATTATAGTAGTTTGAACAATAATTATAGTCTTATATTATGGAGATTACAACCAAAGAAAACTAAATATGTCATATCACTTTTATTCCTATTGAGACTATATTTTTTTAAAAAATTCAACATCTAATATAAATCAAAATTGGCTTAGAATCATTTTTATTAGATGGAATTAAAATGGACATGTTTACCTTCTACATTCTTCTGCCCAATCATATAAAATTCCAAGAACAGTGACCATGTTTTTTTTCTATGGTTGAAGAAAGTTCATTTTGGAGATAATTGCAAAGAAGGGAGGAATTTCTCCTAATAGTATATAAAATGTGGAAGAATAGACAAGGCACGTCAATTGTTTGACAAAATGTCTTAAAGAAATGTTATCTCGTGAAATGCAAGGATTGCAGGGTATCACAAAATGGATCAGTTGAAAAGGCTTTAGAGACTTTCAAGCGAATGAAATGGGTAGGCCCAATCATGCTCCTTGCCTGTGCACAAACTGAAGTTAGGGAACATGGTATAATGGAGGGAAACATTTGTCATATGTTGTAAAGAATGTGAACCGTTTGAAACAATGCCTCAGAGAGAGGTCTTTTCCGTGGGATGCATGATTGCAGGAATTTCACAAAATGGATTTGTTGAAAAGTCTCTAAAAATATTTAGGCAAATGTAATTGGCAGGGAAAATTCCAAAATCTACGAATGTCTACAGTTGAATGTTTTTGAAGGAATGTAATCAGATGTATATAAAAAGATATAGTGTGAATAATGGGTGTACTTTTTGTGTGTATCCTGCACATACATTGTTGACAGTATATGTTCTCAAGTGAAACAGAGTGTCCCTCTGTATGAGTTTTACTTGATTCAATGGAATGGACATTATAAGCCAGTGAGGCCTGTAATCAATGAGATTCTTTTATACACTAGTGAGGCAATATTGTATGCCAGTGAGGCCTATAATTAGTGAGATTGTTTTATAAGCCAGTGAATCATTTTCGAGTGGTTTTATGCCAGGGGCTTTCCACTTAGGAAAATATCTGTGTTATGATTTGTTATTGATGAGTTTGATTCTCAGTCTATTTGTTGATCATGTGTCATTTGTCATAAAGTCAGTTAATTTACTATGATCTATTTGAACTCATACTAGACTTCAATTACTATCTGAAACAATAATACTATGCACGAATGAGTCATTATTTTTCAGTCTCAATATTGAGTTGACGCATTCTTGATTTTGATCAATCTGTTTAGTTGTCCAAATCTTTCATGATGTCATCTACAGTCAATGGGAATTGTTTTTTTTCTGCATCAAAGTTTTTGAAATACAAGGTTGAAGGTCACTAAGTCCTGCATACCACTGATTCACCCCCCTCTCAGTGGTGTTGTGCTCCAACAATTGGTATCAGAGCCAGACCCTTGTAAGAAGTCTAACCAACTTAAGGGTTCCTGGAAGTGGAGTACAATGGGTAAAAAGAATAGGAATAAGGCCTTGAGTAGAGAAAAGATAACTGCTGATCATAAAATTGAAAAACAAGTCTCAGTCAAGTCCAACAATGGATTGTTGCATGAGTCAACTATGAATATAGATACAAAGTGTCATAAAGAAATCAGTCCTACAGTTAAGAATCATGACAATGTGAATGTGAGTAGACATGAATTTGATGATTTTGTAGTTGAATTTGATGATGAAGAAGCATATCTATTTGTGGATGAATATGATTATGAACAAGATTGTGAGACTAATTTAAAAGAAGAGCTCATGTGTGCCTTGGATACAATCAAGGAACTTAGAAAGGAGAATAAGATATTAGGAGAGCAACTTCAACAAAAGATAGAATTCAAGAACAAGGTATGTTCAGATTTTGAAAAAACTTCTTTAGAGTTTAAAAATGTCAGAAATCAGACTGCAGAATTAAAAAGTCATGTTAATGAATCTGATAAATTGATTATTAGTCTAAAAACTAAAATTGAGGAAGCAAAATGAATAAAAGATGTAACAAATTCTGATCTTGAGGTGAAAAGAATTGAATGTCTGAGACTTGAAAGTGAAATTGTCAATCTAAAGAATAGTTTGGATGTTGTCAAAATAAAGAAGTTTGTGAAAGGCAAAAATACTTTAGATGAAATATTGAATAGTCAGAAAAACTACAAGGATCATTTTGGCTTAGGATATGAAAAAGGGGAAAGCTCTGGTGTTAAAGATGAAGTTAAAAAGGAAATAGTTTTTGCAACAGCAGATAGGAAGAGTTTCAAGGTTAGACAGACTCCTAGGTAGAAGATAGATCTAAATTATCATTCTACTATTTCTGATGATGACAAGAAGAGAGAAAAGGATGAAACTACTGATATTGGAAGAAGAAGAACTAACAGTTTTTCAAGACCTTTATCTATCAGGCAATATCATTCGGTCAGGTATAACTATTCTTAGTTTCATGATTATTTCTATGTATGTCATAAGTATGGTCATAGAGCTAGGGATTGTAGTCATTATGGTTTGTCAAATCAAAACTACAATGTTGTTTGCTATAACTGCAATAAGGAAGGACATATGAGAAGAGACTGCTAGATGCATGCAAAATATGATTATAGAAACTCAAGAAATAGACATTATTATTCTTCTGGCAATATCATATGTTACAGGTGCAACAAGGTTGGACATACATCACAATATTGCTGGAGTAATCTTGTAAGGTCAATTAGAGATAACGAAAAGGTAAGTACTTTGGACAAGCAAAAGAAAGAACCTATATTAGTTTGGAGGAGAAAACAAAGTATAGAAAATGCAAGTGAACCAGTGCATAGCTCACAAAATCCTAAATAAGTAGGATCTTGGAGATAGGGGGAGAAGGTTAGTGTTTTACCCTACATCCCCTAGAGAAGATCAAGAAGTGATTTATTGATTCCATGTTGTGCTATCCATGATGCATATTCATAGTAAAGGGTGGTTGTTGTTTCATAAATACCAAAGTTAACTACATATGGGTGGTTCATGTCTGATTCTGTGATTGAATCTTCATGAGATATTGTTACTTTTGATTATGGTTTGCAGTATTGATATCTCCACGTGCTACAAAGGTTCTTAAAGTCAAAGGAGAAGAGAAAAATCAAAGTTTTTATCATCTTCAGGATGTTCATATGTTCATCATGATTTGTGTCTGAACATCAAGATATCATAGTTTAAAAACTTCTTGAGTTTTATTCATAGCCTCACCTTGGTATCTTTGATGGAGTTGACAGTGTGTTATGACTCATTCTCAATTTTAAGAAATATGGCAATATTATTGTTTTGTGATAATCAGTGCTATGTATACTTGCCTCAATCATGAGATGGTGATAGTTGATGAGTGTGACAATTGTTGATGACAGATCAGGATAGTCTTTGACTTGCAATCTGAATAACATCAAGAGAGTAATTTGTAAATGAAAGGTGCAGTTAGAGACAATTGTAGTGCAAAGGTATTTCAGGTATAAAGTGATAGTGAGTATGTGCAGTGAACTAAACTCTCATGATAGTTTTGACAATATTTTGTATGACAGTGAATTTTGTGGTTGACAGTGATAGTGCTCTTTTTACCAGTACTTTTAAGGTAACTCTTGCTTTCTAAGTATTTATCTTAGATATCTGCCTTTAGTCAACATTTTTCAGCCTCAGGTGTAATCAATGATAAGTATTGTGTGACAATGGACTCTTGCATAGTATTCTTGCTTATCTGATGCTTGAATAGTTGTGGTAAAGAATAATGTGTTTTTGGATTGGTTGCAAATTAGTTAAAACAAGTGATTGTATATATTGGTGGTATCTTCACTCAGACCTATGATTTTGGTTGTCAATGCTCAATGATCCCTGACAATGTTCAGTGCATCTTGTAAATGGTATAGTTTCAGTTTGACTGATGACATGATGTTCTTGAGGTTATTGTTCTTGTTTTTGTCATGTTAATTATAAGTCATATTAGTGATGTTTTTGACTCACAGCCTGATGATGGAAATAGTCCTAGTTTGTTTTGATTCTTATAGATATGGGGAGTAATTTAATGTCAAAAACATAGTGCAATTCAGTTTCTAGATCATGATCAGTATAACAATGATGATGTCTGACAGTGAAGGACAGACAAGGCATATGCACTTTACAAGGTATATAGTTAAGTATGGTGTCTTGTTGAGAAAATAGGTGTAAATTCAGGCTCTACATCTTTTGGGATAGGATTAGTCATTAAGAACAGTGATATTTCCTTATTCACAAAACGGGACAATATTGATGGTCAATGCCTTGGTAATCATGTTTGCAAAATATGGCAAGTATATAGGACAGATTGATTGGTCATGCTCTGATCAGTTATCTTTGTTTCATGTTCTGCATGCTCTGACTGTGTCAGTAGTTTGAGCTTTGACAGTGATTTTTGGATATAACAGTGATTGGTCATTATTGATTCAAACTTTGTTCTTTTGTTTCATCATGGTCAATATGATTAGTATCTAAAGTTCTTGGAAGTGGTTGATGACAAACAGATTTTTCATTGCCTTGATTTTCTTTCTTCTTCAAGGACATTGGAGGTGGATGAAGTTGTAGAACAGTCTTTTAGACAATATTCTTTGGCTGTATCTAAGTGCAGTCTTATGTGTGGTACAAAGTAGAAGCATTTACATTTGCTGTGACTAAGTTTCAATGATGGATGAAGATGGTTTGATAGTACTTATTTGCTGAGATCTAATAAAAGAACATTTCCTATGTCTTATTCTTAAGACAGTGATATGTTGCTTGTTTTTAGTATTTCTCTCAAGGGTAAATGGCAGTGCTTGTTTATCATTTGCAACATATCTGAATGACAATGATTTGTATCACTATTCAATTCCTCTTTGTTGGGTGATAGTACTATTCAAGGGAGTATAGATTCTCTTTGGTTAGAGTGTTGCTAAATAAGCATACAATGACAGTGGTTTTGTGCAATGACAGTGGTATGACATGATTTGCAATAACAATGGTCTTTTTGCTAACAGTGCAGTGAACAAAGCAGGTACAGGTTCATTTTGGTGGACAACTTTAGATGACAAATTTGTCATCTACATACTTAAGGATAGCAAATGCAAAATCTAGTGGGTGCATTGTGATGGGCCTATGTCAATGTTGCAATGATATGTGGTAACAGTGCTAATGTCAAGACAAGACATGGTTTGATATGATAATGACATTTCTTTCTTTAAGTATATGATACAAATACTATTTAATCTCTCGATCAAGTTATTTGATGGTGTTTGTTGACCCCACACATACTTGCTTGGACACAGTGTTTAGTATTACTTAGATCATCTTCAGGGGGAGCTTGTCTTTTGGTGCCAATGTTATTTCTATTAGCATCCTCAGTTGTATTTTTGGCCATTTTGTTTCTAATAGTTTTCTGTGCTTTTTGCATTTGGGATTCTGGTCACTTGTACAGGTTTTTCTTCTTTCTACCTTTGGCCTTGTTGTCAAAAGGGGGAGAGAACACTATCACTATCTGGTATTGGTGAATATCTATATTGGTACATCTTGGTGAATATCTGTATTGGTATTGGGCATCTCAGTGGTATATCTATATATTATCTACTTAGTGGTTTACTCAGTAGTTGATATATCTGTATATAATCTACTCAGTGGTCTACTCAGTGGTATTGCTATATCTGAGCATCTCAGTGGTATATCTGTATATTATCTACTCAGTGGTCTACTCAGTAGTTGATATATCTGTATATAATCTACTCAGTGGTCTTCTCAGTAGTATTGCTATATTTGAGGTATATCTACTCTTTGGTGAGTATTGGTGAAACTGGTATTTGTCTATTTGCTTTTCGGCATGACTTTGGAACTGGAAAGTTGCTACTATAATCTGGCACTAATCTAGCACTATTATTGGTATCTGATATTGGTAGATTCTTGATGGTATCTGGCTTTAGTAGACTCTTGTATCTGAGGAATTGATACTTGTATCTGAGTTTGAAATCTGATATTGTTTTTTGATAATTGTGTTGGAATGGTAAGGTTTGACATCAATGCCAAAGGGGGAGTTTTGTTAACCCCAGTTGGCAGTTTTCAGTTGGTAGTGATGTCAATAGCGGTAACATGTTTGATGTCACACCTGGCAGTTGGTTTTTGGTAGCTAGTCATCTTTTTGACCTGTTGACTTGGCAGAATGTTTTGGCTCCAAATGATATGCACCGCATAAGTGGTAAAGATTAACATTGTGCATAAATAATATTCTCTAATGTATTTTATTCAGCATTATTTTTCACCGGTTGCAAGGTTGTTTACTGATCTAAAAGGTCATTTCTCTTTTATTTTTTCAAGCCCTCTTTAGGGAAAACCGGAACAGCCAGTTAAAGGTATTAAAAAAGGATTGTATCTCCACTTTCAGGCACTTCATTTGATCATTGCATTGCACAGTGTAAGGTTTGACTATTTTCTGATCATTATCATGAAACCTCATGGAGATATTTCAGTTCATCATTGCGGTGTAGGGTTTGACTATTTTTCTGATCATTATCATGAAAAACTCATGGAACAAACAACAAGTTTGTGAGTTGAAGTGATGTGCAAATCTGAAAGAGGTGACTGCATTATTGTTTTTGGTAACATTCTTTTTGACTTTCTTCTGCAACATCATCATACCAAGTGCTATTCTTTCTATATCTCATTGTTTGTAAACGGCTGATCATGTATATGGCTGAATGTGAAATATAGTGTCATCAGTTGATCATTGGGTATGGATTTTTCTTTTTCAAGTTTGAGGGTTTTTAGAACAGGGGTATTCTTGCATATATTTTAATTTGTCACCTCTGCCGACAGGTTTTTGAAGATCTCTTATATTCTGGTAATGGGTTAGGGTTTAACCCATATGCAGTAATCATTTATTTATTTCTTTAAACTCAATAGGCATTTCAAGGTAGCTTTCTTTATTCGATTGAGTTCTGGAACATGATTCTCAAAGCTTTATCATGGGTTTACAATATTTTAGTTATAACTATCTCAGAATTATTTCTTCGAATGAAATGTTTCTTGTATATGAAGGAGTTGTGGTTTTTATAACCCTAGGGTTTCTCTTGGGTAACCGGCAGTTGATCTTTGTAACCCTTTTGAGGGTTAACAGTTACATGTCACATCTCTTTTGAATAGTTTCTGTTTTTATCTATGATCAAAAACAAAATGTTGATTATTCTGTTGAAGGTTGCAATTGTAAAACTATTGATTGGTTTTCATTTCAGTTTCAGTTTTTGAAGGAATGTAATCAGATGTATATAAAAAGATATAGTGTGAATAATGGGTGTGCTTTTTGTGTGTATCCTGCACATACATTGTTGACAGTATATGTTCTCAAGTGAAACAAAGTGTCCCTCTGTATGAGTTTTACTTGATTCAATGGAATGGACGTTATAAGCCAGTGAGGCCTGTAATCAGTGAGATTCTTTTGTACACCAGTGAGGCAATGTTGTAAGCCAGTGAGGCCTGTAATCGGTAGATTCTTTTATAATCCAGTGAAGCATTTTCACGTGGTTTTATGCCAGGGGCTTTCCACTCAGGAAAATATTTGTGTTATGATTTGTCATTGATGAGTTTGATTCTCATGTCTATTTGCTGATCATGTGTCATTTGTCTTAAAGTCAGTTAATTTACTATGATCTATTTGAACTCATACTAGACTTCAATTACTATCTAAAACAATAATACTATGCACGAATGAGTCATTAATTTTTAGTCTCAATATTGAGTTGATGCATTCTTGATTTTGATCAATCTGTTTAGTTGTCCAAATCTTTCATGATGTCATCTATAGTCAATGGGAATTATTTTTTTTCTGCATCAAAGTTTTTGAAATACAAGGTTGAAGGTCACTAAGTCCTACATACCACTGATTCACCCCCCTCTCAGTGGTGTTGTGCTCCAACAAAGACTACTTTTTCCATATCTACCAAAGTCAATGAATATCTCATTTCCTTTATTTTATTATCAACGTCTAAGAAACCAATGCAATACCCTTGAAAGCAACGAGACCAATGCACTTTCTAGCTAGATCTATTTAATCTATTATGCCTTGAAAGCAACGAGACCAATAACTCCAACGTAAAATCCATCACCATAATTTCCTTATAAGTTTGATTACTTATGACTGCAATGCAAAAGGAGTTCACTCACATTAAGATGGGATCTTACCTGCGACTTATGACAAGAATTTTGTTATGCTTTCTCTTAGTTTTTCTACTCACCACCATGCTTACTCAAGCATCTGACCCCACTCCAACTTTTAAAGGTTAGTGTAAATATCATTGCCTTGTAATGAAATCAACCATGGCAGTAATGATGACACGAATATAGTCATCCTTTAACATCCTTAAATATATTATTAGTCATGTTATTGACTTATAAAGTTTTACCACATTCATTAAATGTGCACTAAGCAAAATAAACGACATAGATAGCAAATGTAAATATCAAGACTAATTGCCTTGAGTAAATGATCTTAAAGAAAAAGAATATAATGAAGAGATAATTGAATCAGTAAACATTTCTCATAAATATCAATATATAGTAGACATTAACACAACATTAATCTAGCGTAGAAATCTTATTTTATATCTCTAAGAACATGGTTATATCATTGGAAAATTATTTTCTCATTTTCCCCCTTTTACAATGAAGAATACAACCCATTTGATAATCCAATCCAAGGATAACTAATATAGTCAATGAGTTACACATATCATCAAATGAGAAAAGTTGAATTGCTCATGTATGAGGCTCACGTGAGGAGTTTGTGGGCACTCCACACTAACTCAAATATGTTGAGGAAGAGAACACATTTTCTCCAACATCCTATACTGTTGTGGATGACAGTGGACAATAATCCCCACAACCCTAGATGATGACATTGTTGGTCATGGAAATGCGAGAAAAGGAAGAGACAACATGGAGGGAAGGGATGTTGATGTGGAAGGAGGACAGAAAGAGTTGGCAGCAAGGTTGGGACAAGTTAAATGTGGGGAATCCCATTTCATCGTAATAAACCTAAAGATAATGGGTCTCCATAGTTAAGATTCATCTGAAGGCACCTAGAGAGATACAACATACCAATGATATTTGAGGAAGAATAGCATGTCATTATCCTTGGGAAAATATAGATTAACAATAGTCTATATAGGCTTGAATCCAACAAATCTTTCTAGCTACTGCATTCCACCACCTCACTAAATATTCTATTATAAGTACTAATGACAACAAATTGTAGATTTTCAATCCTCCTCCAAATAATCTTAACAAATTGCAAAAATGCAAAATAGCATTGCTGAGAGATAATGGCCAACCAATCAATACTTCACCAACCTCAAACACAAATGCTGCTACTAAGGATATCATGTGCTAATAGAATAGAAAACTATGAGAAATAACTTTCTCCTCAAAAGGAGACATCAAATCAAGATAAGGTTAGCATGATGTTGAGAATTGACTGTTAAATATTAGATTTGACATCACATTTAAAGTAATAGTTATATGTGAAAATTAAAGTCATCTCTTCTTCATCAACATTAAAATATGGTTTTTCTTTTTATTATTTCATTTTATTTTTTTATCGATTCGAATACATATATTTATCTTAGTTCATTGTATCAAAATACTAATTGTTAACTGAATGTGTTAGTAGTCAAAGATATATATTTCCTAAACCATAAACACAACATAAATCCATGATCTAGGAAGGTAAAATTAAGACTAAGGCAACACTTATGATCAGACAAGAGACATAGGACAATGCATGAGAATGGGTAATCTCTCCTTCGTTAGGTTATACTAGGCTAAAGGTGTATTCCCTAAGGTTATTTGACAAATGTAAAAACACATAACTATGCCATAAGCAACCATACCCAATGCATGATAAACTCCTCACTAACCTCATAGCATGTTGGCAGTTGTAACTAGACCTAAATACCTTAATGAAGTAGATAATGACACCCTTTCACATGTAGAAAGAGATATCAACATTGTATCCCTACAAGTTAATCCCCTTAAACTATGCATACACGTGTAATACATAAACATACTAACATGATCATCTATTCATTTGTCAATTTGTGATTCCATGAGATTTGACATTAGTTACAACATTTGATCATGGTAGCGTGGGGAATCTAAAGTACTCATATGCTACAAAATATGTATTTGATTTATATTTTTGGAAGTGTGTTGATATTTAACCACCAATATGGGTGCCTACTCTATTAGGCAATAGATTCTAAAAACACAATAAGAGATCGACACTTGCATGAACTAACTAAGAAAAAAAACACATATAGACGTGTTAATGAGACAATAGATATTACATCTGGACATACATTATAATTATTTTCCAAATGAGATCATTCCATATTGTATTAATAGAATGAGATTACAAATACTAATTTTTTTTATTGGAAATTCTTCACCAATTAGCAAATAGTTGAAATCACGACATCTATTTGTGAATATTACAAATTGTAAAGGGGGCTAAATCACCCATTTTATAAAATCTTAAGTTAGTTTTCATTAAAATACCTATGAATTATTTAATTATACTTTTAAATTGAATTATTTCACTATAGTAAGCAATGCAAGATTAAAGACCAATCACTAGTAGTTTATAATATAATTACAAATCATTATCATATTTTCTATTAATATTACATTCCAACCATTACTTTTGGAGAATATGTCCATTACAAATAAACTCCCATTTATCCAATTTTAACCCCCTTAATTCCTCCTACTCCCATCCTATTTTAACCCTACCATCTCCTCATTCTTTTCACTTTGTATTCCCCCACAACTGCTTCAGCTTCTTTGCTACAATCATGGCAACCTCAATAAAAAATCTTCATTTGTATCTCCCTATGTTGGTGTAACTTTGACCATAAATGCAATCCAATCCTTACATTGTAATGCCTCCCACTACTTTGCTATTATTGTATCGACCATTGCATGTTTCTAAATTAGTCTCCTTTGGAGGTTATTGTATTTGGCTATTGTTAGTCATTGAGTGTGGAGTGTATTTTTGCTCTAGGAAGAATATATTTTGTGGTGTATGTTATAACAACATTATTGATTCTACATTTTAATACAGAGAGTTATTTTCTGCTTAAAGTAGATGTAGCCATTTGGTGAACCATGTTAAAAAATTTGTTGGCTGTCTTTTGCATTTGTTCTGAGTTTGATTTATTATTTTGTTTTTTTCTGTATTGTTCTTTTCTTCACTCAACAATTGGTATTAGAGCTTTGGTGAAGAATCTCGGTGAAGCAGCTCAATGGTGAAGCTAGTTGGGAATCGTGAAGACTTTCCAAAAGAATGGACGAAGTAGACAAATGGAAAATTAAGAAGTTTTTAGGGTAGAATTCAGGCTATGGAAGGTTCAGATGGAATTGCTGCTAATTAAGAAGGATCTATCACTCACACTACTAGGGAAAACCAAAGGAAAAGGCTTGATGTCTGATGAAGACTCAGAGACTCTAGATAAGAAATCAAGGGCCACTATCTTTCTTTCATTGTCAAGCAATATCCTCTTCAATGTTTCAGTAGAGAAGACATTTAAAGTGCTATGGGATAAGATTTCAGATATGTATGAGATGACATCGGCATGAAACAAGGTATACATCATGAAGAAGCTATACAATTTAAAAATGAATGAAAGAAGGATCATGTCTAATCACCTAAATGAGCTTAATACTTTGGTCACTCAATTGATTTCTGTGGGTACAAAACTAGATGATGAAATCAAAGCAATTCTGTTATTATGCTCTCTACCTAACAGCTAGGAAGGAGTGGTGATGGCAATTAACACTTATGTGGCCACCAAGAGTACATTAAAATTTGATGATGTTGCAACTACTCTTCTCAGTGAAGACATGTGGAGAAAAAATCAAGAACCCTCATCTGGTGATGCCTTGACTGCTATAAGTACTAACAATAGAGGAAGCGGTCACAACAGAGGTAGGAATAATAACAAAAGAAGGTGTAAATCTGCTAGAAGATCAAAGTCCAGGGGTAGAAAATGGAGAATGTTAGTTTTGTTGCAAAGCTGGTCACACCAAAAGAACTTTTAGAACTACAAAAAGGAACAAGAGAAGGTGAGCAATAATGATGCAAACACTGCATATGATAAAGAAGATGGTGTTTTGGTTTTATCAGCGAGTGATACTACTATAGATTCATAGGTTCTTGATTCTGGTGCATCTTTTCATGCTACTCTATGTCAGGGTGCTTTCACAAATTATCAAGAAGGTATGTTCGAAAAAATTTTTCTTGGTGATAATAAATAATATGAAATCATAGGAAAAGGTGATGTGGTATTGTCATTAAAAAATGGAAATAAATGAATCTTGAAAGATGTGAGATATGTTCCCACACTAAAATGGAATCTCATCTCTGTAAGTCAACTTTATAATCAAGGGTGTGATGTCAAATTTTCTTTAGATACTTGGAAAATCACCAAGGGTGTTTGGGTGCTTGCAAAAGATTGCAAATTGGGTAGTCTTTATATGTTAGAATGTCATGGTGAAGTGGAAGCTGTAATGGCAGTTGTGGACAGTGGCTCAGATCTTTGGCATAAGCGGCTTGGACATATGAGCCACAAGGGACTTGAAGTCACGCTTCAAAGGGACCAACTACCAAGACTAAAATCTGTGGATTTGGAGTTTTGTGAGCATTGTCTCCATGGAAAACAAAGGTGAATCAGCTTTTTGAAGACCTATCATGACAAGAAAACCTCACCCTTGGAGCTTGTGCATTCCAATGTGTTTGGACCTATGGAGGTAACATCTTTTGGTGATGCAAATTATTTTGTCTCTTTCATTGATGATTATACTTGAAAAGTATGGGTATACATGATGAATAAAAAATTAGAAGATTTTTCAAAATTTAAAATTTTCAAAGCACTGGTAGAGAATCAAACTGGGTACAAAATTAGATGCTTTAAAACTGATAATGGGGGAGAGTATTGTTCCTTGGAGTTTGATGGCTTTTGTGCAAATCAGGGCATTAGAAGTAAAAAATCTAGTACCATTCACTCCTCAAGAAAATGGTACAACCGAGAGAATGAACATAACCATTCTTGAGAGGGCTCGATGCATGTTGTCCAATGCAGGTTTAAGCAAGGAGTTTTGGGTAGAGGCGGTTAACACAGCCGTATATCTCATCAACCAGAGCCCCTCATCCAGATTAGATTTTGATATCACTGAGGAAGTTTGGTTGGGCAAATGGATTTTATTTTCTCATCTTCGAGTTTTCGGCTGTGAAGCCTTCACTCATGTCCCGAAGGAAAAGCACTCAAAGTTGGATTTTATGTCTTAGCACTGTATATTTGTTGGCTATGGTGAAGAGCAGTATGGGTTTCGCTTGTGGGATCTTGTCGCCAAGAAGCTTATTCGCATTCGCGATGTTGTATTCAATAAGAAAGTTTTCCCAGCTCTGCATACATAGGAGACATCTTCAAATGATTATATACAGGTTGATCTTTTTGACAATGGCACAAACCAAATGCGACAGGGAAATATTACCCAGGAACCAAGTGTTAGTTTTCAGCCTTCAAATATTATTGGTTTCTAGCCTTCATCAGTGACTGCTCAGCATCCACATGTCTGTGCACATCCTTCAAGTGTTGGCGTCCGTCCTAATATTCCAATGCAACCTGTTGGTGGTCAAATGCAACATCATCAAAAAGTTCATCGCTACCTATAGAAATTTCTATGTAGCATATACACAATCCTGTGTTATTTGACAAGTCAACGCAGGTAATGCACACTCCATCGCTGCCAAATATTAATGCCACTCAGCGTATGGAAATTTCATCAAACACTAATATGGAGCCTATGAAAGTTTCAATGCGGCCCTTAGCAGCTACATCGTTGCCTTTACACATTCCAACACCACAAACATATGACGTCAATTCAGACTTATTTAATACTCCCCTTGATTTATCAACACAGGCAGTAAATAATAAAATGCAGCCTTTGGCAAAGGCTTTGCTTAATATACATACCTTTCAGTCTGTCAAAGATTCACCTTTGTCAAAAATCACTTTACAAACACAGTCTAATTTTGAACATGGAAATGTTCAAGCACATGACAATAATGAGGAACAGGGCAGTTTACCTACACAGAGTGATTTCAGGGAGCAAGCACCCCAATTAAGGAGGTCAACTAGGTAGAAGAAGACTCCAACTAAACTAGATGATTATGAGCTTTTACTTTCTGACCAGTCAGAGCCTACAACTTTCAAACAGGCCTACAAAGATGAGAATTCTGTGAATTGGATGGAGGCTATGCAAGAAAAAATGGCATCTTTGTAGGCCAATGACACTTGGGACTTGGTGAAGCTCCCACCTAATCAGAGACCCTTGAAGAACAAGTGAGTATACTGGCTGAAAGAAGAAGATGGAGGCAAACACCGCTATTGAGCAATATTGGTAGTAAAAGGTTTTGATCAGCAAAAGGGGATTGACTTCAATGAACTCTTCTCACCCGTCATCAAAATGACCATTCGCATAGTCTTGGGTATAGCAGCTATGTAGGATCTTAAGCTTGAATAGCTTGAC
The DNA here is from genome assembly GCA_027924645.1 of Cunninghamia lanceolata. Lineage (NCBI taxonomy): Eukaryota > Viridiplantae > Streptophyta > Pinopsida > Cupressales > Cupressaceae > Cunninghamia > Cunninghamia lanceolata. The sequence goes on along the minus strand of BSBN01001237.1, from coordinate 2,379,139 downwards.
GTCAAAACAACTTTTCTACATGGAGATGTTGAAGAAGATTTGTACATGAAGTAGCCTGAAGGTTTTATAAAACAGGGGCAAGAGCATTTATATTGGAAACTGAAGTGCAGTTTATATGGGCTCAAGCAAGCCCTGAGGCAATGGTATCGTAAGTTTGATGGCTTCATGCCTAAGCATAACTTCATTCGCTGCGAATTTGATCCGTGTCTTTACTTCAAGTGGCTTGCAAGTGGTGAGTTTGTCATACTCTTACTTTATGTTGATGACATGTTAGTCACCAGTATAAATACTAGAGTTGTTAGGGACTTGAAGCAACATTTAGCGAGCAGTGATTTGCTATGAAAGATCAGCTCAATGGTTTTCTATGAAAGATTAATAGTCACTAGAATTTTGTAAAAAATTCTATTAAATTGAATAAATTATCTACGAAAGTAGGAAATATTCACTACAATTTTATTAAAATATTTAGGAGTTTTTTCTTAAATTTATTACTAATTACAAGAAAGATTTTCTACACATTGCAGTGTTGTAAAACTAAACAACCCTAAAAAGAACACACCTATAAATGAAGCTTGAGAGACTTCATGACACACTCATGAAGCCCCCTAAAATAGTCTAGTTGACCTTTGAGACATCCATTAGAAAAATATTCCCTTCTTGACTACACCTTTCATTGGCTCACACAAGATTAAAAAACTTCTATTGATGCCCTAGAATACACTTTTTCAACCTCTATACATAGGTAGTTCAAAGACTAGCAAACAACCTTTTACTTCTCTTTTTATGTATATATATCATTATACTCCATTTATAGCAACTAGGGTAGAGTTAAATGTTCACATGGCATTGCATTTGAATCCAAGTCTCCTACATTAGAAACCATATTCCTTGTACACAATTTATACATTTGAGGAGTCCATAGCTACTTGTAGACATTTTGAAAATTTTCTTTTTTAAGTCTAATTGTTTCTAGATGGGGGCACTAAATTATTGCCATGGAGTATAGGAGGTTGGTATGAACCTACATTTGAGTGGTAGACTTCCAAGGTAGATATGCAATTGGCATTTGCAAATTGCATGGACAGAAAGAAAGTCGACAGTGTGGGAGTGTGGAAAAAATTGGAACTCCAATACCAACTCATAATTGTTGAAAGGGGAAATAAGTCAATGAAGCAAGTTAATGAAAAACTAGTGGAAATGGGAACCAAGAGAGAAAATTACATGGAGGGAGAAATATTATGACAAAAATCTTTGGTAAAATGAAAAAAATGGGAAGCAAGGAGACAATTTTTAAGCTTTGTAAGATTACGTGCAAGTTCTAGGGGTCTATAATATATAGTGAGTGGAAGATGTATGAAAGCACGCAATTAACAAAAAAAAAAAAAACAATGTATGATTGCAAAAGAGTTTCAGATCTCCATGAGGTAAGGTGAGCCGAAGTTGAAGGTAGCCATGCAGCAAGAAATTTATGCAGAGAAGGAAGTTTGTTTGCAATAGCGGTGATGATAGGGGATGGGTGTACAATTAAATAAGGGAGGAGAAAGTCCATGCTATAATGTTGATAGAAAGTAGAGGTTGGGGTGCGATTAGAAAAGAATGCATGAATACTCCAAGAGTCTAGACATTTGTAAATAACTAAGTACGTAGAAAGTAAAGTCTTGCAAGTAATATCCACAAATTGCTTGATTGAACGAGATCTCTGAAACTATTCGATAGTCTACATACTAATCCTTGAGTCCCCTAATGTTTGTTAAAAACAAATATATGGAAGATGGATAACTTTCCAAAGAGGGATTTTTTCGCAGAGATTGGTTCGGGGGAGAGAGAGTTTTCAGATTTTCTGCAGCCAAAGGAGATTTGGAAAAGGAACTTCAAGATCTTTCTCTGCCTAGATAGAGATCGTCTCCACAATGGCCATTTCTACATGCCAGGGATAGGGGTTTCCATGGACAGTGCAAGGTAGATCATTTCGTGCCTTAACAACAACGCCACAGTTCTGGAAAAAATGGACACAAGGTTTCAGACTTTGATAGAGCAAGGGATTTTAGACAAGAGCGCAGCACGCCTTGGTTTGAGAAGCCTATTAGTAATGGGAGTTCCTACGGTAGGAGGAAAAACTTCTCAAGGTGAGCTAGGGACTCACTAGCAGACAAACCTAACAGAACTCATGGAGTACCATACTCTAGAGAGTTCGAAGGAGTTTCGCAGGGATCGGACCCTCCAACATAGAGGGGAAAATTAGAAAATGGAGCTTCAAATACTCATTCTAGATAAGCTGCTTGGAAATAGGGTTAATGATGCAGCTCAAAACAATGAATAGAAGCACAGATCTGCTGAAAACAAATAATAAAAATCTAACAAATAAAATAAGGATAGATTCAGGTAAATAATCTTTTCAGTTTTCATTCCAGAATTGATACAGTCCTTACATCTCAAAAAACCCAGTCAAAATCTCCTAAAAATTCCCCTCCCATTTTCCTCCAACCTAGCCCCTATCTCTGTTCCCATCTGTGTCTTCAAAATGCAGCTCCCCCTCAAACCTAAACCAAAAACTTCACTAAAAATAGCCCCCAGTTAAGTCAGCATGCAGCTGACCTGTCCACTGACCACTCACACCCCAAAAATAGGAAAAACCCAAAACTGCCACAACAAAACGGAAACAGCAGAAAAGAAAACCAAAATAAAAACAAATTCCATAAATTCCACGGTCAGAACGTGGGCAGGAGAAATTAAGTGAGATGCTCTGCATCATTCTCCCCTCCTTTGAGAAAATCTGAACCTCCTAGTTCTGGTCAACTATGCTTCATCAAATCAGCTTCAGTGATCCATGAATTGTAAGAATCTGCCAAATTTTCCCACTTAACGAAATAAAGCTTATATGACTTGGATTATGTTGCCACTAATTTAGTATCTAGTATTCATTCAACTTGCTCTCTTTTCTTGTTTGGCAACTGCTTACTCCAAAGGTTGTCGTCCTTCTCATTGTACTCCTCTTCCATCTGATCTTCCATAGTTCTAGCTGAATATGAATGTAGGTCAGCAACATTAAAAATGGGACTAACATCCAATTCTTCTGGTAAATCAATTTGGTAGGCATTATCATTTATCCTCTTTATAATTTTGCAAGGCCCAATCTTTTTGGGCTTCAATTTGTTGTAGGTACCTTGGGGATATCTTTCCTTGCGTAGATGAACCATGACCATTTCTCCCTCTTGGAAAACCTTTTCTCTCCAATGCAAATCTGCTCTCTTCTTATATTGTTCATTCATGGACTGCAACTTGAGCCTAACTTGCTGATGTATCTCTTGGATATGATCTAAAAAATTTGTAGCTTCTTGACTGTTATGTGGGCTTATTGGCAAGTCAACCAAGTCTACTACTCCCTTAGGATTTGCTCCATATACAATTTGAAACACAGACTTACCTCTAGACCTATTAATGCTGGAATTAGAGGCAAATTTGGCTTGAGGAATCACCAAATCCTATTGTCGAGGATTGTCCCCAACTAAACACCTTAATAGGTTGCCCAAACTCTGATTTACCACTTCTGTTTGACCATCAGTTTGGGGATGATATGCTAAAATAAATTGCAATTTTCTATTCAACCTTTTCCACAAAACTCTCCAAAAGTGGCTTAAGAATTTGGTGTCCCTATCACTAGTTATGGTTTTTGGAATACTATGCAATTGCACAATTTCTTTAAAGAACAAATGGGCTTCTTGACTCGCATCATTAGTCTTCCTACAAGGAATGAAATGGGCCACTTTAGAAAAATGGTCCACCACCACAAACACTGAATCATTACCTATTTGGGTTCATGGAAGACCCAAGACAAAATCCATAGAGATATCAGTCCATGGTTCCCTTGGCACTGGTAAAGGCATGTATAGGCCAGTATTTTGCTGTCCTCCTTTTGCCACATGACACACCTTGCAAGCAACAACAAATCTGTCCACATCTCTCTTCATGTTAGGACAAAAGAATTTCTCTCTTACTACTCCAAAAGTCTTATCTCTTCCAAAGTGACCTCCCAACCCATTTGAGTGCATCCCTTTCATGAGTTGTTCCCTCCTAGACCCAAAGGGAATGCAGAGTTAATTCTCTTTAAACAAAAATCCATCTAGCAGTAAGTAGTCTTCAAATGGATGCATAGATGAATGGTCTTGACTTTTGAGAATGGCATATATGTGACCAAAGTTTGGATCATTTGTATATTCATTCTTCATTTCTTCAAAGCCAACTAACCCATTATTCATTACAACCAATAAATGTCACCTTCTGCTCAATGCATAAGCCACTACATTAGTTTTACAACTATTGTGTTGCACAACAAAAGTATAAGCTTGCAAGAATGAAGCCCATTTAGCATGTTTGTGGGACAACCTACTCTATGAATTTATATATTTCAAGGCTTGGTTGTCAGTCATTAAGATGAACTCTCTATGTAGAAGATAATGTCTCCAATATTTTAATGCTTATACCACTGCATAGAATTTTTTATCATAAGTGGTATACTTCTTTTTGGCTTCATTTAACTTCTCATTGAAAAAGGCCACAGGCTTTCCCTCTTGTCTCAACACTCCCCCAATAGCTACACCTGAAGCATCACACTTGTTACATCCCTTTTTTATTGGATTCAGTTTTACTACTTACTTTTGTTAATTTCATAAATAGGATAAACATGTGAATATGTTTAACTTCATGGAAAATGATGTTATGGTTAGAAAGAATTAACTTTATGAAATCATGGATTTATCACTTGAGAATGATCAACATGATGTTATGAATTAAAAATATCTTTTGAATATGAAAATGAAATGATATGATGTAAATATGTTTCGACCCGAATATTGGTACTCTAACCACAAATTGTATGTGAGATTGTTTTGACAGGAAAAGATGGAATAGGTTCTCCATGAAACAAGAGAGAGAAGGTATCTTTGGGAAGGGGAGAATAGACCCTGGAATATCAATGGGTGTTTGCCACTAAGTACGAACATCAGGTAGTTAAACCTAGTTATCTTGAGGTAAGTATTGATTTTGGTTAAGTCAATTATCGATGAGAACATCAAAGATTGTAAGAGTAGGTCACTCTTCCTTACATCGTTGTGGGAGAAATGATGTAGTCTGTTCAGATGTCATTGTCATGATGAGTTTGGTCAATCGACATCTATGTCATATGATATATCCTGTTAAGTTGTTTGACGTAAAATGTCAACAGTAGTTCATAGAAGGGGGGATTAAAAACTCGACCTCGGAATGTTGACCATAAACTTCATTGTTCCGGTTGTGTAGTTGTCCAATCGTCACCATCAACGTCATCATCATCGTAGCATCTGACGCGCGTGTAACATAAATGAAGTATATTCAACAAGAAACGAGAAATGGGCTGTCGTCTTGAAACTGGCAAAACAATGCCATAATCTATGTGATTTACAAAGTGTTATATCATTGATTAAAAATTGTAATGTTAATGTATAAATAAAGTATAAAGTTATATATCAATCACTAAGTGAAAAATAAAGGTTTCTATGTGTTAGAAGTGGTCGGGTCAATGCTCGAAAAGATTTGATATAAGTTATTATTTATTGAAGTTACTATATATATATCATAACTATGTGATCATTATCGAGATCGAGCTAGAATGATAATGTAGGTGAGTCCAAAAACATCTCATGATGTTGATAACCGACCTCAACTAGTATGTTAATTCGTTAAAACTAATCTACCACCTTTCAAAGATGCCATGATAGTAAATGTGTTGTGAACCCAATAATGATGCTAGTGGGCTGTCGTGGAACACTGTAGAAGACCGAGCAAGCATAATGCCTATCGGGATTGATAAGACTGGAGTAAGTTAGGTTTAGTAAGATAGTTATTCTTATCTAGATATCATTAAGAGGTGGGAAGACTCTTGAAAAAGTGTGATGATGGGAACAGAAAGATACAGAGAGGGAGTTTGTGGGAAGACAAACTGAAGGAGCTAAAAGAATTAAAGTAGGAAACAATATCTTCGAAAGTTTTCATTCAGGTTTTCATCCTACCATTCTTTGTTAATCATTACTAGTTATGTGTGCCAAAATGTGAATGTCACTATCAAATATTAGTAAGGATTATTAGCATCTTTTCTACGATAAAATCTAAGACTGGTTTATGTTTTAAGAAACTTATGGTTTTCCTCTTAAGAAAACAAAGGTTATGTTTCCTTTAGCATGATAGAATACATGTAATCCATATCGACAGACATTATTTTGACCACATAGAGAATATTTACATCATTGCTAAAGCCTTTGAAGTTGTATCCACCTGCTACAAGAATGAATTATAGCTGAGTTTAAAACTTGTTACCATGCAAGCCATTGTCGGCTATTGAGAACAAAGTTATCATAGGCACCGAAAACCCAATAATGACCCTATGTCTTTATATCACTATATGACTTACTCAATAGTATAGTTGATCCTGATAAATCAATTATTATCTTTCTGAAAGAAAAACATGAAGGTATGAGTAAAACAATAGAATGAATGAGGGAAAAAGAGTTGAAGAATGCCTAGTTTTCACTGTGAGACTACTTAGTCTCTCGTAGAATAAAGAACCTTTATAGGCTCGGGGAAACATAGTCATCCTTTCTTGCTTATTCTAGACCACCTTTTGGAGAGATTTAAGCCGTTCTATAAACATAATAAATATGTATGTGTGTCATCGTAAGAAGGGTTCCAAGAATAATATTTTGTTTTTCAAACATAACAAAGTAATGAGTTTTTTGAACAAACTATAGACTCTTTTAGGTCTAGAGGATAAGTTACGTCAGAAAATCCATCACATCAAAGAAGACTTGTCTGTGATACTTAAACTTAAGCACAAGAGATAACCCTAGTAGTTCTAGGACAATGATGAAACTTAGACTCGATAGTAAGTTAAATTGATGCCCTTCTAGTGACCAAATTGATAGTTTTATGTTCTATTTGGTTCGGATAGCTTGAACAGGGGTCAAAACCATTGGGCCACTCAAAAACTAGTAACAATAACTTACAAATCTATAAGCTAGAACTTATACCTCAACTACAAAAGTGGTAATGACTTTGAGAGTCTAAAAGTTAGCAATACGCCAATCTGCTATGCATAAAAGAATGGCTAAGGAATTTAACATAATCACATAGCTATAGGATTGTGAAAAATTCAAGTCGAGTTTGGGTGGGTGAATGTAATGATTGCATTGATACAACACTGGCCACCATTAAATCCTCTGGCCAAGGTAATGCACTTGCCTCTAGTGCATTGTCAGTTCACCGTGACTAGATGGCGTCACTTGTGGATGGTGCTAGACTAGAGGGTATCTAGGGGTGTGTGAAAACAAGTTGCGAAATTCACAACACTAGTACTCAGATGGCAAACACCATTGGTCATCCTAAGTCTATCCTTTCTGAGCAGGGTAGGGCCACTTCCGGTTAGGAAGGTGTGCGGGAGACCGATGGTCTGTGGTTGGAGGTAAAGCTCCTCGAAGATACCTTCTATTCCATTTTGTAGAGGCTTGCCGAGACTTGAATTGTGAAGGTCAACAATCGAGATGCAGTGACATTGGTAAGATTTTATTTTGTAATTCTCATAATAAAAATATTTATCATATTGTTGAAATGTTGAAGTTGGATAGACCCATTGTGTATCATATTATCTACATGAATCTTATTCAGGCAATGAATGTACTTCAATGTTAAAAAAAATTATTTACCATTTTACCTTTTCAAATTTTTACCTTATGGTCAAACCTGGATTTTATGATGAAACTAAGTCTAGATATTACATATGGTATCAAAGCTAACTAGGTTCGGCACTATGGCTTATGAGTCCACTAAGCTGACTAAGAATCAACATTATGTGGGTAGCTAATGTTTTGATTTACTATGCCAGGATGGTACGACTCAAGAAAACTGCAAGGAAGTCCTTCGTTGGTAAGGAACATTCCCTGCAAGCTAAGCAAAAATGTCTTGTGAAAATGAATGATTAAAATGACATTTGGCTAGATGATACAAAAACCCTTTCCAATGCCCTAACATGACTCAAATGAATGAAAAGAGAACTCCCAGAGACATCTAGGATGGTAGCTCAAATTATGATCAATTCTTGCCCTATTAGTATACCAATGATCATGAGGGATCCCTGTATACCACCTAGAGCTGAAATCATTGTACTATCATCCGATAGTGAATCTGACAGTTATACACCCTGTGAATATGTGTCAGACAATGAAGCCGAAGGTTACACCTCTCTTGTAAATATTGAGTGAAACATGAAATGTATCTATCCTCAAAGAATGTACATACTATTGTGCAAAATGTAATAAAGACAATTTTGTTTTGTGAACAACTATGGTTATGAGCAAATGTTATGTTATGGTAATATTCTAAATGATAAATCAAAGAACTGATTAGTACTTGTTAAAAACAGGTGAGAAAACAAAAAAACATGGATCAATCAGAATTTAATGAGAGAGAAGATCGGGAAGGTCACAACTCTCAGGTCAACTCTATCGATAAATTGGATAGAATTCTTCATATGCTTGCCAAAACTAAGGAAAGGTTGGGCAAATTGGAAAAGAAAGTGAATGAAACTAGAAATACCGAGGGTGAAAATAAGTATTCTAATAATGTGAGTAAAAGTAGGCAACAAGAACATGGTACGACAAGTGAGAACTAGGAGGATAGTGAATCTCAGAGGGAGACAAAAGATAAACTTGCATTGGAATTATCAAAGGATATCAAAAAGATTATTCCCCCCATATTTGATGAAATGAAAACCAAAGATGCAGCAGAAGCTTGGCTAACTGAAATGGAGAAGTACTTTGAAATCATAAATTATTCCGAGATTACAAAGGCAGTCTGGGGAGCATATCATCTATTTGGAGAAGCATCCACCTGGTGGATGAACAAAAAGATGGAGCTAGATTTAATCCCCTTGAAGGTGACATGGGATGAATTTGTGGAACTTTTTCAAAAAAGGTGTTTGCCACAACTTTGTTTTGATCAAAAGCTAATAGATTTCCAAAATCTCTGGCAAGGCGATCTGTCCGTGGTTGAATATGTGGAGAAATTCACTAGATTGTTGAAGTATGTTCCTCAGTATCAAAAGGATGAAAGATTTCAGATAAGGAAATTTATTATGGGTCTCAATCCTTAGATTGGCGGGGAGGTAGAGGTACACAGTCTGACCACAGTGGACCAGGTTTCTGAGAAAGCAAGTAAGCAGGAATAGAAGATCTAATCCATTTCTACCTACCATGAAGAGAACCATAAGAGATTTGATAAGAACTCAAATGAATAGACGTATAAGGAGAAGAACGATAAAGGATATGGAAGCAAGAGGTACGATAAAGGAAATTAGAAAAATAAAGGGGGATTTGGTAATGAGTGAAGAAATGAAGACTTTAAGAAAAATGACAATTTTAAGAGGAATGGTGATGCTATGAGTAGACCATTTGAGAAGAGGGGACCAATTGGAGGTTGCATTACATGTGGTGGAGATCATTATGCCAACCGTTGTCCTAATAAAAAGTAGAATGGACAGCATAGGAACACAGTACTCCCTTCGCAACAGGAAGCGTTTTAGCACAGAATTCATGCTTCCCTTGACAATCAACATGTTGAATATCAAATTATTCCCATTGAGATGACATGTACTTTATTTGGAGTCCCTGTTTCTATTATAATTGATACTGGTGCAACAAAATTTTTTGTGTCATCTAGAGTCTTAAGTAAATTTTTGAGAAGAGCTGGTTATATGTCAAAACCATGGATAGTTGAATATGCAAATCACTCAAAGGCTCAAGTAGAGAAATGCTTGTTCGAAGCCTAGGTTGATATTTCAAACTTTTCAACTAAGGTAAATTTGTATGTAGGACCTTTTGGGTCCTATGATGTCATTTTAGGAATGAATTGGTTGTGGAGACATAGGGCCAAGGTGGATTATTTTTCTAAAACAATTGAATGTTTAGATGATAAGGGAAATAAAGTTAATTTTCAGGGTATTCAAAGGGAAATAAAGATCAGGCCTATTTCATCAAAACAATTAAAAAGGGCTAGGCATAAAGGATGTCAACTTGTTGCAGTCAAAATGGACCTAGTATAGGAAGTTTTGAAGAAACAATCTTTCGAGGAAAAATACCCTTATCTTCACAATTTTTGAGATGTGTTTCAAAAGGAGCTGCCTGGTTTGCCTCCAAAAAGAACCTTTGATTTTGCCATAGATATTAAACTAGGATCTGAGACAGTTTCCAAAGCTCTGTACAGAATGACCACTACTGAGCTTATGGAATTGAAGGCTTAACTACAGGAGCTATTGATCAAAGGTCTAATAAGGCCAAGTGTATCACCATGGGGAGCTCCGGTTATTTTCGTCAAGAAGAAAGATGGAACCCTTAGACTGTGTATATATTATCAGATGCTAAATAAACCAATGATAAAGAATAAGTATCCATTGCTACATATTGATTATTTATTTGATCAAATGCGTGGTGCTGTAGTATTTTCTAAGATAGATTTGAGATTTGGATACCACCAGTTGAGGTTAAAAGATGAAGATATTCACAAGACTGCATTTAGAACAAGATATGGTCATTATGGGTTTACTATGTTACCATTTGGGTTGACTAATGCACCAGCCGCTTTCATGAATCTCATGAATAGTGGTTTTAGGGACTGCCTTGATAAGTTTGTTCTAGTTTTCTTGGATGATATTCTGATATATTCCAAAAATGAGGAGGAGCATAAACAACATCTTCAAATTATTTTGCAACATTTAAGAGAACACAAGTTGTATGCGAAGCTCTAGAAATGCAGTTTCTTTTAGAAAGAAGTGCAGTATTTGGGACACACTATATCGGTAGAAGGGATATTAGTTGACCCAACTAAAATAAAGGCTATTATGGAATGGCATGTACCTTCCAATGTCTTAGAAGTATGAAGTTTTATGGGTTTGGCTGGGTATTACAAGAAATTTGTTCTAAATTTTTCAAGTATTGCTAGCCCAATCACTTCTTTGTAGAGGAAAGGAAAGCGGTTTGTATGGACAAGTGAATGTTAGAAGGCATTCAACTTATTAAAAGAAAAGTTAAAAATAGCACTAATTCTAAATGTCCCTGATCCTGAAGAGCAATTTGAGGTTATTACAGATGCCTCTGGAGAAGGTTTAGGAGGTGTACTTATGCAAGATGGGCGTGTAATAGCCTATGAATCAAGAAAGTTGAAAACTTATGAGCAGAATTATGTTCCTCACAATTTGGAACTGGCGGCAGTGATTCACGCCCTTCAGATGTGGTGACACTATTTATTGGGAAAGACTTTTATACTAAAAACAGATAATCAAAGTCTTCGTTACATATTTTCACAACCCCATCTCAATGTAAGACAAAGGAGGTGGTGAGAGCTAATATCAAATTATGATTTTGAGATTAGTTACATAAAAGGTAAAGAAAACTGAGTAGCTGATGCTCTGAGCAGAAGAAGACACATAGCTTCTATAGTCTCCATTCATGCTAATTTTAAAGATCTAGTATTGCAAAGATTATCTGGAGAAGAATACTATGAATAGGTTAAGCAAGCTCTGCAAATCAATCCCAAAGATTCAAGATATGATGGATTCCATTTTGAGTCAGACAGATTAATGAGATTTAAGGGAAGAATCTATGTTCCTAATTCTGTAGAACTAAGAAACCTAGTATGGAAGGAAGTCCATTTTGCACCTTATTCCGGACATCTAGGAGTAACAAAACTTTTAGCTAATATCAAACCGCTATACTTCTGGAAAGGGATGAAAAGCAATGTTGCAAAGTTTGTGGCAAGTTGCTTGGAATGTCAAAGAGTAAAGGTAGAACACCAACATCCTGCCAAATTGTTATACCCACATGATATCCCTGAATGGAAATGGCAGGTCGTTAGTATGGATTTTGTTCAAGGATTACCAATGTCCAGGAGTAGACATGATGCGATTTTAGTCATAGTGGATAAACTAACCAAAGTAGCACACTTCATTCCTTGAAATTTGACAGATGGAGCTCATGTTTTGGTTTGTAAGTTTATTCAAGAAGTGTTTAGATTGCATTATATCTGATAGAGAGGGTCAAAGAACCTCCAGGTTCTTGCAAACTTTATTTTCGGCACTAGGGACTAAACTCAATGTGAGCACTGCTTATCATCCTGAAATTGATGGACAAATAGAAAGGGTTAACCAGGTCCTAGAGGATCTAATAAGAATATATTGCATGGACTAGCAATACAGATGGGAGGAATATTTACCTCTTGTTGAATTTGCCTATAATAATTCCTATCATTCTACCGTTAAGATGGCACCGTTCAAAGCATTATATGGAAGGAAATGCAAAACTCCTATAAGATGGGACAAGCTGGAAGATAGGATAAGCATTAGCCTAGAAATGCTAGCAGATATGGAAGAAAAAGTGAAAATGATTAGGAAAAGGTTGGCAGAAGCCAACGATAGGCAAAAAAGTTATGCAGATCGCAAATGGGTGCCTAGAAAATTTTCTATTGGAGAGAAAGTTCTCTTGCAAGTGAAATGACATAAAAGCTCAATCAAATTTGGTAAATCTTCAAAGTTGGTTCCTCAATATGTGGGACCTTTTGAAGTCCTCGAGATTATCAATCCAGTGGCCTACAAAATTTCTCTACCTCCAACCTTGTCTAAAATGCATAATGTTTTTCATGTTTCATACCTAAAGAAATATTTTGTAGGTAATGACCACATTCTTAAATGGAATTCTTTACAGATACAGGAGCTAGGAGTAGTTGTGATTGAGCCACTCAAGGTACTTGAAATGCATAAACTCCATTTCTATAATCAAGAGGTCTTGCAATGCAAAATTTAGTGGGACCAATATGGCGAGGATAGCATCACTTGGGAAGACTGTAATGACATCCACCAAAAGTTTCCTTATCTTTTTCAAAAACATTAATGATAGACTATAAAATCTTGTTTCATGTTAAAATATTATTTTGATAAACTGAATCATCAGGGATGATGATTATTGAGGGGAAGGATATGTTACATCCCTTTTTTATTGGATTCAGTTTTACTACTTACTTTTGTTAATTTCATAAATAGTATAGACATGTGAATATGTTTAACTTCATGGAAAATGATGTTATGGTTAGAAAGAATTAACTTTATGAAATAATGGACTTATCACTTGAGAATGATCACCCTGATGATATGAATTAAAAATATCTTTTCAATATGAAAATGAAATGATATGATGTAAATATGTTTTGACCCGAATATTGATACTCTGACCACAAATTGTATGTGAGACTGTATTGATAGGAATAGATGGAACATGTTCTCTGTGAAACAAGAGAGAGAAGGTATCTTTGGGAAGGTAAGAATAGACCCTGGAATATCAATGGGTGTTTTCCACTAAGTACAAACATTAGGCAATTAAACCTAGTTATCTTGAGGTAAGTATTGATTTTGGTTAAGTCTATTATTGATGAGAACGTCAAAGTTTGTAAGAGTAGGTCACTCTTTCTTACGTCATTCTGGGAAAAATGATGTAGTCTATCTAGACGTCATTGTCATGATGAGTTTGGTCAATCGACATATGTGTCATATGATATGTCCTATTAAGTTGTTCGACATAAAATGTCGATAGTAGTTCGTAGAGGGGGAGATTAAAAACTTGACCTGGAATGTTGACCATAAACTTCATTGTTGTAGTTGTGTAGTTGTCCAATCGTCGCCATCAACGTCATCATCGTCATACCATCCGATGTGCGTGTGACATAAACGAAGTATATTCGATGAGAATGATGTCGAGAAATGGGCTGTCGTCTTGAAACTGGCAAAAACAATGCCATAAATCTATGTGATTTGTAAAGTGTTATATCATTGATTAAAAATTGTAATGTTAATGTATAAATAAAGTATATAGTTATATATCGATCACTAAGTGAAAAATAAAGGTTTCTATGTGTTAGAAGTGGTCAGGTCAATGCTCGAAAAGATTTGATATAAGTTATTATTTATTGAAGTTACTATATATATATCATAACTATGTGATCATTATCGAGATCGAGCTAGAATGATAATGTAGGTGAGTCCAAAAACATCTCATGATGTTGATAACCGACCTCAACTACTATGTGAAGTCGTTAAAAGTAATCTACCACCTTTTGAATATGCCATGCCAACAAATGTGTTGTGAACCCGATAATGATATTAATGGGCTGTCATGGAAGGATGTAGAAGATCGAGCAAGTATAATGCCTATCGGGAGGGATAAGACTAAAGTTAGTTAGGTTTAGTAAGACAGTTATTCTTATCTGGCTATCGTTAAGAGGTGGGAAGAGTCTTGAAAAAGTGTGACGATGGGAATGGAAAGATATAGAGAGGGAGTCTGTGAGAAGACGAATGGAAGGAGCAAAAAGAATTGAAGTAGGAAACAATATCTCTGAAGGCTTTCATTTAGGTTTTCATCCTACCATTCTTTGTTAATCATTACTAGTTATGTGCGCCAAAATGTGAATGTCACTGTCAAATATTAGTAAGGATTATTAGCATCTTTTCTGCAATAATATCTAAGACCAATTTATGTTTTAAGAAACTTATGGTTTTCCTCTTAAGCAAACAAAGGTTATGTTTCCTTTAGCACGATAGAATACATGTAATCCATAGTTTCTATTAGCAGCCATTATTTTGACTACATAGAGAATATTTACATCATTACTAAGGCCTTTGAAGCCATATCCACCTACTACAAGAATGAATTATAGTTGAGTTTAAAACTTGTTACCATGCAAGCCATCATCGGCTATTGAGAACAAAGTTATCACAATCACCGAAAACCCAATAGAGACACTGGTCTTTATATCACAGTATAATTTACTCAACAGTATAGTTGATCTTGATAAATCAATTATTATTTTTCTGAAAGAAAAACATGAAGGTATGAGTAAAATAGTAGAACGAATGAGGGAAAAAGAGTTGAAGAATGTCTAGTTTTCACTGTGAGACTACTTAGTCTCTCGTAGAATAAAGAACCTTTATAGGCTCGGGGAAACATAGTCATCCTTTCTTGCTTATTCTAGACCACCTTTTGGAGAAATTTAAGCCATTCTATAAACATAATAAATATGCATGTGTGTCGTCGTAAGAAGGGTTCCAAGAATAATATTTTGTTTTTCAAACATAACAAAGTAATGAGTTTTCTGAACAAACTATAGACTCTTTTAGGTCTAGAGGATAAGTTACGTCGAAAAATTTGTCACGTCAAAGAAGACTTGTCTATGATACCTAAAATTAAGCACAAGAGATAACCCTAGTAGTTCTAGGACAATGATGAAACTTAGACTCAATAGCAAGTTAAATTGATGCCCTTCTTGTGCCCAAATCAATAGTTTTATGTTCTATCTGGTTAGGATAGCTTGAACAGGGGTCAAAACCATTGGTCTACTTGAAAACTAGTAACAATAACTGACAGATCTGTAAGCTAGAACTTATACCTCAACTACAAAAGTGGTAATGACTCTGAGAGTCTAAAAGTTAGCAATACGCCAATCTGCTATGCATAAAAGCATGGCTAAGGAATTTAACATAATCACATAGATATAGGATTGCAACAAATTCAAGTCAAGTTTGGGTGGGTGAACATAATGATTTCGTTGATACAACGCTAACCACCATTAAATCCTTTGGCCAAGGTAATGCACTTCCCTCTAGTGCATTGTTAATTCACTGTGACTGGATGGCTTAACTTGTGGATGGTCATGCTAGACTAGAGGGTATCTAGGGGTACATGAAAACAAGTTGCGAAAGTCACAACACTAGTACTCAGATGGCAAACACCATTTGTCATCCTAAGTCTATCCTTTTTGAGTAGGGTAGGGCCACTTCCAGTTTGGAAGGTGTGCGGGAGACTGACGATCTATGGTTGGAGGTAAACCTCCTTGAAGATACCTTCTCTTCCATTTTCTAGAGGCTTGCTAAGACCTGAATTGTGAAGGTCGACTATTGAAATGCAGCGACATTGGTAAGATTTTATTTTGTAATTCTTATAATGAAAATATTTATCATATTGTTGAAATGTTGAAGTTGGATAGACACATTGTGTATCATATTATCTACATGAATCTTATTTAGGCAATGAATGTACTTTAATGTTAAAAAAAATTATCTACCTTTTCACCTTTTTCAAATTTTTACCTTGTGGTGAAACCTAGATTTTATTATGAAACTAAGTCTAGATATTCTAACACTCCACTGTAAAAAGCTTCTCAAAATCTGGCAAAGCAAGAATAGGTGCTTCAGTAACTTTTTTCTTGAGTTGTTCAAAGCTCATATCATCTACTCTAGTCCAAGTGAAATCCTTCCCTTTCGTGCAATTAGTTATTGGTGCGCTAATGCCACTAAAATTCTTAATGAATCTCTTGAAGAAATTCACCAACCCATGGAAGCTCTTAACCTCGATGATACTTTGAGAAGTAGGCCAGTCAAGACTGGCCTTGATTTTTTTTGGGTTCATGCTCAACCCATCTACTGAAATAACAATTCCCAAAAATACCAACTTATCCTTGCAAAATTCACTATTTTCAAGGTTGATAAACAACCTTTCTTCTCTAAGTATGTCAAAATTGTTTTCAAATGTTATAAATGCTCCATATTTTTACTGAAAATCAGGATATCATCAAAATAAATTATGATAAATTTTCCAATATGTAGTCTGAATACCTGGTTCATTGTTTGCATGAAGGTAGCTAGAGCATTGGATAGTTCAAATGGCATCACCACCCACTCATATAATCCATCTTGAATTTTGAAGGCCGTCTTCCACTCATCACCTTCATGGATCTGAATCTGATGGTAACCACTTATGAGTTCAATTTTGGAGAAGACTTTAGCACCTAACAAGCAATCTAACAAGTTATTGATTCTTGGTATGGAGTATTGGTACTTCATAGTGATTTTGTTAATGGCTCTAGAATCCATATATAACCTCCATTTAATTAATGAATGAATGGAGAAATGTTAGTGTGTTAGTAGTTAGAAATGGTGAATTTTAATGTTGAAAAGGTAAGGTAAAATTTAGGTGTCTACAACAATGATCATCTAAATGCATATAACAATATAATAGGCTAGACATAGAAAGTAACACTTATGTACATATGACTCCACTCAATGGTGGAACACATGTTTACCTAATGGCCAATCTTTGATCAATCACAATTATTCTATAATAGAATGTGATTTAATTTTGGTATATAGACAATATTGGAGAGGTAGAAGAGTCTTTACAAATCAAGGCTTGCTAGTGTGAGGATGAAAAATGTGCATAGACCTACATGGTAGTCCGATGATAATGTAGAGTCCTAACCATTCACATGTAAGAATTCAAATTATATATACCTCCTAGTATATTATTTCTTAGTGACAAGTTTTCAAATATTTTTCTATTTTTCCACTTAATAGTCTATAAAAATATTTTTACAGGGCAATTCCATTATAGGCTATGGGTCTATGTTACAAATGCTCAAAAGAATTACTGAAGATTTAATTTGTAGAATTATAGTAGTTTGAACAATAATTATAGTCTTATATTATGGAGATTACAACCAAAGAAAACTAAATATGTCATATCACTTTTATTCCTATTGAGACTATATTTTTAAAAAAAATTCAACATCTAATATAAATCAAAATTGGCTTAGAATCATTTTTATTAGATGGAATTAAAATGGACATGTTTACCTTCTACATTCTTCTGCCCAATCATATAAAATTCCAAGAACAGTGACCATGTTTTTTTCCTATGGTTGAAGAAAGTTCATTTTGGAGATAATTGCAAAGAAGGGAGGAATTTCTCCTAATAGTATATAAAATGTGGAAGAATAGACAAGGCACGTCAATTGTTTGACAAAATGTCTTAAAGAAATGTTATCTCGTGAAATGCAAGGATTGCAGGGTATCACAAAATGGATCAGTTGAAAAGGCTTTAGAGACTTTCAAGCGAATGAAATGGGCAGGCCCAATCATCCTCCTTGCATGTGCACAAACTGAAGTTAGGGAACAGGGTATAATGGAGGGAAACATTTGTCATATGTTGTAAAGAATGTGAACCGTTTGAAACAATGCCTTAGAGAGAGGTCTTTTTTGTGGGATGCATGATTGCAGGAATTTCACAAAATGGATTTGTTGAAAAGTCTCTAAAAATATTTAGGCAAATGTAATTGGCAGGCAAAATTCCAAAATCTACGACCTTTGCCAGTATCCACTCTGCCTGAGCCTATATGAGAGCTTTAGAATAGGGCATGGACCTACATGAGAGCGTAAAGGAAATACAATTTCACCAGATGTTGTAATTGCAAATGCCCCGATACACATGCGAGCACATGAACTATTTGACAAAATCCCTCAAAGAAATGTTGTCTCATAGGCTGCAATGGCTGCAAGACCTGCACAAGAGGATTTTGATGAAAAGGCTTTACAGTATTTACTGCGATGCTACTCTTAAAATGTTTCACGACTTACATTCTTCCTCAAACATCTGTGTAGAAGTGGATAGGTACAGTGAGGTCGAATGGTAAGGGGATTGATGACAGATAGAGGGAATAAAAGACCTCAGGACGTAGTTGGATTTAAGGCCATAGAATGATACACGCTTTCATGTAGGGGACAGATCGCAGCCAAAGACACAGGAGATCCATGTGAAGTTGGAGAAATTGGCAAGCACGGTACGTTCTAGATTCAAGACATTTTACTAATGTTGTGGAAGAGGAGGAGAAAGAATTTCTGCCGACATAGTGAAAAGTTAGGCAATTTGCATTTGGTCTGTAAAACATACCCCATACAGCAATCTATTATAGTTGTAAAAATAAAATTAGAGACTTTCAGGCAAACACAAATTGGTAGATGTAAAGTTGCAAGTGCCCCTTCCAATTCACAAAAACTTATACATAAATTCTCTTGTGATTGATTTCAAATTCTAATTGCCTTAAGACATATCATCAAATTGAATCCAAAAATCAAAGTTGAACTAAAATAAATTTATTAACAAAATTTTCAAGAACTAAAATTTCTGAGAGGAGAGCTCTTACTGATTTCTCCAACACTCCAAACCAGATCTCAGTGGTTTTCTTCCTCACAATCCAAGCAAATTTATAGAAAAACTTGACCTTCATGGATGAAACTCCAAGTCTTCAGTCAAGTCTCCATCATAAATGCACCTCTCCATTTTCTAAGTTGCCATTCAATGGTTGTGGAAATGGACTTGCAAATCCTCAAATTTTCCAATGGCAATAAATTTTAAGAAGGAAAATGGACTCATCTCATAAATTGGGGTCTTGACTTGAGGAATGGAGGGATGGTTCTTTATTTATTTCTCATTCTAGAAGTATCCTTACACCTTGTTTATGATTTTGTTTTTAAATGGAACTATATTTCTCTCATTTAATTTTCAAATTCAAAATTTTAAAAATTGAGTTGTGACAGTATTTTACACTAAAAAAGAAATAAAAACATAAAAAAAAAAATCATCATAGATGATTGAGAAATTAAAAAAGTGGAAAAATCCCCTTACCTGAGCTTTTGATGCCCGAAAATACCTGTCGCCTGGAAAAAATGGGGTTGCAGGCATTTTTTTAAAAAAATAATACTTTCAAAAAATGGGATCCCATTTTTTGGTCCTAGGTTCAGGATCCGCTAAGAAACGCGATCTCGTCCTAGATTTTAGGCTCGGGATCGACCTATAATGGGATCCTATTTTGTAGGAATGGGATCCCATTTTTAGTTACCTGATTTTGAATTTTTTTCGAACTCTTAAACTTCCACCTTAAGTGGACTCATCTTTGTGCATGCACCCACTTAGAATTTTAGTTTTATGGTAAGTTATATTCCCATAAGTAGGTTGGTTTGACACGGAAGATGTAAGGCTATAAAAGCCCATGCAAAGCAATGCAAAATGTATCCCGATTGTATTTAGAAATCAATAGATTACTCTATATTTTAATATCACTGTGCAATAATGATTTGAACTGGTTTCTGTGTATATGTTCTACCATTTTCTATACTTCAATGATCAAACAATCAATAGCAATTTCCAACTCGTTCACAACAAAAAGTGGTAAATATTTGTTTTATTTTTATTAGTTAAAATTGACCTTTGACTATTGAAATGGATGATATTTAATAATAGCCATCTATGCTAGACCCAAAAATAAATCAACTACTATGGTTTGATGGATGTAATACCTATTCCAAAGATCCTATTTTGATTTAAGACGAGCCTCCACAGATCCTAAAAATAGTTAATTCTACTCTTAACAGTAATTGCGAATCGGATTGAAGGGTTCGAGGTTTTTCACATTTTCCCCGCTGGCAGATCATAATTTCATTTTCTTTCCATCCTTATTCACATTTCTCTGCGGTTAGATTTGATTCCTTGTATGTATAATATGGCATAACGTATTTTAAACCCTTTGCCTACCGGTTGTTTCTAGGCCTACTCAATGACAAATAATTAGCTGTAGCTTCTTGTCAATAAATATCTGATGTTTTTTATTTTATTATCAACTTAAGGCCTCCAACGTCTCAGAAACCAATGCACTTTCTTGTTACATCTATTTACTTTGTTATGCTACGCCCTTGAAAGCAACGAGAGCAATAACTCCAACCCTAAAATCCATCGCCCACTTTTCCAGTAAGTCTGATTACTTATGACTGCAATGAAAAGGGAGTTCAGCTTACCCGCGACTTACAGTAGGAATTTTATTCTGATTTCTTTGATCCTGCTACTCGCCACCGTGCGTGCTTACTTGTTTATGTTGTTTTTATTAAATCTAGGCGGGTAACAACAGTATTTCTGAAACGGGTTTGAAGACAAATTTGTTGGAAGCTACATTCACAATGGCCATTAACTGGTAATAAACCCAGCATGCTCTATCCTTTCTGTTTTTACCTAATTTTCCCTTATTCTTGCTCTACCTTTTGATATCTGGTTCCGTGGATAGGTTATCGGTGATTCTCCTCTTTTTGGCTGCGTCAATGACTGTGTCATCGAGTGGAGAGAAGAGCAATGACATTTTGTTAGACACAGAAGGTCACCCTCTGCAAGCGGGGCTGAATTACTTCATTTTGGTCGCCGCACAAGGCAATGAAAGAGGACTTGTTCTCACTACTTCTTGTCCGCAATACGTTGTGGAGGATAAATCTGGAGAAAGGCTTCCCGTGGCATTCCACCCCATTTGCCCTGAAAATGCTTCGTCATTTCAACACAACACAGCTGTGCATGTTACAATCTCTGCACCATCTATTTGCTTAAATAATTCCTTTGCGGATGCTTGGTCCATCGAGAGGGTATCTGGAATCAACCAGAGTTTAGTTAAAGTGACTTCAGGGGGAGGCGGGTCATTTAGGATTTCCAGAATAGGAGACGATGAATATGGGATATTTTGGTGTCCGGCAGTGTTCTGCAGCACAAGGCTTGGGATTGGCCCTGCCTGCTCCGCCCTTGCCATTCATAATGACAACCAAGGGAAAAACTGGGTCGTTGCAGGCGGTTTGCAGCCCCTACATGTTCAATTCAAGAAGCTCTCTTTGAGTTGAGTTGGAAAGTTTGTGTTGCAGTTGTGAATGAGATAACCTCCTACCATATTTTTTAATAACAGCTGGATGTGCTATGGAAATACCAATTTGAAGCCTTTATCAGTGGTTATGCTTATCTAAATTACAAACTCTTTTCTCTTACGTTGGATATGGATTTATAATTATTGATAAATATAATATGTTATGGTAATAAATTATAGGGAAGTAAAATATATATTACAATTAATTTAGATGTTTAGAGAGATGATAGATCAATCAATAAAATTATATTATAAATTAATCAAATAAGTTGAAATCTCTAAGATAGTTAAATAGAAATGATAATAAAAGTGAGATGAATTAAGACTTATTTAGAAATTGGATCCATGAGAAATGTGAATCCAATTTTTGTACATAGAATACGGAAATCCTTTACAAAGTTAATATTACTATTTTTATTAGATGGTAAAATATGATATGAAAGGATCTAAAACCTTTTACAAACAAAAGGGCATCGGCTAAAAAAGTAGTCGAACAATAGCACAACTAGAGTAAAGCTACATAAAGCTACAAAGAAAACCTCCGAACCAATATGAAGTTGCCAACTACCATGGCTCAAGGAGACAAAGCTACAACAAAAATGCAATGAATAGGTAACTCTGCCAATGACCTACACAATCCTACACCTAGACCTAGAAATCTACACACCCATGGCCTGAGTGTGGGATTATGAAACGAATTTAGGAATAGGATCAACAACCATTGGAGCAACCTCTTAGGCTTGTGTGTTATGTGGATTTCTATTAAATTCTCTCTTTTCACTAAATATTTCTATGAACGGAAGGTCCCCATGAATAATGGATGTTTTGATAATGAAACTTGTGCAACTTTCCCACTTAAGAACAATAGATTATCCTTTGTCCTTTTACATGGCATTTCTCATTTGTAGTCTACAGTTATTTATAATTGTGAGCATAAGATTCATAAATTCAAAAAAAAAAAAAAAATTTCTTCCATTTATTCTTAAAACATGCAAACCTTAGATGAAGTAAAATGGAGATTCAAGAAAATGTGAAAACAAAAACTAAAGCAGAGTTACCATATGATCCGTTGTGAAGTAGATTTGCTCCACTAGATGTAGATCTCAAGATAAAAGATATCTGATAAATTTTGTAGCATAAGTTTGATTTCATGTTCATAGATAAATTGTTGAGAGAAATAGGATTAATATATAGATTTATTTTTTGAAATTAATAGTCAAGATTAAAAGATAAGATCAATAATTGTCATTAAACGAGGAGGAAAATGGTTATATTAATAAAGTTTCATTAATATTTTTGGTTGCAAATATTAACGGGTTGGAAATGGTCTTCAGATTTGTCACTAAATTGGAGAAGGTGAGTGGTTAGATGTAATTAACTATTAAATGGGGTAGTTAACTCCTCATTACTCTATTAAATTATTTCAATTATATAGCGTTTAAGTGGCATGATGAGTGAGAAATCGGTCAAATTAAGTAATTAAATATATTTATTAATTTAGTTATGGGGATAATTAAATAAATGAATTATTTAATTATGCATGGAGGATAAAAGGAATATTAAATAATAAAATTATTTAATTGTGCATGGGAGGCGAATGACTTATATTAATTAAATAATTAGATTATTTAATTAAATGAAGGATGAAATAGATTAATTAAATATGATTATTTAATTAATGAATGAATGGAGAAATGTTAGTGTGTTAGTAGTTAGAAATGGTGAATTTTAATGTTGAAAAGGTAAGGTAAAATTTAGGTGTCTACAACAATGATCATCTAAATGCATATAACAATATAATAGGCTAGACATAGAAAGTAACACTTATGTACATATGACTCCACTCAATGGTGGAACACATGTTTACCTAATGGCCAATCTTTGATCAATCACAATTATTCTATAATAGAATGTGATTTAATTTTGGTATATAGACAATATTGGAGAGGTAGAAGAGTCTTTACAAATCAAGGCTTGATAGTGTGAGGATGAAAAATGTGCATAGACCTACATGGTAGTCCGATGATAATGTAGAGTCCTAACCATTCACATGTAAGAATTCAAATTATATATACCTCCTAGTATATTATTTCTTAGTGACAAGTTTTCAAATATTTTTCTATTTTTCCACTTAATAGTCTATAAAAATATTTTTACAGGGCAATTCCATTATAGGCTATGGGTCTATGTTACAAATGCTCAAAAGAATTACTGAAGATTTAATTTGTAGAATTATAGTAGTTTGAACAATAATTATAGTCTTATATTATGGAGATTACAACCAAAGAAAACTAAATATGTCATATCACTTTTATTCCTATTGAGACTCTATTTTTAAAAAAAATTCAACATCTAATATAAATCAAAATTGGCTTAGAATCATTTTTATTAGATGGAATTAAAATGGACATGTTTACCTTCTACATTCTTCTGCCCAATCATATAAAATTCCAAGAACAGTGACCATGTTTTTTTCCTATGGTTGAAGAAAGTTCATTTTGGAGATAATTGCAAAGAAGGGAGGAATTTCTCCTAATAGTATATAAAATGTGGAAGAATAGACAAGGCACGTCAATTGTTTGACAAAATGTCTTAAAGAAATGTTATCTCGTGAAATGCAAGGATTGCAGGGTATCACAAAATGGATCAGTTGAAAAGGCTTTAGAGACTTTCAAGCGAATGAAATGGGCAGGCCCAATCATCCTCCTTGCCTGTGCACAAACTGAAGTTAGGGAACAGGGTATAATGGAGGGAAACATTTGTCATATGTTGTAAAGAATGTGAACCGTTTGAAACATTTGTCTTTTTCGTGGGATGCATGATTGCAGGAATTTCACAAAATGGATTTTTTGAAAAGTCTCTAAAAATATTTAGGCAAATGTAACTGGCAGGCAAAATTCAAAAATCTACGACCTTTGCCAGTATCCACTCTGCCTGAGCCTATATGGGAGCTTTAGAATAGGGCATGGACCTACATGAGAGCGTAAAGGAAATACAATTTCACCAGATGTTGTAATTGCAAATGCCCCGATACACATGCGAGCACATGAACTATTTGACAAAATCCCTCAAAGAAATGTTGTCTCATAGGCTGCAATGGCTGCAAAACCTGCACAAGAGGGTTTTGATGAAAAGGCTTTACAGTATTTACTGCGATGCTACTCTTAAAATGTTTCACGACTTACATTCTTCCTCAAACATCTGTGTAGAAGTGGATAGGTACAGTGAGGTCGAATGGTAAGGGGATTGATGACAGATAGAGGGAATAAAAGACCTCAGGACGTAGTTGGATTTAAGGCCATAGAATGATACACGCTTTCATGTAGGGGACAGATCGCAGCCAAAGACACAGGAGATCCATGTGAAGTTGGAGAAATTGGCAAGCACGGTACGTTCTAGATTCAAGACATTTTACTAATGTTGTGGAAGAGGAGGAGAAAGAATTTCTGCCGACATAGTGAAAAGTTAGGCAATTTGCATTTGGTCTGTAAAACATACCCCATACAGCAATCTATTATAGTTGTAAAAATAAAATTAGAGACTTTCAGGCAAACACAAATTGGTAGATGTAAAGTTGCAAGTGCCCCTTCCAATTCACAAAAACTTATACATAAATTCTCTTGTGATTGATTTCAAATTCTAATTGCCTTAAGACATATCATCAAATTGAATCCAAAAATCAAAGTTGAACTAAAATAAATTTATTAACAAAATTTTCAAGAACTAAAATTTCTGAGAGGAGAGCTCTTACTGATTTCTCCAACACTCCAAACCAGATCTCAGTGGTTTTCTTCCTCACAATCCAAGCAAATTTATAGAAAAACTTGACCTTCATGGATGAAACTCCAAGTCTTCAGTCAAGTCTCCATCATAAATGCACCTCTCCATTTTCTAAGTTGCCATTCAATGGTTGTGGAAATGGACTTGCAAATCCTCAAATTTTCCAATGGTAATAAATTTTAAGAAGGAAAATGGACTCATCTCATAAATTGGGGTCTTGACTTGAGGAATGGAGGGATGGTTCTTTATTTATTTCTCATTCTAGAAGTATCCTTACACCTTGTTTATGATTTTGTTTTTAAATGGAACTATATTTCTCTCATTTAATTTTCAAATTCAAAATTTTAAAAATTGAGTTGTGACAGTATTTTACACTAAAAAAGAAATAAAAACGTAAAAAAAAAAATCATCATAGATGATTGAGAAATTAAAAAAGTGGAAAAATCCCCTTACCTGAGCTTTTGATGCCCGAAAATACCTGTCACCTGTCACTGGAAAAAATGGGGTTGCAGGCATTTTTTTTTAAAAATAATACTTTCAAAAAATGGGATCCCATTTTTTGGTCCTAGGTTCAGGATCCGCTAAGAAACGCGATCTCGTCCTAGATTTTAGGCTCGGGATCGACCTATAATGGGATCCTATTTTGTAGGAATGGGATCCCATTTTTAGTTACCTGATTTTGAATTTTTTTCGAACTCTTAAACTTCCACCTTAAGTGGACTCATCTTTGTGCATGCACCCACTTAGAATTTTAGTTTTATGGTAAGTTATATTCCCATAAGTAGGTTGGTTTGACACGGAAGATGTAAGGCTATAAAAGCCCATGCAAAGCAATGCAAAATGTATCCCGATTGTATTTAGAAATCAATAGATTACTCTATATTTTAATATCACTGTGCAATAATGATTTGAACTGGTTTCTGTGTATATGTTCTACCATTTTCTATACTTCAATGATCAAACAATCAATAGCAATTTCCAACTCGTTCACAACAAAAAGTGGTAAATATTTGTTTTCTTTTTATTAGTTAAAATTGACCTTTGACTATTGAAATGGATGATATTTAATAATAACCATCTATGCAAAACCCAAAAATAAATCAACTACTATGGTTTGATGGATGTAATAGCTATTCTAAAGATCCTATTTTGATTTAAGACGAGCCTCCACAGATCCTAAAAATAGTTAATTCTACTCTTAACAGTAATTGCGAATCGGATTGAAGGGTTCGAGGTTTTTCACATTTTCCCCGCTGGCAGATCATAATTTCATTTTCTTTCCATCCTTATTCACATTTCTCTGCGGTTAGATTTGATTCCTTGTATGTATAATATGGCATAACGTATTTTAAACCCTTTGCCTACCGGTTGTTTCTAGGCCTACTCAATGACAAATAATTAGCTGTAGCTTCTTGTCAATAAATATCTGATGTTTTTTATTTTATTATCAACTTAAGGCCTCCAACGTCTCAGAAACCAATGCACTTTCTTGTTACATCTATTTACTTTGTTATGCTACGCCCTTGAAAGCAACGAGAGCAATAACTCCAACCCTAAAATCCATCGCCCACTTTTCCAATAAGTCTGATTACTTATGACTGCAATGAAAAGGGAGTTCAGCTTACCCGCGACTTACAGTAGGAATTTTATTCTGATTTCTTTGATCCTGCTACTCGCCACCGTGCGTGCTTACTTGTTTATGTTGTTTTTATTAAATCTAGGCGGGTAACAACAGTATTTCTGAAACGGGTTTGAAGACAAATTTGTTGGAAGCTACATTCACAATGGCCATTAACTGGTAATAAACCCAGCATGCTCTATCCTTTCTGTTTTTACCTAATTTTCCCTTATTCTTGCTCTACCTTTTGATATCTGGTTCCGTGGATAGGTTATCGGTGATTCTCCTCTTTTTGGCTGCGTCAATGACTGTGTCATCGAGTGGAGAGAAGAGCAATGACATTTTGTTAGACACAGAAGGTCACCCTCTGCAAGCGGGGCTGAATTACTTCATTTTGGTCGCCGCACAAGGCAATGAAAGAGGACTTGTTCTCACTACTTCTTGTCCGCAATACGTTGTGGAGGATAAATCTGGAGAAAGGCTTCCCGTGGCATTCCACCCCATTTGCCCTGAAAATGCTTCGTCATTTCAACACAACACAGCTGTGCATGTTACAATCTCTGCACCATCTATTTGCTTAAATAATTCCTTTGCGGATGCTTGGTCCATCGAGAGGGTATCTGGAATCAACCAGAGTTTAGTTAAAGTGACTTCAGGGGGAGGCGGGTCATTTAGGATTTCCAGAATAGGAGACGATGAATATGGGATATTTTGGTGTCCGGCAGTGTTCTGCAGCACAAGGCTTGGGATTGGCCCTGCCTGCTCCGCCCTTGCCATTCATAATGACAACCAAGGGAAAAACTGGGTCGTTGCAGGCGGTTTGCAGCCCCTACATGTTCAATTCAAGAAGCTCTCTTTGAGTTGAGTTGGAAAGTTTGTGTTGCAGTTGTGAATGAGATAACCTCCTACCATATTTTTTAATAACAGCTGGATGTGCTATGGAAATACCAATTTGAAGCCTTTATCAGTGGTTATGCTTATCTAAATTACAAACTCTTTTGTCTTACGTTGGATATGGATTTATAATTATTGATAAATATAATATGTTATGGTAATAAATTATAGGGAAGCAAAATATATATTACAATTAATTTAGATGTTTAGAGAGATGATAGATCAATCAATAAAATTATATTATAAATTAATCAAATAAGTTGAAATCTCTAAGATAGTTAAATAGAAATGATACTAAAAGTGAGATGAATTAAGACTTATTTAGAAATTGGATCCATGTGAAATGTGAATCCAATTTTTGTACATAGAATACGGAAATCCTTTACAAAGTTAATATTACTGTTTTTATTAGATGGTAAAATATGATATGAAAGGATCTAAAACCTTTTACAAACAAAAGGGCATCGGCTAAAAAAGTAGTCGAACAATAGCACAACTAGAGTAAAGCTACATAAAGCTACAAAGAAAACCTCCGAACCAATATGAAGTTGCCAACTACCATGGCTCAAGGAGACAAAGCTACAACAAAAATGCAATGAATAGGTAACTATGCCAATGACCTACACAATCCTACACCTAGACCTAGAAATCTACACACCCATGGCCTGAGTGTGGGATTATGAAACGAATTTAGGAATAGGATCAACAACCATTGGAGCAACCTCTTAGGCTTGTGTGTTATGTGGATTTCTATTAAATTCTCTCTTTTCACTAAATATTTCTATGAACGGAAGGTCCCCATGAATAATGGATGTTTTGATAATGAAACTTGTGCAACTTTCCCACTTAAGAACAATAGATTATCCTTTGTCCTTTTACATGGCATTTCTCATTTGTAGTCTACAGTTATTTATAATTGTGAGTATAAGATTCATAAATTCAAAAAAAAAAAAAAAAAATTCTTCCATTTATTCTTAAAACATGCAAACCTTAGATGAAGTAAAATGGAGATTCAAGAAAATGTGAAAACAAAAACTAAAGCAGAGTTACCATATGATCCGTTGTGAAGTAGATTTGCTCCACTAGATGTAGATCTCAAGATAAAAGATATTTGATAAATTTTGTAGCATAAGTTTTATTTCATGTTCATAGATAAATTGTTGAGAGAAATAGGATTAATATATAGATTTATTTTTTGAAATTAATAGTCAAGATTAAAAGATAATATCAATAGTTGTCATTAAACGAGGAGGAAAATGGTTATATTAATAAAGTTTCATTAATATTTTTGGTTGCAAATATTAACGGGTTGGAAATGGTCTTCAGATTTGTCACTAAATTGGAGAAGGTGAGTGGTTAGATGTAATTAACTATTAAATGGGGTAGTTAACTCCTCATTACTCTATTAAATTATTTCAATTATATAGCGTTTAAGTGGCATGATGAGTGAGAAATCGGTCAAATTAAGTAATTAAATATATTTATTAATTTAGTTATGGGGATAATTAAATAAATGAATTATTTAATTATGCATGGAGGATAAAAGGAATATTAAATAATAAAATTATTTAATTGTGCATGGGAGGTGAATGACTTATATTAATTAAATAATTAGATTATTTAATTAAATGAAGGATGAAATAGATTAATTAAATATGATTATTTAATTAATGAATGAATGGAGAAATGTTAGTGTGTTAGTAGTTAGAAATGGTGAATTTTAATGTTGAAAAGGTAAGGTAAAATTTAGGTGTCTACAACAATGATCATCTAAATGCATATAACAATATAATAGGCTAGACATAGAAAGTAACACTTATGTACATATAACTCCACTCAATGGTGGAACACATGTTTACCTAATGGCCAATCTTTGATCAATCACAATTATTCTATAATAGAATGTGATTTAATTTTGGTATATAGACAATATTGGAGAGGTAGAAGAGTCTTTACAAATCAAGGCTTGATAGTGTGAGGATGAAAAATGTGCATAGACCTACATGGTAGTCCGATGATAATGTAGAGTCCTAACCATTCACATGTAAGAATTCAAATTATATATACCTCCTAGTATATTATTTCTTAGTGACAAGTTTTCAAATATTTTTCTATTTTTCCACTTAATAGTCTATAAAAATATTTTTACAGGGCAATTCCATTATAGGCTATGGGTCTATGTTACAAATTCTCAAAAGAATTACTGAAGATTTAATTTGTAGAATTATAGTAGTTTGAACAATAATTATAGTCTTATATTATGGAGATTACAACCAAAGAAAACTAAATATGTCATATCACTTTTATTCCTATTGAGACTATATTTTTTAAAAAAATTCAACATCTAATATAAATCAAAATTGGCTTAGAATCATTTTTATTAGATGGAATTAAAATGGACATGTTTACCTTCTACATTCTTCTGCCCAATCATATAAAATTCCAAGAACAGTGACCATGTTTTTTTTTCTATGGTTGAAGAAAGTTCATTTTGGAGATAATTGCAAAGAAGGGAGGAATTTCTCCTAATAGTATATAAAATGTGGAAGAATAGACAAGGCACGTCAATTGTTTGACAAAATGTCTTAAAGAAATGTTATCTCGTGAAATGCAAGGATTGCAGGGTATCACAAAATGGATCAGTTGAAAAGGCTTTAGAGACTTTCAAGCGAATGAAATGGGTAGGCCCAATCATGCTCCTTGCCTGTGCACAAACTGAAGTTAGGGAACAGGGTATAATGGAGGGAAACATTTGTCATATGTTGTAAAGAATGTGAACCGTTTGAAACAATGCCTCAGAGAGAGGTCTTTTCCATGGGATGCATGATTGCAGGAATTTCACAAAATGGATTTGTTGAAAAGTCTCTAAAAATATTTAGGCAAATGTAATTGGCAGGGAAAATTCCAAAATCTACGAATGTCTACAGTTGAATGTTTTTGAAGGAATGTAATCAGATGTATATAAAAAGATATAGTCTGAATAATGGGTGTACTTTTTGTGTGTATCCTGCACATACATTGTTGACAGTATATGTTCTCAAGTGAAACAGAGTGTCCCTCTGTATGAGTTTTACTTGATTCAATGGAATGGACATTATAAGCCAGTGAGGCCTGTAATCAGTGAGATTCTTTTATACACCAGTGAGGCAATATTGTATGCCAGTGAGGCCTATAATTAGTGAGATTCTTTTATAAGCCAGTGAATCATTTTCGAGTGGTTTTATGCCAGGGGCTTTCCACTTAGGAAAATATCTGTGTTATGATTTGTTATTGATGAGTTTGATTCTCAGTCTATTTGTTGATCATGTGTCATTTGTCATAAAGTCAGTTAATTTACTATGATCTATTTGAACTCATACTAGACTTCAATTACTATCTGAAACAATAATACTATGCACGAATGA
The DNA here is from genome assembly GCA_027924645.1 of Cunninghamia lanceolata. NCBI lineage: Eukaryota > Viridiplantae > Streptophyta > Pinopsida > Cupressales > Cupressaceae > Cunninghamia > Cunninghamia lanceolata. The sequence goes on along the minus strand of BSBN01001237.1, from coordinate 2,347,822 downwards.
GTCATTATTTTTCAGTCTCAATATTGAGTTGACGCATTCTTGATTTTGATCAATCTGTTTAGTTGTCCAAATCTTTCATGATGTCATCTACAGTCAATGGGAATTGTTTTTTTTCTGCATCAAAGTTTTTGAAATACAAGGTTGAAGGTCACTAAGTCCTGCATACCACTGATTCACCCCCCTCTCAGTGGTGTTGTGCTCCAACAATTGGTATCAGAGCCAGACCCTTGTAAGAAGTCTAACCAACTTAAGGGTTCGTGGAAGTGGAGTACAATGGGTAAAAAGAATAGGAATAAGGCCTTGAGTAGAGAAAAGATAACTGCTGATCATAAAATTGAAAAACAAGTCTCAGTCAAGTCCAACAATGGATTGTTGCATGAGTCAACTATGAATATAGATACAAAGTGTCATAAAGAAATCAGTCCTACAGTTAAGAATCATGACAATGTGAATGTGAGTAGACATGAATTTGATGATTTTGTAGTTGAATTTGATGATGAAGAAGCATATCTATTTGTGGATGAATATGATTATGAACAAGATTGTGAGACTAATTTAAAAGAAGAGCTCATGTGTGCCTTGGATACAATCAAGGAACTTAGAAAGGAGAATAAGATATTAGGAGAGCAACTTCAACAAAAGATAGAATTCAAGAACAAGGTATGTTCAGATTTTGAAAAAACTTCTTTAGAGTTTAAAAATGTCAGAAATCAGACTGCAGAATTAAAAAGTCATGTTAATGAATCTGATAAATTGATTATTAGTCTAAAAACTAAAATTGAGGAAGCAAAATGAATAAAAGATGTAACAAATTCTGATCTTGAGGTGAAAAGAATTGAATGTCTGAGACTTGAAAGTGAAATTGTCAATCTAAAGAATAGTTTGGATGTTGTCAAAATAAAGAAGTTTGTGAAAGGCAAAAATGCTTTAGATGAAATATTGAATAGTCAGAAAAACTACAAGGATCATTTTGGCTTAGGATATGAAAAAGGGGAAAGCTCTGGTGTTAAAGATGAAGTTAAAAAGGAAATAGTTTTTGCAACAGCAGATAGGAAGAGTTTCAAGGTTAGACAGACTCCTAGGTAGAAGATAGATCTAAATTATCATTCTACTATTTCTGATGATGACAAGAAGAGAGAAAAGGATGAAACTACTGATATTGGAAGAAGAAGAACTAACAGTTTTTCAAGACCTTTATCTATCAGGCAATATCATTCGGTCAGGTATAACTATTCTTAGTTTCATGATTATTTCTATGTATGTCATAAGTATGGTCATAGAGCTAGGGATTGTAGTCATTATGGTTTGTCAAATCAAAACTACAATGTTGTTTGCTATAACTGCAATAAGGAAGGACATATGAGAAGAGACTGCTAGATGCATGCAAAATATGATTATAGAAACTCAAGAAATAGACATTATTATTCTTCTGGCAATATCATATGTTACAGGTGCAACAAGGTTGGACATACATCACAATATTGCTGGAGTAATCTTGTAAGGTCAATTAGAGATAACGAAAAGGTAAGTACTTTGGACAAGCAAAAGAAAGAACCTATATTAGTTTGGAGGAGAAAACAAAGTATAGAAAATGCAAGTGAACCAGTGCATAGCTCACAAAATCCTAAATAAGTAGGATCTTGGAGATAGGGGGAGAAGGTTAGTGTTTTACCCTACATCCCCTAGAGAAGATCAAGAAGTGATTTATTGATTCCATGTTGTGCTATCCATGATGCATATTCATAGTAAAGGGTGGTTGTTGTTTCATAAATACCAAAGTTAACTACATATGGGTGGTTCATGTCTGATTCTGTGATTGAATCTTCATGAGATATTGTTACTTTTGATTATGGTTTGCAGTATTGATATCTCCACGTGCTACAAAGGTTCTTAAAGTCAAAGGAGAAGAGAAAAATCAAAGTTTTTATCATCTTCAGGATGTTCATATGTTCATCATGATTTGTGTCTGAACATCAAGATATCATAGTTTAAAAACTTCTTGAGTTTTATTCATAGCCTCACCTTGGTATCTTTGATGGAGTTGACAGTGTGTTATGACTCATTCTCAATTTTAAGAAATATGGCAATATTATTGTTTTGTGATAATCAGTGCTATGTATACTTGCCTCAATCATGAGATAGTGATAGTTGATGAGTGTGACAATTGTTGATGACAGATCAGGATAGTCTTTGACTTGCAATCTGAATAACATCAAGAGAGTAATTTGTAAATGAAAGGTGCAGTTAGAGACAATTGTAGTGCAAAGGTATTTCAGGTATAAAGTGATAGTGAGTATGTGCAGTGAACTAAACTCTCATGATAGTTTTGACAATATTTTGTATGACAGTGAATTTTGTGGTTGACAGTGATAGTGCTCTTTTTACCAGTACTTTTAAGGTAACTCTTGCTTTCTAAGTATTTATCTTAGATATCTGCCTTTAGTCAACATTTTTCAGCCTCAGGTGTAATCAATGATAAGTATTGTGTGACAATGGACTCTTGCATAGTATTCTTGCTTATCTGATGCTTGAATAGTTGTGGTAAAGAATAATGTGTTTTTGGATTGGTTGCAAATTAGTTAAAACAAGTGATTGTATATATTGGTGGTATCTTCACTCAGACCTATGATTTTGGTTGTCAATGCTCAATGATCCCTGACAATGTTCAGTGCATCTTGTAAATGGTATAGTTTCAGTTTGACTGATGACATGATGTTCTTGAGGTTATTGTTCTTGTTTTTGTCATGTTAATTATAAGTCATATTAGTGATGTTTTTGACTCACAGCCTGATGATGGAAATAGTCCTAGTTTTTTTTTATTCTTATAGATATGGGGAGTAATTTAATGTCAAAAACATAGTACAATTCAGTTTCTAGATCATGATCAGTATAACAATGATGATGTCTGACAGTGAAGGACAGACAAGGCATATGCACTTTACAAGGTATATAGTTAAGTATGGTGTCTTGTTGAGAAAATAGGTGTAAATTCAGGCTCTACATCTTTTGGGATAGGATTAGTCATTAAGAACAGTGATATTTCCTTATTCACAAAAGGGGACAATATTGATGGTCAATGCCTTGGTAATCATGTTTGCAAAATATGGCAAGTATGTAGGACAGATTGATTGGTCATGCTCTGATCAGTTATCTTTGTTTCATGTTCTGCATGCTCTGACTGTGGCAGTAGTTTGAGCTTTGACAGTGATTTTTGGATATAACAGTGATTGGTCATTATTGATTCAAACTTTGTTCTTTTGTTTCATCATGGTCAATATGATTAGTATCTAAAGTTCTTGGAAGTGGTTGATGACAAACAGATTTTTCATTGCCTTGATTTTCTTTCTTCTTCAAGGACATTGGAGGTGGATGAAGTTGTAGAACAGTCTTTTAGACAATATTCTTTGGCTGTATCTAAGTGCAGTCTTATGTGTGGTACAAAGTAGAAGCATTTACATTTGTTGTGACTAAGTTTCAATGATGGATGAAGATGGTTTGATAGTACTTATTTGCTGAGATCTAATAAAAGAACATTTCCTATGTCTTATTCTGAAGACAATGATATGTTGCTTGTTTTTAGTATTTCTCTCAAGGGTAAATGGCAGTGCTTGTTTATCATTTGCAACATATCTGAATGACAATGATTTGTATCACTGTTCAATTCCTCTTTGTTGGGTGATAGTACTATTCAAGGGAGTATAGATTCTCTTTGGTTAGAGTGTTGCTAAATAAGCATACAATGACAGTGGTTTTGTGCAATGACAGTGGTATGACATGATTTGCAATAACAATGGTCTTTTTGCTAACAGTGCAGTGAACAAAGCAGGTACAGGTTCATTTTGGTGGACAACTTTAGATGACAAATTTGTCATCTACATACTTAAGGATAGCAAATGCAAAATCTAGTGGGTGCATTGTGATGGGCCTATGTCAATGTTGCAATGATATGTGGTAACAGTGCTAATGTCAAGACAAGACATGGTTTGATATGATAATGACATTTCTTTCTTTAAGTATATGATACAAATACTATTTAATCTCTCGATCAAGTTATTTGATGGTGTTTGTTGACCCCACACATACTTGCTTGGACACAGTGTTTAGTATTACTTAGATCATCTTCAGGGGGAGCTTGTCTTTTGGTGCCAATGTTATTTCTATTAGCATCCTCAGTTGTATTTTTGGCCATTTTGTTTCTAATAGTTTTCTGTGCTTTTTGCATTTGGGATTCTGGTCACTTGTACAGGTTTTTCTTCTTTCTACCTTTGGCCCTGTTGTCAAAAGGGGGAGAGAACACTATCACTATCTGGTATTGGTGAATATCTATATTGGTACATCTTGGTGAATATCTGTATTGGTATTGGGCATCTCAGTGGTATATCTATATATTATCTACTTAGTGGTTTACTCAGTAGTTGATATATCTGTATATAATCTACTCAGTGGTCTACTCAGTGGTATTGCTATATCTGAGCATCTCAGTGGTATATCTGTATATTATCTACTCAGTGGTCTACTCAATAGTTGATATATCTGTATATAATCTACTCAGTGGTCTTCTCAGTAGTATTGCTATATCTGAGGTATATCTACTCTTTGGTGAGTATTGGTGAAACTGGTATTTGTCTATTTGCTTTTCGGCATGACTTTGGAACTGGAAAGTTGCTACTATAATCTGGCACTAATCTAGCACTATTATTGGTATCTGATATTGGTAGATTCTTGATGGTATCTGGCTTTAGTAGACTCTTGTATCTGAGGAATTGATACTTGTATCTGAGTTTGAAATCTGATATTGTTTTTTGATAATTGTGTTGGAATGGTAAGGTTTGTCATCAATGCCAAAGGGGGAGTTTTGTTAACCCCAGTTGGCAGTTTTCAGTTGGTAGTGATGTCAATAGCGGTAACATGTTTGATGTCACACCTGGCAGTTGGTTTTTGGTAGCTAGTCATCTTTTTGACCTGTTGACTTGGCAGAATGTTTTGGCTCCAAATGATATGCACCGCATAAGTGGTAAAGATTAACATTGTGCATAAATAATATTCTCTAATGTATTTTATTCAGCATTGTTTTTCACCGGTTGCAAGGTTGTTTACTGATCTAAAAGGTCATTTCTCTTTTATTTTTTCAAGCCCTCTTTAGGGAAAACCGGAACAGCCAGTTAAAGGTATTAAAAAAGGATTGTATCTCCACTTTCAGGCACTTCATTTGATCATTGCATTGCACAGTGTAAGGTTTGACTATTTTCTGATCATTATCATGAAACCTCATGGAGATATTTCAGTTGATCATTGCGGTGTAGGGTTTGACTATTTTTCTGATCATTATCATGAAAAACTCATGGAACAAACAACAAGTTTGTGAGTTGAAGTGATGTGCAAATCTGAAAGAGGTGACTGCATTATTGTTTTTGGTAACATTCTTTTTGACTTTCTTCTGCAACATCATCATACCAAGTGCTATTCTTTCTATATCTCATTGTTTGTAAACGGCTGATCATGTATATGGCTGAATGTGAAATATAGTGTCATCAGTTGATCATTGGGTATGGATTTTTCTTTTTCAAGTTTGAGAGTTTTTAGAACAGGGGTATTCTTGCATATATTTTAATTTGTCACCTCTGCCGACAGGTTTTTGAAGATCTCTTATATTCTGGTAATGGGTTAGGGTTTAACCCATATGCAGTAATCATTTATTTATTTCTTTAAACTCAATAGGCATTTCAAGGTAGCTTTCTTTATTCGATTGAGTTCTGGAACATGATTCTCAAAGCTTTATCATGGGTTTACAATATTTTAGTTATAACTGTCTCAGAATTATTTCTTCGAATGAAATGTTTCTTGTATATGAAGGAGTTGTGGTTTTTATAACCCTAGGGTTTCTCTTGGGTAACCGGCAGTTGATCTTTGTAACCCTTTTGAGGGTTAACAGTTACATGTCACATCTCTTTTGAATAGTTTCTATTTTTATCTATGATCAAAAACAAAATGTTGATTATTCTGTTGAAGGTTGCAATTGTAAAACTATTGATTGGTTTTCATTTCAGTTTCAGTTTTTCAAGGAATGTAATCAGATGTATATAAAAAGATATAGTGTGAATAATGGGTGTGCTTTTTGTGTGTATCCTGCACATACATTGTTGACAGTATATGTTCTCAAGTGAAACAAAGTGTCCCTCTGTATGAGTTTTACTTGATTCAATGGAATGGACGTTATAAGCCAGTGAGGCCTGTAATCAGTGAGATTCTTTTGTACACCAGTGAGGCAATGTTGTAAGCCAGTGAGGCCTGTAATCGGTAGATTCTTTTATAATCCAGTGAAGCATTTTCACGTGGTTTTATGCCAGGGACTTTCCACTCAGGAAAATATTTGTGTTATGATTTGTCATTGATGAGTTTGATTCTCATGTCTATTTGCTGATCATGTGTCATTTGTCTTAAAGTCAGTTAATTTACTATGATCTATTTGAACTCATACTAGACTTCAATTACTATCTAAAACAATAATACTATGCACGAATGAGTCATTATTTTTTAGTCTCAATATTGAGTTGATGCATTCTTGATTTTGATCAATCTGTTTAGTTGTCCAAATCTTTCATGATGTCATCTATAGTCAATGGGAATTGTTTTTTTTCTGCATCAAAGTTTTTGAAATACAAGGTTGAAGGTCACTAAGTCCTACATACCACTGATTCACCCCCCTCTCAGTGGTGTTGTGCTCCAACAAAGACTACTTTTTCCATATCTACCAAAGTCAATGAATATCTCATTTCCTTTATTTTATTATCAACGTCTAAGAAACCAATGCAATACCCTTGAAAGCAACGAGACCAATGCACTTTCTAGCTGGATCTATTTAATCTATTATGCCTTGAAAGCAACGAGACCAATAACTCCAACGTAAAATCCATCACCATAATTTCCTTATAAGTTTGATTACTTATGACTGCAATGCAAAAGGAGTTCACTCACATTAAGATGGGATCTTACCTGCGACTTATGACAAGAATTTTGTTATGCTTTCTCTTAGTTTTTCTACTCACCACCATGCTTACTCAAGCATCTGACCCCACTCCAACTTTTAAAGGTTAGTGTAAATATCATTGCCTTGTAATGAAATCAACCATGGCAGTAATGATGACACGAATATAGTCATCCTTTAACATCCTTAAATATATTATTAGTCATGTTATTGACTTATAAAGTTTTACCACATTCATTAAATGTGCACTAAGCAAAATAAACGACATAGATAGCAAATGTAAATATCAAGACTAATTGCCTTGAGTAAATGATCTTAAAGAAAAAGAATATAATGAAGAGATAATTGAATCAGTAAACATTTCTCATAAATATCAATATATAGTAGACATTAACACAACATTAATCTAGCGTAGAAATCTTATTTTATATCTCTAAGAACATGGTTATATCATTGGAAAATTATTTTCTCATTTTCCCCCTTTTACAATGAAGAATACAACCCATTTGATAATCCAATCCAAGGATAACTAATATAGTCAATGAGTTACACATATCATCAAATGAGAAAAGTTGAATTGCTCATGTATGAGGCTCACGTGAGGAGTTTGTGGGCACTCCACACTAACTCAAATATGTTGAGGAAGAGAACACATTTTCTCCAACATCCTATACTGTTGTGGATGACAGTGGACAATAATCCCCACAACCCTAGATGATGACATTGTTGGTCATGGAAATGCGAGAAAAGGAAGAGACAACATGGAGGGAAGGGATGTTGATGTGGAAGGAGGACAGAAAGAGTTGGCAGCAAGGTTGGGACAAGTTAAATGTGGGGAATCCCATTTCATCGTAATAAACCTAAAGATAATGGGTCTCCATAGTTAAGATTCATCTGAAGGCACCTAGAGAGATACAACATACCAATGATATTTGAGGAAGAATAGCATGTCATTATCCTTGGGAAAATATAGATTAACAATAGTCTATATAGGCTTGAATCCAACAAATCTTTCTAGCTACTGCATTCCACCACCTCACTAAATATTCTATTATAAGTACTAATGACAACAAATTGTAGATTTTCAATCCTCCTCCAAATAATCTTAACAAATTGCAAAAATGCAAAATAGCATTGCTGAGAGATAATGGCCAACCAATCAATACTTCACCAACCTCAAACACAAATGCTGCTACTAAGGATATCATGTGCTAATAGAATAGAAAACTATGAGAAATAACTTTCTCCTCAAAAGGAGACATCAAATCAAGATAAGGTTAGCATGATGTTGAGAATTGACTGTTAAATATTAGATTTGACATCACATTTAAAGTAATAGTTATATGTGAAAATTAAAGTCATCTCTTCTTCATCAACATTAAAATATGGTTTTTCCTTTTATTATTTCATTTTATTTTTTTATCGATTCGAATACATATATTTATCTTAGTTCATTGTATCAAAATACTAATTGTTAACTGAATGTGTTAGTAGTCAAAGATATATATTTCCTAAACCATAAACACAACATAAATCCATGCTCTAGGAAGGTAAAATTAAGACTAAGGCAACACTTATGATCAGACAAGAGACATAGGACAATGCATGAGAATGGGTAATCTCTCCTTCGTTAGGTTATACTAGGCTAAAGGTGTATTCCCTAAGGTTATTTGACAAATGTAAAAACACATAACTATGCCATAAGCAACCATACCCAATGCATGATAAACTCCTCACTAACCTCATAGCATGTTGGCAGTTGTAACTAGACCTAAATACCTTAATGAAGTAGATAATGACACCCTTTCACATGTAGAAAGAGATATCAACATTGTATCCCTACAAGTTAATCCCCTTAAACTATGCATACATGTGTAATACATAAACATACTAACATGATCATCTATTCATTTGTCAATTTGTGATTCCATGAGATTTGACATTAGTTACAACATTTGATCATGGTAGCGTGGGGAATCTAAAGTACTCATATGCTACAAAATATGTATTTGATTTATATTTTTGGAAGTGTGTTGATATTTAACCACCAATATGGGTGCCTACTCTATTAGGCAATAGATTCTAAAAACACAATAAGAGATCGACACTTGCATGAACTAACTAAGAAAAAAAACACATATAGACGTGTTAATGAGACAATAGATATTACATCTGGACATACATTATAATTATTTTCCAAATGAGATCATTCCATATTGTATTAATAGAATGAGATTACAAATACTAATTTTTTTTATTGGAAATTCTTCACCAATTAGCAAATAGTTGAAATCATGACATCTATTTGTGAATATTACAAATTGTAAAGGGGGCTAAATCACCCATTTTATAAAATCTTAAGTTAGTTTTCATTAAAATACCTATGAATTATTTAATTATACTTTTAAATTGAATTATTTCACTATAGTAAGCAATGCAAGATTAAAGACCAATCACTAGTAGTTTATAATATAATTACAAATCATTATCATATTTTCTATTAATATTACATTCCAACCATTACTTTTGGAGAATATGTCCATTACAAATAAACTCCCGTTTATCCAATTTTAACCCCCTTAATTCCTCCTACTCCCATCCTATTTTAACCCTACCATCTCCTCATTCTTTTCACTTTGTATTCCCCCACAACTGCTTTAGCTTCTTTGCTACAATCATGGCAACCTCAATAAAAAATCTTCATTTGTATCTCCCTATGTTGGTGTAACTTTGACCATAAATGCAATCCAATCCTTACATTGTAATGCCTCCCACTACTTTGCTATTATTGTATCGACCATTGCATGTTTCTAAATTAGTCTCCTTTGGAGGTTATTGTATTTGGCTATTGTTAGTCATTGAGTGTGGAGTGTATTTTTGCTCTAGGAAGAATATATTTTGTGGTGTATGTTATAACAACATTATTGATTCTACATTTTAATACAGAGAGTTATTTTCTGCTTAAAGTAGATGTAGCCATTTGGTGAACCATGTTAAAAAATTTGTTGGCTGTCTTTTGCATTTGTTCTGAGTTTGATTTATTATTTTGTTTTTTTCTGTATTGTTCTTTTCTTCACTCAACAATTGGTATTAGAGCTTTGGTGAAGAATCTCGGTGAAGCAGCTCAATGGTGAAGCTAGTTGGGAATCGTGAAGACTTTCCAAAAGAATGGACGAAGTAGACAAATGGAAAATTAAGAAGTTTTTAGGGTAGAATTTCAGGCTATGGAAGGTTCAGATGGAATTGCTGCTAATTAAGAAGGATCTATCACTCACACTACTAGGGAAAACCAAAGGAAAAGGCTTGATGTCTGATGAAGACTCAGAGACTCTAGATAAGAAATCAAGGGCCACTATCTTTCTTTCATTGTCAAGCAATATCCTCTTCAATGTTTCAGTAGAGAAGACATTTAAAGTGCTATGGGATAAGATTTCAGATATGTATGAGATGACATCGGCATGAAACAAGGTATACATCATGAAGAAGCTATACAATTTAAAAATGAATGAAAGAAGGATCATGTCTAATCACCTAAATGAGCTTAATACTTTGGTCACTCAATTGATTTCTGTGGGTACAAAACTAGATGATGAAATCAAAGCAATTCTGTTATTATGCTCTCTACCTAACAGCTAGGAAGGAGTGGTGATGGCAATTAACACTTATGTGGCCACCAAGAGTACATTAAAATTTGATGATGTTGCAACTACTCTTCTCAGTGAAGACATGTGGAGAAAAAATCAAGAACCCTCATCTGGTGATGCCTTGACTGCTATAAGTACTAACAATAGAGGAAGCGGTCACAACAGAGGTAGGAATAATAACAAAAGAAGGTGTAAATCTGCTAGAAGATCAAAGTCCAGGGGTAGAAAATGGAGAATGTTAGTTTTGTTGCAAAGCTGGTCACACCAAAAAGAACTTTTAGAACTACAAAAAGGAACAAGAGAAGGTGAGCAATAACGATGCAAACACTGCATATGATAAAGAAGATGGTGTTTTGGTTTTATCAGCGAGTGATACTACTATAGATTCATAGGTTCTTGATTCTGGTGCATCTTTTCATGCTACTCTATGTCAGGGTGCTTTCACAAATTATCAAGAAGGTATGTTCGGAAAATTTTTTCTTGGTGATAATAAATAATATGAAATCATAGGAAAAGGTGATGTGGTATTGTCATTAAAAAATGGAAATAAATGAATCTTGAAAGATGTGAGATATGTTCCCACACTAAAATGGAATCTCATCTCTGTAAGTCAACTTTATAATCAAGGGTGTGATGTCAAATTTTCTTTAGATACTTGGAAAATCACCAAGGGTGTTTGGGTGCTTGCAAAAGATTGCAAATTGGGTAGTCTTTATATGTTAGAATGTCATGGTGAAGTGGAAGCTGTAATGGCAGTTGTGGACAGTGGCTCAGATCTTTGGCATAAGCGGCTTGGACATATGAGCCACAAGGGACTTGAAGTCACGCTTCAAAGGGACCAACTACCAAGACTAAAATCTGTGGATTTGGAGTTTTGTGAGCATTGTCTCCATGGAAAACAAAGGTGAATCAGCTTTTTGAAGACCTATCATGACAAGAAAACCTCACCCTTGGAGCTTGTGCATTCCAATGTGTTTGGACCTATGGAGGTAACATCTTTTGGTGATGCAAATTATTTTGTCTCTTTCATTGATGATTATACTTGAAAAGTATGGGTATACATGATGAATAAAAAATTAGAAGATTTTTCAAAATTTAAAATTTTCAAAGCACTGGTAGAGAATCAAACTGGGTACAAAATTAGATGCTTTAAAACTGATAATGGGGGAGAGTATTGTTCCTTGGAGTTTGATGGCTTTTGTGCAAATCAGGGCATTAGAAGTAAAAAATCTAGTACCATTCACTCCTCAAGAAAATGGTACAACCGAGAGAATGAACATAACCATTCTTGAGAGGGCTCGATGCATGTTGTCCAATGCAGGTTTAAGCAAGGAGTTTTGGGTAGAGGCGGTTAACACAGCCGTATATCTCATCAACCAGAGCCCCTCATCCAGATTAGATTTTGATATCACTGAGGAAGTTTGGTTGGGCAAATGGATTTTATTTTCTCATCTTCGAGTTTTCGGCTGTGAAGCCTTCACTCATGTCCCGAAGGAAAAGCACTCAAAGTTGGATTTTATGTCTTAGCACTGTATATTTGTTGGCTATGGTGAAGAGCAGTATGGGTTTCGCTTGTGGGATCTTGTCGCCAAGAAGCTTATTCGCATTCGCGATGTTGTATTCAATAAGAAAGTTTTCCCAGCTCTGCATACATAGGAGACATCTTCAAATGATTATATACAGGTTGATCTTTTTGACAATGGCACAAACCAAATGCGACAGGGAAATATTACCCAGGAACCAAGTGTTAGTTTTCAGCCTTCAAATATTATTGGTTTCTAGCCTTCATCAGTGACTGCTCAGCATCCACATGTCTGTGCACATCCTTCAAGTGTTGGCGTCCCTCCTAATATTCCAATGCAACCTGTTGGTGGTCAAATGCAACATCATCAAAAAGTTCATCGCTACCTATAGAAATTTCTATGTAGCATATACACAATCCTGTGTTATTTGACAAGTCAACGCAGGTAATGCACACTCCATCGCTGCCAAATATTAATGCCACTCAGCGTATGGAAATTTCATCAAACACTAATATGGAGCCTATGAAAGTTTCAATGCGGCCCTTAGCAGCTACATCGTTGCCTTTACACATTCCAACACCACAAACATATGACGTCAATTCAGACTTATTTAATACTCCCCTTGATTTATCAACACAGGCAGTAAATAATAAAATGCAGCCTTTGGCAAAGGCTTTGCTTAATATACATACCTTTCAGTCTGTCAAAGATTCACCTTTGTCAAAAATCACTTTACAAACACAGTCTAATTTTGAACATGGAAATGTTCAAGCACATGACAATAATGAGGAACAGGGCAGTTTACCTACACAGAGTGATTTCAGGGAGCAAGCACCCCAATTAAGGAGGTCAACTAGGTAGAAGAAGACTCCAACTAAACTAGATGATTATGAGCTTTTACTTTCTGACCAGTCAGAGCCTACAACTTTCAAACAGGCCTACAAAGATGAGAATTCTGTGAATTGGATGGAGGCTATGCAAGAAAAAATGGCATCTTTGTAGGCCAATGACACTTGGGACTTGGTGAAGCTCCCACCTAATCAGAGACCCTTGAAGAACAAGTGAGTATACTGGCTGAAAGAAGAAGATGGAGGCAAACACCGCTATTGAGCAATATTGGTAGTAAAAGGTTTTGATCAGCAAAAGGGGATTGACTTCAATGAACTCTTCTCACCCGTCATCAAAATGACCATTCGCATAGTCTTGGGTATAGCAGCTATGTAGGATCTTAAGCTTGAATAGCTTGACGTCAAAACAACTTTTCTACATGGAGATGTTGAAGAAGATTTGTACATGAAGTAGCCTGAAGGTTTTATAAAACAGGGGCAAGAGCATTTATATTGGAAACTGAAGTGCAGTTTATATGGGTTCAAGCAAGCCCTGAGGCAATGGTATCGTAAGTTTGATGGCTTCATGCCTAAGCATAACTTCATTCGCTGCGAATTTGATCCGTGTCTTTACTTCAAGTGGCTTGCAAGTGGTGAGTTTGTCATACTCTTACTTTATGTTGATGACATGTTAGTCACCAGTATAAATACTAGAGTTGTTAGGGACTTGAAGCAACATTTAGCGAGCAGTGATTTGCTATGAAAGATCAGCTCAATGGTTTTCTATGAAAGATTAATAGTCACTAGAATTTTGTAAAAAATTCTATTAAATTGAATAAATTATCTACGAAAGTAGGAAATATTCACTACAATTTTATTAAAATATTTAGGAGTTTTTTCTTAAATTTATTACTAATTACAAGAAAGATTTTCTACACATTGTAGTGTTGTAAAACTAAACAACCCTAAAAAGAACACACCTATAAATGAAGCTTGAGAGACTTCATGACACACTCGTGAAGCCCCCTAAAATAGTCTAGTTGACCTTTGAGACATCCATTAGAAAAATATTCCCTTCTTGACTACACCTTTCATTGGCTCACACAAGATTAAAAAACTTCTATTGATGCCCTAGAATACACTTTTTCAACCTCTATACATAGGTAGTTCAAAGACTAGCAAACAACCTTTTACTTCTCTTTTTATGTATATATATCATTATACTCCATTTATAGCAACTAGGGTAGAGTTAAATGTTCACATGGCATTGCATTTGAATCCAAGTCTCCTACATTAGAAACCATATTCCTTGTACACAATTTATACATTTGAGGAGTCCATAGCTACTTGTAGACATTTTGAAAATTTTCTTTTTTAAGTCTAATTGTTTCTAGATGGGGGCACTAAATTATTGCCATGGAGTATAGGAGGTTGGTGTGAACCTACATTTGAGTGGTAGACTTCCAAGGTAGATATGCAATTGGCATTTGCAAATTGCATGGACAGAAAGAAAGTCGACAGTGTGGGAGTGTGGAAAAAATTGGAACTCCAATACCAACTCATAATTGTTGAAAGGGGAAATAAGTCAATGAAGCAAGTTAATGAAAAACTAGTGGAAATGGGAACCAAGAGAGAAAATTACATGGAGGGAGAAATATTATGACAAAAATCTTTGGTAAAATGAAAAAAATGGGAAGCAAGGAGACAATTTTTAAGCTTTGTAAGATTACGTGCAAGTTCTAGGGGTCTATAATATATAGTGAGTGGAAGATGTATGAAAGCACGCAATTAACAAAAAAAAAAAAAAACAATGTATGATTGCAAAAGAGTTTCAGATCTCCATGAGGTAAGGTGAGCCGAAGTTGAAGGTAGCCATGCAGCAAGAAATTTATGCAGAGAAGGAAGTTTGTTTGCAATAGCGGTGATGATAGGGGATGGGTGTACAATTAAATAAGGGAGGAGAAAGTCCATGCTATAATGTTGATAGAAAGTAGAGGTTGGGGTGCGATTAGAAAAGAATGCATGAATACTCCAAGAGTCTAGACATTTGTAAATAACTAAGTACGTAGAAAGTAAAGTCTTGCAAGTAATATCCACAAATTGCTTGATTGAACGAGATCTCTGAAACTATTCGATAGTCTACATACTAATCCTTGAGTCCCCTAATGTTTGTTAAAAACAAATATATGGAAGATGGATAACTTTCCAAAGAGGGATTTTTTCGCAGAGATTGGTTCGGGGGAGAGAGAGTTTTCAGATTTTCTGCAGCCAAAGGAGATTTGGAAAAGGAACTTCAAGATCTTTCTCTGCCTAGATAGAGATCGTCTCCACAATGGCCATTTCTACATGCCAGGGATAGGGGTTTCCATGGACAGTGCAAGGTAGATCATTTCGTGCCTTAACAACAACGCCACAGTTCTGGAAAAAATGGACACAAGGTTTCAGACTTTGATAGAGCAAGGGATTTTAGACAAGAGCGCAGCACGCCTTGGTTTGAGAAGCCTATTAGTAATGGGAGTTCCTACGGTAGGAGGAAAAACTTCTCAAGGTGAGCTAGGGACTCACTAGCAGACAAACCTAACAGAACTCATGGAGTACCATACTCTAGAGAGTTCGAAGGAGTTTCGCAGGGATCGGACCCTCCAACATAGAGGGGAAAATTAGAAAATGGAGCTTCAAATACTCATTCTAGATAAGCTGCTTGGAAATAGGGTTAATGATGCAGCTCAAAACAATGAATAGAAGCACAGATCTGCTGAAAACAAATAATAAAAATCTAACAAATAAAATAAGGATAGATTCAGGTAAATAATCTTTTCAGTTTTCATTCCAGAATTGATACAGTCCTTACATCTCAAAAAACCCAGTCAAAATCTCCTAAAAATTCCCCTCCCATTTTCCTCCAACCTAGCCCCTATCTCTGTTCCCATCTGTGTCTTCAAAATGCAGCTCCCCCTCAAACCTAAACCAAAAACTTCACTAAAAATAGCCCCCAGTTAAGTCAGCATGCAGCTGACCTGTCCACTGACCACTCACACCCCAAAAATAGGAAAAACCCAAAACTGCCACAACAAAACGGAAACAGCAGAAAAGAAAACCAAAATAAAAACAAATTCCATAAATTCCACGGTCAGAACGTGGGCAGGAGAAATTAAGTGAGATGCTCTGCATCATTCTCCCCTCCTTTGAGAAAATCTGAACCTCCTAGTTCTGGTCAACTATGCTTCATCAAATCAGCTTCAGTGATCCATGAATTGTAAGAATCTGCCAAATTTTCCCACTTAACGAAATAAAGCTTATATGACTTGGATTATGTTGCCACTAATTTAGTATCTAGTATTCATTCAACTTGCTCTCTTTTCTTGTTTGGCAACTGCTTACTCCAAAGGTTGTCGTCCTTCTCATTGTACTCCTCTTCCATCTGATCTTCCATAGTTCTAGCTGAATATGAATGCAGGTCAGCAACATTAAAAATGGGACTAACATCCAATTCTTCTGGTAAATCAATTTGGTAGGCATTATCATTTATCCTCTTTATAATTTTGCAAGGCCCAATCTTTTTGGGCTTCAATTTGTTGTAGGTACCTTGGGGATATCTTTCCTTGCGTAGATGAACCATGACCATTTCTCCCTCTTGGAAAACCTTTTCTCTCCAATGCAAATCTGCTCTCTTCTTATATTGTTCATTCATGGACTGCAACTTGAGCCTAACTTGCTGATGTATCTCTTGGATATGATCTAAAAAATTTGTAGCTTCTTGACTGTTATGTGGGCTTATTGGCAAGTCAACCAAGTCTACTACTCCCTTAGGATTTGCTCCATATACAATTTGAAACACAGACTTACCTCTAGACCTATTAATGCTGGAATTAGAGGCAAATTTAGCTTGAGGAATCACCAAATCCTATTGTCGAGGATTGTCCCCAACTAAACACCTTAATAGGTTGCCCAAACTCTGATTTACCACTTCTGTTTGACCATCAGTTTGGGGATGATATGCTAAAATAAATTGCAATTTTCTATTCAACCTTTTCCACAAAACTCTCCAAAAGTGGCTTAAGAATTTGGTGTCCCTATCACTAGTTATGGTTTTTGGAATACTATGCAATTGCACAATTTCTTTAAAGAACAAATGGGCTTCTTGACTCGCATCATTAGTCTTCCTACAAGGAATGAAATGGGCCACTTTAGAAAAATGGTCCACCACCACAAACACTGAATCATTACCTATTTGGGTTCATGGAAGACCCAAGACAAAATCCATAGAGATATCAGTCCATGGTTCCCTTGGCACTGGTAAAGGCATGTATAGGCCAGTATTTTGCTGTCCTCCTTTTGCCACATGACACACCTTGCAAGCAACAACAAATCTGTCCACATCTCTCTTCATGTTAGGACAAAAGAATTTCTCTCTTACTACTCCAAAAGTCTTATCTCTTCCAAAGTGACCTCCCAACCCATTTGAGTGCATCCCTTTCATGAGTTGTTCCCTCCTAGACCCAAAGGGAATGCAGAGTTAATTCTCTTTAAACAAAAATCCATCTAGCAGTAAGTAGTCTTCAAATGGATGCATAGATGAATGGTCTTGACTTTTGAGAATGGCATATATGTGACCAAAGTTTGGATCATTTGTATATTCATTCTTCATTTCTTCAAAGCCAACTAACCCATTATTCATTACAACCAATAAATGTCACCTTCTGCTCAATGCATAAGCCACTACATTAGTTTTACAACTATTGTGTTGCACAACAAAAGTATAAGCTTGCAAGAATGAAGCCCATTTAGCATGTTTGTGGGACAACCTACTCTATGAATTTATATATTTCAAGGCTTGGTTGTCAGTCATTAAGATGAACTCTCTATGTAGAAGATAATGTCTCCAATATTTTAATGCTTATACCACTGCATAGAATTTTTTATCATAAGTGGTATACTTCTTTTTGGCTTCATTTAACTTCTCATTAAAAAAGGCCACAGGCTTTCCCTCTTGGCTCAACACTCCCCCAATAGCTACACCTGAAGCATCACACCTGTTACATCCCTTTTTTATTAGATTCAGTTTTACTACTTACTTTTGTTAATTTCATAAATAGGATAAACATGTGAATATGTTTAACTTCATGGAAAATGATGTTATGGTTAGAAAGAATTAACTTTATGAAATCATGGATTTATCACTTGAGAATGATCAACATGATGTTATGAATTAAAAATATCTTTTGAATATGAAAATGAAATGATATGATGTAAATATGTTTCGACCCGAATATTGGTACTCTAACCACAAATTGTATGTGAGATTGTTTTGACAGGAAAAGATGGAATAGGTTCTCCATGAAACAAGAGAGAGAAGGTATCTTTGGGAAGGGGAGAATAGACCCTGGAATATCAATGGGTGTTTGCCACTAAGTACGAACATCAGGTAGTTAAACCTAGTTATCTTGAGGTAAGTATTGATTTTGGTTAAGTCAATTATCGATGAGAACATCAAAGATTGTAAGAGTAGGTCACTCTTCCTTACATCGTTGTGGGAGAAATGATGTAGTCTGTTCAGATGTCATTGTCATGATGAGTTTGGTCAATCGACATCTATGTCATATGATATATCCTGTTAAGTTGTTTGACGTAAAATGTCAACAGTAGTTCATAGAAGGGGGGATTAAAAACTCGACCTCGGAATGTTGACCATAAACTTCATTGTTCCGGTTGTGTAGTTGTCCAATCGTCACCATCAACGTCATCATCATCGTAGCATCTGACGCGCGTGTAACATAAATGAAGTATATTCAACAAGAAACGAGAAATGGGCTGTCGTCTTGAAACTGGCAAAACAATGCCATAATCTGTGTGATTTACAAAGTGTTATATCATTGATTAAAAATTGTAATGTTAATGTATAAATAAAGTATAAAGTTATATATCAATCACTAAGTGAAAAATAAAGGTTTCTATGTGTTAGAAGTGGTCGGGTCAATGCTCGAAAAGATTTGATATAAGTTATTATTTATTGAAGTTACTATATATATATCATAACTATGTGATCATTATCGAGATCGAGCTAGAATGATAATGTAGGTGAGTCCAAAAACATCTCATGATGTTGATAACCGACCTCAACTAGTATGTTAATTCGTTAAAACTAATCTACCACCTTTCAAAGATGCCATGATAGTAAATGTGTTGTGAACCCAATAATGATGCTAGTGGGCTGTCGTGGAACACTGTAGAAGACCGAGCAAGTATAATGCCTATCGGGATTGATAAGACTGGAGTAAGTTAGGTTTAGTAAGATAGTTATTCTTATCTAGATATCATTAAGAGGTGGGAAGACTCTTGAAAAAGTGTGATGATGGGAACAGAAAGATACAGAGAGGGAGTTTGTGGGAAGACAAACTGAAGGAGCTAAAAGAATTAAAGTAGGAAAGAATATCTTCGAAGGTTTTCATTCAGGTTTTCATCCTACCATTCTTTGTTAATCATTACTAGTTATGTGTGCCAAAATGTGAATGTCACTATCAAATATTAGTAAGGATTATTAGCATCTTTTCTACGATAAAATCTAAGACTGGTTTATGTTTTAAGAAACTTATGGTTTTCCTCTTAAGAAAACAAAGGTTATGTTTCCTTTAGCATGATAGAATACATGTAATCCATATCGACAGACATTATTTTGACCACATAGAGAATATTTACATCATTGCTAAAGCCTTTGAAGTTGTATCCACCTGCTACAAGAATGAATTATAGCTGAGTTTAAAACTTGTTACCATGCAAGCCATTGTCGGCTATTGAGAACAAAGTTATCATAGGCACCGAAAACCCAATAATGACCCTATGTCTTTATATCACTATATGACTTACTCAATAGTATAGTTGATCCTGATAAATCAATTATTATCTTTCTGAAAGAAAAACATGAAGGTATGAGTAAAACAATAGAATGAATGAGGGAAAAAGAGTTGAAGAATGCCTAGTTTTCACTGTGAGACTACTTAGTCTCTCGTAGAATAAAGAACCTTTATAGGCTCGGGGAAACATAGTCATCCTTTCTTGCTTATTCTAGACCACCTTTTGGAGAGATTTAAGCCGTTCTATAAACATAATAAATATGTATGTGTGTCATCGTAAGAAGGGTTCCAAGAATAATATTTTGTTTTTCAAACATAACAAAGTAATGAGTTTTTTGAACAAACTATAGACTATTTTAGGTCTAGAGGATAAGTTACGTCAGAAAATCCATCACATCAAAGAAGACTTGTCTGTGATACTTAAACTTAAGCACAAGAGATAACCCTAGTAGTTCTAGGACAATGATGAAACTTAGACTCGATAGTAAGTTAAATTGATGCCCTTCTAGTGACCAAATTGATAGTTTTATGTTCTATTTGGTTCGGATAGCTTGAACAGGGGTCAAAACCATTGGGCCACTCAAAAACTAGTAACAATAACTTACAAATCTATAAGCTAGAACTTATACCTCAACTACAAAAGTGGTAATGACTTTGAGAGTCTAAAAGTTAGCAATACGCCAATCTGCTATGCATAAAAGAATGGCTAAGGAATTTAACATAATCACATAGCTATAGGATTGTGAAAAATTCAAGTCGAGTTTGGGTGGGTGAATGTAATGATTGCATTGATACAACACTGGCCACCATTAAATCCTCTGGCCAAGGTAATGCACTTGCCTCTAGTGCATTGTCAGTTCACCGTGACTAGATGGCGTCACTTGTGGATGGTGCTAGACTAGAGGGTATCTAGGGGTGTGTGAAAACAAGTTGCGAAATTCACAACACTAGTACTCAGATGGCAAACACCATTGGTCATCCTAAGTCTATCCTTTCTGAGCAGGGTAGGGCCACTTCCGGTTAGGAAGGTGTGCGGGAGACCGATGGTCTGTGGTTGGAGGTAAAGCTCCTCGAAGATACCTTCTATTCCATTTTGTAGAGGCTTGCCGAGACTTGAATTGTGAAGGTCAACAATCGAGATGCAGTGACATTGGTAAGATTTTATTTTGTAATTCTCATAATAAAAATATTTATCATATTGTTGAAATGTTGAAGTTGGATAGACCCATTGTGTATCATATTATCTACATGAATCTTATTCAGGCAATGAATGTACTTCAATGTTAAAAAAAATTATTTACCATTTTACCTTTTCAAATTTTTACCTTATGGTCAAACCTGGATTTTATGATGAAACTAAGTCTAGATATTACATATGGTATCAAAGCTAACTAGGTTCGGCACTATGGCTTATGAGTCCACTAAGCTGACTAAGAATCAACATTATGTGGGTAGCTAATGTTTTGATTTACTATGCCAGGATGGTACGACTCAAGAAAACTGCAAGGAAGTCCTTCGTTGGTAAGGAACATTCCCTGCAAGCTAAGCAAAAATGTCTTGTGAAAATGAATGATTAAAATGACATTTGGCTAGATGATACAAAAACCCTTTCCAATGCCCTAACATGACTCAAATGAATGAAAAGAGAACTCCCAGAGACATCTAGGATGGTAGCTCAAATTATGATCAATTCTTGCCCTATTAGTATACCAATGATCATGAGGGATCCCTGTATACCACCTAGAGCTGAAATCATTGTACTATCATCCGATAGTGAATCTGACAGTTATACACCCTGTGAATATGTGTCAGACAATGAAGCCGAAGGTTACACCTCTCTTGTAAATATTGAGTGAAACATGAAATGTATCTATCCTCAAAGAATGTACATACTATTGTGCAAAATGTAATAAAGACAATTTTGTTTTGTGAACAACTATGGTTATGAGCAAATGTTATGTTATGGTAATATTCTAAATGATAAATCAAAGAACTGATTAGTACTTGTTAAAAACAGGTGAGAAAACAAAAAAACATGGATCAATCAGAATTTAATGAGAGAGAAGATCGGGAAGGTCACAACTCTCAGGTCAACTCTATCGATAAATTGGATAGAATTCTTCATATGCTTGCCAAAACTAAGGAAAGGTTGGGCAAATTGGAAAAGAAAGTGAATGAAACTAGAAATACCGAGGGTGAAAATAAGTATTCTAATAATGTGAGTAAAAGTAGGCAACAAGAACATGGTACGACAAGTGAGAACTAGGAGGATAGTGAATCTCAGAGGGAGACAAAAGATAAACTTGCATTGGAATTATCAAAGGATATCAAAAAGATTATTCCCCCCATATTTGATGAAATGAAAACCAAAGATGCAGCAGAAGCTTGGCTAACTGAAATGGAGAAGTACTTTGAAATCATAAATTATTCTGAGATTACAAAGGCAGTCTGGGGAGCATATCATCTATTTGGAGAAGCATCCACCTGGTGGATGAACAAAAAGATGGAGCTAGATTTAATCCCCTTGAAGGTGACATGGGATGAATTTGTGGAACTTTTTCAAAAAAGGTGTTTGCCACAACTTTGTTTTGATCAAAAGCTAATAGATTTCCAAAATCTCTGGCAAGGCGATCTGTCCGTGGTTGAATATGTGGAGAAATTCACTAGATTGTTGAAGTATGTTCCTCAGTATCAAAAGGATGAAAGATTTCAGATAAGGAAATTTATTATGGGTCTCAATCCTTAGATTGGCGGGGAGGTAGAGGTACACAGTCTGACCACAGTGGACCAGGTTTCTGAGAAAGCAAGTAAGCAGGAATAGAAGATCTAATCCATTTCTACCTACCATGAAGAGAACCATAAGAGATTTGATAAGAACTCAAATGAATAGACGTATAAGGAGAAGAACGATAAAGGATATGGAAGCAAGAGGTACGATAAAGGAAATTAGAAAAATAAAGGGGGATTTGGTAATGAGTGAAGAAATGAAGACTTTAAGAAAAATGACAATTTTAAGAGGAATGGTGATGCTATGAGTAGACCATTTGAGAAGAGGGGACCAATTGGAGGTTGCATTACATGTGGCGGAGATCATTATGCCAACCGTTGTCCTAATAAAAAGTAGAATGGACAGCATAGGAACACAGTACTCCCTTCGCAACAGGAAGCGTTTTAGCACAGAATTCATGCTGCCCTTGACAATCAACATGTTGAATATCAAATTATTCCCATTGAGATGACATGTACTTTATTTGGAGTCCCTGTTTCTATTATAATTGATACTGGTGCAACAAAATTTTTTGTGTCATCTAGAGTCTTAAGTAAATTTTTGAGAAGAGCTGGTTATATGTCAAAACCATGGATAGTTGAATATGCAAATCACTCAAAGGCTCAAGTAGAGAAATGCTTGTTCGAAGCCTAGGTTGATATTTCAAACTTTTCAACTAAGGTAAATTTGTATGTAGGACCTTTTGGGTCCTATGATGTCATTTTAGGAATGAATTGGTTGTGGAGACATAGGGCCAAGGTGGATTATTTTTCTAAAACAATTGAATGTTTAGATGATAAGGGAAATAAAGTTAATTTTTAGGGTATTCAAAGGGAAATAAAGATCAGGCCTATTTCATCAAAACAATTAAAAAGGGCTAGGCATAAAGGATGTCAACTTGTTGCAGTCAAAATGGACCTAGTATAGGAAGTTTTGAAGAAACAATCTTTCGAGGAAAAATACCCTTATCTTCACAATTTTTGAGATGTGTTTCAAAAGGAGCTGCCTGGTTTGCCTCCAAAAAGAACCTTTGATTTTGCCATAGATATTAAACTAGGATCTGAGACAGTTTCCAAAGCTCTGTACAGAATGACCACTACTGAGCTTATGGAATTGAAGGCTTAACTACAGGAGCTATTGATCAAAGGTCTAATAAGGCCAAGTGTATCACCATGGGGAGCTCCGGTTATTTTCGTCAAGAAGAAAGATGGAACCCTTAGACTGTGTATATATTATCAGATGCTAAATAAACCAATGATAAAGAATAAGTATCCATTGCTACATATTGATTATTTATTTGATCAAATGCGTGGTGCTGTAGTATTTTCTAAGATAGATTTGAGATTTGGATACCACCAGTTGAGGTTAAAAGATGAAGATATTCACAAGACTGCATTTAGAACAAGATATGGTCATTATGGGTTTACTATGTTACCATTTGGGTTGACTAATGCACCAGCCGCTTTCATGAATCTCATGAATAGTGGTTTTAGGGACTGCCTTGATAAGTTTGTTCTAGTTTTCTTGGATGATATTCTGATATATTCCAAAAATGAGGAGGAGCATAAACAACATCTTCAAATTATTTTGCAACATTTAAGAGAACACAAGTTGTATGCGAAGCTCTAGAAATGCAGTTTCTTTTAGAAAGAAGTGCAGTATTTGGGACACACTATATCGGTAGAAGGGATATTAGTTGACCCAACTAAAATAAAGGCTATTATGGAATGGCATGTACCTTCCAATGTCTCAGAAGTATGAAGTTTTATGGGTTTGGCTGGGTATTACAAGAAATTTGTTCTAAATTTTTCAAGTATTGCTAGCCCAATCACTTCTTTGTAGAGGAAAGGAAAGCGGTTTGTATGGACAAGTGAATGTTAGAAGGCATTCAACTTATTAAAAGAAAAGTTAAAAATAGCACTAATTCTAAATGTCCCTGATCCTGAAGAGCAATTTGAGGTTATTACAGATGCCTCTGGAGAAGGTTTAGGAGGTGTACTTATGCAAGATGGGCGTGTAATAGCCTATGAATCAAGAAAGTTGAAAACTTATGAGCAGAATTATGTTCCTCACAATTTGGAACTGGCGGCAGTGATTCACGCCCTTCAGATGTGGTGACACTATTTATTGGGAAAGACTTTTATACTAAAAACAGATAATCAAAGTCTTCGTTACATATTTTCACAACCCCATCTCAATGTAAGACAAAGGAGGTGGTGAGAGCTAATATCAAATTATGATTTTGAGATTAGTTACATAAAAGGTAAAGAAAACTGAGTAGCTGATGCTCTGAGCAGAAGAAGACACATAGCTTCTATAGTCTCCATTCATGCTAATTTTAAAGATCTAGTATTGCAAAGATTATCTGGAGAAGAATACTATGAATAGGTTAAGCAAGCTCTGCAAATCAATCCCAAAGATTCAAGATATGATGGATTCCATTTTGAGTCAGACAGATTAATGAGATTTAAGGGAAGAATCTATGTTCCTAATTCTGTAGAACTAAGAAACCTAGTATGGAAGGAAGTCCATTTTGCACCTTATTCCGGACATCTAGGAGTAACAAAACTTTTAGCTAATATCAAACCGCTATACTTCTGGAAAGGGATGAAAAGCAATGTTGCAAAGTTTGTGGCAAGTTGCTTGGAATGTCAAAGAGTAAAGGTAGAACACCAACATCCTGCCAAATTTTTATACCCACATGATATCCCTGAATGGAAATGGCAGGTCGTTAGTATGGATTTTGTTCAAGGATTACCAATGTCCAGGAGTAGACATGATGCGATTTTAGTCATAGTGGATAAACTAACCAAAGTAGCACACTTCATTCCTTGAAATTTGACAGATGGAGCTCATGTTTTGGTTTGTAAGTTTATTCAAGAAGTGTTTAGATTGCATTATATCTGATAGAGAGGGTCAAATAACCTCCAGGTTCTTGCAAACTTTATTTTCAGCACTAGGGACTAAACTCAATGTGAGCACTGCTTATCATCCTGAAACTGATGGACAAATAGAAAGGGTTAACCAGGTCCTAGAGGATCTACTAAGAATATATTGCATGGACTAGCAATACAGATGGGAGGAATATTTACCTCTTGTTGAATTTGCCTATAATAATTCCTATCATTCTACCGTTAAGATGGCACCGTTCAAAGCATTATATGGAAGGAAATGCAAAACTCCTATAAGATGGGACAAGCTGGAAGATAGGATAAGCATTAGCCTAGAAATGCTAGCAGATATGGAAGAAAAAGTGAAAATGATTAGGAAAAGGTTGGCAGAAGCCAACGATAGGCAAAAAAGTTATGCAGATCGCAAATGGGTGCCTAGAAAATTTTCTATTGGAGAGAAAGTTCTCTTGCAAGTGAAATGACATAAAAGCTCAATCAAATTTGGTAAATCTTCAAAGTTGGTTCCTCAATATGTGGGACCTTTTGAAGTCCTCGAGATTATCAATCCAGTGGCCTACAAAGTTTCTCTACCTCCAACCTTGTCTAAAATGCATAATGTTTTTCATGTTTCATACCTAAAGAAATATTTTGTAGGTAATGACCACATTCTTAAATGGAATTCTTTACAGATACAGGAGCTAGGAGTGGTTGTGATTGAGCCACTCAAGGTACTTGAAATGCATAAACTCCATTTCTATAATCAAGAGGTCTTGCAATGCAAAATTTAGTGGGACCAATATGGTGAGGATAGCATCACTTGGGAAGACTGTAATGACATCCACCAAAAGTTTCCTTATCTTTTTCAAAAACATTAATGATAGACTATAAAATCTTGTTTCATGTTAAAATATTATTTTGATAAACTGAATCATCAGGGATGATGATTATTGAGGGGAAGGATATGTTACATCCCTTTTTTATTGGATTCAGTTTTACTACTTACTTTTGTTAATTTCATAAATAGTATAGACATGTGAATATGTTTAACTTCATGGAAAATGATGTTATGGTTAGAAAGAATTAACTTTATGAAATAATGGACTTATCACTTGAGAATGATCACCCTGATGATATGAATTAAAAATATCTTTTCAATATGAAAATGAAATGATATGATGTAAATATGTTTTGACCCGAATATTGATACTCTGACCACAAATTGTATGTGAGACTGTATTGATAGGAATAGATGGAACATGTTCTCTGTGAAACAAGAGAGAGAAGGTATCTTTGGGAAGGGAAGAATAGACCCTGGAATATCAATGGGTGTTTTCCACTAAGTACAAACATCAGGCAATTAAACCTAGTTATCTTGAGGTAAGTATTGATTTTGGTTAAGTCTATTATTGATGAGAACGTCAAAGTTTGTAAGAGTAGGTCACTCTTTCTTACGTCATTCTGGGAAAAATGATGTAGTCTGTCTAGACGTCATTGTCATGATGAGTTTGGTCAATCGACATATGTGTCATATGATATGTCCTATTAAGTTGTTCGACATAAAATGTCGATAGTAGTTCGTAGAGGGGAAGATTAAAAACTTGACCTGGAATGTTGACCATAAACTTCATTGTTGTAGTTGTGTAGTTGTCCAATCGTCGCCATCAACGTCATCATCGTCATACCATCCGATGTGCGTGTGACATAAACGAAGTATATTCGATGAGAATGATGTCGAGAAATGGGCTGTCGTCTTGAAACTGGCAAAAACAATGCCATAAATCTATGTGATTTGTAAAGTGTTATATCATTGATTAAAAATTGTAATGTTAATGTATAAATAAAGTATATAGTTATATATCGATCACTAAGTGAAAAATAAAGGTTTCTATGTGTTAGAAGTGGTTAGGTCAATGCTCGAAAAGATTTGATATAAGTTATTATTTATTGAAGTTACTATATATATATCATAACTATGTGATCATTATCGAGATCGAGCTAGAATGATAATGTAGGTGAGTCCAAAAACATCTCATGATGTTGATAACCGACCTCAACTACTATGTTAAGTCGTTAAAAGTAATCTACCACCTTTTGAATATGCCATGCCAACAAATGTGTTGTGAACCCGATAATGATATTAATGGGCTGTCATGGAAGGATGTAGAAGATCGAGCAAGTATAATGCCTATCGGGAGGGATAAGACTAAAGTTAGTTAGGTTTAGTAAGACAGTTATTCTTATCTGGCTATCGTTAAGAGGTGGGAAGAGTCTTGAAAAAGTGTGACGATGGGAATGGAAAGATATAGAGAGGGAGTCTGTGAGAAGACGAATGGAAGGAGCAAAAAGAATTGAAGTAGGAAACAATATCTTTGAAGGCTTTCATTTAGGTTTTCATCCTACCATTCTTTGTTAATCATTACTAGTTATGTGCGCCAAAATGTGAATGTCACTGTCAAATATTAGTAAGGATTATTAGCATCTTTTCTGCAATAATATCTAAGACCAATTTATGTTTTAAGAAACTTATGGTTTTCCTCTTAAGCAAACAAAGGTTATGTTTCCTTTAGCACGATAGAATACATGTAATCCATAGTTTCTATTAGCAGCCATTATTTTGACTACATAGAGAATATTTACATCATTACTAAGGCCTTTGAAGCCATATCCACCTACTACAAGAATGAATTATAGTTGAGTTTAAAACTTGTTACCATGCAAGCCATCATCGGCTATTGAGAACAAAGTTATCACAATCACCGAAAACCCAATAGCGACACTGGTCTTTATATCACAGTATAATTTACTCAACAGTATAGTTGATCTTAATAAATCAATTATTATTTTTCTGAAAGAAAAACATGAAGGTATGAGTAAAATAGTAGAACGAATGAGGGAAAAAGAGTTGAAGAATGTCTAGTTTTCACTGTGAGACTACTTAGTCTCTCGTAGAATAAAGAACCTTTATAGGCTCGGGGAAACATAGTCATCCTTTCTTGCTTATTCTAGACCACCTTTTGGAGAAATTTAAGCCATTCTATAAACATAATAAATATGCATGTGTGTCGTCGTAAGAAGGGTTCCAAGAATAATATTTTGTTTTTCAAACATAACAAAGTAATGAGTTTTCTGAACAAACTATAGACTCTTTTAGGTCTAGAGGATAAGTTACGTCGAAAAATTTGTCACGTCAAAGAAGACTTGTCTATGATACCTAAAATTAAGCACAAGAGATAACCCTAGTAGTTCTAGGACAATGATGAAACTTAGACTCAATAGCAAGTTAAATTGATGCCCTTCTTGTGCCCAAATCAATAGTTTTATGTTCTATCTGGTTAGGATAGCTTGAACAGGGGTCAAAACCATTGGTCTACTTGAATACTAGTAACAATAACTGACAGATCTGTAAGCTAGAACTTATACCTCAACTACAAAAGTGGTAATGACTCTGAGAGTCTAAAAGTTAGCAATACGCCAATCTGCTATGCATAAAAGCATGGCTAAGGAATTTAACATAATCACATAGCTATAGGATTGCAACAAATTCAAGTCAAGTTTGGGTGGGTGAACATAATGATTTCGTTGATACAACGCTAACCACCATTAAATCCTTTGGCCAAGGTAATGCACTTCCCTCTAGTGCATTGTTAATTCACTGTGACTGGATGGCTTAACTTGTGGATGGTCATGCTAGACTAGAGGGTATCTAGGGGTACATGAAAACAAGTTGCGAAAGTCACAACACTAGTACTCAGATGGCAAACACCATTTGTCATCCTAAGTCTATCCTTTTTGAGTAGGGTAGTGCCACTTCCAGTTTGGAAGGTGTGCGGGAGACTGACGATCTATGGTTGGAGGTAAACCTCCTTGAAGATACCTTCTCTTCCATTTTCTAGAGGCTTGCTAAGACCTGAATTGTGAAGGTCGACTATTGAAATGCAGCGACATTGGTAAGATTTTATTTTGTAATTCTTATAATGAAAATATTTATCATATTGTTGAAATGTTGAAGTTGGATAGACCCATTGTGTATCATATTATCTACATGAATCTTATTTAGGCAATGAATGTACTTTAATGTTAAAAAAAATTATCTACCTTTTCACCTTTTTCAAATTTTTACCTTGTGGTGAAACCTGGATTTTATTATGAAACTAAGTCTAGATATTCCAACACTCCACTGTAAAAAGCTTCTCAAAATCTGGCAAAGCAAGAATAGGTGCTTCAGTAACTTTTTTCTTGAGTTGTTCAAAGCTCATATCATCTACTCTAGTCCAAGTGAAATCCTTCCCTTTCGTGCAATTAGTTATTGGTGCGCTAATGCCACTAAAATTCTTAATGAATCTCTTGAAGAAATTCACCAACCCATGGAAGCTCTTAACCTCGATGATACTTTGAGAAGTAGGCCAGTCAAGACTGGCCTTGATTTTTTTTGGGTTCATGCTCAACCCATCTACTGAAATAACAATTCCCAAAAATACCAACTTACCCTTGCAAAATTCACTATTTTCAAGGTTGATAAACAACCTTTCTTCTCTAAGTATGTCAAAATTGTTTTCAAATGTTATAAATGCTCCATATTTTTACTGAAAATCAGGATATCATCAAAATAAATTATGATAAATTTTCCAATATGTAGTCTGAATACCTGGTTCATTGTTTGCATGAAGGTAGCTAGAGCATTGGATAGTTCAAATGGCATCACCACCCACTCATATAATCCATCTTGAATTTTGAAGGCCGTCTTCCACTCATCACCTTCATGGATCTGAATCTGATGGTAACCACTTATGAGTTCAATTTTGGAGAAGACTTTAGCACCTAACAAGCAATCTAACAAGTTATTGATTCTTGGTATGGAGTATTGGTACTTCATAGTGATTTTGTTAATGGCTCTAGAATCCATATATAACCTCCATTTAATTAATGAATGAATGGAGAAATGTTAGTGTGTTAGTAGTTAGAAATGGTGAATTTTAATGTTGAAAAGGTAAGGTAAAATTTAGGTGTCTACAACAATGATCATCTAAAAGCATATGACAATATAATAGGCTAGACATAGAAAGTAACACTTATGTACATATGACTCCACTCAATGGTGGAACACATGTTTACCTAATGGCCAATCTTTGATCAATCACAATTATTCTATAATAGAATGTGATTTAATTTTGGTATATAGACAATATTGGAGAGGTAGAAGAGTCTTTACAAATCAAGGCTTGATAGTGTGAGGATGAAAAATGTGCATAGACCTACATGGTAGTCCGATGATAATGTAGAGTCCTAACCATTCACATGTAAGAATTCAAATTATATATACCTCCTAGTATATTATTTCTTAGTGACAAGTTTTCAAATATTTTTCTATTTTTCCACTTAATAGTCTATAAAAATATTTTTACAGGGCAATTCCATTATAGGCTATGGGTCTATGTTACAAATGCTCAAAAGAATTACTGAAGATTTAATTTGGAAAATTATAGTAGTTTGAACAATAATTATAGTCTTATATTATGGAGATTACAACCAAAGAAAACTAAATATGTCATATCACTTTTATTCCTATTGAGACTATATTTTTAAAAAAAATTCAACATCTAATATAAATCAAAATTGGCTTAGAATCATTTTTATTAGATGGAATTAAAATGGACATGTTTACCTTCTACATTCTTCTGCCCAATCATATAAAATTCCAAGAACAGTGACCATGTTTTTTTCCTATGGTTGAAGAAAGTTCATTTTGGAGATAATTGCAAAGAAGGGAGGAATTTCTCCTAATAGTATATAAAATGTGGAAGAATAGACAAGGCACGTCAATTGTTTGACAAAATGTCTTAAAGAAATGTTATCTCGTGAAATGCAAGGATTGCAGGGTATCACAAAATGGATCAGTTGAAAAGGCTTTAGAGACTTTCAAGCGAATGAAATGGGCAGGCCCAATCATCCTCCTTGCCTGTGCACAAACTGAAGTTAGGGAACAGGGTATAATGGAGGGAAACATTTGTCATATGTTGTAAAGAATGTGAACCATTTGAAACATTTGTCTTTTTCGTGGGATGCATGATTGCAGGAATTTCACAAAATGGATTTGTTGAAAAGTCTCTAAAAATATTTAGGCAAATGTAACTGGCAGGCAAAATTCCAAAATCTACGACCTTTGCCAGTATCCACTCTGCCTGAGCCTATATGGGAGCTTTAGAATAGGGCATGGACCTACATGAGAGCGTAAAGGAAATACAATTTCACCAGATGTTGTAATTGCAAATGCCCCGATACACATGCGAGCACATGAACTATTTGACAAAATCCCTCAAAGAAATGTTGTCTCATAGGCTGCAATGGCTGCAAGACCTGCACAAGAGGGTTTTGATGAAAAGGCTTTACAGTATTTACTGCGATGCTACTCTTAAAATGTTTCACGACTTACATTCTTCCTCAAACATCTGTGTAGAAGTGGATAGGTACAGTGAGGTCGAATGGTAAGGGGATTGATGACAGATAGAGGGAATAAAAGACCTCAGGACGTAGTTGGATTTAAGGCCATAGAATGATACACGCTTTCATGTAGGGGACAGATCGCAGCCAAAGACACAGGAGATCCATGTGAAGTTGGAGAAATTGGCAAGCACGGTACGTTCTAGATTCAAGACATTTTACTAATGTTGTGGAAGAGGAGGAGAAAGAATTTCTGCCGACATAGTGAAAAGTTAGGCAATTTGCATTTGGTCTGTAAAACATACCCCATACAGCAATCTATTATAGTTGTAAAAATAAAATTAGAGACTTTCAGGCAAACACAAATTGGTAGATGTAAAGTTGCAAGTGCCCCTTCCAATTCACAAAAACTTATACATAAATTCTCTTGTGATTGATTTCAAATTCTAATTGCCTTAAGACATATCATCAAATTGAATCCAAAAATCAAAGTTGAACTAAAATAAATTTATTAACAAAATTTTCAAGAACTAAAATTTCTGAGAGGAGAGCTCTTACTGATTTCTCCAACACTCCAAACCAGATCTCAGTGGTTTTCTTCCTCACAATCCAAGCAAATTTATAGAAAAACTTGACCTTCATGGATGAAACTCCAAGTCTTCAGTCAAGTCTCCATCATAAATGCACCTCTCCATTTTTTAAGTTGCCATTCAATGGTTGTGGAAATGGACTTGCAAATCCTCAAATTTTCCAATGGTAATAAATTTTAAGAAGGAAAATGGACTCATCTCATAAATTGGGGTCTTGACTTGAGGAATGGAGGGATGGTTCTTTATTTATTTCTCATTCTAGAAGTATCCTTACACCTTGTTTATTATTTTGTTTTTAAATGGAACTATATTTCTCTCATTTAATTTTCAAATTCAAAATTTTAAAAATTGAGTTGTGACAGTATTTTACACTAAAAAAGAAATTTAAACATAAAAAAAAAAATCATCATAGATGATTGAGAAATTAAAAAATTGGAAAAATCCCCTTACCTGAGCTTTTGATGCCCGAAAATACCTGTCGCCTGTCACTGGAAAAAATGGGGTTGTAGGCATTTTTTTAAAAAAATAATACTTTCAAAAAATGGGATCCCGTTTTTTGGTCCTAGGTTCAGGATCAGCTAAGAAACGCGATCTCGTCCTAGATTTTAGGCTCGGGATCGACCTATAATGGGATCCTATTTTGTAGGAATGGGATCCCGTTTTTAGTTACCTGATTTTGAATTTTTTTCGAACTCTTAAACTTCCACCTTAAGTGGACTCATCTTTGTGCATGCACCCACTTAGAATTTTAGTTTTATGGTAAGTTATATTCCCATAAGTAGGTTGGTTTGACACGGAAGATGTAAGGCTATAAAAGCCCATGCAAAGCAATGCAAAATGTATCCCGATTGTATTTAGAAATCAATAGATTACTCTATATTTTAATATCACTGTGCAATAATGATTTGAACTGGTTTCTGTGTATATGTTCTACCATTTTCTATACTTCAATGATCAAACAATTAATAGCAATTTCCAACTCGTTCACAACAAAAAGTGGTAAATATTTGTTTTATTTTTATTAGTTAAAATTGACCTTTGACTATTGAAATGGATGATATTTAATAATAGCCATCTATGCAAGACCCAAAAATAAATCAACTACTATGGTTTGATGGATGTAATACCTATTCCAAAGATCCTATTTTGATTTAAGACGAGCCTCCACAGATCCTAAAAATAGTTAATTCTACTCTTAACAGTAATTGCGAATCGGATTGAAGGGTTCGAGGTTTTTCACATTTTCCCCGCTGGCAGATCATAATTTCATTTTCTTTCCATCCTTATTCACATTTCTCTGCGGTTAGATTTGATTCCTTGTATGTATAATATGGCATAACGTATTTTAAACCCTTTGCCTACCGGTTGTTTCTAGGCCTACTCAATGACAAATAATTAGCTGTAGCTTCTTGTCAATAAATATCTGATGTTTTTTATTTTATTATCAACTTAAGGCCTCCAACGTCTCAGAAACCAATGCACTTTCTTGTTACATCTATTTACTTTGTTATGCTACGCCCTTGAAAGCAACGAGAGCAATAACTCCAACCCTAAAATCCATCGCCCACTTTTCCAATAAGTCTGATTACTTATGACTGCAATGAAAAGGGAGTTCAGCTTACCCGCGACTTACAGTAGGAATTTTATTCTGATTTCTTTGATCCTGCTACTCGCCACCGTGCGTGCTTACTTGTTTATGTTGTTTTTATTAAATCTAGGCGGGTAACAACAGTATTTCTGAAACAGGTTTGAAGACAAATTTGTTGGAAGCTACATTCACAATGGCCATTAACTGGTAATAAACCCAGCATGCTCTATCCTTTCTGTTTTTACCTAATTTTCCCTTATTCTTGCTCTACCTTTTGATATCTGGTTCCGTGGATAGGTTATCGGTGATTCTCCTCTTTTCGGCTGCGTCAATGACTGTGTCATCGAGTGGAGAGAAGAGCAATGACATTTTGTTAGACACAGAAGGTCACCCTCTGCAAGCGGGGCTGAATTACTTCATTTTGGTCGCCGCACAAGGCAATGAAAGAGGACTTGTTCTCACTACTTCTTGTCCGCAATACGTTGTGGAGGATAAATCTGGAGAAAGGCTTCCCGTGGCATTCCACCCCATTTGCCCTGAAAATGCTTCGTCATTTCAACACAACACAGCTGTGCATGTTACAATCTCTGCACCATCTATTTGCTTAAATAATTCCTTTGCGGATGCTTGGTCCATCGAGAGGGTATCTGGAATCAACCAGACTTTAGTTAAAGTGACTTCAGGGGGAGGCGGGTCATTTAGGATTTCCAGAATAGGAGACGATGAATATGGGATATTTTGGTGTCCGGCAGTGTTCTGCAGCACAAGGCTTGGGATTGGCCCTGCCTGCTCCGCCCTTGCCATTCATAATGACAACCAAGGGAAAAACTGGGTCGTTGCAGGCGGTTTGCAGCCCCTACATGTTCAATTCAAGAAGCTCTCTTTGAGTTGAGTTGGAAAGTTTGTGTTGCAGTTGTGAATGAGATAACCTCCTACCATATTTTTTAATAACAGCTGGATGTGCTATGGAAATACCAATTTGAAGCCTTTATCAGTGGTTATGCTTATCTAAATTACAAAATCTTTTCTCTTACGTTGGATATGGATTTATAATTATTGATAAATATAATATGTTATGGTAATAAATTATAGGGAAGTAAAATATATATTACAATTAATTTAGATGTTTAGAGAGATGATAGATCAATCAATAAAATTATATTATAAATTAATCAAATAAGTTGAAATCTCTAAGATAGTTAAATAGAAATGATAATAAAAGTGAGATGAATTAAGACTTATTTAGAAATTGGATCCATGTGAAATGTGAATCCAATTTTTGTACATAGAATACGGAAATCCTTTACAAAGTTAATATTACTGTTTTTATTAGATGGTAAAATATGATATGAAAGGATCTAAAACCTTTTACAAACAAAAGGGCATCGGCTAAAAAAGTAGTCGAACAATAGCACAACTAGAGTAAAGCTACATAAAGCTACAAAGAAAACCTCCGAACCAATATGAAGTTGCCAACTACCATGGCTCAAGGAGACAAAGCTACAACAAAAATGCAATGAATAGGTAACTATGCCAATGACCTACACAATCCTACACCTAGACCTAGAAATCTACACACCCATGGCCTGAGTGTGGGATTATGAAACGAATTTAGGAATAGGATCAACAACCATTGGAGCAACCTCTTAGGCTTGTGTGTTATGTGGATTTCTATTAAATTCTCTCTTTTCACTAAATATTTCTATGAACGGAAGGTCCCCATGAATAATGGATGTTTTGATAATGAAACTTGTGCAACTTTCCCACTTAAGAACAATAGATTATCCTTTGTCCTTTTACATGGCATTTCTCATTTGTAGTCTACAGTTATTTATAATTGTGAGTATAAGATTCATAAATTCAAAAAAAAAAAAAAAAAATTCTTCCATTTATTCTTAAAACATGCAAACCTTAGATGAAGTAAAATGGAGATTCAAGAAAATGTGAAAACAAAAACTAAAGCAGAGTTACCATATGATCCGTTGTGAAGTAGATTTGCTCCACTAGATGTAGATCTCAAGATAAAAGATATCTGATAAATTTTGTAGCATAAGTTTGATTTCATGTTCATAGATAAATTGTTGAGAGAAATAGGATTAATATATAGATTTATTTTTTGAAATTAATAGTCAAGATTAAAAGATAAGATCAATAGTTGTCATTAAACGAGGAGGAAAATGGTTATATTAATAAAGTTTCATTAATATTTTTGGTTGCAAATATTAACGGGTTGGAAATGGTCTTCAGATTTGTCACTAAATTGGAGAAGGTGAGTGGTTAGATGTAATTAACTATTAAATGGGGTAGTTAACTCCTCATTACTCTATTAAATTATTTCAATTATATAGCGTTTAAGTGGCATGATGAGTGAGAAATCGGTCAAATTAAGTAATTAAATATATTTATTAATTTAGTTATGGGGATAATTAAATAAATGAATTATTTAATTATGCATGGAGGATAAAAGGAATATTAAATAATAAAATTATTTAATTGTGCATGGGAGGCGAATGACTTATATTAATTAAATAATTAGATTATTTAATCAAATGAAGGATGAAATAGATTAATTAAATATGATTATTTAATTAATGAATGAATGGAGAAATGTTAGTGTGTTAGTAGTTAGAAATGGTGAATTTTAATGTTGAAAAGGTAAGGTAAAATTTAGGTGTCTACAACAATGATCATCTAAATGCATATAACAATATAATAGGCTAGACATAGAAAGTAACACTTATGTACATATGACTCCACTCAATGGTGGAACACATGTTTACCTAATGGCCAATCTTTGATCAATCACAATTATTCTATAATAGAATGTGATTTAATTTTGGTATATAGACAATATTGGAGAGGTAGAAGAGTCTTTACAAATCAAGGCTTGATAGTGTGAGGATGAAAAATGTGCATAGACCTACATGGTAGTCCGATGATAATGTAGAGTCCTAACCATTCACATGTAAGAATTCAAATTATATATACCTCCTAGTATATTATTTCTTAGTGAAAAGTTTTCAAATATTTTTCTATTTTTCCACTTAATAGTCTATAAAAATATTTTTACAGGGCAATTCCATTATAGGCTATGGGTCTATGTTACAAATGCTCAAAAGAATTACTGAAGATTTAATTTGTAGAATTATAGTAGTTTGAACAATAATTATAGTCTTATATTATGGAGATTACAACCAAAGAAAACTAAATATGTCATATCACTTTTATTCCTATTGAGACTATATTTTTTAAAAAAATTCAACATCTAATATAAATCGAAATTGGCTTAGAATCATTTTTATTAGATGGAATTAAAATGGACATGTTTACCTTCTACATTCTTCTGCCCAATCATATAAAATTCCAAGAACAGTGACCATGTTTTTTTCCTATGGTTGAAGAAAGTTCATTTTGGAGATAATTGCAAAGAAGGGAGGAATTTCTCCTAATAGTATATAAAATGTGGAAGAATAGACAAGGCACGTCAATTGTTTGACAAAATGTCTTAAAGAAATGTTATCTCGTGAAATGCAAGGATTGCAGGGTATCACAAAATGGATCAGTTGAAAAGGCTTTAGAGACTTTCAAGCGAATGAAATGGGCAGGCCCAATCATCCTCCTTGCCTGTGCACAAACTGAAGTTAGGGAACAGGGTATAATGGAGGGAAACATTTGTCATATGTTGTAAAGAATGTGAACCGTTTGAAACAATGCCTCAGAGAGAGGTCTTTTTCGTGGGATGCATGATTGCAGGAATTTCACAAAATGGATTTGTTGAAAAGTCTCTAAAAATATTTAGGCAAATGTAACTGGCAGGCAAAATTCCAAAATCTACGACCTTTGCCAGTATCCACTCTGCCTGAGCCTATATGGGAGCTTTAGAATAGGGCATGGACCTACATGAGAGCGTAAAGGAAATACAATTTCACCAGATGTTGTAATTGCAAATGCCCCGATACACATGCGAGCACATGAACTATTTGACAAAATCCCTCAAAGAAATGTTGTCTCATAGGCTGCAATGGCTGCAAGACCTGCACAAGAGGGTTTTGATGAAAAGGCTTTACAGTATTTACTGCGATGCTACTCTTAAAATGTTTCACGACTTACATTCTTCCTCAAACATCTGTGTAGAAGTGGATAGGTACAGTGAGGTCGAATGGTAAGGGGATTGATGACAGATAGAGGGAATAAAAGACCTCAGGACGTAGTTGGATTTAAGGCCATAGAATGATACACGCTTTCATGTAGGGGACAGATCGCAGCCAAAGACACAGGAGATCCATGTGAAGTTGGAGAAATTGGCAAGCACGGTACGTTCTAGATTCAAGACATTTTACTAATGTTGTGGAAGAGGAGGAGAAAGAATTTCTGCCGACATAGTGAAAAGTTAGGCAATTTGCATTTGGTCTGTAAAACATACCCCATACAGCAATCTATTATAGTTGTAAAAATAAAATTAGAGACTTTCAGGCAAACACAAATTGGTAGATGTAAAGTTGCAAGTGCCCCTTCCAATTCACAAAAACTTATACATAAATTCTCTTGTGATTGATTTCAAATTCTAATTGCCTTAAGACATATCATCAAATTGAATCCAAAAATCAAAGTTGAACTAAAATAAATTTATTAACAAAATTTTCAAGAACTAAAATTTCTGAGAGGAGAGCTCTTACTGATTTCTCCAACACTCCAAACCAGATCTCAGTGGTTTTCTTCCTCACAATCCAAGCAAATTTATAGAAAAACTTGACCTTCATGGATGAAACTCCAAGTCTTCAGTCAAGTCTCCATCATAAATGCACCTCTCCATTTTCTAAGTTGCCATTCAATGGTTGTGGAAATGGACTTGCAAATCCTCAAATTTTCCAATGGTAATAAATTTTAAGAAGGAAAATGGACTCATCTCATAAATTGGGGTCTTGACTTGAGGAATGGAGGGACGGTTCTTTATTTATTTCTCATTCTAGAAGTATCCTTAGACCTTGTTTATGATTTTGTTTTTAAATGGAACTATATTTCTCTCATTTAATTTTCAAATTCAAAATTTTAAAAATTGAGTTGTGACAGTATTTTACACTAAAAAAGAAATAAAAACATAAAAAAAAAAATCATCATAGATGATTGAGAAATTAAAAAAGTGGAAAAATCCCCTTACCTGAGCTTTTGATGCCCGAAAATACCTGTCGCCTGTCACTGGAAAAAATGGGGTTGCAGGCATTTTTTTAAAAAAATAATACTTTCAAAAAATGGGATCCCATTTTTTGGTCCTAGGTTCAGGATCCGCTAAGAAACGCGATCTGTCCTAGATTTTGTAGGAATGGGATCCCATTTTTAGTTACCTGATTTTGAATTTTTTTCGAACTCTTAAACTTCCACCTTAAGTGGACTCATCTTTGTGCATGCACCCACTTAGAATTTTAGTTTTATGGTAAGTTATATTCCCATAAGTAGGTTGGTTTGACACGGAAGATGTAAGGCTATAAAAGCCCATGCAAAGCAATGCAAAATGTATCCCGATTGTATTTAGAAATCAATAGATTACTCTATATTTTAATATCACTGTGCAATAATGATTTGAACTGGTTTCTGTGTATATGTTCTACCATTTTCTATACTTCAATGATCAAACAATCAATAGCAATTTCCAACTCGTTCACAACAAAAAGTGGTAAATATTTGTTTTCTTTTTATTAGTTAAAATTGACCTTTGACTATTGAAATGGATGATATTTAATAATAGCCATCTATGCAAGACCCAAAAATAAATCAACTACTATGGTTTGATGGATGTAATACCTATTCTAAAGATCCTATTTTGATTTAAGACGAGCCTCCACAGATCCTAAAAATAGTTAATTCTACTCTTAACAGTAATTGCGAATCGGATTGAAGGGTTCGAGGTTTTTCACATTTTCCCCGCTGGCAGATCATAATTTCATTTTCTTTCCATCCTTATTCACATTTCTCTGCGGTTAGATTTGATTCCTTGTATGTATAATATGGCATAACGTATTTTAAACCCTTTGCCTACCGGTTGTTTCTAGGCCTACTCAATGACAAATAATTAGCTGTAGCTTCTTGTCAATAAATATCTGATGTTTTTTATTTTATTATCAACTTAAGGCCTCCAACGTCTCAGAAACCAATGCACTTTCTTGTTACATCTATTTACTTTGTTATGCTACGCCCTTGAAAGCAACGAGAGCAATAACTCCAACCCTAAAATCCATCGCCCACTTTTCCAATAAGTCTGATTACTTATGACTGCAATGAAAAGGGAGTTCAGCTTACCCGCGACTTACAGTAGGAATTTTATTCTGATTTCTTTGATCCTGCTACTCGCCACCGTGCGTGCTTACTTGTTTATGTTGTTTTTATTAAATCTAGGCGGGTAACAACAGTATTTCTGAAACGGGTTTGAAGACAAATTTGTTGGAAGCTACATTCACAATGGCCATTAACTGGTAATAAACCCAGCATGCTCTATCCTTTCTGTTTTTACCTAATTTTCCCTTATTCTTGCTCTACCTTTTGATATCTGGTTCCGTGGATAGGTTATCGGTGATTCTCCTCTTTTTGGCTGCGTCAATGACTGTGTCATCGAGTGGAGAGAAGAGCAATGACATTTTGTTAGACACAGAAGGTCACCCTCTGCAAGCGGGGCTGAATTACTTCATTTTGGTCGCCGCACAAGGCAATGAAAGAGGACTTGTTCTCACTACTTCTTGTCCGCAATAAGTTGTGGAGGATAAATCTGGAGAAAGGCTTCCCGTGGCATTCCACCCCATTTGCCCTGAAAATGCTTCGTCATTTCAACACAACACAGCTGTGCATGTTACAATCTCTGCACCATCTATTTGCTTAAATAATTCCTTTGCGGATGCTTGGTCCATCGAGAGGGTATCTGGAATCAACCAGACTTTAGTTAAAGTGACTTCAGGGGGAGGCGGGTCATTTAGGATTTCCAGAATAGGAGACGATGAATATGGGATATTTTGGTGTCCGGCAGTGTTCTGCAGCACAAGGCTTGGGATTGGCCCTGCCTGCTCCGCCCTTGCCATTCATAATGACAACCAAGGGAAAAACTGGGTCGTTGCAGGCGGTTTGCAGCCCCTACATGTTCAATTCAAGAAGCTCTCTTTGAGTTGAGTTGGAAAGTTTGTGTTGCAGTTGTGAATGAGATAACCTCCTACCATATTTTTTAATAACAGCTGGATGTGCTATGGAAATACCAATTTGAAGCCTTTATCAGTGGTTATGCTTATCTAAATTACAAACTCTTTTCTCTTACGTTGGATATGGATTTATAATTATTGATAAATATAATATGTTATGGTAATAAATTATAGGGAAGTAAAATATATATTACAATTAATTTAGATGTTTAGAGAGATGATAGATCAATCAATAAAATTATATTATAAATTAATCAAATAAGTTGAAATCTCTAAGATAGTTAAATAGAAATGATAATAAAAGTGAGATGAATTAAGACTTATTTAGAAATTGGATCCATGTGAAATGTGAATCCAATTTTTGTACATAGAATACGGAAATCCTTTACAAAGTTAATATTACTGTTTTTATTAGATGGTAAAATATGATATGAAAGGATCTAAAACCTTTTATAAACAAAAGGGCATCGGCTAAAAAAGTAGTCGAACAATAGCACAACTAGAGTAAAGCTACATAAAGCTACAAAGAAAACCTCCGAACCAATATGAAGTTGCCAACTACCATGGCTCAAGGAGACAAAGCTACAACAAAAATGCAATGAATAGGTAACTATGCCAATGACCTACACAATCCTACACCTAGACCTAGAAATCTACACACCCATGGCCTGAGTGTGGGATTATGAAACGAATTTAGGAAATGGATCAACAACCATTGGAGCAACCTCTTAGGCTTGTGTGTTATGTGGATTTCTATTAAATTCTCTCTTTTCACTAAATATTTCTATGAACGGAAGGTCCCCATGAATAATGGATGTTTTGATAATGAAACTTGTGAAACATTCCCACTTAAGAACAATAGATTATCCTTTGTCCTTTTACATGGCATTTCTCATTTGTAGTCTACAATTATTTATAATTGTGAGTATAAGATTCATAAATTCAAAAAAAAAAAAAAATTCTTCCATTTATTCTTAAAACATGCAAACCTTAGATGAAGTAAAATGGAGATTCAAGAAAATGTGAAAACAAAAACTAAAGCAGAGTTACCATATGATCCGTTGTGAAGTAGATTTGCTCCACTAGATGTAGATCTCAAGATAAAAGATAGCTGATAAATTTTGTAGCATAAGTTTGGTTTCATGTTCATAGGTAAATTGTTGAGAGAAATAGGATTAATATATAGATTTATTTTTTGAAATTAATAGTCAAGATTAAAAGATAAGATCAATAGTTGTCATTAAATGAGGAGGAAAATGGTTATATTAATAAAGTTTCATTAATATTTTTGGTTGCAAATATTAATGGGTTGGAAATGGTCTTCAGATTTGTCACTAAATTGGAGAAGGTGAGTGGTTAGATGTAATTAACTATTAAATGGGGTAGTTAACTCCTCATTACTCTATTAAATTATTTCAATTATATAGCGTTTAAGTGGCATGATGAGTGAGAAATTGGTCAAATTAAGTAATTAAATATATTTATTAATTTAGTTATGGGGATAATTAAATAAATGAATTATTTAATTATGCATGGAGTATAAAAGGAATATTAAATAATAAAATTATTTAATTGTGCATGGGAGGTGAATGACTTATATTAATTAAATAATTAGATTATTTAATTAAATGAAGGATGAAATAGATTAATTAAATATGATTATTTAATTAATGAATGAATGGAGAAATGTTAGTGTGTTAGTAGTTAGAAATGGTGAATTTTAATGTTGAAAAGGTAAGGTAAAATTTAGGTGTCTACAACAATGATCATCTAAATGCATATAACAATATAATAGGCTAGACATAGAAAGTAACACTTATGTACATATGACTCCACTCAATGGTGGAACACATGTTTACCTAATGGCCAATCTTTGATCAATCACAATTATTCTATAATAGAATGTGATTTAATTTTGGTATATAGACAATATTGGAGAGGTAGAAGAGTCTTTACAAATCAAGGCTTGATAGTGTGAGGATGAAAAATGTGCATAGACCTACATGGTAGTCCAATGATAATGTAGAGTCCTAACCATTCACATGTAAGAATTCAAATTATATATACCTCCTAGTATATTATTTCTTAGTGACAAGTTTTCAAATATTTTTCTATTTGTCTATTCTTCCCTAACCTTCAAGATAATCTTCTAAGTTCCTGCATGATTTCTTCTTGTTTACCTAAATCATTTATGAAAAACCACACCTATCACTTGTCATCCTTGACTACATGGTCAATCCACCCCCTAAGATGGGAAATTCACTTCCCCCAAGGGGTTAT
Organism: Cunninghamia lanceolata; assembly: GCA_027924645.1. Lineage (NCBI taxonomy): Eukaryota > Viridiplantae > Streptophyta > Pinopsida > Cupressales > Cupressaceae > Cunninghamia > Cunninghamia lanceolata. The sequence goes on along the minus strand of BSBN01001237.1, from coordinate 2,304,260 downwards.
TTCACCATTCACTCTTCCCTAACTATCCAATTTAACTTCTAAGGTCTTGTACATACCTCGTAACCACTCTCTTGGTCCATTCTGGTTGGACCACCCTATGACTTATAGGATCTCCTAGGTAGATCCTATTGCTAAAGTTGGATCTCTAGATGAGATTTTCCCTACTAAATTGGGTAAACAACTTTTCATGAGTGCTCTTCCTCTTTTTGGGTCTCCAAAACCATTTTCAACCATTTGAAACTACTTTTTGACCTTCTAACCACCTCTCCAAACCATTTGGCCTAGGATTCCCTTATTGTCTTTAGGATCTCCCTAGTTGATTGTATAATTAAGTATGATAGACCTATGGGTGATTTTCCCTACTAAAGGGGCCAACCCAATCCATTAAAGGGAGACCCTCTTGTCCTTTCCATTCATGATCTCTTTTAATTTTATCCCAATTTGACTCCATTTTTAGCTTTTGATTGTGAGTTTCTTCATACATAATTGATTGTTCACTTCCCTTAACTATTCCTAGACTCCCAATTAGTCTATTCTTATCACCTATGTAATGCCCCTCCATTCTCATCTTGGATGTGCAGATGGTCTTGCTAAGGAGCATGAAGATGAAGGTAAAATAATAGGAATATTTAGGGTATGTTAGATAGTTGATGTTGTACATTATATGATGTTGGTAGATGCTACATTCATGATGATGATATTCTTGATTATGCTCATGTGTGGTTTCATATGACAGTTAGTATGTTTTATCAATAATCTTTGTTGCGACACTAATAATTTATATGCTCTGACATTGTTTTACATTTAGGTGAATATGATGTTGATCTTACTATGATTGTCATATGTTAGAATTAATTTTTATACAATTGATTCTATATCATAGGATGTTATGTTTTGATGTTTGTATGGATTAATCTTATTATGTGTATCATGCGATTATCTAATGATGGTTCTTATTTAGTCGTTTAGTAATTGATTGCTATGTGTGTTGTGATTACGTGTTTGATGAGATCATGAAAGGGGCAGTTTCGTATTACTCGTGCATGAGTACCCTGCTATGCTACAATTCCCTTTCATAGTGTATTTGATGATACGATTATATATATGTCTATTTATTCAACTGTTTGGTTGTTGTAGCATGGAGGTACTAGGTATTGACTCCACCTGAATTAATAGGTTTGAACGTGCCTTATACCCAATGGAAACTATTGAACAGAGATAACATGTGGTCCCCTAGTTAGCCATCATCCTTGAAAATGATGAGTATCCAATTTTACACCCAGTCAGTGTTGTTTGTATGGGTGTAATGGTTAGTCATTATCATTGTGGTCATACTTTCGATTGTGCATTGTGTTAGGTATTGTTTGGCATTTGGGTTATTTTGTTTGGAATTGTTTGATTAATGTTTTGGTTAATTGCTTCATTACAATAAAATTATTAAGTAAAGAGGGAACTTTGATAAATAAATATAGATGCTTTTATGTAAATTATAGTTGTGGTAATATATATTATTATGTCTGAAAAAAATTCTCTTTCTTTATTATTATTGCCTTGAGTAATTATTTTCTATTTGGGCTACTTGGAAGAAGTGGCAGTTACACACCTCAAGAGGGAATCTTAGAAATAATTGTTTCCTTTGTGTAAGAGACTAATTTTAGAAAAGTAGAGAGAAACTATTTTTGTTGGGTTGTAAATGAAATAAATAGCAAATTCTAAAATAAATAAAATTAGAGAGAAATTATTGTTTGGTTAAAAATAGAAAATTGTAAGAAAGTAATAAAGGAGAATCTTCTGGAAGAAATTATGGGGGTGGTTATGCATGCTCAACTTTATTTTGAAATCTCAAGACATAATTTGGGGAGGAGCGTGCATTTCAAATAGAGAATATGTTTTATGTTTTGGGGATCTCTCTCTCTGTCAAGAAGTTTTCATTTTTCTTTTGGCACCATAAACCATAGTTTCTAGAAGAAAAGACTTGGGGGAAAATGGATGCAAGCTAGGAATTTTGTGAAGATGTGATAGAAGTAATATTCTAGGTACGGACTAAGATATGAATCTAATTTATTGTCCCATTAGATTTAGTAAAATGTTCTATGAATTCTCTTCTACATTTTTTGAATCTAGTCTATTGCATTAGACATAACCTTATTTTTATGAACTGAGTTTCTCTAATTTTTTTTATATATGATACATGGCCTGGATATCTAAATCATATCCAAAAATCAGCCATACCCAGGTTGTCATTTTTGAGATATGAATATTTTGTGACTGTCTACCTCTCACCCATTTCATCTTTGTTTTAGCAGTCTGTTGTGAACTGGGTTTCTATAAATTTTTTATATAGTGCATAGCCTAGATATCTAAAACATATCTGCAAATTAGCCATACCCAGTTTGTCATTTTTGAGATATGAATATTTTGTGACTATCTACCTCTCACCCATTTCGTCTCTGTTAAAATAGTTAGTTGCATCACCAATAGCTCTATATTTTTGAACTAGGTTTCTCTGATATTTTTTCAACAAATTCATTTTGTGCATATTCTACGATCATTGTTTTCCATCATATGACTCTCTTTGAGGCATTCTACCAATCCATCTACATGCCTTGTCTATGCTTTCACATTTTGCATTGTTGGTAGCTTCTAAAGCCTTCTCAAAAATTTCATTTTGTACTGATCCTATCATATGCATGTGGTTAAAAGTGTGGTCGATTTGATGAAGATGTAAGATCTATAGGAATGTTTGTTGTTCTATATTCCTTTCCTCTTAAGCTAACCTTTGAACATGGTTCTTTCATTGTAGCTTTGGATTTTGTATCTTGTGATTCTAACTAGTGTAAGATATTTATAGCATTCCAATATTATAGGCTTTTAGCCTTGCTTATATAGTTATATTTAATAGTATTTACAATTGTCTAGATTACTAATGAAATCTACATCAGTGTAAATAGTGTAAATAATTGTTGTGTTTAATTTGTATGCCTTAGAGTTATTTGCAGTTTGTTCACAATCATTTTAATTTAATGAAATTAACATAAGTCTTGGGAACTATTTGCTAAAATATTGTTACTTGTGGACTCTTATATCTTATGATCATAAAAGTAACTATTACTAGTAGTTGGAATATGACAGTTCTATATTGTTGAGGAAAATTCACTTTATGATTGTTAGATGATTGATCATGATTCAATTAATGTTACATTCTTTGTGACCCATAATTAGTGCATTATGTCATATGTCACAATTGTGGTGTTGTATTTGAATTATTGATGAAGGATCTTAGTTTGGTCTATTAGGTAATGATATGCATTTGAGAGTGAATGTGATGTGAGACCATAGTGTTTAGTGTGTCAAGTGTTTGTGTCATTTGGGAAAGTTGATTCCAGAGGCCAAGAGGGATAGTCATGTGTATGACTCCTGTGATTATGTAAACTTGCTAATTTGGTTGAATATGTATTGGTTATATGTTGACTTCACTCTATTTCTGGATTCCTATGGTTATGATGACTGTGCAAGATGGATAATGCCTTGCTTAGTGTACCTATTCATGTGGCTATGATGCCTATGCAAGATGGATAATGCCTTGCTCAGTGTACCTATTCATGTGGTTATTATAACTATGCAAGATGGGTAATTCCTTGCTCTATGTAATGTGAAATGATGTATATTTTGTGTTATAAATGTATCATGATGAGAAATGTAATAATTCATGCTTGGGTTTTGTTTTGGGCTTTGAGAATCTAGATGTAGTGAAGGGGGAAGAGTGGTTTTCAATGTGGGGCCGACCCCCAAAGTGCCTTGTCAAGGTAACCCATTGGAAGTTATTAATCTAGTGATAACTTAATAATAAATTTAGAGGGTTGGGTAGTTTTCACACTAATCAAGATAATTGGATGTCTCACTCATGTATGTAATGCTTGTTTACACTAAGGATGAGATGAGAAGGTCGTGGTTGGCAAAATCAACTTCATTGTCCTCACAAAAGGAATGTTGGTTCCACATGTGTCACCCTATGGGGCCAACATCTAGTGAGAGACTATTAGGGTAACCCTAGATGGGGGTTAGTGCCTAGCGAGAGACTGTCAGGATAACCCATGGATGGGGGCCGACATCTAACTAGAGCCTGTTAGGGTAACCCATGCTAGGACCATGTGATGACACTCATCCCTACTACAGTCTAACATTCTCTAGTTGTGTTCTTCCTTTTATTTTGTGAATTCCTCTGGAAGTGATGTTCAAGTTGCTTGTGATATCTTTGTTGACCAGTGTTGTATTTGAGTCATGTGTAGTCCTTGCACTTGTTAGTCTACTTTATTTCTTGATTGTTTTCTTAGTGGGACCTTATTGTTATCTCCTAGCACGAGGGTTGGACCTTAGGGTTCCACATGGTCGGGTGGTTGTGCTTTTATCTCCATTGGTTTCCCTTGCTGTTGTTCATACGCGAGAAGGATGTACCTTGTATGGCAAATTTCAAACCTTGCTCTAGCTTGAGGAAACAAATACTTATGTTCATATTCTAGTTTTGTATATCAGTTGAATCATGTATTGTTATCTTGGTGTATGTACTCCAATGCAATCAAGAAAGTGATATTCTAACCAATGTAATGGTGTACCCTCATGTAAAGGGAATTATATATGTACTTGTAATCCTATATGCAGGATCTTGATGATTACTGATCTGATGATATAATATGGAAATGTATGTGTTTATTTGATGCAATCAGATATAGAATGAACTATGGTTGTTATTCAATTCATAATGTTGGTTAGATCTTGTTTAATTCGTTAGTAATGTAGCCATGGAACCCTAGAGGATAAAGCTTAATTAAAATGTTATGAATACATATATGATTGTTGTTATTTCTTTTGTTTTAAAAAAAAAAATTGTCCTTTTTGTAAGCTTAGTTGTGTTATCCTCTGGGTTCCTTGGGTGGGGCGTTACAACCTAGTTAATCTATTCTTATCTTTCAATTAGTCTATTATTATCTTCCATTCATTCTTTTGTGATGTTCTCTATAACCATTGTTCACTTCCAATAAGAGATAGATCACTTTTCAATCAATTCTTGTTAACTTTCCAATCACAACTACCTTTTGTGTGGATTCTAAACCTATAAATACCCCTCACCTCTTCATTATTTTTAGGCTAGGAATACTCTTCTTATCTTCACAAGCTTTTTCCAAGCTTCTTCATAGGCCTTTGAGCCTCTTAATTTATTTCTTTAAATTTTTTTCCAATCACCAAAGCTTTCCCTTTGGAGGAAAATTCATTATTGTATTATTGGTTTTCTCAAGTTTTTACAACTAGTTTCCCTCATAGTATTTCCATTCTCAATGCATGACATCATGTGCCTTTTATTTTTAGCCATAGCTTCAAATCTAAATCCATTCACTTTTGCATGGCATTTTTATTCTTAATTCAGGACCCCATGTGTCTTTTATTTCAATCTGTAGCTTCAAAGTTGAAGTCATTCATTTTCCAATAGAATACATATGATCAATTCAATTTCTTTTCCATTTCCATAGCTTCAAAGCTCATATCGATTTGCTTTTCATATCTCTATTTTTGTCTCTATTGCCAAGAGGAGTACCTTGTTTCTATAAAGGAAGAGATGATTGCCAAAAAAGACCTTTGAGGACTCATGCCAGGCATGGTTGCTTGATTCAACCAAATTTTTCATGCTTTTGTAGTAATTATGAAATTGAATATTTCTCTTGGGAGGGTAAAATTTTGTTTTACTTTGTCTTGATAGGTAGTTTTTTCTTCCATAGATTGGATTTTATTTTAATTTATTAATATGGATTTACTTGCTTTCCTAGATTAATTTCATTTTCATTGATCTTAGATTAAATTGCAAATTTCATTTCATTAGATTACATTCCAAAATTGATCCACAAAACATAAGAAAACATGGTTTAAATTACATTCAAAAACCATATAGCTTGCATAGATTTTCCCTCTCCTAACCCTAACAAGCTATATTAAGCAAGCTATAGGTTTCACATTAGGGTTTCAGTGGCCATTTTCCCTTTCCTAGTAATTAAATAGGATCAAAAACATTAGAAAACATAAAAATAAAATTAAGAGATCAAGTAAACCCTCAATTTCATCATGAGGTCAACAAAGTCAAAAAGTTCAACACATTTAGACATACAATAAAAAAAAAAAACTTTCCCTGTCTTGTCTAGCAATTGATATGCCCAAGCATTACTAAACATTGGGAAAAATCCATCTTAAATGAGATTAGGAAGAACTTCCCCTTAGCCAATTCTCATACAAAAATATATAGAACAACGAAGAGGAGCTAGAGAACATGAACAAAGAATTATTAGTAACCAAAACTCTTACAACAACACATCCAAAATTATCAAAGGAGGCTAGATCAACTCTACGTCATAAATTAGAAAAATATTCTTTAAGCTAAGCTTAAAACAAGTGACCCTTTTGGGTCATATTATAATTACAAACAAAACAACCATCGAATGTTTACATCACAACATTCATAATAATTTCCACCAAACATACATAGACATACATCACGTAATCAACCCAGCCATAATTTGTGATGTTCTACTCCCTCACAAATAGAACAACCCCTTAGTTATACCTCTAGTTGATTGGCTCTTGCCATAAGAGAAGAAGTGACTAGGAGATCACCCATAGCAAGGATACAGTTCATGTGTCATGTCCAAGTCACATTCTAAACAACACATTTTTCGTTGAACCTGAGATGAAATGTAACAAAAACTTGTAATGGCATCTTTCACATTTTTGCACATTTCTTCCATTGCACTTTCATCTCTCACTTTGATTTTCATCTCATTCATTTTGTGTCATTTCCTACACCCCCAAACTATGATAGAATCACATAGTGTCTAGGGAACTACCCCTCCAATGAAACTGGCACACCTTCAGATTGAATAGATTTAATCTCAAATCAACTAGACTATATGAAGTCTCAAATTAAAAGGGCATCCAATAAGGTCTCCACAACTTTGACCAAATCAAAACATGTCAAGTGAGCATGTTTGGTCTAAGATCCACTAATAGGACTGACCCATAAAAATCCATAGGAAAATGGCCACCTGAATGGAATGAGGTGAGTTGTCAAGTGAAGAGATCACAACATGCTTGAAAGGCACAAAAATCCCTGCACATAGCACATAAAGATAAAACATCCACAACATGTCAAGCATCATGAAAAAGAAAAAAATTGAGCCACTCAAACCCCAATGTAAAAACAATCCACCACAAGATGGAAAAACTCAAATAATAGGACAAGCCTCACCCATAGACCTTATAGAAACCTTGGTCCAATGAATCAAGACCCTTGAGGCTAGAAGTGCTAAAAAATATTTCCAAAATAAAATTAAGGAAAGACCTAGGGCATAGAGAAATCCTTATGTTCAAAAAATTGAATAAAACTAGGGGGCAGCCCAAAATCCCCCTCATCTAAATTTTCATTCCTAGAACATATGTAATAAAACACTTGTTAGGGTTAGCCGGTAGAAGATATCAATTAAATGCAAATAAAGATTAAATAGAGGAATGAAAATACATAGAAATAATAATAGCGAGAGACAAGTTTTTATGTGGTTCACCCAAACTCAGGATACATCCACCAATAGAGAGTCCAATATTATTATCCAGTAAATCAAATCAATTACAACCAACAATCGTTGCAACTCAATACCATTGCAAAATGCTACAATACATCAACAAAAACCCTAACCCTTAGCCACTTTTATCAAGCCTTATGTCAGTTACAAAATAGCATTTTTTTATGGCGCTGCCCCTTGATCCCGTCTTGGGGGCACTGCCCCCAAACCCCTGCAAGGGATGCTGCCCCTTGACCCCATTAAATAATTTGGGGAGAAACTGCGCTGATAAAAGTGGGATAAATTTTAACCTCTAAGTCTGATTAGGCTCCATATAACAACACTCATGTCTTCGTCGCCCTCATCATTCAACATGAAAAATTTTAATCAAATAAGTGGGATTCCTATGATGTAGGATCAATTACAAACAATCCCAACCAAATTTCAAAACATAAACATGACACCATCCAATTATCCAACCCTCTTTAGATATCAACAAATTAGCATACCCTTTCAAGTACAAGAAGCACAACAAGCTCCACTTTTTTGGTTAATGTTTGGAGGAATAAGATCCTCTACACATAAACCTCTCTTAAGAATGTACCTTAAGTATTTAAAAGAGCCTTTGACTACAACATTCATCATGGCATACTACCACATCCTCTCCCTGATCTTCCAAAATTCAAAGGACAGGGTGATCCCAACTTTCATATTGTTGTCCACAATTTTGAACTTGTTGGTGCATGATTTTGTGCCTTGTTTCCCAAGTAGAATGACCCTCAGCTTGACAGTGAACTGTCTTTTTGCCTTCCGAAGTGGCAAGCTTGCCAAAAATGTCTGCAATTAAAATTTAAAATCCAAAGCTCACATTTGAAATCCATTTGCCAAAATTTATTGATTATGCATAACTCCTCCCAGTTCTAATTTCAAGGTGATTCAACAAGATTTGAGAATGAATTTAATATTGTGACATTTACAAGCAAGTTTGTTGAATAGGGTCAAAATAGTGAGATTTTTCAATTCTATAAAATTGATGAGTCTCTATAATTTATTAACAGTCTCTAGTTCTGATCTTAAGTCCATTGGGCACGTTTTGTAGTCCTGGCAGAAATTCTTTTAAATTGGCTACTGACTAATCCCATTGCAAAGAAATTCTAAAAATTTGGTGATTATTTAGTTTCGATGGTTGCACAATGTTATTCAACATTTATTACCAATCATTGCAAATTTTCATGGCGTCCTCACATCATCTCATCTCATGACGTAATATCTATCATTTCTACTGAAAAAAATTTAATTGTTGGTTTAACTATTTATTAATGGGAGCAATTGGGGTTCAAATCATTATTAACTACAATCTGTTTAACCCCATGGACATCGTAGGAGGAAAATACTTTATTAAATAAAAATTTTGATAACGCAAATGAATAAAAAGACATAGGAAAATTTGAAAATCAATTTTGAAGTGCTTTGAGAGAATTCCCATTGCATCAGTGCAAGCTCTGAAGGGCTATTCATGCCCAAAGTTTGTTGGGATGTGAAGTCCCGTGAAGTCTGTTATTGTCTCACATGTAAATAGTTCCAAATGAAAACAAAATCAGTTTGAATGTACAAACAAAATCCGTTCCAGTGTAAACAAAATTCTGGCGATGCAAGCCTGGGAATACGTTGGAACAAACTTCTAGTGCAAACCCCCCATCCATTTATTATTATTGAGCAATTCCAATGTAATTTGTTAAAAATGGACTATTCTCCTTCTATGCTCTAGCTAATCACTCGGTTAGTCGGTGTTATAGAGCCCATTATAAATTGGACTGCTTGTAATACAAAGTGTGTGTAGTACTGTGGTTAATAACAAGTTTTTCTCCTACTTTCCCGTGGACTTGGGCAATTTCTGAACCACATTAAATTCTTTGTGTTGTCTTTGCTGTTGTGTTTCTAATTTTCTTGCATAAAATTGTTATTAGATGATTTGTTTATGTTAGCAGTAAATTTAACAAATGGTATCAGAGCCTGATAGGGAGGCAGTAGAGAAGGGTGTACTAGAGGACGAGGTGGATGAGTAGTCAATAGGTACCATGACGAGGAGAAGGATTCCGTCCTTGGTGACCTACAGCCCGCTGAGCCACTCAAAGAGTCTGAGTTGGAAATAGAGACCGTGGCAGAGGAGGAAAGGCCATGATAGATGTTGGAGGTGTTGATTACTGGATTTGCCAAAGAAGCACAAAGTCTGCACCTGGGTAAGTAGAACTTTATTGTTGCATGGATGGATCTGCGGGGGTATAAAAGAAAGAATATGTAGATCTGTTGTGTATTGCAGATCTGAAATAAAATTGTAAGTATTTGATTGCAAATATTGTAATTTTAATTTGGTCTATTTATTGAAATCCGAGTAAGGAAATTAGCACAAAAGGTTGTAAGAAATGGAGGAGACAGACAAATGGAGAATTGAAAAATTCTTAGGTCAAAACTTCATAATGTAGAAATTGCAACTCAAAGCTCTCCTCATTCAGAAGGATCTTTTGATTACATTGGAAGGAAAAACTAAAAAGCCAATCACCATAACAGATGAAGATTGGGATAAACTTTATTAGAAGGTTGTGGCTACAATCTTTCTTTCATTATCCAGTAATATTTTGTTCAATGTATCAACACAAACAACAGCAAAAGGACTTTGGGATCATCTATCAGAGTTGTATGAGAGACCTTATGCATCGAACAAGGTATTTTTTATGAAGAAATTGTTTAATTCAAAAATGCAAGAAGGTGGTTCTGTCACAAATCATCTAAATGAGTTTAATACTTTGGTTAGTTAGTTGTCTTCAGTAAACATTATAGTAGAGGATGAGATAAAGGCTATCTTGTTATTATGTTCATTGCTTGATTGCTAGGAAGGAGTTGTTATGGCTGTTAGTAACTCGGCATCTAGCCCAAAGCTAAAATTCGATGATGTTGTAGTTCTTCTTAGTGAGGATATGAGAAGGAAAAATTAAAGTAATTCATCATGTGCTGCTTTAGTAGCTGGCAACAAAGGGAGAACACAACAATGAGACAAGGATAACCAAAGGAAAAGATCAAAGACTACTAAGAGATCCCAATCCAAAAGTAGAAAAGGTGTCTGTTGGCATTGTGGTAAGGAGGGCCACATGAATAAAAATTGTTGGACCTTCCAAAATAGGAAGAAGGATGAAAATCAATCTAAAGATAATGAGGTAAATACAACTTTTGAAGAAGAAGGTGATGCTCTTATTTATCTTCAAGTGATGCTACTACAGATGTTTGGATACTTGACTCAGGAGCATCATTTCATGCAACTTCTTTAAGAGATTGTCTTAGAAATCACCAAGCAAGCAATTTTGGTAAGGTTTATCTCAGGGATGATGAGCCTTGTAGTATAATTGGAAAAGGAGATGTTCTATTAAAGATGAAGAATGGTAACAGTTAGTTGTTGAAAGACGTGAGACATGTTCCTCAACTCAGAAGAAACTTGATTTCATCGGGGCAATTAGATGCTCTTGGATATAATGTTACATTTGGACCAAGACCATGGAAGGTAACAAAAGGAGCATTGGTCATAGCAAGAGGAAACAAATCTGGTACATTGTATGTACTAGAGGGTAAGATTGAAATGGGAGCTATAGTGGCAGTAGTAGATAGCGCAACAGAACTTTGGCATAAAAGGCTTGGACACATGAGCTAGAAGGGACTTGAGGTTTTGAAGAACCAACTTCTAGGTTTGAAAGAAGTGGATAGGGAGTTGTTGTGACATAATCACACATCGCCCCATTACAAATGGGGATCCACCCTTTTTTTTTCGTAATTTTGAGCTTGTAGGAGTCTTTTGGAGGTCTCATTCGATCAGTTCTCCTCTACAAATCACTTGGCTATTCTCAACATTCTACTTAAGTCTCTGGCGCACTTTTAGGACACCCTTGCATCTTACCATTTATACAAACATGTTCAGGAGGTCCGCTCATTTCCACCTCTGGCGGACTTTTAGAGGAGGTTTGTGCAAACGAGCATTATACATGTGATCCCAAAAGGGCCACTCATTCTCTCAAGCGCGCATTTCAAAAGACCTTGCATCTTGTAAATTTTTTTTCATAAAGACATGAAAGTCTGCTCGCTTGCTATCTTTGGGCGTTATGAGCATATTCGTAGAGTATTCAAGAGGCCACTTTGGCATATATGAATGGATTCATGTTGTGTTTACTAGGTTTGGATTCCTACGTTAGAGCATTTAAAGGTTTGCCTGAGCGCATATTTATGGTAGGTCTGCATGAATGTAGAATTTCCCACTATGCATAAAACATGAAGATGCCCGCTATCTTCCTTAGCACACATCCATTTCAGCTTTAAATTCGCATTTCATTTCCCATAGGCACGTAAAAGGCCCGCCTGACACACATTGGTTCCAGCTTGTAATACATATCTCACTACTTGTACTCGACGGTTTGGGAGGTTTGCTTCTAATGCACAGTCATTTCCAAATCATGCATAGAGAGAAGTTCCGATTAGTGCATAACGTCCCAAAATTTCCACCTCTGGTAGACTTTTAATAACCCTTGCGAATTTATTTTATCCCACTCAATGCAAAGCAGCTTTAGAGGTCCGATTAGGCGGCCATTTTCAACTTTCCATGGATTGAATAAAGAGTTTGTCGAATGATGCCAAAGGCACCCGAATGTCTGCTTGAATGGGCTTATGATGTTGCATGGTATTATCTCTATTTTTTCACATCCAAGAGTTTTAAATGATGTTCAGAGGACAGTTGGGGAGTATCTCACATCTCCTAAGAATAGAGTTGGCTTATGATCTAAACAAATATCTGCTGCAAAATGAGGGAAGAGTGTGTGAAGCCTTCTATGCAAAGTGCGTCATTGATTTGTTTGGGAAGTATGGTATGGTATGTATTCATGGAGATCTCCACAAGAAGCTTCAGGGTATAGCTGTTAGTTTAACTAAAGTTGAAAACTTGCGCACCCATTTCATGGAGGATATATAGTTCATCGTAGAAAACTCACTCTCCACATGGAATGGAAAAGATATCCTGCTCCAAAAGGAATGCCATAAGATGAATCTAAAGTTGATGGTTAAACAATTGCTAGAGCTGACAAATTCCAATGAAATCGATGAAATTGATGGTTTATATGGTGATTTTATAGCGGCATTAATTTTTCTATTTGTATGATTGTTCTTCGCAGTATCCATGACATGCCAAGAAACCCGCTCGCTATTTTAGGAGGAGAGGCTATAAGCATTGAAGGACAATTTCGCATCTGCTAAGAATAGAATCGGTGGTTGAAGGAGCAGGTTGACATTCAAATTGTTGAAGTGGTGAATGAAATGGATGAATCACTTGCATTGATTCATGCATGGCCATGTCAGAAGTCCACCTTGGCGGACATTGTCACTCTCAATGTAACGCGTAGAGGTGTTTCTAATAATCCACGACACATTCAAACCTTTGCCAAAGTGCGTATCTGCCCAAATCTTGTAGTGCATATCATCTGACTCTTGTGCGTTGGCACTCAAATCTCTGTCTGAGCGCATATTTTTTATTGACTTGCATAACGTAGTTCTCATATTACACCTATGACCCCAAATTACCCGCTCATCCTCTCATGGGCGCAAACCAGTATTCATTTTGCGTCACATGTGTTGTGCATAAAACATTAGAGGATCCATCTCAAGACATTTCCTAAATCTAACGTTGCACATTAAGGATCATTAAAGGCACATATTAGAAGGAATCTCACTTTTTAAGAAGATATTCTACGTGAATGGCGCAAAATCTGACTAATTTCACTGCCTCACTTAAAATGAGCATCAAACATATAAAATTTGAAAAGAGGCCACCCAAGCATCAATTTAAATTGCCCTCAGCAAATCACGTATGTAGTCTCGAATCCTTATTCACAACTATCATTGGCAAAAATGATTTTAGGCGCAAACTTTGGCGGATGATGAATAGAAGTTAAACTGTCAATGGAAGTTGTCAGGAGGTTCGTCAAATTTTTTATTTTCATAGAGAATTCACATCATTGTTTGTTTCTTGTCAATAAGGCAGGGTAATTTAAAATAGCATATTTGATTTATCCTGCATACATGGTATGGTGAGATTTGCCTTATGGGCTTGTCTTTTATGCGTTATTCTAGCGAACTAATGTCTGAAATTCGTGTAGGTAAGCGACGAGCGCGAAAGACAGATAGGCATTGATGAGGAGAGATATAAAGGCAAGCTGTTCAAGTTCATGAAGATGACTTCATATTAAGGAGAACCGGTGATGAGAATCCTGAAGGGAGAAGGTCTAGTTCTACGCTTGCAAAGGTCATCCATTCCATGTGCCAGGCAAAGAGGGACATCCATCATGAAGTCCACTTTAAAGAGTCATGAACAGGGACATATCCTACTTCCTGCAAGAATCAGAATGAAGACTTCCTACGCAAGAAGACAAAAAGTTATGAACAAGAGAAATGAGAAAGTTCATTCAAAAGCATAGTTGCATGATCGACAACCACAAGAAATTCCAAATTTTCCCAAGTTTTCCAAGTTCGAAGCAGCCAAGTTCCAGGGCTGAAAATTCAGATTTGAAGATTACTACAAAAGATGACAAATTTTGGGAAAATATTCCGAGCAATATGAACACAAAGAAAATCAAACTAGTTTGTTTGATGCTGAGGTGGCACATGCACAACATTGATCCAATCAGAATATACCACATCATCCATCTGCATTCAATGTTCTAAAGATAGTAAATTTTTGTAACTGGCTACCTTGTTGTCAAAATCTGGGCCATTGATTCTCGAATCAATCTTGGCTATTCATGTAATTTTGAGGCCTATAAAAGGGCCCATTTCTCTCATTTGTAAAGGGAAGATTATCAGAGGAGAGAGCAGCAATCAAGTAGTAGGAGTAGATGTTGTTAGAGTAGAGGTAGATTAGCAGGGACTTTTCAAAGTCATTGAAGACATATGAAATTGTTGTAAAAAATACATTTCCAAAATCAATACAAGCTCATTGTTGGTTCGCATGGTGATTTTGTTTGACTAAGGAATGTTAGCATGGTTTCTAATGTTCAAATATGATGGAGAGATGTTTCCAAGTAGAGTAGAAATAGATTAAAAGTGCATTGATGTAATGAATATATGTAAAGATATTTGATGAATTCTTCTGGTTCATACTTTTTATGATTTGTCGCTGATAAGTCATTTTGCAAAGTTAGCCTGAACCACATATGTTTTAGTTCAGCTGTGGATGCTCGTTCAAGCTGTGCTAGCAGTGGGTGTTTGGATGGAGATTTGCAACATGAAAATCCTTGAGTTTCCTTAGAAGATTGCACCAACTTCGCGTAGTTGTTGGTTCTCATGGCGAAATGGAGTTTGGTTTCATTGGGAGTTTGTCTATCTCGACATGTTTCATTATCTCTTTGTCATTAGAGTAGATTTCCTAAACCCTTGTCCTTTTGCATTTTCTTTTCGTAGTCGGTTAGAGTGAGTTCCATTTCACAAGGAGAAAAACATATTTCATTGGAATAAGGAGTCAATTCAGCGTAAGTCCCTTTGTGAGTTTTCAGCATATCACATCAACTACTGAGTCTATCCATTGCAAGTCAAGACCTGACATCTGGAACCTTGGAGTTGTCTCATTGGATCACATTGTTTAGCCTTTGAGAGACTTTGTTCAAGAGAGGATAGAATACCTCAGTATTTTATTCTGAGTTTGCATGTGCACAAAAACACATCAACAGAATTGGTGCTAGAAGGAGGGCCAAAACAACGAACTGCTCCATTTGTTCCAAGCATACTAAAGACATTTTTGGGTTTTATCATTCATTGCTCTATCATCCATCACTTTTATGCATGCTTCTCCTCATATTGTTCGACATAATTCAGCAAGGAGGAGGCCAGAAGAAAAAATTTCTTACATCTCAACTCAGGATAAAAGGGCATGAACAAGGAATTACATTGCTTCTTTCATTCCACGTACACGAACGAATTTTGAATTCTGGAATTGGAACCAAGTGAGCTTTCAAAGCTAAATTTGAGATTTCCAAGATCTCTCTTATGCAAAAAGATACAAAAAAAGTATAAAACTTCAAAAATGTAAAAAATTGAAAAATACCAAAAATGAGGATGGATTTCTCACCACACGTGAAATAGTTTCATGGTTGCAAGCAGCAAAGTGTTCATCGTCAAGG
The DNA here is from genome assembly GCA_027924645.1 of Cunninghamia lanceolata. Lineage (NCBI taxonomy): Eukaryota > Viridiplantae > Streptophyta > Pinopsida > Cupressales > Cupressaceae > Cunninghamia > Cunninghamia lanceolata. Next base: position 2,288,461 of record BSBN01001237.1, on the reverse strand, counting down.
TGATATTCTTCAACTTTGGTGGACTTTGAATGCACAACTCTATCCCAAGAGTTTGGGTGACTTCGCATCAAGCAAGAGATGTAGAATTCATGATACCAATGGACATGAGGAACTGTATTGCCTAACTTTTCTATCAAGGATGGAATTAGCATTGCAAGAAAAAATTTCTTTCTCACAGGTACATGAGCCAATTGTTTCTATGAAGATGCTTCCCAAAGCCTTGTTTGATGAAAGAGAATTCTTTATAAGTTTTAAGGAAATGATCAAGAAGAGACTAAGTACTAAGAAGGACCTACCCATAGAAGTAATCTTGATTCTAGGTGGTTGGTGCAGGATTCACAACACCACTCATTCAGAACTCATGTGTTCATCTTGTCAGGAAGCTGTTCATCAAGTAAAGGAAGAATTAAGGTTGGAAGAAGAATCCAAAGTGCAATTGAGATTAGATAACTTGTGGAGCAAATGTCTTCAAGAAATTAATTCACCACCCAAAGGAGAGGATGTTTCCATGTTATTCAATAGTGAAGATAGCACAAGTGAATTTGATAATCAAGTGGAAGCTCCATTTGCATACCTTCTTCCAAGTAAGAACAAGCATCCTGCTGAAGAAGTTGAAAAGGGAATAAAAGATGTTCAAACAAAGGTAATTGATGAACAAGATGTTGATTCCTCCATCAAAAAAGAAAGTGACTCGAGTTCATTACAAGAAGAAGAATTCCTTGCTAGATACTCATTCATGTTGATAGAAGAGATTATTCAAGATGAATTGAAAGAGGTTTCAAGAGTCCTTGAAAGAGATGGTAATCATGAAGATATACTACAAACCATCATCCACAAGCTTGACAATCAAGTGCAATTCGAAGGGGCGCTCGACGCTCTCATAGATGAAGTACAATCAAATCTATGCCAAATTGAACAAATTGAACAAGTGGAGGCCAAATATACAAAGCAATTCGAATTGATGCTGGATCCGTTACTGAAAATTTATGATGAATTAACAGGTGAAATGTTCCATGCTTCTAAATTTCCATTATTTTCACCTTTTTATTTTGATATGCCCACTATTGATTATAATGTTGATTTGCATGTTACGGATGCGAGTGGGATGATCCATCATCAACTTTGACCTCCCGACGCATTGATGAGCGACAAACGAGGATTGCTACTTGAGGATGAAGTCCACCAGGTTGTATCTTTCCCTGCTCCTAGTGATGAATATTACGAATTTGAAGATCATGAATTTCCAAATTGTGAATTTGAAGAGTATGAATTTGATTATGGAAATTTTGGAAAAACAACCTGCATATGGATTAATCATGGTCCAAATGAGTCGCCACAACTATTGATTTTGTGCAAAAAAATTTCTAAATTCGATGATTGTGTTGTAATAGAATTTTTCTCTGAATTCAAGGACAAATTTGCCAAAATCTGAACCATCACATGTGCCTTATTGTTGCTTTTCATTTTGAGAAACCATTCGAGGTCTTGTATATGTTTGGGTCTTTCAAGTCATGTCTGCTCTTTGAACATAGCTTTCTTAGAGTAGGTTTTCCTTTCTGCTGCTTTCGAGTAGTTTGCCGTGTTTTGTTAGTCTTTAGTTTAGTTTGCTTTCCATAGTTTAGGTTGTTGCTTTAGTTTAGGTTTGCTTTTGTGGGTTTCTAGTTCGTGAAGTGGGCGTTGTTATCCTTAAAGCACATTTAGCCTAATTTTTATCAAATGTCTAGTTCATTTCTTTGATAACTGTTCATGAAATTCTTTGGATTCTAAGGATGATTTTCTTTAGCTTTATCAACAATTATGATTTGTACTCGACTTGGAAGGGAATCGTATATTGTGTCGTGACACTGACATCTTGTGATTATATGTTTAAAATGCCAAATCTTAATCTATTTATTAACCTCTTAGTTTTCCTTTGAGAAACTTGTGTCAGATGGATAGATTCATTGTGGACTCCATTATTAGTGTTTGATAGCATGTTGCTTGCTCTCGGAGGATAAATTGACTGTTTAGAGCAAATTGAATTGTTTTGAGATCTTATATCTTTTCACACTTTTAAAATCTAGAGGTGCCTAAGTGAATCTTTGTGATATCGCATTAAGTGAAAAATCTAAAGGTCCACCTTTGCCGCCATCGTAAATCCACACCCAGCTAGCTGAGTTATCATGTAGCGGTACTATATTGTACTCTACCAAGCAAAAGCATGTTGAAAATCAAAAGAAAAGAAAAGAAATGAAAGAAAATCATAAATCACACACCATAACTCAGTTAGATGGACGATCGAGTAATCTTTACCGGGGCTATGGACGCCTGACCGGCAGTAGGGCTCTGCTCGAGTGGAATTACGAGACAAACCCGTCGGGGCTATAGACGCTCACTGGTAGCGGGACCATGTCCAGGTAGTTCATGAGGTGTGCACTAATCACGTAGCTTAATGCGGAGGAACTGAGGTGATCTTAGTTGCTGACGGATGGGAATGAACTCAATTGCACACACTTGGATCTTCAGGATATGAAGGGTTGTGCTAAGCTTTTGATTTTGACTCTTTGATCAAGTGTGCATGTTTATTTGGCCTAACATGTGGGTGTATGCAGGAATTTTGAAGTTGTGCTTCTTGTTTATCTTTGGAACACTTGAGATTTTGTATCAATCACTGTTTTAGAAATATTTAACTATGAAATGTCTTGATCCAATCTAGGATTCTTCTTCCCTTTTGAGTGCATTTCCTAAACGGTTGATGACTTTAAAGGTATTGTCTGACATTTCCGAGTTTGGATTGAGTCTTTATTTTTGAAATGTTCAGGAACATTTATTCGAATTAGCGCTAGATGTTGTGACATAATCCCACATCACCCCATTACAAATGGGGACCCACCCTTTTTTTTTTGCAATTTTGATCTTGTAGGAGTCTTTTGGAGGTCTCATTCGATCAATTCTCCCCTACAAATCACTTGGCTCTTCTCAGCATTCTACTTAAGTCTCTGGCGCACTTTTAGGACACCCTTGCATCTTACCATTTATACAAACATGTTTAGGAGGTCTGCTCATTTCCACCTCTGGGAGACTTTTGGAGGAGGTTTGTGCAAACGAGCATTATACATGTGATCCCAAAAGGGCCGCTCATTCTCTCAAGCACGCATTTCAAAAGACCTTGCATCTTGTAAATTTTTTTTCATAAAGACATGAAAGTCTACCTGCTTGCTATCTTTGGGCGTTATGAGCATATTCGTAGAGTATTCAAGAGGCCACTTTGGCATATATGAATGGATTCACGTTGTGTTTGCTAGGTTTGGATTCCTACGTTAGAGCATTTAAAGGTTTGCCTGAGCGCATATTTATGGTAGGTCTGCATGAATGTAGAATTTCCCACTATGCATAAAACATGAAGATGCCTGCTATCTTCCTTAGCACACATCCATTTCAGCTTTAAATTCGCATTTCATTTCCCATAGGCACGTAAAAGGCCCGCCTGACACACATTAGTTCCAGCTTGTAATACATATCTCACTACTTGTACTCGATGGTTTGGGAGGTTTGCTTCTAATGCACAGTCATTTCCAAATCATGCATAGAGAGAAGTTCCGATTAGTGCATAACGTCCCAAAATTTCCACCTCTGGCAGACTTTTAATGAGCCTTGTGAATTTATTTTATCCCACTCAATGCAAAGTAGCTTCAGAGGTCCGATTAGGTGGCCATTTTCAACTTTTCATGGATTGAATAAAGAGTGTGTCAAATGATGCCAAAGGCACCCGAATGTCCGCTCGAATGGGCTTATGATGTTGCATGGTATTATCTCTATTTTTTCACATCCAAGAGTTTTAAATGATGTTCAGAGGACAGTTGGGGAGTATCTCACATCTCCTAAAATAGAGTTGGCTTACGATCTAAACAAATATCTGCTGCAAAATGAGGGAAGAGTGTGTGAAGCCTTCTATGCAAAGTGCATCGTTGATTTGTTTGGGAAGTATGGTATGGTATGTATTCATGGAGATCTCCACAAGAAGCTTCGGGGTATAGCTGTTAGTTTAACTAAAGTTGAAAACTTGCGCACCCATTTCATGGAGGATATATAGTTCATCGTAGAAAACTCACTCTCCACATGGAATGGAAAAGATATCCTACTCCAAAAGGAATGCCATAAGATGAATCTGGAGTTGATGGTTAAACAATTGCTGGAGCTGACAAATTCCAATGAAATCAATGAAATTGATGGTTTATACGGTGATTTTACAGTGGCATTAATTTGTCTATTTTTATGATTGTTCTCCACAGTATCCTTGACATGCCAAGAAACCTGCTCGCTATTTTAGGAGGAGGGGCTATAAGCATTGAAGGACAATTTTGCATCTGCTAAGAATAGAATTGGTGGTTGAAGGAGCAGGTTGACATTCAAATTGTTGAAGTGGTGAATGAAATGGATGAATCACTTGCATTGATTCATGCATGGCCATGTCAGAAGTCCACCTTGGCGGACATTGTCACTCTCAATGTAATGCGTAGAGGTGTTTCTAATAATCCATGACACATTCAAACCTCTGCCAAAGTGCGTATCTACTGAAATCTTGTAGTGCATATCATCTGACTCTTGTGCGTTGGCACTCAAATCTCTGTCTGAGCGCATATTTTTGATTGACTTGCATAACGTAGTTCTCATATTACACCTATGACCCCAAATTACCCGCTTGTCCTCTCATGGGCGCACACCAGTATTCATTTTGCGTCACATGTGTTGTACATAAAACATCAGAGGATCCATCTCAAGACATTTCCTAAATCTAACGTTGCACATTAAGGATCATTAAAGGCACATATTAGAAGGAATCTCACTTTTTAAGAAGATATTCTACGTGAATGGCACAAAATTTGCCTAATTTCACTACCTCACTTAAACTGAGCATCAAACATTTAAAATTTGAAAAGAGGCCACCCAAGCATCGATTTAAATTACCCTCAGAAAATCACGTATGCAGTCTCGCATCCTTATTCACAACTATCATTGGCAAAAATGATTTTAGGTGCAAACTTTGGCGGAGGATGAACAGAAGTTAAACTGTCGATGGAAGTTGTCAGGAGGTTGGTCAAATTTTTTATTTTCATAGAGAATTCGCATCATTGTTTGTTTCTTGTAAATAAGGTAGGGTTATTTAAAATAGCATATTTGATTTATCCCGCATACATGGTATGGTGAGATTTGCCTTATGGGCTTGTCTTTTATGCATTATTCTAGCGAACTAATGTCTGAAATTTGTGTAGGTAAGCGACGAGCGTGAAAGACAGATAGGCATTGATGAGGAGAGATATAAAGGGAAGCTGTTCAAGTTCATGAAGATGACTTCATATTAAGGAGAACCGGTGATGAGAATCCTGAAGGGAGAAGGTCCAGTTCTACGCTTGCAAAGGTCATCCATTCCATGTGTCAGGCAAAGAGGGACATCCATCATGAAGTCCACTTTAAAGAGTCATGAACAGGGACATATCCTACTTCCTACAAGAATCAGAATGAAGACTTCCTACGCAAGAAGACAGAAAGTTATGAACAAGAGAAATGAGCAAGTTCATTCAAAAGCATAGTTGCATGATCGACAACCACAAGAAATTCCAAATTTTCCCAAGTTTTCCAAGTTCAAAGCAGCCAAGTTCCAGGGCTGAAAATTCAGATTTGAAGATTACTACAAAAGATGACAAATTTTGGGAAAATATTCTGAGCAATATGAACACAAAGAAAATCAAACTAGTTTGTTTGATGCTGAGGTGGCACATGCACAACATTGATCCAATCAGAATCTACCACATCATCCATCTGCATTCAATGTTCTAAAGATAGTAAATTTTTGTAACTGGCTACCTTGTTGTCAAAATCTGGGCCATTGATTCTCGAATCAATCCTGGCCATTCATGTAATTTTGAGGCCTATAAAAGGGCCCATTTCTCTCATTTGTAAAGGGAAGATTATCAGAGGAGAGAGCAGCAATCAAGTAGTAGGAGTAGATGTTGTTAGAGTAGAGGTAGATTAGAGGGGACTTTTCAAAGTCATTGAAGACATATGAAATTGTTGTAAAAAATACATTTCCAAAATCAATACAAGCTCATTGTTGGTTCGCATGGTGATTTTGTTTGACTGAGGAATGTTAGCATGGTTTCTAATGTTCAAATATGATGGAGAGATGTTTCCAAGTAGAGTAGAATTAGATTAAAAGTGCATTTATGTAATGAATATATGTAAAGATATTTGATGAATTCTTCTGGTTCATAGTTTTTATGATTTGTCGCTAATAAGTCATTTTGCAAAGTTAGCCTGAACCACATATGTTTTAGTTCAGTTGTGGATGCTTGTTCAAGCTACGCTAGCAGTGGGTGTTTGGATGGAGATTTGCAACATGAAAATCCTTGAGTTTCCTTAGAAGATTGCACCGACTTCGCGTAGTTGTTGGTTCTCATGGCAAAATGGAGTTTGGTTTCATTGGGAGTTTGTCTATCTCGACATGTTTCATTATCTCTTTGTCCTTAGAGTAGATTTCCTAAACCCTTGTCCTTTTGCATTTTCTTTTCGTAGTCGGTTAGAGTGAGTTCCATTTCACAAGGAGAAAAACATATTTCATTGGAATAAGGAGTCAATTTAGCATAAGTCCCTTTGTGAGTTTTCAGCATATCACATCAATTACTGAGTCTATCCATTGCAAGTCAAGACCTGACATCTAGAACCTTGGAGTTGTCTCATTGGATCACATTGTTTAGCCTTTGAGAGACTTTGTTCAAGAGAGGATAGAATACCTCAGTATTTTATTCTGAGTTTGCATGTGCACAAAAACACATCAACAGAAGTTATGTGAGAATTGCATCTATGGCAAGCAAAAGAGGACAAGATTCTCTAAAAAGGAAAACAAGATGAAGACACGACCATTGGAGATAGTGCATTCGGATGTCTTCGGTCCCACAGAGGTAGCATCTATTGGAGGATCCATTCATTTTGTTACTTTTTTGGATGATTGCACTAGAAAGGTTTGGGTTTATATGATGAAAAAAAAGTCTGAAGTTTTTGGTATATTTAAAACCTCTAAAGCACTTGTTGAAAACCAAACTGGTTATAAGATTAAAAGTTTTAAAAATGACAATGGAGGTGAGCATTATTTAAAAGAATTTGATCAATACTATGTAGAGAATGCTATTCAAAGAATCAAGATTGTTCCTATTACACCACAAGAGAACTGTGTTGCAGAAAGATTAAATAGAACCATTATGGAATGAGCATGGAGCATGCTCTCAAATGTAGGACTAGGATTGGGTAGAAGTAGTAAATACATTAGTGTACCTGATTAACAGAGCACCATCCACTTAGCTTGAATTTGGAATTCCACAAGAAAAATGGATAGGTAAGAAAATTTCTTATGATCATTTGCGTGTGTTTGGATGTGAATCTTTTGTTCATATTCCAAAAGAAAAATGAACTAAGCTTGACATGAAATCTAAAAAGTTTATCTTCATTGGATATGGAGAAGAAACATATGGTTACAAGTTATGCGATCTAGTTACTAAGTGTGTCACATGAAGTAGAGATGTGATATTTAGTGAAAAGGTAATGTCAAGTTTACAAGAAAACAAGTCACCTAAGGAGTATATTCCATTAGAATATATCACGAATGGTATTGATATGTTTAAACAAAATGTGATTATAAACGAGCCACAAATGCCAGTGCAAATTCAAACACATGACTAGCCACAAGATTTCCAAGATAATGAAGAACATGATCATCTAGTTGGTAATGCACAAGAGTTGATTCCTCCAGTTAGAAGATCCACTAGAAAGCATAGGCCTTCAACCAAGTATAAAAATTTTATTCAGTATTTATTGCTTTCTGATGAATCTAAACCAACTACATTTGAAGAAGCATGTGTAGATAAAGATTGCAATAAAAGGATGGAAGCCATGTGAGATGAGATAGAATCTCTTAAGGGAAATCACACATGGGATTTAGTAACACTTTCACCCAATTGGAAAGTGTTGTAAAACAAGAGGGTGTATAAGTTGAGAGAAGAAGCAAGTGGAAAGAAGAGATTTAAAGACAAATTGGTGGTCAAGGGATATGCTCAACAAAAGGGAATTGATTTTACAGAGATATTTTCACCAATTGTGAAAATCACCTCTATTAGAGTAGTGTTGGTTTTAGTAGTTGTTCATGATCTAGAGTTGGAACAGCTTGATGTCAATACAACTTTTCTTCATGGTGACTTGGAAGAAGAGTTATACATGAAACAACTAGAAGGTTTTGAGGAAAAAGGTAAAGAAACACTAGTCTACAAACTAAGTCGCAGTTTATATGGGTTGAAACAAGCTCCTAGACAATGGTATTTGAAATTTGATTCCTTCATGTGAATCTGACCATTGTGTTTATTCGAAGTTCTTTGATAATGGAGAATTTGTATTGTTGTTGTGTCTGTTGACGATATGTAGTTGAAGGATCTAGCATGCCTATTGTTAACAGGTTGAAACAACAGTTATCTAAGAAATTTTCAATGAAAGATTTGGGTGCTACAAAGCAAATCCTTGGAATGAAAATTATCAGAGACAGGAAGAAAAAGGAATTTATATTGTCACAAGAGAAATACATTGAAAAAGTACTGCAAAGGTTTCGTATGAAGGATGCCAAGGTAGTAAGCACACCTCTAGTAGAGCATTTCAAATTATCTTCTAAGATGTGTCCCAAGACACTTGAAGAAAAAGAATACATGGCAACAATGCCATATTCATCTGCAATTGGGAGTTTAATGTATGCTATCTATTTAATAACAACTAGTATCCAGACTAGATATTGCCCAAACAGTGGGAGTGGTCAATAGATACATGAGTAATTTAGGAAAAATTCATTGGCAAGCAGTGAAATGGATTATGAGATATCTTAAAGGCACATCAAAACATGTTTAGAGGTGAAAATGCACTATTGCATGGATATGTTGATTCAAACATGGCTAGAGATTTAGATCGAAGATGATCTACAACAGGGTATGTGTTCACATTGGTAGGAGCTACAGTTAGTTGAATTTCTAGGTTACAGAAAGTAGTGGCTCTTTCCACTACTAAAGCAGAGTATATTGCAATGACAGAAGGAGCAAAGGAGATGTTGTGGTTGCAAAGGCTACTATCTGAATTGGGTAATAGACATAAGGAATTTGTGTTATACAGTGATAGTAAAAGTGTCATTCACTTGGCCAAAAATCTAGCATTTCATTCACGAACAAAGCATATAGAGATTCGATATCACTTTATTCGAAGTGTTCTTGAAGAGGGTAAGCTCAAGTTGGAAAAGATACGAATTTGAATCCTGCAGATGCATTTACAAAGATTGTTTCAAAAGATAAGCTGGAGTTTTGTAGAGCTTCTCTTCGATTGGTAAGCCTATGACAATAGGCCTGGAAAAGCAGGAGATATCTTGAAGCATAATTGTTCACAGTATTGTTTGGACTTCAAATAGGAGGTTGTTGGGATGTGAAGTCCTCTAAAGTTTGTTATTGTCTCACATGTAAATAGTTCCAAATGAAAACAAAATCAGTTCAAATGTACAAACAAAATCCATTCCAGTGTAAATAAAATTATGGCAATGCAAGCCTACAAATATGTTGGAACAAACTTCTAGTGTAGACCCCCCATCCATTTGTTATCGAGCAATTACAATGTAATTTGTAAAAAATGGATGATTGTCCTTCTATGCTCCAGCTAATTGTTGGATATGAAACCCAATGGTCACCTCATCCTTTTGTGGTGACTCTTCATTGTTCGGCTCCTTCTATTGTAATCTATAAAAGCATATGTATATGCTATTGTAAACATATATGAGAACACATAAATAAAAGAGTTTTCCCCTGCTTTGTGGATGTAGCCATACATATGGTGAACCACATTAAATATCTTTGCACTGTGTGTTTGTTTATCGTTCTTTTACTTTTCGCTGTTCCATTGTTTTAACAATTGGTATTAGAGCTCGGGTAAGGAGCTGGTTGAGAAATTCGTGATGAATTTTGAAGAAATGGAAGAAGCGGACAAGTGGAGAATAGAAAAGTTTTCGGGGTAGAATTTTGGACTTTGGAAGCTGCAAATTCGTGCCCTACTAATTCAAAAAGACCTAGCTATCACGCTGAAAGGAAAATCAGCAAAATCGAAGAAGATGACCGATGATGAATGGGACGTGATAGATCAAAAAGCAGCCACTACAATTATCCTCTCACTGTCTAGCAACGTCTTATTTGCATCCACAACCAATAGGGTCTTCTTGTTAAAGAAGTTATTCAATCTGAAAATGAAAGAGGGAAAAGGATTTTCAAATCACTTGAACGAGTTTAACATTGCAATCAGCTGACTATTTTATGTAGAAATTAATTTTGATGATGAAATGAGGGCTATGCTACTCCTATGCTCGCTTCCCGATAGCTAGGATAATGTCGTGATGACTATCAGTAATTCAGCACCTAGGAGAAGAGGATCCGAAGACAAGGAAAAGAAAGCAATGTTAAGATTTGATGATGTTGCTGCCACCCTCCTCAACAAAGACATGAGGAGAGGACAAAATAAAATATCTGGTGAAGCGTTGGTTCTAGGCAATAGGGGAAGAACCCAAGATCGAGGAAAACAAAATAGGAGAAGATCTAAATCAGCAAAGAGATCAAAGTCAAGAGGACAGAAAGAAGGTTACTGGTTTTGCGGAAAAGATGGACATGTCAAGAAGGATTGTTGGTATTACAGGAAAGCCCAAAAACAGCTTAACATGACTCTTGAAGATGATGGAGGAGCTCTTGTCTTGGTAGCAAGTGAAGCTGAAACTGACTCATGGATTTTAGACTCTGGTGCCTCCTTTCACGCAACTTCAAACTGGGATGCCTTCCAAACATATCAAGAAGGAAATTTTGGCAAAGTTTATCTCGGAGACAATGAGCCATGCGAAATAGTCGGCAAAGGTAACATATTGCTGCAACTAAAGAATGGAAGCAAGTAGCTACTAAATGATGTAAGACATGTTCCTAAACTTAAGAGGAACTTGATTTCAGCTGGACAACTTGATGCACAAGGCTGCAGCATCACTTTCTCTTCCAACATTTGGAAAGTAGCCAAAGGCGCTTTAGTTGTTGCAAAAGGTAGTAAATCAGTATCTCTTTATGTGCTTGAATGTACCGCTGAAGTGGGAGCGGTGATGGCCATAGTTGATAGCGAGACAGAACTATGGCATAGGAGACTTGGCCACATGAGCAAAAAGGGAATGGAAGTATTGCTCAAAAGAGGCCAACTTTCTAGTTTACAATCAGTAGATTTAGAACTATGTGAGCATTACATTTACAGGAAACAAAGGCGGGCTAGCTTCTCCAAAACCAGACATGACAAGAAGGCAAGACCCTTGGAACTCATGCATTTGGATGTCTTTGGTCCCATAGAGATAACCTCCATTAGAGGAGCAAACTATTTTATAACTTTTTTAGATGATTGTACCTGTAAACTTTGGGTCTATATGCTCAACAGAAAATCAGAAGTGTTTGCAAAATTCAAAATTTTTAAGGCTATTGCTGAAAATCAAATTGGGAGCAAAATTAAATGTCTTAAAATTGACAATGGGGTTGAGTTTTGCTCTTTAGATTTTGATGCTTATTGTGCAGACAATGACATTCAGCACATCAAGGTTGTACCATTTACACCTCAGGAAAATGGTGCAGCTGAAAAGATGAATTGCACGATTCTAGAGAGGGCACGTAGCACGCTCTCAAATGCTACTTTGAGTAAAGAATTATGGGCTGAGGTAGTTAACACAGTAGTTTATTTGATCAACCAAAGTCCTTCCACCAAACTGGTGGTTTGAAAGGAAGATCTCCTACAATCACCTCTGGGTCTTTGGCTACAAGGTGTTCACTCACATTCCAAAAAAAAAGTGAAAAAAATTGGATTTCAAATCCAAACGATGCATCTTCGTCGGTTATGGGGAAGAGCAATATAGTTTTAGGTTGTGGGATTCTGTTGCAAAATAAATCATTCGCAGTCATGATGTGGTATTCAATGAAAAAGTGTTTCCTGCCTTGCAAGAATAGAGGACATCTACAAAAGAATATATTTCATTGGATGATAGTTTAAGTGGGTGTGATTCATAGTCTCCACATCCGTCACCAGCATCTGGAGGCAATTTTCAATCATCAAATGAAGTGGGAGCTCTGCATCCCTCACAACATTCAAATGCTAGAATTGGTATAAATAACAGTGATGGAAGTGTAGGAAGGGATTTAGTCCCTTATCAACTACAGGATACACATCACACGCAGGCAAAGAGACAAAGCTCATATGGTGAGCAATCTTTAGTTCCCACATAGCCTAATTTTGATAAAGTCTTTCTACCATCCACTAATAATAATAATGGTGCACAACATATAGTTAGAAATACACCCACGTGGGTTGAAGAAGGTATAGGCTCACATAAGACAAATGCCACACAAGTTGCTACGCACATCCAATTGCCGCCCCTACCTGGAACATAGCTTAGTAATTGTATTCCTACCGGTGAAAAATGTAGTGTGGTAAATACTCCCACGTCGGTCCAATAGGCAGAATATAGACAGGTTGAAAGTTCACTACAGTTCATGCCTTCTAGTTCCCATCCAAGTCTTCCTTCTGCGCAGTACCTCTAGAATTCTATGCAAGATACAAACGGTGTTTTAGTTTATAATGACGTGGGTATGAGACGAGCTGAGGGTGGTGAGTCAAATGCAAGCTCACAAGTTTTTTTAAATCAGCCATAACCCATGACCATTATGCATCCACTCTATATGAAAATGCTGCCTGTCCAAAGTTCATCTTCATTGCCTATTGCTCAACAATCTGTAGCTACAAAGGAAACAAGTTTGGCACAGGAAATACAGAGGGAAAAGAGTATATAGAAAATTGATGTTGAACAACATAATCAACAACAAAGGAATATTGCACAAGAACAGGGCAGTCTGCAGGGACAAATTCCTCCATTGAGGAGGTCTGCCAGGGAGAGGAAACCTCCTCCAAAATTTGATGACTATCAATTGCTCATTGTTGATCTATCAGAACCAAATACATTTCGAGAGGCTTGCAATGATAGAGATAGTGAGAAGTGGATGGCTGCAATGAAGGATGAAATGGAGTCACTAATGGCAAATCATACTTGGGATCTGGTCCGGCTTCCACCTGATCGCAAAGCTTTGAAGAATCGGTGGGTATATAGAATCAAAGAGGAAGAAGGTGGCACAAAACGCTACAGGGCCAGACTTGTTGTGAAAGGATATGATCAACAAAAGAGAGTGGACTTCAATGAGATTTTCTCACCAGTCATGAGAATGAACAAAATTCTAGCCATTTTCGGCTTGGCTGCAGTTTATGACCTTGAGCTTGAGCAACTCGATGTCAAAACTGCATTTCTTCATGGTGACAGAAGAGGAATTGTACTTGCATCAGCTATAAGGTTTTGTCAAGCAAGGGCATGAAAATCTGTTTTGCAGATTAAGGAGGAGCTTGTATGGGCTGAAACAAGCCCCTAGGTAGTGGTACATCAAGTTTGATAACTTCATGATGGAAAATAAGTTCATACGTTTTGAATCTGATCCATGTCTATACTACAAGGTCTTGCCAAGTGGTGAATTTGTTTTATTGCTACTCTATGTTGATGACATGCTCATTACCAGCACTAACATGAGAGTCATTGCTGATCTAAAGCAACTCTTGGGAAACAAATTTGCAATGAAGGACCTTGGGGCTGCAAAGAAGATTCTTGGCATGACCGTCATTGGGGACAGAAAGAAGAAAGAAATCAGATTGTCTCAGCAAAAATATATTGAAAAAGTTTTGGATAGATTCAATATGAAAAGTGCTAAGCCAGTTAGCACTCCACTTGCCGATCATTTTCACTTATCTTCAGCATTGTGCCCCAAGACACAAGAAGAACAAGACTACATGAAGAACATTCCATATTCTTTAGCCGTGGGAAGTCTTATGTATGCAATGATATGCACCTGTCCTGATATTTCCCAAGTGGTGGGAGTTGTGAGCCGGTTCATGAGTAATCCCAAAAAAATTCATTGGGAAGCTGTGAAGTGGATATTGAGGTATCTAAAAGGTACTTCAGATTATGCCTTATGCTTTGGTGGGAAAGTTGCATAGCTACAAGGCTTTGTTGACTCTGATATGGTGGGTGACTTGGATAAAAGAAGGTCTACATCCAGCTATGTTTTCACTTTTGTTGGGGCAGCTATTAGCTAGGTCTCAAGATTGCAACAAGTAGTTGCTCTTTCTACTACTGAGGCTGAGTACATTGCCCTCACTGAAGGAGCAAAAGAAATGGTTTGGTTGCAGTGTTTGTTTACTGAATTGGATTCCAAAGAGCAAGCTTTCAGACTCTTTTGTGACAGTAACAGTGCTATTCATTTGGCCAAGAATGCAGCATTCCACAACAAAACCAAACACATTGAGCTAAAGTATCATTTCATCTGTAGCATGATTGAAGAAGGCAAGTTGCAAGTTCAAAAGATTGACACCAAGATCAATTCGGCTGATGCATTGACCAAGGTTGTACCTCGAGAGAAGTTTGAATTCTGCCACGCTTCTCTCAGCATTGTCAAACTCTGACAATAGGCCTAAAGTAGGGGAATAGCTCTGAAAGTTTGCAGCAGTCATTGGGTTTCAAGTGGGAGATTGTTGGATATGAAACCCAATGGTCACCTCGTCCTTTTGTGGTGACTCTTCATTGTTTGGATCCTTCTATTGTAATCTATAAAAGCATATGTATATGCTATTGTAAACATATCTAAGAACACATAAATAAAAGAGTTTTCCCCTGCTTTGTGGATGTAGCCATACATATGGTGAACCACGTTAAATATCTTTGCACTGTGTGTTTGTTTATCATTCTTTTGCTTTTCGCTGTTCCATTGTTTTAACACTAATCACTCGGTTAGTCGGTGTTGTAGAGTCCATTATAAATTGGACTGCTTGTAATACAAAGTGTGTGTAGTACTGTGGTTAATAACAAGGTTTTCTCCTGCTTCCCCGTGGACGTAGACAATTGCCGAACCACGTTAAATTCTTTGTGTTGTCTTTGCTGATGTGTTTCTAATTTTCTTGTATAAAATTGTTATTAGATGATCTGTTTATGTTAGCAGTAAATTTAACAAAGTTGTGATATGAGAATGTTTGGGCACTGCAATCAAAGAAGGGCATATGGAGGGAGCTTCCAACAGGTTTTTAGCATTATAAAGTGCATAAGATAAATGTCTTCACGTCCAATGATGCCCATACAAGATTTCAAGCACCCCAATAGTGATTGTTCAGCTTCTACATGGATTTAAATAGTCGGGAATGGATTTAAATGCCAAGGAATAGATTTATAATGCACCTAAATATTGAAATGCCCTTGCAGCAACAAAAATGACCTGCAAAGACAAAAAAAAGTCCAGGCAAATGTTAAAATGCCCTAGCATGGTGAAGAAGCCTCTAGGCATGATTTCTCACGCCCCAGCACTATTAAAAGACGTCTTGCATTTGTTGAAAACACCCTGTAACTATTTCCAATGCCTTAGTATAGAGGAAAACGTCTATCTATGAAGGCAAAATATGATGCCATTCCTTGAATTTTGCGTCATAGATTTGCCTGTTGTTCGTGAGGAAATAAACACCAAGTGGAGCTGCATATTCAAAGTATTGCAGTAGAAAATGAGAAGGGTGGAAAATGTAAGTTAAGAAGTAGGGAAGAAGATATATAAATGTGTGACTTTACCAGATTAAATATTTGTATGAGGAACACGAAGGAAACCTAAATTGTTGTAGAGGGGAAATTTTCTTCTTTGGGTGGTCAGACAAGAAAAATGTAGAAGCCAAGGAGAGACGCGCATTAAGTATATAACAAAATTCAACCACATGCAAGAGCTTAGCCTAGTCATAGCCCAGTTAGAAACAAAGTCAGCTACAACATTTGCCTCATGAAAACATGTTTGATCTGGATTTTCTTGTGAAAAATCTATTGCAGCTACTGATTATTAATTTCCTATCTTATAAGATTATTTGGCTGCCGAAAAATTAATTAATTTACAGCAAATATTAAATAATAACACAGCTGCAACTTCACGGAAAAATCACGGAGATAGAAAAATAAAATCAACACAACATTTTGGACAAATTGTCCCTGGAAAAACCCCGAAGGGAAAACCAGTACTGCAGATGAGGAACTTTATTAAATCAAATCAAGAGATACATAGACTGCTTGCCTCTTACTGGCAGAGCTCCGGCAATGATCTCCTCCGAAAATTCTTCTCCCAATTTCTCCTATAGAAATTCCACTACTGCTGTCTTGAACGCTATCGCTGCGCCCTTGCTCTCACTGTAAATCAATTTGCTATTGCCGCAAATTTATTTATTTGCTATCGCTGCAAATACTTCTCGGATCTGTGTTCTCCAAATGCCTATTGATCCTCTTTTATAATCCCCTCATTGGAAACCAATGGCCATGATTTAATCTTAATCAATGGCTAGGATTAATTAGACTCTAAACCCTAATATCTAGAAGTCTCTCGAGAAATCAATTATCTAGGTATGGAGATAATTATTCCAGCTGTGTTTCCAGCCTCGAAATCACCACCTGAGACTAGAACACCTATCCAAGCTACATAAAAATTAACACTCCCTCTTAGCGAGGAAGGTGTTCTGCATAATACCCAACTTACCTCTGAAGAAGATGAATTTCGCCTTCCCCAATGCCTTTGTCAAAATGTCTGCTACCTGCTGATCTGTAGGTATATACTGTAGCTGAACAACCCTTCGCTGCACACAATCCCTGATGAAATGATATCTGATGTCTATATGCTTAGACCTATCATGAAACACTGGATTCTCAGATAATCTGATGCAACTCTGATTATCACAGTTTATCACTGTAGTCTCAACTTTCTGACCAAACAAGGCTACCAGCAACTTCCGAAGCCATATAGCCTCACATGTTGCCATGCTAGCTGCTATGTATTCTGCTTTTGCAGAACTCAGAGCCACGGACTTTTGCTTCCTGCTATACCAAGAGACAACTCCTGATCCCAAACTAAAGCAGCACCCTGAAGTGCTTTTCCTGTCCACCGCACTACCTGCCCAATCTACATCAGTATAGCCTATCAACTTGATACCATCACCTCGAGCATATCTAATCCCATACTCGATTGTACCACACAAATACCACAATACATGCTTTGCCGCTATCCAATGCACTCTCTTCGGCTCAACCATGAACTGACTAAGAGAGTTTACTGCAAAGGATATATCTGGCCTAGTGTTGACCAAATACATGAGAGATCCAATCAACATCCTGTATAAGGTGGGGTCTACATCCTTTTCCTTGGATGTGTCTACCTTCTTCCAATTCGTGATCATAGGTGTAGACATGGCTCTGTAATCTTGCATCTCAAACCTCTTCAAGATTTCAATGCAGTATTTCCCTTGTCCAAGGAAAATCTCTCCATCTGTTTGCCACACTTCCATGCCTAGAAAGTAGTGCATAAGCCCCAAATCCTTCATCTCGAACTCTGCTGCAAGGTCCCTCTTGCACTCCTTTATAAGCCCCAGTGAACCTGTTAAAAACAAGTCGTCCACATATAGAACAAGAATGAGAATTTCACCCCCAACCACCAAGTAGTAGAGGTTAGCATCCGCCTCACTCTTCACAAAGCCTATTCCCTGCAAGTATCTATCAATGTGCTCATACCACGCCCTGGGAGCCTGCTTGAGTCCATACAAAGCTTTCTTCAATCTGCACACATGGGTTTCGCTGCTGTGTGCTACAAAGCCCTCTGGTTGTTCTATGTATAGCTCTTCTAACAATTCACCATTAAGAAATGCCGTCTTGACATCCATTTGATGGATCTGCCATCCCATATGTGCTGCAAGTGAGATTACGGCTCGTATAGAAGTATACCTGGCCACTGGAGCGAATGTCTCCTCATAGTCTATTCCCTCCTTTTGAGAGAACCCCTTGGCCACGAACCTTGCCTTGTATTTTTTGATGCTACCGTCTGCACCATGCTTAATCTTATAGATCTAGCGTGATCCAACCACTGCCCTATCTGTCGGTCTAGGCACAACCTCCCACACATCATTCTGCATTATTGAGGTATATTCCTCAACCATCGCATCTTGCCACACTTGTTGCTGTGCAGCCTCCTGATAGCTAGAAGGCTCACTATCTACCAACTGACTAACCAATGCCACATAGTCATTATACCTAGCTGGTTGTTTCTGCTGTCTATTACTTGTCCTAGGAGCTCCCACAAACTCCTGAGTATCCTTATGTGTCTGTTGAACCTCACGGTTCCTCCTGTCAACTATAGAGGATGAAATATCAAACTCCATATCTTCTTGATGCATCTCTTAGATTTGTTGTATCTGTTGCTCCATACTCTGCGAACTCTCAGCACCTGAGCCTGTGCTTGTACTAGTAACTGTACTCATGCTTCGCTGCCCCTGTTCTGGTTGAACAATCCTTGGAGCTTCTATTGGCTGCTCATTCTGATCATCTGCTGGCAAATCTCTAGACCTCCTATATGCCTTGTCCTCCATGAATTTGACATCACGCCTAACTATAATCCTCCTAGTCCCTGGAATAAATATCCGATATGCCTTTGAGGTCTCGCTGTACCCCACAAAGTACCCTCTCTCTGCAGTCTGATCTAACTTGGAACGTGTAGCCCCTGGAATGTGACAAAATGCCAAACTCCCAAATATCCTGAAGTGACTAACATCTGGCTTCTTCCCTGAGAATGCCTCCTCTGGTGTCATCTTGCCCAATACCTTATGTGGAACCCTGTTCTGTATGTATACTGCTGTACTGCATGCCTCTGTCCATAAGTATCATGGCATATCTTGGTCATACAACATAGCCCTTGCTGCCTCCGATATAGAATGATTCTTCCTCTCAGCAACCCCATTCTGCTGCGGGTTGTAAGGAACGGTCCACTCTCTCTTGATTCCTTCCCTGGTACAGAACTCCTGGAACTCTTTCCCTTTGTACTCGCCTCCATTGTCTGACCGAAGAACCTTTACCTTCCTGCCTGTCGAATTCTCCACAAGAGCTTTGAACTCCTGGAAGTGATTGAAGACCTCATCCTTGGTCTTCAAGAAGTATATCCAGGTCTTTCTGGAGAAATCATCAATAAAAGTAACAAAGTACTCATATCCTCTGAGAGACTTCGTTGACATTGGTCCACATATATCTGAATGTACTAGATCAAGAACCCCCTTGGATCTGGTGTCACTCCTTGGAAAAGCTGCTTTCACAAACTTCCCTAATACACATCCCTTACATACATCATCATGCTCTGTGCTCACGTCTGGAACACCTGTCACTGTCTCACAAAGCAATTTAAGTGCTCCATGATGTATATGGCCCATCCTTCTATGCCATAGCTCTCCTTGATCTCTAGGATTACTGCTGCTCACTAGTGCCTTAGGAGTATCAAACTGCAACCTATAAAGTCGGCCGCTCCTAACTCCAATAGCTATGGGTGATTTCCAATCCTTATGCTTGATTAAAACATGCGCCCCTCTAAAGAGTACATTGTAGCCTTTATCCTGAAGGACAGATATGGAAATTAAATTCATGCCCAAGCCTGGCACATACAACACGTCATGAATGGAAATAGGCTTGCCATTCTCCCTCTGAAATAGAACAATCCCTCTCCCAACTGGATTGCACTTGGACTTGTTCCCCATCTGAATCTGGAATCTGATGTCCTCCTTGTATCTGGAGAAGTACTTCCTAACTCCTGTCATATGAAATGATGCCCCACTGTCTATATACCAAACACCTTGTGAGGTTGAGCTAGTCAGGCAAGCTATGAGTGCAAACTCATCCTCCATTCTACTAGAAAGCTCATCTACACTTGCTGAAGCTGCCGTCTGCTTCTTGCCCTTCTTTTCATTTTTCTTCCTTTGTGGGCAATCGCTGACATAGTGGCCGAACTCGTGACAGCCATAGCATTTGATCTTAGATAAGTCCTTCTTCTTCTCACTTTTTGGATTTGATCCTTTGCCAGACCCCTTCTTCGCTTTCCCTTTTCCTACTAGGGCAACGTTTTCCTGTTCCACCTCACTTTTCTGACTATTACTGCTGGTTCCATTGACAAGACTTAGTCTAAGCTCCTCCTGAGTGAAGTCACTCCATAGTCGATCCCAACTTGGTAAGGTGTCTCGTCCATTAATAACTTGAACAAAGACATCCCACTGCTTAGTAAACCCATTCAGGGCTATTCGTACTAGCTCATCATCCTTTGGTTTGTCTCCAATAGCTGCCAATTCATCCTTGACAAGTCTAAGTCTGGTGAGGTAACTTGTGACGTCTTCTCCCTTATTCATCCGGGTATTCCTTAACTTTTCTCTGAGAATCAGCTTTCGGTTAAGGGTAGCATTCTGGTACAGATTCATAATGGCGTCCCACATCGTCTTTGCTGTATCTAACTCTGCAATATGCAGAACAATATGATCCTTAACACTGTCAAGAATCAGCCTTCTTGCCTTGGCATCTTCCTTCTTATATGCTACGAGCTGTGTTGCATCTGTAGGTACAGGTACAACAGTGGTCACATAATCCTTGATACCATTCTCTTCCAGCAATAAAGAAATTCTGGCTTTCCAGACACCAAAATTTGAGGCTCCATCCAATCTGTCCTGATCTCTTAAACCTGCTGAGGCCATCTCAAAAGAAAATAATAATTTGAAGAGGTCAAACTAGGTTTTATAAACCCTAGATTTTTATTTATTATTTTTCCTTTCTCCCTGTGCCTATTCTGCCCTCAGATCCGCTCTGATACCATGTGAAAAATCTATTGCAACTACTGATTATTAATTTCCTATCTTATAAGATTATTTGGCTGCTGAAAAATTAATTAATTTACAGCAAATATTAAATAATAACACAGCTGCAACTTCACAGAAAAATCACGGAGATAGAAAAATAAAATCAACACAACATTTTGGACAAATTGTCCCTGAAAAAACCCCGAAGGGAAAACCAGTACTGCAGATGAGGAACTTTATTAAATCAAATCAAGAGATACATAGACTGCTTGCCTCTTACTGGCAGAGCTCCGGCAATGATCTCCTCCGGAAATTCTTCTCCCAATTTCTCCTATAGAAATTCCACTACTGCTGTCTTGAATGCTATCGCTGCGCCCTTGCTCTCACTGCAAATCAATTTGCTATTGCCACAAATTTATTTATTTGCTATCGCTGCAAATACTTCTCGGATCTGTGTTCTCCAAATGCCTATTGATCCTCTTTTATAATCCCCTCATTGGAAACCAATGGCCATGATTTAATCTTAATCAATGGCTAGGATTAATTAGACTCTAAACTCTAATATCTAGAAGTCTCTCGAGAAATCAATTATCTAGGTATGGAGATAATTATTCCAGCTGTGTTTCCAGCCTCGAAATCACCACCTGAGACTAGAACACCTGTCCAAGCTACATAAAAATTAACATTTCTCTAATGTTTTAATGATGTCAAAAGAATCATTTATAAAGTTATTAATAGACTAACTAGGGGTGGTCTTGGATACGTGGTAGTTTATAATGTTTAGTGAATCCTCCTCAACAATAAGATTGTGCACTTGACGTTCTAAGGCCATCTTAAGGCCATTGTAGGCTGCCGCAACATCAACACAGTGACTAGTTTGGACCCCCAAGTTCATTGCGCATGCGGTAATTATCTTACCCTCCCCATCTCTTAACACACCAACTCCACTTGGAGGGCCTGGAGATAGTGAACATTGTACTACATTCTTATCGTTGACATTATAGTGAGGAAATTTAGAATCCACAATAGAATTAGGAACATCACCTAGAAAATTTTTAGGCAAACTTCTCTACTTTATGGCTCATAAGATTATCTACTTATTAAGGTAAAAGATACAAATATTCCTTGAAAAATACATAGATGTATTCCAGTACAATTTGGTTAACTTTACCATTTACCATCTGCATAAGTTTAAAATTTTATAACGTTGTTATACTTTTTTATGATAATAATATATATACAATAGGTTTTGAACTTATCAAAGGAGAATGTATTACAAATTTAAAATAGCATTGGAGGCACCATTTGAAAAAAATGAGGCTCATTTTGATGTAGGCTATCTACATTATGAATGATAAGGGTGTTTTCTTAGAAGTCCAAAATGTAATTCTTCCCTCAACTGAAATGAAATTGTACAATGCAATTTGATTGATTTTATAGTCAATATAGGTTTATAAAATTTTGGTTTCAAAATTTCAAGCCATACTTAATAGCATCCCTTCAAAATGGATGTTTGATTGTGTTTATTATTCTTGGTTACCATGGCTCACATGGCTTGAACCCATTAATACATGAGGCCTTTATTTTGGTTTGTGAATCTTTTGAAAGTAATTAGAAGCTTCAGTCACATCTAAGTAACAAAAAATGAGTAACATAATGCCAACAATATAGAATTAAATATTTATGTCAACACATCAATATCCACAATGTTCAATTCAATTAGTTGGAATTCATCCTGATATGACCAATTTTTAGTTGTTTGTATTGCTATATGTTTCTCTATATCCCTCTCTATTGATAAATGATCCAAGAAATTTTAGACTAAGGCTTCACTTTTTGTGTTTGTTGTGCTATATTACTGATACCCCCTATCTCATTCCTTACCCATGTTATTTTCTTTCTCTATGTCTCTGTTGAAGATCCAAGTTCTTTAATGGAAACCTATGAAATAAAACTTAAATCCTATGAACTTTTCCTTTAATTGGTTAGTTATTTGTGTAGTCTAAGGCCTTTATCTTTTGGCATATGGACTTTTATTTTAATTAGTTGGTGACTTGTGTAGGTGGTCATCATATAACTTAAGTGAAAACTTGTTACTAACATCGCAAGATTGAACTGACCTCCAAAATGATGATAATGGGCTTGGTAAGTGAGGAGTATGCTCCCTAATGCCTCAAGGAGTTTCGGAATAATTGTCCATACATGTGAGATGATGGAGGTGGCCATATCTATTGCCATTTGTAATGCTAGTTTTGTTGTTGTGTGTTGGGTAGTTATTGGTGAAATGGCAATCAGATGGTGCTCATGTGGGCCCATAGAGACAATGTGTGCTCAATATTGCGAAGGAAATGGAAGGAGGGACTATGTGTTCACATTTTGTTGTTTGTCACACCAAAAATAGAAATAACATGCAATTTAAGGCCTTGCCAGTTGGCTAATACTATTGATCTCAAAGGGCTACACTTCTAAGTATCAATCATGCCTTTGCTTTAATCTCTTCTAATAATTTGATTGTGCTAACTTTTCCAAAGGAATGTGTAATTATGATTGATGTTCATTTGTTGAAAAAATAATATGTGAAATCACTAAATAGGTGTAGTTCTAACATTACAGATCAATGTGCGCCACATGGTCATAGACATTGGATGGCATGTTCAACTCTTTTCATGCCTCAACAACTAGGGTAAAAGGGATAAATTTGTATGCATGTGAGAAGTGGGTTATGTGGTGGTGTTCCATTTGTCTAAGTGCATCAACCAAACACAAAGTGAGCACATTTGACACCATATCGATCATCCAAGACTATTGATTCAAAGGGGATGATCTACATCATATGTTTGGGGTAAAAATCAAATGGTGTAATAAAAATGAAGAACTTGTGGATATTTTAAATCTTCATAGTAGTGTTTACCGGGTCATCTATCTATTTCTTATTGGAATGGCTAAACGGTGGAAAATTGATTCTTTGCTTTTTCTTTCCCTATTTGTCCTTGTGAAGCATAATGCTAAAATGATTATAGTGAGCATTTGGTATGTGGGAAAATATGTTTTTCAAATGGTTAAAGAGAAATAGTACATATATTTTATAGGGGTGGCAGATCCTATTCCTTTTATGTGGTGTTCAGCTCAAAAATATTTCAAGGATACTTTGAAAGATAATTGGCAATGGTGAAACAAAGTTAGAGCCTGGACACAAGTACACCATTAGGATTAAAACTTATATCAATGATCCTTGAGAGGTCATTTTGCATTGTTGATCTTGCATCACAATTCTAATACTTTAATGTATAATGTGTCCATGGGGTTTTTAAAGGAATATTTCCATCAAGCTAGGATTCTACACAACAAAGGAAAGAATATGAAATGATAAGTGTACAAGTAGGTAGTTCAGAATTCTGATGATAGATTTTTGATATGGGTCCACCTATGCTTATCAATTGATAAAGTGCCATGTGGTCCATATTGACATATTTTGGTGGCAAGTCCTACTCTTTTTATGTGGTAAAGCTCAAACTTTTTCTAAAGGATACTTTAAGAATTAATTGACAATGGTGAAATGATGTTAGAGCCTACATGCAACTTCACCCTTAGTCTTAAAACATATATATTGATCATTGAGAGATCATCTTACATAGTTCATCTTGCATCACAATTCAAAGGCTTTAATGAATGTTAGCAATCATGAGGTTCTTAGAGGAATATTTCCACGAAGCTAGGGTTTTATACAACAAAAGAAATAATATGAAAACCTAAGTGGACATGTAGGGAGTTAAGAGTTTTGATGACACCACGAACTTAATAAGGTGAATGGAAGGGTTGGGTTTTATAGTTTGTGATAGATAGCCATCTATTGGGACAAATTTGATATTGTGTAGTTACTTTAAATTTACTATTTCCATTTATTAAAAGTGCATATTGATCTCATGCCCATACATCTAAACCCTAATTTTCCAAAATTCATACTTTTTATTTTACTTTTAATATAGATTACTCATACATTTGAAATTAAAAAAAAAAAAACAATTGTACATACCCTATTTCTTCCTCTCCAATTTGAAATGGAAATTAGATCTCAATTCATTTTTATGAGTTTATCTTATGATTTTCATACATTTTGTCCATACATTTCAAATGTTCTTATTGTTTAGCGGGCTAAGAATATCAATTCCCTTTGTAACGTTGCAAACTTCATTTTACAAAAGTCTACTTTTTTTAAATTTTATTCAGTCTTTGATGGAACAACCATCATGGCAGAACAATTCGTGTAATCTATTTTTTTGATAGGCAGGACAATAAATCTTATGGTTTTGTGCAAATTTATTAATTATCAACTGTTTATAATATTCTAGTCAAGGTTTATAAAATTTTTAAATATCTTATTTTAATTTTATTGGATAGTAATTGAAATTAAATAATTCAAAAAATCTATGTGAAACTGCAGAAAATCATGTGAGTGACATTTGTTGGAATTAATTTTCTATCAGAATAGCATTTACTCACCCTACCCCCGTGAATTTTGGGGATCTTCCAAAATCTACCCCTTGCAACCATTGGCATACCAGCATTGAATAGTGGTAGGTAAATTTGAATATTTGAAGGTTTGAGCACCAGTTTTCTGGTAAGGAAATAGAAAAGTCAAAAAGATAGAATTTTACATTAGTTTTTGTAAAGGAGAAAATAGAATTCTGCAGTAGAAGAAGAAAAGAACAGAGAGAATAGAACCTCTAGTAGTAGAAAGAATAGAAAGGAATGTTTGGGACAACAACAGAGATTAGAAGTTTATGTGTAGCAACACAGTATAGGTATAGGCAGCTCCAGTAATTGTGGCAAATTAGTAAAATAAAGCAACAGCTCTACATGTAGTTTGTATTAAGTTCTGAATGTATTTTTGAAAGGCATATAAATATAATTTCCTGTTTTGCATCTATTCTTTTGTCTCTCTCTTTGTGTGTTTGTTTTTGGTGTCCACTGTGTTGTAGCACTTGTTTGGACATCAATTTAATCCTCCCCTACCTGCCAACAAGTTGTATCAGAGCCCTATTTTCTGGCAGTAAGAAATATTTTGTGTGTATTTTGTATAAGCCCTAGCCCTAGATTCTCTAGGCATTATCAGTCTTCTCAGTCTGAGAAGAAATGGTAGGTGGGGACAGCAAAGGATGGCAATAGCCACCCAAGTTTAATGGACAAAACTATGATATATGGGATAAAAAGATGAAAACAATATTGGTTGCTAATGACCTATGGGATCTAGTCATCAATGGATTTACTAACACTACAGACTCAACAACCTTTGCAACCCTATCTAGTGCTCAAAAAAATCAGGTGAAGGAAACTGTATGAAGGATGTAAAAGCCCTCAGTTTGATTAAGGCGGCCTTGATAGAGGCTAAATTCCCCCACATTGTAGTAGAAAACTACTCAAGACAAGAATGGAAAATATTGCAAAATAGTTATAAGAGGACTGATAAAGTGAGATTGGAAAAGCTTCAGCTGTTAAGAACAGATTTTGAAACTTTGCAAATGAAGGATAGTGAGTCTATTTCAGACTTTCACACTATGGTTTATACCATGATAAATCATCTAAGGATAAATGGAGAAACCATGCATGATCAAAGGATTATTGAGAAAATCCTTAGGAGTCTACCTTCTAGATTTGACCCTATTATCGTAGCCATTGAAGAGGCTAAGGACATGTCAAAGATGATAGTTGATGAGTTGATGGGTTCATAAAAAACCCATGGGTAGCAGTTGAATAGATCTATTCCTTCCCTAGAGTAAGCCTTCAAGGCTCAAACTAATGGAAGAGGTAGGGGAAGAGGAAGAAACAACAAAGGTAGATGTCAAAAAGGTAGAGAAAGAAGCAACTCCGAAAGAGGAGTTTCAAACAACCAAGAAGATGCAAGTAGCTCAAGACCAAGCTATCATGACAAGAAGAAGAATAACAATTCTAATAAGAGGTATGATAAAAGTAATTTCCAATGTTATTATTGTCATAAGTTTGGTCATTATGCTAGTGAGTGTAGGAAGAAACAACACGATTGTGGAAGTCAAAATGCTAATATAGCAAATGAGAACAAGGCTGTAAATGAAAAACAGTCAAATGTATTTATTGTCTGCAACCTTGCTGAGAGTAGTGATGAAGTATGGTATTTAGATAGTGCTTGTAGAAACCACATGAGTGGTAACCAAAATTTCTTTGCCTCCATAGATATCAACATACAAATTAAAATCAAAATGGGAAACAATGAGCAAGTTCTCGTCATGGGAATAGGTACAGTCAACATTTAGTCCAAGAATGGTGAAAGGAGGAAGATCTAAGATGTCTACTATGCCCCTAGAATAAAAAATAACCTATTGAGCATTGGGCAGATGGTCCGAAATGGTTATAAAATCCTGATGGAAAATAGCGAGTGCACGATATTTGACAAAGGAGGCAACAAGAAAGAGATTGCAGCAGACAGATGACAAGGAACAAAATATTTCCTCTTATGACACATATTGAGTCTTTAGCGCTATCTCTAGTGCTATCTTTGGCATAGTTCCCAGCATTATCTTCGACACTCACAACAGTGGGACAACAATTAGCCTTTAGGACAGTCATCAAAGACCCATAAAAACTTTGGCATTTAAGGTATGGGCACTTAAGTTTTTTGGTTTGAGTTTATTGTCTAAGAAAGACATGGTTAGAGGGCTACCGAAGGTTGTAGAGCTCAATGGTAAATGTGGAGCCTGCATTTTAGGAAAGTAGCATAGACAACTCTTTGAATCAAGGTATTCTAGGAGAGCAAAAGCACTACTGGAGTTGGTGCACTTAGATTTGTGTGGTCCCATGAAGACCCACACTTTGGCTAGAAATAGTTATTTCATGAGATTCATAGATGATTACAATAGGAAAATCTAGATTTATTTTTTAAAAATAAATTAGAAGCCTTCGAGAAATTCAAATGGTTTAAGGCCTTGGGTGAAATGCAAAGTGACCGCTATATCAAATCCCTAAGGATGGATAAAGGGGGAGTGTATATCTATAAAGAAATTCTAAATTTTTGCAGGAATAAAGGCATAGAAAAATAGTTTACAACAAGGTATACTCCATAGCAAAATTGGCTAAGAGGAAAAACAAAACCATTCAAAAGATGGCAGCAAGTATGTTGAAAGAAAAAGGACTATCACATGATTTTTGGGGTGAAGGTGTGGAAACAACGATCTACCTAATGAATAGGTTCCCTAGAAAGGTTGTTTGTGATAGGATTCCACAAGAGACATGGACAAACAACAAATGGAGTGTTGAACACTTAAGAATCTTTGGGTGTGTAGTATATGCCTTCGTGCCTAAGGAGAAGACACAGAAATATGATGATAGAGGTGGAAAATATATTTTCATAGGCTATAGTGAAGAGTCAAAAGCCTACATGTAATATAATCCCATCACCAAAAAGGTTGTGATCAACAGGGATGTTGAGTTCATTGAGAATGTAGCATGGGATGGAATGGTGGACAACACCACGAATATTTCAGTCACAGTACCCCTTGAAGATGAAGAAGCTCTAGAGGAAAACAACTCTGGAGCAGCTCTGGAGAGTAGTAGCTCAGGGAGAAACTACCATAGAGCATTGGAAAATAGTAGTTCTGGAGGTGCTCAGTAGAACAACAACTCCGGAGGTGGACAACAGTGCAGTAGCTCTAGAGATTAGTAGCTTTGGAGGTCTACAACTCCAGAGATCTGTAGCTCCAGAGTTCAGCAAAGCAACAGCTCCAGAGGTCAGTTGTATAGTAGCTCTGAAGGTCAGAGTAGCAACAGCTCTAGAGGAAATTCAAACCCTAGACTCACATCATTGATGCCACGGAGGACAAGGAGTGTGAGGGAGATTTATGACAGCACAAGGTATGCTGATTTTGATGAGAATATGAATTTTGCATTATTTTCTTGTAATGATCCAATGCACTTTGAAGAAGCTATGAAAGAAGAGAAATGGTGTAAGGCCATGGATGAGAAGTTGGATGCCATAGAGAGGAATGACACATGGTAGCTAACTGATTTACCCAAGGGTAAACAAGTGATTGGAGTTAAGTGGGTCTATAAGTCCAAATCTACTGCTGATGAAAAGATTGAAAGACATAAGGCAAAGCTAGTTGTCAAAGGGTACAAATAGCAGGTTAGAAGAGATTATGATAAGACATATGCACCAGTTGCAATGTTGGAAACAATTCATTCAATCATAGCAATTGCAGCCCAACACAAGTGGACATTGTATCAAATGGATGTGAAGTTAACCTTCTTAAATAAAGTGCTGAAAGAAGAAGTGTATGTGGAGCAGCCACCTAGCTATGAAGTCCCAAGGCAAGAGGACAAAGTATATAGCCTCCGGAAAGCCCTCTACAGGTTGAAACAAGCACCTAGGGCATGATACAACAAAATAGACTCATATTTAATAAGTAATAGCTTTAGCAAAAGTAGCAGTGAGCCCACTCTTTACATCAAATCAGTTGAATGTAATATTTTGATTGTTGTTTTATATGTAGACGATCTAATGTTTACTAGAAATAGTGACCTCTTCATTGCTGACTTCAAAGAGGTAAAGAAGAATGAGTTTGAGATGACAAACTTAGGTCTACTAAAGTTTTTTCTTAGAATTAAGGTCAAACAAATAGAGTATGGCATATTTATTTTGCAAACTAACTATGCTAAATAGATTTTGAAGAGATTTAAAATGGAGAATAGAAAACCTATCCAAACACTAATAGCTATAGGTCTGAAATTGAGTAAAGAGGATAGTAGCAAGCAAGTTAACCCAACCCTCTACAAGAGCATGGTTGGAAGCCTCATGTACTTGATAGCTACTAGGCCTAATTTGATGTATGTAGTAAGTCTGTTTTCTAGGTTCATGGAGAAGCGTAAGGACACACATTGGTAAATAGGAAAGAAGATCTTGAGATATGTGAATGGCACAATAGGCTATGGCATCTTGTATGGTGAATCTAATGAGTTTAAGCTGGTTGGTTTAACGGATAGTGATTGGGCAAGTAATGTAGATGACTGGAAGAGCACATTTGACTGTGTATTTCACATGGGTTTAGGCATAATTTCATGGGCATCCAAGAAACAACCCATTGTCTCTCTCTCCATAGTAGAAGCTAAGTATATTGCAGCAAATGCAGTAGAATGTTAGGCTATTTGGTTAAGGAGGATCCTTGCAGAATTGAATGCGCAGTAAGAAGATGGTACAACCATTCTTTGTGGCAACATTTCATCAATAGCCCTGATGAAGAATCTAGTCTTCCATGGATGAAGAAAATACATTGAAATCCATTATCACTTCATAAGGGAGTTGGTAGAATGAGGAGGGATTGAGTTACAATATTGTAGATCTGAGCAGCAACTCGATGATATCTTTACCAAGGCATTGCCAAAAGATTCTTTTGAATGCCTAAGAGATAGGCTTGCCATTGTTGATAGCTCCGGAGGTGTGCAGCCCCAGAAAGAAGAGAGCTCTAGAGGTTCAACTCCAGAAAGACAATTATAGTAGAGCTCCAAAGGTTCAACCCTGGAAAGTTAGTACAGCTTCAGAGGTGCTCCGAAGATGCAGAAACAGAGCTCCACAAATGCATAGAGTCAGCTCCAGAGATGCAAATAGAGTACTTTAGAGATGTAGAAAAGAGCTCCAGATAGGCAAATACAAAGGTTTAACTCTGGGAATCAGTTCTAGAAAGAAGATTGTTGAATGACATCTGACTTCAGATTAAGGGGGAGTGTTGGAATTAATCATTCCATCATAATAGCATTTACTCACCTTGCCCCTGTCAATTTCAGGGATCTTCCAAAATCTGCGCTTTGCAACCGTTGGTCTGCCAGCATTGAATATTGGTAGGTAAATTTGAATTTTTGAAGTGTTGAGCGCCAATTTTCTAGCAAGGAAATAGAAAAGACAAAAAGATAGAATGTTACGCTAGTTTTTATAAAGGGGAAAATAGAAGCTTGTAACAGAAGAAAAGAACACAGAGAGTAGAATAGGTAGTAACAGAAAGAATAGAAAGGAATGTTTGGGATAGCATCAGAGAATAGAAGTTTATGTGCAACAGCATAGTGGAGGTACAACAGCTCCAAGTTTGGGGCAATATTAATGTTTTGAATGTGCAAATAGAGTAGCGGCTCTACATGTAGTTTGTATTAAGTTCTGAATGTATTTTTGAAAGGCATATAAATATAATTTCCTATTTTTCATCTATTCTCTTGTCTCTCTCTTTGTGTGTTTATTTTTTCTGTCGACTATATTGTAGCACTTATTTGGACAGCCATTTAATCTTCTCCTCCCTACCAACGACGTTGAGGAGGTGGGAAAGACTGTTAACCCCAGTTGGCAGTTTTCAGTTGGCAGTGATGTCAACAGCAGTAACATGTTTGATGTCACACCTGGCAGTTGGTTTTTGGCAGCTAGTCAGCTTTTTGACTTGTTGACTTGGTAGAATGTTTTGGCTCCAAATGATATGCACCGCATAAGTTGTAAAGATTAACATTGTGCATAAATGATATTCTCTAATGTATTTTATTCAGCATTGTTTTTCACCGGTTGCAAGGTTGTTTACTGATCTAAAAGGTCATTTCTCTTTTATTTTTTCAAGCCCTCTTTAGGGCAAACTAGAACAGATAGTTAAAGGTATCAAAAAAGGATTGTATCTCCACTTTCAGGGACTTCATTTGATCATTTCATTGCACAGTGTAGGGTTTGACTATTTTTTTGATCATTATCATGAAAAACTCATGGAACAAACAGTAGGTTTGCGAGTTGAAGTGATGTGCGAATCTGAAAGAGGTGAATGCATTATTCTTTTTGGTAACATTCTTTTGACTTTCTTCTACAACGTCATCATACTAGGTGCTATTCTTTCTATATCTCATTATTTGTAAATGGTTGATCATGTATATGGCTGAATGTGAAATATAGTGTCATCAGTTGATCATTGGGTATGGATTTTTCTTTTTCAAGTTTGAGGGTTTTTAAAATAGGGGTATCCTTGCATATATTTTGATTTGTCACCTCTGCCGACAGGTTTTTGAAGATCTCTTATATTCTGGTAATGGGTTAGGGTTTAACCCATATGCAGTAATCGTTTGTTTATTTCTTTAAACTCAACAGGGGTTTCAAGGCAGCTTTCTTTATTCGACTGAGTTTTGGAAAATGATTCTCAAAGCTTTATCATGGGTTTACAATATTTCAGTTATAACTGTCTCAGAATTATTTCTTCAAATGAAATGTTTCTTGTATATGAAGGAGTTGTGGTTTTTATAACCCTAGGGTTTCTCTTGGGTAACCAATAGTTGATCTTTGTAACCCTTTTAATGGTTAACAGTTACATGTCACATCTCTTTCGAACAGTTTCTATTTTTAGCTATGATAAAAAACAAAATGTTGATTATTCTGTTGAAGGTTGCAGTTGTAAAACTGTCGATTGGTTTTCATTTCAGTTTCAGTTTTTGAAACTGTCTACAGTTGAATGTTTTTGAAGGAGTGTAATCAGATGTATATAAAAAGATATAGTGTGAATAATGGGTGTACTTTTTGTGTGTATCCTGCACATACATTGTTGACAGTATATGTTCTCAAGTGAAATAGAGTGTCCCTCTGTATGAGTTTTACTTGATTCAATGGAATGGACATTATAAGCCAGTGAGGCCTGTAATTAGTGAGATTCTTTCATATGCCAGTGAGGCAATATTGTATGCCAGTGAGACCTATAATCAGTGAGATTCTTTTATAAGCCAGTGAATCATTTTCGAGTGGTTTTATGCCAGGGGCTTTCCACTCAGGAAAATATCTGTGTTATGATTTGTTATTGATGAGTTTGATTCTCAGTCTATTTGTTGATCATGTGTCATTTGTCATAAAGTCAGTTAATTTACAATGATCTATTTGAACTCATACTAGACTTCAATTACTATCTGAAACAATAATACTGTGCACGAATGAGTCATTATTTTTCAGTCTCAATATTGAGTTGACGCATTCTTGATTTTGATCAATCTATTTAGTTGTCTAAATCTTTCATGATGTCATCTACAGTCAATGGGAATTGTTTTTTTTTCTGCATCAAAGTTTTTGAAATACAAGGTTGAAGGTCACTAAGTCCTGCATACCACTGATTCACCCCCCCCTCTCAGTGGTGTTGTGCTCCAACAATTGGTATCAGAGCCAGACCCTTGTAAGAAGTCTAACCAACTTAAGGGTTCCTGGAAGTGGAGTACAATGGGTAAAAAGAATAGGAATAAGGCCTTGAGTAGAGAAAAGATAACTGCTGATCATAAAATTGAAAAACAAGTCTCAGTCAAGTCCAACAATGGATTGTTGCATGAGTCAACTATGAATATAGATACAAAGTGTCATAAAGAAATCAGTCCTACAGTTAAGAATCATGACAATGTGAATGTGAGTAGACATGAATTTGATGATTTTGTAGTTGAATTTGATGATGAAGAAGCATATCTATTTGTGGATGAATATGATTATGAACAAGATTGTGAGACTAATTTAAAAGAAGAGCTCATGTGTGCCTTGGATACAATCAAGGAACTTAGAAAGGAGAATAAGATATTAGGAGAGCAACTTCAACAAAAGATAGAATTCAAGAACAAGGTATGTTTAGATTTTGAAAAAACTTCTTTAGAGTTTAAAAATGTCAGAAATCAGATTGCAGAATTAAAAAGTCATGTTAATGAATCTGATAAATTGATTATTAGTCCAAAAACTAAAATTGAGGAAGCAAAATGAATAAAAGATGTAACAAATTCTGATCTTGAGGTGAAAAGAATTGAATGTCTAAGACTTGAAAGTGAAATTGTCAATCTAAAGAATAGTCTGGATGTTGTCAAAATAAAGAAGCTTGTGAAAGGCAAAAATGCTTTAGATGAAATATTGAATAGTCAGAAAAACTACAAGGATCATTTTGGCTTAGGATATGAAAAAGGGGAAAGCTCTGGTGTTAAAGATGAAGTTAAAAAGGAAATAGTTTTTGAAATAGTAGATAGGAAGAGTTTCAAGGTTAGACAGACTCCTAGGTAGAAGATAGATCTAAATTATCATTCTACTATTTCTGATGATGACAAGAAGAGAGAAAAGGATGAAACTACTGATATTGGAAGAAGAAGAACTAACAGTTTTTCAAGACCTTTATCTATTAGGCGATATCATTTGGTCAGGTATAACTATTCTTAGTTTCATGATTATTGCTATGTATGTCATAAGTATGGTCATAGAGCTAGGGATTGTAGTCATTATGGTTTGTCAAATCAAAACTACAATGTTGTTTGCTATAACTGCAATAAGGAAGGACATATGAGAAGAGACTACTAGATGCATGCAAAATATGATTATAGAAACTCAAGAAATAGACATTATTATTCTTCTGGCAATATCATATGTTATAGGTGCAACAAGGTTGGACATACATCACAATATTGCTGGAGTAATCCTGTAAGGTCAATTAGAGATAACGAAAAGGTAAGTACTTTGGACAAGCAAAAGAAAGAACCTATATTAGTTTAGAGGAGAAAACAAAGTGTAGAAAATGCAAGTGAACCAGTGCATAGCTCACAAAATCCTAAATAAGTAGGATCTTGGAGATAGGGGGAGAAGGTTAGTGTTTTACCCTACATCCCCTAGAGAAGATCAAGAAGTGATTTATTGATTCCATGTTGTGCTATCCATGATGCATATTCATAGTAAAGGGTGGTTGTTGTTTCATAAATACCAAAGTTAACTACATATGGGTGGTTCATGTCTGATTTTGTGATTGAATCTTCATGAGATATTGTTACTTTTGATTATGGTTTGTAGTATTGATATCTCCACGTGCTACAAAGGTTCTTAAAGTCAAAGGAGAAGAGAAAAATCAAAGTTTTTATCATCTTCAGGATATTCATATGTTCATCATGATTTGTGTCTGAACATCAAGATATCATAGTTTAAAAACTTCTTGAGTTTTATTCATAGCCTCACCTTGGTATCTTTGATGGAGTTGACAGTGTCTTATGACTCATTCTCAATTTTAAGAAATATGGCAATATTCTTGTTTTGTGATAATCAGTGCTATGTATACTTGCCTCAATCATGAGATAGTGATAGTTGATGAGTGTGACAATTGTTGAAGACAGATTAGGATAGTCTTTGACTTGCAATCTGAATAACATCAAGAGAGTAATTTGTAAATGAAAGGTGCAGTTAGAGACAATTGTAGTGCAAAGGTATTTCAGGTATAAAGTGATAGTGAGTATGTGCAGTGAACTACACTCTCATGATAGTTTTGACAATATTTTGTATGACAGTGAATTTTGTGGTTGACAGTGATAGTGCTCTTTTTACCAGTACTTTTAAGGTAACTCTTGCTTTCTAAGTATTTATCTTAGATATCTGCCTTTAGTCAACATTTTTCAGCCTCAGGTGTAATCAATGATAACTATTGTGTGACAATGGACTCTTGCATAGTATTCTTGCTTATCTGATGCTTGAATAGTTGTGGTAAAGAATAATGTGTTTTTGGATTGGTTGCAAATTAGTTGAAACAAGTGATTGGTATATATTGGTGGTATCTTCACTCAGACCTATGATTTTGGTTGTCAATGCTCAATGATCCCTGACAATGTTCAATGCATCTTGTAAATGGTATAGTTTCAGTTTGACTGATGACATGATGTTCTTGAGGTTATTGTTCTTGTTTCTATCATGTGAATTATAAGTCATATTAGTGATGTTTTTGACTCATAGCTTGATGATGGAAATAGTCCTAGTTTGTTTTGATTCTGATAGATATGGGGAGTAATTTAATGTCAAAAACATAGTGCAATTCAATTTCTAGATCATGATCAGTATAACAATGATGATGTCTGACAGTGAAGGACAGACAAGGCATATGCACTTTACAAGGTATATAGTTAAGTATAGTGTCTTGTTGAGAAAATAGGTGTAAATTCAGGCTCTACATCTTTTGGGACAGGATTAATCATTAAGAACAGTGATATTTCCTTATTCACAAAAGGGGACAATATTGATGGTTAATGCCCTGGTAATCATGTTTACAAAATATGGCAAGTATGTAGGACAGATTGATTGGTCATGCTCTGATCACTTATCTTTGTTTCATGTTCTGCATGCTCTGACTGTGGCAGTAGTTTGAGCTTTGACAGTGATTTTTGGATATAACAGTGATTGGTCATTATTGATTCAAACTTTGTTCTTTTGTTTCATCATGGTCAATATGATTAGTATCTAAAGTTCTTGGAAGTGGTTGATGACAAACAGATTTTTCATTGCCTTGATTTTCTTTCTTCTTCAAGGACATTGGAGGTGGATGAAGTTGTAGAACAGTCTTTTAGACAATATTCTTTGACTGTATCTAAGTGCAGTCTTATGTGTGGTACAAAGTAGAAGCATTTACATTTGCTGTGACTAAGTTTCAATGATGGATGAAGATGGTTTGATAATACTTATTTGCTGAGATCTAATAAAAGAACATTTCCTATGTCTTATTCTGAAGACAGTGATATGTTGCTTGTTTTTAGTATTTCTCTCAAGGGTAAATGGCAGTGCATGTTTATCGTTTGCAATATATCTGAATGACAATGATTTGTATCACTGTTTAGTTCCTCTTTGTTGGGTGATAGTACTATTCAAGGGAGTATAGATTCTCTTTGGTTAGAGTGTTGCTAAATAAGCATACAGTGACAGTGGTTTTGTGCAATGACAGTGGTATGACATGATTTGTAATAACAATGGTCTTTTTGCTAACAGTGCAGTGAACAAAGCAGGTACAGGTTCATTTTGGTGGACAACTTTAGATGACAAATTTGTCATCTACATACTTAAGGATAGCAAATGCAAAGTCTAGTGGGTGCATTGTGATGGGCCTATGTCAATGTTGCAATGATATGTGGTAACAGTGCTAATGTCAAGACAAGACATGGTTTGATATGATAATGACATTTCTTTCTTTAAGTATATGATACAAATACTATTTAATCTCTCGATCAAGTTATTTGATGGTGTTTGTTGACCCCACACATACTTGCTTGCACACAGTGTTTAGTATTACTTAGATCATCTTCAGGGGGAGCTTGTCTTTTGGTGCCAATGTTATTTCTATCAGCATCCTCAGTTGTATTTTTGGCCATTTTGTTTCTAATAGTTTTCTGTACTTTTTCCATTTGGGATTCTAGTCACTTGTACAGGTTTTTCTTCTTTCTACCTTTGGCCTTGTTGTCAAAAGGGGGAGAGAACACTATCACTATCTGGTATTGGTGAATATCTGTATTGGTATTAGGCATCTCAGTGGTATATCTATATATTATCTACTCAGTGGTTTACTCAGTAGTTGATATATCTATATATAATCTACTCAGTGGTCTACTCAGTGGTATTGCTATATCTGAGCATCTCAGTGGTATATCTGTATATTATCTACTCAGTGGTCTACTCAGTAGTTGATATAGCTGTATATAATCTACTCAGTGGTCTTCTCAGTGGTGTTGCTATATCTGAGGTATATCTACTCTTTGGTGAGTATTGGTGAAACTGGTATTTGTCTATTTGCTTTTCGGCATGACTTTGGAACTGGAAAGTTGCTACTATAATCTGGCACTAATCTAGCACTATTATTGGTATCTGATATTGGTAGATTCTTGATGGTATCTGGCTTTAGTAGACTCTTGTATCTGAGGAATTGATACTTGTATCTGAGTTTGAAATCTGATATTGTTTTTGATATTTGTGTTGGATTGGTAAGGTTTGACATCAATGCCAAAGGGGGAGTTTTGTTAACCCCAGTTAGCAATTTTCAGTTGGTAGTGATGTCAATAGCGGTAACATGTTTGATGTCACACCTGGCAGTTGGTTTTTGGTAGCTAGTCATCTTTTTGACCTGTTGACTTGGCAGAATGTTTTGGCTCCAAATGATATGCATCGCATAAGTGGTAAAGATTAACATTGTGCATAAATGATATTCTCTAATGTATTTTATTCAGCATTGTTTTTCACCGGTTGCAAGGTTGTTTACTGATCTAAAAGGTCATTTCTCTTTTATTTTTTCAAGCCCTCTTTAGGGAAAACCGGAATAGCCAGTTAAAGGTATTAAAAAAGGATTGTATCTCCACTTTTAGGCACTTCATTTGATCATTGCATTGCACAGCGTAAGGTTTGACTATTTTCCGATCATTATCATGAAACCTCATGGAGATATTTCAATTGATCATTGCGGTGTAGGGTTTGACTATTTTTCTGATCATTATCATGAAAAACTCATGGAACAAACAACAAGTTTGCGAGTTGAAGTGATGTGCAAATCCGAAAGAGGTGACTGCATTATTGTTTTTGGTAACATTCTTTTTGACTTTCTTCTGCAACATCATCATACCAAGTGCTATTCTTTCTATATCTCATTGTTTGTAAACGGTTGATCATGTATATGGCTGAATGTGAAATATAGTGTCATCAGTTGATCATTGGGTATGGATTTTTCTTTTTCAAGTTTGAGGGTTTTTAGAACAGGGGTATTCTTGCATATATTTTAATTTGTCACCTCTGCCGATAGGTTTTTGAAGATCTCTTATATTCTGGTAATGGGTTAGGGTTTAACCCATATGCAGTAATCATTTATTTATTTCTTTAAACTCAATAGGGGTTTCAAGGTAGCTTTCTTTATTCGACTAAGTTTTGGAACATGATTCTCAAAGCTTTACATGGGTTTACAATATTTTAGTTATAACTGTCTCAGAATTATTTCTTCGAATGAAATGTTTCTTGTATATGAAGGAGTTGTGGTTTTTATAACCCTAGGGTTTCTCTTGGGTAACCGGTAGTTGATCTTTGTAACCCTTTTGAGGTTTAACAGTTACATGTCACATCTCTTTTGAACAGTTTCTATTTTTATCTATGATCAAAAACAAAATGTTGATTATTCTGTTGAAGGTTGCAATTGTAAAACTATTGATTGGTTTTCATTTCAGTTTCAGTTTTTGAAGGAATGTAATCAGATGTATATAAAAAGATATAGTGTGAATAATGGGTGTGTTTTTGTGTGTATCCTGCACATACATTGTTGACAGTATATGTTCTCAAGTGAAACAAAGTGTCCCTCTGTATGAGTTTTACTTGATTCAATGGAATAGATGTTATAAGCCAATGAGGCCTGTAATCAGTGAGATTCTTTTGTACGCCAGTGAGGCAAAGTTGTAAGCTAGTGAGGCTTGTAATCAGTGAGATTCTTTTATAATCTAGTGAAGCATTTTCAAGTGGTTTTATGCCAGGGGCTTTCCACTCAGGAAAATATTTGTGTTATGATTTGTCATTGATGAGTTTGATTCTCATGTCTATTTGCTGATCATGTGTCATTTGTCTTAAAGTCAGTTAATTTACTATGATCTATTTGAACTCATACTAGACTTCAATTACTATCTAAAACAATAATACTGTGCACGAATGAGTCATTATTTTTTAGTCTCAATATTGAGTTGATGCATTCTTGATTTTGATCAATCTATTTAGTTGTCCAAATCTTTCATGATGTCATCTATAGTCAATGGGAATTGTTTTTTTTCTGCATCAAAGTTTTTGAAATACAAGGTTGAAGGTCACTAAGTCCTACATACCACTGATTCACCCCCCTCTCAGTGGTGTTGTGATCCAACAAAGACTACTTTTTCCATATCTACCAAAGTCAATGAATATCTCATTTCCTTTATTTTATTATCAACGTCTAAGAAACCAATGCAATACCCTTGAAAGCAACGAGACCAATGCACTTTCTAGCTGGATCTATTTAATCTATTATGCCCTTGAAAGCAACGAGACCAATAACTCCAACGTAAAATCCATCACCATAATTTCCTTATAAGTTTGATTACTTATGACTGCAATGCAAAAGGAGTTCACTCACATTAAGATGGGATCTTACCTGCGACTTATGACAAGAATTTTGTTATGCTTTCTCTTAGTTTTTCTACTCACCACCATGCTTACTCAAGCATCTGACCCCACTCCAACTTTTAAAGGTTAGTGTAAATATCATTGCCTTGTAATGAAATCAACCATGGCAGTAATGATGACACAAATATAGTCATCCTTTAACATCCTTAAATATATTATTAGTTATGTTATTGACTTATAAAGTTTTACCACATTCATTAAATGTGCACTAAGCAAAATAAACGACATAGATAGCAAATGTAAATATCAAGACTAATTGCCTTGAGTAAATGATCTTAAAGAAAAAGAATATAATGAAGAGATAATTGAATCAGTAAACATTTCTCATAAATATCAATATATAGTAGACATTAAGACAACATTAATCCAGCGTAGAAATCTTATTTTATATCTCTAAGAACATGGTTATATCATTGGAAAATTATTTTCTCATTTTCCCCCTTTTACAATGAAGAATACAACCCATTGATAATCCAATCCAAGGATAACTAATATAGTCAATGAGTTACAGATATCATCAAATGAGAAAAGTTGAATTGCTCATGTATGAGGCTCACGTGAGGAGTTTGTGGGCACTCCACACTAACTCAAATATGTTGAGGAAGAGAACAACACATTTTCTCCAACATCCTATACTGTTGTGGATGACAGTGGACAATAATCCCCACAACCCTAGATGATGACATTGTTGGTCATGGAAATGCAAGAAAAGGAAGAGACAACATGGAGGGAAGGGATGTTGATGTGGAAGGAGGAGAGAAAGAGTTGGCAGCAAGGTTGGGACAACTTAAATGTGGGGAATCCCATTTCATCGTAATAAACCTAAAGATAATGGGTCTCCGTAGTTAAGATTCATCTGAAGGCACCTAGAGAGATACAACATACCAATGACATTTGAGGAAGAATAGCATGTCATTATCCTTGGGAAAATATAGATTAACAATAGTCTATATAGGCTTGAATCCAACAAATCTTTCTAGCTACTGCATTCCACCACCTCACTAAATATTCTATTATAAGTACTAATGACAACAAATTGTAGATTTTCAATCCTCCTCCAAATAATCTTAACAAATTGCAAAAATGCAAAATAGCATTGCTGAGAGATAATGGCCAACCAATCAATACTTCACCAACCTCAACACAAATGCTGCTACTAAGGATATCATGTGCTAATATAATAGAAAAGTATGAGAAATAACTTTCTCCTCAAAAGGAGACATCAAATCAAGATAAGGTTAGCATGATGTTGAGAATTAACTGTTAAATATTAGATTTGACATCACATTTAAAGTAATAGTTATATGTGAAAATGAAAGTCATCTCTTCTTCATCAACATTAAAATATGGTTTTTCCTTTTATTATTTCATTTTATTTTTTTATCGATTTGAATACATATATTTATCTTAGTTCATTGTATCAAAATACTAATTGTTAACTGAATGTGTTAGTAGTCAAAGATATATATTTCCTAAACCATAAACACAACATAAATCCATGCTCTAGGAAGGTAAAATTAAGACTAAGGCAACACTTATGATCAGACAAGAGACATAGGACAATGCATGAGAATGGGTAATCTCTCCTTCGTTAGGTTATACTAGGCTAAAGGTGTATTCCCTAAGGTTATTTGACAAATGTAAAAACACATAACTATGCCATAAGCAACCATACCCAATGCATGATAAACTCCTCACTAACCTCATAGCATGTTGGCAGTTGTAACTAGACCTAAATACCTTAATGAAGTAGATAATGACACCCTTTCACATGTAGAAAGAGATATCAACATTGTATCCCTACAAGTTAATCCCCTTAAACTATGCATACACGTGTAATACATAAACATACTAACATGATCATCTATTCATTTGTCAATTTGTGATTCCATGAGATTTGACATTAGTTACAACATTTGATCATGGTAGCGTGGGGAATCTAAAGTACTCATATGCTACAAAATATGTATTTGATTTATATTTTTGGAAGTGTGTTGATATTTAACCACCAATATGGGTGCCTACTCTATTAGGCAATAGATTCTAAAAACACAATAAGAGATAGACATTTGCATGAACTAACTAAGAAAAAAAACACATATAGACCTGTTAATGAGACAATAGATATTACATCTGGACATACATTATAATTATTTTCCAAATGAGATCATTCCATATTGTATTAATAGAATGAGATTACAAATACTAATTTTTTTTATTGGAAATTCTTCACCAATTAGCAAATAGTTGAAATCACGACATCTATTTGTGAATATTACAAGTTGTAAAGGGGGCTAAATCACCCATTTTATAAAATCTTAAGTTAGTTTTCATTAAAATACCTATGAATTATTTAATTATACTTTTAAATTGAATTATTTCACCATAGTAAGCAATGCAAGATTAAAGACCAATCACTAGTAGTTTATAATATAATTACAAATCCTTATCATATTTTCTATTAATATTACATTCCAACCATTACTTTTGGAGAATATGTCCATTACAAATAAACTCCCGTTTATCCAATTTTAACCCCCTTAATTCCTCCTACTCCCATCCTATTTTAACCCTACCATCTCCTCATTCTTTTCACTTTGTATTCCCCCACAACTGCTTCAGCTTCTTTGCTACAATCATGGCAACGTCAATAAAAATCTTCATTTGTATCTCCCTATGTTGGTGTAACTTTGACCATAAATGCAATCCAATCCTTACATTGTAATGCCTCCCACTACTTTGCTATTATTGTATTGACCATTGCATGTTTCTAAATTAGTTTCCTTTGGAGGTTATTGTATTTGGCTATTGTTAGTCATTGAGTGTGGAGTGTATTTTTGCTCTAGGAAGAATATATTTTGTGGTGTATGTTATAACAACATTATTGATTCTACATTTTAATACAGAGAGTTATTTTCTGCTTAAAGTAGATGTAGCGATTTGGTGAACCATGTTAAAAAATTTGTTGGCTGTCTTTTGTATTCGTTCTGAGTTTGATTTATTATTTTGTTTTTGTCTGTATTGTTCTTTTCTTCACTCAA
The DNA here is from genome assembly GCA_027924645.1 of Cunninghamia lanceolata. NCBI lineage: Eukaryota > Viridiplantae > Streptophyta > Pinopsida > Cupressales > Cupressaceae > Cunninghamia > Cunninghamia lanceolata. The sequence goes on along the minus strand of BSBN01001237.1, from coordinate 2,245,645 downwards.
CAATTGGTATTAGAGCTTTGGTGAAGAATCTCGGTGAAGCAGCTCAATGGTGAAGCTAGTTGGGAATCGTGAAGACTTTCCAAAAGAATGGACGAAGTAGACAAATAGAAAATTAAGAAATTTTTAGGGTAGAATTTCAGGCTATGGAAGGTTCAGATGGAATTGCTGCTAATTAAGAAGGATCTATCACTCACACTACTAGGGAAAACCAAAGGAAAAGGCTTGATGTCTGATGAAGACTCGGAGACTCTAGATAAGAAATCAAGGGCCACTATCTTTCTTTCATTGTCAAGCAATATCCTCTTCAATGTTTCAGTAGAGAAGACATTTAAAGTGCTATGAGATAAGATTTCAGATATGTATGAGATGACATCGGCATGAAACAAGGTATACATCATGAAGAAGCTATACAATTTAAAAATGAATGAAAGAAGGATCATGTCTAATCACCTAAATGAGCTTAATACTTTGGTCACTCAATCGATTTCTGTGGGTACAAAACTAGATGATGAAATCAAAGCAATTCTGTTATTATGCTCTCTACCTAACATCTAGGAAGGAGTGGTGATGGCAATTAACACTTATGTGGCCACCAAGAGTACATTAAAATTTGATGATGTTGCAACTACTCTTCTCAATGAAGACATGTGGAGAAAAAATCAAGAACCCTCATCTGGTGATGCCTTGACTGCTGTAAGTACTAACAATAGAGGAAGCGGTCACAACAGATGCAGGAATAATAACAAAAGAAGGTGTGAATCTGTTAGAAGATCAAAGTCCAGGGGCAGAAAATAGAGAATGTTAGTATTGTTGCAAAGCTGGTCACACCAAAAAGAACTTTTAGAACTACAAAAAGGAACAAGAGAAGGTCAGCAATAACGATGCAAACACTACATATGATAAAGAAGATGGTGTTTTGGTTTTATCAGCGAGTGATACTACTATAGATTCATAGGTTCTTGATTCTGGTGCATCTTTTCATGCTACTCTATGTCAGGGTGCTTTCACAAATTATCAAGAAGGTATGTTCGGAAATTTTTTTCTTGGTGATAATAAATAATATGAAATCATAGGAAAAGGTGATGTGGTATTGTCATTAAAAAATGGAAATAAATGAATCTTGAAAGATGTGAGATATGTTCCCACACTAAAATAGAATCTCATCTCTGTAAGTCAACTTTATAATCAAGGGTGTGATGTCAAATTTTCTTTAGATACTTGGAAAGTCACCAAGGGTGTTTGGGTGCTTGCAAAAGATTGCAAATTGGGTAGTCTTTATATGTTAGAATGTCATGGTGAAGTGGGAGCTGTAATGGCAGTTGTGGACAGTGGCTCAGATCTTTGGCATAAGCGGCTTGGACATATGAGCCACAAGGGACTTGAAGTCACGCTTCAAAGGGACCAACTACCAAGACTAAAATTTGTGGATTTGGAGTTTTGTGAGCATTGTCTCCATGGAAAACAAAGGTGAATCAGCTTTCTGAAGACCTATCATGACAAGAAAACCTCACCCTTGGAGCTTGTGCATTCCAATGTGTTTGGACCTATGGAGGTAACATCTTTTGGTGATGCAAATTATTTTGTCTCTTTCATTGATGATTATACTTGAAAAGTATGGGTATACATGATGAATAAAAAATTAGAAGATTTTTCAAAATTTAAAATTTTCAAAGCACTGGTAGAGAATCAAACTGGTTACAAAATTAGATGCTTTAAAACTGATAATGGGGGAGAGTATTGTTCCTTGGAGTTTGATGGCTTTTGTGCAAATCAGGGCATTAGAAGTAAAAAATCTAGTACCATTCACTCCTCAAGAAAATGGTACAACCGAGAGAATGAACATAACCATTCTTGAGAGGGCTCGATGCATGTTGTCCAATGTAGGTTTAAGCAAGGAGTTTTGGGCAGAGGCGGTTAACACAGCCGTATATCTCATCAACCAGAGCCCCTCATCCAGATTAGATTTTGATATCACTGAGGAAGTTTGGTTGGACAAACGGATTTTATTTTCTCATCTTCGAGTTTTCGGCTGTGAAGCCTTCACTCATGTCCCGAAGGAAAAGCGCTCAAAGTTGGATTTTATGTCTTAGCACTGTATATTTGTTGGCTATGGTGAAGAGCAGTATGGGTTTCGCTTGTGGGATCTTGTCGCCAAGAAGCTTATTCGCATTCGCGATGTTGTATTCAATAAGAAAGTTTTCCCAGCTCTGCATACATAGGAGACATCTTCAAATGATTATATACAGGTTGATCTTTTTGACAATGACACAAACCAAATGCGACAGGGAAATATTACCCAGGAACCAAGTGTTAGTTTTCAGCCTTCAAATATTATTGGTTTCTAGCCTTCATCAGTGACTGCTCAGCATCCACATGTCTGTGCACATCCTTCAAGTGTTGGCGTCCCTCCTAATATTCCAATGCAACCTGTTGGTGGTCAAATGCAACATCATCAAAAAGTTCATCGCTACCTATAGAAATTTCTATGTAGCATATACACAATCCTGTGTTATTTGACAAGTCAACGCAGGTAATGCACACTCCATCGCTGCCAAATATTAATGCCACTCAGCGTATGGAAATTTCATCAAACACTAATATGGAGCCTATGAAAGTTTCAACGCGGCCCTTAGCAGCTACATCGTTGCCTTTACACATTCCAACACCAAAAACATATGACGTCAATTCAGACTTATTTAATACTCCCCTTGATTTATCAACACAGGCAGTAAATAATAAAATGCAGCCTTTGGCAAAGGCTTTGCTTAATATACATACCTTTCAGTCTGTCAAAGATTCACCTTTGTCAAAAATCACTTTACAAACACGGTCTAATTTTGAACATGGAAATGTTCAAGCACATGACAATAATGAGGAACAGGGCAGTTTACCTACACAGAGTGATTTCAGGGAGCAAGCACCCCAATTAAGGAGGTCAACTAGGTAGAAGAAGACTCCAACTAAACTAGATGATTATGAGCTTTTACTTTCTGACCAGTCAGAGCCTACGACTTTCAAACAGGCCTACAAAGATGAGAATTCTGTGAATTGGATGGAGGCTATGCAAGAAAAAATGGCATCTTTGTAGGCCAGTGACACTTGGGACTTGGTGAAGCTCCCACCTAATCAGAGACCCTTGAAGAACAAGTGAGTATACTGGCTGAAAGAAGAAGATGGAGGCAAACACTGCTATTGAGCAATATTGGTAGTAAAAGGTTTTGATCAGCAAAAGGGGATTGACTTCAATGAAATCTTCTCACCCATCATCAAAATGACCATTCGCATAGTCTTGGGTATAGCAGCTATGTGGGATCTTAAGCTTGAATAGCTTGACGTCAAAACAACTTTTTTACATGGAGATGTTGAAGAAGATTTGTACATGAAGTAGCCTGAAGGTTTTATAAAACAGGGGCAAGAGCATTTATATTGGAAACTGAAGTGCAGTTTATATGGGCTCAAGCAAGCCCTGAGGCAATGGTATCGTAAGTTTGATGGCTTCATGCCTAAGCATAACTTCATTCGCTGCTAATTTGATCCGTGTCTTTACTTCAAGTGGCTTGCAAGTGGTGAGTTTGTCATACTCTTACTTTATGTTGATGACATGTTAGTCACCAGTATAAATACTAGAGTTGTTAGGGACTTGAAGCAACATTTAGCGAGCAGTGATTTGCTATGAAAGATCAGCTCAATGGTTTTCTATGAAAGATTAATAGTCACTAGAATTTTGTAAAAAATTCTATTAAATTGAATAAATTATCTACAAAAGTTAATTTTTTCAAAGAATAGGAAAATTCACTACAATTTTATTAAAATATTTAGGAGTTTTTTCTTAAAGTTATTACTAATTACAAGAAAGATTTTCTACACATTGCAGTGTTGTAAAACTAAACAACCTTAAAAAGAACACACCTATAAATGAAGCTTGAGAGACTTCATGACACACTCATGAAGCCCCCTAAAATAGTCTAGTTGACCTTTGAGACATCCATTAGAAAAATATTCCCTTCTTGACTACACCTTTCATTGGCTCACACAAGATTAAAAAACTTCTATTGATGCCCTAGAATACACTTTTTCAACCTCTATACATAGGTAGTTCAAAGACTAGCAAACAACCTTTTACTTCTCTTTTTATCTATATATATCATTATACTCCATTTATAGCAACTAGGGTAGAGTTAAATGTTCACATGGCCTTGCATTTGAATCCAAGTCTCCTACATTAGAAACCATATTCCTTGTACACAATTTATACATTTAAGGAGTCCATAGGTACTTGTAGACATTTTGAAAATTTTCTTTTTTAAGTCTAATTGTTTCTAGATGGGGGCACTAAATTATTGCCATGGAGTATAGGAGGTTGGTGTGAACCTACATTTGAGTGGTAGACTTCCAAGGTAGATATGCAATTGGCATTTGCAAATTGCATGGACAGAAAGAAAGTCGACAGTGTGGGAGTGTGGAAAAAATTGGAACTCCAATACCAACTCATAATTGTTGAAAGGGGAAATAAGTCAATGAAGCAAGTTAATGAAAAACTAGTGGAAATGGGAACCAAGAGAGAAAATTACATGGAGGGAGAAATATTATGACAAAAATCTTTGGTAAAATGAAAAAAATGGGAAGCAAGGAGACAATTTTTAAGCTTTGCAAGATTATGTGCAAGTTCTAGGGGTCTATAATATATAGTGAGTGGAAGATGTATGAAAGCACGCAATTAACAAAAAAAAAAAAACAATGTATGATTGCAAAAGAGTTTCAGATCTCCATGAGGTAAGGTGAGCCGACGTTGAAGGTAGCCATGCAGCAAGAAATTTATGCAGAGAAGGAAGTTTGTTTGCAATAGCGGTGATGATAGGGGATGGGTGTACAATTAAATAAGGGAGGAGAAAGTCCATGCTCTAATGTTGATAGAAAGTAGAGGTTGGGGTGCGATTAGAAAAGAATGCATGAATACTCCAAGAGTCTAGACATTTGTAAATAACTAAGTACGTAGAAAGTAAAGTCTTGCAAGTAATATCCACAAATTGCTTGATTGAACGAGATCTCTGAAACTATTCGATAGTCTACATACTAATCCTTGAGTCCCCTAATGTTTGTTAAAAACAAATATATGGAAGATGGATAACTTTCCAAAGAGGGATTTTTTCGCAGAGATTGGTTCGGGGGAGATAGAGTTTTCAGATTTTCTGCAGCCAAAGGAGATTTGGAAAAGGAACTTCAAGATCTTTCTCTGCCTAGATAGAGATCGTCTCCACAATGGCCATTTCTACATGCCAGGGATAGGGGTTTCCATGGACAGTGCAAGGTAGATCATTTCGTGCCTTAACAGCAACGCCACAGTTCTGGAAAAAATGGACACAAGGTTTCAGACTTTGATAGAGCAAGGGATTTTAGACAAGAGCGCAGCGCGCCTTGGTTTGAGAAGCCTATTAGTAATGGAAGTTCCTACGGTAGGAGGAAAAACTTCTCAAGATGAGCTAGGGACTCACTAGCAGACAAACCTAACAGAACTCATAGAGTACCATACTCTAGAGAGTTCGAAGGAGTTTCGCAGGGATCGGACCCTCCAACATAGAGGGGAAAATTAGAAAATGGAGCTTCAAATACTCATTCTAGATAAGCTGCTTGGAAATAGGGTTAATGATGCAGCTCAAAACAATGAATAGAAGCACAGATCTGCTGAAAACAAATAATAAAAATCTAACAAATAAAATAAGGATAGATTCAGGTAAATAATCTTTTCAGTTTTCATTCCAGAATTGATACAGTCCTTACATCTCAAAAAACCCAGTCAAAATCTCCTAAAAATTCCCCTCCCATTTTCCTCCAACCTAGCCCCTATCTCTGTTCCCATCTGTGTCTTCAAAATGCAGCTCCCCCTCAAACCTAAACCAAAAACTTCACTAAAAATAGCCCCCAGTTAAGTCAGCATGCAGCTGACCTGTCCACAGACCACTCACACCCCCAAAATAGGAAAAACCCAAAACTGCCATAACAAAAGGGAAACAGCAGAAAAGAAAACAAAAATAAAAGCAAATTCCATAAATTCCACGGTCAGAACGTGGGCAGGAGAAATTAAGTGAGATGCTCTGCATCATTCTCCCCTCCTTTGAGAAAATCTGAACCTCCTAATTCTTGTCAACTATGCTTCATCAAATCAGCTTCAGTGATCCATGAATTGTAAGAATCTGCCAAATTTTCCCACTTAACGAAATAAAGCTTATATGACTTGGATTGTGTTGCCACTAATTTAGTATCTAGTATTCATTCAACTTGCTCTCTTTTCTTGTTTGGCAACTGCTTACTCCAAAGGTTGTCGTCCTTCTCATTGTACTCCTCTTCCATCTGATCTTCCATAGTTCTAGCTGAATATGAATGCAGGTCAGCAACATTAAAAATGGGACTAACGTCCAATTCTTCTGGTAAATCAATTTGGTAGGCATTATCATTTATCCTCTTTATAATTTTGCAAGGCCCAATCTTTTTGGGCTTCAATTTGTGTAGGTACCTTGGGGATATCTTTCCTTGCGTAGATGAACCATGACCATTTCTCCGTCTTGGAAAACCTTTTCTCTCCGATGCAAATCTGCTCTCTTCTTATATTGTTCATTCATGGACTGCAACTTGAGCCTAACTTGCTGATGTATCTCTTGGATATGATCTAAAAAATTTGTAGCTTCTTGATTGTTATGTGGGCTTATTGGCAAGTCAACCAAGTCTACTACTCCCTTAGGATTTGCTCCATATACAATTTGAAACACAGACTTACCTCTAGACCTATTAATGCTGGAATTAGAGGCAAATTCAGCTTGAGGAATCACCAAATCCTATTGTCAAGGATTGTCCCCAACTAAACACCTTAATAGGCTGCCCAAACTCTGATTTACCACTTCTGTTTGACCATTAGTTTGGGGATGATATGCTAAACTAAATTGCAATTTTCTATTCAACCTTTTCCACAAAACTCTCCAAAAGTGGCTTAAGAATTTGGTGTCCCTTTCACTAGTTATGGTTTTTGGAATACTATGCAATTGCACAATTTCTCTAAAGAACAAATGGGCTTCTTGACTTGCATCATTAGTCTTCCTACAAGGAATGAAATGGGCCACTTTAGAAAAATGGTCCACCACCACAAACATTGAATCATTACCTATTTGGGTTCATGGAAGACCCAAGACAAAATCCATAGAGATATCAGTCCATGGTTCCCTTGGCACTGGTAAAGGCATGTATAGGCCAGTATTTTGCTGTCCTCCTTTTGCCACTTGACACACCTTGCAAGCAGCAACAAATCTGTCCACATCTCTCTTCATGTTAGGACAAAAGAATTTCTCTCTTACTACTCCAAAAGTCTTATCTCTTCCAAAGTGACCTCCCAACCCATTTGAGTGCATCCCTTTCATGAGTTGTTCCCTCCTAGACCCAAAGGGAATGCAGAGTTAATTCTCTTTAAACAAAAATCCATCTAGCAGTAAGTAGTCTTCAAATGGATGCACAGATGAATGGTCTTGACTTTTGAGAATGGCATATATGTGACCAAAGTTTGGATCATTTGTATATTCATTCTTCATTTCTTCAAAGCCAACTAACCCATTATTCATTACAACCAATAAATGTCACCTTCTGCACAATGCATAAGCCACTACATTAGTTTTACAACTATTGTGTTGCACAACAAAAGTATAAGCTTGCAAGACTTAAGCCCATTTAGCATGTTTGTGGGACAACCTACTCTATGAATTTATATATTTCAAGGCTTGGTTGTCAGTCATTAAGATGAACTCTCTATGTAGAAGATAATGTCTCCAATATTTTAATGCTTATACCACTGCATAGAATTTTTTATCATAAGTGGTATACTTCTTTTTGGCTTCATTTAACTTCTCATTGAAAAAGGCCACAAGCTTTCCCTCTTGGCTCAACACTCCCCCAATAGCTACACCTGAAGCATCACACTTGTTACATCCCTTTTTTATTGGATTCAGTTTTACTACTTACTTTTGTTAATTTCATAAATAGTATAAACATGTGAATATGTTTAACTTCATGGAAAATGATGTTATGGTTAGAAAGAATTAACTTTATCAAATCATGGATTTATCACTTGAGAATGATCAACATGATGTTATGAATTAAAAATATCTTTAAAATATGAAAATGAAATGATATGATGTAAATATGTTTCGACTCGAATATTGGTACTCTAACCACAAATTGTATGTGAGATTGTTTTGACAGGAAAAGATGGAATAGGTTCTCCATGAAACAAGAGAGAGAAGGTATCTTCGGGAAGGGGAGAATAGACCCTGGAATATCAATGGGTGTTTGCCACTAAGTACGAACATCAAGTAGTTAAACCTAGTTATCTTGAGGTAAGTATTGATTTTGGTTAAGTCAATTATCGATGAGAACATCAAAGATTGTATGAGTAGGTCACTCTTCATTACATCGTTGTGGGAAAAATGATGTAGTCTATTCAGATGTCATTGTCATGATGAGTTTGGTCAATCGACATCTATGTCATATGATATATCCTGTTAAGTTGTTTGATGTAAAATGTCAACAGTAGTTCGTAGAGGGGGAGATTAAAAACTCGACCTCGGAATGTTGACCATAAACTTTGTTGTTCCGGTTGTGTAGTTGTCCAATCGTCACCATCAACGTCATCGTCATTGTAGCATCCGACGCGCGTGTAACATAAATGAAGTATATTCGACAAGAAACGAGAAATGGGCTGTCATCTTGAAACTGGCAAAACAATGCCATAAATCTATGTGATTTACAAAGTGTTATATCATTGATTAAAAATTGTAATGTTAATGTATAAATAAAGTATAAAGTTATATATCAATCACTAAGTGAAAAATAAAGGTTTCTATGTGTTAGAAGTGGTCGGGTCAATGCTCGAAAAGATTTGATATAAGTTATTATTTATTGAAGTTACTATATAAATATCATAACTATGTGATCATTATCGAGATTGAGCTAGAATGATAATGTAGGTGAGTCCGAAAACATCTCATGATGTTGATAACCGACCTCAACTAGTATGTTAATTCGTTAAAACTAATCTACCACCTTTCGAAGATGCCATGATAGTAAATGTGTTGTGAACCCAATAATGATGCTAGTGGGCTGTCGTGGAACACTGTAGAAGACTGAGCAAGTATAATGCCTATCGGGATTGATAAGACTGGAGTAAGTTAGGTTTAGTAAGATAGTTATTCTTATCTAGATATCGTTAAGAGGTGGGAAGACTCTTGAAAAAGTGTGATGATGGGAACAGAAAGATACAGAGAGGGAGTTTGTGGGAAGACAAACTGAAGGAGCTAAAAGAATTAAAGTAGGAAACAATATCTTCGAAGGTTTTCATTCAGGTTTTCATCCTACCATTCTTTGTTAATCATTACTGGTTATGTGTGCCAAAATGTGAATGTCACTGTCAAATATTAGTAAGGATTATTAGCATCTTTTCTATGATAAAATCTAAGACTGGTTTATGTTTTAAGAAACTTATGGTTTTCCTCTTAAGAAAACAAAGGTTATGTTTCCTTTAGCATGATAGAATACATGTAATCCATATCGACAGACATTATTTTGACTACATAGAGAATATTTACATCATTGCTAAAGCCTTTGAAGTTGTATCCACCTGCTACAAGAATGAATTATAGCTGAGTTTAAAACTTGTTACCATGCAAGCCATTGTCGGCTGTTGAGAACAAAGTTATCATAGGCACTGAAAACCCAATAATGATCCTATGTCTTTATATCACTATATGACTTACTCAATAGTATAGTTGATCCTGATAAATCAATTATTATTTTTCTGAAAGAAAAACACCAAGGTATGAGTAAAACAATAGAACGAATGAGGGAAAAAGAGTTGAAGAATGTCTAGTTTTCACTGTGAGACTACTTAGTCTCTCGTAGAATAAAGAACCTTTATAGGCTCAGGGAAACATAGTCATCCTTACTTGCTTATTCTAGACCACCTTTTGGAGAGATTTAAGCCGTTCTATAAACATAATAAATATGCATGTGTGTCATCGTAAGAAGGGTTCCAAGAATAATATTTTGTTTTTCAAACATAACAAAGTAATGAGTTTTTTGAACAAACTATAGACTCTTTTAGGTCTAGAGGATAAGTTACATTAGAAAATCCATCACATTGAAGAAGACTTGTCTGTGATACTTAAACTTAAGCACAAGAGATAACCCTAGTAGTTCTAGGACAATGATGAAACTTAGACTCGATATTAAGTTAAATTGATGCCCTTCTTGTGACCAAATTGATAGTTTTATGTTCTATTTGGTTTGGATAGCTTGAACAGGGGTCAAAACCATTGGGCCACTCGAAAACTAGTAACAATAACTGACAAATTTGTAAGCTAGAACTTATACCTCAACTACAAAAGTGGTAATGACTCTGAGAGTCTAAAAGTTAGCAATACGCCAATTTGCTATGCATAAAAGAATGGCTAAGAAATTTAACATAATCACATAGCTATAGGATTGTGACAAATTCAAGTCGAGTTTGGGTGGGTGAACGTAATGATTGCATTGATACAACACTGGCCACCATTAAATCCTCTGGCCAAGGTAATGCACTTGCCTCTAGTGCACTGTCAGTTCACCATGACTAGATGGTGTAACTTGTGGATGGTGCTAGACTAGAGGGTATCTAGGGGTGTGTGAAAACAAGTTGCGAAATTCACAACACTAGTACTCAGATGGCAAACACCATTGGTCATCCTAAGTCTATCCTTTCTGAGCAGGGTAGGGCCACTTCCAGTTAGGAAGGTGTGCGGGAGGCCGATGGTCTGTGGTTGGAGCTAAAGCTCCTCAAAGGTACCTTCTATTCCATTTTCTAGAGGCTTGCTGAGACTTGAATTATGAAGGTCGACAATTGAGATGCAGTGACATTGGTAAGATTTTATTTTGTAATTCTCATAATAAAAATATTTATCATATTGTTGAAATGTTGAAGTTGGATAGACCCATTGTGTATCATATTATCTACATGAATCTTATTTAGGCAATGAATGTACTTCAATGTTAAAAAAAAATTATTTACCTTTTTACCTTTTCAAATTTTTACCTTATGGTCAAACCTAGATTTTATGATGAAACTAAGTCTAGATATTACATATGGTATCAAAGCTAACCAGGTTCGGCACTAGGGCTTATGAGTCCACTACGCTGACTAATAATCAACATTATGTGGGTAGCTAATGTTTTGATTTACTATGCCAGGATGGTACGACTCAAGAAAACTGCAAGGAAGTCCTTTGTTGGTAAGGAACGTTACCTGCAAGCTAAGCAAAAATGTCTTGTGAAAATGAATGATTAAAATGACATTTGGTTAGATGATACAAAAACCCTTTCCAATGCCCTAACATGACTCAAATGAATGAAAAGAGAACTCCCAGAGACATCTAGGATGGTAGCTCAAATTATGATCAATTCTTGCCCTATTAGTATACCAATGATCACGAGGGATCCCTGTATACCACCTAGAGCTGAAATCATTGTATTATCATCTGATAGTGAATCTGACAGTTATACACCCTGTGAATATGTGTCAGACAATGAAGCCGAAGGTTACACCTCTATTGTAAATATTGAGTGAAACATGAAATGTATCTATCCTCAAAGAATGTACATACTATTGTGCAAAATGTAATAAAGACAATTTTGTTTTGTGAACAACTATGGTTATGAGCAAATGTTATGTTATGGTAATATTCTAAATGATAAATCAAAGAACTGATTAGTACTTGTTAAAAACAGGTGAGAAAACAATAAAACATGGATCAATCAGAATTTAATGAGAGAGAAGATCGGGAAGGTCACAACTCTCAGGTCAACTCTATCGATAAATTGGATAGAATTCTTCATATGCTTGCCAAAACTAAGGAAAGGTTGGGCAAATTGGAAAAGAAAGTGAATGAAACTAGAAATACTAAGGGTGAAAATGAGTATTCTAATAATGCGAGTAAAAGTAGGCAACAAGAACATGGTACGACAAGTGAGAACTAGGAGGATAGTAAATCTCAGAGGGAGACAAAAGATAAACTTGCATTGGAATTATCAAAGGATATCAAAAAGATTATTCCCCCCATATTTGATGAAATGAAAACCAAAGATGCAGTAGAAGCTTGGCTAACTGAAATGGAGAAGTACTTTGAAATCATAAATTATTCTGAGATTACAAAGGCAGTCTGGGGAGCATATCATCTATTTGGAGAAGCATCCACCTAGTGGATGATCAAAAAGATGGAGCTAGATTTAATCCCCTTGAAGGCGACATGGGATGAATTTGTGGAACTTTTTCAAAAAAGGTGTTTGCCACAACTTTATTTTGATCAAAAGCTAATAGATTTCCAAAATCTCTGGCAAGGCGATCTGTCCGTGGTTGAATATGTGGAGAAATTCACTAGATTGTTGAAGTATGTTCCTCAGTATCAAAAGGATGAAATATTTCAGATAAGGAAATTTATTATGGGTCTCAATCCTTAGATTGGCGGGGAGGTAGAGGTACACAGTCTAACCACAATGGACCAGGTTTCTGAGAAAGTAATTAAGCAGGAATAGAAGATCTAATCCATTTCTACCTACCATGAAAAGAACCATAAGAGATTTGATAAGAACTCAAATGAATAGACGTATAAGGAGAAGAACGATAAAGGATATGGAAGCAAGAGGTACGATAAAGGAAATTAGAAAAATAAAGGGGGATTTGGTAATGAGTGAAGAAATGAAGACTTTAAGAAAAATGACAATTTTAAGAGGAATGGTGATGCTATGAGTAGACCATTTGAGAAGAGGGGACCAATTGGAGGTTGCATTACATGTGGTGGAGATCATTATGCCAACCGTTGTCCTAATAAAAAGTAGAATGGACAGCATAGGAACACAGTACTCCCTTCACAACAGGAAGCGTTTCAGCAAAGAATTCATGCTGCCCTTGACAATCAACAAGTTGAATATCAGATTATTCCCATTGAGATGACATGTACTTTATTTGGAGTCCCTGTTTCTATTCTAATTGATACTGGTGCGACAAAATTTTTTGTGTCATCTAGAGTCTTAAGTAAATTTTTGAGAAGAGCTGGTTATATGTCAAAACCATGGATAGTTGAATATGCAAATCACTCAAAGGCTCAAGTAGAGCAATGCTTGTTCGAAGCCTAGGTTGATATTTCAAACTTTTCAACTAAGGTAAATTTGTATGTAGGACCTTTTGGGTCCTATGATGTCATTTTAGGAATGAATTGGTTGTGGAGACATAGGGCCAAGGTGGATTATTTTTCTAAAACAATTGAATGTTTAGATGATAAGGGAAATAAAGTTAATTTTCAAGGTATTCAAAGGGAAATAAAGATCAGGCCTATTTCATCAAAACAATTAAAAAGGGCTAGGCATAAAGGATGTCAACTTGTTGCAGTCAAAATGGACCTAGTATAGGAAGTTTTGAAGAAATAATCTTTTGAGGAAAAATACCCTTATCTTCACAATTTTTGAGATGTGTTTCAAAAGGAGCTGCCTGGTTTGCCTCCAAAAAGAACCTTTGATTTTGCCATAGATATTAAACTAGGATCTGAGACAGTTTCCAAAGCTTTGTACAGAATGACCACTACTGAGCTTATGGAATTGAAGGCTCAACTACAGGAGCTATTGATCAAAGGTCTAATAAGGCCAAGTTTATCACCATGGGGAGCTCTGGTTATTTTTGTCAAGAAGAAAGATGGAACCCTTAGACTGTGTATATATTATCGGATGCTAAATAAACCAATGATAAAGAATAAGTATCCATTGCTACGTATTGATGATTTATTTGATCAAATGCGTGGTGCTGCAGTATTTTCTAAGATAGATTTGAGATTTGGATACCACAAGTTGAGGTTAAAAGATGAAGATATTCACAAGACTGCATTTAGAACAAGATATGGTCATTATGGGTTTACTATGTTACCATTTGGGTTGACTAATGCACCAGCCGCTTTCATGAATCTCATGAATAGTGTTTTTAGAGACTGCCTTGATAAGTTTGTTCTAGTTTTCTTGGATGATATTATGATATATTCCAAAAATGAGGAGGAGCATAAACAACATCTTCAAATTGTTTTGCAACATTTAAGAGAACACAAGTTGTATGCGAAGCTCTAGAAATGCACTTTCTTTTAGAAAGAAGTGTAGTATTTGGGACACACTATATCGGTAGAAGGGATATTAGTTGACCCAGCTAAACTAAAGGCTATTATGGAATGGCATGTACCTTCCAATGTCTCGAAAGTATGAAGTTTTATGGGTTTGGCTGGGTATTACAGGAAATTTGTTCTAAATTTTTCAAGTATTGCTAGCCCAATCACTTCTTTGTAGAGGAAAGGAAAGCGGTTTGTATGGACAAGTGAATGTCAGAAGGCATTCAACTTATTAAAAGAAAAGTTAACAATAGCACTAATTCTAAAAGTCCCTAATCCTGAAGGACAATTTGAGGTTATTATAGATGCCTTTGGAGAAGGTTTAGGAGGTGTACCTATGCAAGATGGGCGTGTAATAGCCTATGAATAAAGAAAGTTGAAAACTTATGAGCAAAATTATGTTCCTCACAATTTGGAACTGGCAGCAGTGATTCACGCCCTTCAGATGTGGTGACACTATTTATTGGGAAAGACTTTTATACTAAAAATAGATAATCAAAGTCTTCGTTACATATTTTCACAACCCCATCTCAATGCAAGACAAAGGAGGTGGTGAGAGCTAATATCAAATTATGATTTTGAGATTAGTTACATAAAAGGTAAAGAAAACTGAGTAGCTGATGCTCTGAGTAGAAGAAGACACATAGCTTCTATAGTCTCCATTCATGCTAATTTTAAAGATCTAGTATTGCAAAGATTATCTGGAGAAGAATACTATGAACAGGTTAAGCAAGCTCTGCAAATCAATCCCAAAGATTCAAGATATGATGGATTCCATTTTGAGTCAGACGGATTAATGAGATTTAAGGGAAGAATCTATGCTCCTAATTCTATAGAACTAAGAAACCTAGTATGGAAGGAAGTCCATTTTGCACCTTATTCCAGACATCTAGGAGTAACAAAACTTTTAGCTGATATCAAACAACTATACTTCTGGAAAGGGATGAAAAGCAATGCTGCAAAGTTTGTGGCAAGTTGCTTGGAATGTCAAAGAGTAAAGGTAGAACACCAACATCCTGCCAGATTGTTATACCCACATGATATCCCTGAATGGAAATGGTAAGTCGTTAGTATGGATTTTGTTCAAGGATTACCAATGTCCAGGAGTAGACATGATGCGATTTTGGTCATAGTGGATAAACTAACCAAAGTAGCACACTTCATTCCTTGAAATTTGACAGATGGAGCTCATGTTTTGGTCTATAAGTTTATTCAAGAAGTGTTTAGATTGCATTATATCTGATAGAGAGGGTCAAATAACCTCCAGGTTCTTGCAAACTTTATTTTCAGCACTAGGGACTAAACTCAATGTGAGCACCGCTTATCATCCTGAAACTAATGGACAAATAGAAAGGGTTAACCAGGTCCTAGAGGATCTACTAAGAATATATTACATGGACTAGCAATATAGATGGGAGGAATATTTACCTCTTGTTGAATTTGCCTATAATAATTCCTATCATTCTACCGTTAAGATGGGACCGTTCAAAGCATTATATGGAAGGAAATGCAAAACTCCTATAAGATGGGACAAGCTGGAAGATAGGATAAGCATTGGCCCAGAAATGCTAACAGATATGGAAGAAAAAGTGAAAATGATTAGGAAAAGGTTGGCAGAAGCCAACGACAGGCAAAAAAGTTATGCAGATCGCAAGCGGGTGCCTAGAAAATTTTCTATTGGAGAGAAAGTTCTCTTGCAAGTGAAATGACATAAAAGCTCAATCAAGTTTGGTAAATCTTCAAAGTTAGCTCCTTAATATGTGGGACCTTTTGAAGTCCTTGAGATTATCAATCCAGTGGCCTACAAAATTTCTCTACCTCCAACTGTCTAAAATGCATAATGTTTTTCATGTTTCATACCTAAAGAAATATTTTGTAGGTAATGACCACATTTTTAAATGGAATTCTTTACAGATACAGGAGCTAGGAGTGGTTGTGATCGAGCCACTCAAGGTACTTGAAATGCATAAACTCCATTTCTATAATCAAGAGGTCTTGCAATGCAAAATTTAGTGGGACCAATATGGCGAGGATAGCATCACTTGGGAAGACTATAATGACATCCACCAAAAGTTTCCTTATCTTTTTCAAAAACATTAATGATAGACTATAAAATCTTGTTTCATGTTAAAATATTATTTTGATAAACTGAATCATCGAGGATGATGATTATTGAGGGGAAGGATATGTTACATCCCTTTTTTATTGGATTCAGTTTTACTACTTACTTTTGTTAATTTCATAAATAGTATAGACATGTGAATATGTTTAACTTCATGGAAAATGATGTTATGGTTAGAAAGAATTAACTTTATGAAATAATGGACTTATCACTTGAGAATGATCACCCTGATGATATGAATTAAAAATATCTTTTCAATATGAAAATGAAATGATATGATGTAAATATGTTTTGACCCGAATATTGATACTCTAACCACAAATTGTATGTGAGACTGTATTGACAGGAATAGATGGAACATGTTCTCTGTGAAACAAGAGAGAGAAGGTATCTTTGGGAAGGGAAGAATAGACCCTGGAATATCAATGGGTGTTTTCCACTGAGTACAAACATCAGGTAATTAAACCTAGTTATCTTGAGGTAAGTATTGATTTTGGTTAAGTCTATTATTGATGAGAACGTCAAAGTTTGTAAGAGTAGGTCACTCTTTCTTACGTCGTTCGGGGAAAAATGATGTAGTCTATCCAGACATCATTGTCATGATGAGTTTGGTCAATCGACATATGTGTCATATGATATGTCCTATTAAGTTGTTCGACATAAAATGTCGATAGTAGTTCGTAGAGGGGGAGATTAAAAACTTGACCCTGGAATGTTGACCGTAAACTTCATTGTTGTAGTTGTGTAGTTGTCCAATCGTCACCATCAACGTCATCATCGTCATACCATCTGATGCGCGTGTGACATAAATGAAGTATATTCGATGAGAATGACGTCGAGAAATGGGCTGTCGTCTTGAAACTGGCAAAAACAATGCCATAAATCTATGTGATTTGCAAAGTGTTATATCATTGATTAAAAATTGTAATGTTAATGTATAAATAAAGTATATAGTTATATATCGATCACTAAGTGAAAAATAAAGGTTTCTATGTGTTAGAAGTGGTCGGGTCAATGCTTTAAAAAGATTTGGTATAAGTTATTATTTATTGAAGTTACTATATATATATCATAACTATGTGATCATTATCGAGCTCGAGCTAGAATGATAATGTAGGTGAGTCCAAAAACATCTCATGATGTTGATAATCGACCTCAACTACTATGTTAAGTCGTTAAAACTAATCTACCACCTTTTGAATATGCCATGCCAACAAATGTGTTGTGAACTCGATAATGATATTAATGGGCTGTCGTGGAAGGATATAGAAGACCAAGCAAGTATAATGCCTGTTGGGAGGGATAAGACTAAAGTTAGTTAGGTTTAGTAAGACAGTTATTCTTATCTGGCTATCGTTAAGAGGTGGGAAGAGTCTTGAAAAAGTGTGACGATAGGAATGGAAAGATATAGAGAGGGAGTCTGTGAGAAGACGAACGGAAGGAGCTAAAAGAATTGAAGTAGGAAACAATATCTTCGAAGGCTTTCATTTAGGTTTTCATCCTACCATTCTTTGTTAATCATTACTAGTTATGTGCGCCAAAATGTGAATGTCACTGTCAAATATTAGTAAGGATTATTAGCATCTTTTCTGCAATAATATCTAAGACCAATTTATGTTTTAAGAAACTTATGGTTTTCCTCTTAAGGAAACAAAGGTTATGTTTCCTTTAGCACGATAGAATACATGTAATCCATAGTTTCTATCGGCAGCCATTATTTTGACTACATAGAGAATATTTACATCATTACTAAGGCCTTTGAAGCCATATCCACCTACTACAAGAATGAATTATAGTTGAGTTTAAAACTTGTTACCATGCAAGCCATCATCGGCTATTGAGAACAAAGTTATCAAAATCACCGAAAACCCAATAGCGACACTGTGTCTTTATATCACAGTATGACTTACTCAACAGTATAGTTGATCCTGATAAATCAATTATTATTTTTCTGAAAGAAAAACATGAAGGTATGAGTAAAACAGTAGAACGAATAAGGGAAAAAGAGTTGAAGAATGTCTAGTTTTCACTGTGAGACTACTTAGTCTCTCATAGAATAAAGAACCTTTATAGGCTCGGGGAAACATAGTCATCCTTTCTTGCTTATTCTAGACCACCTTTTGGAGAAATTTAAGCCATTCTATAAACATAATAAATATGCATGTGTGTCGTCGTAAGAAGGGTTCCAAGAATAATATTTTGTTTTTCAAACATAACAAAGTAATGAGTTTTCAGAACAAACTATAGACTCTTTTAGGTCTAGAGGATAAGTTACATCGAAAAATTTGTCACATCAAAGAAGACTTGTGTATGATACCTAAAATTAAGCACAAGAGATAACCCTAGTAGTTCTAGGACAATGATAAAACTTAGACTCAATAGCAAGTTAAATTGATGCCCTTCTTGTGCCCAAATCGATAGTTTTATGTTCTATCTGGTTAGGATAGCTTGAACAGGGGTCAAAACCATTGGTCTACTTGAAAACTAGTAACAATAACTGACAGATCTGTAAGCTAGAACTTATACCTCAACTACAAAAGTGGTAATGACTCTGAGAGTCTAAAAGTTAGCAATACGCCAATCTGCTATGCATAAAAGCATGGCTAAGGAATTTAACATAATCACATAGCTATAGGATTGTGACAAATTCAAGTCAAGTTTGGGTGGGTGAACATAATGATTTTGTTGATACAATGCTAACCACCATTAAATCCTTTGGCCAAGGTAATGCACTTCCCTCTAGTGCATTGTTAATTCACTATGACTGGATGGCTTAACTTGTGGATGGTCATGCTAGACTAGAGGGTATCTAGGGGTACATGAAAACAAGTTGCTAAAGTCACAACACTAGTACTCAGATGGCAAACACCATTTGTCATCCTAAGTCTATCATTTTTGAGTAGGGTAGGGCCACTTGTAGTTAGGAAGGTGTGCGGGAGATCGACGATCTATGGTTGGAGGTAAACCTCCTCGAAGATACCTTCTCTTCCATTTTCTAGAGGTTTGCTGAGACCTGAATTGTGAAGGTCGACTATCGAAATGCAGCGACATTGGTAAGATTTTATTTTGTAATTCTTATAATGAAAATATTTATCATATTGTTGAAATGTTGAAGTTGGATAGACCCATTGTGTATCATATTATCTACATGAATCTTATTTAGGCAATGAATGTACTTTAATGTTAAAAAAAATTATCTACCTTTTCACCTTTTTCAAATTTTTACCTTGTGGTGAAACCTAGATTTTATTATGAAACTAAGTCTGGATATTCCGACACTCCACTGTAAAAAGCTTCTCAAAATCTGGCAAAGCAAGAATAGGTGCTTCAGTAACTTTTTTCTTGAGTTGTTCAAAGCTCATATCATCTGCTCTAGTCCAAGTGAAATCCTTCCCTTTCATGCAATTAGTTATTGGTGCACTAATGCCACTAAACTTCTTAATGAATCTCTTGAAGAAATTCACCAACCCATGGAAGCTCTTAACCTCGATGATACTTTGAGGAGTAGGCCAGTCAAGACTAGCCTTGATTTTTTTTGGGTTCATGCTCAACCCATCTGCTGAAATAACAATTCCCAAAAATACCAACTTATCCTTGCAAAATTCACTCTTTTCAAGGTTGATAAACAATCTTTCTTCTCTAAGTATGTCAAAATTGTTTTCAAATGTTCTAAATGCTCCATATTTTTACTGAAAATTAGGATATCATCAAAATAAATTATGATAAATTTTCCAATATGTAGTCTGAATACCTGGTTCATTGTTTGCATGAAGGTAGCTAGAGTATTGGATAATTCAAATGGCATCACCACCCACTCATATAATCCATCTTGCATTTTGAAGGCCATCTTCCACTCATCACCTTCATGGATTTGAATCTGATGGTAACCACTTATGAGTTCAATTTTGGAGAAGACTTTAGCACCTAACAAGCAATCGAACAAGTTATTCATTCTGGGTATGGAGTATTGGTACTTCACAGTGATTTTGTTAATGGCTCTAGAATCCATACATAACCTCCATTTACCCACATGGACTCATGCTTTCTCTTACAAATCCTTTTTTCAATAATTCAGTAATTTGTCTCCTCATTTCCTCATTTTCCAGTGAAGGCAACCTATAAGCAGCTTGGTTTGGAAGTTTGGCACCTAGAATAAGATCAATTTGATGGGTAATGCCTCTGGATGGAGGCAAACCAGCTGGTAGATCAAATGGAGTCAAATCAGAATATTGTTGTAACAATTCTTGTACCTTCAATGGAATTATCTACTGATCTGAATTCTTATTCTCTAGAGGATACAATAGATAGTAAATCTCACCCTTAGATTCTCTAAAAATACTCTTTACACCCCACTATGGTCAAAGACAAGTCTTTTATTTCAGTTTTCTCTCCTCCTTTAAATGGTTTCGATACATGGAGTTTACCTTACTCTGAATCTCATATGTATTTTCTCTGCCATGGTGAGTTACATTTTTATCATATAACCAAGGTCTACCCAATAATAGGTGACATGCATCCATAGGTACTACATCGCATAACACTCTAGCCTCAGAAGGACCAATTTTGAAGTCAACTAGACAAGATTGATTCACAAGCACACTATGATCCTTTTTTAACCAAGAAATTTTATAAGGATTCCATTTTGGAATACATACCAGCTGTAATTTTTGCACCATTTCTGTACAGTGGATCCTCCATCAACAATTACTTTGCACACCTTATCTTTACACTTGCATTGCATCCGAAACACACTATTCCTTCTCCAATCAGTTGTGGGGGTTTCTTTGTCACTAGCAACCAAAGTTCTATTCAGCATTAGATTCTCACCTATTTCTGCTTCAACTTCTTCTCTCAAGGGCTCTTCTCCTTTTTCCTCTACCACCATTGCTCTCTTGGGATTTTGAGGGCAATCTGCAGCTTTATGGACTTCACTACAAATGAAGCGTTTCAAAGGTTTCCATCCTTCGGGTAATTGTTGTTCTTGTCCCCTACCTCTAAATCCACCCTTCCCTTGGAAGTTTGGCTTCACATCATCTTTTGGTTCTTCTCCATTAGCCATTTTGGAGGAGCTTCCTCTTCCTCTACTTGAAGTGTTGCCACCTCTTTCATTTTCCGATTTGCCCATTCTATTCAACTTTTCTTCTGCTTTCAACGCTAATTGATATGCCTCATCCACATTACTCACTTTGAGTAAGGCTAATTCATTCTAGAGTTGGAATCGAAGTCCATTAATGTATCTAGCTGCTGCATGATCATCCTCTTCTCCTAAATTAGTCCTGATTTGCAACCTCAAAAATTCTTCAGTATAAGCTGATACAGTCAACTCTCTTTGCTTCAGATTTTGAAACTCTTTATAATCTGAGGGCATGAATTTAGTTCTCAACTATTTTAACATCTTTGGCCAAAGTCTGATTTTCTCTTTTCCCTGTCTTAGCATTCTGGAGATTCTCCCACCATAAGGCAGCATGTGACTTCAGTTTAGATGCAGCAATTTTGACTCTGTTTGGATCAGTCTCTTCAATCCCTTCCATGTCAAATAATTTTTCTAATTCTTGGATCCAATCTAAGAACATTTATGGATTCAACTCACCTTTAAAATCAGGGAGTTCAACCTTAACTTTAATTCCCTATTTAGTAAGAGCTTCAATAAGTCTTTCCATGGGGTCAATGGCTCCACCTTGACCTCCTTGGTCTTTTGGTTCTTCCTCAGAATCTTCCTGTGATAATCTAGCCTCAAGGGTCTGCAACCTCCTGAGTACTTCATCAACAACATTGTCTCACCCTTTGGCATTTCTTCGGCCTCTTCTACCCCAGGTTCCCCTCTGGGCCATGAAAGATGCTTTGAGACCAATATGATGCAGCTCAAAACAATGAATAGAAGCGCAAAGCTGCTGAAAACAAATAATAAAAATCTAACAAATAAAATAAAGATAGATTTAGGTAAATAATCTTTTCATTTTTCATTCCAGAATTGATACAGTCCTTACATCTCAAAAACCCCAGTCAAAATCTCCTAAAAATTCCCCTCCCATTATCCTCCAACCTAGCCCCTATCTTTGTTCCCATCCATGTCTTCAAAATGCAGCTCCCCGTCAAACTTAAACCAAAAACTTCACTAAAAATAGCCCCCAGTTAAGTCAGCATGCAGCTGACCTGTCCACAGACCACTCACACACCAAAAATAGGAAAAACCCAAAACTGCCACAACAAAACAGAAACAGCAGAAAAGAAAACTAAAATAAAAGCAAATTCCATAAATTCCACGGTCAGAACGTGGGCGGCAGAAATTAAGTGAGATGCTCCACATCAGTTAACACCCTCATGGAAACAACGATTATTGGTAAATTTTAGAATAATTCCCCTTCGGAACATAAGCTGTCCAAATGGATCAAATCGAACTGGCCTCAGTGTGAGGACATCATTAGGCTTGATAAGAGTTTTTTCACTGTTATTTTTCCCACTAAAAGGGACATAGCTTCTATTTTTCAGAAAAAACAATTGGTTTTATGAAGCAACAGGTCTTTATTATCAGCCTTTGCAACCAAACTTTGATACCTCTTTTAAGGAGTTGTATTAATCACCCTTTTTCGATCAAGCTGAGAAATTTGCCTTTAAAATATAAAGAGATTAAAATCCTAAGGCTCATCGGAGATTCTCTTGGTGCTTTTCAATCCAGGGATGCAGAGCAATATTCCCTGGCTGAAGATGCCACAGGGATTTGTGTCCTACTGGATTTAGAAAAGGGCTTTCCCAAAGTCATTAAACTCCACTCCACTGTAGGGGAATGGATTCAATAGATATTCTATGAAGGCTTGGAAACTAAATGAACAAATTGTGGTGGGTTTGATCATTATAATTGCAACATTGACCTTACCCATAAGTCTATTTCTAAAAAGGTTACTTTCCAAGAGCTGCTTGTGAGGGCTTCCAGCCTTGATGATGAGTTGAACTGAGAAATCTCCACAGAGAGGGAAATCTGCCTAAGTAATGATTTTTTTTGGAGAGGGATCAAAACAATCCCATTTGGATGGAGTTTTATCTTCTTCAGCGGAGCCTATCAAGGAATGTAATAAGGATTCAGAGCATACTTGCTTGGATGGAGGTATAGTGGTACCTACAGAGCCTATTGAGGAAACTAGTAAGGATATTTTACGTGCACAGTCTATGGGTGAAGAGAATGCAGAAGATTAGGACAATATGATTAGATCTGTTTTGGAGGAAATCATCCAAAAGGTGGGAAATGATATTTCTGAGGACATTGCAGATGAAGTTTTACTTGAGGATATGGATCTACCTCCGGGTAAGGTCCCACGCATCGTACAAACTCCATCAAGTGCTATTGATGGTAATATTGTGTTAGGATGCAGTGACAAGTTTATCCAACTTAGAGTTGCGAAGACCTCAGAAGGTTTAGCTGAAGAGTTTTAAACTCTGTTCAGTAGAAACATGGATGTTGTTGAAACATATAATTGGGACGGTGCTGGAGATATCGATGCAGGAGATTTTGGCTTCTCAGATAAAGATCTGAATGTCATTCTTGATGGAGGCTTTTTTAAAGTAAGGAAACCAAGAGATGTAAAAATTAAGAGGAGATTATGGCAGGCATCCAAACCACCATAGAGAAATCCTTAAGAGTGAGGAGAGTGGAGTGCTCTTGTCAAGTTTTTTGAGCATCTGCATCTGTGTTTTTTTAGGGATAGATTTGCCTCTAAAAACATTTGCCTTGTCAGTGGTGCTAGATTTTCTCTAGGTCTACTAGGTGTGGATCTTTTCTGGCTAGAAGAAGACTCTTTTCAAATGTTGCAATTTTGGTTTGCAGTTTAAGCCACTTCAATGATCTCCTCTCTTTCGAGGTGGTAGGTGGTTGTTAGTTGAGGCTTCGAGCTTCCTGATGGGTTTTACAGTTGGTTTTTTGGCCCTTGTGTTCCTAAGTTTTATTTGAAACACAGGCTGAAAGAATTCTTCTTTCGAATGACTCAACATTGGTTTTTCTGTTTATGGTACGCCAAATTTTTCTTCTATGCCGAGGCATTTGGTGGCTATTAGTTATTTCTTCTAGCCTTTAGATGGTGATTCGTGTTGGGTTTTGTCTGTCTAATGCTTTGTCTTCATGGATCCTTATTTGTGGTGTATGGATACTCTCCAACCAGGTTGGAAGAAGACTTTTCTTAGATGACACTCTTCGGTTCACAGTTTATGCAATCTTAGTGATCATTTGCCGCTGAGGCTTTTGGAGCATGTTTGTCCAAGGTTCCTTGCCTTTGGGTGGTGTTTTATGTTTGAATTTTGTTTTGTGACTGGCACCTCTAAACTTTCCTAGCTCTGGCTTATTCTGTTAGGAAATGAAGTCCAACAGACATATTATTTTCCCGCCAATTCTTCGACTATTCACATTCCTTTTTTGGTGTATGATGAAGCATTTAAAAAACCATTCTTTAGCAATATTAAAATTCCTCTGCTCAGTGTGGATGTAGCCAGTTTTGGTGAACCACAATAAATTTGGGGTCTCTATTATGACACTACTCAACCGCTAACCACATTTTCTTTCCCTTGATAATGTCACCTTGAATAGAAGAAGATTTGACTTTGCCAGATTTTGTGTGAATGTTGAGATGCACAAAATTATCCTAACATCCATCACTCTGGAATCTCAGTTTAGCAAATGGAATCGAGAAATCCTTTAGAAAAATACTACTCTATTTTGTCAAAATTGCTCTTGCACTAGTCATTTAATTAATGTCTATCCAAAGTAGATTCTAAGAAGAACAACAAAGAAACAATATTGAAAGATAAAGCCTCGTTTGAAGGCTTTGAGGAGTTTCAATCATCTCATCCTATTATTTTAGAGGAATTATCAGCTTCTTTTTAAGAAGAACAACAAAGAAAATCACTAAAAGTGAACACCCCATTGGAGTTTCTTGTAATTACTACTATCTTTGAGGAGCTTCAATCCTCTAATCTTATTTTAGAGGATGGATAAATCTTGAACCCTCTTATCTTATTTTAGAGGATGGATAAATCTTGAACCCTCTTGAGGGATTAGGTAGTCAGGAAAACCTTGGAATGGTGGTTCTTTAGCTCCCCTTAATAATCTAGTTGTGATGCCTCACCACAATATCCCTTTGCTTCAAGACCCCTTGCTAGATTATCCTAGTAAAGATCTAGAGGCTAATCAACCTATTAGGTACTAGGAGGACAATCTCCTTTGGCATGGCATAGCCCTTCACTCTAAGGCCAAAACCATCATCCTTGGGGGAGATTTGTCTGTGGAGAGAGGTTCTCCTAGTACTCCTATAGCAAAGACGAAGGGAGGGATTAGATCTTCTCCCAATACTCCTCTAATGATGATTCCATCTACATGACTTGTAGTGCTCCTAGATGTTGATACATCTCAAGTGGGCTTAAAGTTGTAGCACACAATTCATCAACCCATTTTTTTGACTCACACTTATTCCAAAAAAAATATGTACATGATGAACAAAACCACACCATCTACTTCAAATTAATAGTCCATGAATCTACTTTTGAGCTTCTAAAAGAGTGGAACTCACTCCATCTTGTCACTATACAACAATCTTCATATTTTCCAATGTTAGCTTCTTCTATCAACCCAAAAAATCTACAAACTGTAGGATTACCTTCACTACCTATACCCATTGTATAATTACACAATTCAATGATCAATGTTACATTTGTCAGCATTACACTATCTTTGTACTTCAACTCTTACCAGGATAAGACTCTTTTAATACATTCTCCAACACCATCATGCTCCCCTTTTCCATGCCCAATCTTAGAGAAATTCCATATATATTGAGCACTACTCATTATATGCATCCTACTTAACTAATAGAACATCTATGAATTCTTAAATTGTGATGCACAATTATCTAACCATATGTATGATAACTAAACATGATGTTCCTACTACTAAAATTACCATAAATCATTTGAATGGAACCTTGCACAAAATCTGTAGAATGTGTGCGATCATCACTAATATAAAAATTATACCCCCTTAAGATTTTTCTATCTACCTCTTTCTATCAGCTATGTGGATGAACGTTATATGCACAAATATAGCAACCTAAGTTGAGTTGTAGTACTGTGATTGAACTTCATTATGTGGTTGTAGTGTGTAATTCTCTACAAAGTCTACAATTGACATGATCATATGAAGAGGAAATGCGTCTTTACATATCTTGAATAGCAAGTCCAAACATTGATCTCTATGTGTATGTTTTGCATACACATACACTATTTTTTCTTGAAAATAAGCATAAATGCTAATACTGGTATTTCGTCACTCACCAATTCAGACCTTTTTGCCACTTTACCATCTTTTAGAGTGTATTCCAATTACTTATGTTTCCCAAATGGTACTATTTCATTTATAGTTTCAAGTGTATTCCCCATGTCTACACAAGTTCCCAAACGTTGCAAACTATTGCAACTATCACATATTCCATCCAAACATGATTTCTAATAAAACAATTGTCCATCTACTCTTTCACAAAAATTTTTTTTGAAATGAAATCTCTTTTCGATTTAGGTGGAGCTTCTATCATATACTCATGCAAAATATCATTATTATGCAAAGATACACATATTTGTCGAAAAACATCGTAATACATAGAAAATTCCACGTGAACTCTACAATAACAAGTTGTGCGTGTGTGATTTATTTTGACATAAAAAGGTTTTTCCATTTCAAAATACATTTGAGTAATTTGAATTTGAGGATAACTCTCTACAAATTTAGAGAAAAGTTGTGTTTGAGTCATATATAAAAAATTCTTTGGATGTGGCTCATAGTTTTGACATCCAATTCTCCTTTTACAACATTCATTTGTTTAGGAGACACTCATGTGTTATTTCTCCAAAATTCCTCAATTTGGGATTTAAGGCTTCAACTATGACTTTATCTTTCTGTGGGAGTCTACAATAAAATGTCCATAGTTCTTTGCTATTCGGGTCCTCAACTCTTTCTCACCTTCCAATGGATTTCATCAATGTTTTTCTACTTATCTTTAGTGCTTGACTTTTTTTTTCCATCAAGCAAGATTTTATGCTTTGATTGCTCAATGGAAAACATGAATCATTAGATATTTTTTGCTCATTTGACATTTGTTCAGTTGGTGTAACATCTATATTCACATTTGAAAAGGCATCACCATTTTCAATTAGTGACTGAAAATTTCTACAATATCAAATTGAGATGGCAATGATGACATTCCTTCAACTACTGCATTCAATTTCTTACTTGCATAAAGTTTTTACATTCATTACCTTTATTTCTCCAAATCCTTCTCTCTTAAATGCTTCGTGATCCAATTCAATGGCAAAGATGGTTGATCTTCATTTATGGAGTTCAATTTCTTATTTTCATGAAGTTTTCTCATTCATTCTCTTTTCTTTTCATTCTTAGCTTCACACACATCTGTTGTTTGATTTTTTGGTTGTTTCCTTGGCCCATGATATTGAATTCTATAGGTAAATCTAAAATAAATGGTTAAAAAAACACAAAAACAATTGACAGTTTATCAAACTCAAATACAAAACATGCAACTAGAATGTTTTTTTCAATCTATGACAAAAACTAGTTATTTTTGTGAATGAAGTATTCCAATTCCTCAAAACATGAAAATAATGATTTGTAATATCAAGTTTGATTTAAAAACATGTAATTTGAATCTTCTACATTCATACAAGAACAAAAAGTGAACTAATTTTGTCGACAAATCATTGTAGATCCTCAAAAGCATCAAAAGTATCTTTGTATGTCAGAAAAAAGTGTAGAATAGGGGAATAAACATAGAATGTGGGCCAAAATCATGTTATATGCCTTTTTGTAGGCTGTTGGTTAGTATTTGAACTAGTCTAAAATATGAGCATGTTATAATGCACTCACACTAATGTGAGCACAATTTTTAGTGCTTTCAAAAATTCCTTCCCTAAGGGTTGGAACTACCTATTGTATGGCAAAGATGTGTTTTCAACAAAATTGAGAAAATTACCCTAATATTGAGCATGTTCTCAATCAGGTTGACACATATTTCAATGTCAATATAAAAAATGGTAGGATAACTTCAAGTTTTTTATTATCTTTCTATCCATGTATTTTTTTTAAAAATCTAATTACATTAAGGTTTTCATCTTCAGTTTCTTTTGCTACCGTGTTTTTCTTTGCATAAAACCTATGTCTATTAATTCTAGTATCATTTTTTAGACGTTTATCATAATTGGAAATAAATTACATTTTTAGATTCTAGACATTATTCTATACACCTTAAATTTTTTATTATTTCTGATTAGTTTTCAAAAACATTAGGGGGGAGCATGCTCAAATTATCATTTTTGAGGATGTTTCCAATTTGAAAATTCATAAAAAAGTCATAAATTTGGCGGAAGAGAATCTTCTGCATTTTTAGGAAGAAAGCCCAAATGGTTCAAAAAGTATATGAATAATTAGAGAGAGCAATATTAGTGGTTATCATGAAAAAATCTAGAAGATCAATAGATCAGAGTACAAAGTGGACAAGCTTGGATAATTTACTATTAGAGAAATAGAAGTGCTCGATTCCTATCTCAACTGGGACAATCTCTATGGCCATCCCCTAAAAGTTATTTAAGAATAAGGTAACATGGACTCCTCCATCATCTAGTCTTGTGAAATTTTTATTTTGATGGTGTATGTAGGGGTAACCCAAGACTGTCAGGAATGGGATGCATCATCAGGAATCACAAAGGACAATTAATACTGGCTAAATCCACCAAAATTCTAGATGGATCTAATAATGATGCGGAGGCATGGTCACTCCTCTATGGACTATAGTTAGCTCTAGATAAGAATCATAGAGACTTATGGATATAGGGAGACTCAATGAACATCATCAAAGCAAATAAGTCAGAAAATAGACAATTGGAAAATAAATTTCATCTTGCAACAAGCTTTACTACTCATAGGAAATCTAAACTTGTTTCAAGTCTCTCATTTCTATAGGGAAGTGAATTGAGTGGCTGATGCTCTGGCTAATAAAGACATTGATCAACTCAAAGACGAGATGGTATTGAGCCCACCTCAAAGGGACTTGCCTAATCAGTTTACAATGTGGATCCATCAAGACATTAGAGACATGAATGGGAATCCTAGTTAGCAAGAATCGGTAAGATTAAACAGTCTTCAATAGGAGCGGCTATAGTAAATGAGTTAGAAATTCAAAAGAATGAGAAGACATCAAGATTTAATTATAAGTATATGGAGTTATTTCAAAGGCTCTTCTCCTTCATGGATGCGCCTAGGCAACCACCAATCTCAAGACATGCGCAGTACAATAAATCTCTAAGAAGCCACCTGAACGATGGAGATCCCTAGACTACTTCTCCATAACTATTTGGAAAAGGTATGTTGGGAGGCCAACAAATTGAACAATCACAATTAATAAGTAAGATTTTGGCAAGGATCCTGAAAGAAATCTAGGTGTGCGGAAATCACTTCCTACACTAATCTAATGAGGAGAGAAGAGTGCAAATTCTTTTCAACCTTTACAATTACAATATTATCAACCCAATAACAGAGATATTGCAGCAAACACATAGACAAGAATACAAGATAGAAGAAGAGAGAGACAAGATATACGTGGGGAAAATCATTACAGGTGAAAAACCCCACACTCCAAGACATGGCTCAAATGTATTATCTAAACAATGAGGTTTACAATATAGTTACAGAGCCAATGCTCTTGTAAGAGTCTTCAACACTCATATCTGGAGATAATTCAACAGCATAATAGTACCTGTCAATCACATAATACATCTCCTCTCCAAAGCACCTATATATATAGAAGATACACGGTAAAATTGGCTCTATCTTGAGATGGGCATCCAACATGGCCTCATGGCCCGAAACCCATGCCTATGGACACTTGTCCAATACTGTAGGATGTTCATGACACTTTTCATGTCAACCCATCCCAAAGAGGTCACCTATTCCCAAGATGGGCAATGATAGATACTCTTATAACACTTACGACCGTCATAGAATCTGTCACAACTGTCATATCTTATAGCTGTAAGAGAATCTATCATACACAAGCTATAAATAGAATATTCTCTTACAACATGTCATAACCCTCCTTGGGGCACCCAAAGATGCTTTCTTCCAAGATGCCTTGTGACACATGTCTTCACATGTTATAGAACCTTCTATTTCCAACTCTTAGATGTCATAGATTGTGTCATAGGAATCTGTCATAATCGTTTCGGTCAAGATTCACTTACACACTAGTCAAGATGCCGACAGATGGCAAAAAACCTCTACCACACAAAAGGGATTCCTATCTCCACATGGAGTGTGTTGACCATCCTAGTCATCTTACAAGTGGAGTGATAACTCATCTTGTCACTTCACACTAAATGACAAAACAGGATGTGCAACAAAATTTCAACATAGGCTAAGTAAATAAATTACATTACAATAATAAATGCAAGGAATTACCAAGGTTGAGACACCTTAACTCCCAACATTATCCCACTTGTCGAACACCTTGTAAGAGCCAATAGAACTAACAGGATTTAACTTCTATAGGCCAAGAGGCCCATAGACTCTGAACACCATCTAAACTTCTATGTGCCCACTGGTTTCATTAATGCATCTACAACATTCTTCAAAGTACCTACCTTCTCAAAATTCACCTTCCCATACTCTACCATGTATCACACCAAGTGAAACTATACATCAATATGCTTTGTTCTGGCATGGAAAGTTGGATTCTTTCCTAGGCAAATCACACTCTGACTATCACAACAAATCATAATCTTTCTTGCATCAACACCAATATATGAATGCAATTTGTTAAGCCAAATGGCTTCATTGCAAGCACGAGTTGCTGCTATATACAATAATAATAAATTCAAGGAATTACCAAGGTTGAGACATCTTAATTCCTAACATTATCCCACTTGTCGAACACCTTGTAAGAGCCAATAGAACTAACAAGATTTAACTACTATAGGCCGAGAGGCCCATAGACTCTGAACACCATCTAAACTTCTTTATGCCCACTAGTTTCGTTAATGCATCTACAACATTCTTCAAATTATCTACCTTCTCAAAATTCACCTTCCCATCCTCTACCATGTCTCACACAAAGTGAAACTGTACATCAATATGCTTTGTTCTAGCATAGAAAGCCAAATTCTTTGCTAGGCAAATCACACTTTGACTGTCACAACAAATCATAATTTGTCTTGCATCAACACCAACATATGAACACAATCTCTTAATCCAAATGGCTTCATTGCAAGCATGAGTTGCTGCCATATACTTAGCTTCTTTCATGGACAATGCAACCATAGGTTATCGCTTTCTCATCCAACTAATCGTACCACCGAACATAGTGAACAGATAGGCACTGGTGGATCTCTTGCTGTCAATGTCACTTGCCCAATCAAAATCCATGAATCAATGAATACAAACTAAATGTAGAGGTCTTGTAGGATTACCATGATAGCATATGGAATACTCAGAAGTACCCCTCAAATATCTGAACACTCACTTAACTGCATCCCAATGTACTCATCCAAGATTAGCCATAAATTGACTAAGGAGTCCCACTGCTTAGGCAATGTTTGGTCTTGTGCAAACCATAGCATACATCAAACTGCCAACAACACTAGCATAAAGTACTCTACTCATGTCCTCCACCTCACTAGGAGATTTTGGACAATCATTAATAGACAACTATGTCCCCAAAGAAATAGGAACACACAATGGTCTACGATCTGTCATGCTGAACCTATCCAACATAGTCTTTACATACTTACTTTGGTTTAACCAAAGTCTTTTGTTAGCTTTGTCCCTTCTAATTTCCATTCCCAGAATGTACCTAGATGCCCCTAGATTTTTCATCTCAAACTATGCTGACAACTGAGACTTCAAATCAGAAATCATATTCTTACCATTCCCCATTATCAACATATCATCAACATATAATGTAATAATGAGAATGCGATCATTGTCAAACTTGTAATACACACAATGATCAGATTTCAATCTCAAAAATCTAATGGACAACACAGAGGCATCAAACTTCAAGTACTACTTCCTAGGAGACTGCTTCAAACCATACAAAGACTTTTTTCAACTTGCAAACCAAATTTTCTTTACCTTTCTCTATATAATTTTCCAGCTATGACCTGTAAATCTCTTCCTCCAAATCACCATGAAGGAAAGCTATCTTCACATCCATTTGCTCCACCTCTAAATCATAAGTTGCTACAAGAGATAACATGAATCGAATAGATGTCAGCTTTGCAACAAGAGAGAAGATTTCACCATAATCAATTCCCTCCACTTGTGAATACCCCTTCGCAACTAGTCTAGCCTTGTACTTTTCAACATTGCCATTTACACCGAATTTCTTCTTGAACACCCATTTGCATCCAATAGGTTTCCGTCCTTCAGGCAAAGGCACCAAGTCCTATGTTTTATTCTTTTCCAAAGAAGCCATCTCATCTTCTATGGCCTCCTTCCAAGAACCTACATCTTTCATGCCCATAGCCTCTGTCATAGTTCTAGGCTCATGAGTGTTAGTAAGCAAGGCAAAAACACAACTAGAATCAAGTAATGAATAACCAAACCTATCAGCTTTCTTTCTTGTTTGTGTAGACCTCCTCAATGGCTGAGGTTGAGGTTCTACTTCTTCTTCTGAGCTTTCAGAGCTGCTAGAGCTCTCCTCATCATTAGGTCTCACAGGGTCTGTCAGTTCAGTCTTCTTAGGGGTAGAAGGAAACTGAACCACATCTTTCTTTTTTGTCTGTTCTAGTTGTAGAACAACGGAAGAAGGTGTTAGCTCTTTGAAGATAACACTTCTGCTATACAACACTTTTTCATCCACAAGACCCCAAAGCTTGTATCCTTTCACACTGACACCATAGCCATGAAAATACACTTAACAACCTTGTTCTCCAATTTAGACCATTTCTCCCTAGGCACATGTACATATGCCTCACAACCAAAAACACAAAGATGTCTAGTTGAAGGCTTCTTACTAGACCACACCTCTATAGGTGTCTTACCAACAAGAGTTGATGTAGGAGATCTATTTACTAGGTAGCAAGCAGTGGCTACAGCTTCAGCCCAAAACTTTTGTTCGACGCTTGCTCCACTAAGCATACTCCTAGCCTTCTCCATCAATGTCCTATTCATCCTCTCTGTAACTCCATTTTTCTATGGGGTGTATGGAGTTGTCTTATGTCTTTTAATCCCTTTCTCTTTATAGAACTTATTGAACTCTACAGAACAATACTCACCACTATTATCAATTATCAAACACTTAATCTTTTTACTAGTCTGATTTTTAGCAAAAGATTTAAACTCTTTAAACTGACTAAAGACTTCAGTCTTGTTTCTGATAAAATAAGCCCATGTCCTTCTACTATAATCATCTATCAAAGATACAAAATATACAGATTTGGAAATTGAAGGAACATTAATAGGACCAAGCACATCTGAATGGATAAGATCCAATACACCAAAAGACTTGTGAGAACTAGAGTAAAACTAAACATGGCTTTGCTTTCCATATACACAATGTTCGTAAAAGTCCAGCTCAAGATTACAATCATTTAACCCCTCAATGAAGTTTCTATTTTTCAGGCTTCTAAGACCCTTCTCACCAATGTGGCCATATCTCAAATGCCATAACATAGTCTTTTCAGTAGGAAGTTTAACTTCCAAAGCATGTGCACTACCATCAGAATGTGTTACAATAGATTTATTCACTGATCATTCAGATGGTGGGGATGAAGTGACTATGGCTCTTTTTTTGAGTTAGAAGATCTATTGCACTGTGAAGTGCATGCTTCTAGTTGAAACAAAGTACCTCTCTGAGTACCCTTCACAAGCACCATAGATCCTCTAGTCATATTGCATCCATCCTTCGAAAAGACAACCTACACACCTGCATCATTCAACATACTTATAGAAAGCAAGTTTCATTCCAAGCCTGCGATGTGCATAACCCCAGTGATCCCCTTCACTCATCCATCAGGGAATTAGATTGAGACTCTTCCATGACCAACAATCTTCAGATGAGAATGATCACCCAGGTACACATTTCCACCATCGAACTCTTCATACTTCATGAACCAACTTCAATGCGAGGTCATGTGGAATGATGCACTAGAATAAATCAAGCACACATCATCAGATGCATGGGTGGCCAGGGCTACGATGAAGGTACCACCATCATCTTGTGATTTGTCAAAATCTGAATCTGGGACATTCTTCTTCTTTTTCTTTTCCTCTTTGTATTCCTTTCGGAAATGCCTAGTTTTGCCATAGTTCCAACAAAGAGCCTTGGACTTTCTAGGAGGTTTGGATCTCCCACAAGATTTGGATCTTCCCTTCTCATCTTTCTTGTCCTTCTTTTTCCCTTTCTCCTTTGGTCTTCCATGAACTACAAGAGCCTCTTTGGCTGCCTTAGAAGACTTTCTCTGCATCTCTTTAGAAAATAGTGAAGATACCATTTCATCCATTTTGAATGTGGATGTGGTGCTCCCAATAGCCATAACAAGATGATC
This sequence comes from Cunninghamia lanceolata, assembly GCA_027924645.1. NCBI lineage: Eukaryota > Viridiplantae > Streptophyta > Pinopsida > Cupressales > Cupressaceae > Cunninghamia > Cunninghamia lanceolata. The sequence goes on along the minus strand of BSBN01001237.1, from coordinate 2,210,728 downwards.
CCATGAGTTCGGCAAAGAACAAAGCAAGGTCATACAATGATCCTCCTCCCCCATCTTCACACCAATGGATGTCAATCGAGCAACTAACATGTTGAAAGAATTCAGGTGATCTACAACATATCGTCCATCCTCCATCCTCAAAGAAAACAACTTCTTTCTTAGAAAAAGCTTGTTCACCAAGGATTTTGCCTGATAAACATCACCCAGCTTCTTCCAAAGGTCTTTTGTGCTCTTCTCCTCATGGACATTTAACATAACAGAATTAGCTAGACTGAGTCTTATGAGACCCTTAGCCTTTCGATCTTTGAGATCCCAATCATCTTATGTCATTGTGGTTATTTTTACACCAGATACAATTTCCCATAGGTCATGATCAACAAGCATGTATTCCATCTTAAGTTTCCCTAACTCAAAATTAGTGCTATTGAATTTCTCCACCTCTAAACTTTCAGATGTGTCTCCCATCTCTTTCCTATAACAAGATTACAGAATGCTCTACACAAAGCTCCCACTCAACCTAAGATTATCTCAAGAAACCCCTACCCAACAACTAGGACCAAAGGCGATCAAGCTCTGATACCAAATAAAAGGAAGCTAGGTGTGTAGAAATTGATTCCTACACTAATCTAATGAGGAGAGAAGAGTACAAATTCTTTTCAACCTTTACAATTATAGTGTTATCAACCCAATAATAGAGATATTGTAGCAAACACATACACAAGAATGTAAGAAAGATGAAGAGAGAGACAAGCTATACGTGGGGAAAACCCTTACTGGTGAAAAACCCCACACTCTAAAACACAGCTCAAATGTATTATCTAAACAATGAGGTTTACAATATAGTTACAGAGCCAATGCTCTTGTAGGAGTTTTTGACACTCATATCTAGAGATAATCTAGTAGCATAACAGTACCTGTCAATCACATAATACATCTCCTCTCCAAAGCATCTATTTATATAGAAGATACAAGGCAAAAATGGCTCTATCTTGAGATGGGCGTCCAACATGGCCTCATGGCCAAAAACCCATGCCTATGGACACTTGTCCAACACTGTAGGATGTTAATGACACTTGTCATGTCACCCCATCCCAAAGACGTCACCTATTCCCAAGATGGGCAATTACAAATACTCTTACAACACTTACAACCGTCATAGAACCTGTCATATCTTACAGCTATAAGAGAATCTATCATACACAGGCTATAAATAGCATATTCTCTTAAAACATGGCATAACCCTCATTGAGGCTCCCAAAGATTCCTTCTTCCAAGATACCTTGTGACACATGTCTTCACCTATCATAAAACCTTCTATTTCTGACTCTTACATGTCTAGATTCTGTCATAGGAATTTGTCATAACCGTTTCAGTCAAGATTCACTTCCACACTAGTCAAGATGTTGACACATGGTAGAAAATCTCCACCACACAAAAGGGATGCCCATCTTCACATGGAGTGTGTTGACCATCCTAGTCATCTTATAAGTGGAGTGACGACTCATCGTGCCACTTCACACTAAATGACAAAATAGGATGTGCAACAAAATTACAACATAGGCTAAGTAAATAAATTACATTACAATTTAATAAATGCAAGGAATTACCAAGGTTGAGACACCTTAATTCCCAACAGATCCAACAATCACATCAACATGTGGAGGACATATTTATAAATGCTAAAGGACATAAACAGATTGGAGCTCATAATGTCCGTGCACTCTAAATCAAGCAGGAATATTTTTCATTTATAACAATGTCTAACATATTAATATGCCTAATGCTGATTCAAGATATGAAAAGATTGCAAGGGTGGAAAAAGGAATATAACTAAGCTATTACAATCCTCCCATGTTATTATATATATCTCAACCTAGTGACATCTATTCTCATGGATTAATACAGTAAATATTTTTTATGAGCTTTCTCTATGGTCTTTTTTCTTGTAGGTGCATAGATGGAGAATGAAACTATCAATTAGTGAGTCCTATTTCTAGTAATGCCATGGGAGCTAGAGATAAGGGCAAGAGTTATAATCATAGACCTGAACTAGATCTTCGAAACATACTACATAATGGCTTAGTTCACAATCATGAACATCTGTGGCCAGAGGTGGCTTGAAGGAATAGAGGATATAATCCTCCATTGGTCAGACATTGTCTCCACCCTCCTATTTAACATCATGGACATAGTACAAGATGGCCATTATGTCCACGTCATAGCAACAAATCTGTTGTTCAATTACCTATACAACATGGAGAGATGGAGATTCACACTTTAAGGCTACGACTTGATCAGGGGTGAGTTAATGGTTGGAGGTCTTTTCTTGGTGCAAACCTTAAGAACTGCCCAATAGCTGAGTGTGTCGTATTTAAAGCAATGCAAAAAGCCTTCGAATGTGGATGCATTAGTGGGATGGACATGGCCCTTCATGGCCACAACTACAATTTCTCCAAGCAAATGAGAATTAGGTATAGGGATGTGTTCACTTCCGTCTATTTCCTCAAGATGCATGCCCCCGACTGGGTCCCCCACCTTCCAAAAGCTCTGTGAATCCATGAGGACATATCTCCCCTAGATGCCCATGATGAACCATAAATCTCAAATGTGCCACAAATGCTCAGGATAGTCATGATGGCATTGGTGGGTGCACAAGTGGCCACTCAAGGATCTAGGGAGAGTGAGGGGGATTCTTAACAATAGGTCAAGTGCTCTTCACCCCCAAATGCTAAATACTATCTAGTGATCTCTAGTTTTCTTTTGGTTTTGATATTGTTCCCTCTACCATTTGAAGACAGTCATTACAACCTATACAGGGGCCCTGAATGTATATATTTTGGCTCTAATAGCACAGAACCAAGTGTAATCATGTTGAATTTTCTGTAAAACTTTTATATTATTAATATACGTTTGGATGGTCTACCACCTTTTTTTTTAAATTAAAAGAAAAATTAGGCATAAACTATATGATGATAGATAATTTTCCACTAGAGTGATTTGTGAAATACATAAAAAAAGTTAACATTTTAGGGAGAGCACGCTAGATCCTATGTTATATTTTTTTGACAAAAGAAGGAGTACTTAGTGTGTTCCCCCTATTTGAACCTCTTAATATCCACCATTTTTAGAAAAAAAAAATAGTAGTTTATAAACTAGATTCTGAGCACTATAAATCTTTTTCTTGTCACATATTCTAATTTTGAGTGTGGGTATCTTCAATTCCTCATCCAAGATTAGTTTTTACTGATTCAAGAAAAAAGTGGCAACTTTTGACCCTATTTTAATTTCCTATTTCCATGCACATACCCCTTTTCTTAAAGTTATCACTGATTACAAAAAATATTTCCTACACATTACAATTTTGTATGATAGACCAACCCTCAAGAAAAACACATCTACAAATAAAGCCTAAAAGTCTTCATGACACACTCATGAAGCCCCCTAAAATAATCTAGTTGACCATTGACACCCATTAGAAAAATATTTGTTTCTTCGCTACACCTTTCAATGGCTCACACAAGATTAAAATAATAATATTGTTGCTGTAGAATACACTTTTGCACCTCTATACATTGGTGGATCAATGTCTAGCCAACAACATTTTACTTCTCCTCTTTACATATATATAGCATTACACTCCATTTATAGCAACTAGGGCAAAGTCAAATGTTCACATGGCCTTACACTATTAGAAACCACATTACTTGTAAATAATTTATGCCTTTGAGGGGTCCATAGGTACCTATAGAAATTTGAAAATATTCTTTTAAGTCTAATTATTTCAAGATGAGGGCATTAAATTCTTATCATGGAGTGTAGAAGGTTTCTGTGAACCTACATTTGAAGTGTATAATTCCAAAGTAGAGATGTAATTGGCATTTGCAAATTGCATGGAGAGAAAGAAAGTCAATAGTGTGTGACTGTGGAAGAAATTGGAATTCCAATACCAACTAGGAATTTTTGAAAGGGAAAAAAGTATGTGGAGCAAGTGAATGGAAAACTAGTGGAAATGTGAAGAAAGAAAGAAAATTCCATGGAGGGATAAATATTATGATAAAAATATTTATGAAAATGACAAGGATGGGAAGCAAGGGTACAATTTGTATTCATTGTAAGAATATGTGAAGGTTCTAAGGGTCTGTAATATATAGTTAGTGGAAGTTGGAGGTAGGAATGTAATTGACCAAAAATTTAGGATTGCAAAAGAGTTTTAGATGTACACGAGGATAGTTGAGTGGAAGTTTAAGGTAGCCAAGAAACAAGCAAATTATGCATAGGAGAAGAAAGTTTGTTTACTAGAGTGGAAAGGATAGAGGATGGGTGTGCAATTAAATGAGGAGAAAGTCCACGATATAATGTCAATAGAAAGTAGACATTAGGGGAATTAGAAAAGGTTACGTAAGTACTCGAAGGTTCTAGAGTCTCATAGAGAACAAAATAAAAAAAAAGTAAAGGCTTGCAAGTAATTTGTAAAACCTGCAAATTGCTTGATTGCACCAGAAATCTCAAACTCTGCCATAGTCTACATTTTAATCTTAATCCCCTAAATATTAAAATTTTAACATTTACGATCAGTAAAAAGACATAGACGGAAAATATACATTGCATAAAGAATGATTACTTCTATGGGGCCAATTAAAGGAGATCTTAGATCAATTTTTTAAGATGTACCAAACAAAGAAGACATGGTTAAAATTGAGAAGATATGGACGAAATGTAGGGTGTAATTTTTGGTGCCAATAGAATTCTCATTTCAATATTAGTGTTCGAATAATATGATGTAAAATTTAAAATGGGCCTTAAAAAATCCTAAAACTAGTAATAGCACCTAAAGACACTATCAAATGGCCAATAAATAGATATTTATAGTCTTTTTGGCCAACCATTAAAAATTTATATATTTTAGAGCATTTATGTTTATGTTGTAGAATGTTTTATATGACAATAACTCAATCTAGCAAAATTCCTCATATATAGGGGAGTCACTATTTAGGATTGAAAGATATTTAGGCCAAACAATAACAATCCATTACTCATTTCTAGAATATGGATATTATGACAATTTATATCTTGTAGCTTATACCATACATAAAAGATTTTATTGCATGGAGAACCTCATATATGCATGGATCAAGTTTGTTTTAGATGGATCATAATCTTGGTTCATATGTACAAGAGTGACCAACATGAACATAGAAAGGATAGGTCTAGTGCACTCAATAAGAGGTAGTTTAGCAACATATGATATGTTTCTTACGCACCTATCCCATTCAACAATTGTCTTAGTTAGGAATCTCCTATAGGCACATAGTGCAAGATAATTTGGAAAAACACTTCATTAATCCTCATACAGCATTCCAAACACCATCTAATTTCTTTTGTCAATATATTTTACCTTGTGGCTCATAAGGTTATTTCCTAATTTAAAGGTTCTAGATATATACCTTCCTCTAAAACATAAATTGTTATAAAGTTGACTTACTATACTGGTAGGTATTGAGATAGTGAGTATTGTTTTTTAATTAAAAAAGGGGTAAAAACAGGTTTTGAAGGGACCTTAGAAAACCTTTACAATAATAAAATGTCAACAGAACCATAGTTGACCCATAGCAGAACCCCCAAACAATATATTAAACCATAAAATAGAAAAAAACAAAACACGGAGCACATTATAAGTCATTTAGGGTGTTGGTCCCTTAAAGTTCATCCAATTCTTCCTCCAATCTATGGAGCTCTTGAGCCTTTTTGTTCCCATAATTTGTCATTTCTTTGTACTCCTAGTTCTGGTACTAGGGCTTGTAGTTGCAGTACCCTTCTTCTCTTCTATGTCCTTGATCTTGTCATTTAAATTTTTCATTTCCCCTACATTCAACTTCATAATCCTGTTGAAGTTCTCTTTCAATTTTTTGAGCTCCTATTCTAAGGCCACAATTGTGTTCTCCTATTGATCCTGACCTTTGATCATTTCCTCTTATAGGATTGCCAGTTTTTCTTTCTATTTGGATGGGTGAGGTTTTAGCTCATTGACAAAGGCGATGGCTTCCTAGTTTTGAATAATTTTTCTTTCTTCTTGCAAAAGTAGTTGGCTTTACCCAGTACTATTTTTAGTGACTAGTTTGGATCTTAATGTTCATTGTGCTTGTGGCAATTAGCTTACCCTCCCCATCTCTAAACACACCAACTTCACCTATAGCACCTAGAGATAGTGAGAATTATTCTACATTCTTATCTTTGACATTATAGTGAGAAAATTTAGAATCCACAGTAGAATTCTAGGAACATCACCTAGAAAATGTTTAGGCAAGCTTCTCTAGTTTATGGCTGTTATGAGACTTTTCCCCATGGAAAATAAAAAAAAAGAGAACTAATGTAATAGTTCAAAAAAGTAATAAAAATAAAAATAATAAATAATTATTAGAGTTTTCATGGGATGTTGTAATGTAATTATTTTTAAAAGGGTGTGTTGGTTGGAACTATCCTTTGCATTGTATAAAAACCCGTGAAAAACTAAATGGAAGACACAAGAAAGAGAAAACAATTAAGCATTGTACATTGTGGGAACATGATTCTAGGTTAGCAGGCTATGAGAAAGATGGAGAAGGGGGCACATCTTATGTGTGTGTCCAACTTGGGGTACAAAGGTGCACTTAGGACAGTCCTAGTCAGGGCTTGGGTATTGCACAGGTGTTGAGCATTGTTCCAGAGGAACCAGCACTAGCATAGAGCAGTAAAGTATGCTTATTTCTGCTAGATTGCTCATAGATAGGAAGAGGGAAGAGGCTGAACCAATGTCCATTCCAGCAATCTTTGGATTATTGCTAATTACATATAGATAAGTATTATCTGCTCTATTATACCAATTGTTGAGATTGAATTTATATATTTAATTGCATTGTTTAATATATTCATTTGCGTTGATAAGTTTAATTGATACAATTATTTGTTAAATTATTTCTTTATAAGTTAGATTATATTCCGCTATGCATTTTAAAAATCCTAATTTGATAAATGTGTGTTCATTGTTTAGTTTTAAATACTTTATTACATTTAGAGCATAATTGAATGTTAATGAATCTGCCATATAATTATCTATCTTAGGGTGAACCCACATAATTGGGTTACAATTGCACTGAGGAAGGAAAATTGTCCGTGCCCCCCCCAAAAAAGACTAGGTTCAATTGAATATGAGTGTTTGGTCAAACCCTAAAATGGATTCGATTGAACCTCCATGTTCGATCAAACCCTATGTCAATGCAGGTCATGGGGGTGTTCGATCGAACCCCTGAATGGCCTAATATTTTATTAATAAAAATAGGGGTTTGATCGAACCCATTTGTTTAGGGTTTTTTTCTGTATAATAGGATTTTTGTATAATCAACATAAAAAATAAAGAACATCAGAGCCAATACTGGCCAAGAATAATGAAGAAGAAATAGATAGAAATGCAAGAGAAAGGGAGAAGATCCTAGGAAGACTAAGAAGAGGAAGAAATACACATCTTTCTGAAAGTATCAGAAGAAACCAAAAACTAATTTGACAAGGAATTCAACCCAAACTCAAAGAGAAACTAGGACTTCTTCCCATGCTGTGAAAGGAGGGCCTCCATAGTCCACTAAGAGCCTCCTTCCACTGCCTCTATTCCTTCCATACAGAGTTTCTCTGCATCACTTTTCTGACCTTTTTTCCTGGCAGTCCTGCAAGTTGGTTTATTTTTACTGCTGTCCTTTTGAGGAATCTCGAGAATCTGAGGAGGAGCCAAAAATAAGTCAGGTTCGAAGAGTTCAAAATTCTCTTCCAAATCTTCCATGAAATGGTAAGTGTCGTCTGAATCTAAGGAGTCATCCTCTGACTCAGTTAAAGGTAGATGATCAGCATCAATATTGTTCGTCAGTGCACTAGATGGAGATAAAGAGTGCATCATAGGAGACTCAGGCACAAGCTCAGGAGCAAAGAATAATCCATGATTTTGCCAGATAAAATCAACATCATAGCCTTCTACCTTTTTAATACATTTTTTAAGACTAATACATCTTGAACCATGAGATCGCTGTGTAGTACAGGCCTCAACTTTGTGGCCCAAATTGTTGTAGTGAAAACATCTGAAGGGAATCCCTTCAAAGTTCAAAAATTGTGTCCAAGTACCTTTGGAAGTATGAATCTGGATAGAGTACAGAAGAGGAAGGGAAATGTTTATCAATGCATAAACCCTGATAAACCTATGAGAGGTAGCACTCCCATCTGAATCACGCTTAACAAAAATACCCACTTGATTAATCAAATTTTTTATTATCTCAGAAGATCGCATGACAAGAGGTAGGTTATAAATCCTGACCCACATGGGAATTTTAGTGACCTTGGTGGTAGCAGGGTCAAAAAAAGGGGTCCAAGGAGATAGAAAGACTCCAGAATTCCCAAAAAACCAAGGGCCGTTATGCATCACAAAATTATAGTCATCAACCGAGGTGAAAGAAAATAGGAAAAAACCAAAATCTAGAGAATCTACCTTCAGAGTGGGGATATTGTTCCAAGTGTTATTTACCCATTCCAAAAATGAGGCAAAGGATGGTCACTAACACATAAATCTCAACATCAGAGAATGGGTACCAATGTCTGAAGAAACCTCATTGATGCAATCATCTGAGTTTAGGAGGTCCACTGGTTTGTTGCTGAAGATAACTTCCACATTGCCAACAAAACAAGAGGAGCCCATTGCATGTTGAACCTAATCCAATTTGTGAGGGTCATCAAGAGGGGCATCAGAAATTAGAGATGAATTGTGTGAAGACAGGTTAGGGTTAGTGTTTTGCCACTGAATCTGTTCCAAGAAAAAAGTATTGCATTCATGAAACAAATTTGCCTTGCTTTTGCAATTCACTGTGGAGTTTGAGGTTAGAGCTGGAGACACTACTGGCAATGGCTTTTCCTTCACTCTAGAGCTAGTGCTAAGGGGATCAAAACTTTGAGAGAGATGGGAAGAGGAAGGAGAGCCCACAGGTTTCTAAGAATTGGTGAAGCAAAGGGCATACCATGACCTCCCATCCCCCACAATTCCATCGCCCTTCTTCTTTCTGTATACCGTGCCCTTCTTGCCTTTGGATGGTTCCTTCTCCTTCCTGTCAGATTGCCAAATCTGCAAACCATCGCGCACATCAGGAGGCTCAGCATCACAATGAATTTGAGTGCCTTCACATATTTTTCTCCTTCAAATTTAAATTTCATTTCTTCATTATTGTTTTTTGTTTAGTTTTTTTTTAATAAGTGTTTTAACTATCATTTTTGACAATTACTGCTACATTACTACTACCAAACCTAGAGGATAGTAACCCAAACCCTAGGATCTCCCCACCAGCTGAACATCACCAACCTCTCTAGGTATGTATAATTTTCTCCCTTTCTCTCATTTATTATGTATATGCCTTGTCTATGCTTTTGCATTTTGCTATGATACATGTCTACCAGAGCATTGCCAACTATATTATTTGCCAAAAAACCCCCTTCAATTATGCTATGATGGATGTCCATACCCATTTCAAAGCTCCCATTTTGTGACAGGTAGTGAGGATGCTGGCGAAGGGTGTAATGCCCCACCATGTAACCCTAGAGATAAGTTCAACTAAAGCAATAAAAATGCAAAAAAAAAAAAAATTAAAAAAAGAAACAATAACAAAACATAACATAGACTAATAGCATCAAGTTAAACTATCATCTCTAGGGATTACATAACTGCATTTTTGTAATTTAACAACAATCAACAATGCAAATAATTTAATCCAATAAACCAACTGAATCAAACTAGCATCTTTCATTATGTCATCCAAATACATCAAGAAGTTTGCATTAAGATTACAAGTACAAAATAGTATATCTTACAGGAGGAATTACATAGTTTCATTGTTACAAAAGCTCTTTTTCTGAATACATCAAATTACATAATGAATTACACTATTATATAAATCTAGATGCAAAAAGTACAAATAATTGTCTTCATATACAGGTGTAAATTGGAATCCACTATGAGAGATACATCCATGAACCACGGAACTAGATAAACCAATGGAATAAACCACAACCACCCAACCATGTGGAACCCTGAGGTACACCCCCCATGCTAGGAGATAATAATGAGGTCCCACAAGACAATAGTCAGGTAGACAGTAAACTATAAGGAACAGGGACAACACATGGCCCCAACAACATAGGTCAATATGAATGATGCAAGTAACTTAAACAACACTTCCAGGGGCAATAACATAATAAAAGGGAAAAAATAATAAGGGAATGCTAGACTATAGTAGGGATAAGTGTCATCGCATGGTCCTAACGTGGGTTACCCTAATAGTCCCTAGCTAGACATCATCCCCCATCCTTGGGTTACCTTGACAGTCTCATACTAGAGGCCGGTCCCCATCTATGGTTACCCTGACAGTCTCTTTCTAGATGTTCACCCCATAGGGTGACACATTCAGAACCAACATTCCTTTTGTGAGGACAAGGAAGTTGATCCTACTAACCAGGCCTTCTCATCACATCCTTAGCCTGAACGAGCACTACAGGCATGGGTGAGGAATCCAATTATCTTAATTAGTGTGAAAGCTACCCAACCCTCTAAATTTATTATTATATTATCACTAGAATCAACAAATTCCAATGGGTTACCCTGATAGCCACTTTGGGCACCAACCCCACATTGAAAGCCACTCCCCCTTCCCTGCATCTAGATTCTTAAAGTCCAAAACATAAACCAAGCATGAACTGTCACATTTCTCAAAATATACATCATTTCACATTACACAAGCAAGGCATTCCCATCTTGAATACTCATAATAATCACATAAATAAGTACATTGAGCAAGCCAATCTCCATCTTTCACATGTATCATACCAACATGAAATAGGAGACAATATTACAAGAGTGCGTTTCATTCAATGCACATTCACACCCTCCTAGGACTCTGGAAACAACTTCTACAACACTTAACATCATTAAAACATAATGGTCACACATCACATTCACTTTCCAAAGCACATCCTAAACCAAGATCAATAATTCAATAAAAAGCACAAATGTAACATATGATCTGATGCACTAATAATAGTCTTAAAGAATGTAACATTATTCCAATCATGATCAATCATCTAACAACATAAGGTAACTCTAATGCAGACAATAATAACTTGAAGGGATACCAATTATTCCATAATAGAAAATTTAGTCAAACAAGATACTACCTGTTATTAGACTAACCCACTTTCTACACTGATGTGGATCTTATTAAAATTCTAGACAACTTTGTGATTTCTATTCAAAATAATTGTATAAGCAAAACATAAATGATCATAAAGTAGATTAAAACCAATCATCCCTTTTAAATCTTTAGAAAGTAAATGAGTTAAATGCTAAACGTTTTATATCATATCAAATCTAACCTCCACTTACTTACCCAATTTCATAACTAAGCACAATCTTTAATTTAAGTCATAAATAAGATTAGACTCCATTATATGAACACAAAGTTCCTTAAGGTGAAGAGGAAGCAAGATATATATACTTGACAAGTCTTACTAAATCTAAACTAAATGTTATCTTCCACCAAAATATATCAAAGATAACTAAACATATAACAATCATAAATTAAATTCATTGACTAACTCTATGCACACTACTTAAAATATTCTAATTCATACTAAAATTAAAGACTTAACTAAGGTTATCATACACACCTTATAACTAGATCTAAAATAACAATTCAATATTTTTGATATGATAATTTACATCCATTTGACTAAGACAAATATATATTAAGAAGCCTTATTTATTATCCATATCCTACTCTCCTACAATAGATAAAACTACTAATATTCTTAAATATACAAGATAAAATAATAAATCAATAAATTATTTTAAAAGGATTTGACTTTTTTATTTAAAAAATAATGCTTAAATATAATATATCTAAATAATAGGGATGAAATAAAATAATACTTAAATATAACACATCCTTAAATAATAGGGATTTGATTTATCATAAAAAAATACTTAAAAATAAAACACATCCATAAAATTATTCTTCTCTATCAAATAGGGAGTTGACATCACACCTTCAAAAGAATAAATAAAACTCAAATTAAAACATTAATTTATTAAAGGACAATTTTAAAGATAATTAAACTTTATAATTAACATTATGCAACATCAAATACTTAATATTTAGCTAATAAGGTTAAAGTATTTAAATTCTTAAATTAAAATTAAAATAATTTATTATATGCAAGAGTTAATTAAATCAAATTCAAATTAATAAGATAACATTCTTACTAAATAAATTACTTAAGAAGAAAGTTATGGTTATAAGGAAAGAGAACTTTAGTTTCTAATTAAGGAGATTGTAAGGGAATCCCTAAGTTTTCACTTCTAATTAGATTTTTAAAAAGAATGAAAATCAATGATTATTAATGTTTTAAAGAGAAGAATCATTCTCACACTTTATGCTTGCAATCAAGTTTTTTTTTAAAATCCAAAATAAAGACCCAGGTGGAGGTAAAGCAAATAGATTTTCAAAAGCAAGGAGACTTATTGAGGATTACACAGCAACAAAGTCTGCCTATGGCTCAAGGATGATTCAATTTATTTTTTCATATCTAAGGTCTTTCATGCTAAGTAATATTTTCTATCCAATGCCCCCCTTAAAGTATATTTATTATATACAATACATTCATAAATGATGTCTTCTATATAACAATTCCTTAGAAGCCATCTTAAATTGGTCCTAAGAGTTACTAGGAAAAAGTTATCAAACACTATAGGTAGCATCAAGACACAATTACAAATAATTCAATGAAATCATCAATACCACTACATTAGATTTAATCTTTAAATAACATGACACTTGCAAAAATAATTATGTCAATCAACTAACAAATACCTCCCTAACTAGTCACATTGAATTTATTTAATATAATGATTTAATTTACATAATATATTCTAGTTATAAATTTACAATATCTAAATTGAATATATTTTAATTGATGAGATAATTAATAAATATGCTTATTTCAATAATCATAACAAATGGATCAATTAATACTATTTTATTACTAAATCTCATTACATTCTAAAGCTAAGATTCATTAAGATTCTAATAAATTTTATATGGATATATGAGAAATCCTAGAGTTCAATTAGAAACCTTCTAGTATCATTCCAATTCCTTTGAAACTTATAAAAATACCAATTGCTATACAAGGAGGACTTACTACATTTATTAATTGGCATGGATAAAATGATTATTTTTATGGAAAATTAATTCACATTATTCTAGCCAACTATTACATTCAGAGTAAAAGAGTTTAATGTAAAAAAAATTTATGGAGAAAGCTACAAAATGGACATGAGAATGCAATTGAGTGGCTTAATAGTAGAGAGGCCAAATGGTGGAAGATATAAATTTTATTGTCTCAAGTAACATTAATTTCAGAAGATTATCATAGGGATAGTGCCAGAAGAAGATCGGCCAACTCCAGAGTTTCAATGCAACCAGATGATAAAATAAGGTTTTTTAAAATATCATGCAAGGATTGCACCAGGGAAGTAATGTTTATGAAAACAACTTTGAAATTTATACATAGATTTTTATAGGGTTCAACTGGATTAATAGAATATTCTTCCAGATCATCACCAAGAACCTTATAACCATTATGCCAGGATAGAGAGAAACCAGTTTGAAATGCCACAAGGATGCTCTAATAGGTCTATTGAAGTGATAATAAGAGGCATCAACTTAGAAATTTATAGTTTGAAATGCTATATGGATGCCCAATGACTTGCTAATAACCTATAGGAAGGTTGATTAGTATAAAGGTGATTGCAAGGACGATCAATTATGCAAGATTGAAATGTTTTCATAAAAAGACCTAGGTTAGGATTACAAGAAACTCTCTCTCAAAAAAGAAGGTGACAGAAGAGTATTTACATTTATCAGGTCTTGATGATGGCAAATTGAAGAAATGCTCAGATCAACAAGCATACACATAAGAATTTTTAGAGAAGAAAAATTAATAGTTTAAATAGAGATCCATATATAGAGACAAACATTATTCAAATGGACATACCCAAAAATTTTATCCTTGAGCCTCCTCCAGATGAAACCTCTTTCTTCCTCTTGATTTCTGTTGCCTTCCCTTCCCAAATTCTTTCCTTGTTTTCTTCCTTTTTTTTTTTCTACCAACAGAATCCCCTTGCAATATTTCCCATCTTACAAAAATAGATAAACCAATTAATTCCCCACTTCCGCACTTCCGTTACAGGAATCCACTTCCTCAAAATTTAAATGCATTAAATTTTCCACCCCCAAAAAGATTTTTTCAATATTATAATTTATAACCACTCATACGACAACTCACTAATAATAAACATAAACTTATAGATACAATATAAAATAGTATCTTAAAAAGAGTATTTATTCATTTAATATGATATTAAATATTTATAATTTATCTATTATTACTATTAAAATTATTAATTAAATTTCTATCAAATATTTAATACTCCACAAAATTAGTATTATTTATTTACAAAATAGATAAATAATCTATATCAAATGAAACAATTAAAGCAACAATAAGCAACTCAAAACTACACACCAAACATTTCCAATGACAACACTGTACAGAACAACAAAGACTCACAACCATGCTCCACACCGACCAAACTGATGGAACCCAAGATTGACAACTCATCCTCATCGAGAATGATAACAACTAGGGAACCTCATGTTATCTCCATTACACAACTTCCATTGGTGTGAAGGCACGCTCAGACCTGCCAATTCAGGTGGAGTCGATGCTTGGCACCTGCAATCCTGCAGCAAACTAAAGTGTCGTATACAACCATATATATAATCAAACACACTGTGACAAGGAATCACAGTGTAGTGGGGTACTCAGCATGAGTAAACTACACCGTCCCTTCACAAGGCACATCAAAAATATCCACAATAAATAAGTACATCATTAACTAATCAACTAAATAACACATCGTCAGCTAATCGCATGAACATAATAAAACTAATCAACATAATCAATTAACCCCTAGCTAATCATGTCAAAAGTATAATTTACTAATCATAATAGTATCATCATATTGATATCAATGAGTGTCCTCAACTACATCCTAACAGTAAACCTATCATCAACATGTCTAACATACCTTAAGTATTCTGAGTATTTTACCTTTTCTTCATGCTCCTTAGCCCGACCACCTGTACATCCAAGATGAAACTGGAGGGGCACTACATCCTCCCTCCTAAAACTTGACTTCCTCCTGGAAGTCACAGACTAGGGTGGAAACATAACACATTAGTATTGTAATTTTCTATTGTCAACATACACATCCATATTAAGTAATTGTTCTTAAAATAGGCACAATCATTCCATAACAATAAGAACATTAATTCTTTAGCTTTAAGGCATATCATGTGATATACTTATATCTAATCACACATATTTTGAAAGTTTCATATGGTTTAGAGAATTGTATTCACATATAATCAAGGAGAAATACATCTCATATCTTATTTACACTATCCTTTCGACTATTTACTAACATACACACTACAATTCTTCGCAGAGTCCTCCCTTGAACACACTATCAGAGGTTCAACATGAACATGATAGAAACAACACTTAACACAAAATGAGGCCAATAGAACCAAACATTCAGAATAGCCACCATAGAAAAATTAAAAATAAATGCAAACCCAAGTGGGAAAATAATCAAATCCACTTTAAGTCACAAAGTGTTAGCAATTTTCCAACAATATATCAAGTATAAAAGAAAGAGTTTTGCTGACCATTCTTGTCATAAGAAAGTTCAAAGAAAGGAAATTCACTGTTAACCCCCAAGAACACATTAAACAACTGTAAGAAAAATTTCAAAACAACTAAATTACATAACAAATTCACATCACGATGTGACTAATTTTAGCCACAAAAGGGAGTATCCACTACACAACACTCAAGGACACAAGGTCCAGAATGCATTAGAGAACATACACCAACACTCAATGAATTAAGTTAACTACATCCTCTTATCTAAACAACTTTTATACAAGGATTTAAGGCAACACAATCACTACTTATTTACTTGAACAACTTCTATCTTTAATGCAATACAATTTCTTTTTACTAAACTATGGAAATATGCATTTGCTTCCTTATGCAAGAAGATATAAAGGAAATGTATGATGTCACACACAAGAATAATTTAAAACTATAATTGACTTACATTATCACATTCATGATCTCATGGGCCCAACACAAGCTCTTGTTTGATCTCCTGCACATAGTTCTTACACAGGTATATACAATGATAACTTTCATAAACCACAATAGATCTTCTACTTGAGGTCATGACCAACTAGGAAATAGCTATCATATTATCAAGCAACCATGCAATGATACCCCACACACAACAACACCACATAATCCACATGATGCCACTGAGTGATTAAATCATTCCAATACTTACACATATAATCCAATTAACATAAAGATGGTATGGTGGTTCTACACCCATAGCTAAACATAACCCCCAAGTATGATTACTTCACCAAACAAGGGAACATAAAACACCACTGGCCTTTCACAACACCCCACAAAGAATGGGTACAAGATATTCACATCACTAGAAGGGGCATATACCACACTCCTAATCACATGCACTAATAGTAATCATGCTTCTTTCTTCTAAAGCACTAGAGACCACAAGAGGGACTCAAGGCCTCAACAAATTAGCAAGCACTACCATTCAGGAAATATATATTGTCAAATATATCATCATATTATCAGAAAAGAATGAGAGAGAACACATAGTAGACACATAAGTAAAACAAGGTATAAAGAATTTATTTTTTTAAAGAGCAAGTCTGTAAACTTATCAACCTTCTAATGTCATATGAAGGCATATAGCTGAGAGGTACTATTACCAACTCACCACAAAAGAAAAAAAAGAATGCTTAACCTAGAGCAACAACAAAAATAAAGAGATCCCAATGTTGCAAACCTGGCTCTGATACCAAATGTAATGCCCCACCATGCAACCCTAGAGATAAGTCCAACTAAAGCAATAAAAAGGCAATTTTTTTTTAAAAAGAAAAAAGAAATGATAACAAAACATAACATAGACTAATAGAATCAAGTTAAACTATCATCTCTAGGGATTACATAGCTGTATTTTTACAATTTAACAACAGTCAACAACATACATAGTTTAATCCAATGAACCAATTGAATCAAAGTAGCATCTTTGATTACATCATCCAAATACATCAAGAAGTTTGCATTAAGATTACAAGTACAAAATAGTATATCTTACAAGAGGAATTACATAGTTTCATTATTATAAAAGCTCTTTTTCTGAATACATCAAATTACATAATGAATTCCATTGTTACATAAATCTAGATGCAAAAAGTACAAATAATTGTCTTCATATACAGGTGCAAATTGGAATCTACTATGAGAGATACATCCACAAACCATGGCACCAGATAAACCAATGGAATAAAGCACAACCACCAGACCATGTGGAACCTTGAGGTCCACCCCCCATGCTAGGAGATAACAATGAGGTCCCACAAGACAACAGTCAGGTAGACAATAAATAGAAAGGAACAAGGACAACACATGACCCTAACAACACAGGTCAATATGAACAATGCAAGTAACTTAAACAACACTTCCAAAGGTAATCACATAAAAAAAGGGGAAAAACAATAAGCAAATACTAGAATGCAGTAGGGATGAGTGTCATCACATGGTCCTAACATGGGCTACCCTGACAGTCCCTAGCTAGACACCAGACCAGATCCATGGGTTACCCTGACAGTTTCATACTAGACGCCGACCACCATCTATGGTTACCCTAATAGTCTCTTACTAGACGTCAACTCCATAGAGTGACACATGCAGAACCAACATTCTTTTCATGAGGACAAGCAAGTTGATCTTGCCAACCAGGCCTTCTCATCCCATCCTTAGCCTAAATGAGCACTACAGGCATGGGTGAGGAATCCAATTATCTTAATTAGTGTGAAAGCTACCCAACCATCCAAATTTATTATTATGTTATCACTAGAATTAACAACTTCCAATGGGTTGCCTTGATAGCCACTTTTGGCACTGGCCCCACATTGAAAGCCACTCCCCCTTCTCTGCATCTAGATTCTTAAAGTCTAAAAGATAAACCAAGCATGAACTATCACATTTCTCAAAATATACATCATTTCACATTACACAAGCAAGGCATTCCCATCTTGCATGCTCATCATAACCACATGAATAAGTACACTGAGCAAGGCATTCTCCATCTTGCACATGTATCATACCAACATGAAATAAAAGACAATATTACAAGAGTGCATTTCATTCAACTCACATTCACACCCTCCTAGGCCTCTGGAAACAACTTCTACAACACTTAACATCATTAAAACATAATGATCACACATCACATTCACTTTCCAAAGCACATCCTAAACCAAGATCAATAATTCAATCAAAACCACAAATGTAACATATGATCTGATGCACTAATAATGGTCTTAATGAATGTAACATTGTTCCAATAATGATCAATCATATAACAACATAAGGTAACTCTAATATAGACAATAATAACTTGAAGGGATACCAATTATTCTATAATAGAAAATTCAGTCAAACAAGATACTACTTGTTATTAGACTAACCCACTTTCTACATTGATGTGGATCTTATTAAAATTCTAGACAACTTTGTGATTTCTATTCAAAATAATTGTATAAGAGAAACAAAAAAGATCATAAAGTAGATTAGAAGTGATCATCCCTTTTAAATCTTTAAAAAGTAAATGAGTTAAATGCTAAATGTTTTATATCATATCAAACCTAATTTTCACTTACTCACCCAATTTCATAACTAAGCACAATCTTTGATTTAAGTCATAAATAAGATTAGACTCTATTATATGACCACAAAGTTCCTTAAGGTGAAGAGGAAGCATGACACACACACACACACACACACACACACACACACACACACACACACTTGACAAGTCTTACTAAATCTAAACTAAATGTTATCTTCCACCAAAATATTTCAAAGATAACTAAACATATAACAATCATAAATTAAATTCATAGACTAACTCTATGCACACTACTTAAAATATTCTAATTCATACTAAAATTAAAGATTTAATTAAGGTCGTCATACACACCTTATAACTAGATCTAAAATTACCATTTCAATGTTTATGATATGACAATTTACATCCATTTGACTAAGACAAATATATATTAACAAGCTTTATTTATTATCTATATCCTACTCTCTTACAATAGATAAAACTACTAATATTCTTAAATATACAAGATAAAATAATAAATCAATAAATTATTTTAAAAGGATTTGACTTTTTTATTTATAAAATAATGCTTAAATATAACATATCTAAATAATAGGGATGAAATAAAATAATACTTAAATATAACACATCCCTAAATAATAGGGATTTGATTTCTCATAAATGAAATATAATAATACTTATATATAACACATCCCTAAATAATATGGATTTGATTTCTCATAAAAAAAATACTTAAAAATAAAACACATCCATAAAATTATTCTTCGCTATTAAATAGGGAGTTGACATCACACCTTCAAAATAATAAATAAAACTCAAATTAAAACACTAATTTATTAAAGAACAATTTTAAAGATAATTAAATTTTATAATTAACATTATGCAACATCAAATACTTAATATTTAGCTAACAAAGTTTAATTATTTAAATTCTTAAATTAAAATTAAAATAAGTTATTATATGCAAGAATTAATTAAATCAAATTCAAAATAATAAGATAATATTCTTACTAAATAAATTACTTAAGAAGAAAGTTATGGTTATAAGGAAAGAGAACTTTAGTTTCTTATTAAAGAGATTGTAAAGGAATCCCTAAGTTTTCACTTCTAATTAGAATGTTTAGAAAGAATAACAATCAGTGATTATTAATGTTTTAAAGAGAAGAATCATTCTCACAATTTATGTTTGCAATCAAGTTTTTTTTTTTTTAAATCCAAAAAAAAGAACCAAGTGAAGGTAACACAAATGGATTTTCAGAAGCAAGCAGACTTATTAAGGATTACACAGCAGCAAAGTCTGGCTATGGCTCAAGGATGATTCAATTTATTTTTTCATATCTAAGGTATTTCATGCTAAGTAATATTTTCTATCCAATGCGCCCCTTAAAATATATTTCTTATATACAATACATTCATAAATGTTGTCTTCTATAAAATAATTGCTAACAAGCCATCTTAAATTGGTCCTAAGAGTTACTAGGAAAAAGTTATCAAACACTATAGGTAGCATCAAGACACAATTACAAATAATTCAATGAAATCATCAATACCACTACATTAGATTTAATGTTTAAATAACATGACACTTGCAAAAAGAATTATGTCAATCAACTAACAAATACCTCCCTAACTAGTCCAGTTGAATTTATTTAATATAATGATTTAATTTACATAATATATTCTAGTTATAAATTTACAATATCCAAATTGACTATATTTTAATTGATGAGATAATTAATAAATATGTTTATTTCAATAATCATAACAAATGGATCAATTAAAACTATTTTATTACTAAATCTCATTACATTCTAAAACTAAGATTCATTAAGATTCTAATAAATGTTATATGCATATATGCTCTATTAGAAATACTAGAGTTCAATTAGAAACCTTTTATTATCATTCCAACTCCTTTGGAACTTATAAAAATACCAATTGCTATACAAGGAGGACTTACTACATTTATTAACTAGCATGGATAAAATGATTATTTTTATGGGAAATTAATTCACATTATTCTAGCCAACTATTACATTCAGAGTAAAAGAGTTTAATGTAAAAAAAAATTATGGAGAAAGCTACAGAACGGATATGAGCATGAAATTGAATGGATTAATAGTATAGGGGCTGAATGGTGGAAGAAATAAATTTTATTGTCTCAAGTAACATTAATTTTGGGAGATTATCATAGGGATAGTGTCAGAAGAAGATTGGCCAACTCCAGAGTTTCAATGCAACCAGATGATAAAAGAAGTTTTTTAAAAAGATCATGCAAGGATCACATCAGGGAAGTAATGTCTATGAAAATAGATTTGAAATTTATACATAAATTTTTATAGGGTTCAACTAGATTAATAGAATTTTCTTCCAGATAATCACCAAGAAGCTTATAAGCATTGCGCTAGGAGAGAGAGAAACCAGTTTCAAATGCCACAGGCATGCTCTAATAGGTCTATTGAAGTGATAATAAGAGTCATCAACTTAGATATTTATAGTTTGAAATTCTATATGGATGCCCAATGACTTGCTAATAACCTATAGGAAGGTTGATTGGTATAAAGGTGATTGCAGGGATGATCAATTATGGAAGATTGAAATGTGTTCATAAAAAGACCCAGGCTAGGATTACAAGAAACTCTCTCAAAATAGAAGGTGATAGAAGAGTATTTACATTTATCAGGTCATGATGATGGCAAATTGAAGAAATGCTTAGATCAACAAGCATACACATAAGAATTTTTAGACAAGAAAAATTAATAGTTTAAATAGAGATCCATATACAGAGACACAGACATTATTTAAATGGACATACCCAAAAATTTTATCCTTGAGCCTCCTCCAAGTGAATCCTCTTTCTTCCTCCCAATTTCTGTTGCCTTCCCTTCCCAAATTCTTTCTGTGTTTTCTTCCTTTTTTTTTCTACCAAGAGAATCCCCTCCCAATATTTCCCATCTCACAAAAATATATAAACCAATTAATTTTCCACCACAAAAAGGATTCTTCCAATCTTATAATTTATAACCACTTATACAACAACTCACTAATAATAAAATTAAACTTATAAATACAATATAAAATAGTATCTAACAAAGAGTATTTATTCATTTAATATGATATAAAATATTTATTTTATTTTCAAAATAGATTAATAATCTCTATTAAATGAAATAATTAAACCAATAATAAGCAACTCAAAACTACATACTAAACATTTTTGACGACAACACTCTACAGAACAACAAAGACTCACAACCATGCTCCACACCGACCAAACTGATGGAACCCAAGACTGAGAACTCATCCTTATCGAGAATGATAACAACTGGGGAACCTCATGTTATCTCCACTCCACAACTTCCGTTGGTATCAAGGCATGCTCAAACCTACCAATTCAGGTGGAGTCGATGCCTGGTACCTAAAATCCTATAGCAGACTGAAGTGTCATATACAACCATATATATAATCAAACACACTGTGAAAAGGAATCATAGCGTAGTAGGGTACTCAGCATGAGTAATACTACATTGTCCCCTCACAAGGTACATCAAAAATATCCACAATAAATAAGTACATCATTAGCTAATCAACTAAATAACACATCGTCAGATAATCACATGAACATAATAAAACTAATCTACATAATCAATTAACCCATATCTAATCATGTCAAAAGCATAATATACTAATCATAACAATATCATCATAATGATGTCAATGAGTGTCCTCAACTACATCCTAATAGTAAGCCTATCATCAACATGTCTAACATACCTTAAGTATTCCAAGTATTTTACCTTCTTTTTCATGCTCCTTAGCCCGACCACTTGCACATCCAAGATGAAACTGGAGGGGCACTACAAAGGTTTAGTTTTACACCTTCCAATTGCATTTGCTTGAAAGTTTCTAAAGCCTTTTCAAAAAATCCATTTTGTGCATACCTTGTGATCATTGTCGTCCACGAGACCATATTTCTTTGAGGCATTTTGTCAATAGTTGACATGCCTTATCTGCGCTTACACATTTTGCATATACATGTCTACTAGAGCATTTCCAACTATAATATCTGCCCAAAACCCCCTTCTATTATGCTCAAATGGATGTCCATACCCGTTCCAAAGCTCCCATTTTGTCAAAAGCTTGCATGGGAGGATGTTGGCGAAGGTTTTGATTTCTAGCTTTACACCTTCCATTTGCATTTGCTTGAAAGTTTCTAAAGCCTTTTCAACAAATCCATTTTGTACATACCTGTAAATCATTGCCATCCATGAGATGACATCTCTTTGAGTCATTCTATCAAACAATTTATGTTCCTTGTGTAGGCTTCCATGTTTTGCATAAATATCGACCACAACATTTCCAACTATAATATCTAACAAAAACCCCCTTCTATTATGCTCAGATGGATGTCCATCCCTGTTCCAAAGCTCCCATTTTTTCACAGGTAGGGAGGATGCTGGCAAAGGTTGTTGTGTTATGAACATGATATCAAACCCATAGTGAGTCAAATTTGGCATTTTGTGACAATGAAACAAAATTTATATTTTTCAGTCTAAATTATCAGTCCCTACCAACATCCTTACTTCTCTATTGACAAACCATTTCAATGGTTTTGTTGTGAATTTATAGTTAAATTGAATAGGCATTTATATGCTTGATTAGTTAAAATTTATTGTAGCATAAGTTGGGAGGCACACAAACACTTACATTCTAGTAATAACGCATTATAATATTTAAAAATCTGATGCCCACCTCTTAGCAACTACATTGTTATATCCTTGAGCTCATAAAGAAACACACGATAGTATGTTGGATAGTCTCACAAGTACATATTACACAATTTATTTGAAAACATGCATTTTTATCCACATTTTCTCTACATAGAGTTAACCTAGTTTTGAATTTGAGACCTATAGTCAAAAGACATGGACCATGAAGTAAAGGTAGTGTGACACATATCTCCATGGAATCCAACTTAAGATCTTAAAGCCAAACATTGACCTACACATCATCTCCTTTTTAAGAAAATGTTAAATACTAATTAATCATTTAAGTTGGTTACCATGTGAGAATCATTGATATTAATGGCCCATAGAAACATCACATAGGCAATGTAACAAAGCTTATGTCAAAACATTGACCAAAGAAAAATAACACATGAATGATGGGCCAATGAGACTTCTTTTGGGAAGTGCCTTTATATCTCTAATTGGATTTAGATATCTTATTTAAGTCTTTCTTGACATTAGATAAATGTTGAGTGATAAAGACCAGATTCAACAATGTCCTAAGAGGTTTAAAGCATATGATTTTGGAAATTGTAGTTGATCCTTCCATCATTGTAAAAGGAATTCAATCTATTTTTCAGGTGGTAGAAAATAGGTCACCATTACATTATCTCAATCGCCTAATGACTTGAGAGCACCAACCCACATTACAATTGTCTATTATAACGATGACAAATTAATTTTTTTTAGAACTACATAAACTCGTGACATAAAATTGTGTACTTAATACCTACATGTTTTCTATTCTCCATAAATATTTTCTCTTCATCCTCCCCATGTTCGTTAATTCATGTGGACATATTGATTGCATACAAACATAAATATTGAACAAATCACATGCCTAATGAAGTCATGTGTGGGTGAAAGGTAAAACTATTGCTTACCTTTCTTAGTCTCCTACTTTCAAAATAGAAAGAACACTTCCTTTACTATTTTCATCTTCCATGTGCATGTTATTACTTTTCATTGTTTGTGCTAGATAGGGTAAAGTTTACATGCAATAGGAATGGAGCAACTATATTGCATCTACTTGATCATTGTTTTGTGTCAAATTTTAAATTTGTATCTACTTTCACAAATCCCGATGGATCTCCATGATTGATTTTTTGATTGATTTGGCTATTATATGCATGATATATTGTTACATTAGACAAGTCTCCAAAACAAAATATTAAGAAAATTATGGACTACATATTCTTAGTATCTATATTTATAAATGTGTTGCATTGTTCATGCATTCTAAAGGGATCATCCTAAAATACACCAATTAATTTTCAAATATATCACAAGAGTTCATTGACTAACTATTAGCAATGTACATTATTATTTCTATTTCCAAACATTTTGCAATTTGACAAGGACTAGCCACTATGCGACACTTGTTTCTTCTTACATTTACATGCTTATGATCATATTACTTTAAAATAGAGTAAAGTAGTGCAAATTTCTATCAAAAACATTATTTTATGAAATTGTAGTAATGTTGGTGGGAATCCTTTGCCATTTATGTCTTTGATATGGAAAAGAACTTAATGTAAATTGCATTTAAATTAATTTTTTAATTTATAATTTTTATTTAAATTTTTATTGAGTGTAATGAAATTTTACATAAATGCTTAGGGTAAATAAATGTAAATATGTAAAAATAATAAGATCTTTTAGTTATAAATAAATGTTAATAAATAATAATTTATAAGAGTTGAGTAGAAACATGTATAAATAATTAGATTTAAAACCTTAATCATTGACTTAAATAAGCTTTCATATATAAATTAAAACCTTAATCATTGAAATTGATCTATAAGCTTTTATGATTCTCCAATACCTTCTACTAGTATTGTATCTCTTTTTCTTTATAAAGTTTCAAAATCTTACAAGAATTCTAGTTGATAAAAAATGAGATTTATGGATTTGATAACATGTTAAAATATTGAACGTATGTAAATGACACAGGCTTTGAAACTTGGAAAAGAATCATCCATGCATTTTAGAAATGAAATCTTCCTTCTTGTTCAACTATTTAAAACATGTTGGAATATGATAATGCTGTTGGAAATGTACTTCATTTAAATTTAATTATAACTTCTATTACATGTATATATGTGTGTTAAATTTAAAGGTTAACATAGGTAAATATAACTTCTAGATTAAAACATATATGTGTTAATATATTTACCATTTTGAGAGGACATGTGACTTGATGATATATTTGCTCGCATAAAAATGTACACATTTTTTTTAAAAATTAGTAGATGACACAGTCTAGTGTATGTAAAATTAAATCATTTGAAATAGACAATTATGTGTTTCAAATTATACTTACAAAACCTTATTTATACCAAGCTATAGTTGCATTAGGATGGCCATGTTTAACCAATTCTCTACAAGATGACTAATATGTCTCACCAACACTAGTGATAACTAGTGTCTACTTTGGAAGTTGTGGAACAACATCAACATACACACCTGTACATAAGAGAAGAAATTGTATGTTAATATAGATGAGCACAACACAACATCCTTATCTACTCTGATGTAAGACATGTATGTTTGAATACATTTGTTCCACAATCCAAAGTAGACACTATCATGTTATGATGTTGGTGAGACATATCGGTCATCACTTGTAGAGAATTGGTTCAACATGGCCATCCTAATGCAACTAGATATAGCTCTGTATAATATTAAGACCTTTTGTAAGTATAGATTTTCAAAAACAAAATTAGTACATGATAGTCTACACATAAAATTAAATTGTTTGAAATAGACAATTATGTGTTGAATTATACTTACAATTTAACCTTATTTATACCGAGCTATAGTTGCATTAGGATGGCCTTGTTGAACAAATTCTAGATACAAGAGGATAAGCGAGCTCACCAAGTTAGAAGCAAGAAATTACATATGTTGATAGGTTCAACATGGTTATCCTAAGGAAACTATAGAGGTTTATATAAGGTTAAACTATAAGTATGATTCAACATATGATGTATATAGATATTTTGAAAACAATTTAATTTTATGTGTAGACTATATATATCATCTACTAAATTAAGTCATCTTTTAATTCACAGATTTAAGTCAATTGATCCAAAGCATCCTTTGAGCTATATTTGATCCAAGGCATATAAAATTTATAAAATGTTATTGTATTTAAAATGTTCTTGTATTGTATATTGTGTATATTCTATACTACATATTCTCTTTCTTTTTTTCTTATTTATATATAATATATTTATACACGTGAGAACTATGAATTTCTACATGTGCACATAATGTATTTATAGATGTCTAATTTTGTGCATGTTTTATCCAGTTCTAGAGATCTTTGACTACATCACACATGGCAAATTATGCACCAGCTCCACCTCAGGAACTATTTGCACGAACTAATAATGAGATCAATAGATTGAGAGTTTCCATAAATGATGGAATGGACACGTGAATATATAAGGATAGTTGTAAGTCCATAATGGAAAGCTTAGAAAAAATTAGAGATAAAATTTGAGACACAAGTGCTTATTCCCCTAATGCTATAACTACTTTTCTTTCCTACATGTGGGAAGAAGTTTGTGGTGATGTTCCCTCTCTCATGTTCAGAGTGTGGTGACAAAAGAAACCATTAAATCCTAGTGCTTTCCATAATGTCAGGATAAGGTAAAGGTGAATGGATACTAGGTAACTAGACGTGTCGATGATGATATGGCTAGATTGATATACCCTAGATTTCTTGCTATTTATGGACGTTATCCAAATAACAACCAAATTCCCCTATATTTTACATAGCATTTGTATGCTAAGATTCATTTGGGCCTCAAAGTCAACTACTGTGACATTCCTCCATATTGTAGTTAGGGCCGTGGTAGGCTTGCTGATAGGGATGCTTATCGTCGACTTGATCAAGAAACACTGACATATAGGGCATTAGTTGGTGAGAAGAATCTTGCTATCTCCCCAGCCATAGCCCCCTCAGCAGATCATGTTGTTGTTGGTTCCCAAAGGGAGTCAATTGATAGTGTTAGTGATAATACAGTTGCCACCACTATGATAGCTATTGATCGTGTGGTTTAGTTTTTGATGGCACGACGTCCACGATCTAGAGCTTCATTTATAGTACAGTGTACCAGCACTCACTATGATCCTCATGCTATGGAAGACATCCCTACACTTGCATAGTTGGATGGTCTCACAGGGGAGATGGCACACAGCACATTGCATTGTTTCATAGAGGATCTCTTAAAGGCATATGCATTCATTGCATCAGAGCTAGGGATCTCCATAGATCAGGTTAGAGATCATTTGGCTATGTCTATTCATTCACATTTAGGATCTCATCCTTCTGACCACCTTGCTAGGCCTGGCAGCACTAGTGCACATGACGATCCACCTATAGATCATTCGATTGCTACATAGGACAGTGATCCAGGTTCAAATCATGACCTTGAGAGGATGAAGACTTCTATAGGTTTTATGGAGATGTTGATGCACTTAGATTCTATATCGATTCCATCTCAGTTGGTTAATCCCCTTCACTCATCATTACTATGACATGAGAGGGCTAAGACAAATACATCAGATAATTTAGATGATTTAGTGGAGGCAAACTGGTGTAGGAGCACCAAGAGGATCATGAAGATTCTTGTTTTGGTTTTGATGTTGTCTCATGATTTTGTGATGTAATAAGGTCCATTGGACCATTTCAAGTTGATTCCATGTTGATTGCAAATGGTGTATGACCATGGTGCCAATAGTTTCAAGTAGGCAGTCAAGTCATAGTTGGTCTAGGACAGTCAAATCCTCCATAAGTCTCAAATGGAGTGACAATTTGTCATAGGTGTTTGGTGTGCATCTCATTTTCATTTTTAAAATCCATGTTAACATTGTTCTAGAGGGGTTTGTAGTAGTGATTTTATTCATAGTATAATCAACCTCAAATGCCCATTGTAGACAATGAAAACAATGGACAGTTCAGATAGTTTTTAGAGGTTAGTGGGTAGTTTTCAGCTGCCCAATCAATTCAAACTAATTGGGAGGTTTGTAAATGTGCATGTAAGACTCCTCAGGCCTATGGAGGAAGTGTATGTGAAGATTTGGAGAATAAATAAACAAAATAAACTTTGTTTTCTATCTTTTTTTGTGTTATTCCCCTATTGCTGTCCATACTCTGGTCTTGTATGAATTTACCATAGACTCTCTTCTTACTGGTATGAAGGTAGGATGAATCACATTTAATTTGAGAGGGGTTTGGGTACTTGACACTAATCTAGAAGGGAGTTATAAGTAGTTTTCTCTGAACTCATCATGAAATCTTGATTTAGGGTTTTGTGCTCAAACAATGGACATTTCATCCATTCCACTAATCTCCTCTTCCTAGAATCGATGGAATGGATTGTTGTTATTGCATATTTATGGTTTATGATTGTTTCAAGTGCAGGGAACTGAGTTGGAGAGAATTTGCTATGTGAAAGCCCAACAAGATCATGTGTTGTGGCTTTATGAAGGACATAACATTGTGGAATTTACATAGGGTCGACTGTGAAGGCTTGATACCTACAAAAATTGTTGTTTTGGCATCCATTGTACATGTCTCAATAGGTTAGAAGTCTCTGTGAGGTGGTTGAAGGGTAGTCTCTTTGGAAAAGAGACCTAATTAGGGGCTCTAGACTAGTAGAATAGTCCTAGTTGAGGCACACTTTCCAAAACACCCTAGACCCATTATGGGATATGTAGAGAGTTGTCTAAATGGGTGTCTAAAAGTGGTCCAAGTTTGTGGAAATTAGGCCTTTAGAAAAAGTTATTCTTGACTGTTCCTTTTCCAAGGGCTATAAAGAATTTAGTGGGTTGTGAAGGAAGTAGTAAACCCAAGATTGTCAAACCTTAGCCAATGGTCTCGATGGGTCCTACAAAATGTCAAACAAGCCTTTACATGATGGTTTCAAGGAAACTAACTGCTATTCCCACTTTTTCATGTTAATCCATGAGTTAGGTTCTTGAATGTTTGGAAGAAGGTCTTGTCAAACTGTGGGATCACAAATTATCCTAGGTACTCTACATCATAGTGGTATCAGAGCCATAAAAGGTTCTATTTTTAGTTGTACAAAGGTTCCTTGTGTATTTCAGTAGAGGAGAATGAAGGAGAGGCTAGCATCATGCCTCCAAAGGGGATGACCATTGAGGTGGCCAAGAAGTTTCAAGAAATGGAAGAGATGATCAAAGTGGGAGTCAAGGATGCACTCAAGGTAGAACTGAAAGCCTTGAGGATTGGAAAGAGATCAGATGAAGAGTTTGATGGAGAATAAGAAGGGGAGGAAGAAGAAGAACCCCAAGGGTAGGTAGAAATACCTGCTGACCAAAGATATTTTCTTGAAGCCATCAAGACAGTTGGTAAGGATTCATTAGAGGCTCGGATGGAGATCCCAATGTTTAGTGGGAAGATGGATGCTAAGCAGGTTATGGAGTGTATTGAGGCCTTGAATAATTATTTTGAGTACAAAGAGGTTCCTGAGAAGAAGAGGGTGAAGTTTACAAAATCTAAACTCAAGGGTGCTGCCCTTACATGGTGGAATTACACCCAAGGTGAGAGGGTGAAGAGTGGGAAGAGTATGATCTCTTCATGCAGCAGAATGTTGGAGAGGATCAAGTCCCAATTCCTTCCATCAGACTATGAGGTACATATCTACAAAAAGATGCAAAATCTCAAATAAAGAGATTTGGATGTGGCCAGTTACACCGAGGAGTTTCATAGGTTATCTCTTCGTTGTGGACATGTGGAGGATGAAAAAGGTAAAGTGGCAAGGTATCTAAATGGTTTGAAGTTTAGTATACAAGATGAAATTAGTAAACTAACCCCTAAAATAGTGGATAAATGCTTTCAAATGGCACTAAGAGAAGAAGAAAAGTTGAAGAGGAAAGGAGATCAGAAAAATAGAGGTAGAGGAGGCAAAAATTTTAGAGGTAGGGGAAGTTTCAGAGGTAGAAATCAATCCCAAAGAAGTCAAGGGGAATCTAGTTCCAAAGAACAAAGTGGAGAATCAGGTTCTAGAGGAGGCTTTAGAGTAAGGAGACCCAATGGAAGGGGTAGATTTGGTGGACCAGGGAGAGGTCCTAATGTCTTTACAGGGAGGTACTACAATTGCAACCAAGTGGGACATCTAGCCTTCAAATGCCCTAAGAAACAAGCTTCAAGCTATCATGGAGGAGAGAGAAGGAACTAGCTGATCCAAGAGGAAGATTTCCAAAGTGTTAACTCTCCAATTAGAAGTGCAGCCCCAGTCCATGATGGAGAAAACTTGATGGTGAGGAGAACCATGTTGAAGGTGCCTCAAACACAAGAACCCCCTCAGAGGAAGACATTGTTTAGGACAACATGCAAGGCCTATGGTAAGATTTGTAAGGTAATTGTTGATTCAGGTTTAACTAAAAATTTAGTTTCCATTGAGATGGTAGACAAGTTGAAATTGAAAAGACTTCCTCATGTTAGCCCTTATAAAGTGTCATGGTTGAATAAGGGGCAACAATTTTTGGTAGATGAACAAACTTGGGTAGAGTTTGAGATAGGGGGAGTATAAGGATAAGATTTTGTGTGATATAATCCCCATGGATGCTTGTCATTTTTTGTTAGGATGCCCTTGGTAGTATGATGTGCAAGCCCAACATAATGGGAAGTCAAAATCTTTTGTCATAACCAAGAATGGTAGGAAGTATAAAATGGATCCTTTGCCAGATGAGAGTGTGGAGAAGAATGTAGGGTCAAGTGTCATGATTATGAGTGGTAAAGAGTTTCTTAACACCCTTAAGGAGGAAGGAATCCAAGGGTATGCTCTGATTTTGAAGCCTAAAACTAGTCCTAATTTGCATGGGCCTAGTGAGGAAGAGGTTCCCAAGGAGGTGCGTCAATTGTTAGAGAAATACAAGGGTATAATGGTAGAGGAGATGCCTAATGAATTGCCACCTATTAGGGACATAAGCCATTAGATTAACTTCATACCAGGGTCTACTTTTCCAAACAAAGCAACCTACAAGATGACACCTTCTCAAAATGAAGAGATTGCTAAGCAAGTGCAGGAATTAATGCATAAGGGTTTGGTGAGAAAGAGTCTTAGCCCATGTGCTGTCCCAACAGTCCTAGCCCCAAAAAAATGGTAAATAGAGACTATGTACGGATTCTAGGGCTATTAACAAGATCACCATAAGATATAGATTCCCTATGCTAAGGATTGAGGATTTAATGGACTATTTGGGAGGGGCTAGATACTTTTCCAAGATTGATCTTAAGAGTGGGTATCATGAAATTAGGATAAAGAAAGGGGATGAATGGAAGATAGCCCTCAAAATGAATGAGGGTCTTTATGAGTGGTTGGTGATGCCATTTGGTCTATCTAATGCTCCAAGTACTTTTATGCTCCTTATGAATGAGGTGTTGCAAAATTTCATTGGTAAATTTGTTGTGGTGTACCTTGATGACATTCTTGTTTTCAGCAGGACCAAGGAAGAACATTTGCAGCAATTGGATCATGTTTTGAAGAAGTTTCATGATGAGAAATTGCTGATTAACATGGAGAAGAGTGTCTTTATGAAGAAAGAACTAACCTATCTTGGTTTTGTCATCTCCCAAGGCAATTTGAAGATGGATCCAGTAAAGGTAGAGGCTATTTTATCATGGCCAACTCCTAAAACAGCAGATGATGTAAAAAGTTTTCGTGGTTTGGCAACATTATATAGGAAGTTTATAAGGGGTTTTAGTCATATTTGTGCACCTATTTTGGATACCATTAAAGGGGGGTAGAAATGTAAATTTTCTTGTACAAAGGAAGCCAATGATTCTTTTGAAATTTTTAAACAAAAGGTAGCACAACAGCCCATTCTTGTTTTGCCCGATTTTAATAAGTTGTTTGTGGTGGAATGTGATGCTAATAACCTTGCTATAGGGGCTGTCTTGAGTTAGGAAGGCAGATCCGTTGCCTTCTTTAGTGAAAATTTGAATGATACCAAAATGAAGTATTCTACTTATGACTTGGAGTTGTATGCAATGGTGCAAGCTTTGAAAAAATGGAGGCACTATCTTTTACCTAAGGAGTTTATTGTTTATACTAACAACCATGCACTTAGTTTTTTGAATTCGCAAAAGAAACTCAGTCACATGCATATGAAATGGGTTGAACAACTTCAAGCATACACATTTTCAATCAAACACAAGAAGGGGCAGGCCAATAAAGTGGCAGATGCATTGAGTAGAAGGGTGTGTATGGTGCAAGAAGTTTAGTTACAAAGTGTGGGGATTGATGCTCTCAAACATATGTACAAAGATGATGAGGATTTCAAGGAGGTATATGAAGTTTTCTCTCAATTTTTGGATGCATATCATTCTGATTTTTCTAAGTTTTTGTTGCAGCAGGGGTTGTTGTTCAAAGGTAGCCAATTATGTGTTCCCAGGTGTTCTATGAGGGAGAACATCATAAAGGAAAAGCATTGTGGTGGTCTAGGAGGTCACTTTGGGCTCGACAAAACATTGGATTAGGTGAAAAGATTTTATTTTTGGCCTAAAATGCAATCAAACATCAGAAAATTTGTTGAGAGTTGTAGTATATGTCAAAGGGCAAAAGGTACTTCATCAGCCACTTCCTACTCCTAATAGGCCATGGGAGAGTATCAGTATGGATTTTTTCTTGGGTCTTCCTAGGACTCAAAGAGGTTTTGATAGCATATTTTTTGTGGTGGATAGATTTAGTAAGATGGCTCATTTCTTGCCATGTAAATGCACTAATGATGCTTCACACATTGCTAGTTTGTTCTTCAAATAAATTGTTAGAATCCATGGTTTGCCTCTTAACATTGTGACTGACAGGGATCCAAAGTTTGTGGGCCACTTTTTGCATACTTTGTTGAATAAGTTGGGCACTCAATTGTTATTCACTTCAGCCTATCACCCTCAGACTGATGGCCAAATTGATGTGGTGAATAGGTCTTTGGGAAATCTTCTTAGATGTCTTACAAAATAGCATGGAGAAGCATGGGATATGATCATTCACCAAGCTAAATTTACTTACAATGACTCCACCAATAGAAGTATAGCTAGGAGTCCATTTGAGGTTGTTTATGGGATTCACCCAAGAGGCATTCTTGAATTGAGGGATCTACATGGATTGGAGAGGAAGAGTGCTCAAGGTGAAGACTTTGCATTGGCCATGAAGGACATCCATGATAATGTAAGAGAGACTCTTCAAAGGAACAATGAGAAGTACAAGGAGAAAGCCAATGAGAGAAGGAGAGATGTGCAATACAAGGTTGGGTATTTAGTCATGGCACATTTGAAAAAGGAAAGACTTCTAAAGGTGCAGCCAACCAAACTCCTCATGAAGAAGTTAGGTCCTTGTCGGATTGTGGACAAGTTGGGACCTAATGCCTATGAGATTGAGCTTCCTTAAGGCTTGGCCATATCTCCTATCTTTAATGTTTCAGATTTGTTTCCTTACAGGGGTGGTACTGATGTAGATTCAGATGCAGATGTGATAGCAGTAGGAAATGAAGAATGGGTTAAGGGTCTCCCACCCAATCAACCCTTGCAATTGGAATGCATCTTGGACACCAAAGTCTTGAAGAAGACTAGAAGGAGGAATTACAATGAGTACCTTGTCAAATGGAGGGGTCTACCTCTTGAGGATGCCACTTGGATGACTGATGAGGACATCATCAAACAAGGTACTACTATTGCTGATATGGTCCCTCAAGGGACTTGAGTTCTCTTCCACCCCCAGGAGTATGGTGCAGGAGCACCAAGAGGATCATGAAGATTCTTGTTTTGGTTTTCATGTTGTCTCATGATTTTGTGATGTAATAAGGTCCATTGGACCATTTCAAGTTGATTCCATGTTGATTGCAAATGGTGTATGGCCATGGTGCCAATAGTTTCAAGTAGGCAGTCAAGTCATAGTTGGTCTAGGACAGTCAAATCCTCCATAAGGCTCCAATGGAGTGACAATTTGTCATAGGTGTCTAGTGTGCATCTCATTTTCATGTTTAGAATCCATGTTAACATTGTTCTAGAGGTGTTTGTAGTAGTGATTTTATTCATATCGTAATCAACCTCTAATGCCCATTGTCAACAATGAAAACAATGGACAGTTTAGACAGTTTTGAGAGGTTGGTGGGAATTTTTTAGTTACCTAATCAATTCAAACTGATTGGGAGGTTTGTAAATTGCATGTAAGACTCCTCAAGCCCATGGGGGAAGTGTATGTGAAGATTTAGAGAAGAAATAAACAAAATAAACTCTATTTTCTGTCTTTTTCCATGTTATTCCCCTGTAGCTGCCCGTACTCTGTTCTTGTACAAATTTGCCATAGAATATCTTCTTATTGGTACAAAGGCAAGATGAATCACCTTAAATTTGAGAAGGGTTTGGGTTCTTGACACTAATATAGAAGGGAGTTATAAGTAGTTTTCTTTGAACTGGTCGTGAAACCCTGATTTAGGGTTTTGTGCTCAAATGATGGACTTTTCATCCATTCCACTAATCTCCACTTCCTAGAATCAGTGGAATGGATTGTTGGTATTGAATATTTATGTTTTATGAATATCTCAAGGGCAAGGAACCAATTTGGAGAGATTTTTCTATGTGAAATCCCAACAAGACCGTGTGTTGTGGCTTTATGAAGGACACAACATTGTGGAATTTGCACATAGTCGACTATGGAGACTTGATACCTGCAAAAATTATTGTTTTGGCCTCCATTGGACATGTATCAATAGGTTAGAAGTCTCTATGAGGTGGTTGAAGGGTAGTGTCTTTGGAAAAGAGACCTAATTAAGGGCTCTAGGCTAGTAGAACAGTCCTAGTTGAGGCACACTTTCCAAAACACCCTAGACCCATTTTGGGATATGTAGAGGGAAGTCTAAATGGGTGTCTAAAAGTGGTCCAAGAATGTGGAAATTAGGCCTTTAGAAAAAGTTATTCCTGACTGTTCCTTTTCCAAGGGCTGCAAAGAATTTAGTGGGTTGTCAAGGAAGTACTAAACCCAAGATTGTCAAGCCTTAGCTAATGGTCTGGATGGGTCCTATGAAATGAAAAACAAGCCTTTACATGATGGTTTCAAGGAAACTTATTTCTATTCCCACTTTTTCATGTTAATCCATGAGTTAGGTTCTCGAATGTTTGGAAGGCCTTGTCAAACTGTGGGATCACAAATTATCCTAGGTAGTCTGCATCATAGACATTGCAGAGGGTTTGGATCCTATGATACCAAGTGATATGAAAGTATGTATATGTGTAGATCTAGATAAGATATGTATGTATGTGTGCATGTGCATACATTCAATTCATTTTTTTTCAAAATTATTTGGATTTTAGTTTTAACTTAAATGATATATATATATTGTAGATGGAGATACCTCATGTTACTCCTAGCCTAAGGTTAGACTATGTATGTCGATGTGATTTTGTTGATGATATTGTTATTAGTGGACATGTGAGTTTTGTATACATGTAGATATATCTATCTATTTATAATAAATTACAATATATACATTTTTGAATAGTTCTATATATCTAGACAAAATTCATTTAACACATTGTACATGATTTTATCTCTAGGACTCGGCACATGCATAAGAATATGATTCTCATTCAGAGGGTCACTCGATTAGGAGCCAACATGACGATTAGGCTGCAGCCACCTAGAGAGGTCTCCATTTGATGTTGCTTCTAGAGACATTTCCATTTATATATGTTTGATATGTTGACATTTCCACCTGACTTGATTACATACATGTGTTTGATGATTTATGTGGACATTTGTGTAACTTATGATTATGTTTGAGATATGGACATAATTTATATGTTTATGTTTATATTCAAATGGAATGTATGGATGCTTATGTTTATATATTTGACATGTATGGACATTATTGCATCTTTGTATGGACATGATTATGTTTATATTTGCAAACGTGTATGAACATTTATTTTTATATATTTTCTTGAACACGTATCAACATTTATGTTTATATGTTTTCAACATGTTTGGACATTTATGCATCTATACATACACATGTTTATTCTTCATATGGACACAAATATGTTTATATTTTACACATGTGGACAAATTTATGTTTGAGATATATATTAATAAAGTTTTCATATAAATGCTTCTTGATATTTTCAATGGATCTATTTTATATTTACATGTGTATTAAGACATGTAATACATGTTTTGAAATAATAAAATATTAACTTAAAATATTATGCTTATCTCAATCACGTCATCTAAATTTCAACCTACACATGCTAGATGTAAGATATATATAGATTCTATAAGTTGTACATATCTCAAATTTTAAGTTTAAAATAAACTTTATAACTCAGCAATGATATACCATTCAAATATCTAGTAAAGGACAAGAATGCTAGCTATATGATGAAATAACATAAGTTAGGCCCACATTTAAGTAGCATATGAACACAATATATATAACAAATGTAAGTAAAACTTGGAAGATTTTTTATTAAAAAATAAAATTAGACTTCTAGATAATTTGACTTTCACCACTACTAGAACAAATAAGTATTACACTCTAGTCATGAATTTGACTATAAGCCAAATATCTAATCAAGTAACACTAACCACTTTGCATGCACCATGAACATAATAAAACTACATTGGAATACCATTAAGGATTGGCTTTGCAATATCCATTTAAATGATGATGAATTGTAAACATAAAATTCATTTGAATAACCTTAACTCAAACTTGTTTAATGCATATAAACAACTAGAATCCATTCCATGCCCATTTTCAGTCAATTCCTGTATAAGAGGCCCTAATTCAAGAACATAGATTATTTAATGAAATGATTTCAATTCAATCAAGGCTATATCCTTATCTACACATCATAGTAATCCATAAAGTTTTAAGGAATTGTTCCTTCGGACAACCTTCATATCTCCTAGAATTGGAATAAAAATTTTAAGATCGTTGTTATATGGAGCCTAATCAGACTCGGAGGTTAAATTTTCCCCACTTTTATCAGCGCAGTTTCCCCCCAAATTCCTACGGGGTCAAGGGGCAATGCCCCTTGCGGGGGTTTGGGGGCAGCGCCCCCAAGATGGGGTCAAGGGGCAGTGCCCCTTGCGGGGTCCAGGGGCAGCGCCCCTAGCGCATTCCCTGTCGCGATACAGGGCGGGGTCCAGGGGCAACGCGGCCATGGGGGCTTGGGGGTAATGCCCCCGAAACCTCACACGGTTTTTTATTATTTTATAATGCATCGGGAGTTATTTTTTCATTGACTGACATAAGAAAACCCTATTTTTGTAACCAGCAAAAAGCTTGATAAAAAGTGGCTAAGGGTTAGGGTTTTGGTATTGTATTGTATTGTAGCATTTTGCAGCGGTATTGAGTTGCAGGGATTGCTAATTGTAATCGGTTTGATTTACTGGATAATAATATTGGACTCTCTGTTTGGTGGATGTAGCCCAAGTTTGGGTGAACCACGTTAAAACTTGTCTCTCGTTGTTATTATTTCTGTGTATTTCCATTTCTCTGTTTAATCTTTATTTGTATTTAATTGATATCTTCTTCTGGCTAACCCTAACAATCTACACATCATAGTAATCCATAAAGTTTTAATGAATTGTTCCTTCGAACAACCTTCATATCTCCTAGAATTGGAATAAAAATTTTAAGATCGTTCTTCTCAAGTCAAGATATCCTAATCACTTATATTATACAAATTTGATGGTACCTATAGGATTAAAGAATATATTTCCCTTATTTAATGCATAGAAAGAATTAGTTTGAAGATCATCCTTCTTGATTCAAGAGGTCTTGTTGACTTCTATTGAACAACTTTGATGGTACCTATAGGATTAAAGACTGTATCTCCCTTCCACTATAGCTATAGTGAGTAGGAATGCAATTAGGTAATTTAACATAATTATAGTTAAAGTCATGAACTCATGTATATATCCATCCATCAAGTAGTCAAAACTAGAATAATTTTCTACTCCTAGACAATGTGAAGAGGTATCAGATCCAATGTTGATTTTATAATATATACTACCATATGAAGATTGAATCTATACAAGTTCATCTTATTTGAATGTAAATGAACTAGATAGAAGAGGCTTGTTAAGTTTGAGACTTGAATGATAATTAAACTCACATACAACTTTCTAAATATAGTGAACTAAAAAGTTGGGTTCTATAAATTTCTAATGATAACAAACTCGAATGGGCACCATGGAACTTTACTAGGGTTTCATAACTTCAAGATACAAAAAAAAGGCTTCCCTTAGCTTCAATCTAAATATTTATTTTGCATTGACAAGGAAAACCGTATGAAGGTGGAAGCTCATGTGGGCTCACCTAAGACCTAAGACACCTAAGGACACCTAGATTTTATGGTCTTATTCTAGTCTAGACCTAAGAATATCTAATCTATGTACCTAGATTTTATAGCTTATTCTAGTCTAGACCTAAGACATATCTAAGACATAATTATATTTTCTAGTAGATGTAAAGTTTAGACCTAAGACATATTTAAGATGTGTAGATTTTATACCATATTCTAGAGTCTAGACCTAAGACATATCAAAGACATATTTAGATTTCCTAGTAGATGTAACTTAGAAATAAGGCATATCTAATCTAAACCTCTAAGAGATTTCATGTACCTTATTCTAGTCTAGACCTAAGAAATATCTAAGACATAATTATATTTTCTATTAGATGTAAAGTTTAGGCTTAAGACATATCTAAGACACCTAGATTTTATACCTTATTCACATATCAAAGACATATCAAAGACACATTTAGATTTCCTAGTAGATGTAACTTAGACCTAAGGCATATCTAATCTACACCTAGAGATTTCATGTACCTTATTATAGTCTAGTGTAGTGCCCCTTAGTTGTTCTCTATTAGATTGACCGTTGTTTTGTTTGGATTGAGACATTATCGCATTTTGTTTGATGTTGGACTCACTGCTATGATGACAGTTTGATGATACTTCTATTTCTAGTATGTTATGCTTATGCTATGATTAGTTATGGGCTTAATTGGCTATGTGGATCAATCTTATTATGTGCATCATGCGATTATCTAATGATGTTTCATATCTAGTTGTTTAGTTATGGATTGTTATGCATGAGGTTACTTGTTTGATGTGTTGTTGTTGTGAAAGGGATAGTGTTGCATTACTCATGCATGAGTACCCTGCTACACTGCGATTCCCTTTCATGGTGTGTTTGACTGTGTGATTATATATATATGTTTGACCATTTTTTGTTTGCTGTAGGTTGCAAGTATCAGGCATCAACTCCACCTGAATTGACAGGTTCGAGTGTGCCTTAAACCCAATGGAAATTGTTGAATGGAGATAACATATGGTCCCCTAGTTAGCCATCATCATTGAAAAGGATGAGTCTCTAGTTTTGCACCTAGTTAATGTTGTCAGTTGGCATGATGGTTAGTCTATTTTGTCGTGGTCTTTCTTTTCGATCATGCATAGTGGTCAGGTATTCTTCAGCATTTGGATTTACCTAGTTAGAATTGGTTGATCAATGCTTTGGTTAATTGTTACATTATAGTAAGAATTATTAAGTTAAGAAGGTGTTTTTGATCAATAAATATAAATGCCATAATGTAAATTGTAGTTTACATGGAAAATATACTATAATGTAATCTAATGTCAATAATAAAATTGATAATGAGGTAAATAAAGTGTTACAAAAATGGGAATATAATTGATAAGATTAATATGAAAATAAATATATAAATAATAAATGTTTTGTTAAGTAATTATAATTTGTCATTAAACCTATATATAGCAAAGATAAAAATAAATAAAATAAAAATTTCATTGTAATGTTATAAATTTAATAAATAGCAAAAATGTGAGAAAGAAAAAAGAAGGAATTTGTTGTAATTAACAAAATGGGGAGCATGAAAATTTGTGTCAGAATTTATCAGGGTTTGTCAGATTTGGGAGAGGAGCTAAAGGGGGACTTTTGAGGGAGAAATTGGGGGATTCAGGGGGGAGAGAGGATTGAGATCACACAAAATCAAAGCGAAGGAGGACATAAGGATCATCAATCTGTTCTTGAGGGGAGAAGGCAAACATAGGTATTTATCTTTTATTTTGGCCTAAGACATCTTCTATTAATTTTCCATTATTGTACCTATGTTCTTCCTTCAGATAGACCTGTAGTTAAATATGTTGAACATTATAGTTTCATCTCCCCAAACTATTCAGCTTGAATTCTATTTGATATCAACACTTATCTTCATATATTAAAACTTGTTTTCTACGGAACCATTTTGTTCTTTTTCAAACTATGGATGTCCATAAATCGTTCTAGATCTCCCATTTTTCATTATGCATTGGTGGATGTCCATAAATCATTCCAGATCTCCCCATATTGGCCTGTGCTGGCAAGATGCTAGCAAAGGCAATTGAATTTCTTGTATCCTGCCAATTTATTATGCTAGAAGAATTCGTATCTTTTCAACAAATCCATTTTGTGCATATTCTGCAATCATTACATTTCAAGAGATAACCTCTTGAGATGTCTGCCAAATAGTTCACATGCCTTGTCCATGTATCCAGATTTTGCAAACACAACAGCTGGATTTAAACTTGTTAAATTCATTTCCTTGAAAGCCTCTAAAGATTTTTCAACAAATATAATCAGTATTTACTCATATGCAATCTACCACCACCCAGAAAACACATGAACACACAATTACTGTAGGTTAACTGGCATCTTAATGCAAAGTTTAGGGTGTCCTCAAGGTAGCCAACGGGAAAGAAGGTCAACCTTGCACACGTAATGTTCAACTATAGGTATAATGCAATTAGGTTACAAATGTGATTGAATTATACTCTATTCCAAAGATATCATTTTGGCGTGCTAGAAAGGATGTTGGCAAAGGTTGTAGGTCTGGTTTTACACTTGCCAATTGCGTTTGCTTAAAAGTTTCAAAGGTCTTTTCAACAAAATCCATTTTATGCATAGCCTGCAATCATTGCATTCCAAGAGATTAACTCTTTGAGGCATTTTTCAAATAGATCTCATACTTTGACTATGCGTCCAGCTTTTGTATATATATATATATATATATATATATATATATATATATATATATATATATATATATATATATATATATATATATATATATATATATATATATCCGCTAGAGATTTACCTTTCAATTTCATTTCTTTGAAATTTTCTAAGGTCTTTTCAACAATAAATTAGTACATATTCATATGTGATCTACCACACCAAGAAAACACATTCATGTAATTTCATTGATCCCTCTAAGCAAAGCTTCAATGATTTGCTTCTCAGATACTCCATGTTTATGTAACTCTTCTTAGTCACAATTTGCCAATATTGTGAT
Organism: Cunninghamia lanceolata; assembly: GCA_027924645.1. Lineage (NCBI taxonomy): Eukaryota > Viridiplantae > Streptophyta > Pinopsida > Cupressales > Cupressaceae > Cunninghamia > Cunninghamia lanceolata. The sequence goes on along the minus strand of BSBN01001237.1, from coordinate 2,168,632 downwards.
AACACTTTTGAATGACTTCATTGATATCCAAATCATTGTATTACTACAGTCTTGGTAGCATGTCCACAACGAGATCACAATCTAAAAGCCATAAACAAGAGTAGAAAGGCATTAATAATCATGGCCATTCTATTTTATAAGCACAATTTGTGTGCCTTCGTTGTGCTTACCAGGCCCAGCCTTTGTTGACTAATCCTCCACAAAATAAGGTGAGATGAAGTGCAAGTGATGGGGATGCTCTCTGTAACTACACTATTTTCTCAAACTAGTAATTACATGCAGAAAGGGAAGTACATTCATACAGTAATTCACATTCATACACTAATCGGTGTGAACACTAATGTTTTATTTTATGAGTCAAAAGAAGGAGACAGTTGCTAGGAGAATCTATCAACAATGATTTGAAATATGATCAGAGGTACAGAGTGCCCAAGAATACTTGCTTTTGTCCATTAGAAGACCTTTTTGGTTTGTGCATTTGTTTATGGAAGTTTTGATTGTATAAGAGTGGCAATTGAATTAAGAAGTGTTGGAATTATGGAGATTGAGAATCATAGGTGGAAGATAAAATGAGGAGATTATAGGATGTATCATGGCAAGTCCAAATGGGTCAAAAGCAAGCACAACGTAATAGGACATTAATAGGGATAAAGGGAGTATTGGCATTAAGAGATTAGGATAATTGAGGCATAGCCAACTCAATTAATTGAGTAGTATAACTTAGGTGGGAACAAGTACAAATTGTAGGGACAAACCTAAGAGAGATAGTGGCACACAAGAAAGACAATCATGTAGGACAAATAATGTAAGAGGGCATAATGTAAAGAGCAATTATGTATGGAAAAAGAATTCTCACATAGACCTTAGAATGATTTTGTTAAGTTGAAATTTGGTTAATAATGGTTTGGAGTTAGGTTTATCATATTCAATTGGATTTGTATCATATTCAATAATACCCATTATTGATACACCTATTAATAATGATTTCTTTATAATGGTTTTGTTAAGTTGAAATTTGGTTAATAGGTTTGGAATTAGGTTTATAAACATTGTATTTGAAATTTGTTTTATAAGTATTGCATTTGATTAATTGTTTAATTTGAGTTGAATTGCATTATGTAAGTGAAACTTATGTGAGATTGATCATTAGTTGTAATGGGGGTCTATGTGCAAGAAAGATGTTTTGAATTTCCAGAGGCCTAGGGTATGCATGTTTTCATTTCATGTATTGTGTGGTTAGCTGTCTTGAGATAATGGATTTATAAGAGCATGATTTATCTTGGTTATGTATAAGGATTCTGGAATATGATAATGTGAGATGAAGTATATTTTGTGTTGAAATGTGACAAATCATGATTGAATGGTGTTATGGAATTGAGTATCTGAATGCAAGGAAGGGGGAGTGGCTTTCAATGTGGGGTCGCGGCCCAAAGTGGATTGCAAGGGTAACCCATTGAAAGTTAGTAACCAAGTGATAACCTAATGTAACACCCAATTTTGGTTTCACCCTAAAAACTAAGTTTTTAACCATAGGTAATTTTTTTTTTTTTTTCAAAATTTAAAACAGAAAAGTAATTTGATTCCAATTCTTATAACCAAGGAGAACATCCATCGACTTACAATAATCATGATTATATATCTTAAACAAAAGGAAATAATTATCCATAACATTTAAACAATATGTTGTTAAAAGTTACTTAGAACAAATCCAAAATAGGAACTTACCAATGTCACTCCATCTCGATTGTCAACCATCCAAATGCAAGTCTCGGCAATCCTCAAGAATAAAGAAGAGAAAGTATCTTCAAGGAGCTTTACCTCCAACCACAAACTGTTGGTCTCCCACCTGGAAGTGGTCCTACCCTATTCTAGAGGATAGACTTAGGATAACCAATGGTGTTTGTCATCTGAGTACTGGTGTTGTGACCTACGCAACTTTTTATCATGCAATCCCCTAGATACCCTTTAGTCAAGCATGACCAATCCACAAGCTATGCCATCCAGTCACAGTGAACTATCAATGCACTTGAGGCTCATGCATTACCTTGGCCAAAGGATTTGAATTTAATTAGCATTGTACCAACACAAGTAATACATTCACCCACCCCAACTCGACTCGAATTGATCACAATCCTATAGATTCCTATAAATAAATTCAATACAATGACCTTGATAACCTCAAGATGTTTGAAATTCATCATGCATTTATGCAAGACAATGAGTTTTACTCTTTATCAACTTAGCTCATGGAAACATTCCCATCTAAATAATATAAGAATGGTTTTCTAGCTTATCGATCATTCGGATAACGCTACATGTTGCAACGATCTCTAAGTTAGCCCATTGTTTAAATTATCCACTCTTGAGTGAACACTAAACTTAGCTATATTGTTTCGGAAGGGTTTCACAATAAACCAAATTATAGAATTCAAAATACTTAAAGGCCCTGAGTTAAAGTTTAAAGATTCTTAAAGGTCTTCAATGAACTATCTCATCTTTGACACAATTTAATCTTTTATCATACTAGGTTTTTAGAAAACCTTTCATGTTGTTTCTATTTGTGAGGAAAATGCATGCAAGTTTATAAAACTATAGCTCATTATGTCGGCCCTAAAACTTCCTTATCTAACATGTTTGATGGATTAGACCAAAAATTAACTCCATTTACTTCTTAACTTTATCTCTTCCTTAACTCTACAAAATAGTTTGAATGATTTACAATGAAAAGAGCTATATATACAATGATTTAATGGATTTTTATTAGCTATCACTCACAGCTAGTGAAAAATGCTCTCAATGATTGACTAATCAACTAAAGATTCAAAACTAGAGGAAGGCTAAGTAGTTTTACACACGTCGATATAAATTCCACACTAATACTTCTCCCTTGCCGACGGTTAACACACTTTGAAGTCTTTATGAAACAAGTTATTAATAAATATGACAAGGCCAATCGATGACATTTCGTACGTCTACTAGGGTTAGACCTCTGCAGTTTTGGAATGGCTAAAAGCTAGTTCTTCAGCTAAACACGGTCTACTAAAGAGCTCACCACATATTCATATTTTTTAGAAAACAAACAAAATGACACAGTTTTAAGCAATATATCAACAATGCTATCGCAGTACAAATGTGCTTTAGCTGTGAGTTTAATAACTGTGTTGAGGTTCGAAAGCAAAAAGCATCGTTACCATTTAGAAAGAATTGACACTCTGCAGGTTTTAAAGTTACTAACTAATCCATTCATTACATCATCGAGACAATACTGAATTCCTCAAATAACAACTAGTGCCAATCCTAAATAATCATTCATGTTTTAGCCAAGATAGTGTAGAGGAGAAATGAATTAAAAACCTATAGGAAATCTCCAGTGACAGTTTCCAAGATGGTCCAAGAGATCATTCCTCTCTTACTCATTCACACTTTCATTTTCACTCAGCCACCTCTCGAAAATTGACTCCCAAAGCAACAACTGACTCTCCCACTCTCCAAAACATGCCCTATCAACTGGGTAACCTCCCTACATGGTGTAACCATCCCCTCTAATCCATGCCCACTACTCAGAAAAGGGCTTGATTTCCCACTAAATTCATAACTACTCAAAAAAGTGGAGTTCAATCACTTGCGAGGTGGCAGTTTTTAGTTTGAAAGATGTTTCACTACTCATAACCAATTATGAGTATAAAACAAATGCATAATTAAAAATGATTAATAAGCTAACAACCCATTCATAAGGGTTAAAGCTCAAAAGAAAATAGGTTGTTTCAAAATATAAGACATCATAAAGAAATACTTGAGTGAACTCCTTGAACTACTACTCGATTACTAACATTGTAAAAGAATAAAGAAGTACCTCAAATGACTTTAAATATAACTAATATAATTTAGTATATTCCTTTATAATATGACCAAAGGTATTACACACCATGGTCTCTAGATTTAAAACATTATTTAAACCCTTTAGTATTCGATAATAGCCCAATAAAGAACAATTCAACATCTGTCAAATTTCACAAGGAGATGTTTACGTCATACGCTCGTAGCACTTTACGACGACAATGATGAATTGAACGCAAATGCGAAAACAAGGTTTGGGATTGACTTACGCATAATTTTAAACTTTTGTATGAAACCAAAAACAAGATAAGACTTACAACTTGACCACAAGTATATACGTATAAACATAGAAACAATATATCAGTCATTCATATTTGATGACATGATTAAGAGTATTACGACACTAATGTCAGTTTCCCATGCTCAATACGATGACTTATGAAAGGAGAAAGACCTATTCTTGCAAACCTTGAGTCTTGTCTAAAAATGACTTAGCCCAAACTCAAAGCTTAACTCAAAGCTTCTAGGTTTGTCTACCTAATAGGTGTTTTCAGTGGCAAACACCCATGGTTACTCTAGAGTCTATTCTCTCTTTCTCAAAGATACTTTTTCTTCTTCTTTCTTCTTGGCAAATATGTTCCATCTATTCCTGTCTTTGACAATATCACATACAATTTGTGTTCAGAGTACCAATGTTCTAATCAAAACATATTTATATCAAATCATTTCATTTTCATATCGAAAAACATTTTAATTCATAACATCAATTTGATCATAATCAAGTAGATTCCATAATTTCATAAAATTAACCTTTTCTATTCATATCATCAGTTCTTATAGTGTTAAAACATATCCACATAACTGTACTATTTAAGAAAAAGTAAATAGTAATATTGAATCCAAAAAGGGGATGTAACATATCTTTCCCCTATAGAATCATCATCCCTGATGATTGAGTTTACCAACCAAAATTTTAACATAAAACAAACTTTTATAGTTCAACATTAATGTTTTTGAAAAGATAACGAAATCTTTGGTAGATGTCATTATAGTCTTCCCATGTGGCACTATCCTCGCCATATTGGTCCCACTAAATTTTGCATTGCAAAACCTCTCAATTACGTAAACGAAGTTTACACATTTCAAGCACCTTGAGTGGATCGATCACAACCACTCCTAGCTCTTGTATCTGTAAAGAACTCCATTTAAGAATGTGGTCATTACCTACAAAATATTTCTTTAGGTATGAAACATGAAAAACATTATGCATTTTGGACAAGACTGGAGGTAGAGCAACTTTGTAGGCCACTGGATTGATAATCTCAAGAACTTCAAAAGGTCTGACATATCAAGGAGCCAACTTTGATGATTTACCAAATTTAATTGAGCTTTTATGGGGTTTCACTCACAAAAGAACTTTCTCACCAACAGAGAAATGTCTAGGCACTCATTTGCGATCTGCATAATGTTTTTGCCTATCATTGGCTTTTGCCAACCTCTTCCTAATCATTTTCACTTTTTCTTCCATATCTGCAAGCATTTCAGGTCCAATGGTTATCCTATCTTCCAATTTATCCTAGCTTATAGGATTCTACATTTCCTTCCATATAATGCTTCAAATGGTGCCATCTTAATAGTAGAATGATAGGAATTGTTATAGTGAAATTCAATAAGAGGTAAATATTCCTCCCATCTGTATTGCTGATCCATGCAATACATTCTTAAAAGATCTTCTAAGACCTGATTAACCCTTTCTGTTTGTCCATCAGTTTCAGGGTGATAAGCGGTGCTCATTGAGTTTAGTCCCTAATGCCAAAAATAAAGTTTTCCAAAACTAAGAGGTTATTTGAGCATCTCTATCTGATATAATCTTTTCAGGTACCCCATGTAATCTAAATATTTCTTGCACAAATTTCTGAGCCAAAATATGAGCTCCATCTGTCAAATTTCCCAATATGAAATGTGTTGCCTTGGTTAGTTTATCTACAACAACCAATATTGTATCATGCCTATTCTTAGACATTGGTAACCCTTGAACAAAATCCATACTAACAACCTGCCATTTCCATTATGGAATATGTGGGTATAACACTCCAGCAAGATGTTGGTGTTCTACCTTCACTCTCTGACATTCCAAGCAACTTGCTACAAACCTTGTAGCGTCGCTTTTCATTCGCTTCCAGAAATACAGTGATTTGACATCAGCTAAAAGTTTTGTTACTATTGGGTGTCTAAAATAAGGTGCACAATGAACTTCCTTCCAAACAAGGTTTGTAAGTTCTACAGAATTAGGAACGTAGATTCTTCCCTTAAATCTCATCAATCCATCTGACTCAAAATAGAATCCTTCATATCTTGGATCCTTAGGGTTTAATTGCAGAGCTTGCTTCACCTGCTCATAATATTCATCTCTAGATAAACTTTGCAATACTAAATCTTTGAAATTAGCATGGATAGAGATTATAGAAGCTATGTGTCTTCTTCTGCTTAAACCATCAGCTACTTGGTTTTCTTTACCTTTGATGTAAGAAATCTCAAAGTCATAATCTGATATTAATTTTAACCATCTCCTTTGTCTTGCATTGAGATGAGGTTGTGTAAATATGTAATGAAGAATTTGATGATCTGATTTTAATATAAAATTCTTTCCCAACAAATAATGTCACCACATCTGAAGGGAGTGAATCACTGCTACCAGTTCTAAGTCATGAGGAGCGTAATATTTCTCATAGTTTTTCAACTTTCTTGATTCATAGGCTATTACACACCCATCTTGCATAAGCATGCCTCCTAAACCTTCTCCTAAGGCATCAGTAATAACCTCAAATTGTCCTTCAGGATCAGGGACTTTCAATATTGGTGCTATTGTTAACTTTTCTTTTAACAAATCAAATGCCTTTTGACATTCTTCAGTCCAAACAAACCATTTTCCTTTTCTCTGCAAAGAATTAATTGGACTAGCAATACTTGAGAAATTCAAAACAATTTTTCTGTAATATCTGGCCAATCCCATAAAACTTTGTACGTCTGAAACATTAGAAGGTACAGGCCATTCCATAATAGCCTTATTTTTAACTGGGTCAATTGATATCCCTTCTGCTGATATAGTATGTCTGAAATACTGCACTTCTTTCTGAAAGAAAGTGCATTTTGAGAGTTTCGAATACAATTTGTGTTCTCTTAATCGTTGCAAAATAATTTGAAGATGTTGTCTATGCTCCTCCTCATTTTTGGAATATATCAGAATATCATCTATGAAAACTAGGACAAATTTATCAAGGCAATCTCTGAAACCACTATTCATGAGATTCATGAAAGCAACTGGTTCATTAGTTAATCCAAATGGCAACATAGTAAACTCATAATGACCATATCTTGTTCTAAATGTAGTCTTGTGAATATCTTCATCTTTCAACCTCAACTGATGGTATCCAAATCTCAAATCTATCTTAGAAAAGATTGATGCACCATGCATTTGGTCAAATAAATCATCAATACGTGGCAGTGGATACTTATTCTTTATTGTTGCCTTATTTAGCATCTGATAATCTATACACAATCTAAGGGTTCCATCCTTCTTCTTGACAAAAATAATCAGAGCTCCCCATGGTGATACACTTGGCCTAATTAGATCTTTAGACAATAGCTCCTGCAATTGAGCCTTCAATTCCATAAGTTTGGTAGTGGTCATTTGATATGGAGCTTTAGATACTGGCTCAGATCCTGGTTTAATATCTATGGAAAAATCAAAGGTTCTTTTTGGAGGCAAGCCTAGCAGTTCCTCAGGAAATACATCACTAAAATTGCAAATATATGGATATTTTTCCACAAATATTTTCTTCTCTAAGGCTTCCTCTAGTAGGTCCATTTTGACTGCAAAAAGTTGACATCCCTTACACCTAGCCCACTTTAATTATTTTGAAGAAATAGTTCTAATCCTTATTTCCCTTTGAATACCTTGAAAATTTACTATATTTCTTTTATCATCTAGACACTCAATTGTTTTATGAAAACAATCTACCTTGGCCCTATGTCTCCACAACCAATTCGTTCCTGAGATGGCATTGTAGGACCCTAAAGGTGCTACAAATAAATTTACCTTAGTGGAGAAGTTTGAAATATCAATCTTAGCTTTGAACAAACATTGCTCTACCTAAGCCTTTGAGTGATTTGCATACTCCACTATCCATGGTTTTGACATAAAACCAGCTCTTCTAGGAAATTTACTTAAGACTCTAGATGACACAAATTTTTTTGTTGCACCAGTATAAAACATAATAGAAATAGGAACTCGAAATAATGTACCTATCATCTCAATGGGAGTAATCTGATACTTATCTTGTCGATTGTCAAGGGTGGCATGAATCCTTTGTTGAAACGCTTCTTGCTGCGAAGGAAGTACCATATTCCTAGGCTGCCTGTTCTACTTTTTATTAGGACAACAGTTAGCATAATGATCTCCACCACAAGAAAAACATCCTCCAATTGGTCCTCTCTTCTTAGATGGTCTACTCATAGCATCATCATTCTTCTTAAAATTGTCATTTTTCTTATAGTCTTCATTTCTACGTTCATTACCAAATCCCCCTTTATTTTTTTGATTTCCTTTATCGAACCTCTTGTTTCCATATCCTTTATAATTCTTCCTTTTATATGTCTAATCATTGAAGTTCTTATCAAATCTCTTACGTTTCTTTTCATGGTAAGCAGAAATGGATTTGATCTTCTGCTCCTGCTTAATTGCTTTCTCATACACCTGGTCCATTGTGTTTGGACCATGCACCTCCACCTCATTGCCAATTTGAGGATTAAGTCCCATAATAAATTTTCTTATTCAAAATATTTCATCCTTTTGATATTGAGGAACATGCTTCAACAATCTAGTAAATTTTTCTACATATTCAACCACAGACAGATCACCTTGCCTGAGGTTTCAGAAATCTATTAGCTTTTGATCAAAATATAGCTGTGGTAACCACCTCTTTCGAAAAAGTTCCATAAATTCATTCCATGTCACCTTTAAGGGACTTAATTCTAGTTCCATTTTCTTGTTCATCCACCAAGTGGATGTTTCTCCAAATAACTGATATGCTCCCCACACTGCCTTTGTAATCTCAGAGTAATTTCTGATTTCAAAGTATTTCTCCATTTCTATTAACCATGCTTCAGATGCATCACTAGTTTTTGTTCCATCAAATTTGGGAGGGATAATCTTTTTCATATCCTTAGATAGTTCCAGTGCAAGTTTGTCTTTTGTCTCCCTCTGAGTTTCACTATCATCTTGGTTTTCACTTGATGTGCCAAGATCTTGTTGTTTACTTTTACTTGCAATATTAGAATTCTCATTTTCACCCTCTGTATTATCAGTTTCATTCACTTTCTTTTCCAATTTGCCTAACCTTTCCTTAGTTTCAGTAGGCATATTAAGAATTCTATCCAATTTATTGGCGGAGTTTTCCTGAGAGTTGTGACCTTCTTGATCTTCTCTCTCATTAAACTCTGATTGATCCATGATTGTTTGTTTTCTCACCTGATTAAGCAAGTACTAATCAGTTCTATAATTTATCATTTTGTATATTATTAAAATATAACAATTGCTCACAACCATAGTTATTCTCAAACCAAAATTTGTCTTTATTATACTTTGCAAAACTATATATACATTCTTTAAAGATAGACATATCTCATGTTTCACTCAGTATTTACAATTGGGGTGTAACCTTCAAATTCATTGTCTGACACATTCATGAGGTGTATAACCCTCAGACTTGCTATCAGATGATAGTACAATGATTTCAGCTCTAGGTGGTATACAAGGATCCCTAGCGATCATGGGTACACTAATAGGGCAACAATTGACCATAATCTGAGCTACCGTCTTAGTTGTCTCTAGGATTTCTTTTTTCATTCGTTTGAGTCATGATAGAGCATTGGCAAAAGTTTCCACATCATCTAGCCAAATGTCATTTTCATCATTCATTTTCTCAATAGTCTTGATCATCACAAGTCATTTCTACTTAGCTTGCAGATAACATTCCTTACCAGGGAAGGACTTCCTTGCAGTTTTCTTGATACGTACCATCCTAGCACAGTAAATGAAATCATTAGCTACCTACATAATGTTGATTCCTAATCAGGTTAGTGGACTCATCAGCCCTAGTGCTAAACCTAGTTAGCTCTGATACCATATGTAACACCCGGTTTTGGTTTCACCCTAAAAACTAAGTTTTTAACTGTAGGTAATTTTTTTTTTTTTGAAAATTTAAAATAGAAAAGTAATTTGTTTCCAATTCCTATAACCAAGGAGAACATCCATCGACTTACAATAATCATGATTATATATCTTAAACAAAAGGAAATAATTATCCATAACATTTAAACAATATGTTGTTAAAAGTTACTTAGAACAAATCCAAGATAGGAACTTACCAATGTCACTACATCTCGATTGTTGACCATCCAAATTCAAGTCTTAGCAATCCTCAAGAATAAAGAAGAGAAAGTATCTTTAAGGAGCTTAACCTCCAACCATAGACCCTCGGTCTCCCGCACTCCTTCCTACCTAGAAGCGGCCCTACCCTACTCAAGAGGATAGACTTAGGATAACCAATGGTGTTTGCCATCTGAGTACTGGTGTTGTGACATATGTAACTTGTTATCATGCAATCCCCTAGATACCCTCTAGCCAAGCATGACCAATCCACAAGCTACACCATCCAGTCACCGTGAACTATCAATGCACTTGAGGCTCATGCATTACCTTGGCCAAAGGATTTGAATTTAATTAGCATTGTACCAATGCAAGTAATACGTTCACCCACCCCAACTTGACTTGAATTGATCACAATCCTACAGATTCCTATAAATAAATTTAATACAATGACCTTGATAATCTCAAGATGTTTGAAATTCATCATGCATTTATGCAAGGCAATAAGGTTTACTCTTTATCAACTTAGCTCCTTGAAACATTCCCATCTACATGATATAAGAATGGTTTTCTAGCTTATCGATCATTCGGATAACATTACATGTTGTTACAATGATCTCTAAGTTAGCCCATTGTTTAAATTATCCACTCTTTAGTGGACACTAAACTTAGCTATATTGTTTCAGAAGGGTTTCACAATAAACCAAATTATAGAATTCAAAATACTCGAAGGCCCTGAGTTAAAGTTTAAAGATTCTTAAAGGTCTTCTATGAACTATCTCATCTTTGACACAGTTTAATCTTTTATCATACTAGGTTTTTAGAAATCCTTTCATGTTGTTTCTATTTGTGAGGAAAATGCATGCAAGTTTATAAAACTATAACTCATTGTGTTGGCCCTAAAACTTCCTTATCTGACATGTTTGACGGATTAGACAAAAAAGTAACACCATTTACTTCTTAACTTTATCTCTTCCTTAACTCTACAAAATAGTTTGAATAATTTATAGTGAAAAGAGCTATATATATATAATGATTTAATGGATTTTTATTAGCTATCACTCACAGCTAGTGAAGAATACTCTCAATGATTGACTTACCAACTAAAGATTCAGAACTAGAGGAAGGCCGAGTAGTTTTACACATGTCGATATACATTCCACACTAATACTTCTCACCTACCGATGGTTAACACACTTCCAAGTCTTTATGAAACAAGTTATTAATAAATACGACAAGGCCAACTGTGGAAATTTCCTACATCGACTAGGGTTAGACCTCTATTATTTTGGAATGGCTAAAAACTAGTTCTTTAGCTAAACACAGTCTACTAAAGAGCTCACCACATATTCATATTTTTCAAAAAACAAACAAAACAATGACACAGTTTTAAGCAATCCATCAACAATGCTATCGCGGTACAAATGTGCTTTGGCTCTGAGTTTAATAACTATGGTGAGGTTTGAAAGCAAAAAGCATCATTACCATTTTGAAAGAATTGACACTCTATAGGTTTTAAAGTTACTAACTAATCCATTCATTACATCATCAAGACAATACTCAATTCCTCAAACAACAACTAGTGCCAATCCTAAATAATTATTCCTGTTTTAGCCAAGACAGTGTAGATTAGAAATGAATTAAAAACCTGTAGGAAATCTCCAGTGATAGTTTCCAAGATGGTCCATGAGCTTGTTCCTCTCTTACTCGTTCACACTTCTGTTTTCACTTAGCCACCTCCTGAAAACTGACTCACAAAACAACAACTAACTCTCCCACTCTCCAAAACATGCCCTATCAACAGGGTAACTTCCCTGCATGGTGTAACCATCCCCTCTAATCCGTGGCCACTACTAAAAAAAAGGCTTGATTTCCCACTAAATTCGCAACTACTCAGAAAAGTGGAGTTCAATCACTTGCGAGGTGACAGTTTTTAGTTTGAAAGATGTTTCACTACTCATAACCAATTATGAGTATAAAACAAATGCATAATTAAAAATTATGGATAAGCCGACAACCCATTCATAAGGGTTAAAGCTCAAAAGAAAATAGGTTGTTTCGAAATATAAGACATCATAAATAAGGACTTGAGTGAACTCCTTGAACTACTACTCGATTACTAACATCGTAAAAGAATAAAGAAGTACCTCAAATGACTATTTAAATATAACTAATATAATTTAGTATATTCCTTTATAATACGACCAAAGGTATTACACACCATGGTCTCTAGATTTAAAACATTATTTAAACCCTTTAGTATTCGATAATAGCCCAATAAAGAACAATTCAACATCCATCAAATTTTGCAAGGAGACGTTCACGTCATATGCTTGTAGCGCTTTACGACGACAATGACAAATTGAGCGCAAACACCAAAACAAGGTTTGGGATCAACTTACGCACAATTTTGACTTTTGCGTGAAACCAAAAACAAGATAAGACTTACAACTCGACCACAAGTATATACTTATAAACATATGAATAATATATTAGTAATTCATATTTGAGGACATGATTCAGAGTATTGTGACACTGATGTCGATTTCCCATACTCAATATGACGACTTAGGAAAGGAGAAAGACCTATTCTTGCAAACCTCGACTCTCATCTAAAAATGACTTAGCCCAAACTCAAAGATTAACTCAAAGCATCTAGGTTTGTCTACCTGATATGCATTTTCAGTGGTAAACACCCATGGTTACTCCATAGTCTATTCTCTCTTTCTCAAAGATACTTTCTCTTCTTCTTTCTTCCTGGCGAATATGTTCCATCTATTCCTGTCTTTGACAATCTCACATATAATTTGTGGTCAGAGTACCAATGTTCTAATCAAAACATATTTATATCAAATCATTTCATTTTCATATTGAAAAACATTTTAATTCATAACATCAATTTGATCATAATCAAGTAGATTCCATAATTTCATAAAATTAACCTTTTCTATTCATATTGTCAGTTCCTATGATGTTAAAACATATCCACATAACTGTACTATTTAAGAAAAAGTAAATAGTAATATTGAATCCAAAAAGGGGATGTAACACCTAAAATGAATTAGGGGGAAAAGGGTAGATTCCACATTAAATAAGATAATTGGATTCCTCACCCATGCCTGTAGTGCTAGTTTAGACTAAGGATGGGATGAGAAGCCCTGGTTGGCAAAACCAACTTCCTTATCCCGACGAAAGGAATATTTGTTCTACATGTGTCACCCTATGGGGCCTACATCTAGTGAGAGATTATCAGGGTAACCATAGATGGGAGCCAACGTCTAGTGAGAGACTATTAGGGTAACCCATGTCAAGGCCATGTGATTGCACTCTTCCCTACTGTAGTCTAGCATTCCCTAATTGTGTTCTCCCCATTCGTTATGTGACTGCCTCTAGAAGTGATGTTTGAGTTGCATGTGATGTTGATATTGACCTATGTTCTTTTAGAGTCATGTGTAGTCCTCACAGTTGTTAGACTATTGCCTTCATGACTATTTACTGTAGTGGGATATTATGTTATCTCCTAGCACAGGGGGTGGACCTTTGGGTTCTACATGGTTGGGTGGTTGTGCTTTATCTCCAATGGTTTTCCTTGCTGTTGATTTGTGTGCTAGAAGGATGTATCCCATGTAGCAGAATCCAAATCTTGTTCTAGCTTGAGGAGACAACTACTCATGTTCATGTTCTAGTCTTGTATAGTAGTCAAATCATGCACTGTAATTTTGATGTATGCATTCTAAATGTAATTAGAAAAGTGATATTGTAAACAATGTAATGATGTACTCTCATGTAAGGGAAAATTATATATGTACTTGTAGTTCTTTATACATGATATTGATGATTACTTAATTGATGATATAATATGGAAATTTAAGTGATTATTGATTTGATGCAATAGACTTAGAATGAATTATTATCACTAGTTAATTCATGATGTATGTTTAGATCTTATTAATAGTTTGTTAGTAATGTAGCCGCAGAACCTTAGAGGATAAACCTTAACATAAATGAGAAGTGTAGATATGATTTACATTACTTTGTTATCTCTTTCATTTAAAAAAATTGTCCATTTAGTATAGCATAGTTGTGTTGTTCTTTGGGGTTCCTTGGTGGGGCATTACATCTGGTATTAGAGCCAAGTTCTAACACTGGGTACTCTAGTTTTATATGAGCCCATTATATTGTCTTAGTTGCTTAGATTCTGGAGATTAGGTTTTCCCCTTTTTGTCATCCTTGCCTAAAAACCTGAGGTTATCCTTTGGTGGTGTCCATGTAGGAAGATGCCTAGAGGTTGAGGTCAATTTCAAGGATGTGGTAGGGGACACAGGAGAGGTGATGGCAATAGCCCTCCTCCTAGTTCCCCTCATGAGAGTCCTCAGGAAAGTGAGAATCAAAATTGAGAGAATCAGGGTCAGCTAGAGTTAGAGGGAGCTCAGCTGCATCATTTGCTTGAGGAGGTCCTTGCTTGCCTAGGCCCTAGGTAGGAGGTTGATCAGCCGGTGGAGAGGGAAAGAGAAAGGTCTTCTAGGAGGAGATAAATTACAGCAGAGCAGGAGGCTATCTTAGCAGGTCACATGAGAGACCTCTTGAGGGCACGTCCTCCCACTTTTGATAGTTCTAATGGTGGTTTGGAGGCAAAGACTTTGTTGATAGATTTGGGAAAGTGTTTTACCCTGCATCCGTATGGTAGTAACACCAAGGTGACATGTGCCATCTTGCACCTTAGAGGTTTTGTGTCTACATGGTCGTGGTTGGAGGAGTAGAAGTTACATTTGGATATTGGCATAGTTTCTTGGGAATTGTTTTTGGAGAGGTTTAGAGATAATTTCCTGTCAGAACACTGGAAGCAACGACGTGCTGATGAGTTTCATGGGTTGAGTCAAATGTCTATGATAGTGGATCAGTATGAGCATAGGTTCTATGAGATTAAGTAGTACTTAGGTATTGGTAATGATGAGGCCATGTTGGTTCAACACTTCATTAGGGGATTGAATGCCCATATTAGTGGAGGAGTCCATGTCTTTGAACCTAAGGCCATGGAGGTGGTAGTCAAAAAGGATCGTCTAGTAGAGGAGAATTTAACAATGGCTCTAGGAGGTCATACAAGTGTGCAGATTGGTAGTGCGCCCTCGGCAGGCTTCGGGTCTCATGGTGGTCAGTCTTAGGAAGTGGGTTCTTCTAGGAGCCATCATGCACCTACTAGAGCAGATAACAGTAGTGGTAGTATTCCCAGTTGAAACCAAAGCATTCTCTTTCTTTGTAGGGTAGTAGGTTTTAGTTTAGGAAAAATCAGAGTTGGCTGCAAAACAAGCGTAATCATTTTGATCAACTAGCTTAGAGCACATAGTCTGTAGTTAATAGTGGTAGTTTCTAGTAGGCCAATGCACCTGCAGGTGGTGGAGGATATGGCAAAGGTATAGGATGTTTCTGTTGCGGCCAGCAGGGCCACATAGCCAAACAGTGTCCACAGAAGAACACTACAGGATTTAGTCAAAGGCCGGCAACCTCAGAGCCAATTATAAGTGATGCAGGTAGGTCTCATAGGGTGTTTGTAGCAATAGATAACCACCAAGTAGAGCATCAAGGCACCGTTGTGGAGACTACAGGTGTGTTGCAAGGTATTGGTATTTCCATCCTTTTCAACTTTGGTGCTTCTGATTCTTTCATTTCCCCTTCTTTAGTGGAGTGCTGTGGATTGGTGGTAGCTAAGGAGGATGTTAGGTGGTAGGTCGAATTGGCCTATGGAGCTAGAATAGTAGTAGAATCCCTTGTGTATGGTTGTGGTTTGAGGATTGGTTCTCTCTTTACCATGGTGGACCTTCGCATCATACCCCTAGGATCTTACAGTATAGTGTTAGGTATGAATTGGTTGGATGATCATCAAGTAGTGATAGATTGCCAACGTAAGTTAGTGTGGTGTAGAGGTAGTTGTCATAATTGGGATGTCCATCTCATTGCCATGCAGCTAAGGATATGTATGCATCAGGGTTGCCAGTTGTTTTCTGTGAGAATTAACGATTTGGAGTTAGGGGAGAGTTAAGAGATGTCCCATGATGGTCATCATATCCTTAATGAGTATACATATGTATTTCCCAATGAGATTTTGGGAATGCCACCTAAGCATGACATTGATTTCAGGATAGATCTTGTTCCCGGAGTAGAACCTACCTCATGAGCTCCATATCGGATGACCACTCAAGAGCTTAAGGAGTTTTTGGTGTAGTTACAGGAGTTGTTGGCAAAGGGGTTAATTCATCCTAGTGTCTGTCCTTGGGGAGTACCTATCATTTTTGTGAAGAAAAAGGATAGATCCCTTCGGTTGTGTATTGACTATCGGCAACTAAATAAGGTGACTATGAAGAATAGATATCCCTTGCCACAGATTGATGACCTCTTTGATCAAATTAAGGGGGCTAAGGTGTTTTCAAAGATTGACCTAAAGTTGGGGTATCATCAGTTGCATATCTTTGACGCACATATTCATAAGACAACATTTGACACTCGCTATGGGCACTATGAGTTCACTGTTGTGCCATTTGGGTTGACAATTTATACACCTTCTATGTTTATGAGCCTAATGAAAGGTGTATTTCGCACCTACCTTGATAGATTTGTCCTTGTGTTCTTGGATGACATATTGATTTATTCGAGGTCTATCGAGTGAAAGGAAGCTAGGTTTGTAGAAATCGCTTCCTACACCAATCTAATGAGGAGAGATGAGTTCAAATTCTTTTTAACCTTTACAATTATAGTGTTATTAACCCAACAATAGAGATATTGCAGCAATACAAAACACAAGAATGTAAGACAGAAGAATAGAGAGACAAGATATAATGTGGGGAAAACCCTTATAGGTGGAAAACCCCACACTCCAAAACCTGTACAATGTATTATCTAAACAAGGTTTACAACACACTTGCAATGCAAGTTTTTACATGAGTCTTGGACATTGCTATATGGAGACAATCTAGTAGCATAACAGTACCTGTCAATGACATAATACATCTCCTCTCAAAGCACCTGCTTAAATAGAAGTTTATAAGGCAAAAATGGGTTTTTCTTGAGATGGGCATCCAACTTGGCCTCATGGCCCAAAACCCCGCCTAGGGACACTTGTCCAACACTGCAGCATGGTCATGACACTTGTCATATCACCCCATCCCAATATGATCGCATATTCCCAAGTTGGGTAATGACAGATGCTCTTACGACTCTTACAAGTTCTATCATAGAATCCATCATAACTGTCATATCTTATAGTTGTAAGAGAATCTATCATAACTGCCTAAAAATAGCATATTCTCTTACAACATGTCATAACCCTCATTGGGACACCCAAAGATGCCTTCTTCCAAGATGCCTTGTGACACATGTCTTCACATGTCATAGTATCTTCTATTTCTGACTCTTACGCGTCATAGATTCTATCATAGGAATCTGTCATAACTATTTTAATCAAGATTCACTTACACACTAGTCAAAGTGCTGACACATGGAAAAATTCCTCTACCACTAAGTGGTGTAAGGAAGTTAAAGTAGTGGAAACAACTTCCTACACCAATATTGAGGAGAAATATTATGCAAAACTTTTTAAAAAACTGATCTAACAATTATAGAAAATCTAGAAGCACATTCAAAGAATGAAATAAACAATAAAACACAAAACACCAGATATACATGGGGAAAACCCTTTTGGGTGAAAAACCCCACCCTCCAAAATCCTGCTCAATGTATTCCAAATTCAATACCAAGATTACATATACTTGTAGAGCAAGTTTATTACAGGAGTATCACTAGTAAATAACTTTGGAAGCATTTCAGCAGCATTCTGGCAACATAACAATACCTACAAACTCAACATACAAACTACTTCTCAAGCCTCCAATTTATCGACTTCTGGCTATACAAGAAACCATCTATGGTTTTACAAAACCATGTGCGAAGCTTCTCAGCCAAGATTCCAGTATAAAAATAAGCTCTCACGTCCAAAATGAAATCCCCTATTTTTGACCCTTACAGATGTCATAGAATCTATCATAATATGCCTAAAAGTAGGCCTTCCATAATATACCACCATGTGGGCATCTTTTGACACTTAATAAACCAATTTCAAAGCACTGACAATGCATAACAGTTGTAGGAAAAAATTAAATAAAAATAACTATTATAGGAAATATCCAGCAGGGTTGAGATACCTCATTTCCTAACATTCTCCCACTTGTTGAATACCTTACAAGAGCCAGTGGAATCACATCATCATGGATCAACTGCTAGGGGCCAAAACACCCATAGACTTAGAACACCACTTGAATTTTGCTATGCTCATGGGCTTAGTTAATGCATCTACAACATTTGCCACAGTCTCTACCTTTTCCAGCTTCACCTTGCCATCCTTAACCATATCTCTCACGAAGTGATACTGAACATCAATGTGTTTGGTCCTGGCATGAAAAGTCAGGTTCTTTGCAAGGCAAATTGTACTCTGACTATCACAATAAATTGTAGTTACACCCTATTTCAATCCAATATCTAAACACAAATGCTTTAGACAAATGGCTTCTTTATAGGCATGAGTAGCTACCATGTACTCTGCCTCAGTAGTGGACAAAGCAACCACAACCTGTTGCTTGCCATCCAATTGATTACACCACCATTAAGAGAAAATACATATGCACTGGTGGACCTTCTGCTATCGACATCACCAGCCCAATCTGAATCCACAAAATCATGAATACTTAGAGAATGTTGATCTATCTCCTATACCATGAGAACAAATAGAGTACTCTATTGTACCCTACAAATATCTGAAGACCCTCTTAACTGCATCCCAATGCACTCTTCCAAGATTAGACATATAACGAGAAAGAACTCCCATTGCTTGGGAAATGTTTGGTCTTGTACAGACCATAGCGTACATTAAGATTCCAACTACACTCTGTTAAGGCACTTTGCTCATGTCTTTCATCTTTGATAGGGATGTAGGACATTGTGAAATAGAGAGCTTCATTCCCAATGTAATAGGAACACAAAGTGGTTTACAATCCTACATGTTAGACCTTTGTAAAACTGAACAAACATACTTACTTTGGCCAAGCCATAGCTTTCTATTCTCATGATCTCTTTTGATCTCCATCCCAAGTATGTGTTTTACTGCACCAAGATCTTTCATTTCAAATTTCGCAGAGAGCAGAGATTTTAATCCTGCAATCAAAGATTTGCCTTTCCCAATAAACAACATGTCATCAACATATAAAGTAATTACCAGGAAATGATCACCATCAGATTTAAAATATACATAGTGATCAGATTTAGATTGTACAAATAGTTATACTGATCCATTTTTGAGCTCCATAAAAAAGCCTCAAAAACTATGCCAAACTATCTCCCAAACTGAAGAAAGAAACTACCAAAAAGCCCTCCAAGGTGGTCCCACCAAAAAAATGCTTTATCTGCCCAATAAGACTCCATTTTTGTCCATATCTTCCTAAAAGAAAGCAAACTCAAAAAAATAAGATATTGTTTGCTTTACTTGTTTTAACTACACAAATAATGTATATTTCAAAGCAATTTATAGACACATTGCTTTAAAACATCATTTTACAATGAATTGCAGTTTTGTCTTTTCCTCAATTTGATCCTGATTTGATCTTTCACAAAAAAACAATACAAGGCTTTGATATTACCCATGCCAAGTGTATTACATCTTATGAGCATTTGATTCTTCTATAAAAAACCATAAAATATACAAGATATATATATGGTTGTGCAAAAATAGAAGCCTATAAGGCTTACCCTCCAAATGATCTGCAAAAAATCATCTAAGGGAATATGAGGTTCACAACTAAGGGACCTAGGGCATATGGCATGTACATTATCTTCAAAGGGGACTAAGGTGTTTTTTAAGGCATCAAGCCTTAGCATAGAATATGCAAAGGGACCTAAGGTTTTTGACACAATTCTAAGTCTTGAGACTTAGGCATAAGAATTGATAAGATACCACGATGGGTATTAGTTTGGGTAATGAGAAATAAACTGAATGTGATAAAAATGCCCATCAAACTTAGGGAAAGATGTAAACCCTAATCACAAAACAACATTCACCCTACTTTCTCAGGCTCATTTTGACTTGCAATTTTTCAATGAAGGCTCTCTACCCCAGTCACCATAGGGTTAGGGTTTGGAGCTTGAAACCCTTGTTTGCTCTGTGTTAGAGCATGATCTTTTTGAAGATTTCAATAGGAAACAAAAGGTAAACTTCCCTATTATCTTCGTGGTATCCATTTCTTTCATTTATCTTTGATTTTCTCTGGTTCTCTAGTTATCATTGGTCACATCTATGACTCCTTTCATGATGCATTTTGTTGTTCTCTGTTTCTCTGGTCATCATTTACTTGTCTCTATTGCTTTGAGCTGCAATGGAACCCATTGCAAAAAAAAACTCTCACGGCCTTCAAAAAACATAACTTACTCAGAACAAAAGGAAATCTTTTGACTTGTCGATCTGATTAATACTCTATGTATTTTGCATCATTATATTCCATAGTTGTAATTATATGTTATTTTTGAGCATGAAATGAAGTCAAAAATCTTCACTTTCTTTTACATCTGCAAATTCCTTCAAAACAAAGACTTCTCTGTATTTGGCCGTGGCTTCTAATGATATTCTAAGCATGTTTGAGTTCAAATGATTTCAAAAATCTTCTCTTCCTTCTGTGTTATGAAGCTTTTTCTATTTAAATCAATATGGGTTTTGATGTTTGTGTACAAGAAAATGCATCCAAACATATATCTTTATGTGGGTTTGCTTCTATGAGGCCGCGACTATTTACTCCTATGTATGTAACTTTTCTTAAAAACCTAGATGGGTTCAAACTCTTAAGAAAATAGGGCCTTCCTTTGCCATAGGCCATGGCCATGTATGACATCCTTGAGTATTTTTGGGAACAAAACCCCAATTTTTTTTAACATAACATACAGAATAGGCTTCATTTATCATTTCCTATATCTTTCTCTATTATTTGGGCTTGAATCTTTTCATTCTCCTCTGTATTAATCTTTTAAACTCAAAACCACAAATGGGTTAAAAGGGCTAAGAGGAAAACTCAGACCCTGGCTGCGACATTTCCTCTAGCACTATGTAAAATCATTGCTTGATATTGCTATTCCTTTTGTCACAACAAATTTTCACACTTCTATTCAAAACAAGTTCACTCCACATACATGGTTGTCACTTCATCTCTTGAAATGATTATTATAGATGGGGCAATGAACTTGGAGTTCATGTACTCACATGATGAGACAGTCTTTCAGCTAAATATGAATATGCATTTCAATTCTATTCCCCTTGAGGTTCAGGGGCAACATGTTGGGCTCAACCCTTGTGGGAACCCACTTTACACCACATGTTGAATTGGTCTTTGAAACAAAAACATGATTTCACCTGTACCTGCCTAGGAAACAAACATGTTAGATAAAATTGGTGAAGCTCAATAATTGTTCCTCTTTCAATCTCTCTTGCATGTGAATGATTTGTATATGATTTAGTACACTATAGGCAATGTATTATGCCTTTGTTGATAGGCACATAGGGAACTCATAACCAGGGCTCTAACAAATCTCTTCCAATCCTATAGGTTCTTATGAAGGTTGAGAGAAAGGACAGAAAACAACCTCAAAAATTGAAAGCATTGAACAGGCAATGATGGCTATGTTCTATCCCTTTCTTATTTCCAGATGCATATTATATTTCCTATGTTTGTACTAGTTCAACTATTTCCACAACTTGTATGGGACATTTGATATGTTATGTTTTCATTCAATACAATGCTTATTCCATTTGTGTATCTCATTTGTAAAATTGAATAATCATTGTAATGAAATGAAACAACTTAGATCTCAAGCAAAACTCTGCAATGCAATGAATGATTAACTGAAACCTTTTTCCTCTATTGTGACCATGCATCATAATTGAATCCTTCAAGCACTCCAACTATGCAAAATAAGATAATAGGCAAATGTTAAAAACTAAATGAATTGAATGTACTCCAACTCTACCAATTTCGACTATAGAGAAAAATTGGTAACAAACATGCAATACTTAAACTAAAACAAAACATAAAATAAATTGGTTCAAATGATTTATCTTTAAAATTTAGTGTTCTTCTAGACCTTTGGAGAAATAAATCCTCATATCAGTGCTTTATCAAGGCAACAGAATCAAATCTCATAATGCAAATGTTTCTTTTTGACATCAAAACCTCAAACTCAGAGGGTATACTTGTATCATTGTCTGACAATAACACGCCCAAAAAAGAGTATCTCTTGCAATTGTGCTTACAAATCCTTAAATGAATACACAATCCTCTATATTTCACTTAAAGCAATTTAATTCATTCCTTGAATGAAAGCAAGAAATAAAATATGCAACTCAGGAAAATCTGAATAGATAAACACATAGACAATTGCAAGAAACACACACATACAGTGTTGCTCATATATTGTAATCTAAGATGAAACATGTCATACAAAAATTTGAACACCTACAAGTAACATTATCCTCTGCAAACCTGACAATATGAGCCTCTCTACAAAAGAAAATACTTTCCAAATGTGTGGTTAGCTTGTATCTAAAAGCCCAGAATCCCCATATTACAATCTTGCAAGCTCTATATAAAGCAAAACTATGTCGGTCTAGAATCCTCGCTACAATTTTTTATTATATCCTTTGGCTTTTCATTTAATATTTGTGACATTGGAACTTGTACCTATAACATGATTTGATCTTGTCTTGAAAATAGACTCATTGAATAGATTTGAACCATTGAAGAAAACCAATCCTCATGTTGATACTGCCACTTATGCATGAAACTATTATACTACTTTGGAAATCACCAAAATAAATCATCTGATTGGTTGGATATATGATTGGCATCTTTATCTTTTTTTCCCACTCATATGCTCTTTTATTTCAACACAATGTTTACCCACTGCTTGTATTCCTATGTAACCTCTTCAAGCCAATGAAGAAAAACCCATTTATTGGCCTTTATTTTTCACTCAACAGTGAAAAAATTCACTTCTGGGTAATTTCCCAACTCACTGGCAGTGGAATAAAATCATTAACCTTTAGACTAACATCCCAAAGCTTCTCAGTTTACCCTACAATTAATTTTTAATTTCACCTATAGCACATTCTTTATCTGTTTGTTGCTTGCATTTTGTCAAACAATTGGTAAAGGTCAATTCTCTCTGTGCATTTTATCTACAACTATTCTACTCTTTATCTGTGCTTGCATATTAACTCTCTTTCCTATACCCAAACAATGGAAACATAGGTCAAGTCAAACTAAAACTATGTAGAGGCATTTCTAGAGCTGCAAGGGTGTTTTTATGGTTGCACTAGGCACCCAAAAAATGACTAAAATAACATTGAAAGTATTCCCAACACATGAGAATAAGTCCTGACATCATTTGGAAGGTGGAAAATACTATTTGTAGCACATATAAAACCTCAAAAATCTGCCCCAAAGCCAAAAATGCAAGGACACTCCATCTAGTCACTGATCCCATGAAGTGTTGAAGACCATTTAAAATAGTCAAAATACCTTTTAAGAAACAAATCCCATGGAGAAGAAATTGTAGCGGCTCCCGTAGTGTGTTGCTACACATTATTATTGCCATACTTGACCAATGGGAAGCCTTGCACAACAGCACAGCCCTGGGAGGAGAGAATAGAGTGAGTTGTGCACTACTGCGTTGAGCTCACAAAATGCTTTAAATAAAGTATAAACATTATAATAATGTTTATTTAAAATATTTATCATTCAAAACATTATATTGCCAATAATTTTTTTTAAAACTGCATTTTTCAACCTAGGAAAAATGGCAATTAGTTAATTTCTCCTTCCTGGAAAATGACACAACATCATTGTGGGCACACGAGATGATGAAAGGCCATGAAAACTTGCATAGGGCTATAAGCAATTATTTAAAACATACCTATGTCTCCAAAATTCACACCACCAAAAGATTTTGGGACCTCCTTTGTAAACTAGGCCCTCGAGGGCTCATTTTTTTTAAAATCATTTTCACACAACGAAACCTCGGATCACCACAAAAATGAATTTAGGAACACATGAAGGCAAGTCAACAACTAGGTTGTCACTAGAACTAGAAAATTTGATCTTTTTTATGGGACCTTCCAGAGAAGGCTTGAAACATGACAACAAATTAAAAATTATGTAAGAAGACATCTTGGAATAATGCAAACTAGTAGACACACTTCTAATAACCCATAAAAACTTTGCACCAAAGGATTTCTCTTGATGAATCACAGATTACTAAATTTTAATTCTAGAAGTTAGGAGCATGCTAAGTGCCATGGGGCTTGAAACTTAACTGAAACCACCAAATGAAATGCTGCAAAGCACTAAGAATTTACCAAAATGACAGGTGCTAACAAAAACCTTTACTAATTTCATGAATGTTGATTATAATACCCCTCTATATTCTTGATTCTTTCTGGTGTGCTTCTTGTTGGTATGTAGGTGCTTAGGGTATTCTTCTAGTTTATTCCCATATGGATAACCTTATTATTACTTTCAAAAATTAGTTTTCCTATTGGTCTAGTTTTCTTAACATAAAAGAAAGCATTACTTTGATACTCAATACATGTACAATCTCTAGGGGAACAAGTGTGTATGCCCTATCTATGGGGTTTGGAGGGCTCCTCCTCTTTTATTGATTGTCTATTTTTAGTCCAATTGAATTTTGTTAATTGTTAAAATTGATGTGGCAAGAGTCTTTTTAAGACTTGAAGACCCACTTTTTAATCAGTTGTTGTTTTATTTTTTTGTGTTTATGTTAAAAAAGAGAGCTAAGGACCCCTATACTTTATATTTAATTTCCTATCTTAACATTAATTCGTAGTTATCACTCCCATAGATTATTATTGAATTAATTTAGGTTGATTATGCTTAATTGGTTATATTTATTAAACTATCCTAGACTAACATTGGGGTTGACATGTAGATTGTTCAAAAAATGAGGCCTAGTCAAATAAATAAAGAAATGGTTCTCTCTACTATATAAAGGGAATCCCAATGGTTTCAATTTTAGATGATTAGTGCCCAATAGAGGTGCCTCTATAGGCATAATTAATGTTCAAGTGTGATTGCTTCTTGTTGCTTTGGTAGATGAATATTTTGTTGTGTCCTATTTCAACATGTGACTTTACAATAAGTCAATAGCTATTCAAGAATTTGGGATCTCATTCATGATTTGTTCCTCATTTTGAAGTGATGAAGATAAAACCTTAATTGTTGGAGTGAGTTATTATCTTATAAAATAATGATTGACTGGTGTTTTTAAAGCACTTCTTGATTTAGGAGAAACACTTCCAATTAGGGAAAGAACTTCATCATGTGATTTAGTGGTTGAATTTTGTGTAAGAGAAGCTCCCTTCTATCAACTATAGTAGGTATTTCTCTACCCTTGGGTGAGGTTGAAAGGTAGGGGGTTTGGCTTGGTCAAGCCTCAAGGGGAGAAAAATTGATATGATTCCACATTCATAATAAATGTTTCCCTATTATAGATAGGCCCTAGGGGCTATTGATTACTCCTTGATCAAACTAGGATCTAAGTGACTACCAATCATTAATCATTTTCCACACGTGGAACCCTGCTACTGAGAACAACTATGTGAGCCTCAATCCCTAACATTTAGGGATCATGATCTTCTAATTATCTATCTCATTCAAATGATCTCTTTTTCCACCATTATAGAGTAAATGAGGGCTCCTACTATCAACTATAGAATGGGGTGGGGGACTAGAAAAAGGATCTTAACCTAGGTGGTGTATGAGACAAATTATCAGTTGTTCCCCACTCTAGAATGGTAGGGGTCTCTATACAACTTTTGTTCCTATTAATATGTGGTAACTAATCATGCTACAGGGGCTTCGAGTACACACAACAAGGAAAATTTTGGTCACTTTCTCAACCGTGGTTTTCCCCCAAAATAATTAACTCCAGTCTACATATAAATTGGTAATATGTATTGCTCTAGTATGCCTAACATAATATTAACAATTCTTGCATCATTTGTGTCTCCATCCATGAATTTATTAGATCATAAACCTAGAGTTAGTATGGCTCTAATGTTGTATACTCCATTATTGGTGGTGTGACCTTAGTTTGAGTGGATGGTTCCTCAATTATAGATTTTGTGTTGTAAATAACAGAAATAGAAAAATGACTTTTTGTGGATGGTCATGGATCAAAATAACTAGAATGTATTTCTCAATCTAGAATGTTTGAACTTGTTTTCTAGGGTCTCAATTCTAGGAGAGAGCCTAATCATCATACAAGGTTATTTATGTTTCATGTATGAACAAATAATTGAATACCAATGATTTAGTAATGCCCTATATAGGTAGGTGTGAGGTCAAAGAAATGATAGCATCACTGAAAATAAATTGTTAGATGGAACCAAAAACAAAGCCAACACTCAAAATTTGTTCTTTGGGCTTCACATTTACTCAAAATTAGGCTGCATAAAGATACACATTGAAGGTGATATACACTTAATCATAAATGTAATAATAAAGCAACATACTCCAAATTGGAAGATCACAAATATTTTCACTAAGTGTTGGGAGACCTTGGATCATTTTGAAGAATACAAGGTTAGCCACATTTTCTGAGAGGCTAACATTAAGGCTAACAAACTAGTGAATGTGACAATTGATATGCCAAATAAATATATGCATGCCAAGTCAATGGAAGTGTGGGAAAAATTGGAAATAGGTCGACTTCCCATTTCACATGAGCGACAATAAAAATGAACATCATGAACTAGTATGGCATGATAGATGGCTTGCTTAATGGCAGAAGAGGATGTCCCAAATGAGATGGGAACATTTATGATGAAAAATATGCCTAGTACTACAACAAACAATATATACATTAACCATAATTCCATTTACAGTGAAGTTGACAATATGGATTCAATAATATGTCTCAAAGCAAGGATGAGGCAAATTGATTTCATGGGACATATCTTAGATCTCAGGCTGAGAAAGATATTCAAATCATGGTCGATTATTGTTTTAGACACAATCTACATGATTATTGGGGATAATTTCATATCCACTTCTCATAAATATAGGGCAACTATTGACATATCCTTTATGATGGTTTCTATGCTATTAGATTTGGGGGAGATAAAAGATGGTATTCGGGTGGTGGCAGAGACACTAATTAAACCACATTGGCATGGGGACTAAGAAGACCTTTGATGATGTTGTTCTCAACTTCATGTTCTTTCCCAACAATGGCACTTGTCTTGTGATGCTCTAGTCATATAATGAATCGTGGGTAACTTTTCTTATTACAATGATGGGATAAAATGATGAGGAGCAAAAATAGGACATGTGGTGTGAAAAATTCCTCAAGGATCTCTCGAGAGTAGTATATTCCCATGGCACATACTAGCTCTTTTCTATTGACTCTAGTAGCTCGGACTCTAGAACTAATGGGGCAGAGAAGGGGGAAGCAGTCAATGATGACTAGGTGTAGAAAACATTTTAGAGCAAATGCACATAGGTTAGGAATTTATAGTATAATGTTGATATGTAATTATCTATAGTATGAATAGGGAATGCATAAATATGTGGTTCTTTGTATCAGATTTGTTTTAAATATATTCACCCAAATAGGGTTTTTTCTTAAGGTCCTCTAGAGTAGCCATTTCTAATCTTGATTTATCAAGAGTGGCTCCGATGGCCACAATTCACTCATAAAAGAAGTAAAAATTTAGTTTAAAATTTTAAAAATTATCATTCCATTATAATTAAACATTTATGGATTATACAAGTCTATGACACATTAAATTATCTTATTTATAAGATATTGTGTCATGCTATAATTTAACTAGTATTTTTGGAAGTGGGTCTTTTATTATTTATTTTTCACTCAATATTATATTTTGAATTTTGTAAAAATACTATAGGAACTAATTTGGTATTATGTTATCTTATATATTTTATATTATAAAGTTTATAAAATAATCCCATAAAATACTCATTGAAGCGCCCCATGGCACACAACATTACAAATCCAACTATTTATGACTTGCAGTTATTGATGACAAGGACTAATGTTGACATAGACACAACAACCAATGAAGAATTTGAGAATAATATTCATTTATTTTCCACAAAGGATAATGTGCATAATCATAATAGAAGAAAATAATACTCATTGAAGCACCCCTTGACACATAGCATTACAACAAAAGTGGGTACTATTAGTGCACCATAAGGATGAGAAAATGGCAAGCTTTATGTAGAGTTGTTAAATGCTAAGGATGTAACTTTAATGTTAACTTCCAATATTTGGATAGAAGAAAGTCTTGTAAATGGAGCTCCGAGGTATGTTCGAGAAATAATATAAAAACCTAGAAGTGTACCACTAGAACCACTGACATATGTTATGGTTGAATTTGAAAATTATTCAGACATACCATTTGAAGATCAAACTCAAAAAACATTAACAATTACACCAATACAAAGGTCCACCACACAATCCAAATACCCTTAAGATTAGTTTGGATATTCACAATACACAAATCACAAGGTCTCACTCTTTTAAAAGCTACTAATGACATAGGAAATGGACTGAATAGAATTAACACTTGTGGACATATTTCATGTAAATTCAATACAAGGTCTAAGAATAATTCTACAATTTACATATGACCATTATGAAAAGATGAAAAAGGGAAAACAAGTTGCCAACTAAAAATCTGGAGGGTAGATAATCAAATTATTAGAAGATAAATGATGTGATGTAATTCATACAAATCTATTTGAATGAATATGAGGTAATGAACTTGTAATGACCTCATGTTCATAGTTTGGCGAGGTAGTTAATGTAAGAAAATATCTTGAAAGTAGGTGTGAATTGATGGTTCTTGGATGAAGAAACTATAGAAGAAAAGGGAAGTGGTTAAGGCAAGAAAATATCTCTGCCAGATATCATTGGCTATATGGTCTATAGTGCATTGTCTTTTATCCTGCAAATTGTATAAATATCTACTGTAGCATTTGCAACTAGAAGATCTGACAGAAATCTACCTTCCATTATGCAAATGGATGCCCTTGCCCCATTTGAAAGTTGTCATTTTGGCACGATAGTGAGGATGCTAGCTAAGGTTGTGGATTTTGGCTTTACTTCTGCCATTTGCATTTGCTTGAAAGATTCTAAAGTCTCGAATAGATCCATTTTGTGTGTATCCTACAGTCAACACATGATATTTTTGGGTGAAAGGAATTTAAAATAGGAGAGGGCAGCAGCTAGAGGAGTGGGGATTATGCCTACTAATTGCATTTGGTTGAAAGTTCCCAAGGCTGTTTCAACAAAGTTCCATAGGAGAGGCTAGTAAGTTAATAGAAATGGTGCCTCCAATCACACTGCAAACCCTCCAGATAATTGAATGAGGAGGCAGTGTTCAGTTTTTGTGGTTCGACAACATCACTATAGTGACTCCACATCTAAGTTGGAGAATGGCATGCAGGTTTAAATAAGGGAGTGCAAGTCCAAACAAGATCATGTCTAGCATGTGTAGGAGGCTGAGAAGGTGAGGCACAACCTATGAGGCATGGCCTGTTATGAGCCATGACCTGTGATGAGAAAGGACCTACTCTTTGAGGCTTGTGGCCTACTTTTTCAAGCTCATGGTATAACAAATAGGGGCATGACCCTTACAAAGAGGGCTTTGACCCTTTAAAACATGGGTTCAACCCATCTAGACAACTCTTCTTATGCTCCACAAAGAAACACAGGAGGAAGAAAATCTCAGGAATGTAAAGCAAATTTACAAGATTGAGGTACATTGAAGGGGAGTGCAGCTAGATCTAAGGTATTTACCTCAATCTTTTATTACTTCCAGCACAAAACTAAAACATGTTATCTTTTATTTCATTAAGCACAGAAAGTTGAAACCCATCGTTACCATGTAAAAATAATTATGCCAAAAGTTATTTCAATGCAAGTTACTTACAACACCTCTTTCCATGAAATTATTTGTTTATACAGAGCCCATTCTATTCGACCTGTCAATTTTATTGTTTTAGTGATGTGGGTATGAGCAATAGATTATTATATATGGACTAGAGGGGATTAAGTAGTGAAAGTGAATGGGCAAAAGATGGGAGCTACTTGATTGTGCATTTTATGGATATCTAGGTGTTAAAAATGGTAGGACTAATACTTATTTTGTATTTTTCTATTGGAATATAAATCTATAGCCGTTGAAAAAGTTTTAAATCTCATGGAAGATGTAAAGGGGAGTAATAGATTTAAGAGTGTTTATTATGATAGAAAATGAAGAGGTCTAAGCGCCATGAAACCTTTTGTAATACGATGCCTTCTCTGAAAGAGATTTTCATTATAACTCTTCTTAAGAGTATGAAGTGTCTCTATTTTAAACATTATGGTCATGTTCTATGGACACACCAGCCTTGGGAAAACCATCGACTTTGAGTAAAGAATGTTATGGCACTAAAATACCTTAGTAACATTGATTTAGGTTTGTGCATTGAAATTTAGTCACATAATATCTAATTGGGAAAATCTTCTTGCAACATAAGGATCTAAGGGATTACTGTAGAAGGAAAGGATTAAGTTTTCCATTTTGTAAGTCTTTTTAACATTTTACTTTTCTATGTTAAATATTGTTGACAATATGTAATTCTAGGTTTTGAGTAACCTTGCAATACTGTTTGTTGTGCTCTCTTATGACTTTCATGCATACCTTTGTGAACAGTGGTCATATTGGGGTCACTAGAGTTATTACAAAACTAATCTAACTAACAAAGAGCTATTTTAATAAAACTACACTATCATTGAAAACTTCTATTCTGTAGGTCACACTTATAATATTTACAATTTCAAATTTATATTTCAGTGTTTCAATAAATTTTTGGATACCTCATTTGGTTAAATGAAATGAGCTTAGATCTAGGATATTGATTCCTCATGCATGGCCTTGAGTTCTTGTAAAGCCTAAGGATGCATATGAGAAGGCCTATCCATCTGCGGGGCATTAAAACATGCTTGTTTGAGTCTCCCCATTGGTATGAGTAGTGTACTTAATTCTGTGTGGTGCTATCCCTTTGAGCACACATGATGAATCCCCATCTGATCTGTACTCTAGTGTCTAGTGCCTTCGTAGTCATGATTAGTACTCAACATTCTATTTGATGAGCATCTCTATGTTATGACCGTGGCGTTATGCATTGTTTTCCATGTTTGCTCTGTGATTGATGTGGGTGTTGGCCATCCTATATACCCTTGGCTTGTTACTTCTGTTTGGGCCTTCTGACTATCTCTGCGCATGGTGAGGTGGTCTCGTATGAGTCCACATGTTTAGGAGGCATTGCCACCACCATTGGGGACCGGTGAACAGGTTATTGGAGCACTAGATTGGAGATGTTCTCACTCTCCGTTACCCTATCTGTTGTTGTACCTATTCAGTCATTATATCATATTTAGGACTATGTTATTATACTTGTATATCATACTCATGGCTATGCCATTGCATGGTATATTATTTTATGTAATTGTACTCTCTTAAGAGAGATGTAATCATGCAAGTTAATGAGAAGAAATGAGATGTTTACTATTTGGTTTACGGATTTCTATGTGGGTATCAGATCCACTTGTTCTATGATGTTTATGGATTCATGTTTATATTTGGAATGGGTTATAGGAATATTTGGGTTGGTGTTTTAAAATGAATGTAGTTTTATAATGTTTTCATCTGGAGGATGAATTAGTCCTCTCCTTTGGGTTGTACATTTGGCCATACTTGGCCATGACTGTTGTCGATCTATCGAGTCAGTAATCATATTATGTATATGATATCTATTTATGTCAAAAAAAATTATCTTATCCTCTTTTGGCTCTTACCCTTAAGGGTCACGGGGTGGGATGTTACATCTGGTATCAGAGCCCTTGTTCACACATTGGGAGCTCTGGTGTACATGAGCCTTCTATATTTTACTATTTTTGGCATGTGTGGTGTGAGCTTGTTATATTGTTTGTCATAGTTTTGATTTCTTTTATGCCTTAGCATAGCATTAGTGGGTTAAGTTAGAACCCAATTCTTAGAAATCATGGAGGAAATAGCCTCCTTGGCCTTAACTTACTCAATGGGACTTGAGTGTTGACCTTGGTTGAGAGTCTCCCATGGTTAAGAATGATCACTCTCCCATGTTATAAGACAAGGGTAGGAATGTTCTGCCTTGTGTGTTTACGGGTTGAAGGTAACTTGGTTTGCCTAATTGCCCTTTCTTGGATATGCTCTTTTTATGTCTTCCTTTATGTTGCTAGTGAATGCGATGACCCTAATTGATCATGAATTGCTCTTGTAATTCCTTCTTGTATTATAGATGTAAAGGATGGTAGGATGTAGCTGTTTGTGGATGTTGATAGATTAGTTTGATTTATCCATGCTCTCTTGTAAGTGTTGGATGATTGCTGATTTTTTTCTTATAACCTCTTAATGTGCTTGAGTTGCTACCATTTATCATCCTTGATAACATGTTGAAGTCATTGGAATACTAAATGTGCCTTAAACTTTCCCCTTAGTAGAATTTGCATGTTTACATATGATGAATATTGGATGGCAGGTAATGTCTTGACTTGAGATGAAATCTATCTTTCTCTCCTCTTCTTAGTTGTCAATAGTTGACAAGATGTTAGATTCATGGCTTATGGATTTAATTAGCCTGTGAAAGTTGCAATAAGTAAAAGAATTAGTGAAGAATAACTTATGCTTGTTATGGTTATGTGTTGAAAGTGATTATAAGTTAATTAGTGCCTCCTTGTTTAATGAGCTTGAATGAGGATGGTAATTGTTTAGTGGATATATCTTGTTGATGAAATATGATCTTCTCAATTGCATTGTGGATTTCAATGAGACTTTATGGATGAATGTATGTATTTTAATGCAACTACAAATAATTAATGTAGGGTAATAGGAATGTTGCATATCTTGCTTGATGAGCAATTGCATGCCTTGACATATCCATGGTTACTTAAGATAATATGTATGGTTGTGAACATGAGGAATGGATTAGAGTTCTTTAAACAAACTCATTTCATTATGTTATTAGCATCTAATTCTCTTTTGAACGAATGGTATTCCTTTGACTAGTGACATGATGTCGCATTATGTGTCATTATGAGATGTATATCATTATGTTATTATAGAAGTGACTGTAATAATGATTGTGAAAAATGTTACTTATGTTTAAGCATTGATGTAAAAGTGATAGTGATGATTCTATACATGTTTGTGTACTATTGTGTTATGTTGAAAGCATTGCAAGTGAATCTATGATGTTAGGGGTAAATGAGTTCCCCCTATGAAAAGAGGAAAATTGGTATGGATATTTAGGAATACTTATTTTGAGTAAAGTATATATTTTGTATCATGTTAGATAGTCATGTGTGGGCTATAGTCATGCCTGGGTAAGAGAAATTGTGATTGTATTCAAATTGAGTGTTGTGAATAACCAGTGCTTGACATGTGTGCCATGGGATGGTGGTACTACCTACTCGTCCATGGAGGACATGTATGGATGATGTGTATGGGAGAAAACCATACCATCTATGTGTTTTCTATTGTCACCCTATTGATTTCCAACCTGAGGATTGTGGGTAGGTCAATATGTGGAGGGTAGTAGTAGCAACAAAGTTCTTTGGGAGGGAATTGCATGTGCCTCGTATAATGGGTCAGTGCAAGAAGTTGGGTCCACTTTTTGACCAAAAGGTGGAAGTGTTTTCCCTGATTTTTAGAATTTGTCACATTTGATCTGAACATTTGAGGCACTTAAATATTGAAACTTAAAAAGGTTAGTAATATGAAATGTAGTACTTGGAGTCTAGTTTCCAAATATGTAATTTATTTTAATACCCAAATGATACAAATTAATTTTCAATAGGCATTTCTAAAAACCACTGTTTAAAAGTCACTTTTTTTACCATACCATGCACATGTACGACCAACATAATTTGAGCAAAAATAATCATAAAATAAAATAAAAATTTCATTGTGTAAAGAATGATTTGTACATTGATGACATATAAATTTTTTTTCAAAAAACTTTAAAAATTAAAAGTTATTAAAAAAATGCAAACACCTGTCATTTCAAGTTTTTGGACTAGTTTGCTCATAAATTAAATAATAAATAGAAAAACAAGTCCAATAAAAAAATTACATATTTGCAAACTAGACACTGTCATCTGTAATGGGTTTTAATTTCATTAAAAAAATTAGAAAAAAATGTCGTCAGCCATATAGGTAAACTCAGTTTTTTCTATTGTTTTGTACTTAGAAAAAAACTTCCAGGTCCAAGGCAAGGGGTTGACTTACCATACCTTTCACAAGCCTAAGCTTTTAGGAATGGGTACTCATTCTAAAATGGGTACCTGTTCCTTTTGTATGGGAAAAAAAAGTGCGCAAGCTTTTTTTCAAATTCAAATATCTTTATAGAAATGGGTACCCGTTGCTAAATAGGTACCTGTTTCTAAGCAGGTACCCATTTAGACTTAGGCACCCATTTCTATTGGGATTTTTTTTTCTCGTGAATTCCCCTCTATGTGGACCCAACTTCTTGCACTTACCCTAATGGCAGTGTGAAATGACAATGATCGTTTCAACCTCCTAGGAAAGTACTCACCATTTCCCCTTATTAATGGACCAGATACTTGGTTCATATAGTTTTAGCCTAATCTACAAAGTTCTTGATGATGATATTAGTTGTGGTATGAGCACCTATGATAGCTATGATCTTACCTTGATGTGATTGTTTTAGATATGATGCCACCCCCCCACTGGTATTCTAACATAGTGCTAGTGAGGATGCCGTGTCACTAATGGTAGGGAGCTAAGATCGAGGAAATGATGCCACGTACCTAGATACGTGACAGCATAGTATATATGTTGTCTTCCTACTTGTGTTGAGAGGAGTGGTTGGTTGCACAAAGTAGAGGGTTGACTCAAGAGGGCCTGGATTCTGATCGGTTGGCATGTGAGTGGAATCTAGCCATGTGCACCTCTGGCTCAATGTGTAGCCACACATGTTTTCTCCATGGGTATGCACTATGTAGGATGTTCCTATAAGTAGGAGAGTGTCATGTGGTATACGGAAATTGCGTGCTTTCTCTACTTAGAATATACCATGTGCGATCGTGTCGCATGAGGTATGTGACCTAGGAGTTCCGGCACAATACCTTTCCATGTGAGGGTTGCGTGAGTTGGCCACACCCACATGAAGGACTGTGGAGATAGTCATGATTGTTTTACTCCTTCCTCGTGTGGTGACTAGCGATAGTCACGTAGTGTTGTGATGTTTATATTTCAAAGATTGTGAATCTTCCTTTCGGTTATTGGTGACTTTTACTTTGCTTGTCTGGACCAGCAGTTTGGTTTATCTTACTTGTATTGGTTTAGCCATGGATGATTTTTTTGGCATGTAACTCTTGTGGTTATATTTGATTTATTGTTGAAGATTATGCACATTTTTCTTACTTTATTATTGGAATTGAGATTTACTCTTCCTTATTTATATTTTGGTGTCTAAACTCATTGACTTTACTATTTTTGAATGCTAATCTTATGTTGTGATGTGATTCCTCATTGGGTATGGTGAGATCCACCCGTTTGAGTGTATACGAGGAAGTAGACACAGGGAAACCCTTAAGGATGCTGGTATGTGTGAGCTATTCTAAGCTCTAATTCACTACCTTCCTATTGTTTGACTATCTCTTAGAGGCTAAAACCCTTACACAAACAAGAGATATGTCATTGTAGCTTGTATGGAAGGGCTCACTAGGTGGGTCATTGCCATCAAGACACATGGATATGGATATTCAACATGGTTATAATTAGATATGGATGGTACTATGACATCCATGCGAACCCCTATGTAGCCTTGTGATGAGAATGAGTATGTATGTATATGTGGGTTGTACAATTGTCATGTATCTAGTTGCATATTAAATATAGAAGAGAACAAAATTTGCATTAGTATGCCTCAAAAAGTGACAAACCATTGCATTATATGTAAAGAGATGTCATGCATGATATGAAATCAGAGGTTGAAATTATGTATATGTGAGTATGTTTGCTCCATTTTATAGATAGTTGCATATAAAAGTTAGAGAATTAAAAATTTTATGTCTTAAATGTGCATTTTGCTGCAAATTATAAGAAAATTGTGTGTTTTATCCTAGAATTACATGCTTATATGTTTAAATACTATTATCAATGCTTTCAGATGATCGTGGATAGGAAACGGATGATGTCATAACACTCATATCTGATAGGCTTACGATGTCATAACCCTCTTCTTGATGACCATTGATGCTTCAGCTATTATATGATATATGTGCATGTGCTTTGACGTGTGCTTAGAGTGTTGCAAGTATTGAGTATCAACTCCACCTAGATTGACAGGCCGAAGCATACTTGTATTCCCTGATGGTGGTTACTGGAGATAGCCACATGCCCTATTCCCTACCCTAGCCATTGTACCCTACTAGTGCAGTGTTCCTGTGTTGTTGCGTTAACATCCGATTAGCTAAAGGTAATGTTCAGATTGCCCTTAGGGTCATGTGTAGTTTGCTAGTGCAATAGTTGAGGCTTTTCTCCTTGGTTTCTATTGATTGTTTGATGTGGCTTCCTTAGCATCATTCTTTATTTTGATTGGAGAAAGTTTGTATATGCTAATGTGTATTTAGCTGGAAATAAGTGCCTTGCCTATTCCTTACCCATGTACTAGGACAGATTGCATGTAATTGTGCATGTGATAACCTAATTTTTTTTATATGGTATCGAGTTTCATGGACTAGTGTGTGCTTTGGTTGCATCTTAGCATTTGTAGGCTTCCAGGAGCAAGCTTATTCCTAGGGGGCTAGGATGCAATAACCTTGTGTTTACAGTTTTGTGAGGCAGTTAATGTAAGAAAATATCTTGGAAGTACATGTGAATTGCTGGTTCTTGGAGGGAGCGACTGTAGAAGAAAAGGTAAGTGGGTGAAAGTGTTTAAGGCAAGAAAACATCTCTACTAGATAGTATTGGTGATATGGTCTGTAGTGCCTTGTCTTTCATCCTACACATTCCATAAATGCCTACCATAGCATTTGCAACTAGAAGATCTGATAGAAATTTGTTTTCCATTATGCAAATTGTCCTTGCCCCATTCGAAAGCTACCATTTTGGCATGGCAGTGAGGATGCTGGCTAAGGTCATGGATTTTGGCTTCACTTCTGCCATTTGCATTTGCTTGAAAGATTCTAAAGCCTCGAACAGATCCATTTTGTGCATATCCTACTATCAACGCATGATATTTTGGGGTGAGAGGCATTTAAAATAGGAGAGGGCAGTGGCTGGAGGAGTGGAGATTATGCCTCCTAATTGCATTTGGTTTGAAAGTTCCCAAGGCCACTTCAACAAAGTTCCATAGGAGAAGTCATTCAGATAATAGAAATGGTGCCTCCAATCACATTGCAAACCCTTCGGATAATGGAAGGAGGCAGTGTTCAGTTTCTGTGGTTTGCCAACATCACTATAGTGACTCCACATCTAAGTTGGAGAATGGTGTGCAGGTTCAAATAAGGGAGTGCAAGTCCAAACAAGATCATGTCTAGCATGTGCAGGAGGCTGAGAAGGTGACGCACGACCTATGAGGCATGGCCTATGCTGAGCCATGACCTGTGATGAGGAACGACATGCTCTTTGAGGCTCGTGGCCTACTTTTTCAGGCTCATGGTATATCAAATAGGGACATGACCCTTGCAAAGAGGGCTTTGACCCTTTGAAAAGGGGTTCAACCCATCCAGACAACCCTTCTGATGCTCTACAAAGAAACATAGGAGGAAGAAAATCTTATGAATGTACGGCAAATTTGCTAGATTGAGGTGCGTTGAAGGGGAGTGCGGCTAGATCTGAGGTATTTACCTCAGTCTTTTATTACTTCCAGCTCAAAAACTAAAACATGTTATCTTCTATTTCATTAAGCATAGAAAGATGAAACCCATCACTACCATTTAAAAATAATTATGCCAAAAGTTATTTCGATGCAAGTTACTTACAACACCTCTTTCCCTGAAATTATTTGTTTATACAGAGCCCATTCTATTCGACCTATCAATTTTATTGTTTTAGTGATGTGGGTATGAGAAATAGATTATTATGTATGGACTAGAGGGGATTTAGTAGTGAAAGTAAATGGGCAAAAGATGGTAGCTACTTGATTGTGCATTTTATTGATATCTAGGTGTTAAAAATAGTAGGACTAATACTTACTTTGTATTGTACTATTGGAATATAAATCTATAGCCATTGAAAATGTTTTAAATCTCATGGAAGATGTAAAGGGGAGTAATAGTTTTAAGAGTGTTTATTATGATAGCAAATGAAGAGGTCTAAGCCCCATGAAACCTTTTGTAATACGATGCCTTCTCTGAAAGAGATTTTCATTATAACTCTTCTTAAGAGTATGGAGTGGCTCTATTTTACTCATTACGATCACATGTTCTACGGACACACTAGCCTTGGGAAAACCATCGACTTTGAGTAAAGAATTTTATGGCACTAAAATACCTTAGTAACATTGATCTGGGTTTGTGCATTGAAATTTAGTCACATAATATCTAATTGGGAAAATCTGCTCGCAACATAAGGATCTAAGGGATTACTGTAGAAGGAAAGGATTAAGTTTTCTATTTTGTAAGTCTTTTTAACATTTTACTTTTCTATGTTAAATATTGTTGACAATATGTAATTTGATGCTGTGAGTAGCCTTGCAATACCATTTGTTGTGTTCTCTTATGAATGTCGTGCATACCTTTGTGAATAGTGATCATATTGGGGTCACTAGAGTTATTACAAAATTGATCTAACTAACAAAGAGCTATTTTAATAAAACTACACTATCATTGAAAACTTCTATTCTGTAAGTCACATTTATAATATTTACAATTTCAAAATTATATTTCAGTGTTTCAGTAAATTTTTGGATACCTCGTTTGGTTAAACAAGATGAGCTTAGGTCTAGGATATTGAGTCCTCGTGCATGGCCTTTAGTGCTTGTAAAGGCTAAGGATACATATGAGAAGACCTATCCATCTACGGGACATCAAGTTATTCATTTGTGGGGCATTAATTCATGCATGTTTGAGTCTCCTCATTTGTATGAGTAGTGTACTTGATTTCGTGTGGTGCCATCCCTTTGAGCACACATGATGAATCCCCATCTGATTTCCACCCTAGTGTCTAGTGCCTTGGTAGTCATGAGTAGTACCCAACATTCTATTTGATGAGAATCTCTATGTTATGACTATGGCATTATGCATGGTTTTCCACGTGCGCTCCATGATTGATGTGAGTGTTGGCCATCCTGTATACCCTTGCCTTGTTACTTCTATTTGGGCCTTGTGACTATCTCTGAGCATGGTGAGGTGGTCTCGTATGAGTCCACATGTTTGGGAGGCATTGCCACCACCATTGGGGACCGGTGAATAGGTTATTGGAGCACTAGATTGGAGCTGTTCTCACTCTCTGTTACCCTATCTATTGTTGTACCTATTTAGTCATTGTATCATATTTAGGACTATGTTATTGTACTTGTATATCACACTCATGGCTATGCCATTGCACGGTATATTATTTTATGTAATTGTACTCTCTTAAGAGAGAAGATGTAATCATGCAAGTTAATGAGAACAAATGAGATGTTTACTATTTGGTTTACGGATTCCTGTGTGGGTATCAGATCCGCTTGTTCTATGATGTTTATGGATTCATGTTTATATTTGGAATGGGTTATAGGAATATTTACGTTGGTTTTTTAAAATGAATGTAGTTTTATAATGTTTTCATCTGGAGGGTGAATTAGTCCTCTCCTTTGGGTTGTACATTCGGCCATGCTTGGCCATGAGTATTGTCGATCTACCGAGTTGATAATCGTATTATGTAAATGATATCTATTTATGTCAAAAAAAATTATCTTGTCATCTTTTGGCCCTTACCCTTCAGGGTTATGGGGTGACATGTTACATCTGGTATCAGAGCCCATGTTCACACACTGGGAGCTCTGGTGTACTTGAGCCTTCTATGTTTCACTATGTTTGGGGTGTGTGGTGTGAGCTTGTTATATTGTTTTTCATAGTTTTGATTGTTTTCATGCCTTAGCATTGCATTAGTGGGTTAAGTTACAACCTCATTCTTAGAAATTGTGGAGGAAGTAGCCTCCTTGGCCTTAACTTACTCAATG
The DNA here is from genome assembly GCA_027924645.1 of Cunninghamia lanceolata. Classification (NCBI taxonomy): domain Eukaryota; kingdom Viridiplantae; phylum Streptophyta; class Pinopsida; order Cupressales; family Cupressaceae; genus Cunninghamia; species Cunninghamia lanceolata. The sequence goes on along the minus strand of BSBN01001237.1, from coordinate 2,128,021 downwards.
TGACTTGAGTGTTGACCTTGGTTCAGAGTCTCCCATGGTTAAGAATGATCACTCTCCCATGTTATAAGACAAGGGTAGGAATGTTTTGCCTTGTGTGTTTACAGGTTGAAGTTAACTTGGTTTGCCTAATTGCCCTTGCTTGGATATGCTCTTCTTGTGTCTTCCTTTATGTTGCTAGTGAATGACATGACCCTAATTGATCATGAATTGATCTTGTAATTCCTTCTTGTATTATAGATGTAAAGGATGGTAGGATGTAGTTGTTTGCAGATGTGGATAGATTAGTTTGATTTATCCATGTTCTCTTGTAAGTGTTGGATGATTGCTGATTTTTTTCTTATATCCTCTTAATGTGCTTGATTTGCTACCATTTATCATCCTTGATAGCATGTTGAAGTCACTGGAATACTAATGGTGCCTTAAACTTTCCCCTTAGTAGAATTTGTATGTTTACATATGATGAATATTCGATGGCATGTAATGTCTTGACTTGAGATGAAATCTATCTTTCTCTCCTCTTCTTAGTTGTCAATAGTTTACAAGATGTTAGATTCATGGCTTATGGATTTAATTAGCCTATGAAAGTTGCAATAAGTAAAAGAATTAGTGAAGAATAACTTATGCTTGTTATGGTTATGTGTTAAAAGTGATTATAAGTTAATTAGTGCCTCCTTGTTTAATGAGCTTGAATGAGGATGGTAATTGTTTAGTGTATATATCTTGTTGATGAAATATGATCTTCTCAATTGCATTGTGGATTTCAATGAGACTTTATGGCTGAATGTATGTATTTTAATGCAACTACAAATACTTAATGTAGGGTAATAGGAATGTGGCATATCTTGCTTGATGAGCAATTGCATGCCTTGACATAGCCATGGTTACTTAAGATAATAGGTATGGTTGTGAACATGAGGAATGGATTAGAGTTCCTTAAACAAACTCATTTCATTATGTTATTGGCATCTAATTCTCTTTTGAACTAATGGTATTCCTTTGACTAGTGGCATGATGTCGCAGTATGTGTCATTATGAGATGTATATCATTATGTTATTATAGAAGTGACTGTAATAATGATTGTGAAAAATGTTACTTATGTTTAAGCATTGATGTAAAAGTGATAGTGATGATGCGATACATGTTCATGCACTATTGTGTTATGTTGAAAGCATTGAAAGTGAATCTATGATGTTAGGGATAAATGAGTTGCCCCTATGAAAAGAGGAAAATTGGTATGGATATTTGGGAATACTTATTTTTACTAAAGTGTATATTTTGCATCATGTTGCATAGTCATGTGTGGGCTATAGTTATGCCTGGGTAAGACAAATTGTGATTGTATTCCAATTGAGTGTTGCGAATAACCTATGCTTGAGATGTGTGCCATGGGATGGTGATACTGCATACCCGTCCATGGAGGATATTTATGGATGACGTGTATGGGAGAAAACCATAACATCTATGTGTTTTCTATTTTCACCCTATTGACTGCCAACATGAGGGTTGTGGGTAGGTCAATATGTGGAGGGTAGTGGCAGCAACAAAGTTCTTTGGGAGGGAATTGTATGGCCTATGTATAATGGCAGTGCGAAATGACAATGATCATTTCGACCTCCCAAAAAAGTACTCACTACTTCCCCTTATTAATGGACTAGATACTTGGTTCATATAGTGTTAGCCTAATCTACAAAGTTCTTGAGGATGATAATAGTTTTGGTATGAGCACCTGTGATAGCTATGATCTTACCCTGATGTGATTGTTTTAGATATGATGCCACCCCCCCCACTAGTGTTCTGACATAGTCCTGGTGAGGATGCCGCGTCACTGATGGTAGGGAGCCAAGATCGAGGAAATGATGCCATGTACCTAGATACGTGATAGCATAGTATATATGTTGTGTTCCTACTTATCCTGAGAGGAGTGGTTTGTCAGACAAAGTAGAGGGTTCACGCAAGAGGGCCTCGATTCTGATTGGTTAGCATGCAAGTGGAATCTAGCCATGTGCACCTTTGGCTCACTATGTAGGCACACATGCTTTCTCCATGGGTACGCACTATGTAGTATGTTCCTCTAAGTAGGACATTGCCATGTGGTATACGACAATTGCATGCTTTCTTTGCTTGGCATTTACCATGCGCAATCATGCCGCATGAGGTATGTGACCTAGGAGTTCCAACACAACACCTTTCCATGTGAGGGTTGCATGAGTTGGGCGCACCCACCTGAAGGACTATGGAGATAGTCATGCTTGTTTTCCTCCTTCCTCATGTGGTGACTAGTGATAGTCACGTAGTGTTGTGATGTGTATATTTTGAAGATTGTGAATCTCCCTTTTGGTTATTGGTGACTTTTACTTTGCTTGTGTGGACCAGCACTTTAGTTTATCTTACTTGTATTGGTTTAGCCACGAATGATTTTTTTGGCATGTAACTCTTGTGGTTAGATTTGATTTATTGTTGAAGATTATGTACATTTTTCTTACTTTATTGTTGGAATTGAGATTTACTCTTCCTTATTTATATTTTGGTGTCTAAACTCATTGACTTTTCTATTTTTGAATGCTTATCTTTTATTGTGATGTGATTCCTCATTGGGTATGGTGAGATCCACCTATTTGAGTGTATACGAGGAAGTAGACACAGGGAAACCCTTAAGGATGGGGGTATGTGTGAGCTGTTCTAAGCTCTAATTCACTACCTTCCTATTGTTTGACTATCTCTTGGAGGCTAACACCCTTACAAAAACAAGAGATATGTCATTCTAGCTTGTATGGAAGGGCTCACTACGTGGGTCAATGCCATCAAGACACATGGATATGGATATTAGACATGGTTATAATTAGATATGGATGGTACTATGACATCCATGTGAACCCCTATGTAGCCTTGTGATGAGAATGAGTATGCATGTTTATGTGGGTTGTACAATTGTCATGTATGTAGTTGGATATTAAATATAGAAGAGAATAAAATTTGCATCAGTATGCCTTGAAAAGTGACAAACTATTGCATTATATGTAAAGAGATGTCATGCATGATATGAAATCAGAGGTTGAAATTATGAATATGTGAGTATGTGTGCTCCATTTTATAGATAGCTGCATATAAAAGTTAGAGAATTAAAAATTTTATGTCTTAAAAGTGCATTTTGCTGCAAATTATGAGAAAATTGAGTGGTTTATCCTGGAATTACATGCTTATATGTTTATATAATGTTATCAGTGCTTTCGGATGATCATGGATAAGAAAGGGATGACATCGTAACACTTGTATCTAATAGGCTTACGATGTCATGACCCTCTTCTTGATGACCATTGATGTTTCGGCTATTATATGATATATGTGCATGTGCTTTGACGTGTGCTTAGAGTGTTACAGGTACTGATTATCAACTCCACCTAGATTCACAGGCCCAAGCATACTCATATTCCACGATGGTGGTTACTAGAGATAGCCACATGCCCTATTCCCTACCCTAGCCATTGTACCCTACTAGTGCAGTGTTCTTGTGTTGTTGTCTTATCATCCGGTTAGCTAACGGTAATGTTTGGATTGCTCTTAGGGTCATGTCTAGTTTGCTAGTGTAATAGTTGAGGCTTTTCTCCTTGGTTTCTGTTGATTGTTCGATGTGGCTTCCTTGGCATCATTCTTTATTTTGATTGGAGAAAACTGTATATGCTAATGTGTATTTAGTAGGAAATAAGTGCCTTGCCTTTTCCTTACCCATGTACTAGGATAGATTGCATGTAATTGTGCATGTGATAACCTAATTTTTTTTATATGGTATTGAGTTTCATGGACTAGTGTGTCCTTTGGCTACATCTTAGCATTTGCAGGCTTCTAGGAGGAAGCCTATTCCTAGGGGGCTAGGATGTAATGACCCCATGTTCACAGTTTGGTGAGGTAGTTAATGTAAGAAAATATCTTGAAAGTAGGTGTGAATTGATGGTTCTTGGATGGAGCGACTACAAAAGAAAAGGGAAGTGGGTGAAAGCGTTTAAGGCAAGAAAATATTTCTACTAGATAGCATTGGCGATATGGTGTATAGTGCCTTGTCTTTTATCCTACACATTGCATAAATGCCTATCGTAACATTTGCAACTAGAAGATCTGACAGAAATCTACCTTCCATTATACAAATTGTCCTTGCCCCATTCAAAAGCTACCATTTTGGCATGGTAGTGAGGATGCTGGCTAAGGTCATGGATTTTGGCTTTACTTTTGCCATTTGCATTTTCTTGAAAGATTCTAAAGCCTCGAATAGATCCATTTTGTGTGTATCCTACTATCAACGCATGATATTTTTGGGTGAGAGGCATTTAAAATAGGAGAGGGAAGCGGCTGGAGAAGTGGAGATTACACCTCCTAATTGCATTTGGTTGAAAGTTCCCAAGGCTGCTTCAACAAAGTTCCATAGGAGAGGCTGGTCAGATAATAGAAATGGTGCCTCCAATCACACTGCAAACCCTCTGGATAATGGAAGGAGGAGGCAGCGTTCAGTTTCTGTGGTTTGCCAATATCACTATAGTGACTCCACATTTGAGTTGGAGAATAGTGTGTAGGTTCAAATAAGGGAGTGCAAGTCCAAAGAAGATCATGTTTGGCATGTGGAGGAGGCTAAGAAGGTGAGGCATGGCCTATACTGAGCTATGACTTGTGATGAGGAAGGACCTGTTGTTTGAGGCCCATGAACTACTTTTTCAGGCACGTGGTATATCAAATAGGGGCATGACCCTTGCAAAGATGGCTTCAACCCTTTGAAACAGGGGTTTGACGCATCCAGACAACCCTTTTGATGCTCTACAATGAAATTGAGGAGGAAGAAAATCTCAGGCAAGCATAGAAAATTTGCAAGATTGAGGTGCATTAAAGGGGAGCACGACTAGATCTAAGGTATTTACCTCAATCTTTTACTACTTCTAGCACAAAAACTAAAATAGGTTAGCTACTATTTCATTAGTCATAGAAAGATGAAACCCATCATTGCCATTTAAAAATAATTATGCCAAAATTTATTTCAATGCAAGTTACTTACAATGCCTCTTTTCCTAAAATTATTTGTTTATATAGAGCCCATTCTATTTGACCTATTAGTTTTATTGTTTTAATGATGTGGGTATGAGAAATAGATTATTATATGTGGATTAGAGGGGATTTAGTAGTGAAAGTAAATGGGTAAAAGAAGGGAGCTACTCGATTGTGCATTTTATGGATATCCAGGTGTTAAAAATGGTAGGACTAATACTTACTTTGTATTTTACTAATGGAATATAAATCTCTAGACATTGAAAATGTTTTAAATTTGCTGGAAGATGTAAAGGGGAGTAATAGTTTTATGAGTGTTTAGTGTGATATAAAATGAAGAGGTCTAAGCCCCATGAAAACTTTTGTAATACGATGCCTTCTCTAGAAGAGATTTTCATTATAACTCTTCTTAAGATTATGGAGTGGCTCTATTTTAATCATTATGATCATGTTCTGCTGATACACCAGCCTTGGGAAAATCATCGACTTTGAGTAAAGAATTTTATGGCACTAAAATATGTTAATAACATTGATCTGGGTTTGTGCATTGAAATTTAGTCACATAATATCTAATTGGGAAAATCTACCTACAACACAAGGATCTGAGGGATTATTGTAGAAGGAAATGGTTAAGTTTTCCATTTTGTAAGTCTTTTTAATATTTTACTTTGCTATGTTAAATATGGTTGACAATATGTAATTTTGGCTATGAGTAGCCTTACAAAACCATTTGCCATGTTTAGTTATGACTTCCATGCATACCTTTGTGAACAGTGATCATATTGGGGTCACTAGAGTTATTACAAAACTGATCTAACTAACAAAGATCTATTTTAATAAAACTACACTGTATCAAAAACTTTTGTTCTGTAGGTCACATTTATCATATTTACAATTCCAAATTTATATTTTAATGTATTAGTCATTTATTGGATACCTCGTTTGGTTAAATGAGATGAGCTTAGGTCTAGGATATCGAGTCCTTGTGCCTAGCCTTGAGCACTTGTAAAGGCTAAGGATGCATACAAGAATGCCTATATGTCTGTGGGACATCGAGTTATCCATCTACGGGGCATTGATTCAGGCATGTTTGAGACTTCTCGTCAGTATGAATAGTGTACTTGATTTTGTGTGGTGTCATCCCTTTGAGCACACATGATGACTCCCCATCCGATCTGCACTCTAGTGTCTAGTGTATTATTTTTCATGTCTACTCCATGATTGATGTGAGTGTTGGCCATCCTATATACCCTTGCCTTGTTACTTTTATTTGGGCCTTGTGACTATCTCCATGCACGGTGGGGTGGTCTCGTATGAGTCCACATGGTTGGGAGGTGTTACCACCGCCATTGGGGACTGGTGAACATGTCATTAGAGCACCAAATTGGAGATGTTTTCACTCTCCATTATCCTATCTGTTGTTGTACCTATTCAGTCATTGTATCATATTCAGGACTATATTATTGTACTTGTATATCATACCCATGGCTATGCCATTGCACAATATATTATTTTATGTAATTGTACTCTCTTAAGAGAGAACATGTGATCATGTAAGTTAATGAGGAGAAATCAGATGTTTACTATTTGGTTTATAGATTCCTGTGTGGGTATCAGATCCGCTTGTTCTATGATGTTTATGGATTTGTGTTTATATTTGGAATGGGTTATAGGAACATTTGGGTTTGTATTTTAAAATGAATTTAGTTTTATAATGTTTTCTTCTGGAGGGTGAATTAGTCATCTCCTTTGGGTTGTACATTCATCCATACTTGGCCATGAATGTTGTTGATCTACCGAGTCGGCAACCGTATTATGTATATGATATCTATTTATGTCAAAAAAAATTATCTTGTCCTCTTTTGGCCCTTACCCTTCAGAGTCATGGGGCAGGATGTTACAGAACTTTTTTCACATTCTCTTAGCTCTATTGCACATTTGATAATTATGAAAATATGATAAATGATGTGATTTAATTACAAATCTATTTCAATGAATATGAAATAATGCACTCTTTAGACACATCATCATCTTAGCACTATTTCCCATTTTCAATACTTTTAATCTTATTCTCTCTAAGGGTACTACATCATTATTACTCAAAAAATGTCTCAATCATTATAATAGTTTTTTTACATGTTCAAATTGTTGATGCTACTAGCATACTTGTGTGTTGAGAAGGATATATCTCACCTATTTTAGATAGATATAGTACTTTGTAGACACTTAAACTTTACCATATCCTTAAGACACTTCTAACATCATCTTTTCACAACTCCTAAGCCTCACCTTGCACCACTTTCAACATATCCTAAACATCCACCTTTCTACATTCTCCTAACACCACCTTGGGACACTTTGAGACACATTCATCTTAGGACTCCCCTTAACATTCCCATTTCCATTAGTCAATTGATTAATTAAATAAATTATATTTAATTAAATAGGATAGTCCCTTTTACCAAATTAATTAAATAAATTATATTTATTTATTTAGTTTTAATCCATTTTCCCTTTAGTTAAATTAATTAAATAAATTTTACTTATTTAATTAATTTAGTTTACTTGTGACTGTGTACATAAAAATTAAATAGATCCGACACACACACACACATATACATATATACACACACTAAGTGTTTTAAATTTAAAAAAATATATAACTGGCATACTTTTATTAAATGAATGCACATAAGAATTAAATTTAAAATATATAACCGACATAATTTATTAAATAAATGCACATAACAATAAACCGACATAAAGTAAATAATATATAATACTAAAACATAAATCACAAAAAATATCAAATTGAATTCAAAAATGAAAAAGAATAGTGGAGAATCTCAGAAGTTATTTGAATGGTAAGTGCAGTTAATTTTGTTTGGTTTTCTGCAGAATGAAATTTAATTTATTGGTTCCTTCTCACTGCTATTTTATAAAAAAAAAATTATTAGGGTTTAAATTTGTTTTATAATAGGCTTTGTAAAGTTTAATTTTATAGTTAAGTAATATTTTATGTTTTTTTTATTTTATGAAATTATGTTATATTTGGGATTTCAATTTTTTTTACTCAAAGAGTTAAAAATTTAGGGTATCATGGAAAATATTTAGATGAAGTGATGCGATATTGTTGCATTTTAAATTGTAGTAGTATTCAATATTATTACATTTTAATATCTTAGGTAGATATTTCAAATCTTTCCACAGCCAACTAGGTTGGAGTTATACACAAATAAAAATATGCACGATTTAATTTTATAGTTAACCAAATATCATTTTAAATTGTAATAGTATTCAATATTATTACATCTTAGTATCTTAGGTAGACATTTCAAATCTCTTGACACACAACTAGGGTTAGGGTTATACACATAAATAAAAATATGCATGATTTAATTTTATAGTTGACGAAATATTTTAGTGTTATTTTATTTTATGAATTTAGGTTATTTTCAAATTTCAATTTTATTTACTCAAGGGTTAAAAATCTATAGTATTATGTTGCTACATTTATATTTTATTCTTCAAAGTTTAATTTTATAGTTAATGAAAAATTTTAGTGTTATTTTATTTTAGGAAATTAGTTTATTTTTGGGATTTCAATTTTATTTACTCAAAACATTTCAAATCTCTCCACACCCAAATAGGTTTAGAGTTCTTCACATAAATAAAAATATGCATGCTTTGTAAAGGGAATATTTTAGTGTTATTTTATTTGATGAATTATTTTGCACTTGTGAGAATCCTCATCCACTTGGGATATTTTAGGAAATTAGTTTATTTTTGGGATTTCAATTTTATTTACTCAAGACATTTCAAATCTCTCCACACCCAAATAGGTTTAGTGTTCTTCACATAAATAAAAATATGCTTGTTTTTTAAAGGGAATATTTTAGTGTTATTTTATTTGATGAATTATTTTGCACTTGTCTAAATCCTCACCCACTTGCCACAACTAATAAATAAGAGTCATATGTCTAGCAAAAGTTAGTTAGCCAAATTCATTCAACGTAGACACTTACACAAAAGCCAAACTAACTTTATATCTCCACCACCTATTTCATACTGCACCTCTTAATTGTAGCCATTCAAATAAGGATAAGTCCTAGTTTCCTCTCACTCAATCTTGTCCATCTGTTCATCTTTAATCTTAATCATTCACACAAGGATTCGCAGAGGCCTCCATTTTTGCCTTAAAGTTGTCTCATCAAATCTAAGTCATCTATCTAATCAAATCCATTCATCCTATCATACAAAAATCTATAAATCAAGCCAATAGAGTCATAATCAAGGGCTTTGAAAGTAATGTTATGTTGTCAAATCGAGAAACTGACAATCAAATCATTATAAAAAATCATTGGAACAAAACAACCATTGTCATAGTGAAACAAGGACTATTTTGGTAAGAACTTTCTATGCATTCATAAAATGTATAATGATACAAGTCTTGATGCAATAAATTAATTTTTTTAAAGAGAAAAAGGTGGTAGGCCACCTATAGATTATATTAAGTCATAAAGAGTTTATATAGAGAAGCAACCGAATGCCAGAACAAACATGTCCAAAAATACATCCACAAGCCCTCGGCTAGCCAGAAAAAACAATTAGAAACAAAGCTGTCAAAAAATCTAAGTATCAACTTGAAGCTATTAGTTCAATGCTTTTCTTGGTAGGTTGTTTCTACTAGTAATTAACAGTACATTCTTTGTTTTCCCAATAGTAGTCGTTCGTACATGAATATAGGTCACTATGTATTAGTGATTTCTTATCAAAAGTTGTTTATAGCAAGGGGCAAATGGTAGAAAGAAAAGAAAATACAAATAGGTAGGCATAGATATCACTAACTGCATAAACTTTATGCATTTGGAGAAAGTGCTAATAAGTCTTTGTAGTCAGAGGGTGTTACTAATATTTAGTAGCTTTATACATTTAGTGAAAGTGTTTAAAAATCTTTGATTCTTTAGTCTTTGATATTTTTATTCCAGATCACTTGAATAAGGTCATAAAATTTAATCTTTGATTCTTTAGTCTGTGATATTTCTATTCCAGTTCACTTGAATAATGTCATAAAATTTATACTTAGACTTTTCTTTTGTTTGATATTCAGCAAGCAACGATTGTAGTGGAACAGAGATTCTATCCAGGGCATCCAAGAAATCTAATTAAGACCTTTCATTGATATGGCTTTAAAGCAAGGGAGAAACAAGGATTTCAGCTTTGATATCAGCTAATAATTAAAGTCTTCCTACATTACTGGTTATAAAGAGATACATGTATTGAAGTTATCATTCAGGTTAACTGAATTTATTGGAAAGGTAAGTGCATTATAATTTATAAATTTTAGTTTGGAGTCATTAATTTAATTTTCTTTTCTTTTCTACATAATGAAATTTAATTTATTTCTTTTTCACTCTCTGATGTTTTATAAAAATGAAGTGTTTTTGTTTTTCTACATAATTGTTTTTTAACTCACTAAAATACACCATTGTTATATCCATGGTACAACAAAAATTCATGAAAAATGAAACATGGTAATGAATACCTAAAATTACTAACATGGCTACTTTCTCTACCCCAAATAATCTCCACCATGATCTCTCCTTTTGCTGCTTCCATATCATCCATTGTCGAGTCATTTCTCCAAATCTTCAACAAGATTCTTAAAATAATTCCCAGTGACATTTGTAAGATCAATAAGCTTTATACAAAAGTCAAGAAAATCTTGTTGATACTTTCAATGAGAAATAAAACCTTTCAATTCCTGCTCAGCACACTCATGAAGTCCTTCTAAAGAATATTCTGCATAAGCCTGCAAGTGTTTTAAGAGATTCTTGCTAGCTCTATCCTTAGCATGCTCACTCTCTACACCATAAGCATATGTCCTTTAAAACTCATCTACACTCAACAATCTACAGCCATGCATCTGTTATAAATTGGAGTTCAAGATCAGATTGATAGCGTGAGATGCTCAATTTTTGAAATCCAGAATTCTGAATAGTATCTAACAAAGCCTTTGTTCTAGAAGATTCATTGGATTCCAGTGCTCAAAATAATGGATATACATTTCCAAGGCTTTTTTGATGGCATCTATATTTTCGTTTTCCTTTCCTTGTAGTTCATCATCTTTATCATCAAAATACTTATTACTCTCATAATTAGAGGCATGATCAAACCAATTTCTAAGGCACCACCAACAAAACTCAAAGCAAAATGGACACACACAAGTCATATTCATATAGCCATCATTTTTATCAATGGTAGAATTACACTTGGGACAAGGCTTTGTTTTAACAAGCTTCCAATTTTTTGTTAGTTCGTTGTCATTGTTTACCATTTCATAATCTACTGGACCATGAAACTCCTATGAACAATTCCAACAAAACTCATACAGACATTTACAAGTAACCTCATAGGACCTTTACTGACTTTCATAATTAACCACTTCTATAGCATACTAACAACCAGGTGCTGGACACCATTTGATTTTTTTTTTGCTTTCAACATAAGGTCTAACAATAAGTCAATAAATAAAGCACGACTTTTTTGCCAATAGCACATTTACAAGATTGTTCATTGTAGTCTCTGACATTCTATTGCAGCTTGATCCATTCGTGCTTGGATCCAGTGTAGCCAACACCATTTACAAAAATAATGCATAGAAGCGCATGCTCTCATTCCACTAATGTAGTAAGTATCACCACAAACACCACAATCCCTCTCTAAATGTGGATCAACCTTTGAAACTCTAGTTTCTAATAGCTCCAAACTTCTTCTTATGTCCTCTTTCACAAGCCACTCATCAATCATCTTCTGAAAATTCCATCTTGAGAAGAAGAAAATTGATATTTGAGAAAATTGATGAGTGGCTTGTAAAGGAGGACATAAGGAGAGAGTAATAGCTATTAGAAATAGGGTTTCAGAGGTTGATTCAAATTTAGAGAGGGAATGTGGTTTTTGTGGTGATAGTTACTACATTAGTGGAATGAGAGCAGACACTTGTGGGCATTATTTTTGTAATTGGTGTTGGCTACGCTGGATCAAGCATGAATGGATCAAGCTGGAGTAGGATGTCTTAAGACTAAAATATCTTCAACCATCTTGTAAATGTGCTATTGGTCAAGAAAGGTGCTTTATTCATCCATTTATTATGAGGAATATTATCTAAAAAGGTACAGACAATACCTTGTGAGATCTTATGTTGAAAGCAACAAATAAATCAAATGGTGTCAAGCAACTGGCTCTGAGTATGTTGTAGAAGTGGAGAATTATGAAAGTGGGTCAGGGTCCTATATGGTTACTTGTAAATGCCGGTATGAGTTTTGCTGGAACTGTTTAGAGGAATTTCATTGTCCAGTAGATTTTGAAATTGTAAACAACTGTATATTGAAGAACAATGACAATGAACAAAGAGAAAATTGGAAACTTGTTAACACATAGTCTTGTCCCAAGTGTAATTCTGTGATTGAGAAAAATGATGGCTGCATGCATATGACTTGTTTGTTGCTTTGAGTTTTCCTGGTTGTGGCTTAGGTAACTAGTCTGATCATGCCTCTAATTATGACTTCCATAAGTATTATGAAGATAAATATGAAGACCTAGAAAGAAAGTCAAACCAAAATAGTGATTATTGGAAATATTAATCCTCCGTCAGTTCAATTAATGTTGACTGCCCCCCCGCGTCAGACTCCAACACCGTTGGCCTACCAGAAATTAATGAGGTAGGTGAATTTGAATTTGAAAGGGTGTTTGAGCACCCATTTTGCTAGGCATGTAGAAGAGACAAAAGAAAGGGAAAAGAAACAGATAGTTAGGAGGGAAGAGAACATCTGGTAGCAGCAGAGGAATTAGAAGGTTCTAGGAGAGAACAGCAGAAAGAGAACAGTAGAGAGGAATGTTGCAGCAGCACCAGTAGACAACTACGGAGTTCGCACAGGTAGCTCCGGATATACAGTGTGCAGCTCCAGGGACTGGGGCAGAGTATGAAAACAGAGCAGTAGCTCTGAATCTGTAATGTGTATTTAAGTTTGAATGTAATCTAGAAAAAGGAAATATCTATATATATAATATATTGCTGTCTCTTCTGTGTTTGGTTTCTTGTGTGTTTGCATTTGTTTATGCTATTCATTTTTGGTGTAGCATTGTATTTACAGAACATCATTCTACCCATCCCCTATTTTTTCTACCAACAAGTGGTATTAGAGCCCTATTTTTCTGGGCAGTCAAGTTTGTGTGGGTGTTTCATAAGCCCTAGGTTGTCTAGGCATTCATGGCAGGTGGGGACAGCAAAGGATGGCAGCAGCCACCAAGTTTTGATGGGCAGAGCTATGATATTTGGTCTAAAAAGATGAAAACAATTCTAGTTGCAAATGACCTATGGGATTTGGTCACTAATGGGTTCACAGACATCTCAGACCCAGCAGCCTATGCAGCCCTAATGAATGCTCAAAGAAACCAGTTGAAGAAAACTAGGATGAAAGATGCAAAAGCCCTCAGTCTAGTTGAGGTAGCTTTGACAGAGGCTATTTTCCCCCGCATTGCAGTAGCAAACTATTCAAAGCAAGCTTGGGAGATACTACAGAATAGCTACAAGGGAACTGATAAAGTGAGGTCAGTCAAGCTCCAACTGTTTAGAAGATATTTTGAGATGCTTCAGATCAAGGAGAGTGAGTTTATTTCAGACTTTCACACCAGGGTTTCTACCATGCTGAATCAGCTAAGGATAAATGGAGAAACCATGGATGAACAAAGGATTGTTGAGAAAATCCTAAGGAGCCTACCTTCCATATTTGACCCTATAGTCATAACTATAGAAGAGACAAAGGATCTGTCCAAGATGACAGTGGATGAGTTGATGGGCTCTCTACAGAGCCATGAGCAGCGGTTGAATAGATCCGCTCCTTCCCTTGAGCAAGCCTTCAAGGCTCAGACCAATGCAAGAGTTCGGGGAAGAGGAAGGAACAGCAGAGGTAAAGGTCAAAGAGGTAGAGGAAGAAGCAACTCTGGAAGAGGAGTTTCAAACAGTCAAGAAGAGGCAAGCAGCTCTTAGCCAAGCTATCAAGGAATGAAGAAGAACAACAGTTCTAATCAAAGGTATGACAAAAGTAATATTCAATGCTATTACTGTCATAAATTCAGCCATTATGCTAGTGAGTGTAGAAAGAAACAACAAGACCATGGAGGCCAAAATGCTAATGTAGCAAATGAGAATAGGGATGAAAATGAGAAACAGTCCAAGGTATTTATAGTGTGCAACCTTGCTGAGAAGAGCAGCCCTGAAGTCTAGTATTTGGATAGCAGGTGTAGCAACCACATGAGTGGTAATGAAAATTTGTTTGCCTCCATTGATAGAAATGCCAAATCTAAAATCATGATGGGGAACAGCCAAAAGGTTCCTGTCATAGGAAGAGGCATCATCACAGTCCTCAGCAAGCAAGGTGAGAAAATGCAGATCCATGATGTCTATTATGCCCCTGGCATAAAGCATAACCTACTAAGCATTAGATAGATGGTCCAAAACGGTTATAGAATCCTGATGGAAAATGGTGGGTGCACCATATTTGATAGAGGAGGCAGCAAGAAGGTCATTGCAGCAGTGCAGATGATGAGAAATAGAATATTTCCCCTGTCACTGACTCCGGCACCATCTCTGGAGCTAACTCCGGTGCTATCTCTAGCACAGTTTCCTGCACTATCTCTGACGCTCACAGTAGTGGGACAACAAACAGCGTTCAGGACAGTCATTAAAGACCCATCCAAACTTTGGCATTTAAGGTATGGGCACTTAAGCTTTTTTGGTTTAAGTTTATTGTCTAGGAAAGGCATGGTTAGAGGGCTACCGAACATTGTAGAGCCCGATGGCAAGTGTGAAGCCTGCATTTTAGGAAAGCAGCATAGACAACCCTTTCAATCAGGGTATTCTAGAAGGACAAAAGCACCTTTGGAGTTGGTGCATTCAGATTTATGTGGCCCTATGAAAACTCTCACATTAGGTGGGAATGTATATTTCATGACCTTCATTGATGATTACAGCAGAAAAATATGGATCTATTTCTTGAAGAACAAATCAGAGGCCTTTGAGAAGTTTAAGGAGTTTAAGGCATCGGCTGAAAAGCAAAGTGGCCAACACATCAAGGCCCTAAGAACAGATAGAGGAGGAGAGTATGTCTCCAAACAATTTCTAAATTTCTGCAAGTATGAAGGAATTCATAAACAGTTCACAACAAGGTATACTCCACAGCAAAATGGAGTTGCTGAAAGGAAAAATAGAACCATCACAGAGATGGCAGCAAGCATGCTGAAGGAAAAGGGACTGTCAAATGATTATTGGGGTGAAGCTGTAGCAACAGTGGTCTACCTATTGAATAGGTGTCCTACAAAGGCCGTACGTGATCAGATTCCACAAGAGACGTGGACAAATAGCAAATGGACTATTGAGCACCTAAGAATTTTTGGATGTGTGGCATATGCATTCGTGCCTAAAGAGAAGAGGCAGAAATTTGATGATAAAGGTGAGAAATGTTTCTTCACAGGTTATAGTGAAGAATCACAAGCCTATAGGCTTTATAATCCCATCACCAAAAAACTTGTGATCAGCAGAGATGTTGAATTCATTGAGAATGAAGCATGGGATGGAATGGTGGACAGCACCACAGGTATTTCAGTCACAATACCCCTTGAAGATGAAGAAGCTCTGGAGGACAGCAACTCCAGAGGAGCTATAGAGAGCAGCAGCTCGGGGAGAAACTACCATAGAGCTCTAGAAAATAGCAGCTCTGGAGATGCTCAGCATAGCAGCTCCGGAGGTAGATAGCAGCATTGCAGCTCCAGAGATCAGCAGCTCCGGAGGTCCGCAACTCTGGAGAACAGTAGCTCCGAAGGATGTTATAACAATAGCTCCGGAGGTCATCAGAACTATAGCTCTAGAGGTCACAGCAGCAGCTCTGGAGGTCAGAACAGCAGCAGCTCCAGAGGCAATTCAGATCCCACACTCGCATCATTGATGCCACGAAGGACAAAGAGTGTGAAGGAGATTTATGACAGCACAAGGTATGCTGATGATAATGAAGATTTAAATTTTGCATTATTTTCTTCTAGTGATCCAATCTACTTTGAAGAAGCTGTGAAAGAAGAGAAATGGTGTGAGGCCATGGATGAAGAATTGGATGCCATAGTGAGGAATAACACATGGCAGCTAACTGATTTACCCAAGGGTAAACAAGTGATTGGAGTTAAATGGGTCTACAAGACCAAGTCTACTGCTGAAGGAAAGATTGAAAGACATAAGGTAATGCTGGTTGTCAAAGGGTACAAACAATAGCCTAGAAGAGATTATGATGAGACCTATGCACAAGTTGCAAGGCTGGAAATAGTTCAGGTAGTCATAGCAATTGCAGCCCAACATAAGTGGAAGGTGTTTCAAATGGATGTAAAGTCAGCTTTCTTGAACGGAGTGCTGAAAGAAGAAGTGTATGTGGAGCAGCGACCTGGCTATGAAGTCCCAGGGCAAGAGGACAAAGTTTATAAGCTCTGGAAAGCCCTCTATGGGCTGAAACAAGCACCTAGGGCATGGTACAGTAGGATTGACTCATATTTGTTGAGCAATGGCTTTAGCAAAAGCAGCAGTGAGCCCACTCTCTACATCAAAGCAGTCGAATGTAACATTTTGATTGCTGTTTTGTATGTAGATGATCAAATTTTTACTGGCAATGAAGAATGAGTTTGAGATGACAGACTTAGGTCTGCTGAAGTATTTCCTTGGCATTGAGGTCAAGCAAACAGAGCATGGCATATTTATTTCACAAACTAACTGTGCCAAACAGATTGTGAAGAGGTTTAAAATAGAAAATAGTAAACCTACCCCTACACCAACAACCACAGGTCTGAAGTTGAGTAAAGAGGACAGCAGCAGGGAAGTAAACCCAACCCTCTACAAGAGCATGGTTGGAAGCCTCATGTATTTGACAGCAACTAGGCCTGATTTGATGTATGCTGTAAGCTTGATTTCTAGGTTCATGGAAAAGCCTAAGGACACACATTGGCAAGTAGGAAAGAGGATCTTGAAGTATGTCAATGGCACAACAGGTTATGGCATTTTGTATAATGTTTCAAATGAGTTTAAGTTGGCTAGTTTCACGGATAGTGATTGGGCAGGAAACGTTGATGACTGGAAGAGTACATCCGGCTATGTATTTCACATAGGTTCAGATGTGATATCATGGGCATCCAAGAAGCAGGCCATTGTTTCTCTCTCTATAGCAGAAGCTAAGTATATTGCAGCAAATGTAGCAGCTTGTCAGGCTATTTGGTTAAAGAGGATCCTTGCAGACTTGAATGAGTAGCAAGAAGATGGTACAACCATTTATTGTGATAATGTTTCATCAATAGCCCTGACAAAGAATCCAGTCTTCCATGAATGAAGCAAGCACATTGAAATCCGTTATCACTTCATCAGGGAGTTGGTAGAACGAGGAGAGATTGAGTTACAGTATTGCAGATCTGAGCAGCAGCTCACTGATATTTTCACAAAAGCATTGCCGAAAGATTCCTTTGAATGCCTAAGAGATAGGCTAGGCATTGTGGACAGCTTCGGAGGTGTGCAGCCCGGGAAAGAGGACAGCTACGGAGGTGTGCAGTCCTACAAAGAAGACAGCTCCAGAGGTTCAGATCTAGAAAGACAGCAGGAGAACTCCAGAGATTCAACTCTGGAATGTATGTGCAGCTCTGAAGATGCTCCGAAGATGCAGAAAAGGAACTTTGGAGTTGTAGAGAGTCAGCTCTGGAGATGCTCCGGAGACGCTGAAACAGGAAGTCAGCTCTAAAGATGCAAAAAGGGAGCTCTAGAGATGCAGAGGGCAGCTCCGGAGATGATGCAGCATGACAGAAAGAGCTCCAGAGATCTGCTCCGGAAAGGCAAAGGCATATGTATATCTCTGGAGATCAATTCCGGAATGAAGATTGATGATTGATGTCTGACTTCAGATTAAGGGGGAGTGTTGGAAATATTAATCCTCTGTCAGTTCAATTAATGCTGACTACCCCCCCGCGTCAAACTCCAGGACCATTGGCCTGCCAAAAATTAATGAGGTAGGTGAATTTGAATTTGAAAGGGTGTTTGAGCGCCCATTTTGTTGGGCATGTAGAAGAGACAAAAGAGAGGGAAAAGAAACAGATAGTTAGGATGGAAGAGAACATCTGGCAGCAGCAGAGGAATTAGAAGGTTCTAGGAGAGAACAACAGAAGGAGAACAGCTGAGAGGAATGTTGCAGCAGCAATAGTAGACAACTACGGAGTTCACATAGGCAGCTCCGGATAGACAGTGTGCAGCTCCAGGGACTGGGGCAGAGTATGAAAACAGAGCAGTAGCTCTGAATCTGTAATGTGTATTTAAGTTTGAATGTAATCTAGAAAAAGGAAATATATATATATATATAATATTGCTGTCTCTTCTATGTTTGGTTTCCTGTGTGTTTGCATTTGTTTATGTTGTTCATTTCTGGTGTAGCATTGTATTTATAGAAAAGCATTCTACCCATCCCCTATTTTTTCTGCCAACAGTGATGACATAAAAAAAACATTGGAAATGTCTATCCATTATTATTAGCGCTGAGTATCCAATGAATATTCTAGAACAAAGGCTTTGTTGGATATGCAGAATATTCAGAATTCTAGATTTCAGAAGTTAAGCATCTCACACTGTCAATCTAATCTTAAACTCCAATTTATAATAGATGCATGGTTGCATATTGTTGAGTACAGAAGCATTTAGAAGTGGACATATGCTTATCACTATTATCTTGCAGAGAGTGAGCATGCTAAGGAAAGAGCTAACAAGAATCTCTTTGAACACTTGCAGGCTTATACAAAATCTTCTTTAGAACGAGTTCATGAGTGTGCTAAGGAGGAATTGAAAGGTTTTATTTCTCATGAAAAATCTCAATACAATTTTTTTTATCTTTGAAGAAAGCATAAAGCTTATTGATCTTACAAATGTCACTCGCAATTATTTTAAGAATCTTGTTGAAGCTTTGGAGAAATAACTCCATAATGGATGCTTCTAGTAAAAGGAGATCATGGTGGAAGATTATTTGGAGTAGAGAAAGTAGCCATGTTAGTAATTTTGGGCATTCATTATTATGTTTCATGTTTCATGAATTTTAGTTGTACTATGGATATAAAAATGGTGTAGTTATTCCTTGATATTTGTACAAGTCTCTCTGAGGCATGTGAATACCATTCTCCATTGTCATTCAAGTTACAACAATGGTTGTTTTGTTGAGAATATTAATTATAAAGAGTTTGGAGATATTATTTTTACTCAAAACATTATTTAGATTACATATTTTAAATGTATTTATTAGAAGGGATATCATTTCTGAAAGATTTATTATATTTATGTAAGAGATGTGATTTTTAAGCCAGTATAAGTACATAGAAAGTGATATCACTTTATATCTTTTAAATAAAAGCATTGAAGATATGTAAATTATTTTTAATTACATAATTATACTAAATATCTATATTTAAATGAAAGTTATTTTTAATAACTAATATATAAATATATATAAGATATATAAATATTAAAATGATATCATTATATTCTATTTTAAAAAATAGAATATAATGTAAAAATATATATTTTAAATATTTAATACTTTATATATAATTAATTAATGTTTATTTGAATAAAATATAAAGTTATGCATGTATGTATGTATGTATGTGTGTGTGTATGGAAACACTATAAAGCAAGCTGGGCGGGAGAAAGGTTTTGGAAACATAATGGCTCTGGACCAAAATAGGTTTTAGTTTTTCAAATGTGACTAGTGTGAGAGGTGGAAAACTTAGTCTAACGAACTTCTAATGGAGGTATGATTGGGTTTAGAGCTAAGAATTTCAAAAGGTGGTGAAATGAAGCTTGTACTCAAAAGGGTGGATGGAAAACATGTTTAAATGGAAAACAACACTATGGTAGAAAATGAGGAATGCTAGAGGAGGTTTTGGAGGAAAAATGTTCCAAAGCATTAAGGATGGTGATGGAGGGTTTAAAGGGAAAGACTTAGAAATGGTTCAATACTATGGAAAAGGATGCAAAGAGGTAATGGGGAAATGAGGAGAGGGAAAAATGACATAAAATGATGAGGGGAATGGAAATTGAAGGCTTGGAATGGTGGTAGGGTCAGGTAGGAAGGGATCTCTCTAAATACTTTAAAAAAATAATTTTATATCCATGGAATGCCATAAAAAGAAAATGCTTGCCTAGCTTGAAAACATGGAAATCAACTACCTAGATTTGGTAAATGAGTTACAATAATGTATAAGACCAAGTTAAAAAATACTAAACACCTTGGGCTCAAATCTAGCTTTGTCTAGTAGTTTTTGAAATAAGTTTGCATTGTCATACATGAGAAGAAATAAAAAACTTTAATGCTAATATAAAATTTCATTTTTTCTATGTTAAAATGAGGCAAAGATGGCTAAAATTTATTATAGACTTGCTTTTAGATTTTGTTGATGGGAACTCAATAGGTGGGAAGTCCTAGCAGTTAATTATCTTGGATGTGAAACTTTTGGAAAGAGGATGAAAAGACAAGGCGTCTAACCTATTGGGTGGTGAACTATGGGTGGTGTCTGTGAATAAAAATTAAGCTCAATTTTCCTAAGGGGCCCTAAGCTCAAATGGGAACATCTAGGGATAGGTGTACACATTGATTATTTTCTCCTTTAGACATGTTTTAGGAATGGGAAAGGTGGGGCTTACACATAGGAAGGACTAGGCTCAACAACTTAAGGCTTAACAAGGGGTAAATGGGTCAAAACAATGGGAAAACTAAATGAAGGCTTAGGACATAGGATGGAGACAAAAATTAAATGAAAAACATCACTTACGAAGGCTAAAGAAGCTAAGGGTATGACATTAGAAAGGAGAATAAACATGGCTATGGATGACAAAAAGGGCCAATACATCATAAAAAACACACACATGGGCGAGGGGATAAATGGATGAAAAATACTATAAGGGTATGCAAATCCCATGAATATTTAAGTTACAATCATGGAAATAGGTATACGAAATAGCTATGCATGGTAAGTAGGTAATGATGATGATCTTATTGGTGCCACATGATTGGAAGGCAAAGAGTTGGGTGATTGCATGGTAAAATAGTTGTAGGTTGGATATTGCTATTCTAAGGCCATTTTGGTCTTCTACCATAGTAGAGAGAGTAGAGAATGGTTTTTACATGGACATTTTGTTGCTGGGAGATCAATCCTCCATTCTCCCAAGATAAATAAGTATTTTCATAGGAATAATGAGGCAGAAGGGAGGAGTTAGAGTTTTGGGCTTTGTTCATTTGGTTGACCAATCAAAAAGGGAAGCTAGGTCATTGTAGGTGTAAGACTAGTTTTCGTGATGGTTCAAGATAACCATATCCACTAGATGAAGGGTAAAGAAAGCATAGATTAGTTGAGGAGATACAGAGAGCCATTTGTGTCCTAGGGAAGTGATAGTCTTTGAAGGCCATCAAAGGTTCCTTGGTTAGTTGATAGTAGAGATGAATCATGCTATGAGGTGCAATGTTGGTACATACATTTCTTGATGACTTGGTTCTGAAGTATTTTTGTAGGAATAAAGAGCTAGAAGGGAGGAGTTATAGATTTTGGGGCTTGGTTCATTTGGTTGACCAATCACAAAGGGGAGCTAGGTCATTGTAGGTGTAAGACTAGTTTTCATGCTAGCTAGAGAGAACCATATCCACTAGATGAAGGGTAAAGAAAGCATAGATTACTTGAGGAGCCAGAGAGAGCTATGTGTGTCCTAGGGAAGTGATAGTCCTTGAAGGCCATCAAAGATTCCTTAGTTGTTTAGTTAATATATAGTGGCATTAAGGGGATGACATACATAAAAACTAAATAAAGTGGACATATATATTTTTTAAATTGTAACAACATGAGGGAGATAGAGGAAGTAACGAGATAGAGGAAGCAAATATTAGTAATACTCAAAGAAAAGAAAAACCTCATTTACCAAGCCACCAAAGGTTCACCTAGGCTGCCCTAGTGGATTAAAAAATAAACCAAAAAAATACAACAATCAATCACTAGAATGCAATGAAGATTAATGTTCTAGAAATTGTAGTAGGTTATGATTTTCTTCAATGTTTAACTCAATATTGCAAGAGGGATGACATAGTTGTGGTTGTTTTTGGAGTTTCCAAAATTGTGGGCAGTTGGGCAATTTATTATTTGGACTTGATGATAGGATATGGATTTGACGTAGTAGACAATGTTATGTTTGGATTTCCAAAGGCCTTCACAACCACAATGCTATCATGGAGTGTTTTTGGAGTTCCACGGATTCATGGGCAGTGAGCTCTCCAATTCCATTAAACTATACATATTACTAAATAACCAAATAATTCATGGGTAGAGAGCTCTCCAATTCTATCAAGCTATTTAGTAGGTCAAAAGTATAAAGGATGTAGATGTAACATACTACAGATTAGTAGCAGGCAATGTGTAGAGAACTCCTCATGTTCAAATATGTGGCTTTTCACCAACCTGGTGTGAATTTAGACCAAATGTTGTTCTAGGCAGGATAGAGCAGATATAGTTGTCAGTGTAACCTTTGTAATCTTGAAGAGACTTCACTTTTCCTATTAAGAATTCCTTCAGTGGCTCCAGTCATCCATAAAAACATTTTGTAGCCCTATGATTAGATACTAATTTGCATATTACTATCCACGATTAGGCAAGAAATGCATATAGTGGGAGGGCTAAGTGTTGTGATGTGTTCCCAACATCACCCCGTTTGCGTGGGGACCCCCTGTTGTTTTTACTGTGAGTCTTCTTGTAATTCCCCACATGGGTGGTGACTTGGTAATCATGGTAAATTCAAACTTATGTGTGGCTGGTCTAATTGTCCACTTGGCTTTGTAATGCCTTTGCATTATGCAATTCCATGAGGCAATTTCATGGGCTGCTCACAATCAACAAATTTTGAGCCATGGATGTTTTTCTTCATTGAAGAAATTGTAAGTGGAAAGAGGATGATAGATTGGACTGAAATGATCAGCAGTAATATCGATGATCAGTTGAAGAGTTTGTAGGAAACAAAAACATTTTATATGAGCTCATATGTCATATATATGTTTTCTAGAAATGAGAGATGTCTAGGATTGAACTACAAGGGGAGAGTTGGAAATGGAGATGGACAGTTCAAGGTTTATGACTGCTATCCTAAGTTGCACTTGTAGGCTATATCCCATTATAGAAGGTTTAATGATGCCTTTTCCATGCACATTGTAAGATTGTTGCAAGGCAACACATGCAGGAGATTCTCGAAGGAGGCTATGAATTTTGTAGCAAAGTTCAGAAAGTGGTTTATTCAGTTTCCAAGATTCACATACATTCATGTTGAGGGCTTCTCATCATTACCATATAGGTTGCCTAGATACCCCACTAACAGAATGGTGTTGTTGGAAGTAACAAGATTGTTGGTTGCATTCGACAAAGCTCAAAGAAAGAGAAAGAAGACTACAACAAAGTTTCCAATCAGCATCAGGGGGCTTGGGACCTATATGTCATTACAAGCAGCTGAAAATTTAGAGATAGAGCTGCAAGCTTACAACTTAGTGTGCCATAATAATGCATGCAACAACTTTGATCCATTTGGCACAGTTAGATAGAAATTTGGGAGCAAATACAAGCACAGACCATAGCTCGAGGATCACTGGATGGATGCATATGATGACATAGAAATAAGAAAGAAAGGTTGCTACCAATTGTCTTTGGATTTGGTTAGAGCAACAAGTGTGATCAACATTCCAGATCAGCTTGAGGAGAATCACAAAAGACTTTCACAAAGTTAGTATGAAGAGGAGAAGGATATGCCCTTCACCATCAATTGGTCAAAATAGGAAGTCACACCCAATGATGATTTGATGATGAAAATTGTGGCACATACAAGAAAGTATGTAGACTTCCAAATTCGAAGGCTTCAAGAGAAAAATGTCCAATTTACTTACAACTTGATGGGAGGAGTTAGTACACATCAATCCAAGGATTCTTTGAATAGTGAGTCAAGCAGTGACTCCAGTGATTCTAGTGATTCAGAGGGTGAATGTGCTGATCTGCATGAGGATATTCAGCCAAGTAAGAGGGAAAAGAATGATGATTAGAAGGCAGCAAGTGCATCTTCAAGGCAAGAGTGCAATAGTATAATAAATATTAAGGAAGATGAAGTAAGGCATGATGAACAGGTAGCTTTAGAAGTACAAATTGATCAAGGCATCAAACAAGGTAATCAAATTGATAAGGTTATGTCAAAATCATCTAAGGAACAAGAAGTGGTCATGATAAAAGTAGAAGCTGAAAATCAAAATGACAAGGGGTTGTATGAGTTTGATGAAGAGGCTCTTCCTACTATTCAGCAGAAGGGAGTTCAAGAGGAAAATCAAGAAAACTTGTCTGACTTAGTAGAGTGGCTAAGAGATGGAGTCAAGGAGAAGTTTGTTATTGAAAGGGAACCCATCCTAAGTTTGGAAGACTTGCTAAGCAGAGCCAAACCTGACAATGGAAAGTAGAAAATTACTAAATTCTCAAAGATCACAAGAGGCAGCTTGGGGTCAAGGCAAGTGCATATTTCTGTACCAAAGATTAGTAAAGAGGTAGATGATGACATTCCAAGTGCATATGACATCAATACTTTTGATTTGGAACCAGCCACAACAGAGCAAGAGATAGAAGAGTTAGAAGATTTGGTTGTAGTCATCAAATAAAGACTACGAAAGGAACAAGAATAAAGGATCCAATTAGAGAGGGATAACTTGGCATTTCAGCATTATATTCAGTAGTTGATGAATCTAATAAGCCAAGCTGGAGAGATGGTTGCACCACCTGTGTTGCTTTCACAAGAGTCTGTGTTACATTTGGAAGAAATGAGGTCTTCATCTCAAGTATTGCTGGATTGGGCAGTGGATTTCAAGATCAAAGCTGACAGGTTCATTGATGAAATATTGAAGTTGTACAAGGAGGCTTCTTCAATATTTGATAGAGTTCAGAATGTTCTGATTACTTGTGCAGAATTCAAAATTGTAAGAGAAGAAGTTATGCTTCAGTTGAAAAGGTTGATTTATACTCCAAATGCCACTTTGATAGATGAAGGAGTGATTAAACAAGGTTCAACATATAATTTCTATTCCTGGTATTGTGCACTCAACATAAAGGAGCAAGTTTTGGGAAAGATTAAGAGTGACAACACTCGAACAAGAGAAGCACTTTGGGAAATTCAAAGTAAAATACTTGTTTTTGTAAACCGGGTAGTTGATTCCAATGGAGAGATTGATGAATACTTTCTAAAAGATAAGATCCATACAAAGTATTTTCAACATCCACAAGTTGTTTCCAGGGAGTTGTTGAATGATATTTGCACACTTTCCACTTTCATGGGCATGTTTTAGACATCCATGGATGGTTGGGAGATGACAGTTGTCAAATGCACAAAGGAGCTACAAATCATAGAATGCACCATTCAAACTCTACCAAGTGTCCCTATGGAGGAGGTTACACGTGTCATAACTAGATTTGTGCAGTTTACCACAAAAAGGAGAGGTCATAAATGAGGGTACTCACTTAGTGGGTGCATCATAAGTGCAAGGTCTAATTTTAGTAAATTTTGTAACCACTTTCTTGCATGGCACAATAAGGACCCTCGATTTCTAGATTTAATCTTGGCCATCCATTGAATTTGAGGCCTATATAAGCCCCATTTTCTCTCATTTCTAAAGGGGGAATACTCTGAGAAATTTGCTCAAGACTCTGCTGAAATAAATACAAACTCATTGCTGAACTCTTCATGGTGACTTTGTGTTGTTTCAAATGAATGCATGGTTTGTAAGTGTACACTCATAGAATAAGATTAGTTTAGTTTGTTTTTAGTAATTTAATTTTTATGTTTCATGGAAGTTGTTGCTGATTCATGTTTGGAGTCTTCATAGTTCATACCATTTATAATTTGTCGATGGTAGATTGTAGTGCATGGTTAGTCTGAACCTTATCTGAGCTTAACTTCAATTACTTTGTGTTCATTTACCTTTATGTGCAAAAGTAATCTAAAAATCTTAGTTTTTGCTTAGAAGATTGCATCACCTTTGTGTAGTTATTACCTTATGGCGAAGCAAAGTGTGGTTGAGATTCCAGTGAATCAGTCATGATTGCTTGCATTTAGATTAGAGTCTTCTAAACCCATTTCCTTTTGTGTTTTCTTTAAAATCCTGTTAGATTTAGATTTAAGAGATTTCATTGTCATATCTTAAGTTGTCATATTGTTAGACCTTTGAAGAAGCTATGTTACATGTTATCCAAGAGAAACAAGTTTCCTATTGTTGAACATTTACGTAAGTCCCTTTGTGTCAAATAGTAATTCGCATCATATTGCTAAGTTATCCCAAGTTGCAACAACAAAAGTAACTAATCAAGAACCTTGGAGTCTTCTCATCTGATCACTTAGCTTAGCATTTGAGGGATTTTGTTCAAGAGAGGATAAAGTACACCAATATTTTATTTTGTGTTGTATGTGCAAGGAAAGCACATCAACAAAATTGGTGCTAGAAGGAGGGCCTCCCTTGGAATACAAAGTTAGACACACTGGAGCATATTGTTTCTTTTTCACTTGAAAAGCACCAGAGAATTTTAAGATCTACACCACAAAGCTTCAAAGGAGTTGGCTGAATTGGATTT
Source organism: Cunninghamia lanceolata (assembly GCA_027924645.1). Taxonomy (NCBI): domain Eukaryota; kingdom Viridiplantae; phylum Streptophyta; class Pinopsida; order Cupressales; family Cupressaceae; genus Cunninghamia; species Cunninghamia lanceolata. The sequence goes on along the minus strand of BSBN01001237.1, from coordinate 2,101,257 downwards.
CAATTCCAAAGACAAGCACAATAAGAAAACAAATTCATCAAGTGAAGGATCACCTAGCATAAGGACATTGTAAATTTGTTCCAAACTCCTCGAAATACAAGAACTACTCAACCAAGTAATACGCAAGGAGTTACTCAAATAGTTCTAGTGCAAGAAGAAAACATTCCAATGGTTTGGCTTCTGGCAAATGCATCTCCTCTTGCTTCTTTTGTGAATTACCATGAAATGCCCAAGAGTCCTAAACAATTTTGTTCCAAATTTTAGGTCAATGATGTGAATAGGATGGATGAGGAACATATTTATATTTTTGAAGACACTCTTCGAGATAGGAGAATTGAGCATGAAGATGTAGCATGTAGGTTGTTTCCTTATTCACTGGGCAAAGATGCATATTTTTGGTACATTCATCTACCTGTAGGTTCCATCAATAGTTGGCAAAGATTGAAAAACACCTTTCTAGAAAATTTTAGGATTCCTATCACTTCGTCAGAGCTCTACAAACAATTCATTGATGTCAAGAGGCAGGGGCATGAACCCATCAATTCTTTTAATAATTGCTTTCATAAGGTTTATACAAGGTTGCAAGCTCCATATAATGTTGATGATGCAATGGCAAGGGAAGTATATTATGCAGCACTAGACTGCCTTACTTCCATGTTTGTGAAGAGAGCAACTACACCTCCAACTACTTTAATGGAGGCCTATGCCGAGGCTATCAAAGTGAATACTAACTTGGTCATGAACACTCAAGGACTACTTAATCACCTGGGGCATCTAGTTATGCCAAATCAGATTTAGGGAATCAACCAAACTTTGACACAACATACTCCTATAATGAATCAAATTCTGACACCTAGCAATTAGATGATGTTGCATCCAGGAGCACCCATTTCACAAGCCTCACCAGCACAACCTATGTACTTACAAGGGTCTTCATCCTCTACAAGGACTCAAGAAGAGAAGGATGAAATGAAAGAGTTAATTGATCAAGTAAAGAGGTTATCCACTGAAGTTACCCATCTGAGAAATCAAAATAATCATTTACAAAATATGTAAAGGAGTTTCTAAGGAAATCAGAGGGATCAGGGAAATCAAAATGGATATCAAGGAAACCAGAGAGACCAAGGAAATTATCAAGGATATAATCAAGGATTTTGAGAAAAAAAAATTGAGGATTCTAAAGACAAAACAAAACATGGAATACATCTCCAAACAATGGGAATATTCCATCTCCATTGGAAAACAATTCAACTTCAGATTCTAGACCTATAGATAAGGTATTCTTAGCTGAGGCAGCTTTATCAAGTTGGTGTCGATTGCATAACACAAATCAGCATTCTGAGTTGCAGTGTACAAAGTTCAAAATAGCTGCTGATATATTTCAAAAGGAGATGCAAAGCACACAAGTTCAAGATGCTCCTCAAGCAACAATAGGGTACGAGCTTGTTCCTACAACAACGTATGATCAAGCCTTGATCATTAAAGACTTCACATTCCCTCTTGTGATGGATTATGATGCAATGGAGTACAATGGAAGGTTCCCTCCAGCATCTACAAATGGACCAATTGAAAATTTAGATTATTACTCTCCATTTAGTAATGACTTTCAAGATGAAGCAATAGTGGAAGTACAAGCATTTCAACAACCAGCTGGGAATCCACCCCTAAAAATCTACCAAAGATATCATCGAGTACAAGATCCATTAACCACATTAGTTCTTCCAAATAATTTTCAAACTCCACCGAATCCAAATGCTAGTAATAATCCAAATTTTTTGAAGGATTCACCAGAATATAGACAAAGGGATGATGCTCAAAGAGTCACTCCAATGTAAGAAGTTCAGTCACAAGACACTCCACAAAGAGTTAATCCTTCATGAGATGCTGCTGCAACAAATGAGGAATTGAAGAGTTTAAGATTAATTATCATAGAAGAATTCAGGAAAATGAAGGTGAGCATGCCTTTGGATGAACTGATGAGAATCCTTGAGATCATAAACATAGTTCTGAACAGCCTAAATGATACATCTACTCCAAGGAATGCTACAACAGGCCCTTCTAATTCACCTATTGTTCAGAATGCACATGTTGTGAAGAGTATGGCATCTTGTTCTCAAAATACATCTGAGGGTGCTAATCAGTCTCTAAACTTAGTATGTATAGCTCAAGACCCCACAAAGGATACAAAAGAAGGAAATATTGTTAAAAATGAAAAGATTGTCAAAAATGAGAAGATTGTGAAAGATCAAATTCCACCATCAAGTGATGCAACAAAGGATGCAAAAGAAAAGTCTATAGTCTTCTATCAAGGAAGAGATGAGACTGCCCCTTTCTTATTATCAGTCCATATTTTTGGGAAGATGTTATATAATTGTTTAATGGATTCAGGAGCATCAAGCAATGTAATGCCACTTTCAATATGTAAAAGGCTGGGTTTGATTCCTACTTAGACCACAAAGAAGATTACATAGCTGGATAAGATAGAAGTTCCTATGGTTGGAGAGCTAAATAATATACACGTGTAGTTATCATCTGATCCAAGAATACATAAATATATTGACATCTTAGTTGTTGACATCCCATGTGGATATGGCATGCTCTTGAGTAGAGATTGGTTGAGAAGATCGAATGGGTATGTAGCTACTGATTTCTCACATATGTGGCTACAGTGGAAAGAAATTCCAAATCAAATCCAAATTGATAGTACCCCAAGATTGAAAATGATGATCACAGAAAATGATGAAGACAATGAGGTCATATTTGTAAAAACTGATCTTGGAAACTATAGGCCAAATATGGAAGAAGTCCTCATGCTACAGGGTTCAATAATAAAAGAATGTGAGGGTTGCGTGAGTTGTTCACACCCACATGAAGGACTGTGGAGACAGTCATGCTTATTTTCCTCCTTCCTCGTGTGGTGACTAGCGATAGCCACATAGTGTTGTGATGTGTATATTTCAAAGATTGTGAATCGTCCTTTTGGTTATTGGTGACTTTTACTTTGCTTGTGTGGACCAGCACTTTGGTTTATCTTACTTGTATTGGTTTAGCCACAGATGATTTTTTTGGCATGTAACTCTTGTGGTTACATTTGATTTATTGTTGAAGATTATGCGCATTTTTCTTACTTTATTGTTGGAATTGAGATTTACTCTTCCTTATTTATATTTTGGTGTCTAAACTCATTGACTTTTCTATTTTTGAATGTTGGTCTTTTGTTGTGATGTGATTCCTCATCGGGTATGGTGAGATCCACCCATTTGAGTGTATACAAGGAAATAGACATAGGGAAACCCTTAAGGATGGGTGTATGTGTGAGCTGTTCTAAGCTCTAATTCACTACCTTCCTATTTTTTGACTATCTCTTGGAGGCTAAAACCCTTACACAAACAAGAGATATGTCATTGTGGCTTGTATGGAAGGGCTCACTAGGTGGGTCAATGCCATCAAGACACATCAATATGGATATTGGACATGGTTATAATTAGATATGGATGGTACTATGACATCCATGTGAACCCCTATATAGCCTTGTGATGAGAATGAGTATGTATGTATATGTGGGTTTTATAATTGTCATGTATGTAGTTGCATATTAAATATAGAAGAGAACAAAATTTGCATCAGTATGCCTTGACAAGTGATAAACTATTGCATTATATGTAAAGAGATGTCATGCATGATATGAAATCAGAGGTTGAAATTATGAATATGTGAGTATGTGTGCTCTATTTTATAGATAGATGCATATAAAAGTTAGAGAATTAAAAATTTTAAGTCATAAAAGTACATTTTGTTGTAAATTATGAGAAAATTGTGTGGTTTATCCTAGAATTGCATGCTTATATATTTATATACTATTATCTGTGCTTTCAGATGATCATGAATAGGAAAGGGATGATGTCGTAACACTTGTATACGATAGGCTTCAGATGTCATGACCCTCTTCTTGATGACCATTGATGCTTCGGTTATTATATGATATATGTGCATGTGCTTTGACGTGTGCTTAGAGTGTTGCAGGTACTGATTATCGACTCCACTTGGATTCACAGGCTCGAGTGTACTCATATTCCCTGATGGTGGTTACTGGAGATAGCCACATGCCCTATTCCCTACCCTAGCCATTATACCCTACTAGTGTAGTGTTCCTATGTTCTTGTCTTGTCATCTGATTAGCTAACGATAATGTTTGGATTGCCCTTAGGGTCATGTGTAGTTTGCCAGTGCAATGGTTGAGGCTTTTCTCCTTGGTTTCCATTGATTGTTCAATGTGGCTTCCTTGGCATCATTCTTTATTTTGATTAGAGAAAATTGTTATATGCTAATGTGTATTTAGTAGGAAACAAGTGGCTTGCCTATTCCTTACCCATGCACTAGGACAGATTGCATGTAATTGTGCATGTGATAACTTGACTTTTTTATATGATATCAAGTTTCATGGACTAGTGTGTGCTTTGGCTATATCTTAGCATTTGTAGGCTTCAAGGAGTAAGCCTAGTCCTAGGGGCTAGGATGTAATGACTCCATGTTCATAGTTTGGTGAGGTAGTTAATGTAATAAAATATCTTGAAAGTAGGTGTGAATTGATGGTTCTTGGAGGGAGTGACTGCAGAAGAAAAGGGAAGTGGGTGAAAGTGTTTAATGCAAGAAAATATCTCTACTAGATAGCATTGGTGATATGGTCTATAGTGCCTTGTCTTTTATCCTACACATTGCATAAATACCTACTGTAGCATTTACAACTGGAAGATCTGACAAAAATCTGCCTTCCATTATGCAATTTGTCCTTGCCCCATTAGAAAGCTGTCATTTTGGCATGGCAGTGGGATGCTGGCTAAGGTCATGGATTTTGGCGTTACTTCTACCATTTGCATTTGCTTGAGAGATTCTAAAGCCTCAAACAAATCCATTTTGTGTGTATCCTATTGTTAACACATGATATTTTAGGGTGAGAGGTGTTTAAAATAGGAGAGGGCAGCAGTTGGAGGAGTGGGGATTATGCCTCCTAATTGCATTTGGTTGAAAGTTCCAAAAGGCCACTTCAACAAAGTTCCATAGGAGAGGCTGGTCAGATAATAGAAATGGTGCCTCCAATCACACTGTAAATGCTCTAGATAATGGAAGGAGGAGGTAGCATTTCATTTTTGTGGTTTGCCAACATCACTACAATGACTCCAAATCTGAGTTGGAGAATGGTATGGAGGTTCAAATAAGGGAGTGCGGGTCCAAACAAGATCATGTCTAGCATGTACAAGAGGCTGAGAAGGTGAGGCATGACCTATGAGGCATGGCCTATGTTGAACTATGACCTATGATGAGGAAGGACCTACTCTTTGAGGCCTGCAACCTACTTTTTTAGGCCCATGGTATATCAAATAGGGGTACAACCCTTGCAAAGAGGGCTTCAACCCTTTGAAACAGGGGATTGACCCATCTAGACAACCCTTTCGATGCTCTAAAATAAAACGTAGAAGGAAGAAAATCTGAGGCAAGCATAGCAAATTTGCAAGATTGAGGTGTGTTGAAGGGAAGCATGGTCAGATCTGAGGTATTTACCTCAGTCTTTTATTACTTCCAGCACAAAAACTAAAACATGTTAGCTACTATTTCATTAAGCACAAAAAAATGAAACCCATCAGTACCATTTAAAAGTAATTATGCAAAAAATTATTTCGATGTAAGTAACTTACAACACCTCTTTTCCTAAAATTATTTGTTTATACAGATCCCATTCTATTGGACCTATTATTTTTATTGTTTTAGTGATGTGGGTATGAGCAATAGATTATTATAAATGGATTAGAGGGGATTTAGTAGTTAAAGTAAATGGGAAAAAGATGGGAGCTACTCGATTGTGCATTTTATGGATATCCAGGTGTTAAAAATGGTAGGAATAATACTTACTTTGTATTGTACTAAAGGAATATAAATCTATAGCCACTGAAAATGTTTTAAATCTCATGGAAGATGTAAAGGGGAGTAATAGTTTTAAGGGTCTTTAGTATGATAGAAAATGAAGAGGTCTAATCCCCAAGAAACCTTTTGTAATACGATGCCTTCTCTAAAACAGATTTTCATTATAACTCTTCTTAAGAGTATGGCGTGGCTCTATTTTATTCATAACGATCATTTTCTGTTGACACACTAGCCTTGGAAAAACCATCAACTTTGAGTAAAGAATGTTATGGAACTAAAATACCTTAATAACATCGATCTGGGTTTGTGCATTGAAATTTAGTCACATAATATCTAATTGGGAAAATCTACCTCCAACACAAGGATCTAAGGGATTACTATAGAAGAAAATGATTAAGTTTTCCATTTTACAAGTCTTTTTAACATTTTACTTTGCTATGTTAAATATGGTTGACAATATGTAATTCTAGGCTGTGAGTAGCCTTGCAAAACCATTTGCCATGTTCTGTTATGACTTCCATGCATACCTTTGTGAACAGTGATCATATTGGGGTCACTAGAGTTATTACAAAACTAATCTAACTGACAAAGAGCTATTTTAATAAAACTACACTATCATCAAAAACTTTTGTTCTGTAGGTCATATTTATGATATTTACAATTTCAAATTTATATTTCAGTGTTTCGATCAATTATTGGATACCTCGTTTGGTTAAATGAGATGATCTTAGTTTTAGGATATTGAGTCCTCATGCATGGCCTTGAGCACTTCTAAAGGCTAAGGATGCACACGAGAAGGCCTATATGTTTGTGGGGTGTTGAGTTATCCGTCTGCGAGGTGTTGATTTGGGCATGTTTGAGTCTTCTTGTTAGTATGAGTAGTATACTTGATTCTGTGTGGTGTCATCCCTTTGAGCACACATGATGACTCCCCATCTGGTCTACTCTCGAGTGTCCAGTGCCTTGGTAGTCTTGAGTAGTACCTAACATTCTATTTGATGAGCATCTCTATGTTATGACTATGGCATTATGTATTATTTTCCGTGTCTGCTCCATGATTGGTGTGAGTGTTGGCCATCCTATATACCCTTGTCTTGTTACTTCTGTTTAGGCCTTGTGACTATCTCCGATCATGATGGGGTGGTCTCGTATGAGTCCACATGGTTGGGAGGTGTTGCCACCGCCATTGGAAACTGGTGAACAGGTTATTGGAGCACCAGATTGGAGATGTTCTCACTCTCCATTACCCTATCTGTTGTTGTACCTATTCAGTCATTGTATCATATTTAGGACTATGTTATTGTACTTGTATATCATACTCATGGCTATGCCATTGCACGGTATATTCTTTTATGTAATTGTACTCTCTTAAGAGAGAAGATGTAATCATGCAGGTCAATGAGGAGAAATGAGATGTTTACTATTTGGTTTATGGATTTCGATGTGGGTATTGGATCCACTTGTTCTATGATGTTTATGGATTTGTGTTTATATTTTGAATGGGTTATAGGAATATTTGGGTTGGTGTATTAAAATGAATGTAGTTTTATAATATTTTCATTTGGAGGGTGAATTAGTCCTCTCCTTTGGGTTGTACATTCATCCATACTTGGCCATGAATGTTATCGATCTACCGAGTCAGCAACCGTATTATGTATATGATATCTATTTATGTCAAAGAAAATTATCTTGTCCTCTTTTGGCCCTTACCCTTCGGAGTCGTAGGGCAGGATGTTACAGAACTTTTTTCACATTCTCTTAGCTCTATTGTACATTTGATAATTATGAAAATATGATATATGATGTGATGTAATTACAAATCTATTTCAATGAATATGAAATAATGCATTCTTTAGACACATCATCATCTTAGCACTATTTCCCATTTTCAATATTTTTAACGTTATTCTCTCTAAAGGTACTACACTATTATTACTCAAAAATGTCTCAATCATTATAATAGTTTTTTTACATGTTCAAACTGTAGATGCTACTAGCGTACCTATGTGTAGATGCTACTAGATACATATGGTACTTTGTAGACACTTAAACTTTACCATATCGTTACGACACTTCTAACATCATCTTTTAACAACTCCTAAGCCTCACCTTGCACCACTTTCAACATATCCTAAACATCCACCTTTCTACATTCTCCTAACACCACCTTGGCACACTTTGAGACACATTCATCTTAGGACTCCCCTTAACACTCTCATTTCCATTAGTCAATTGATTAATTAAATAAATCATATTTAATTAAATAGGATAGTCCCTTTTACCAAATTAATTAAATAAATTATATTTATTTATTTGGTTTTAATCCATTTTCCCTTTAGTTAAATTAATTAAATAAATTTTACTTATTTAATTAATTTAGTTTACTTGTGACTGTGTACATAAAAAGTAAATAGAGCTGACATATATATATATATATATATATATATATATATATATATATATATATATATATATATATATATATATATATATATACTAAGTATTTTAAATTTAAAAAATATATAACTGGTATATTTTTATTAAATGAATGCACATAAAAATTATAAAGTAGTTAGTTTAAATTTAAAATATATAACCGACATACTTTTATTAAATGAATGCACTGACATAATTTATTAAATAAATACACATAACAATAAATCGACATAAAGTAAATAATATATAATACTAAAAGATAAATCACAAAAAATATTAAATCAAATACAAAAAAGAAAAATAATAGGGGAGAAGCTCAAAAGTTATTTGAATGGTAAGTGCAGTTAATTTTGTTTGATTTTCTAAGAATGAAATTTAATTTATTGGTTCCTTCTCACTGTTATTTTATAAAAAAAATTATTAGGGTTTAAATTTGTTTTATAACAGGCTTTGTAAAGTTTAAATTTTTTTAAAAAGTTTAATGTATAATAATACAAGTCTTAACACAATAATTTTTTTTTTAAAAAGAGAAAAAGGTGGTAGGCAACCTATAGATTATATTAAGTCATAAAGAATTTATATAGAGAAGCAACCGAACGCCAGAACAAACATGTCCAAAAATACATCCACAGGCCCCCGACTGGCCAGAAAAATAAATTAGAAACAAATCTGTCAAAAAATCGAAGTATCAACTTGAAGCTGTTAGATCAATGCTTTTCTTGGTAGGTTGCTTCTGCCAGTAATTAACAGTACGTTCTTTGTTTTCCCAATAGTAGTTATTTGGTACATGAATATAGGTCATTATGTATTACAGTGATTTCTTATCCATAGCTGTTTATAACGAGGGGTAAATGGTAGAAAGAAAATAAAATACAGATATGTAGGCATAGATATCACTAAATGGATAAACTTTATGCATTTGGAGAAAGTGCTAATAAGTCTTTGTAGTCAGAGGGTGTTACTAATTTTTAGTAGCTTTATACATTTGGTGAAAGTGTTTAACAATCTTTGATTCTTTAATCTTTGATATTTTTATTCCAGATCACTTGAATAAGGTCATAAAATTTAATCTTTGATTCTTTAGTCTGTGATATTTCTATTCCAGATCACTTGAATAAGGTCATAAAATTTATACTTAGACTTTGCTTTTGTTTGATATTCAGCAAGCAACAATTGCAGTGGAACAGAGATTCTGTCCAGGGCATCCAAGAAATCTAATTAAGACCTTTCATTGATATGGCTTTAAACCAAGGGAGAAACAAGGATTTCAGCTTTGATATTAGCTAATAATTGAAGTCTTCCTACATTGTTGGTTATAAAGAGATACATGTATTGAAGTTATCATCCAGGCTATCTAAATTTATCTGAAGTTATTGGAAAGGTAAGTGCATTATATTTTATAGATTTTAGTTTGGAGTCATCAATTTAATTTTCTTTTCTTTTCACCATAATGAAATTTAATTTATTTATTTTTCACTCTCTGATGTTTTATAAAAATAAAGTGTTTCTGTTTTCTGCATAATTTTTTTTCAACTCATTGAAATACACCATTGTTATATCCATGGTACAACCAAAATTCATGAAAAATGAAACATGGTAATGAATGCCCAAAATTACTAACATGGCTACTTTCTCTACCCCAAATAATCTCCACCATGATCTCTCCTTTTGTTGCTTCCATATCATCCATTACTGAATCATTTCTCCAAATCTTCAACAAGGTTCTTAAAATAATTCCTAGTGACATTTGTAAGATCAATAAGCTTTATACGAAAATCAAGAAAATCTTGTTGAGACTTTTCATGAGAAATAAAACCTTTCAATTCCTGCTCAGCACACTCATGAAGTCCTTCTAAAGAATATTCTGCATAAGCCTGCAAGTGTTCAAAGAGATTCTTGCTAGCTCTATCCTTAGCATGCTCACTCTCTGCAAGATAATATCCATAAGCATATGTCCTTCAAAACTCATCTGCACTCAATAATCTACAGTCATGCATCTGTTATAAATTAGATTTCTAGCCCAGATTGATAGTGTGAGATGCTCAATTTCTAAAATCTAGAATTCTGAATAGTATCTAACAAAGCCTTTGTTCTGGAAGATTCATTGGCTGCCCAGCGCTCACAATAATGGATATACATTTCCAAGGCTTTTTTGATGGCATCTCTATTTTCATTTTCCTTTCTCTGTAGTTCACATCTTTATCATCATAATACTTATTGCTCTCATAATTAGAGGCATGATAGGACTAGTTTCCAAGGCACAACCAACAAAATTAAAAGCAAAATGGAGACACACAAGTCATATGCATGCAACCATCATTTTTATCATTGGCAAAATTACACTTGGGACAAGGCTTTGTTTTAAAAAGATTCCAATTTTATGTTTGTTCATTGTCATTGTTTTTCAATATCCAGTTGTTTGCAATTTCACAATCTACTGGAGGATGAACAACAAGGTGCTGGACACCATTTGATTTCTTTGTTGCTTTCAACATAAGATCTAACAATAAATCAATAAATAAAGAACCATTTTTTTTACCAATAGCACATTTACAAGATCATTCTTTTTAGTCTCTGACATTCTGCTCCAGCTTGATCCATTCGTGCTTGGATCCAGCATAGCCAACACCATTTACAAAAATAAAGCCCACAAGCACCTGTTCTCATTGGACACTAATGTAGTAACAATCACCACAAACACCATAGTCCCTCTCTGAATTTGGATCAACCTTTGAAACTCTAGTTTCTAATAGCCCTAAATCTCTTCTTATGTCCTCCTCCTTCACAAGCGACTCATCAATCATCTTCTAAAAATTCCATCCTTAGAAGAAGAAGAAGATTGATATTTGAGAAAATTGATGAGTGGCTTGTGACGGAGGACATAAGGAGAGAGTAATGGCTATTAGAAATTAGGGTTTCAAAGGTTGATTCAAATTCAGAGAGGGAATGTGGTGTTTGTGGTGATAGTTACTGCATTAGTGGAATGAGAGCAGGCCCTTATGGGCATTGTTTTGTAATTGGTGTTGGCTATGCTGGATCAAGCATGAATGTGCTATTGGTCAAGAAATGGTGCTTTATTTATCAATTTATTGTGAGGAACATTATTTAAAAAGGTACAGACAATACCTTGTTAGATCTTATGTTGAAAGCAACAAAGAAATCAAATGGTGTCAAGCAACTGCCTGTGAGTATGGCTGTAGAAGTGGTGAATTATGAAAGTGGGTCAAGGTTCTATGGTTACTTGTAAATGCCGATATGAGTTTTACTGGAACTATTTAGAGGAAGTTCATCGTCTAGTAGATTGTGAAATTGTAAACAAATGGATATTGAAAAACAATGACTCCGAACAAACAGAAAACTGGAAGCTTGTTAACACAAAGCCTTGTCCAAGTGTGATTTTGCGATTGAGAAAAATGATGGCTGCATGCATATGACTTGTGTGTTGCTTTGAGTTTTCCTGGTTGTGGCTTAGTCAACCAGCCTGATCATGCCTCTAATTATGACTTCCATAAGTATTATGATGATAAATATGAAGATCTAGAAATAAAAGTCAAACCAAAATAGTGATGCCATCAAAAAAACATTGGAAATGTATGTCCATTATTATGAGCGCTGAGCAGCCAATGAATATTCCAGAACAAAGGCTTTGTTGGATATGTAGACTATTCAGAATTATGGATTTCAGAAGTTAAGCATCTCACGCTGTCAATTTGACCTTGAACTCCAATTTATAACAGATGCATGGCTTAGATTGTTGAGTACATAAGTGTTTAGAAGTGGACATAAGCTTATGGATATTCTGCAGAGAGAGAGCATGCTAAGGAGTAAGCATGCTAAGGATAGATCTAACAAGAATCTCTGACTTAGCTAACAAGAATCTCTTTGAACACTTGCAGGTTTATGCAGAATCTTCTTTAGAACGACATCATGAGTTTGCTGAGGAGGAATTGAAAGATTTTATTTCTCATGAAAAGTCTCAACAAGATTTTTTTGATCTTCGAATAAACAATAAATCTTATTATTCTTACAAATGTCACTGGCAATTAGTTTAAGAATCTTGTTGAAGCTTTGGAGAAATGACTCCATAATGGATGCTTCCAGCAAAATGAGATCATGGTGGGATATTATTTGGGGTAGAGAGAGTAGCCATGTTAGTAATTTTGGGCATTCATTACTATGTTTTATGTTTCATGACTTTTAGTTGTACCATGGATATAAAAAAGGTGTAGTTATTGCATGATATTTGTACAAGTCTCTTTGAGGTATGTGAATACCATGATTCTTCATTGTCATTCAAGTTACAACAATGGTTGTTTTGTTGAGAATATTAATTATAAAGAGTTTGGAGACATTATTTTTACTCAAAATGTTATTTAGATTATTTATTTAGATTACATATTTTAAATGTATTTATTAGAAGGGATATCATTTTTGAAAGATTTATTATATTTATGTAAGAGATGTCATTTTTAAGCCATTATAAGTACATAGAAAGTGATATCACTTTATATTTTTTAAATAAATACATTGAAGATATATAAATTATTTTTAATTACATAATATACTAAATATCTATATTTAAATGAAAGTTATTTTTAATAATTAATATATAAATATATATAAGATATATAAATATTAAAATGATATTATATTTTATTTTAAAAAAATAGAATATTATGCACAAATATATATTTTAAATAATTAATAGTTTATATATATAATTAATTAATATTTATTTGAATAGAATATAATGTTATGTATGTATGTATGTATGTGTGTATGTATGTATGTATGTATGTATGTATGTATGTATGTATGTATGTATGTATGGAAACACTATAAAGAAAGCAGGGTGGGAGAAAGGTTTTGGAAACATAATGGCTCTGGACCAAATTAGGTTTTGGTTTTTCAAATGTGACTAGTATGAGAGGTGGAAAACTTAGTCTAAAGCACTTCTAATTGAGGTATGATTGGGTTTAGAGCTAAGACTTTCAAAAGGTGGTGAAATGAGGGTTTAAGGGAAAGACTTAGAAATGGTTCAATACTATGGAAAAGGTATGCAAAGAGGTAATGGGGAAAGGAGGAGAGGGAAAAATGACATAAACTGATGAGGGGAACAGAGATTGAAGGCTTCGAATGGTGGTAGGGAGAGGTAGGAAGGGATTTCTCTAAATGTTTGCCTAGCTTGAAACCATGGAAATCAACTACCTAGCTTTGGTAAATGAGTTACAATAATGTATAGGAGCAAGTTAAACAATACTAGACACATTGGGCTCAAATCTAGGTTTGTCTAAGAATTTTTCAAATAAGGTTGCATTGTCATACATGAGAAGAAATAAAAAAACTGTAATGCTAATCTAAAATTTAACTTTTTCTATGTTAAAATGAGGCAAAGATGGCTAAAATTTATTATAGACTTGCTTTGAGATTTTGGGGATGGGAACTCAATAGGTGGGAAGTCCTCGTAGTTAATTATCTTGGATGTGAAACTTTTGGAAAGAGGATAAAAAGAAAAGGCGTTTGACCTATTGGGTGGTGAACTATGGGTAGTGTTTGTGAATAAAAATTAAGCTCAATTTTCCTAGAGGACCCTGAGCTTAGAGGGGGACATCTAGGGATAGGTGTACACATTGATTATTTGCTCCTTTAGACATGTTTTAGGAATGGGAAAGGTGGGGAGTACACATATGAAGGACTAGGCTCAACGGCTTAAGGCTTAACAAGGGGTAAAGGGGATAAAACAATGGGAAAACTAAATGAAGGCTTAGGACATAGGATGGAGACAAAAACTAAATTAAAAACATCACTTAGGAAGGCTAAAGAATCTTAGGGTATGACATTAGAAAGGAGAATAAACATGGCTATGGATGACAAAAAAGGGTCAATACATCATAAAAAGCACACACATGGGCTAGGGGCTAAAATGGACGAAAAATGCTATAAGGGTATGCAAATCCCATTATTATAAGTTACAATCATGGAAATAGGTATGTGAAATAGCTATGCATGGTAGTTAGGTAATGATGATGATCTTATTGGTGCCACATGGTTGGAAGGCAAAGAGTTGGGTGATTAGATGGTAAAATAGTTGTAAGTTGGATATTTCTATTCTAAGGCCATTTTGGTCTTCTACCATAGTAGAGTGAGTAAAGAGTGGTGTTTACATGAACATTCTATTATTGGGAAGTCAATCCTCCATTCTCCCAATATAATTAAGTATTTTTGCAAGAAAAATGAGGCAGAAGGGAGGAGTTAGAGTTTTGGGCTTGGTTCATTTGGTTGACCAAGTAAAAAGGGGAGCTAGGTCTTTGTAGGTGTAAGACTAGTTTTCATGATAGCTTGAGAGAACCATATCCACTTGATGAAGGGTAAAGAAATCTTAGATTAGTTGAGGAAATAGAGAGAGATATTTGTGTCCCAGGGAAGTGATAGTCCTTGAAGGCCATCAAAGGATCCTTTGTTAGTTGATTGTAGAGATGAATCATGCTATGAGGTGCAACGTTGGTTCATACATTTCTAGATGACTTGGTTCATACCATTTGATTTCTTTGTTTCTTTCAACATAAGATCTAGCAAGGTATTGTCTATACCTATTTAGATAATATTCCTCACAATAAATCAATAAATGAAGCAGCATTTTTTTTTTACCAATATCACATTTACAAGATGGTTCAAGACATTTTAGGCTTAAACATTCTACTCCAGCTTGATCCATCCATGCTTGGACCTAGTGTAGCCAACACCCATTACAAAAATAATGGCCACAAGAACCTTCTCTCATTTTAATAATGTATTAACTATCGCCACAAACACCACAGTCCCTCTCTGAATTTGGATCAACCTTTGAAATCCTAGTTTCTAATAGCCCTAAATCTCTTCTTATGTCCTCCATCACAAGCCACTCATCAATAATCTTCTCAAAATTCCATCCTAAGAAGAAAATGATTAATATTTTAGGAAATTAATGAGTGCCCTGTGAAATGATTAATTATTTTTGTAATTGGTGTTAGCTACGCTAGATACAAGCATGAATGGATCAACCTAGAGTTGGATGTCTTGAGACTAAAATATCTTGAATCATCTTGTAAATGTTCTATTGGTCAAGAAATGGTGTGTTATTTATCATTTTTTTATGAGGAACATTATCTAAAAAGTTATAAACAATACCTTGTTAGATCTTATGTTGAAAGAAACAAAGAAATGAAATGGTGTCAAACAACTAGCTGAGTATGATATAGAAGTGGTTAATTATTAAAGTGGGTCAGGGTCCTATGAGGTTATTTGTAAATGCTAGTATGAGTTTTGTTGGAACTGTTCAGAGGAAGTTCATCATCCAGTAGATTGTGAAATTGTAAACAACTAGATATTGAAGAACAATAAAAATGAACAAATAGAAAACTAGAAGCTTGTTAACACAAAGCCTTGTCCCAAGTGTAATTCTATGATTGAGAAAAATGATGGCTGCATGCATATGGCTTGTGAGTTTCTTTAAGTTTTACTGGTTGTGGCATAGGCAACTGGTCTGATCATGACTCTAATTATGATTTCCATAAGTATTATGATGATAAAGATGAAGAACTAGGAAGAAAGTCAAACTGAAATAAAGATGCCATCAAAAAATCCTTGGAAATGTATGCCCATTATTATGAGCAATAAGGAGCCAATGAATCTTCCAGAACAAAGGCTTTGTTGGATGTGTAAACTATTCAGAATTTTGGATTTCAGAAGTTAAGCATCTCACTTAGTCAATCGGATCTTGAACTCCAATTTATAATAGATGCATGGTTGCTATTGTTGAGTGCAAAAGAGTTTAGAAGTGGACATATGCTTATGGATATTATATTGTAGAGAGTGAGCATGCTAAGGATAGAGCTAACAAGAATCTCTTTGAACACTTGGAGGCTTGTTCAAAATCTTCTTTAGAATGACATGATGAGTATCTTGAGGAGGAATTGAAAGGTTTTATTTCTCATGAAAAGTATCAACAAGATTTTTTTTTATTTTAGAATAAAGTTTATTGATCTTACAAATGTCACTCACAATTGTTTTAAGAATCATGTTGAAGCTTTGTAGAAATGACTTGGTAATGGATGCTTCTAGCAAAAGGAGATCATGGTGGGAAATTATTTGGGGTAGAGAAAGTAGCCATGTTAGTAATTTTGGGCATTCATTATCATGTTTCATGTTTTAGGAATTTTAGTTGTACCATGAATATAAAAATGGTGTAGTTATTGCTTGATATTTCTACAAGTCTCTATAAGGTATGGAATACCATTCTCCATTGTCATTCAAGTTACAACAATGGTTGTTTCATTGAGAATATTAATTATAAAGAGTTTGGAGACATTATTTTTATAGAGAAATATATTGATATCATAGCTTGCATATTTTTAGATATATTTATTCCCAAAACCTCCTTTGACTTCCACAACTTGATATCTCAAGAGTGAACTTCTTAAGGTCCATCTTCAACCCTTCTTTAGACATTAAAAAACCTAGATATACTAGTTCCCTTTGCATAAAACTGCATTTATCCATGTTTACCAATATCTTTTTTTCTTTTAACCTCTACAAAACTGCCTTAAGGTGCAACAGGAATTCCTATTTTGTTTTACTAAAAATCATAATGTCATCCAAATAAACAGTAACAAATTTGCCAAGAAAAGGCGTCATTACCTAATTCATCAATCTCATAAAGGTACGGAGTGCATTTGTCAACCCAAATAGCATCACTAGGCACTCATACAATCCATCCTTGGTCTTGAATGCTATCTTCCATTCATCCCCCTCTCTAATTCTGATTTGGTAGTATCCACTCTTCAAATCAATCTTGTTGAAGTACATTGCTCCACTCAAACAGTCCATTAAGTCATCCATACAAGGCAATGGAAACCTGTACTTAATCATGGTTATCTTATTTATAGCGCTTGAATTAGTGCACATTTCACATTTCACATCTTTCTTAGGTGCCAGTACAATAGGTACAACACATTGACTAAGGCTTTTTCTAATCAGCCCCTTATCCAATAGCTCTTGCATTTGCCTATTCACCTCTTCATTTTCTATAGTTATCATTCTATATGGTGCCTTATTTTGTAGGCCTACACCTAGTATCAAGTCGATGCAATGACTTATGCTTCTAGTTGGAGTTAATCCATCAGGTAAGTCCTTCATTGAATGTCGTTGAATTCATTCATAATTTCTTGGACTTTTGTGGGAACTTTTGCCCCTTTCTTTGCTGTCATAATTTTTGCAACTTGCGGTGGGAAGGCATAACATACCTTCTCCTTTTTGGTCTCCCTTGGGAACTATTTTCCACTCACTAGCTAAACTGTATTGGTTTTCTCAACTTCCTCATCCTTATCCTTGTAATGTCCCTTACCTAATTTTCCCTAGAAAATTCAAATGCCACAAGTTAGGGTTAGGGTTTTGGAATTACCATTTAGACTATCTTCAAACTAAATAATACTTGTGATCTAATTTTGCAATCATGACATAGGAAGACACATATACAAAATATAGATATACAAATATACCTCTTCAAATATTAGTTTTAGATAAGATTTTCCTTACATTCAAATTCATAAACAATATTCATATAGAAAGATCATCTATTTATTACTATGCAATTAACTTAGTTTATTCACTCAACTCAGTCATAGAAGGGGATGATGCTGAGAAGCATGGCAGGATATAGACTGTCAACAATACCTCCATGCAGGCCCATTAGGGAGGCATGGTAGGGTGTTGCTTAGTTCTCCCTTCACATAGTCCCTAGGGGGCTTGGCACGATATAGTATGTCAACAAGCCCTCCATGCAGGTCCCTCAAGGAGGCAAGGAAGGGGTACTGATCAGTCCTTCCTCCAAATAGGCCCTTAGGGTGGCATGGCATGGTTCCCTCAATATAGTCCCCTCAACATTCTTCTAGAACTGGTGAGTCTTGTATATATATATATATGATAGTGATATAAATAAATCAGTTAATAGTCAATGATCTGACATATTATATTTATTCAATAATGTTTAGGAATATATCCCTTTGATGTCTTAAAATTCTATATGACTCTATATATATACAAGCTTCTACAGATTCAATGTCTACTCTTTAATTAATGAATATTATTCCTTATGCTTGATTGCTTGTAGATTTGCTATATGACAACTATTGTATATCATATTAGTTATTCTCTGCTAATGTATTTCTATTGTTGGATGCCCTTCAATGTTTTATGATTCTTCTTTTATATCTTCCTAAAGCATGAGATAGACACATCCTTCCATAGAAGACATCTCCTTTCACTTAGGACATACCCTTTCCATTATGGTCATTGCCTTTCAAGAATAGTTGTTGCCTTTTAAAAATAATTGCTGCCTCTTATAAATCAGATCCCTTCTTTTGATATGAATCATGGCCTTTAAACATACAAGATAATGAGAAGACAACCATATTGTGTGGTCAGCCATATAATAAGGTTAGCCACATTGGATGTCGGCCCAACTAATAAGTTTTATATTTTGAATTTTGATTTCAAAGAAATGGTGCCAAGGGAGATATGGGTCAACCATACTAGGAATAATTTAATTCTTTAATCTTAAATTCTTCTTCTTTATAATGTCCTCAGCAGAACATTATAGTCTACCCTGCCTAAGATTTCTTGTATTCAAGCAATTACATACTAAGATGCTCTATCCATCCTTAAAAGTGTGAAGGCAATTTATTGTCCAATATTCTTCTGGTGTATGTACTATTTCCCAATATCTCTCAACAACAAACCTTGAGTTAGTAACGGGTAAGGTCCCTGACTTAAGACAAGTTTTTTCTTATCTCAGTGAGAAAAAAACCAAGTTTTGCACATGGATATCCTTTGAGTCCAAAAAGGAAAGTGAACTTCTCATTTATTATGATGGGACTTAAAAGCATGATACACATCTATGACCTCAAATGTAATGTTCTTTGATATGATCCATGGACTATCATCTATATTTTAATGTTCTCATGATGTTCAAGTCTCCTAGAAGGACTTGTTAGCAATGAGGATAATGATATTCTTAGGAGAATCATTTTCCACTAAAGGAACAAGGGAGAATATTGTGATAAGAAGGTCATAGTCCTAGATTCAACCTTACTATCATAAAGTTAATAGGATGGTCAATAGTTAGAAGATTGTTATAGAAATTATCCTATCACCTCTTAAGTCCTGTTATATCACTCAAGGGATACGAGTTCCACATTAGTTTATAGGTAGACATAACATGATTAGTTAACTATGTGTTAAATGGCATTTTATTAAACTGGTTCTAAAGTTAGACCGAGTGTTGTCAAGTCTATGAGTGGAGGAGATATTCACTACTCATTGCTGCTAATTATCTATCCTTTTTAGATTTGACCTATCCAAAACCAAAACCATACAAATTCCAATAGACATTGTTTTTGTTTTGCATGAATTTTAGTATAAATGTTAAACATAAGTTGCTTAGACTTGGCAATCACGGGTTAAAGATTTCTTAAAGTCGCAAAGTTCTTTTGACTCAAAACCCTTGTACTACTGGCTACCAAATGCCAATGATTTAGCCTAATTAGAAAGAAAAATTTCCAACTGTAAAATAAATAACTGAAAGGTTGCATCATGATAATATATGTGTTTCTAGCAAACTATGTAATAATCAAACATCCCTTATTTTGTGTCATACTGAACATGGTTGCCAACATTAGAAGTTACCATTTTTAAATTTATGCTTGGTCTAGCATAGTCGATACCATTATCAACATCATCTTTTCATATTTCAAGCATAACATTGTTACCATTTTTTACCACAACTCAAAATTGGCTGAGCTAATGTGACAAGTTCATTTTTTGAGTGAGGGTTAATGTTCTTCTGTTATGAATTATTTTCATAGTTTATTGTGTTTCAGTGTTAAATACAGTTCAATTGTTCAAAAGAGGAAAAGATTTTCATATCATTCATTGCATTACAAAGCATTCACATACGAGATAAGTATTTCATTCACCACAATGATTATTCATTTACAAGTTGAAATAGATAAAAGGATAAACATTGCATTGAAAGAAATAATGATATATCAAATGTCTAACACAAACCGTGGGTATAGCTGAACAAATGCAATTATAAAGAAAATGCTATATATCTAAGGATAAGAAGGAGAATATCATAGCCATCATTTCCTTGAAGGTCTTTAATCTTCAAAATGGTCTACTGCCCTACTCCCGATCTCTGATGAGAACCTGGGAAAGTTAGAAAAGATATGCAAAGAGCTAATGGGGAAAGGAGGAGAGGGAGAAATGACATAAAATGATGATGGGAATGGAGATTGAAGGCTTGTAATGCTGGTAGGGTGAGGTAGGAAGGGATCTCTCTAAATACTTCAAAAAAGTAATTTTATATCGATGAAATACCATAAAAAGAAAATGCTCACCTAGCTTGAGACCATGGAAATCAATTGCATAGGTTTCGTAAATGAGTTATAATAATATATAGGAGCAATTTAAAAAATATTGGACACCTTGGGCTCAAATCTAGCTTTGTCTAGGAATTTTTGAAATAATGTTGCTAATCTAAGATTTCACTTTAATGCTAATCTAAGATTTCATTTTTCTATATTAAAATGAGGCAAAGGTGGCTAAAACTTATTATAGACTTGGTTTGATATTTTTGGGGATGGGAACTCGATGGGTGGAAAGTCCTAGTAGTTAATTATCTTGGATGTGAAGCTTTTTGAATGAGGATAAAAAGACAAGGCATCTGACCTATTGGGTGGTCAACTATGGGTGGTGTCTATGAATATGCTCAGATCTTATTAAGATATGACAATGTAAAGTTGACGACTCTTAGTAGTTTCCAATTGTTTATTGGACAAGCATGTTAGGGGCTTGCAAGGCTTCACTCATGGAGGATTTGACCATGTAAACAAATTTATACCATGTTATTAAGTTGATAAAAACTTATACCATGTTATATGAATTCCTTTCTAGAAAGGTTGTCTTAATATAAATATTGAAACATTTTTTTAAAGGATGCGACTAGATATGGTTAGCCTCTTTATAGAAAGATGTGACACTAATTGACCATGTTAATATTATTGACATTACATATAATGTATTTACATAACTTTGATCATTTGAAATTATTTCATAAATAATAGGATATTAAAAGGAAACCATTTCATATCAAAAAGAAACTTTCATTATGAGGTGTCACCATTTCAAATTAGCTATCCATGGCTCAAGTCCATGAAAGCGGTCCCCTCTACAATTCATAAATGTCTAAAATTTCCTCACTATGATTGAGTTCATACTATCCACCATAGTAGATGGTAGCCTATGGTTACTCAGACAAACTTCAATCTCAATTACTTTTGGCTGTAACCTACTGAGCCTCCTCAACCATGATAAGATTAAATCTTCCTAGGATACTAATGATATAAATTAAAGTTGATAACAAAATTGACTAGACCTCTTATAGAAAAAATCATAAGTAAAGAGCAACCTACATTGAAACAACCTCATAGACCGAGAGGTAAGGGAGTCTTTATCAAGGTTCCTTTGCTGTCATCCTTACAAGGATAGGGAGATACCTGTAAAGAATAAAACATTTCATTAAAAAAGGTTAATTTATCACAAGCTTCCTCCTCTAAGATGTCAAAGATTGTTAAAAATCATGAGAATACTTTTGAAAACATCACTAATAAAACACTAAGGAATAGGCAAGCAAGAGAAAGAAGGAGGAGGAGACAATCCTTAGCTCGACAAGCAACACCTCAATAAGAGAACATTCCACCACTACACATTGAATCCACTAAAGAAGAGCTAAAGGTTGAAGAGTTAAAGGATGATGATTTAAGTTGGGCAATCTTACCTTATGTACTCATTTCCTCTCGCATTCAAGATTGGGAGGAAGATGATTTTATTGACAATAACCGCTTGTTTAGTTGTGTAAATAGGTAAGTATTTCAAACCCTTTTTAGCCACCTTTGTTGTAGCATACCTTTTCTCACTTATGCGGCCTCCTCTTATATTTTGTGTTCCTCTATGTTATGTTATATGTTGTTTAGGTCTCTTTTGATGACCCTTGACACTCTTGTAAAGTCAAGGATACAAGGAGACCACCTCTGTTGTGACCATTCTTCTATTTGTGTCTCCATTATTCTATTCTTCTCTCTATTTTATTATTGTGTGTTGTGCCTTAGGGGCATAGCATTACGGAAGATGTCTTGGGGGCATCCTTGTATGTGGTGTTCCTAAGGTACTTGGTTCTCCTCTCTCATTTTTATTGTTTACATTCTTTAATGATTCTACCTAGTCGATGGATGATGAAAACAAATAAATACCGATAAGGACCATGTGTCCCTTCAGCAAATTAGCAAAAATGGACCAAGTCCATATATGAAGTTGGGGTTGATATATATCTGACACTTGATTAGTAAAATCACTCCGTGTGATGTGTCATTTCATAAAAAACCTTTGCAATACTCTTAATCTACTTCAACGCACTTTGGATGGTTTTGTATCTCACCTTGTTGTTATGCTCGGTTCTAAGATATCTGCAGTATATCCCAATGGCTATACTTGGTTCTGAAGCTGCAAGTGTAGCCTTAGTCTTTGATATGATCTAATATATGATTTATACATAGCTTTCATGATTTGATTTGGTTGTTATCTTAGAGTAAGATGTTTTAGCCCAAGTTTATATCTTGTTGATTATCTTAGCAAATAATATCAATGTGTTTGTGGGAACATTCGGTGAAAGTGATACATGTCACCTTTGGGGGCATGGGCTTTGTAAAATCTCTTGTTCCCTTACATGTTTTCAATCTACCTTAATGTGCTTGATACTGGCAAGCGAGATCAACCACATTAAGGTGGGGGCATATATAATTGTATCTGTCTGATTACTTTTACACTAACAAAGCATGTTTGAAAGCCCTCATCGTGAGGCAAGATGGTGTATCTCTTGCGCTAGTGCACATCCTTTTATACAAAGTCATCTATGGAGGCAGGGTGGGTCTTGAGTTATTCACCCTTAAGCATGTCTTTGGTGGTTGTGGTAGCATAGCTCAACTATCAGGTGTGTTTGAAATGTGTTTTAGATAGTGGACTAGTGATGAACTCCTCCCTATTGCTCATGTTTGTCATTTATAAGATGTATAGTGTATCTATGGCATACTATGCAGTGCTCATGTATTTTGTATGTCTTCCTTGTGTGTCTTTTGTGTCTTCCCCCGAGTGTGGTCTAAAGGTGCATAGTGATGAGATCCCTCCACACTTGGGTTTTTGTTTGGCATGTCTCCCCCTGATGTGGTCTAAAGGCATGTAGCGATGAGCTCCCTCCACATTTTGGGTTTTTGTTTTGCATTTTCTTGGTGGTCTAAAGGCATGTAGCAATGAGCTCCCTCCATCCCCTAGTTTAAGATTTACTTTACTTGTTAAATCAATGTATACTTTATCTATTGTGTGACTGATCTCATGTCTTCTTCGTGTATTGCATGCCTCCATTTTATTCTTTGTGTTTTGTGTGCTTCTTACTATCTTCTTTGTGTCTTGAATGTCTTTATGTGTTTTCTAGTGCTTACATGAGATTGGGGGCTAGAAATAGTCCTCCAACCTTTGGGTATGCCTTAGCTCTATGTGCTTGGCATGTTTGATGTATTTTATGTTCTTTGACTATTCATTAATACATATATGGAATTGTAAGATCATACATACATTAAAGTGGGGGCAAGTAAAAAGTGACCTCATGCCTTTTTACCTACTAGTTTAGCTGCTAGGTCCCCATGTTTACATTATGCAAATTAAATACTCATCCTAGAGCAATTTCCCCTAAAACCCATGTCAAATGGGACTTAGGGGCTTGTTCTAATCCTTAATCAAGACCAAATTAGGGCCTTGGGACTTGGGCACCCATGCCCAAGTCCAACCTAATTTATCGGGATAAAAACAAATGCATGTTGGCTTGGGCCCTCTCAAAAGGTTTCCCTCTATCGGCCTCTTCAATTTAAATTACGAATGTTAGTGAGAAAGCATATATAAGTGAGTTTATGACTTCATTTTATAGCTAGATGGATAATGTAAACTTGTGATATTGGAACAAAGAGATTTCAAGGCCTTCATTGTGTTTCATAGTAGAATTGTGTTGTTATTATGTTTGTTTTTTACAAATTTTGCTTCATAGATCAATCTCCTCATGATTTAAAGGATCTTCATCTCTGTGAGGTATTTAACTCTAAGGTGACATCAATTTATGTTTCAATCATTTTATTTCATCATTGGATTTGTCCTCTTCCCTCCTTGGGCATGCACTCTATCTAACAATGGTGTTGGAAGACTCGAATGTCCTTCCAGATCTTGACCAAGGAAAGCTCCTAAACACCACAACCCTTGACCCCCTTTCTTTGTGATTGTAGGTTATAGGTGCGGGAGATGGAAAAGTGTAAGTATAGAGAAATAGTTTGAAGGATAAGGATTCTGGATCTAGAAGAAATTTGATAATATTCCTCCCTCCTCGACTAGGTTGCCCACACCATCATCCTCCCAACAGGCTTGACCCTAAAATTAGGACCTGGATATAGTCTAAAAACTTAACTTCTGGTATGTTTCTGATCCTCCTTAAGTATCTTCCTATATGGTTTCCTATAACATTTTATCTATTTGTACCTGATTGCACTATAATTAGGGTTTGAGGCATATTCAAACTAGGGTTTGACAAATTTCTCAATCTAATCTATTCTTTCTATATCATACCTAAGAACATAAACCTGTAGTTGAGTTTTCATTGATTTGTAGTGTCTTGGTTCAGTTTTTATCATCGAATGTTATTGTGAAAGGAGGGTTTGATTTGATATACTTAAACACCATTCGTCCCTCTTCTACATTTTCACACATAACAAAAATATATAATTGACATAGATTTACTAACATACCTATCTTTAGAATAATCTATCTAAACATAAAGAGTCTTAAACTAATATTTGTGCATTATATTTTATAGATTCTACTATACAATCATTAATTTTCTTTTCTTTTCTGCATAATGAAATTTAATCTATTTCTTTTTAACTCATTGATGTACACCATTGTTATATCCATGGTACAACTAAAGTTCATGAAAAATAAAACATGGTAATCAGTGCCCAAAAATACTAAAATGACTACTTTATCTACTCCTAATAATCTCCCTTCTCTATCCCAATTAATCTCCCACCCTGATCTCTCCTTTTGCTACTTGCATATCATCCATTACTAAGTCATTTCTCCAAATCTTCAACAATATTCCTAAAATAATTTCTAGTGAAATTTGTAAGATCAATAAGATTTATATGAAATCAAGAAAATATTGGTAAGACTTTTTATGATAAATAAAACCTTTCAATTCCATGAATACTCATGAAGTCATTTGATAGAAGATACTACATAAGCCTACAAGTGTTCAAAGAGATTCTTGGTAGTTCTATCCTTAGCACGCTCAATCTCTGCAAGATATATCCATAAGCATATGTTTACTTAAAAACTCTTCTGTATTCAACAATCTACAACCATGCATCTATTATAGATTGGAGTTCAAGATCAGCTTGACAGTGTGAGATGCTTAACTTCTAAAACCCAAATTTCTGAATAGTCTGCATGTCCAACAAACTTTTGTTCTGGAAGATTCATTGGTTTCCCAACACTCATAATAATTGATATACATTTCCAACGCTTTTTTGAAGGCCTCTCTATTTTGATTTTCCTTTCTTTTTAGTTCTCCATCTTTATCATCATAATACTTGTTGTAGTCATAATTAGAGGCATGATCAGACCAGTTTCAAAGGAACAACTAGCAAAACACAAAGCAACATAGAGACACACAAATCATATGCAGGCAACCATCATTTTTCTCAATGGAAAAATTACACATAGGACAAGTTTTTTTGTTAAGAAGTTTCCAATTTTCTATGTGTTCCTTGTCATTGTTCTTCAATATCCAAATGTTTATAATTTCACAATCTACTATATGATGAACTTCCTCTGAATAGTTCCAAAAAAACTCATACCAACATTTACAAGTAACCTCATAGGACATTGACCCACTTTCATAATTAACCACTTCTACAGCATTCTCGAAACCAAGTTCTGGGCACCATTTGATTTCTTTTTTCCTTTCAACATAAGATCTAACAAGGTGTTATCTATAGATTTTTAGATAATGTTCCTCATAATAAATCAATAAATAAAGCACCATTTTTTTAGAAACAACACATTTACAAGATGGTTGAAGACATTTTAGTCTCAGACATCCTACTCTAGTTTGATGTTTTAGGAATGGGAAAGGTTAAGTTTACACATAGGAAGGACTAGGCTCAACAAATTAAGGCTTAACAAAGGGTAAATGGGTCAAAACAATAGGAAAACTAAATGAAGTCTTAGGACATAGAATGTAGACAAAAATTAAATGAAAAACATCACTTAGATAGGCTAAAGAAGATTAGGGTATGACATTAGAAAGGAGCATAAACATGGCTATGGATGACAAAAAAAGGTTAATACGTCAAAAAAAGCATACACATGGGCTAGGGGCTAAAATGGGTGAAAAATGCTATAAGGTATGCAAATCACATTATTATAGGTTACAATTATGGAAATAGGTATGCATGGTAGGTAGCTAATCATGATGATCTTATTGGAGCCACATGGTTGGAAGGCAAAGAGTTGGGTGATTGGATGGTAAAATAGTTGTATGTTGGATATTTCTATTCTAAGGCCATTTTGGTCTTCTACCATAGTAGAGAAAGTAGAGAGTGGTGGTTACATGGACATTCTGTTGCTTGGAAGGCAATCCTCCATTCTCCCAAGACAATTAAGTATTTTCATAGGAATAAAGAGGTAGAAGGGAGGAGTTATAAAGTTTGGGGCTTGGTTCATCTGGTTAACCAATCAAAAAGGGGAGCTAGGTCATTGTAGGTGTAAGACTAGTTTTCGTGATAGCTCAAGATAACCATATCCACTAGATGAAGGGTAAAGAAAGCATAGATTAGTTAAGGAGCCATAGAGAGATATGTGTGTCCTGGGGAAGTGATAGTCCTTGAAGGCCATCAAAGATTCATTGGTTAGTTTTTTAGTTAATATATAGTGGCATTAAGGAAATGATGTACATAAAAACTAAATAAAGCCAACATATATTTTTTAAAATTATAAAGTGTTTTTAAAAATTTAAAATATATAACTGACATAGATCTATTAAATGAATGCACATAAAAATTAAATTTAAAATATATAATTGACATAGATTTACTAACATACCTATCTTTAGAATAATCTATCTAAAATTAAAGTGTCTTAAACTAATACTTGTCCATTATATTTTATGGATTCTACTATATAATCATTAATTTTCTTTTCTTTTCTGCATAATGAAATTTAATTTATTTCTTTTTTACTCACTGATGTATACCATTGTTATATCCATGTTACAACTAAAATTCATGAAAAATGAAATGTGGTAATGAATGCCCAAAAATACTAAAATGGCTACTTTCTCTACTCCAAATAATCTCCCTTCTCTACCCTAAATAATCTCCCACCATGGTCTCTCCTTTCGCTGCTTCCATATCATCCATTATCGAATCATTTCTCCAAAGCTTCAATAAGATTCTTAAAATAATTGTCAATGACATTTGTAAGATCAATAAGATTTATATGAAAATCAAGAAAATCTTTTTGAGACTTTTCAAGAGAAATAAAACCTTTCAATTTTGTGCACACTCATAAAGTCATTTTAAAGAAGATTCTGCATAAGCCTACAAGTGTTCAAAGTGATTCATGTTAGCTCTATCCTTAGCATGCTCAGTCTTTGCAATATAATATCCATAAGCATATGTTTACATCAAAATGCTTTTGCATTCAACATTCTGTAGCCATGCATCTATTATAGATTGGAGTTCAAGATCAGATTAACAGTGTGAGATGCTTAACTTCTAAAACCCAAAATTTTGAATAGTGTGTATATCCAACAAAGTCTTTGTTCTCAAAGATTCATTGGCTTCCCAACACTTATAATAATGGATATACATTTCCAAGGCTTTTTTGAAGGCCTCTCTAGTTTAGTTTTCCTTTCTTTGTAGTTCTCCATCTTTATCATCATAATACTTATTACAGTCATAATTATAGGCATGATCAGACCAGTTTCCAAGGCACAACCAGAAAAACTCAAAGCAACATGGAGACACACAAATCATATGCATGAAGCCATCATTTTTCTCAATGGAATAATTACACTCGGCGCAAGTATTAATGTTAACAAGATTCCAATTTTATGTTTGTTCCTTGTCATTGTTCTTCAATATCAAGTTGTTTACAATTTCACAATCTACTAGATGATGAACTTCCTCTGAATAGTTCCAAAAAAACTCATATCAACACTTACAAGTAACCTTATAGGACCTTGACCCACTTTGATAATTAACCACTTCTACATCATACGCACAACCAAGTGCTGGACACCATTTGATTTCTTTTGTCCTTTCAACATAAGATGTAACAAGGTATTGTATGTACCTTTTTAGATAATGTTCCTCAGAATAAATCAATGAACAAAACACCATTTTTTTACCAATAGTACATTTACAAGATGGTTCAAGACATTTTAGTCTCAGACATTTTGCTCTAGCTTGATCCATTCATGGTTGGATCAAGCATAATCAACACCCATTACCAAAATAATGCCCACAAGTGCCTTCTCTCATTCCACTAATGCACTATCACCACAAACACCACAGTCCCTCTCTGAATTTGGATCAACCTTTGAAACCCTAGTTTCTAATAGCCCTAAATCTCTTCTTATGTCCTCCTCCTTCACAAGACACTTATCAATCATCTTCTAAAAACTCCATCTAAAGAAGAAGATGATTGATATTTGAGGAAATTGATGAGTGGCTTGTGAAGGAGGACATAAGAAGAGAGTAATGGTTATTAGAAACTAGTGTTTCAAAGGTTGATCCAAATTGAGAGAGGGAATGTGTTGTTTGTGGTGATAGTTACTGCATTAGTGGAGGAATATTATCTAAAAATTATAGACAATACCTTGTTAGATCATCTATAAAAAGTAACAAAGAAATTAAATGGTGTCCAACACTTGTGCTGTATAAGTGGTTAATTATAAAAGTGGGTCAAGGTCCTATGAGGTTACATGTAAATGCTGGTATGAGTTTTTCTAGAAGTGTTTAGAGGAAGTTCATCATCTAGTAGATTGTGAAATTGTAAACAACTAGATATTAAAGAACAATGACAAGGAACAAACAAAAAATTGGAATCTTGTTAACACAAAGCCTTGTCCCACATGTAATTTTTCTAATGAGAAAAATGATTGTTACATACATATGACTTATGTGTCTCCATGTTTCTTTGAGTTTTTCTAGTTGTGCCTTGGTAACTGGTCTAATCATGCCTCTAATTATGAGACCAATAAGTATTATGATGATAAAGATGAGGAACTACAAAGAAAGGAAAACTGAAATAGAGATGCCATCAAAAAAGCCTTGGAAATGTATATCCATTATTATGAGCCCCAGGTTGCCAATGAATCTTCCAGAACAAAGGCTTTGTTAGAAATGTAGACTATTTAGAATTATGGGTTTCAGAAGTTAAGCATCTCACACTGTCAATCTGATCTTGAACTCCAATCTATAATAGATGCATGATTATAGATTGTTGAGTGTCGAATAGTTTTTAGGTGGACAAATGCTTATGGATATTATCTTGCGTAGAGTGAGGATGCTAAGAATAGAGCTAACAAGAATCTCTTTGAAAACTTTAGGACTATGCAGAATCTTCATTAGAATGACTTCATGAGTGTGCTGAGAAGGAATCGAAAGGTTTTATTTCTCATGAAAAGTCTCAACAAGATTTTCTTGATTTTAAATATATGCAAGGGTGAAGTATTTTGTAAGGTGTAATAAATAAATATACATGCTCATATATCTAATAGAAGGTAGAATTATCATATGATGTGTTCATGGCTATGATGTAAAAATGGGAGATTCTATATGTGATGTATTAAGTGTTTCATCAATGTATAATGTGATTCTTGTGATATGAGTCATATCATCAAAATTACTAATGAGTTCTATTGTGCCATTGATATGTTTTACTTGTGTATTTTAAATGTTTTTTTAGAGATGTTTGTACGACCATTGAGGTGTTTGTGGTGAGGTTATGTATTGACAATGTTTTTCTGTTATGTTGTGCTTGTGTATGTTTGATCATTTCAGCATTAAATATTCACTATATTCATTATATTTGATATAGCTATGATTCTTGTAATTGTTAAATATTATGAATTATGGTATCATGTTAGTTGTAGATGAATTATAGTTAGATGTGATAATTTGATATCCTATTATGATTTATACTACCTTGGTTGAATTATGTTGTTTCAACTATCATTATGTGTCTAACAACTAATATTTGATATGTGGAGAATTTGACGTGGATTACACTTAGTGATCTAACTCTACTTAGTCCTCGTGAATCTCTATGCCAACCCATATTTGAATTGGTGGAAATTTTGGAATCCATATGTTGTGAAAACTTGTAAAGTGTGGTTGAGTAATTTTAGAATCCATGTTTATTGTTTAATTCTTGCGTCAAAAAAAATATTTATTCCTTAGTAGGAAAACATTTTTTTACATTATTATATTTTGGTAGAATTCTTCACTGAAATGGGATATTTGGCTTTGTGAAATAATTTCTAGTTAAAATGTATTTATTTTAAGTAATTTGATTTCCATATTTTTGGAAAATATAAATTATAAATAAATTAGTTGCATTGAGGTTAATTAGATTTAATGATTTACGTATTTGAAAATATCATGCAAACGTAATAGAAAAAGAAAGAAATAGAAGGAAAAATATGAAAGGAGAAAAAAAGAGAAGACTTTTCATTCAGTATGCAATATGGCATTTTTTATGCAATGGATTTGGATAGAAATTATGGATGGAATTGCCTAAAGTGAGATTCCAATTGATGGTGCTTGGAGTGGGATTACTTGGGAAAGAAAAATCAGCTGCATGCATGTGTGTATTGTTCTTAAGGATGGTTTCCTCCATTGTTTGAAACTTAGAAAGAGGTAATCTTCTATTTGAAATTACATTGAAAGTAAAGTTTCTTCCTTTAGCCATGCCAACATAAGGTGAAATCATTCTATATAAGAATGATTTAGACTTGCAAAATTGTAGTTTTGCTTTATGTTTTAAATTACTGGATATGAGCATTTTGAGGCCAAGTTATGGCAAAATTTTATAAAACCATGTATGTTTGTTCGAAATTTTTAAAAATTAATTACATAGGAATAATGTTGAGCATTTTTAGATCAAGAGGGTATCTTCAAACTTTAAAATTTTCTTTTATATATTAGATGTTAAAAATTTTCATAGATTATTGAAGGTTGCATGTGACTCCACTAATGGAGTTCTGATAATTTTATGGTTTTGCATGCCATATAAGAAAATTATAAAATTTGCAGTTTAAGACTCATTTGAATGATTTAATTTGTGAGCTAAATTATCTCATTATTTTTGGACTCTACATCTTTTGGAAATGTGCCATAAAATTTTGCATTGGTTTGCATGCCATACCAAAAATGTGAAGAGCAATGTATTGTAAGGATTGACATAGAGTCAAAAAGGAGTGGGCTCTCATTGCTTTTTGTGATCAAGAGTGATACTTGAAGATTGAGTGGGGGAAGAGCTTTAATTAAGTGATAATGTAACAGACATTGGTATAATTAAAATAATGGTTAATAAGGATGTTCATGCCTTGATTGAATGCCTTGGATGTATTCATATTAGTAATTAAGGACATGTCATAGATCATGGAAGTTGGTGAATGTCTAAGTAGCTTCATATGAGGAAGTTCTACTCCCAAACCCTACATGCCCGTTGTGCCATTGTGATGACAATCCTTGTCCTATTCCTAGGATCCTCATCCTTCCTTGTCATTAGATTTTGTATTCAATGTGATTTTGGAACTGTATGGGCCATTTCCACATGTTTCTACTTCCATGTCCCTTCTATCAAAGGGCTACATCACTTCTTCTCTTTACTTTCCTCTTGGTTATTTTGCATAATAATTTCCTCATCTTCTTGTTCATTCTTCTTATCTATTGCAACTTCTTTTTCCACTTCCTCTTATTTATCCTGCAATGGGTTCAAAACATATTCCTTCTCATCCTTTATTATGCTATATGTGCTCTCTCTACCATTATATACATCTTCCGTATCCCAAAGTCAAGGTCAACCCAATAAAACATGACATAAATCACCGGGTACTATGTCACATACAATTTCATCCTTATATCTTTCGATGTGAAAATTCAAAATACTTTGTTCACTTATCCAAACTTGATGATCTCCTCACAACCAAGAAATACAATATGGGCTAGGATGCGTCATCCTATTCAAATTCATCTTCTCAACCATTTCCAATGCAGCCAAATTATCAGCGTTATTGTTATCCACTGTCACCTTGCAATATTTTCAACTTGACTTGCAAACTGTTCGGAACAAAAAACTCCTCTGGATGGGCTCTTGCTTCTCTTTCTATGGCTTCAAAAATACCTTCTTCATCATCAAATATTCTCCTTGTCTCCAAGACATTTTGTCAATAAATTGTCCCACACTTTTAATCTACAATTTCGGCACACACAAAACTTCAGAGACAATGCTCTTTGCAATCACGGGTCCTATAAGAAAATTCTAACTTCACAACTCTCCTCTACTCAACAAAAGCTCTAGAAGATGCACCTCTCCAAGACCTATTCTACCCACTTTCTCTTAGTGGAAGAAGTATGTACATTTTCTACCCATCTTTATCTTCCTACGATTTACCTTTAATCATTTTTTTTCTTCACGTTCTATCTAATTCAGACTACAAGGTATCTTGTTTGGATTGCTTGACTTGAAATTTGTCAAGAAAGACCTAGGCTTGAATCTTTTAAGTTAGTTTTTTCAACTCTTGCTCTTGCATCTTTGTTTGAGCTCAAAGTTGATTGACAATGTCTTTGATCAATTTCAGCTCCAACGCTCTTTTTTTAGCTTCCTTCTTAGTTTAAGAAATATGTTGTGATAGATTTTTGTGCTTCTTGCATTAACTCTACTTTCTCTTGATGGCGCACTTGTGCTAGAATCATTCCTATAGTGTGGATAGAGTAATGTTTGGGTCACATTATACCCTGTGGCTTGTCTACATTTTGAGTCCTATGTACAATCATTAGAGCATCTTCCGTAGGACCATATTGTGATCTTATGCATGTGCATTCTGAAGTTCTATCCTCTCTTTGCCTTTGAATTTTCATTTTGGCCTCATAGGACTATTTGGAAGTCACCATTTGTTGATGGTGATTGGTTGGTTACTTAATGAAGCACCCACAAATTATGGATGGATTTTCTCGAAGTGAGATTTAAATTGATGGTTCTTGGAGGTGGATTTCTTGGGAATGAGAATTCAGCTAGATGCATATGTCTATGTGTTGTTCTTTAGGATGGTTTCCTCCATTATTTGAAACTTAGAAAGAGGTAATCTTCTATTTAAAATTTCATCCGAAATAAAGTTTCTTCCTTTAGTTGTGCCCACATTAGGTGGAGTCATATGACATCATTCTATATAAGAATGATCCAAACTTGCACAATTGTAGGTTCAATTTATGTTTTAAAATTTTGAATATGAGAATTTAGAGGCCAAGTTATGGAAAATTCTCTAAAACCATGTATGCATGTTGGAAATTAAAAAAATTGATTGCATAGAAATGTTGTTGAGCATTTTCGGATCAAAAGGGTATTTTCAAATTTTAGAAATTTCTTGTATTTTAGAAGTTAGAAATTTGAATATATTATTGAAGGTTGCATATGACTCGATTAATGGAGTTGGGAGAATTTTATAGTTTGGCATGCCATATAAGAAAACTATTAAATTTTCATTTTAAGAATCCTTTGAATGATTCAATTTGTGAACTAAATTGTCTCATTATTTTTTGATTCTGCATCTTTTAGCAATGTGCCAAAATAATTTGCATTGGTTTGCATGCCACACCCAAAATGTGAATTTAGAGCAGTGTATTGTTAGGATTTACATACAAAGTCGGAAAGTAGTGGGCTCTCACTACTTTCTATGATCCAAAGTGATACATGAAGATTTAACAAGGGAAGGGATTTAATTAAGTGATAACGTAATTCACATTGGGATAATTAAAATAATGATTAATAAAGATGTTTGTGCCTTGATTGAATGCCTTGGATGGATTCAACTAGGTTGTGAAGGACATGTCACAACTCATGGAAGATGGTGAATTTTTGAGTAGCTTCATGTGAGGTTATGTAAATAGTTCATTATGGCTGCAAATTTCCTTTTATTTGGTATCAAAGATGCACAACATTAGTAGGGTATGACAGAAATAATTTAAAAATAATAATAATTAAATTAAAAAATCTGGTTGGACATAGGGTAAGGCAATGAAGTCATCATATAGGTGTGTCATGTTTTAATTTAACATTTCAAAGGTATGATGTAGGATGACTTGTGTTAATGGAACAAACATGAAACTAAAGGAAAACATAAGCAAACAAGAAAGAAGGAAAGAAAAAACAACAAAAAAAACAAAATAGAAGAAACCTACCCAATAAACCACAAAATGGTAGAAACCAGAGTATCAGAATGGTCCCGCAATATCTCACACACTCAAGTGAATGAATTCCAAAGAATTGGGAATTATCTAAGGCAATCTATGCTTTTGAGTGGGAGACGATACTAGGGTTTGATTTGCACTTGAAAATCTAAAATTTTAAATGGAATGTGTAAATAAATTGACCAAAAATTGATTAAATACACTAGTATTAATTCAAATCATTCACCATTAATGATGAAAACACACTAAGAAGCAGCAAGTGGGAGGAACTTGGACTTTAGAACCTAGTTCTAGGAAACAAAAATTCCCTGGCACTTTGAAAGTCTAACAGAAACAAAGCAACAAAGGAGAAAGAAACGAGTGGGAATCAGAATTCTAGGAAAACTAGAACTTTGGGCAAAGTTCCAAAATATGAAGAACCCCCAGAAGTATCAACTTTTGGAACTAGAAAAGGGCCAGGAAATTATTCATAACCTAGGGTCTCAAGATTTTTGAAATCCTCAACACCTTAGAAAAATGCCTAAAATCCAAGGAAAAAGGCCAAAACCAAAACCTAAGGCATAAAAAAAGACCCAAAAAGGGGAAAACACAACGACCAAAGAAAAAGAACATAAGAAAACAAAGGGGATAAGAAAACAAAAGTAGGGGTCCCTGAGTTATTGAAGAAAAAGGATGAGGCGTTTATCAAGGCATAACACGAGGGTCGAGGGGGGAATTCCCTTTTAATTCCTCTAGCCCTTATGCCTTATTACACTTTTATTTGGATTTGATGCTTTTATTATCAATGATGTTTTGGTTATTCCATCAAGGTGTTTATCTATGGATGTATATATTGTATGTTTCACCTTCTATGATATATATATATATATATCATACAAGTGTGTTTATCGTACGTGGATTAGTGTGTGCATTTCTATTACTTATTACATCTTTATGATTATAGTGATGATTCATGTTAGGTGTGATGTTTATTCAATTATGATATGATGCCACATTGGATGTTTATGCTTTGCTTCGACTATATGTATATAACTAGGTATCCCTCATGCTTGACCTAAGTGTACAAGTATAGGTTTATTCCCCAATGGTGGTTGTAAAAGAGTGTTAGTATTGGATTATATTTATATGTCAACCATTATCTCACTCTATTCAAGTATGATGGATTCTATGTATCCTTGTGTTAACTTAGATTTGAATTAAAGGAAATTTTAGAATATGCATGTTGTGAAAACCCATAATGTGTGTGGAAGTCATTTACATGTGTTTATTTCTATTTTGGCATTTTGTATTCAAAATTATCTCAAAGTGTGTGTGTGTGTGTGTGGAGAAAAAATATTTAAATATGTTGGCTTGAAACAAACTCTATCATTTTATTATTCCTTGGAAAGAAACAAAATAATTATTGAATTTGATTGTCTTAGAGGATTATATATTTTGTGTCAAGGAAATGTATTTATTTTAATTATGTGAAACATATTAATTTTATTTCCCATGGAAAATATTATAAAGGTAGTGATTTTATTATATTAGCCTTAATTTTATATGGAATTGGAAATTATCTTTGTGGAACTAGTTTATTTACAAATGTCATGTTTTAAAACATTTAATTGCAAGTAATTAGAAAATGGGAATAGAAAAGTATAAAAGGAATGATTTGAAAATGCATTAAATTCATTCTTCCTTTTCCAAAAAAAACTCTTTCAAACCCTCTTCTATCCATTTTTGAAAGAAAACTTGGAAAAATGTTGGAATTGCTTGGTGAAGTGGAGTTGTTTGGACTTTATTGTTGGATGCTTGGAGAAAGAAATTTCTTGAAGTGTGATTACAAGAAAAGGAGGAATTATTCTATTGTTGAGTGCTTAGTGTAGGTATTTTTTCCTTTGCATTCTTTTATTAAAATTGCTCTGAAAAGAACATTGCAACAAGTTAAACCATAGTGCATGATTGCAATTAAGTACCATATGGTAGGAAATTCATTTCATTGCAAGTTTGTTTTGTAATTTCATGTTTATATTTGTATGTTAGAAAAAATGAAAAATGTTTATTTTAGAACCATTATTATGGTGATATCTTCCTAGAATGCCCTTCTTCTATTTTGGAGCATGATTGTTGATGTTGGTTGAATTATGCATTAAAGGGTAGTTTTAGTTTTTATTTTCTCCTTCAAAATAAAAATAAGGAAAAATTGAAGGTAGCATGCTACTCCATTAATGGAGGTATGGAGAATTTTCAATCCTACTACTAATATTTTAAAAATGCACTACTAAGATTTTAAAATTTGAAAGAAACTTGTTAAGTTTGGATTCAAGATAAAGTTAGTTTTTGGTGGGAATTCAAAGTTCTAATGAGACATGGTATTCTTTTGGCTTCTCCCTCTTTTGCATCTTCCCATAACATTCCTCAAAATTAATGATAAACTTACTATATGGGTATGGCCTCCTCCAGGCTTGGTTAAAATTAATTTTGATGGAACCTCAAAAGTCAATCTTGGAAATTTTAGTATAGGAGGTGTTTGTTTTGACCATAATGGCAAGGTTAAGTTCTAGTTTCCAATAGTCTTGGTTTTCTTTCTAAAAATTTTACTGAGGCTATGGCCATTCACAAAGCTCTTTTTGATGCTCATATAAATTTTTACCAATAGAATTTTAGAATTTGACTCTAAAATCTTGGTTACTCATTTCAAAAGTAAGTCTTCCTCTCACTTCCAATAGTGGTAGCTAAATGAATGTAAGAAAGATATCAACATCCTCATTCATGGTTTCATTGTTGTTAAGTGGAACCATGCTAGAAGGGAAGGAAATTAGGTTGCTAGTTTTGGGGATACATTAGCTTCTAATTGGAATGACATCAAGGTTGATACATGAAAGAATCAAGATATCCCTAATGGGATTTGAACAAAGCCTTTACTTATTTCATGAATGTTGACTATAATACCCCTCTAGATTATTGATTATTTCTAGTGTGCTTCTTGTTGGTATGTAGGTGCTTGGGTGTGCTTCTAGTTTATTCCCATATGGATAAACTTATTATTACTTTTAAAATTAGTTTTCCTATTGGTCTAGTTTTCTAAACATAAAGGAAAACATTACTTTGATACTCAAAGCATGTACAATCTCTAGGGGAACAAGTGCTTATGCCCTGTCTGTGGGGTCTGGAGGTCTCCTCCTCTTTTATTGATTATCTATTTTTAGTCCAATTGAATTTTCTTAATTGTTAGAATTGGTGTGCCAAGAGTATTTTTAAGACTTGAAGACCCACTTTTTAATCAGTTGTTGTGTTAATTTTGTTTCATTTATGTTAAAAAGAGACCTAAGGACCCCTATACTATATATTTAATTTCCTATCTTAATATTAATTGTTAGTTATCACTCCCATAGATGATTATTGATTTAATTTAGGTTGATTATGATTAATTGATTATATTTATTGAATTATCTTAGATTAAAATTGGGGTTTGTTGAGCCTCGTATATGCCCCATTTCTCCAATGGGGACCCCCTCTTATGAATTTTGGCTTAGAGTGTCAAGTTAAGTTAAGCAATTCCTGAGGTCTTCACTGCATGTACCCAAACAACTCCCTTTGATGACCAAAGTTGCCTTTTTCATGAGTAGAGTCAATAGTGTGTTGATAAGTTTCCTAAGGGTCTAGATTAGGTCACCATTGCACCAGAAATCAAGTCTAAATTGTCTTTTGCACTGAAAAATGCCCTAACAGACCTTTGTACTAAAAACATTACTTATCAACCTAGGCGCTAAGACTTCTTTCAACCACCTTAAGCATTGGATTCCTTATCGATTGACTTAGCACTAAATTTCCACTCAACTCACCTTAGTATTAGATTCTCTGTCGACCAACTTTACCACTAAAGTTTGACCCAAACGACCTTTGCACTGAATTCACTCACCACTACCCTATGCTACATTTTATTCCCTCCGACCCAGCACTAAAAATGCCCATCGCCAACTAAGTCGGTTGACCCCAAAAGTTGTGCAGGTTCGAGACGTTCCAAAATAGTGTAAAATCAAAAGGTAATTTATGTGAAGTGCGCGCGATCTAGCTAAGGGTACAGAGACATTAATGGCTTATTGATTAAGGGATATAAAATGCTTTAGTCCAATTTTTTGTGCTAATTCTACGCATAATTAAATTTCTAGAGAGCTCTAAAAATTCTTTGACAACGAAGAGCAGATTCGAGCTAAGGGGAGTTTGCATCTAGGGCTCACTTGATCACCTTTTTATCATAGTCACATCAAAAATAGGTAGGGTGCTCATCTCCTCTATGATTTAAAACCCTTAGTTTGTGCCTAAATCGTCAGTTTCAATTAGAGTTTCATATAAAAACCAATGCATTGTCTATTTAAATACATTCTAGGGTTTTTCAACATACACATAACGATTGGATAGTCTAGCGATTAAAACATAAAACCCTCATTCAAAACCCTAGTGAACCAGAAGAGAACTGATAAAACTGGCTGATTGAAGTACATTTTCCCACACTTACAAGTTTGTTCCCAAAATTTGCCCAAGGTTACTTTTAAAGTTTTGATTCGGTTGTGCTGAAAATATGACTACCCGACCTCTAGAAACATTGCTCAAATTTGAGTCGGTCAGCGGTTGAACTCATCACCATAATCAAGAGGAAAATTGAAACCTTTGCACTATAATCCTTTTTCGTAGATTTTGCACTAAAAGTGCTCTTAATAGACCTTAGGGAAATGAAGTCAGTCAGAAACCCCAAAAATTTTTGCCAAGACTCAAACTTTGTTTAGCGCTAAAAGCTTGGTCAACTGACTTCACGTAAGAACTCACCTTCTTTGACTTTGGTCAGACACCACCCAAATCTTTGCTAAGGCACTAGACCTAAAAACTTTTGTTAGTCGCTAACCCTCATCTTGCGTTGAATTCCCTTCTCATCAACCTATGCGAAAATGTCCCTCTACCAACTTTTAGTCGGTCATCCATCAAAATCATTCCAGGTCTATTATCTCCAAAACCTGCATAGGAGCACAGTGAACAACCTAGCACTAAAATATATTCTCTTTGACTTGCATCAAAATGACTCCTCACTGACCTCTGAGATCCATCCAAGTCAGTCATAACTAAAACCCGCATAAGGTTAGATTAACCATAATTCCATGTCAAATGTTATAAGAGACTTTACGCCATTATGCCGCTCTGCTGACTAGGTCAGATGAACCAAAACCTAGCACCAGGTCAGACAAACCCTGACTCTGTGCAAAGTTGGTACCCTCAAAAATTGGCACTTTTTGTTAGAGAAGTCTGAGACTGCCAAAAACTGCGCAAAATATCGTTTATGATGATTTTCTTCAATCTTTTCAATTTGGAATGATCAGTTAAGGTAAAATGAATGATCAAAAGTGACTGTATCATGATTTACATGTTTTCATTTAAAATTTCAAGCATTTATTACATGGTGAAGTGGATTTCAAATGCTTTCTTATTTACTTATGCCATGTAATAGTTAGTGTAAATCATTTAAGTCTACAAGCTTTTACTTCTACATTAGAATTTCAAGGACTTGGTAAGAGAATCTTGACCTAGTAACCTAGGTAAATAAGTTAGTGACTCACCCAAACTAGACTTATGATCAAAACATCAAAGAAACCATGACTTATAAGGTCCGGTCATGCATGTTAAATGACTGCAAGGACTCAAGCCTTAAAGTACGAGTTTAAAGGCATCCCTCTTGAAACCAGGATTGCCTTTGGATGGAAGAACATAGGAGACACTGATCTAGGTCACATCGACTTAGATGACTTCAGAACTAGAATATTTGGACCCAATGCAACTACAATGGATAAGAAGATAAAAGACAGTGGGATTGTAGAGGCCGCTACCTTCCCTACTTCAGGTCAATGTGCAGAATTGATAGTAGCTTGTGCTGAGAAATATGACCCATTGACTAGGACGATACAAACTCCCAATTGGGAAGTATTAGCAGACTTAAGTCCACCATCATTAGCAGAAACCTTTGGCATTCCATGGTATCCAGTATTAACCATGCTAGATAAAATAGACATAGAGGAAACATTCAAGAAAAGCATGGATACATGTAAAAAGCATATAAATGACCATTGGATAAAGAGTAAAAGATCCACCATTATTAAGATTCCCCATACATTGTACAAAAGTGACTTCCATGATGAGATTGGAGACTTAGTGACCATGCTTAGTAGAATATATGGGTTGGCCGGGGCATCAAATTTTGAAGGTTAGATGTTCATGATGATTGAAGAGATATTTAGAAAAGGAACCAAATTCCACTGGGCTCAAATATTGAGTGATAACATGCATGCAGCATTTGGAAATTTTAGAGAAAAGAGAATATTCAAGTGGACCTCCTATGTGGTATATTCATTGGTTAGGAGGAATGAATATGTTGGGCTGTCCAAAATTGGAGAAGTTAGCAATGGTGAACACCAGGCTAAAGTATATGAATGCTACGATGAATTGGTGATGTCCCAATCCCTCATTCATTATAAGAGGGTAAATGATGCATTCACAATGTATATCACTAGACTGCTACAAGGCACCACAACTCTTAGGATATCTCCCGAGGTAATGAATGAGATTATACAATACATGAGGTGGTATATACAGTTTCAAAAGTTCACCTATTTAAGAATCCAAGGCTTCACTGGTCTTCCATATAGGCTACATTGGTACCCAAAAGATAAGGTGGTGCTTCTAGAGTTGTCAAGACAGCTGATAACTTGTGCATAAAAACTAAAACATCTCCACAAAACAAATGTCAAGTTTCCAATCCTATTGGGTAGAGGTAATTATGCACATGTCTCTCTTGGAGCAGCTGAGCATTTTGATAAGGAGCTGTAGTTACTTAACCTTCATTTTTATACAAAGAGAGATCATTTTGACCCTCAAAGAAGAATGGAGAAATATGTGAGCAAAAGACTATTCCACAAGATGCATTTGGAAGATTTTTGGGCTAATTGTGTGGATGACTATGATGTGTTGAAAATAACTCACTGAAGGCTATCCCTTGGGTTCATAAGGAGATTTCATATAATAGAGGCCCTAGACCAGTTGAATGATGATGATGATGTGGTCCAAAAAGGACCTTGGGAAGCCCAATATCAACAACTTGTCCCTCTACCCAACTGGGCCAATGTAGAGGAAATCTCCTTGGATATAGTAATGAAAGAACCAATAAGATTGAGTAAAATATGGGTGAGAAATCAGATGTAGCATTGGAGAGACAAGGAGTACAACTTACTTATACAACACTTGAATCTGAGAAGGAGTCTGGAGATGAGGAAGACACACCTATGGAAGTGCCAGATGATGTAGAACAATCTCAAGAGCCTTCAAAACATTATGATAGTGAGGATCATATACCTTTTGTAGAGAAAGCAAAGGCAAAGAAGGTTGTCCCAAAAGCTAAAAAGAAAGATATGCCTCCTGCCACAAGGACGAGAGAAGCTAAGATGAAGGATATGCCAAGTGGGCCAGGAGAAGGGTCTAAGACCAAAAAGCTGAAAGTCAAAACAACTGACATCACTATAGGAGCCTCTACTATTGCTACATCAGAGGACACAAACATTCCTACAAACTCTTCACCTCCCACTTATCCAATCGCAAGTGTTGCCCTACTTTATTCTACTACTCTGATTACAACTACTGCTATAGTTGTTCAATAAAGCACAACTGCTTCTTCTACACTTGTAATCATAGTCTCTATAGCCCTATGCCCACTAGCAATTGACTCCAATAGCATGAGTAGCCCCACTACTCCCATCATTGCCTCATCATTCCCTCCTATTTCTACCACATCCATGCCTTCCATTTCCTCTACATCACATTCAACCTCCTTCCCCCTACCACCTATTTGTTGATAACTGAGAAGGGTGGGTGAATCAGTTATCTAAATTACTTCTACTTTATGTTTGTCTTTAACAATTAGTGCAGCATCAAATCATATAAGTAAACATAACCATGAAGGATGAAATAACATCAATACACATAACACAACGATTTTGACATGGAAAACCCTGTTAAGAGAAAAACCACAAGGTGACTAACCCAAGATTATATTCTCTGTTTAAAGAATAAGATAGT
Source organism: Cunninghamia lanceolata (assembly GCA_027924645.1). Taxonomy (NCBI): domain Eukaryota; kingdom Viridiplantae; phylum Streptophyta; class Pinopsida; order Cupressales; family Cupressaceae; genus Cunninghamia; species Cunninghamia lanceolata. The sequence continues at coordinate 2,058,136 of BSBN01001237.1, read as the reverse complement.
ACAAAATGGCACTTTCCAGTTAGGGCTCACTGCCCGAGCACACTGCTCACAAGAGGCTCACTACCTATAAGAGACTCACTGTCTACAAGGTATAAGAAAGTAACAAGATACTTGAACTGATGAGAAGCATCCACATATGCTGAAGTTCAGTTCCGGTTAGGCTCAATACACTAATCTGCTACACTTCATTCTTCCTCTACTTTGGTGCTGCTGTCTTGTCACATATCAGACCTGTATTACTACTTCCACACTACTCTCTACTTTTCTTTAGACTTCACAACACACCACACACACCTTCTCATTGAAATCCATCTGGTATATATATCCGCACAAAGGATTTCAACATCTTTCTAGTCGGCATCCAGAATATTCAATATTTTCCCAAACTCTAGTCTGTCAGTTGAATCCTTTCTTACCAAGTGATGCATATCAAAGAGATGCTTATAGAAGTCATCAATCATCTCAGTCAATCATGAATGATCCCTTAAGAAACTTTATTTCCATCAATATCTTATCCGAATTAAGGTCTAAAGCTCTGTAAGTCAGTTCTTCCTCAGTCTACTCTGCCAAACAGGAACCCAACACTTAGGTGTTCATATCTTTTCACTCTTACATCATTGGAGGCTCAATCTCTAGAATATATTAGTCATGGTACTCCTCTTGACTTCCCCAAGTCCATACCTTACTGAGATACTTCCTCTGAGAGATCCAGACCTGACTGTCGGACCTTGCTACATGCTCTATTCTTGCTTACCGGACCACAATACTCTTCAATCTAACTTCTGGTATAGACACACCATGTCCTACAGATGTGTGGTATGGACTTTGTTGCCATTAATGACAATAGTCATGAAGCCATACAGTGTCTCTTGCCAACAATCTCCCCCTTTGGGATTGATGGCAACACTTAGTGAAAAATGACTAAGTGTCACACTACTCTCCCCCTTGGTTGATGCTCTATTGTAATGTACACTTTATCGGAGCTCCCCCTTAGCTAGATTCTACATTTTTCACTGCTCCTCACTCCCCCTTTGACCTCAATGGCAAAGGGTAGAATCTGCACACCAAAATTTTCAAAAATGAATCGATACATATCCGCATAAGTATATATACAAGTTGTACTTACATATACTTAAGTATATCTGCAAAAGCATTCTTCAACTGTACAACTTCTATTGCCCAACTTTGCTTCATCCTGTCCAAAATTGAGATGTAGCCACTCAACAGGAATGCAAAAGCTTTTGCCTTCTTAAGATCTGTCAGATCACTGGTGCGAGCTGTGGCCTGAGCATCAGTTAGGGCCTCATGCATGGCTTCTAACTTAGGGATAATGATCCCTCTAAGTTCACTTAACCTATTTATTCTATTTTTCTTCTCCTTCTCAAGCTTCTTTATTTCATTTATGACTGCAATAGTCTGACACTCTTGATTTACTATGGAAGAGGAGAGAGGATCAAAACTTTGAGATAAACTTGTCAGTTTATCCTCTTGCTCTTTTACTTTCTTCTCAATATCCTTGGTCACTTTAGGCCAGGATAAACAAAATTTGTATATATCTCTGCCATCTTTAAGAGAATTTTCTAAGCTCTTTATCCCAATATCCATAACTCTCCTATCATTTGTTATTAGACCCTACACCTCAGAGAATCTCTTTCCCAAAAATTCTTTCCAGAATTTATCTTTAGCTGACTTTTCCAAAGAATCAAAATGTGTGCTAATTGAATTGACAAGAGATTTTAAGTTACTAGATGAAGAGGGTGAAAGATCCTTCTGGAAGGATGGCATGATTTTCTCTAATGCACCGGATGTAATTTCTATTAGCTCACAGTATTCCATGTGAGACTTCAAAAGTTTTTCTTTTGCCTTTGCATGGGCAAAGGATGCTATCTTCATAGTCTGAACCAGGGAGAGGGAATCAAAATTGAATGGTCCTTGAAGTAGCTCCAGTTCATCTAATTCCATCATTTCTTTTGTCAAGAAGTCTTTGACTTCTTCTATAGTGTCTCTTGCTGGAGACAGAGTTTTCTTCCATTCAGCAGCCTCAGCACTGTCACTTGTGGTCTTCTCTATTTGACCTTCTTCTCTTTGCTTCACATCTTCTTCTTGATTGATTTTCTCTTCTGTTCTTTCTTCTCCTCTAGATTCAGAGTCTGTTGGGGTAACTAGAGGATAGATGTTTGCTTCTTTAAGGACTTCCTCTTCTGGAGCAGAGGAATCTAGATCCTTAGTTTTCTCTTCACTTGTCTTCTTTGCCTCTTCTGGCACTGTCTCAGTAGATTCTCCTTTGTCATCCATGACAGAGGGTTCATCACCTAAGTCCTCTATAATAGGAAGATTGAATCTTTTAAAGGCATTCTGGAGGATATCTTTTGTTTCCTTTGCCACTTTGTCAGTTTCTCCAAGCATAAGTTGATTCATTCTAGCTTTGCTCTGAAACTCATCCTTGCAGTCCTTGAAGATAATATTGATTTGTTTAGGGGTAATGGACGGATAGAGTTGAATAGCAATCTGCTCCCAAATTTCTAGATCTTTTGCTTGGGCATTGTTCTTTCTTATTTCAAGTTCCTTCTCTAAGCTTTTGGGAATCAAAGATATAATTTCAATGAATGCTTTGTTGTAGATGTTTAGATACCTAACTGTGGCATCTTACAATATCTTCTAATCAGTTTCACTATATTCATCATAAAATTCAACCATTGGTTGCAAGTTCCCATCCACAGTAACTGATTTAATGATATCATCAATGCGGAGAGTAGGTTTTTCAATGAATTCTTCTGCCTCTTCTTTCTTGTCTTGACCTATAGAGGATTTGTTGGATACTTTCTTCTTCTTCTTCATTTTCTTTACCTCCTCATCTAACTCAGTCTCTTCATCATCCTTCTGACTGATGTAAGACCTTGTGGCCTTTGTCTTAGTTCTCTTCTCTCCCTTTTCAAATGTCCTGACTTCCAGTTTTGATGTATTTTGCCTCTTAGAGGTGGCAGGTGCAGAGCTCTTGGAAGATCTAGTCTGGGAGGGGGCTTGCACTAGAGTACTTTCTTTTTTAGTTTCTTGCCTTTCTTTCTCTACCCTTTCCATCTTTTCTCTGTTTGTATCAAGTGCCTCCTTTGGAATTCCATGCCTCTTGGCAAATTCTTCTACCTCCCTCCTCACTTTTCTTTTCATTTCCGATTGTCTTAGCTCTACATGAATCTTTACACTCAACTCTTCAAAGGTTCCAAACATTTCTACCTTAAGGTCCTTGGGATGACTTAGCAGATGTTGAATATGCAGCTCTAGAATTTTCTCATCAACTTTATACCCCATTGGCATGATCCAAACTATCCTTGGCTCCACTGCCTCCATTAGGCATTGATCAATTTCTACCATAAAACATACTATATCTTTATACTTTTCAACTAGAGATTGGGGAATTCTCTCTCTTGCTTGCATCATACTCTGAAAGTTCTTAAAGTAGCCCCATAGTGCTGCATTATGTGCCTTGGCATCACCTATTCCATGCAAATAATCTTTGATTTGTATGGCAATAGGTCTATCATTTTGCCATATCTAGCCATTAGTTCTAGGTAGCTCATTCATATAGTAGAAGAATAGGCAAAGTATCAGGCCACCATACTTGAAAGAATTCTTTTTATCTTTCTTTATTTTCTGCAAATTTTCCAATAGTTGGTTTAGGAGAAACTCACAAAGATCATAGTCAGCATTCTTTCTTAACATTTCATAAGCAGTATATACAGCAGTTTCAGATACAAAATTCTCCTTACTGGAGTGATATATCTTATAGCCAATTATCATAGATGCAAACTTGATATCCAAATCAGTGATATCTTCTATAGTCATTGCTCTCTTATCAAATTTTGATTCGATAGCCTCACTCACAATTTGGTTTTTGATGGATTTGAGAGTAGGCAACCCACCGGATGAGTACAATCCGGTTACTGCCCTAATGGCATATTTAGTGATCTTAAATGGCCTATTCAACCACATGAAGTTGTCATGCACTCTGCTCAAAACATACTAGACCCATTCATCTTCTGCAAAACAGGGGAAATGGATGCAATGTCCAAAATGTTTATCCCAGATAGCCTTGTACTGAGGTTTGAGTTCAAAAGCATCATCTGTTAACTAATTGTGATAGATATCCATTAACTTGGATTCCCCAAATTACTCAATGTTTGCATGAATATATGTCCTAACATCTTCTACATGCAAAACCCCATGCAGAATGCTTGAAAATGTGCCTAGCGGATCAACTTCTAAGGATTTATAGGGATGTTTCTTTAATTTAAGGCGCAGCCTATCAGTAATCTTCACAACATTTAGAGTAGCCATCCTTTAAAGATTCAGAGATAGATTTCAAGATCAGAAAATACCTCTTACGCTTCTAGGGTTCATGATATGAGCCAGATCAAGTTGCTTGGATGAATCGACTTCTACAGTTTGATCTTTGTGAGGATTGAGATAACTAGTTGCAGATCTCCTTCTCTCTTCCTTTAGAATGCAAATGTGCAAATGATGAACCAAAGAACCCTTTTATTTTTGTACAAACCCTAATTCCATTTTGCAATAAATGCACAACCTAAGTTATTTCGATTGCCTTGTTTTCCTTGTTCTGAGAGAGATCTTTCTAGATCACTGGTATGCACTATTAGCTGTCTATCTATCTTTCCCAAATCATTCCACTTATCCATAGATCAAGATACCTCAAATTTGAATCATACCAGATCTAACTGTGAAAATCCTGTTCTTACCGGATGACTGTTAAACCAGATTAATTTTAGATGATTAACCTTTTCAAATTCATTACAGATCTTTCATATCTTTCCCAAGGGTTATTTAGATGTTTCTCTGAGAGCCCTTTCAATCCGCAACCTTCTATGTGTAAATTTCAGGCACTAATTGACTGGCTGGGGGAAATTATTTTCTTTTGTGACTCCCCCTAAGCCAAAGCTCATCTATCTAGTTTTTGGAAGGAATATTAGCACCTGATTCTGGTGTGGATCCATCCTCAACATTTTATGTACTCCTCTTTACCCAAATCTTGTTCATTTCCCTTTGAATTTCATCCGCATTCATTTTTCCTCTTCCTTTGTCTTGGTTTTGATTATGATGCACCGGACCCTTTTTGTCTTGATTCTTACTTCTATAGAATTTGGCAATATGACCAAATCTATTGCAATTGTAGAAAACAACATTTCTTTGCATGTTTGACTGATATCCTTTTGATCTACACTGATTAGCCATATGTCCCATTCTATTGCATGCAAAGCATATACCATTAAATGAATTATTCATTTGCATATTTCTATACTCATGAGATTTGTGACCATATCTTTTGCAGTTAAAACACTGTTTGGAGAAGGATGAATTAGTCTGATTCATTCTTCTTCTGCACTGATTTTCTTTATGACCAAAATTATTGCAATTGAAGTAGTATCCATTGAAGGATTGATATCTTTGAGCATTTGGTTGTCTTACCGGAGGTCTTCTAGGCCTGTTCCTTGGATTTCCTGATCTAGAGTTCTTCTGACCAGATTTGGAGCTTTCACCTTTCTCATACCCCAAGCCTTGCTTATCATCTACTCTCTTTTGGCTTTCAAGAAGAACTTCAAGCTGAGCAGGGCTTATCTTGAATTTCTCTTTGTATTCATTTTCTATTTACAGATCTCTTTTTAGAGTGTCAATCTAATTTTCAAGTTGTTCTTCATTATCTCTAGCTTCTTCTAGATCAGATTCCAAATGCCTGATTATTCTATCCATTTTGTGACAGTCTTCTAATTTCTCTTTGAGAGATTATTTTAGATTATCTTCAATTTTTCTCTTCTCTTCAATTTCTTGGGTGAATTTCATAACCCCTGATTCCATTTCATGTCTTACCATAATGACCTCTTTTGATAGCTTCTCACATAATTTGTTCTTCTCATTTAGATCTTCATTTGTATCATTGGCTTCATTCTGACTTGCTAATTGCTAAAGTAGTTCCTTTCTCTTTTTCATAGAGATACTCAGTTTCTCCTTTAGTTCATTTATGAAATCATCAGCTTGTTTGAGTCTTTCTCTTATGTTATTGAATTCAGAGTGAGATTGCTCAAGATCATCTAAGGCAGACTGAAGTTGTTCCCTCATACCATACATATCCATTAGAATTCCCAGATCTTCCTCAAGTTGTTAGGCTCTGTTTGGAGGAACTTGGCTCTAATACCAATTGTTGATAAATGAGAGGGGGGGTGAATCGGTTATCTAAATTACTTCTACTTTTTGTTTGTCTTCAACAATTAGTGCAACATCAAATCATACAAGTAAACATAACCATGAAAGTAGAAATAACATCAATACACATAACACAATGATTTTGACATGGAAAACATTGTTAAGGGAAAAACCACGGGGTGACTAACCCAAGATTGTATTCTTAGTTAAAAGAATAAGATAGTACAAAATGGCACTTGCCAATTAGGGCTCACTACCTGAGCACACTACTAACAAGAGGCTCACTGCCTACAAGAGACTCACTATCTACAAGGTATAAGAAAGTAACAAGATACTTGAACTGATGAGAAGCATCCACATATGCTGAAGTTTAGTTTCGGTTAGGCTCAATACACTGATCTACTGCACTTCATTCTTCCTCTTCTTTGGTACTGCTGTCCTGTCACATACCGGACTTGTATTACTGCTTCCACACTGATCTCTACTTTTCTTCACACTTCACAACACACCACACATACCTTCTCATCAAAATTCATTTGGTATATATATATATATATATATATCCACACAAAGGATTTCAACATCTTTCTAGTTGGCATCCGGAATACTCAATATTTTCCCAAAGTCTGGTCTATCGGCTAAATCCTTGCTTATCAAGTGATGCGTATCAAAGAGATTCTTATAGAAGTCATCAATCATGTCGGCCAATCATGAATGATCCCTTAAGAAATTTTATTTCCACCAATATCTTATCCAGATTAAGGTTTGAAGCTTTGTTGGTCAGTTCTTCCTCAGTCTACTCTGCCAAACAGGAACCCAACACTTAGGTGTTCATATCTTTTCACTCTTACATCATCAGAGGCTCAATCTCTAGAATATATTAGTCATGGTACTCCTCTTGACTTCCCCAAGTCCACACTTTACTGAGATACTTCCTTTGAGAGATGTGGACATGACTGTCAGACCTTGCTACATGCTCTATTCTTTCTTACCGGACCACAATACTCTTCAATCTGACTTTCGGTATAGACACACCATGTCCTATGGATGTGTGGGATGGACTTTGTTTCCATCAATGACAATACTCATGAAGCCATACAGTGTCTCTTTCCAACACTATTTCCTCCATTCTCACATCCTCCTTCTCCATGCCTTCTCCCTCTATTACTTCACCAATTATCATTTCCTCTATATTGCCTACCTCTCCCATTTCACCTCCTTTGGGGTTCACCCCATTTTCCAATTTAACATCAGTTAATTGGGCTATGTTTGTTGTGCATTCGTTGGCTTTAGCCACCAGTTCTTTGGCCCCATCAAGTGTACAAGACTCTATCCCTTTGGATGTTCCTGCATTAAGAGGGATTGAGAAGGTATTGGAACAAATGGAATCCCAAGAAAAGGAGGAAATAACAGATGTGTTTGATGAATCTCCTCTTGCACCTTCTATAGAAATTAAGATAATTAAAATTCATGAAAGCCTAGCTTATGAAGAAACTTTAGAAAAGGTTTTCTAGATTACCCAGCAGGTAGTAGCAGAAAATCTATAGAACCTTGGGCATGATATAGATGAAGAGGAAGAGAATAAGTTATCTAGGAAAGGAGAGGGAAGTCATGATGATTCACTTGACAAGGAAGATACCCATGATAACACTCTTGAGACTACTTCCACTACACCAAATTAGCTCCAATAAAGACTCACAAAAAAGGAACCTTGGGTGGAGATGATGCAACTAGATTTAAGTGCACTTCTGGCAAAAGAAGAAAAGCCTAAGTGGCCCAAAAAGGCAATGATACAATCTTGATTATACAAGGATGCATCAGGTTCAAGAATAGCAGAGGTTGTTGTCCCTCCTATTGATATTGACAGATCAGAAGTTAAAGCTGATGATTACATTGTCTCTACTATCAACTTGGCCCCACGATCAAGGAAACAGAGAATTGAAGATGTCATAGGTTTAGTGTCCTCAATAATAGAGTAGCTGGATAAGGATGAGATGACAAAGTAGGAATTAATGAAGCAAAATGAAGAATTGAGAGATTGCATAAGGTCCCTAATGAAGCCATTGGATTTATAGGGGGAACCAAATTCAATTTCAGCCCTACCATCCAAGGAAGAGTTGGCCAAATTTGATGACATCAAAACAAATTCTGTCATGATGTAGGAATGGTTCAATAAAGTATACAGTGATGGCTATGAAGTAATTGATTTTTCCATCAATTTGTATAAGGATTTCAGATTTCTGAAAGAAGGATGGGATGAATTACATGAGGAAAATGAGCCATATGAAGAATATTACTCTCATATGTTCCTAAGAGTGCAAGCAATTAGGAAATTACCAAACCAAGTTTTACTGGCAAAAAAATTCTTTAGGAAGAGAGGCTACACAAATTTGTAGAGTGGTATCTATTATCAATCAAGTATGCACCCTTGCTAAGTTCGCAAAAATGTAGCTACTTGTTGAAACATGGAATCATTCTCAGATGTGGGTCTCCTTTTATGAGAATGAATCTCTAGAGTGAGTTGGTTCTCTTATGATTCCTAAACTAATGACTTGTAGAGGAAAAGGGATACAAGAGTAATTGAAATGTAAACTAACTTTTGAATCTAAACTAGATGAATCTCTATCACTCACAAAACAGATCCTCAAACTTGAATCTTCACAATTCCACTGATAGTTTATCCCTTGAGTGATTTGCAACAAGGTTTGGATCAAACACAAATTGCAACTAGGAAAAAACTAAGTTTAAACAACATTGAGACATAATAAAGGACACAAAAGTCACAATACAACATCAGATCAAGATTGCAACATATGTGAAAAATGATGATTTGCTATTAGAACTAGAAGGAGTACAATGCATAAAATGAAATATGACCCAAATGCTTGTATACAACTCTGTCTGTGGACAAGAGAGAAGAAACTGATGCTAACTAACTAAGAAAAACTAAGACTTTTCTCCTATAAATGCCTCCAAAAGATCCCCTCAGAAGAAAGATGAAAAAGCTCCTAAAAATAGATCCTTAGTCCATTTTCGAGCTACTCATGAAAGACAAAAATAAAACTCTAGATCTACCACAAATTTGGAAAATAAAGCTGCAAAACTGCCCTCTCATGTGGTCCCACCATAAAACTACTTTTCTCTACTCATGAAAGCTCAAAATTTTTTCTTATATGACTCTAAATAAAACAAATCGAAATGGGATATTTGATTTGTTTTATTTGTCTATACATTTTCTAAAAATAGTTAAGTTTTAAAAGAAATTTGTCAATGATTACTTTAAAACTAACTTTACAATCCTATGGCAATTTTATTATAATCTCCATTTCATATGATTTTTGCAAAAAATAAACAATATCTCACTCATAATTTCGCCAAGATATTTTACAAGATATTACAAATGATTTTCTATAAAAAAAAATGGTGAACATTGCTATGTATTTTTTTACAAAAGTATAAAAACCTCAAAGGCCACAAATGCATGTCCATGTGTCAATTCTGCCACCTCACTACCCATACAGTGCCACCATGTCAAATTTGACCCTCTCCACAATGCCATCACCTTGCATGCTTTTCACATCTGCATTTGTTCTCTACTTTGACCATGTGCATTTGAAATATATGAAAGGAATAAAAATAATGATTAAATGCATCAAGTGGGAGGTCAAAGACTCTTGACCACATGCACAATCACAAGGCATCTCGACCATGCCATGGTCAACCACTTAGGAGATAAAGGTATTTGAAAAGATTCTAAGGCATAAGCCTTATCTGCATATTGTAATACCCATCTTTGACTTATAAACAAACAACATATATCATGTTGTTGGCCACTCCGCACCATGATTGCTAGGCATCATCAAATGCAAGGTTTTTACCATGATCCCTATTTGGATAAAGTAATTATGTTTATTTGCAAAGTCAAAAACATGAGAAGTAGGAACACTATCGAACAAAATAAGACTCAAACCCTAAAAGTTTGGTCATTTCATTTTGCACTCCTTCTGCCATCGCTCTCCAACTTTGTGGCTACCGACTTGGGGTTTGAAGACACTCTAGTTTCCCTTACATTCAGTGGGCTCTGTTAGTAAAAAATTTCAACATTCTCTAGCAAAATGATAGGTAAAAAAGCTTCAAGTAACATATATGCAACTATTGACTATCAATTTTGTTAAAACTTGAAACTTTCAGTAGCTGGTTGCTTTAAATAGTCATGGCTCTTTCCATATGCTGCAATCTTTGACATTCTCACTTCTTTCTTTGTGTTTGAACTCTGTGATTGTGGTAAAAATGAGAACCTTCAACTTTGGCTGTGGCTGTAGACACCCAAATTTGTCCCAACTTTGTTTATGTCTAGCAACACCATTTTAAATCATTATTCATTAAGCCAATTAATTAAATAAATTTTATTTATTTAATTAAAATCCCATCCTCATCCTACTTAGCCAATTAATTAAATAAATTTTATTTATTTAATTAATTTCCACATCATATCTTATCCCATTTTATTCATTTATCCTATTAATTAAATAAATTTAATTTATTTAATTAATATCCAACTCATATCCCAACTAATTCAAATATTTTATTTGAATTAAATACTCATCTTTCATCACATTCCAACACTTATCCAGTCAATCATGTGTTGTAAGACAACTTTCACTCATATCCTTCACATGCACAACTGATGGAACCTAAATTTAGTATCTTTCAATCCTAGCCATTCACATAGCCTCTGAATCTCCACCGTTGATTGATCTTGGTTGAGTCCTATATAAACACCCTCTCATTCCATATGAGAGGGGGGGATCCAACAATCATATAGCACCTACATTATCATCTTTAGCATCTTGAGCATTTGATCATCCATCATGGCAGCTTTCAGTTTTGCAATTGTTCATTGTTGAAGAAGCAGTCCACATCTCTCAAACAAGGAATCGCACGGTCTAGGTGATGTTATGCTTGAATTGCATTGTTCTTTTGATTTCATTTAGATTAGATTCCTTGATGATGGTAGGGTTAGGGTTTCATGACTTTGTCTGATCTGCTAAACCTGACTTTCACCTATTACATTTTGGCACGCCCGGTGGGACTCACGTCCTTGATTAACCTCTCTTGTTTGAGTTGTTTTTGTGAAGATCAGATCTCTTGGAGCGTCAATCTTTCATTCTTTACAGGTTTTTGTTGCAAAAAATTTCATCTTTTTAACCCTAGTTTTGTCTAGATTTGAAAATTTTGAGGGTAAACTATCATAGATTATGTCTTGGGCAAAAACGGACTGCACTATTGTGATTAGTAGGCCGATTCCATGAATTTTGAATATAAATTTGCCTATCTTTCATGACTGAAATTTTTGAAAAAATTTGAAATTTTTTAAGTTCTGCAAATCTACACAGTATGGATCCGTACCATACAGATCTATAGACTTCTGTCCGTACTAACATTTGCATTGTTCATCTTCTGTAGTTGCAGGCCTCAGTTTGCATACAGGGGGGGCTGGTTGATAAGTCAGGTTTTGATCGTTTGATTATATGTTTGTAATTTTGCTGGTCTTTTGTTTGAATTTGAGGTTTGTATGTTGCGGGTAGTCGCCATTGCTTGAAATTTTCCTATCGATCTATGTTGAAACCCTCCACTCTACCATTTTTGCCACCTCTGCCTTACCCTAATCGTCGCTTCCTGCACATCGACTTTAATACCATCGTCGTGTCTTACTAAAACTGGCCGCCACTCACGAATCCGATCGCCTCCCATATCCTTATGCCTTCATTCAATGCTTGACCGCTTGCTACATTGTGTTGCCACTAGTCTATACACTTAGATCTGCAAGTCTACAGTCGTAGGTCGCAGCCACAACCTCTGTTTATAACAGTTTCCTCCAATCCTTTCTTACCAATCGACACTGGATATTGTTGTCACCGCTCACTTTTTTTTTTTTTTGAGTTTCCATTTCTCATTTGTCCATTGCTACCAGTGATATCCCTATCGCTGTCCTCTGGTAGCTGCCTCACCACCATTTAGCTGTCGCCACCCGCTATAACATCTTGACCATCACTTATTTCACTGTTGCAATAAAGCACTTTCCTATCACAGTGATTCCAATTCTGCCACCCATTCCGCGACCACTGTTCCATCTCAAGCCACCCTACTATCACCCCGAATTTTAGCAAAGCACCTAAGTTTGGCTTGCTCCTTCATCCTTGCGCAACAATACAAAGAGAGAACTAAGTTACAGATTCGAATCACACCGAACTCTAATACATCAGCTTCTTCTGCAAAAAAAAAAAAAGGGGCACGTGAAAGCGGCATTCAGAGGTTTTTCTGTCCCCATGTCTATTTCATATCACCGAGTTTACCAGTGGATCTTTGATATCGGATGCTATTTGGCAACGGTGGCTTGTTTCACAATCGACAGTTAAATCTCTAGTCATTGACTAAGCTGTTCGTGGCTCAGCTATATTAACAGCAGTTAAGTCTTTCAATCTGCAATTTTCACAGCTAGGTCACTGCCCTTCATACAGCTGTTGTCATCGCAAATACCAACCACCATTTCTAGTGCCTTCTCAAAGTCATCAACGTCTACCATCCATCGCCACCTCCATTTATTTTTATCACCACCTTCGAATCATTATTTGACCAAACCCTAAACTGCTATCCGACCAGATCCGGCGTTCATTATCAGTGGTGTCTCAAGTGGCAGTTACATTCAATACCACCAATCTCCATTAATCTCTCAGCAGAGGTCATCTTATCAACGAATCTCCAGCATCCGCTTTTAGCGGATCTTAGAGTCATTTGTTCTCCACCGGTGATAACACTTCCTCTTGGCGGTGATCATTTCTTCCAGCGGTCACCTGAACAGCAACGGCAGTTTGGTCCGTGGTCATCGTGGTTGTTTTGATTGCCAACACACTAGTCTAAAAACTTTAGATTTTCATTTGGTGGTCACATTACCTGCAGGGGAGTTTTAAGTCATCAGTTGTTATTTATTAGTTAGGCATATATCAAATCTGCAGCTGACATTCATATTCACTACTTGGTTTTTGATCCGCCCTTAGCGGTCTCCACAATAGTAATCGTCAACTATCGATCATATCAATTACCTTTGGTGGTCGGCATTTTCTATTCCCGTCGGTTGTTTCTGCGGTGAAATTCAAACTGTCAACCTTCATACAAAAATTTGCCAAATTACTGTGGTTGTTTGTAGTGACGGTTGGTAGTCTTTATACGACGGTCAAAACTAGTCCTTGTCATGCTGCAAACTCTCAATACCTTTATCAACCTATCACATTTGCAATGACTATTTTATTGCTCCTCATCAGTTTGGATCTGCAGTCTTGAATCAGGCGTCCACCATTGAAACTGGGGTCTTTCAACTTTTGCTTGGTCATTGGCTGTTTGTTGCTTCATTGGCAGTTGTTTGTGGTTTGTGGCTCACACTGAATCATACCAGCGATCTTTGTTTCCACACCAGAAAATTTTGAAACTCGTCAGTCGTACCTTTCAGTGCATATTTTGGTCTCATTCCCAAAGACGGTTTCAGCCTCAAATCAGTGGTTTCATTTATTAGTGACCAGACATCCATTTGAGCATTTAACTGCCCAAGTAAACTGCCAAGAAAAAACGGTATCATGTGATTAAAATTTGATGACTGCTAGTGGCTAGCAACAACTGCCAGGTTACCTCTTGGAAATAATCGAGATGAATCTTCAGTGCTCACTTCAGTGGCTACATAGACACTACCAAAGCCTTTTCTCGGCACTACCAAAGCCTTCAACAGTCACATTCCGACAGTGGCTATGATAAATCTCAAATCACAGATGTTTCAGCTTTTTCCACTGGTCATGGCTTATTGGTTTGAAGTTTCTTAATCATTAGTTGAACGAATTGTGAGTAGGTCGCAAGAAGTACATCTATGCAGTCAACATCTATGATCTCAAAATCTTCGGCAGATGTAACAGTTGGATCTTACATCGACCAAACTCATCAGTGTTTATACCAATATCCGGCGGTCTATGATCAAACACAGATCTAATCATTTATCTGTAGGTGGTCAATTATTACATCTTGACTTTCATTTCATATAGCTTGGCATTTCATTCTCAACCCCGCAATCTCACTGTCGATCTCCATTGACTGTGACCACTCGACGGCGAGCATATAAATCCACAGGTCATTTGTATTGGAAGCGGTTTATCCGCTGAGTATAGTCTATGTTTTACATCCATGCCTGTGGTTTAGTTCCAAATCTCATGTGCTCTGGTCTTTCACATGTTTACCCGCAAATCTGCCTAAATGTTTGCTGTGATCCTTGAGATTTTTGCTGTGATGAGTTGATATCCTCCTTGGCTCAGTCAAGTTCATTCACAGTATTAGATTTTCTATCAAGGTTTGATCTCTTACGGGGAAATTGACATTTGTGAAATTTCATGGTCGTTGGTTCTCATCCACACCACCCAGGGCATCGTCAGTTTCCTACAGGTTGCTATTCCATTACAATTATAAATCAGCGAATCTTTGCTAATCACTCAGCTCACACATGGTTAACAGTCCTTCAATGGTCTGTAGTTAGCAACCACATCACATCTTTGGCAATAGTTAACAGATCATGCAGCAATCTTTACAAAATATCTGCCATTTGTTTTACTAGTGGCCATAGTGATTCTGCCCATTTGTTGGTAGATCAACCGCTTCATCTAAATATTGGGGATTCTAAACTTGGCATCACCTATCATCCTCTATGGCATGGTTCTCTAATTGCTAGACTCACTTCCAGCAATATAGACTTCGGGAACAATAACACTTATCACCGGCGTTAAAATAATCAATGGTCATTTGTTGAATCACCACACATATCGATTAGCAATGGTTCTCAAACACTGATCATCAATTAAGCAGTGGTCTATTCATCTTTCAAGTGGTCAAAAGAAGGTTTGAAGATTTCAATTAGAGATCTAACAGTGAACAACTTAACCCTTAGTGGACAGGGTTCATAAAAAGCGGAGTTCATGGTTTTGGGAATCTACAGAAGCTTATTTGCCAGGCGGATCCCCCTTCTACATTGACGGCATCTTTGTTTGATTTTGCAGATTTTGGTTAAACTCGCAGGTTTTATCTCTATGTTATATTTGCAGGTTTAAGGTTGTTGTTCTACTGTCGACTGGCATAACCCTAAGACATCTGCTTAGCTACACAACAGTGAACATTGCTTGGAGCCATCATCGCCAAGTGTCTTTAATCGATTTGATTAAAGCTTTTGTTGGCACACCAAACTCTTAAGTCAACATCTTAAATTATTGAATCAACATCTAAAATCCTTTGGTCAATCTTAAAATCTGTCATCAGTTTCATTCATAGTTTACAGTTTACAGCAACAGGTCAATCAAATTCATCGACAGTTTCAAAGCCAACATTAGCTGTTTTAGAGTCAGCCTTCAACACACTATCAACAGTCGGCATGTGGGGGCCCGCACAGTCAATGGTGGTTACTTCCTAAATCAAAGCTTGCACTCTAAATTTATTGATCAAACAAACTTCCTCCTGCATCCAAACCATGCACATGTGATCAAATCACTAGCGGTCAACCAGTCAACTGCCAAGTACCTTCCTTGTTTCATACATGCCATAAAGGGGGGGCTTTTTCTTTTCGCTATAACTTTCGTATACAGTATTAAAATCACGCAAACAAGGACTCGTTGGAAAGCTAGGAGGACGAACTTCACAACAGTGCAGGTTTTATTAGGTGACTATATCATTTTACTAACTTTTTTATCAGTCAAAGATCAGCTTCATTCCAAACTTCATTTGAGCATAACTTGAGCAATTTTGATCGGTTTTCAACGAATCTTTTTTTTAAATTGTTTAGAATCTTCTGAACTTTCTGTCTATGTAATCTATTTTTCTGTATCAGATCATTTTCATCAGATTTTATCAGATTTCATCTTTTCCACATAATCATCTTCTATGCAAGTTTACTTGTTTCTTTTTGGAATTGGTGACTTGTAAGGGCATCTAAGGAGCTGGAGCAGCATTGGCATCAACATCTACAGCAAATTGGAAAGTGATTGTATCAAGTGCACTCATTCTAATCTTTCATCTCTTAATCTTGTTTGATCACACATTTGGACTTTGGGATTAAAACGAACATTGTTTGCAAATTCACATCAAAAAAATTGGGCTAAAACAAATCATTGTCTTTCATCACATTTGGATTTGGATCTAAAATGAACAAGTGCTTGAACTGTTTGATCATACATTGAATTTCTAAGGTTGATGATCCCCATGCGAGTGTGACCAAGTAAATGTGTATGCTCTCTCCTCGCGTCCCAACACGAACTTGGAGATCAAAAACATTTACTTGTGTTTCTTTTGTTTAGCCTTAGAGAGGCCTGCCTTGGTATCCACCCCAAGGGAATGACCTCAAGCGGTACTTTCATCCGGTCCGCTATAAAAATCAGAGGATAAGGCGAAAGCCAAGTCTAACCGGTATTAGCGCTCACCATACAGTGCTAACTCGAAAGGAGGTGTACCTTTGTGTATATTAAAACTCCTAGTAGGGTTAGTTAAAGTCTTAAGTGGCTTGCTGGATGCTCGTGGGGTGCCGGTTCCCTGGATTTTCACTAGAACCTCCTTGTGATAGTGGCCTTGCCTTAACTAGGACTTGTTGAATTGTCTTCACGTGCTTGCTTAACCATCATCACATTCTTTCAAACTAACAACTTGCTTATGTGTCTTGCGTGAGTGATTCATGTGTGTATATGCATAATCATTTGTTTGAACATTGCCAAATCAAGCTATAAACACCAAACACATAAACAAATCAATCTAAACACATCATCTAAACATTCCACATCATCATCCAAATCCCTAAGCAAGCAATTGCTAAAAGGACTTAAGACAAACACTTGGTGACAACATGTCTACACTAGAGGACCTAGAAATCAAATTCCAAAGATTCCTCCGAAATCTTTATCAAGGATCACAACCCCTAAACCAAGATGCCATTGAAATATTACAATTCTTCATCCAAAAAGCTTAACCCCACATAAGCCAATCACCTCAACTGCAACACTTCATAACCCAAGTCCAACACCTTTTAGCCACTAGTCAAGCTCGACAAGTACAACAATCCTTAGCCACTCCATACCAACCTAATCCACATTATAGCCACATGTCATATCCATCCACTTCATATCAACTTAATCCACCTATCCACCAAGTTAATACCATATCAACCTATGAACATCCACCTCAAGCTTATCCAATCCCTCATACCACCTTTCCAATGCACTACCAAGCCCATCCACAAAGCCATCAAGTAATATTACAAGAACAACATCCAAGTCCCAATGGCTCTTTGTACATAAATCAAGTAAGTCCAAATACACCTTTTCAACAAGACCACCAAGCACCATCGATAGATCTAAATCCACCTTTCCAACAAGAATCATATCCAAATCCCAATGGCCCCTTGTACATAAATCAAACAAGCCCAAGTTATCCTATGCAAGATCCAATAACCTTTGATAAGGGAGATACCAATCTAGAGTGGCCTTCATCATCTAATCACACACCAACACATGAGCCAACTAATCCTATCCCAACACCACCATGTGATCCTATTCCTAGTCCATTGGTCCATCAACCCTCCAAATCACCAAGCCCTTCATTACCTTCATTATCATGTCATTCTAATCATTCACCAAAGGATGCGGCTGAGAGAGTTTTACAAAGGATGATTGAAGCAAAACTCATTGAACTTCCTAAAGTCAAACCATGTGAAGAAAGTCCATATGATGAACATGATTATTGTGCATACCATAGGACCAAAGGCCATAATACAAATCAATGCCCAATATTTGTCTCAATTGTTTACAAGGTGTACCCACCTATAATGGGAAATCGTGCCACATCATCCCCATCTTATGTGTCACCCCCATCTAGTTCAAATCCTAATCCATCCAATCCAATTAGCTCTCAACCTAATCCTCGTCCTAATCCTAATCCAACACCATCTACCATTATCATCCATCCATTATATTTCCCATCCACACATACACTTGCAAAGGATGTGATCCATTGGCTACTAGCTAGGAATAAACTATCTCCATGTCAAACACCAATTCATGAGCCTACCAATGAATTTCCAAAGGTCATGTCCAATCCTATAATCTCATCATGTGGTTCACATATCCTTGAGCCTCTTCAAGAGCCTTCCATTAACATGCCTAGCCCTTTAAGCCCATCATGTGACCTACAAGCCAACAAGTCTATTCAAGAGTCTCCAACCACAAGCCTAAGTCAAGAGCCATCATGCCTCTATGTTGATAACTATCAAGAGCCTATCAAGTCCACTCAAGAACCTTCCACTTCCATCCAAAGTCAAGAGGTATGTCAAGAGTATAATCTTAAACATGTGGAAATATTGAACCTTAATCTTAATCAAGATCAAAGCACTTCTAAGTTCCACCTATCCATGACCTACTTATGGGTTTCCCTCAAGCTATTAGCCATCACCATGATCTCATTCATGAGCAAATTTATCCCTTTTATAGCCCACTTAATCCTATTTTTGCTCATAGTTATGATCAAGGTTCTAGCTAAGATCATGAAAACCATGATGATCCATTTGGCAAAACTTTATCTATCTCATGATCAAGATGATATCTGTGATGAAGAACCTATTAAAAAGTACCTTGATCCTATCCATATTCCCATAACCATCCATGAGCAAGATATCCAAATTGCTCCTAGTCATCCTCCATCTAGCCCTATCCATAATGAGCAAACATCCACTTGTCATAATGAGAAATGTGCCTCTCAAGAACACATAAGCATAGAAGATCAAACAAATAACTTGGATCTTAGTGAACATAATGCTAATGATCCTCCCTCCACATCCACCACTGATTCCACTTCAAGTCCACCATCATGTCCTATTGGTCTTACCACCCTTATACATGAGTGTTCTTCCTTAAGACAACAACGACCTTTATCCACTTCACCTTCTCCATCCAATAAAGAACTCAAGTCTAGTTCCCACAACACATCTAGTCCCATAGTCAATCACATCCTCCAAAACATGAACTACAAAGGTAAAGGCCTAGGCCTTTATGAACAAGATATTTTGGAGCCAAACCATGTCAAAGTTCCTCCATGCTCATATGGCCTTGGATACACACCCCAAGGTAAACAAGGCCAAGATGTTGGTAATCCCTTCATACATACTAAACCTATCACTTTCCATCACACTCCCCATCATCTACCCAAAACATATGTAGCCATTCCACCTCCATCATCCTATAAAAGTCCAAAGCATGTGACTGTACACCTTCTGCCATCCAATTTGCCTCCACTTTTACCAACTCCGAATATCCCTCCATCCACCTTGCCACCATTGCTTCCAACACCTAACATACCTATCATTCATAACTATCCTTACATCCCTAATCATGGCCAACAAAAGTACACATCGTTTAAACATAAAGCTTCCATTCATTCCACCAACCCCACTTCCATCAAACCCATGGGATTCTAAAATAAGCATTTGGATGCCTTTACTTATAAAGCCAAAAATCCAACTAAAGCTCCTAAGGACTCTCATACCTTAGGATATCAATGTGAAAAGTCTCTAAATCATCCATCTTCTAAGCAAAGTACATTCACAAAGCTATCCAAGCCCATACCTCCAAAAGCAAAGCCCAAAAGCAAAATGGTTTGGGTTCCTAAACAAATAGCTAGCAAAGCGTTTGAGGCATCCTCATCCACTCTAAGCAACCATCCAAACCCTTACTTCCACAAGCAAATCCCAAAAGCAAAATGGTTTGGGTTCCTAAGCAAAAAACTAGCAAAGCAAATGAGGCATCCTCATCCACATCGCAAGAATCCCAACCACCTATCTCCATCCAAGAGCCTACTTCCATCCCAAACTTCCATTCCCTTCACAAATCCCACAAGAAAAGCAAAAGCACTAAAAATACTAAATCTATGTGGGTTCCTAAATCACTTCGTCAACCATCCCCTAAGCAAACATCTCCATTGCTTCCTACACCACCATCTCACCAAAATCTTCAATGTTTATCACGGTGTGTGCAACCGTTGGTCATGGTTCCCTTCTACTCCATAGCACCTCCACATAACTACATCTCCCCATCTTCCATCCATTATCCTACATATCTCCCTCATGCTAACCCTATGGTCCATGCTTTGACATAAACTTTTCATCCATCTTAATTCCATAAGCCTATATAAATCCACACCATAAGCCACTAGCCTAGCCTACCCTACCATAGTTCCACATTATAATCCATTTCATCATCTATTATCTACCCAATCCATCTCCCATCCATGCAATCCCTTATCAACATCGATGAGCATAATGACATGGTCCATGCGAAGACATCATCCATCTCTAAAGGGACACTATCGACCTTCATAGCACTAGCCACTTGAGTCCCTCCTATCCATTACCATGGTGAAAACCTGGAAAACAGGCGCCATGTGTAATTGTCAACACATCTAAAAAGCAAAAAAGCAAAAACAAAAACAAAAAAAATTCAAAAATAGTAAAAAGAAAGCCCTTCGTCCAACGGTGAAAACCTGGTAAACAGGCACCTTGGATAAGTACCATGATGAAAACCTGGCAAACAGGCGTCATGTGTAGGTTGATCTTCTATGTCACTTACACTTGGGGGCACATTGTCTCATCCAACCTATCCATTTCCAAACTATCTATCCCATTATATCATTTACCATCCTACCATCCTTAGCCATTACATAAACAAGCCTATCCTATTGAACCCATTTATCCATTTACCCATCCTTCTACCTTTTGATCTTGATGAAGACATAGGGGTAAAATGTTGAAATATGTTTTGATATCTCTTGACATACCTTCTTTCCAAACCAAGTCCTATCCATTGACCATTTATCCATCCCATTCAAACCAATCTATCATGTCATCCCTTGGTCATGAACTTTTTCATGTAAAAATCCTAAGCATTACCACCTAGAATGGGGACAAGTTCTTCCTATGCAACATAGCCTTTGAAGATCACATCCTAGCTCCCATATGATCCATCCACTATGGCATATCCATATCATAATCTTTCCATCTTATAGCTTATCCCCATCCATTTATCATGAGCTTTCCATTATAGCCTACCTATTCGTTTATCATGAGGCATGCATCCATCCCTTTTATGGCCTATCTTTTTATCCATCCATATATTATTAGCCTTCCATCCCTTGTTGCCCATCCTTTTATCCATCTTTGCACCTAGACTTGGTTTTCCCTTGTCATTGGCATCTAGCACAACAGCTACCTAAATTGTAAATCCATTGACATCCCAAAACATTTCAAAAACTACAAAAAAATCAAATATGTCCAAAAATCCAAAAAAATCAAATATCCAACAAAAAATCCAAGCAATAAGATCAATTCAATCATCATCCAAAACAATCCACTCCACCAACATTCAATCAAAATCAAATCATCATCATCATCCATTCTTCCTATCAATAACATTCATTCATCCATTTCAACCAATCACTTCTTCCAATCATATCAATCAAATCAATCTAAGCAATGATCTTAAATATTAATCCATATCAAGCAAGCTAATCAATCAATGAACATTATCCAATCAAATCAACAAGTTTTTGATCCTAATCTTGTAATGAGCCCAATCAATCATCATCAAACATCATCAATGGGATATAGCGTTCCCACATCTTTGTGTTGCTCTAGGGATATTGCTTTCCCCACAATGACAACACTATCTATCATCATCACTTAAACAAACAATCTATTATTGGTTTATGACTTGACAAGGGCAATACCTTTTTTGTTTTACATCATTTGAGCACACTGAGAACACTTGCTTAAGCTTAGATTGAGTGGACACTCTAATCATCACACCATCACTATCATCATTCCATCCAATCTAATCATCAAAAAAATCAACCCAACAATAGCAAACATCACAACCAAAGCACATCAATCCAACTATCAAGACAAATCCTATTCATCATCAGCATCAAAACCATAGCACATCAAGCACATCAAGTTAATCAATCAAGCCAAGTTATCCAAGTGCAATCAATGGTCTTGATCCTAGCCTTGTGGTAAGCCAAATCAATCAAACAATCAACCAACCAACTTAGCAAACATCCTTGTGTTGATCTAGGGATATAGCTTTCCCCGCAATGACAACACTCTCAACAAAACCATCAATTAATCATTGGTTTACAGCTTGACAGGGGCAATACCTTGTTTGTTTTTAAATCATTTGTGCATGTTTGCTTGCTTGCTTGTGTGTGTTATCATTTTATCTTGCATTTGCGGGATGATCTTATTCTCTTCCTATGCGTCTTGGTATCTTGTACGTGTTGGGATTAGAATCTTACATACCAATATCTCTAGCATCTGAGAAGCTAAACAGTCTCTTATGCATTTGAGACTATTCTATGTTAAGACTAACTCCATACATATAACTAGCAAGCTATCATTATGTGTAGTGGAGATAAGCTCACACCATTGCTTGTAGTGTCAAAGTCCAACACTAGCTGTTATTCATATCTTGTGCATGTTGGCTCAATATCTTGACCTCATGCGTTCAAACAAGATTGTAACACGCTAGTTGCGCATTGGATATCTTGACACCTTGGTCTCTTATACCCTGGTGCATAACATCCATATGCTATATCAAACATAAGGACTGCATTTCTTTTCATTCTGAGCAATTATTTGAAAGCTGCCCATCAACATCATATCTATTCATTCTATCTATTCATTCCATCATACTCAGCCAAGATCACGCATTTCCATTTTCTTCGTGTCTGCCTTCTTTTTATCCTTTTTTTTTCTATCAAGAGCCAACCCAGCCCTTCCTGGTTAGCCTGGCTTACCTCTCGAGGGGGCATCACCTACCAATTACACTGGGGCATAACTTGTTTATCAAACGCATATAGTTATCTTCTTTGACACAACACTCTATTGAACATTGTATCAAAGAGGGGCAAAATGTAGACACCCAAATTTGTCCCAACTTTGTTTATGTCTAGCAACACCATTTTAAATCATTATTCATTAAGCCAATTAATGAAATAAATTTTATTTATTTAATTAATTCCACATCATAACCCAATCATATCCTATCCCCATCCCAATTAATTAAATAAATTTTATTTATTTAATTAATTTCCACATCATATCTTATCCCATTTTATTCATTTATCCTATTAATTAAATAAATTTAATTTATTTAATTAATATCCAACTCATATCCCAACTAATTCAAATATTTTATTTGAATTAAATACTCATCTTTCATCACATTCCAACACTTATCCAGTCAATCATGTGTTGTAAGACAACTTTCACTCATATCCTTCACATGCACAACTGATGGAACCTAAATTTAGTATCTTTCAATCCTAGCCATTCACATAGCCTCTGAATCTCCACCGTTGATTGATCTTGGTTGAGTCCTATATAAACACCCTCTCATTCCATATGAGAGGGGGGGATCCAGCAATCATATAGCACCTACATTATCATCTTTAGCATCTTGAGCATTTGATCATCCATCATGGCAGCTTTCAGCTTTGCAATTGTTCATTGTTGAAGAAGCAGTCCACATCTCTCAAACAAGGAATCGCACGGTCTAGGTGATGTTATGCTTGAATTGCATTGTTCTTTTGATTTCATTTAGATTAGATTCCTTGATGATGGTAGGGTTAGGGTTTCATGACTTTGTCTGATCTGCTAAACCTAACTTTCACCTATTACAGTGGCCATACTAGCTCTTTACTCCTCAATGGCAACTGAAAAGTGAGTTCTTCATCTCATTACTCTCATTGTATGTTCTTTTGCTTCAGTGTATGTGTAAACAATAATGAGGGTTTCAATATTCATCAGCTGGACATCTCAAAATACCTTCATATATAGCATGGCCATGGCATAGGATGCATTTTGTGGCTTGTTCTTTGTCATTTGATATGAAAATTTGAAGTTTCCTATCTACAAAATGAGGGTTTCTATTTACATTACATAGAAACTCTTTTCCCTCCACGGCTATGCCTATAGACACTCCATACTTGCTTTGTTCGACTGTATCTTGCAAGAAGAAAGAAGACATTTGAAAACTTGACAAGGGTATTATTTTCACTGTATTCACAGCCATATCTACTATGGCCTTGACATAGATAGTTTGTTTTACCATTCCTCTTCTCCAACACTGCAAAAAATGTTAGGGTTTTGAAAACTCTACATGGGTATTTTTAAAAATGAACATGAATGACATTTCTATTATGGCCTTAGCTCAGATATATATCTACACTTTTTCTTTTCACTATATGAACCAAGATTTGGGAACTAAAATAAAGGTTTATCTTTTGAGCACACAAACTCCTGCAGCATACACTACACATGATATTCTCTTTTTCTTTCCTTATGTTGTTATTGTTGGGTCACTGTCATTGCTTAAAAAGGTGAGGATTTCATATGTTGTTCTCTATTTCTCTAGTTCCATTTGCTCCTTCATGGTCTTTGCATATAAAGTGTATACTATTGGCTTTAAATTTAAATCTCCTCTCCTCTTTATAGGAACATATGTGTCTTATCTTTCTATAGCTCTATTTGCCAATTTAGTGGATTGTCACAAATACATATCTCAAACATGACGGATGACTTCACTGTGTCATGACATTCTGGCACTGTATTTGATGAAGAAGCCACTTTATTCACCTGTTTTGTATACACTGTGGCAATATGATGAATTTTTAGTATTCTTCTCTGTACTTTATCATATCAAATGCATTATATATGATCTTCTAGAGGACATCAATTAGGTCCACTGTATCCTATGTCACCAGTTTGACAGATCATTTCTTCTGATGAAGATGTTGTTTGAACTCATTCATGAACCAGATACAACTATGCACTTATACACTTCACTTGATATATAATGACATTCTGTAGCATGAAACATGATGACCACACCGGTTTAACTATTCCTCTGCCACATGATAATGATGTTCTTTTGCAACCATGTAATGAAGTGTCCTTTTAATCCTTTTGATATTTGTCAAAGATAAAATGGGGCATCTGATCTAGCTGTCTTGTACTCTTTTACTATATATCTATAATACTGGCATGTTTCTTTCATAGATATACATTGAATGTAGCATGTGATACACATTGTTCTGATGCTCAACTTGTCAGTAGCATAATTGGATATATTTTCATCATCTAAAAGGTAGCTTATGTAACTCAATTTTGAATTTAATTTTGCCACTTCATCTAAATGAGAAAGTATAATGCTTTGGTACTCACCTATTCTTGCAAACTTTCTTACTGGTTTATAATGGATACTCCTATTGGATTATTGATCATGGATGAGTAAGCAATCCTCAAATAGGCATACCTTATGAACACTTATTCTTTTATCAATCTGATGATCATACATGCATAATGTACTCCTGATCATTATCATGCCTGAGAATGTCAGTTTTATGATAGTTGGAGCAATGACATCAGCTCTTATATGCATTACATATTGTCCTTCATCAGTTCAACTCATGTTCTTGGTTGCATTTCATCCCTTCAGAAGTGAAATCATGGTTAAGTCTTGAAATGGGACTGATGCATATGATTGTCTTTGCTATTCCTTTAGCTTGTCATGTTAATGTGACCAATGATTTTTATTTTCTCTATTCATCCCTTTTGAGATCAAGGGGAAGCAGCATGCTGGGCTCAACCCTTGAGGGAGCCCATTTGATACCACATGTTGAATGTATCCAATCAGCTTCATGACTTGTCCTATACCTACACATGAAAGAAACATATTAGAATAAAATAATGATGCTCTATGTTTGCTTCTCTTTAGTTCCTTCTACATATGGATGTTTCTCATTTGATTAATGCATTATAATTAAAGTATTATGCCTCTTCTGATAGATGAAGGATTTTCATAACTGGAGCTTCTAATGGGACCCTTCCCACAATTTTTTAGGTACATGCCGAGGTTGAGAGCAGGACTGGAGGCTAATATGAAGATCAACAAAACAAAGCAATGATGGCTATGTCTTTCCCTCCTCCTTCATTAGATGCATAGTATTTTGTTTATATTTGCACGAGTTTAGCTATAACCCACAGCTTGTCTGGGACATCTGATATGTCATAGTTTCCTTCAATGCAATGTTTATTCCTTTATGTATTCAAACTTGTAAATGATTAACCATTGTGATGAATGAATACTAATCTCATTTTACCGCTCTATAATGCAATGAATGATTTGAAACTTTTCTTTCTTTCCTAAACAACTAAACTGCATTTATCATAATACATATGCAACTATCTCATAACAGAAGTAAATCAAACCTCATTCAAAAATGATAAATGTTAAATCTACTTAGCCAATATTTTCGTTGTGGTCAAAAAATGGTAACAGCATCAACAGATGAAGTTGAAGAAGGAAATCTTTGACAAAGTCAAAGAATTGTATGGAGAGGCAAATGAGCAATACTTTTTGTAATTTATGAAATAAATGATATTTTTAGAGAATGTATGGATCTTGGTTTTGATGATCTTTCTCTATGTGATGTGCAATGCTGTAAAGATAAATTATACAAAGCTATCCATGGGGAGTCCACTCTGAATGTGGTAGGAAAATTCAAAAAAGTTAGTAGTCTCTGGGATTCCTTCATCACATTCCATAAAAGAAGAAGAACAATAGAGGATGTGTACACTCAGTACTATCGGGGCTAGCAGAATCTCAAATTCAGAACAAATTATGTTAAAGATCCAGATCTCTTAGATATAAATCTAGCATTGGCAACTTGGGTAGAATACAACAAAAAAAAGGCTAGAGAGAACAAAGTAGATTTGCCCTGATAAATTATTTTTACAAATGTAAATCCCATCACTTCTAAAAAATGCTATATTTAGAAGGTCATGTGATGCTATTTTGTCTCTAAATTATACTTTGAAAAGTGACTTTTCTCTATGTATAGTCAAATGGGTACTTAAATTGTCCAAATTCAATGAATTTAGAGGTCAATTTTCATCCTTTTCCTATAGGACAAATTGTAATCTAGGAATGCAACGTGATGTTACAAATGTATATAATGTTGTTAAATCTAGACCATCGGTGTTGAGTTAATCTCCACCATACATTCAAAAACTTAGTATGGCACCTCTCCTATATAAATGGTCATTATTCTCTCATTTGTAAGACTCTTGATGTTGAATTGTTGATACTTTGTCAAATTTTTGATTAATACAAAGCAAGTTACCACAGGCTTTCTAGGAATTTGTCTCTTGTATTGTCAATTTGGTTTCATGGTTCACATCTTGATCTACATTAGTTAAATTGTGCTTTTGCAATGCTATTGATTTGTTAAGGTATTTGATGAACATTCAAGTCCATACTATTAGTTGCTTGTTGATTGTAAGTAGCTGTGCATAGTTAGCCTAGGCTGTTAAACTAATCTTAGTTCAATTACATTATAGTAGTTAAATTACGCTAGCATTTAGGTATTTAATGAATGTATGTGATCTAAAAATCTAGAGAATCCATTGAAGATAGCACTATTTTCTACAGTACTGTAGCAAATTTTTAGCTTGGTAAAACAAAAAATTGGTTTAAATTTGAATGTTTGTCTACCTACAACAATATTTACCTTGTGAATGTCACTTAGGATCTCTCTAAACCCTACCTTCTTTTGCATTTTCTTATTAATCAATTGTTAGATTCAGATTTTAGCAGCAATTTATATAGAGATACTAGCTAAAGGGTTTGCATGTATTGTTGTCCCAACCTATTAAATCTGTCACATTGCATGTGAGACCCCTTGTAGGAGCAGCTAGTACATCCAACTGAGAAATTCCAAGCATGCTAAGACCTAGCTATATTATCCTTGGAGTAGTCTTACCTAGCGTAGGATACTTTTCAAGAGAGCTGTAATACCAGCAATCATACCTGCTTTGTTGTGTACTAAAATCACCTTCAAAAGAATTGGTGCTAGAATGAGGGCCACCAAGTTTAAATTCCCTCCACAAAATCAGCAAGTTCGGGGACAAGACAAAGACATACAAAGTCCAGCTCAGCTAGAGAAGAGATATTGTCTTTGACAAAGTTTAGGAGGACCAGAAGAGATCAGGGAATACCCAGACTGCCAAGGGCTCAATCAGCTCCAAGAGACCCAGTTACAGCCCCAATCAATCCTCCAGGCATGGCTTTCTTCACTAGTAATAACCAATCCCCATTCTAGTTCAATGATTATCATGACATGCGCAAGAACCCTGACTAGTTCTGCTCCAAGTTTCGCATGAATGATTGAGATAGAATTGTTGATGAACACATTAAAATATTTGAAGGCAATATGTTTATGTTACAGGTTCAGTATGAGGACATGGTTTGTAGATTGTTTCCCTATTCGCTGCAAGATGAGGCCTACTACTAGTTTGTTAACCTCCCTGTAGCATCCATAACTTCATGGCGAGCTTTGAAGAATATGTTTCTAGATCTCTTCAAGATGCCTACTACTCTAGTAGACCTTTACAGATCCTTTGTGGAGATTCGTTGGGCCGAAGGTGAGTTGATAAGTTTCTTTAATAATAGGTTCCAAAAGGCTTTTAGTCATTTGCAAGCCCCTTATGCCATAGGTCAGGTTATAGCCCTACCAATCTATTATGAAACCCTGGATAGACTTACATCTATGTTTGTACGTAGAGCTAACCCACTGCCAGCCAATTTCACTTAAGCATACATAGAGGTTGTCACAGTAAACACTCAGCTAGGGTAGACAGCAACAGGTGCATTGAATCATATGGGTCATGTAGCAATGTCGAATCAAATACCCATGATCAACCAAGCTCTAGCTAACCACACTCATGTAATGAACTCAATCCTAGCCCCTGCTACAACTCAATCTTTAGTGGTCCACCCATGAAATCCTATAGATGAATTACCTCCAGCCCAAATGCCTTTTCTCTAGTCTGTTGAACCAACTAAAGCAAGAGATGATAGAGATGACATCAAGGAACTGGCAGAACAAATGAAAATGCTCACTAGAGAAGTTACTCATCTAAGAAATTAGAATGCATATTTGTAATAGAGAAATCAGAATCAGAGCCAGTATCAGATCCAAAATCAATATCAGAATCAGAATTTTCAGCGGCAAAACTAGACCTAGAATACTAGGCCTAATAATGGTGGATTTCCATTGCCTTTGGAAAATCAAAATGTTGATAACCGTCCGCCTGGTTAGGTAATGTTGTTTGAAGCAACATTGTCTTCATGGTGCAGATTGTATAATACCAACGTTGATTTTGAGTTGGACTGCCTAGAATTCCAAATAGCATCTAGTATCTTTCAGATGGAGATTCAGAACACGGAAGCACAAGAAAATCCTCCAATGGGGTAGGAACTCATTTCATCTCAAATGTATGACACTGCCCTCATACTTGACAGTTATACATTCCTTTTCCAAGATGACAATCAGCCTAAGGAAGAGGAGTGCGAGGAAGTGCATGTTTATCAACAATATAATAAGACTCCATACAACTTGAGAAGTAGCAAGCCAAAGGGTCCTTTTACCACTTCAATCCCTACAAACAATTACCAAGTCCTGCCTGACCCAAAGGCCTCCAACAATCCTAAACCTCCTAAGGCCACACCTCATCCGATACATCAAGGCGTTATAGCTGAAAGTTCCCAAAGATCTAAAATAGCAAAGATGGGACAATACATTGTAGATGAGCTCAAAAAGATGAAAGTCGGTTTGTCTGTCTTTGAGTTACTGAAAGTGCAGGAAATTAGGATAGCTTTCTTTTAGGACATAGGAGCAAGTACTAAGATAGATTCTTCTCAAAAGGAGATCCCACCAAGGGACAATCAAGACAAAGGAAAAGATAAAGTTCATGTGATAGACATTAAGTAAAAAATTACATTTTAGAAGGATAAAAGATAGAGTCCTTTTCTTTTGACACTCAAAATATTCAAGAAGAATCTTCACAACTATTTATTAGACTTAGGAGCCTCTACCAATGTGATGCCTCTATCAGTATGCAAAACACTAGGTCTCACTCCGGCAAAATCTTCTAGGGAAGTCATGCAATTGGATAAGACTAAAGTAAACATGGTGGGTGAGTTAAACATAATACATATGCAACTAGCTTCTGACCCTAGGGTGCAACAATGCATAGACATCCAAGTAGTTGATATTTTGGATCAGTATGGCATGCTGTTAAGTAGAGATTGGTCTAGGGCTTTGAATGGTTACATGGTGACTGACTTTTCTCATATGTGGTTGTCATGGAAGGGACTGGCGAATCAGATCTGCATTGAAAGAGAGCCAAAAATGAAGCACATGATCCTTGAATATAATTAGATCAATGAGATTCTATTTTTAGAAGTAGATTTGGGGGTTTACCTTCCCCATGTTGATCAAGAAGAGGAGATACTCATGCTGAATTATAGCAAATTTCCTGATCCTCCACTTACAGAATGTCAAGAAAGTATAGAAGTGTATGTGCAATTAGACCAAAGGTCTTCTTCTAATAATGATGAGCCCGGGATATTTCAAGGATTATGAGATTTTGTGGCTAAGTTCATGAGTGATCAGCTGGTCGTTGGGAAGCAAGTGCAGATGGATAAATTCTTACTACCAAGCTGGTGTCATATCCATGACATATCTCATTCTAAATTTAAATGTCTGCTCTGTCAAGAGGTAGTGGAGCAAGTGTAAAAACATTTGAAGATTCCCATAATCCCAAAAGAAGATCGGGTTGTTGTGAAGAGAATTGATCAGAAATCTCAATCAACCAAAATACAACAAATAAGACTGAATAACAACAATGATGACTTTTGCCTCTAGACTTTAAGATTTGATGGATTCACATGCATATAGGGATCCAGGGTAGGTTTTGCACTGATTAGCCTCATAGGAATCTCATATTTGGCAGTGCACCGATTGCAATTCCCTTGCACGAATAATGTGACAGAGTACGAAGCTTTGGTGCAAGGATTGTTGATGGCTCTTCAGAAAAAGGTTAGAGTAATTCAAGTATTTGGTGATTTAGAGTTGGTTGTTAGACAAGTGAGAAGGTAATGCTCTTGTAATGACAAGAGTCTAAACAAATATCAGAACCACGTATGGGATTTGATTGAGTGCTTTGATGATTTTAATATTTAGCTGATCACACAAAGACAAAATCATGTTGTCGATGCCTTAGCACAGATGGCTAGTTCACTGGAACCAACATCTATGTTGGGCTTGAAAAACTTCACCATAAAGTTTATTTCAACTCCCTCAGTGCTGGATAACATCACAAATTTTTAGGTCTTTGAGGATGAAAAACACATAATCAATTTTCTCACTTCATCAGATGTTTTCACTACCTAGATAATAGATGAAGAAGAGATGGAACTTGTTGAAATGGACTTAGAAAAGGTTCTTAACTTGAAGACAAACAATATTCCTCAGGGAATGGTAGAATTGAAGTGATTGTTTGATTTAGATAAGCTTGTTATCTAGAAGAAACGAGGAGAATCCCCTGGTGCACAATGTGAACCTTACAATTTGGGGACATCTAAAGAAGTCAAAAATGTGTTTATTGGGAAAGCTAGTATTGCTGAAGAAAGAGTAGGTATTACCCATGCATTAAGGGATTATCATGAAGTCATAGCTTGGAGTTATAAAGATCTTAAAACGTATGACACCTTTATCATAACTCATACGATACCTCTCAAGCCAGGGGTAAAACCGTTTAGACAAAGGCGGTGACCAGTCAATGCTTTACTAGAACCACTAATTTTCAAGGAAGTCCACAAATTGCTATATGCTAGAATTATATTTCCTATCAGACATTCTGCCTGGGTGGCAAATTTGGTACCTGTGAGAAAGAAAAATGGAGAAATCAGGCTATGCGTCAACTTTAGAAATTTTAATAGGGCTTCAGAGAAGGATAATTATCCACTGTTGTCATTGGATGAAGTGCTGTAAATAGTAAATAGTTCTCAAATGATGTCTTTTCTAGATGGTTATTCTGGCTAAAACCAAGTGATGGTGGAATATGAGGATGGACTAAAGACATCTTTCACATCCAAATGGGGAATCTATGCATACCGCATGATGCCCTTTGGATTAATTAACGCTGGTGCCACATTCCAATGCACAATGGATATAGCTTTCAAGGGGCTAGTCAGGAAATGCATCATCATTTATATGGACAATCTTATGGTGTTTTCCAAGAAGAGAGAAGATCATGTGGCAGATTTGAGGATAAATTTTACAGTGATGTAAAGACTATGGGATCTCGCTCAATCCTAAAAAGTGTGTTTTTGGAGTAACTAAGGGAAAATTGTTGGGACATGTAATTTTTGAGCAAGGCATATCAATTGATCCTGACCAGGTCCAAGCAATCCTCAAGATACAGCCCCAAGCCAGCAAGGAGCTAAAGTCATACTTCAGTGAGATCATATACAAATGTTGTGTTTGAAAATATTTAATTACAAGTAATTACAAAATGGGAAAAGAAAAGTATAAAAAGAATGATTTGAAAATGCATTATTCAGTCTTCTTTTTCCAAAAAAACTCTCTCAAACCCTCCTCTTGCCATTTTTGAAAGAAAACATAGAAAAATGCTGGAATTGCTTGGTGAAGTGGAGTTTTTTGGATTTGATTGTTGAATGCTTGGAGAAAGGGATTTCTTGGAGTGTGATTACAAAAAAAGGAAGAATTCTTTCATTGTTGAGTGCTTAGCAGAGGTATTTTCCCCTTTGTATTATTTTATTAAAATTGCTCTAAAAAGAAAATTGCTACAAGCGAAGCTATAGTGCATGATTACAATTAAGTTAAATATGGTAGGAAATTCATTTCATTACAAGTTTGTTTCATAATTTCATGTTTATATGTGTATGTTAAAAAAAAGGTTGAAAAATGTTAATTTTAGAACATTATTATGGTAAAATCTTCCTAGAATGCCCTTCAATTTTGGAGCATGATTGTTGATGTTGGCTGAATTATGCATCAAAGGGTAGTTTTAGTTTTTATTTTCTCCTTTAAAATAAAAATAAGGAAAAATTAAAGGTAGCATGCTACTCCATTAATGGAGGTGTTGGTTGTTTTTAATTCCCAACCCGATCTCAAAAGGGCAATCTAAAGAATATCCAATTCTAATGATTGATTTTCCTTGAGGGATTGGCCAATGAACAGAAAAAGATAGGATACACTTTTCATCTACACCTTAGGCTCTACAAAACCTAGGAGGGTAGTCCTTTACAGTATTTATTCAAGATCTTTTGCTAGGTATGTCAAATATTTTTCCTAGTAGATATGTTCTCTCTAAAATGCCTAAAGAATTACTCATATACTAGAGTAATGGGCTAGATTCTCAGGCTTTAACCCAATTCCCTTACAGGAGAACATAGGAATAACATTATATTCATAACTTAAGATAGAAATGGAAATTCATTTTGATTTTCAATATAGATGACCAAGGAGTTGTATCAAAGAAAAGTTCAAAGAGATTGGTGCCTAAATCTTAGGCTATAGAGTCAAAATAGATAGATGAAACCTATTACAACAGTATTTTTCTCAGCTCATATAAACACTATAACAATGAATTACACTATCACACTTTAATTATGATGAAGGGGGTAAATCATAAAACACATAATAATAGAAATTGCACACAGAAAATAGAATGATATTTTATTAATATGGGTAAAAAATTACATTACAGAAGCTCAAATACAATTAGAGGATGAATCCCCTATAGGCTACAACACATTATAGCTCCCTCTGTCAAGACTCTAGAATCTTTAGCCTTCTGTAACCCCAAATCAACTAGGGTTTCTATTTTCCCATCTTTTCTTGACTCTACACCTTCCCCCTTAACTCTACTACCCCAAGGGTTCCCAAAAATGGTCATATATAGCCCTTTTTGGTGGTCACTAGGTTAATTTCGAAATTTGCATCTCCCCCTAAAAATAGGTCAACTTCGTGGGGCCATAACATTCAATCTGATTGTTGGATTTTCAACTATAATACATTTTCGAAAAGCTCTCAAAAAGATGGTTGTGCACAAGCAATACCTAAAGGTAGACTACTTGGGTTTCCCACCAAATTTTGGGCCCATCCAAAGCCTCTAAGTGCCTCAAATTTGACTTTAAATATTTCAATGGGATTTTTGGAATTTGAAATTTTAATATCTCACAAATGACAAATGATATTAAAGTGATTTCTTCACCATTAACTTCAATTCACAATTTTGGACGTCTGTGTAAGATTTTGTATCCAACCGTGCACAAATGTAAACTTACTAAAAATAGTAACCTTGCCAAATTTAGCCCTTATTGAAAAGAAACAACATTTTTTTTTTGTTGATGCAAGATTGCTCTTACACCTTCGATGGTCCTGCATCAGACACTTGGGGTAATTTGAAAAGTGACCCTGTCACTTCTTATGAGTTAGAGGGAAACCAAAATGGTTAACCAAAATAGGCAATGGGCTTACCTTCTTGACTCAAAATAGATCCTATAGCACTGCCACTAGCATCACAATCTACCTGAAATATCTTATTGAAATCTAGAAGTGCCAAAACAGGTTGCTTTGTGACTTTCTGCTTCAATGTATCAAAGCTTTTATCTGTTCCTTTAGTCCAGCTAAACTCTTTTATATCCCCTCTCATTGTCTTAGTTAGGGGTGCACAAATGCTATTAAAATTCTTGATAAACTTTGTGTAAAAACTTGCCAAACCATGAAAAGATTGTACCTCCATTGCACTCCTTAGCGTAGGCCATTCAATGATAGCCCTTACTTTTTATGGGGCCATCTTAAGACATTCCTCTGAGACAACAAATCCTAGGTATACCAACTCCTTCTTTGCAAAACTATATTTCTTCAGATTGATATACAACTTCTCCTCCCTCAGCTCGTCCAAAACTCTTCTGATATGCATCATATGCTCATCCCAAGTCTTATTGAAAATCAAAATATCATCTAAATAAACAATAACAAAACTTCCCAAAAATTCTTTCAATACCTCGTTCATGAGCCGCATGAATGTGCTTAGTGCATTGGTTAGCCCAAAGGGTATGACTAACCACTCATACAAACCTTCCTTTGTCTTGAATGCTATCTTCAATTCATCTTCTTCCCTAATACAGATCTGGTGATACCCACTCTTTAGGTCAATTTTTGTGAAGTACTTGGCTCCACTCAAATAGTCCATTATGTCATCCATTCTTGTAAATGGAAACCTATACTTGATCATGATCTTATTTATGGCTTGAGAATCTCTACACATTCTCCACTCTCCATCTTTCTTTGGTGCTAGTACTGCAGGTACTGCACATGGACTCAAGCTCTCCCTTATTAGTCCCTTCCTTGACAACTCGTGGACTTGTCTGTTCAACTCTTCATTCTCTACTGGAGTCATTCTATGGGCTGCCTTATTTGGCAAACTAGCTCTTGGTATCAAATTCATTTGATGACTTATCTTCCTCACTAGTGGTAAACCTTCAAGTACATTATCAGAGACAATATCTTGAAATTCTTCCAACATTTTCAAGACTTTTGTTGGTACATCTTCACATTTCTCTTGACTAATCTTAGGAATCAATGCAAAGCAATGACGCTCATGTTTCCTACCCTCTAAAAATTTTCTACCATCTAGCAAGCAAATTCTGGCAGTACTACATACCTTTTCTTCCACTTCCTTCAAGGGCTTCAATTTATGACAAACTCCATCCTTTGTTAGGGAATATGTGTTTGCATAGCCATCGTGGACATCACTCCTATCATACTGCCACGACCTCTCCAATAGCATATGACATGTGTCGATTGGTATGATATCACATAGCACCTCATCATGGTAGTCTCTAATCTTGAACTTCACTAACCACTGCTCATTGACCAAAGCTCTGTGGTCCTTCTGCAACCATGCAATCCGATATGGATGTGGATACTTTCTTCTTGTCAACTTCAACTTGTCAACCATCTCCTCTGAAACAAGATTGTCAATGCTTCCACTATCAATAATAATATGACAACACTTACATTCACATTTACACCTTGTGCAGAATAAACTCTTCCTCTGATTGGGTTCTTTCTCTTCATTCAACAAAGTTCTTCTGACAACTAGGGTTTCTCCCCTTTCAGCATCTTCAAAACACTCACACTGTACATCTTCATCTATATGTGCAACTCATGCATTACCTTCAAGTCTCCTATTTGTCCTTCCTTGATGTTGTGGACACTTGTATGCTCAATTCCATTCTTCGCCACATTCTAAACAACTTCCTCTGAAACCTCCTCTTCCAAGTCCTTGCCCAGGTCTACCTCTTCCTCTTCCTCTTTGCTCACCATTATTTTGGTCATGAGGGCAGTAGGTAGTATCTCCTCTCTGATTTTGACTGGTTCTAGCTTCTTCACTTTTCTCTGGATCTTCATTTCAGCCTCCATAGGGTCTTCCACCAGTCCTTCTACCTTGACCTCTTCCCCTTTGCTTGCTTTCAAATCTCTTATTCAGCTTCTCTTCCACCTTCAGGGAAAATTGGTATGCATCTTCTATGGTGGTCATTCTAACCAGGTTCAACTCTTCTCAAATACTTGGCCTCAACCCATTAATGTAATGGGCTACCTTCTCCTTGTTGACCTCTCCATGGCTTGTCCTAATAGTGATCTTATAAAATTCCTCAGTATACTCTTTAACAGACTTGTTACCTTGCTTCAATCTTGTAGCTTCTTCAGCAACTCCATCTTATAGTCCATAGGAATGAACTGCTTCTTCAATTTCTCCACCATCCAATCCCATGTAGTAATCTTTGTTTTTCCTCTTCTATTTCTCTCTAACTAGACTTCCTTTCACCAAATATTGGCATGGCCCTTCAACTTTGTCTTTGTAAACTTGACCCATTATGGGTCTTCCACATCTTCATACTTGAAATACTCATCCATATCATTGATCCAATCAATAAGTTGTTCCGGATTCAAATCTCCAGAATAGGTAGAAACTTTGATCCTGGGCCTCTTTCTAATCTTTGAAATGGCCCTCAACCACCTAACTTTTGCAGGATCTCCCATAGCTTCTTGTTCTTCCTCAGATAGCTCTTCTTTAGCTTCATCTTTGCTTTCCTCTCTCCTTCTCAGCTCGAACCCTCTTCCCAGCTCCTCTTGCAATGCATCGGTTTGTCTTTACAGGGCTCTAAAACCCTCTTCTGTCAAAGCATTCCTCCCACCACGGTTTCTTCATGGAGGCATCTTGATCTCTGTAGCAAACCCACAACCTCAGGTCCTAGTGTAAACTGCCTCACATTCGGCAATTTGTCTACACACTCAGGAACCCTTACTCTGATACCACTTGATGAAGGGGGTAAATCATAAAACACACAATAATAGAAATTACACACATAAAATAGAATGATATTTTATTAATATGGGAAAAACATTACATTATAGAAGCTCAAATATAATCAGAGGATGAATCCCCTACAGGCTACAACACATTATAGCTCCCTCTCTCAAGACTCTAGAATCTTTAGCGTTTTGTAACCCCAAATCAACTAGGGTTTCTATTTTACCGTCTTTTCTTGACTCTACACCTTCCCCCTAAACTCTACTACCCCAAGGGTTCCCAAAAAAATGCTCATATATAGCCCTTTTTGGTGCCCACTAGCTTAATTTTGAAATTTGCATCTCCCCCCAAAAACACATCAACTTCGTGGGGCCATAACTTTTGATCCGGCCATTGGATTTTCAATTATAATACCTTTTCAGAAAGCTCTCAAACAGATGGTTGTGCACAAGTAGCACCTAAAGGTAGACTGCTTGGGTTTCCCACCAAATTTTGAGCCCATCTAGAGCTTCTAAGTGCCTCAAATTTGACTTTGAATATTTCAATAGGATTTTTGGAATTTGAATTTTTAATATCTCATAAATGACAAATGATATTGAAGTGATGTCTTCACCATTAGCTTCAATTCACCATTCTGGAGGTCTGTGTAAGATTTTGTATCCAACCGTGCACAAATGCAAAGTTACGAAAAATAGTAACCCTACCAAACTTAGCCCTTATTGAAAAGAAAAACCATTTTTTTTGGTTGATGCAAGATTTCTCTTACACCCTATATGCTCTTGCATGAAATTAGTTCAAAACCAACTCTACTTAGGAATCCCTTCAAACATTCATAACATTCAATATTCTCTTAAAGCATTAAATTCACTCATTGAGTAAAATTCATAAGAAGAACATTCATACACAAGAAAGATTGTGAAGATGAATAAAATGATCCTTGATTAGTTTCTATTCATAAATGAAATGAAGAATACAATGTAGGAGACAATATAGTCTTGAACTTTGACAATATATTTAAGCTATGAACTAGTACTGTGATACAAAATTTGCAAGTACATCAAATTCTATTCTCAAATAACACGTAAATTAAGAAAAACTAACTCTATTATTGTGTGTACTATGATACAAACAATTCTTCAAGATCCTTTTTCAAAGGCCCTAAATTATCTTTTGTAGAAACAAGGGAGCAAAACAAGCTTCTGGCCTTATGACAAGTGTCACATTTTATTTTGACAATCTTTTCATTAACAAGAAACAAGTATAATTGCTCATGGAGCAAATATTCCATAAGGAACAAAAGTTGTTGCATGTGTAGTTATAAATCTTAATTTCCTCTCAAAGATGCTCACAGAAGACCATTGTAACATACTTTCTTGTTTCTCCTACCTTCTTTAAGTTCCAACTGCTTAGAAGAATCAGTGATGTAGATGAGGACAAAAGGAGAAATCCACAAAAGGACAAAATACCTTGTTGGAACTGATGACAACCCCACATTGATGCTGAATAAGAAACCAAAAGACCATATACTCTTTTTGAAAAAATAATACAATGAACAATAATAAATGCCAAATGCCATATCATTGAAACTTACAAATCAGGAAAATTGTTATATTTGTCATCCCAAGCCTTATATTGCTCCTCTGTAGGCCATTAGAATGCAAGGAACTAATCCATATTTGCTTTGTATTTACTATACTTGGGCACTGTAATATCATACTCCTTTTCAAATTCCCCTAAGAATTGATTTGCATCCCATAGTTTGTCCAAATTGGCCCTTAAAAGTTCCCAATCAACCTTATTCTTAACACATATGAGAAAAGCAAGTGTAGTAGTAATACCTTGAAACTAAGCTTTCCACAACCCATAGGGCTTTATTTCTCCATTATCCCTTTTGATCTTTGGCATGAGCCTCAAATATTTCTCATCAAATTCCTTGATCTTCTTTTCAAGCTTTCCTTCCAACTGTTCCAAGAATCCTTGTTGCTCCCTAGCTACTTTGACCATCTTATAAGTGGGAAGAATTTCCTTTTGTCTATCTAGTTCATGTGCAGATCATTTACACATTCCAAGTAATAAACTAAGCCTTGGAATCCATTTATTTATTAATGGAAGATCCATAGCCTTGTCATTAGCAATATTAATAGTTGTCATTGATAATTGAAAATAATTTTTGTGGATAGTCTCTACTTTCTTCATTACTTTGCCCATGAGGTGCCCCCAAAACATTAGAAACAAGATTTAGATTATTCTCATGTTGATTCTCTTGGTAATTCATTAGGATTTCTTCATAAGAACCAATTTTCTCCGAGAGTTTTTCCTTTTCCTTTTCCTCATTTGATTTAAGAGGTGGAGCTGCAGAGGAACTAGAAATCATTGAACCTGTCTATACCACCATTTAAGTTGATGGAGGAGCTTCAGTTGTTGGACGTGTTTCAATTGATTGGGGTGGCATGGTTGATGCTTGTTGTAATTGTTGTTGCATCTACACCTCCATGGCCTTCAATCTATTATATTCCTATAGCACAACTGTATGCTATTCCAAGAGCTTTTCATATTTATTTTACAGTGCCTCAGTAGTAGCCTTGCTAAATTTGGGAACTTCTACTACCATTGTTGTTGCTTCAACTCTTGGGTTGTCAGAGACTCTTTTGACAATTAAACTTCCCCTCAAATCCTGATTAGGTTTAGCAATTGATGGCTTGTTAGTGTTACGGGCCAAAGCCCAAATTGCTAGGGTTTCCCACTTTGGGCTAAACCTTGTGCTAGACAATGCTGCAACAACCTCATCCTCAGGAGAGGAAACCTCTATATCTTATCTCCTTATAGTATCTAGGGCAATAGTAGATGCAATATCCCATGCAGAGAGTAGAAGGATACCATTTTCTCTAACCATATGCCCTCATCCTTCAGGAGGGATGTCCTTTGTCTCATTTTTCATCTATACCAATACTGTTTGAGAACTCTACTCTTTTGAATCCTGGGGGGCCTTAGCCTTCTCATCTTCTAATCTCTTCTTATATTCATCTCTTTTGCTTATCCATATGAAATTAGAAAACCCAAGGGATCTCACAAATTGGTCATCCTCCACGATTTAGAGAAAGCTAGCTCTCTTACATCATCTGTACTATCTCTTCCTCTCATGATACTTTCAGTTATTCTATCGAGGGGTGTTTGTACATCTTCATCTCTTTGAGGGAAAGGCATTGTGTTGATCACATCCTCTCCAGTTATTTCATATTCATCATCTAGATAATCAACCAATAGAGACTCTTCCATTTTTACTTTCTTTGGAGATGGCTCCCTTGGAGGAGAATCCAAATTAATTGCATTTAATGGAGAAGAAGGCTCTTGTTTCATAGATGGAGGAGACGATGGAGCCTACCTCCCAATTATCACACCCCTTGACTTCCTTTTAAAAAAATAGATAGAAGGATTAGCAGAAGGTATATGTGAGGGCTTCTCTTCTATTATTGGAGCCTTACCCTTTTCTTTTTTCTTGGATTGGAGGAGCCTTTCCAATTATCCTATCAATGTTATCCCAAACAACTTGAATCCTCATAATTGGGTCTCCAACCTCTACATATGCTCCTTTGTAAGAAGCATCCTTCTTTTTCTTATCACCCTCTAATTTTAGAAAGGCTAACCATTTTACCTTTCTTTCCTTTACTTCATTTTTATTCAAGAGATTTCTTATCACATCTTTAGAGAAATATGTGCATTGGCTGAATGGAGATCTTTTGATGTTTTTTCTAAGATTATTTATAAAACCTTCAGGGTCACAATTCCTTACTTGCTCTTGCCTCATCCTGAAAGTTTTAAATTTATCATATAACTTCTTAGAACCCTCATTATTTATCCTAAAGTTAGAGAAGACTGTCAGATAAGGGAAGAAAGAGCCCCTCTTTTGATTAGCCAAATGTGCCCTATCTGCCTCAGCAAGCTACCAAATAACTTCCAGAAAACCAATTCTCAAAGGCAAAAACCTTGGTAGGACATGGGATCTTCCTAGGGTCCCATAGATTCTCAAGACTGTGTAGTCAAAGTGGAGAAAGAAAGATCCCCAATTGCGTTGAATACCTAGGTCAGGCCTTCTCTCCAAGGGCCTTAAGAAATCCATAATTTGCTTGGGTGTCCTGTCCATCGGTCCATGTAAAAGTGATAACACCTTGCTAGAAAAATTATTTCTGAATGTG
Source organism: Cunninghamia lanceolata (assembly GCA_027924645.1). Taxonomy (NCBI): domain Eukaryota; kingdom Viridiplantae; phylum Streptophyta; class Pinopsida; order Cupressales; family Cupressaceae; genus Cunninghamia; species Cunninghamia lanceolata. Next base: position 2,016,367 of record BSBN01001237.1, on the reverse strand, counting down.
CTGTAGTTAGCTTCCTTATAGTGTATATCTCATACATGAGTCCAATACTAGACTGGGATCTAATCTCTTTCTCCATCATCATCACAAATTTTCAAAGCAGGACCCCACTCTTCCTTGCCTATATATAAGAGCATGTGGCATAGCAATGAATACCACCAAAATTTCACATCCTACAGTCCTCTTTTGATTTTACTTAATCCCTTGTGTATTGTATTAGCAAGGTATGTAGCATAATCAAATTTATCATTTAGCAACACATGCTAGATATCACAAACCATATATAAGTAAGGAATGGGGACTCTCTCTGACTTGTCTGCCCCCAAAACCTAGCATAATGCATAGTAGGTTTTGGTAAAATAACTTTCAAAACCATCAAGCTTGAGAGACTATGTTTCATTGGTAGGAATATAAATGCCTTTCCCCTTGACACCCTTTACCTTGTGCTTAGGTAGCTAAACTGCTCTATAACTACTCATGTCCAATAACCTTGGTTTTTTTTCAAATAATTTTACTGAGGTTGTGGCCATTCACAAAGCTCTTTTTGATGCTAAGACAAAGTTTTACCAATAGCATTTTATAGTTTGACTCTAAAATCTTGGTTTATCATTTAAAAAATAAGTCTTCCTCTCACTTCCAATGGTGGCAGCTGAATGAATGTAAGAAAGACATCAACATCCTCATTCATGGTTTCAGTGTTGTTAAGTGGAACCATGCTAGAAGGGAAGGAAATCAGGTTTCTATTTTTTAGGAATCATTAGCTTCTAATTGGAATGACATCAAGGTTGATCCATGAAATAATCAAGATTTCCCTAATGGGATATGAACAAAGCTTTTGGTTCCCAAATCTACACACATCAAACTCTAAAGATTTACCAATTCTTATGATCAAATTCAATGGGAGACTTGGCTAATGAATGGGAGATTATATGCACCTATGTCCCCTGTACTTCAAGCTTTGCCAAACCTAGGTGGTAACCCTTATCACAACATCATCAAATATATATTTCATTTACAACTGGGCATATATGTTCTCATATATTTCTACCAAGATGTGTAAGATTAACATCATACTGCTGATATTCTTGGATTATCCTAACTATTTAAATCTGAGAACATGTAGCACCTAAACTAAAAAAAACATAAAATAAATTGATTCTGATTATTATATTTAAATTTTAGTGTTCTTTTGGGCCTTTGGGTAAATAAATCCTTAGATTAGTGCTTTATCAAGGAAATAGAGTCATATCTCACAATGTAATTGTTTCCTTTTGACATTAAAACTTCAAACTCAGAGGGTATACTTCTATCATTGCCTGACAATAACATACCCAAAAAATAGTATCTCCTTCAAATCTGCTTTCAAATCATTAAATGAACACACAATCCTCTATATTTCACTTAAAGCAATTTAATTCATTCCTTGAATGAAAGCAAGAAATAAAATATGTAACTCAAGAAATCTAAATAGATAAACACAGAGACCCTTGATCTTATGTTTAAAAGAAAAATGCATACATCTAGGGAGACAATTGCAAGAAACACATACATACAATGTTACTCATATATTGTAAACTAAGCTAAAACATGTCATACAAAAATTTGTTCACCTACAAGTAACATTATCCTCTGTAAACCTGACAATATGAGCCTCTCTTCAAAAGAAATTGCTTCCCAAATGTGTGGATAGAGCAAGTACCCAAAAGCCCAGAATCCCCTTATTAAAATCTTGCAAGCTCTATATAAAGCAAAATTATGTCAGTCTCGAATCCCTGTTACAAATTTTTAATTACATCCTTTGACTTTTCATTTAGTATTTGTGACATGGGAACTTGTGCCTATTACATGATTTGATCTTACCTTGAAAATATACTCCTTGAATCAATTTGAATAGTCAAAGATAACCAATCATAATGTTGATACTGCCACTTATGTAGGAAACCATTATACTGCTTTAGAAATCACCAAAACTAATCATCTGATTGGTTGGATATATCATTGGCATCTGTATCTTTATTTTCCACTCATATTTTCTTTTATTTCAACACAATGTTTACCCACTCTGCTTGTATTCCCATGCAACCTCTTCAACTGAGTGAAAAAAACCCATTTATTATCCTTTATTTTTTAATTAACAATGAAAAAATTCAATTTCGGGCAATTTCCCAACTCACTGGTAGTGGAATAAAACCATTAACCTTCATACTAACATCTAAAGGCTTCTCAGTTTACCCTTCATTCAATTTGTAATTTTACCTATAGCACATTCTTTATCTGTTTGTTGCTTAAATTTTGTCAAACAATTGGCAAAGATCCATTCTCTCTGTGCATTTTATTTACAACTATTCTACTCTTTATCTATGCTTGCATATTAACTCCCTTTCCTATACTCAAACAATGAAAACATAGGCCAAGTCAAACTAAAACTGTGTAGAGGCATTTCTACAACTGCAAGGGCATTTTTATAGTTGTAGGCACCCAAAAAATGGCTAAAATAGCATTCAAAGTGTTCCCAACACATGAGAATAAGTCTTGACATCATTTGGGAGGTGGAAAATACTATTTACAACACATATACAAACTCAAAAATCTATCCCAAAGCCAAAACGTGAGGACTGTCCATCTAGTTGTTGCTCCCATGAAGTGTTGAAGACCTTTCAAAACAGTCAAAATATCATTCAAGAAACAAATCCCACGGAGAAGAAATTGTAGCAGCTTCCTATAGTGTGTTGTTGCACATAATTTTTGCCATACTTAACCAATGGCAAGCCCAACACAGCCCTGGAAGGAGAGAATAGAGTGAGCTATACGCTACTACACTTAGCTCAGAAAATACCTTTATTTAATAAAGTAAAACATTATAATAATGTTTATTTAAAAATATTTATCATTCAAAGCATTATATTGCTAATAAATCTTTTATAAACTACATTTTTCAACCTAGGAAAAATGGCAATTAGTTAATTTCTCCTTCCACATAAACTATGCAATAGAATTGTGGGCACACGAGCTGTGGAAACTTGTATAGGGCCTTAATCAATTATTTAAAACATATCTATGTCCCCAAAATTCACACCAACAAAAGATTTTTGGGACCTTCTTTGTAAACTAGCCCCTCGGGGTCCTAGTTTTTTCAAAAAAAATTGTTTTCACACAAGGACACCTCAAATTGCCACAAAAATAGAGTTGGGAACACATGAAGCCAAGTCAATAACTAGGTTGTCACTAGAACTAGGAAATTTGAACTTATTTACTAGACCCTCCAAGGTAGGCTTGAAATGACAACAAATTAAAAAATTTGTAAAAACACATCCTGGAATAATGCAAACTAACAGACACACTTTTCATAACCCATAAAAACTTTTCACCAAAGGATTTCTCTTAACGAATCATAGATTGAGAAATTTTAATTTAAGAAGTTAGGAGCATGCTAAATTCCATGAGGCCTAAAACTTAACTGAAACCACCAAATGAAATGCTGCCAAGCACTGAGAATTTGCCAAAATTACAAGTCTTAACATTGGATTTTGCTTGGGGACGCATGCCTCTTATAGGCATGGTAAGATTCTAGATGTCTTTGGGTGCATACCAAGTGCCAACTCTATTAGACAACCTCTAGTCTGTAGTAATTCAAAACTTATATTTTAATTTTCATTTGGTGGCTAGCCTGCCAAAAATGGAAAACTAATATTTGCCTCTTTCAAACACCGTATTCTCAGTAGACTGCTTCAAGCCAAGTCTAAAACATATTTGCAAATTGCTTTCTCATTGATATTTTTATTGATACCAATACAATCATTATTGCTACCATTAAGAATCTGCAATTTGAAATCAGAAAGAAACTAAAAAGCACCATCAAATGACAAGTACAGATCATTGTCATATAGTACTGAATGAAAAGCATCACAAATTCTAACTTCATTCCTCATTTCCATACTAAAACTAAAATACTCAAAATATCTCTAATGACCCCTATTGCAAGTTACTAGAATCACACACAATCTCCAAATTAAAAAAAAACACATGACTCATACATGTCCTCTAGATCAACATTTGGGGTTATTCCCTCATTTAGCAGGAAATCATCATTTATGATAAACATTAAATGTTCATACACAGGAAGCACTTCAACTTTTTCTATTGAACTTTGACACTCACATTCACATGGATTTTTTGATACTATGGAAAAGATTTTTAGAGCATGCTCACAATCAAAGTCAATTAAAAACTAATCATACTTATAGGTATCATGACAAGTGCATCGAAAGGATCCATCTTCTGAAATGTGCATGTACCTATCTTCATTCTCAACACTTCCATCGCCAAACTCCATCTTAAATGCTTCAAAAGAAGGCTTGAAAATTTTAGAATATAGCCCATTGTCGAAAGCTTCATAGTCACCCTTACCACATATATCACAACCAATACTATTCTCTATTGTATCAATATGAAGATCTGAAACTTTTCAACTCACAATAGAATTGGCACCTTCATTAATGCATTCATCATTGAAAGAAAACACTTCCATTTTGATATTATGGTAATGATCAACATTAATAGAAAAATAAATATATTTATCATCCACACAAACTTCATCACCTAATGCCTTCATGGATGAGCAAATATCTTGTTCATGCAAAACATAAACCTCCATCTCTATTTTATATAAACTATCATGAATAGATGGGACATACTCACTTATAAATGCATCATACTCAGTATTATTAGTATTAGTATTTAACTCACAAGCTGATCCACCATACTTGGTATCTGTGTATTCCTTTGATCATTTGACAACAACACTGTTGCAAGATGTAATTTCATGTATATCCTTTATTTCATCATAGATGTAACCTGCATCTACATATCTTTCTCCTACATTGTTTTCATTGCAAACTATACTTTCATTTTCTATCAAAATCCTTTTTCTCTCATGTGTTATGCCATGCCTTTCATCATATCTAGCAAGAGGAAAGTTGTAACTAGCATTCTGGGATATAACACTGCCAACACTTTAAGACAAAGAGTCCAAACTTTATGATTTACATCTCTCATATGCATAAGATGTTTTACAATAACAATCACTTGGAAACATGTATCCTATTGGCATTGCAGACTTCAAATTATTCTTAATATCCATGCAATTTCATAAGCATGACGAAGTGTAGTAGGTTCCTTATCTCTTAGAAAATAATTCGTTTCCTCATCAAATGCACCAAGGTAGACCACCAAACACAATGCATCATTTGGCCTCATATATTCTGGAATACCTTTAACCATTTTTGAAAAACTTAAGTTAAAGGTTAGAACCAACTCATCCTTTTTCTTTTGAATATTCAAGAATTATGGAATTAATGATATCACATAAGTTCTTTCACCAAATTGTTCTACAAATGCAACCTCAAACTCTTTCCATGAAGAAATAGAACACAATGGTAAATCTAAAAACTAATCCCTAGCATCATCCTTTAATGACTAAATAGAAAGCTTCATAACAACATCCTCAACCTCAATCTCATAATCCCCTATTAGTTCACAAAAATCTTGCACAAATGCTTGTTTGTTGATTCATAATTCTTTCCACTATACTTTGGTAAATACTTTCTAATTTCACCAGGAATAGCATTTGGGTATCCATGAATACCATTAAAATTTAGAGCTTTGTATATTTTAGTAACTAGACAATTCCTTTTTACATCAGATGTAGGCAAAGTGGAGTACTTGGGAGTGTATTGCAACCTCAAATAGGTTCAGAATCACCACTTCTCAAAGAGGACAAAATATCAATTAGTTTTCTAGGTTCATCCTTCTACCAGAGCTGCTTTTACAATCTTTTACACAAGCTACAACACTTTCCAAATTAGAATGTGCAATACATCAACTCAACTGACTCTTTTCAATAAATACTCATCTATGTTTCTCCCTAGTAGAGTCACCATTTTGTTGGTTCCCAAATCTGCACACATCAAACTCTAAAGATTTGCCAATTCTTATGATCAAATTCAATGGGAGACTTGGCCAACAAATGGGAGATTATTTCCACCTACCTCTCCTGCACTTCAGGGTCTACCAAACCTAGGGGTAACCCTTATCACAAAATCATCAAATATATCTTTCATTTACAACTGAGTAGATATGTTCTCATATATTTATACCAAGATGTGTAAGATTAACCTCAAACTGGTGATATTCTTGGATTATATTAATTGTATCCATCTCTTTCATTTATCTTCGATTTTCTCTAGTTCTCTTGTTATCATTGGTCGTGGCTGTGACTCCCTTCCTGATGCATTTTTTTGTTCTCTGTTTCTTTGGTTATCATTTCTCTGTCTTTGTTTCTTTGAGCTACCATGGAACCCATTGCAAAAAAAAACTACTCTCATGGCTTTCAAAAAACACAACTTACTTAGAATAAAAGTAAGCTTTTGACTTGTCGATCTCATTAATACTCTGTGTATTTTGCATCATTAGATGCCATGGCTATTGTTGCCAATCAAGTATGCACCCTTGCTAAGTTCACAGAAACTTAGCTACCTATTGAAACATGGAATCATTCTCGGATGTGGGTCTCCTATAATGAGAATGAATCTCCAGAGTGAGCTGGTTCTCATTATGATTTCCTAAACTAATGACTAGCAGGGAAAAATGATAGAAAGATATACCAAGAGAAATAAATCCTAATTTACTTGAAGATGGAATTATCTAACAGATCTTACTCGCAAATAGGTTATTGAATTATGACCCTCACAACACTCAGCTTATTTAACTCATAAATATTTCACATGAAGGTTTTGAAAACACAACATGCAACCTGAATTAAACAAGATTTTGCACAAGGAAATCACAAGCTAAGACAAAGCAAAGGATAAATTTTCATCACAATACAACATCAAATCAACTTGCAAATACTCAGACAAAATATGAAGGAAAGATGGTGCTCAATAATTGAAGGAATAATGAATACAGTGAAGTAAATGAGTACAACACTCTTGATGTGAGAGGAAGACTCTGTCTCTCTACACTCTGATCTCTACAAATTGAAAACTAAAACTGGAACCCCCCAAAAGGAAGAAAAAATTGAGATATATGTTGTGAAAGATTCCCCCTCTTGAAAGCTGGAAAAAAGCTACAAAAAATAGACTCCAAGTCCATTTTTGAGCTACTCATAAAAGCCAAAATTAAAGCTTTGGATTTGCCACCAATTTGGAAAATAAAGATACAAAACTACCCTCTCATGTGGTCCCATCATAAAACTACTTTTCTCTGCTCATGAAATCTCCAAATTTGTCCTATATGATTCTAAACAAAACAAATCGAAAGGGAATATCTGATTTGTTTTATTAGCCTATAAATTGCCTAAAAATAGTTAAGTTTTAAAAGCAATTTATCAATGATTGCTTTAAAACTAACTTTACAATGTTGTGCTAATTTAATCTATATCCCATTTGATATGATTTTTTTTGTAAAAATAAAATAATATTTGGCTCATAATTTTGCCAAAATATTTTACAAGATATTACAATTGATTTTCTATAAAAATCATAAAAATGATGAACACATTACTATGTACTTTGCAAAAAATATCAAAGCCTTGAAGGTTTAACACCATGACTCTAATCCATAAAATGCATTATCCATGTGTCAATACCCTACCACCTCATCTCCTATACAAGTATCACATGTCAAAATTATCCCTTCTCATAATGCCATTACCCATGCATGTATCTTATGTCTTCAATTGTTCTTTGCTTAATGCCACCTCTCTTATACATTTGAATCATATAAGGAATTGAAATAATAATCAATGCATAAGTGGGAGGTCATTTGACTCTCGACCACATGCATAATTATATGGCACTTTGGTTACACCATGAGTCGACTACATTGGAAGTAAAGGTTTTGAAAGGTTTTTAAAGGCATAATCCTTACTCTCTCATGATACTGACCACCTTTGACTTTATAAAAATCAAACAAAATGAGAAATGTTGTCAGCCTTTCCACTCCATGATTACTAGGGAACATCGATGGCAAGTGTTGACCACAATACTATTTTGGATGAGGCAATTGTGTATTTGCAAATTCAAAAGTGAGGAGTGAAAACACCATTGAACAAAATAGTGATATGAACCCTAAAAGCTACTTCATTTTCATTTGGCATCCCTTTTGTTATTTGCTCTACAACTCTCATGCTGTCGACTAGGTTTCATGGCTCTCTGCATTTTCTCCTCCATATTCTAGCTCTTTGTGTTCGAATTCCTTGCAGTTCTTGACTGAAAAAAATTGGCAGAACCTGGTGAGTAAGGTATATGAAGTTTTGAATGGCATTTTGACTTCTTTTTGTAGTACTTCTACCATAATGGCTGCGGCCATACTTGTTTTTTCTTTTGCTACATTCTTTGACTTTTTGTTTCTTTGATTTGTTTGTGTTGAAACTCTGTAAATGTGGCAAAAATGACAAAACCCTCAAAAGAGGGGCCGCGGCCATGCTATACTTCCTCCTCTGCAACTAAAAGGGTAAGCTCTCATTTCTCTTTGTTGTAGGTTTTTTTACATAACTGTATATGCAAAAGATAATGAGGGTTTCAAATTTTATCAACTGGGTATCTTTGCTTACTTTCATTTATGGCATGGTCATGGCATAAAATGCATTATGTAGCTTATTCTTTGTTTTTTGATGTGAAAAAAACTTGGAGGTTTTTTATTATGAAATGAGGGTTTCATTTGAGCTATGTACATGAATCTCTCTTTCTCCACAGCTATACCTGTAGACATCTCATATCACTATATTGTCTTCTTTTTGTTGTAGACACAAAATGGTCTTGGGGTTTGAAATTTTCTGGTGGGTATCTCAGGAATGATGAAAGATTTTACTCTTGACTTCTAATGGCTTTGAACATTACTTGCTGCTACACCAGGCCATGTTCACGTAAATATTGTTGTAAACAAATGTCACTTCATCTCTCATACCAAAAACACAAATACAACTGTAGTCTCTTAATTTGATTGATAACCATTCCACTATTGAGGCTGATAGCAATATTTTACATTGTCTCCATTTATTCATGAATTTTCAGCATGAAACATGAAATGTCTTATGATCTTCCTGTGGCTCTTCAATATTCCATTTGTTGCCTGCATAATACATGAACACTTGATTTGAAACAAATCTGAGCAATTTTAGCTTATGATATACTATTGCTTACCCCTTTTAAGTTGCATCATCATCTGGATCTATCATGACTGTTTCATCTACTTGACACAAGGAATATTGTGTAGCTATGTTTACATGTATACTTTCAGGTGTTCAGTAAACATTTTAGTCTTTCCTCATGAGGTTGTATAACTATGGAGCTATTTTCATTTGCTTTAACTGATATCCATAGTGATGGAAAAGTAACAATTGTGAAATTAAAGGCATACCTAGTGTTATTCTTTAATTTACCCATTTACAAACACTGCTCCTTACTTTCCTGAATATAGAATTTACTATGACATTTTATTCTACTTTGGTATAACCCAGTCACCTGTTAGATGCTCTTTATCACGTGATGTTGATCTTTCATTTCTCTTTCTGGCACTTGGAACCTCCTGTAGCATGCACTGTACATCATATGTCTTCTCTTTTGTTTAGAACATGGCACTGTATCCTTTCATTTTGATGCTACATGTAGCATTCATTTGTTTCTTTTACATGATGTATCACCCTTCACTCATGGCTGTCCAAGTCAATAATGCATACACCTCCTGTAATTTCAACTGTATCAAATGATAGTAGCTTTGTGATCTCTCCTGTCACTGTTCAAATGATACAAAGCTTTATATCTTGGAGACATGATTCTATTTCCTTTATCTTCATTTGGCTAAGAAACCTAAACACCTATAGCATGTCTTTATACTATGAATGCACTTTATCAGTTGTTCCTATCATTTGTTCATGTAAGATGAAAACAATACATGCATCCAAAAAGATTTTTGTACTTCAAAATAGCTCCTGCAGCATGTATATTATGTTGATGCTTATAAACTTTTGCACACTTTTGTCACTATAGCATACTTATTTTGATGTCTTTGAACCAAAACATGATAGCATTACTGAATGATGACACCATAGAATTGTTTCTTCATCATGGAAATGTATAACCTGATTTCTCTTCATGACTTAATATGATGAAATGCCAGTTGATCTACAATGATCTCTAGCTATTCCATGATTGGTGTTTTCTTGATTCAGTCTATGCAATACAACCTGTATTCTATCCCACAATTATGGCATGGCAACATGCTGATCCATATATGCACTCATGATACTATTTATTCAAATCATGCATACAAATGATTTCTATTTTTTTATGTTATTCTATCATCAAATAATCATATATTGTTGTTTCATATTACTCACTGGCAACTTTTGACATTCAGTTGATGCAATGTATCTTAATATTTTCATTCCTCTTTGATGCACCAAAATACTATGAAAGATGTATAAATGAAATACCTATGAATGTCACTTTCTAATGTCAACTGAAGTGATGATGATAGCTGCCATATGCATTAAATGCAATCCCCTTTTATAGTTCATTTCATTTTAATGGTTGCATCTCATTACTTGAACTGTAATCATGATTATTTCCTAGAAAACAACTCATGCATATGATATCTTTTATTATTCCTTTAGCTTGTCATGTGAATGTGAATAATGATTCTTTCTTTTCTATTCATCTGTTCTAAGATTAAGGTGAGGTAGCATGATGGGCTCAACCATTGTGGGAGCCCATTTGATACCACATGTTGAATGTCTTCAATTAGCTTCATGACTTGTCCTATACCTACACATGAAACAAATAGATTAGAATAAAATAGTGATGCTCCATGTTTTCTTATTTTCAGTTCCTTCTACATATGAATGATGTTCATTTGATCAATGCACTATAATCAAAGTATTATGCCTATTTTGATAGATAAAGGATTTTCATAATCAAAGCTTCTAATAGGGCCTTTCCCACATTTTTCAGGTACATGTTGAGATTAGGAGTAGGACAAGAGGCTAGTCTGAAGATTGACAAAACATAGCAATGATGGCCATGTCTCTCCTTTCTCATTCATTAGATGCATAATATTATGTTTATATCTTGCGTTTGTTCAGCTATAACCCACAGCTTGTGTGGGACATCTAATATGTCATAATTTCTTTCAATGTAATGTTTATTCCTTTATGTATTTCAACATGTAAATGAATAATCATTGTGATGAATGGAATACTTATCTCACTTGACTATTCTGCAATGCAATGATTGATCTGAAACTTTCCTTTCTCTTGTGAACAACTGAACTGTATTAACATTGAAACATAATAACTATGCAACTAACTCATAACAGAAGTAAATCAAACCTAACTCAAAATGATAATGTTACATCTTCTTAGCTAATTTTTGAGCCGTGGTCAAAAAATGGTAACATTTCTGGTGACTTTTGCTATATGCTTGCCTGCTAAGCATTTGACCAGTTGCCTTGAACATCCATTGGGCATTGAGTCATACTCTATCCTTCTCAGAAACTCAAAAAACACTATAATTTAGCTCTCCAATCGTCAAAATAGTAATAGAAAAATGAAATCAAACTCTACTAAAAGCAAACTAACAGGTCCTGATGGCCAAAACAAAATGCTGAAAATAAATGTGCATGAGCACTTATTCACTGCAACACTACTCTACTATATACAGAAGAAGCTTTTATCCTTAGAGGTAATGCTTGAGGTGGATCCTATTAACTAGGATAGACAGTAGCTCTCCACTCAACTTGTATAGTTGAAATACATTGTTTTCTTTGCACTCTGTGATAACATAAGGCCCATCCCAAAGTACATCAAATTTAGAATGATTTCTAGGCCTGCTCCTCAGTTCATTCCATTTGAACACCAAATCTCTAACCATAGGGTTCCTTGGTCTCACTTTCTTATCAAATGCATTCTTCATTTGGGTTTGATGCATATCAAGTTTGCTTAAGGCCTCTTTCCTTGTCTCTTGTAACTCAATAAGCTGAGATAACCTGATTACTAGAGGTTGTTCCTCTAGCAACTCAAGTTCTTTGATGAAAGTCCATGTAGGAAATTCAACTGAAATAGGTAATGGAGCCTTCTTTCCATAAGTAAGCACATATGAGGAACAACTAGTAGACCTCTTGGGTGTAATTATGTCAGCCCAAAGAGATAACTTTAACTTTTCATGTCAAGTTTTCTGGTTGTCTTCAACAATCTTCTTGATGGTCCTTATCAGATTTTTGTTGGTAGATTTGGCCTACCCATTACTTTATGGGTAATAGTTAGAGGAAGTATTCAAATAGATATTATTTCTAATAGACCAATCTAAAATTCTCAATCCTATGAAAGCTAGACCATTATCTGAGATGATTGAATCTAGTGTACCAAATCTTGATACTAGATCTTGATAAAAACTTAGGATAGCAAATTCATTTGCCTCTTTTAAGGTAACAGCCTCAGTCCACTTCATGAAATAGTCGATGGCAGTCAAAATCAACTTGTGGCCTGCACTTGAAGGTAGATTTATTGGTCCTATGAAATCTAGCCCCCATTTTGCAAATGGTTGTTCAACTTTAATAGGATGCAGGGGTAAGGCAACAAGCCTTTGCTTACCTGCAAATAAGGAACACTTCTCATATCTTCTCACCCAAGCAAAAGAATCTTTAAACAAGCCAAGCTAGTAATAACTGGCCTACATGATCTTCAAGGTAGTTGTCCTAGCTGGAAAGTGACCTCCTGAAGGTCCATTGTGAAATTCTTCTAATAGCCTATCAACTTGATCAGGTCCAACACACCTCAAAAATACACCATTAAAATCTCTCTTATATAAGATACCATCAATGATAGCATAAGGAGTAGCTTGTAACCTGAAATACCTTCTTCCTACCTTGTCTAAACCTTTGGGACATTGACCGAACTATAAATAATGCATCATCTACTGCACCCAACTATTTGTAAGAGCTAGTATAGTGGCTGGTTCATTATTATTTAGTACTATTTTGCTGTCCTCTTGGTATTCTTGATCAAACTCTTCACTTTTAGTAAGTTGCTCACATAAACCCTTGCCTCTAATCAGCTTGGTCACTTTGATATCAACATCAAATTCCATTACTCTGGCTATCCAACCAACCCTCTTGTCATTGATATCTTTGTTTAATAAGAAACTCTTGATAGTGGGATGAGAAACCATTAAGTGAATTTTGTTATTAGACAACATGTGTCTAAATTTCCTGAGGCTCCTTACAACAACAGAAACATGTTTTTCTAGAAAAGAGTGCTTTACCTCGTAGTCATGTAGTACCTAGTTGAAAAATGCAATTGGCTACTCTAAACCTTCATCATTTGGCTAACATAACATTGCAAAAATGGTGTCAACTCCTCCAAAAGAATACAAAATAAAACCCCTCTCATTTTTAGGATTAATGAGGGTGGGGGCAACAGTGAGAGATTCCTTGATCTGCTCGAAGCTTCCTTTTACCTCTTTAGTCTAGCTAAATGACACATTCTTCTTCAACATGGCAGTGAGAGGTTGTAACAAAGTTGCAATATTTGGAATAAACCTCCTAACGAAGTTAATTCTATCAAGAAAGCTCTGTAAGCCTTTCTTATGTGTAGGAAGTGGTAAATCTAAAATTGCAAACACTCTCTCAGGATCAATAGAAATACCTTCTTTTGAAACAATATGACTAAGGTGTTTACCTTCATAAACTTAGAATATGCAGTTTTGGGGGTTCAATGAAACTCCAAACTCCCTACAGCTCTAAAAAATCTGCTTCAAGTGGTCAAAATGATCATTAGAATCTTTGGAAAAAATAGTTATATCATCTAGATAGACTAACATTATTCTGTTCATAATACCATGGAAAGCCATATCCATTACCCTCTGAAAGGTTGCCCTTGCATTGGACAAATCAAAAAGTATTTTCTGATAGACCATAGTACCCCACTTAGTTGTGAATGCAGTTTTATATTGGTCATCTTCTTTTACTAGAATTTGATTATATCCAGACTATCTATCTAGCAAAGAATTTCTATCAGAAGCTAAAACAGTTTGTAGTATCTGTTCCATGGAAGGGAGAGGGTAGTGGTCTTTTAATGAGGCCTGATTTAGATCACAAAAATTGACACAAAGTCAGATTTCACCATTCTTCTTCCTAACTGGGACCAAATTGGAAACCCAGGAGGTATGTTTTATTAGGAAAATGATATTGCTTTCAATTAGTTTATTCAGCTCAGCCTTCATTAAGTGCTCAAGTTTGGGATTGAGGGGTCTCTGCTTTTCCCTAACAGGCTTAGCATTAGGCTCTAACTCTATTGTTATCACCTGCAAATTTAGCTTCTGCTCTTAAAAAACTTAAGATTTGGTCATCATTGTTAAACACTTGCCATGAAACACTATTGTCAAGTACAGAAGGTCTGACAACTATCTTAACATATGACTATACCTCAATATTCTAAATCTGATCAGGAATCTCAAATTGAGATCCCAAGACTGCATGCCTATCTGCATACTTATTTTGATCCATCGAAACTGAAATCAGATTAAAAGCATCAAAAAATTCAATTGAATCCCACACTCTATGCTTGTACTTTTTGAGAAGATCATTCTTAGCAACATTCAGATTCCTAACCTGATTAATGATCAATTCAAAATCCCCATAAACTTGAATAGATTTGATACCCTTTTTCTGAGCCCACTCTAAACCATGGATTAGGGCCTCAGCCACATTATTTGTGTATCTGAAAGTGAACCTTAAGGCAACATAATATTTGTCTCCTTGAGGTGAAATCAACATATTACCTCCACCAGCACCCATTTTGGTCCTTGATCCATCAAAGTACAGTTTCCAAAGCTAATATTCTTATTGATCTGACTTATTTTGGTCCTTAATCAGATTAGGAATCACTGCATCAGGTTCTTATATCATATAGATGCATAATCCTACTTCATCTATGTGATAGAAAGGGTCACTTTCATGATCTTCAACTGCCCAATCATCTAAGTTTATGTCTTCTATAGGTGCATTGGGATCTAGGCTCATGGGTTCATCCTGCTGCCCACAGATGATGCATAGATTAACATTTATTAGGTTGGGAACATAGGGCTCAATATGGTCTTTTACAAGTGTTTCAGACTGTATTGTTATGTTCATGCCATATCTTGTTCTAAATAACAAGTGAGTCTAGTTAGATGAGAGAAACCCACCCAATTTGGCCGTGAACCCCCCTAGAAAGGTAGATTACAAAACTAGGTGGAAGATCGATGATATAAATGTCTTGTTAGATGGAAAAATTAGGACAAGCATGTAATGTGAGTGGTAGATTTTTTATTATGCTTGCAATACTAAGTGCAGTGCAGACCCATCTAACTGAACTACTCCCTTTGCAAGGGGCTCATAAACCAAATCTAATGAGTCAGCTACACTTTTGGGCATTACTGAATTGCTTGCTCTTGAGTCTACCATACAGTTATGAACAAGCTTATCACTAATAATGAGAGTTAGATAGAAAGGACAAAATTTTACCTCATTTTTTGGATGCCCACTCTTGATTTCTAAGCTGTTGACAACTACAACCTTGGCATTCTCTTGACTAGAATGCTCAGAAAGTGAGAGTTTAGCCAATGCTTCTTGCAGCAAATTCTTCTGGCCAAGAATGCGTAAAGCATCCATAACTAACATACTCATTGTAGCTTTCTTAAGATGATCAACTATATTGAAAGAAATAAGGTTTACCTTCTGCTATCCTTTTGTTGTAGCTGAATCAATCTACCTTTGTGAAGTCTATTGTTGCATTTTAGGCTGATCTTTCACTGGTACCGCTTGGTTTCTCTATAGAATTTGTACATTCTGCTATGGTACAGAGGTAGTTTGTGATGGATAAACTTGATTTTTGTCCCTTATAGCCTGCTATTGTACTACAATAGCTTGTTGATTAACATCTGCAACTCTTAATTTCAACCTTGTGTTGGCTGAAATAGGTGTACTTTGCTAATTCTGACCTTGTAAATAATTTATACCACAAAAATTAGATTCTTCCCAATTCATTAAGACTACATCAGCCTTATTTTGCTGAGTTGAAACTTCACCATTAACTCCTTCCGAACTTGTATAGTTGTTCTGAAGCATGAGTGCCTAATTTCTTACCCCATTCATGCAGGTAGCTTGATTATGTGGCTAGTGACATGGCTAGCACCAATCACTGTCTTGACCCAAATTATTTTGTGTGGGAACAAGCTCTTTGGAGGTGCTGGTAGTATTCAGGTTGTAAGCTTGGAAGGGTTGAACATTGTAGTTTCTTCTCTGACCCTGGGGATCAGCTTGAAAGGGTTGCCTATATTGCTGATTGGGCTAAAATTGGGCATTTTGTTGATTGCGCTGATACTGATTTTGGTAAGGCAAGCATTTCTTCATATTTACCAGCTTATTTGTAATTGTCTTTAATGTATTTTCAAGCTCTAAGGTATTTTGGGTTTGAGATGGAACAACAATTCCTTGGGCTGTTTGATATCCTATTGCTGGAACAGGTGAGATGGCTGGATTTAAGGGAAAATGGGTAAAGGGGGCCTAGGGGCTATCTTCCCTGCCTGAATAAGGTAGTTTTCTACTCTAACAACAATCTCAAAAGGATCTAGAAGGGTGGTCCCTCCCATAGACTGTATCATTATGAAAATTTTATTATTCAAAACTTTAAGATAAAACAAAAATGCATGCCTTGGCAAGGGTTTTACCATTGTGGGAATCCTGTCCCAGGTTCTTTGAAATTAGTAGTTGAAAGTAGCCATGTGTTCGTGGGGTGTCCTTTTGCTGGTGTTCAGTTTCTCTAGTAATGAGAGATGATTAGATTTGTCTTCGAAGTGCTTGTATAATCCATCTCCCAATAGATCCCACGATGTTATTGAATTTTCAGCAAGTCCTCTGAACCACTGTAAGGCTTTTCCTTTTAACAAAGTAGCCAAAACTCTAATTGCTACGTTTTCTTGAGTGACATTGTGCACGGAACAAAGGGTTGCCACATCTTGAATGTGTTTAGTAGTAGTAGTATGATCCTCTCCAGTGAAGTAAGGCAATCCTTTAAGGGCTACCATCAGAAAGCATCTCTTTGGGCAAGTTGTAGTGGGCTGCCTCCATTGAAAGTAACAAATGCATACTGCCTAGCCATTATAGGTATCTGAACTATTAGCACTAGACTTCTACTTCTTTTGATTGGACTCACTGAATTAAATCGTGAAGGTGTAGACTTTAATCTTCTTGATAACTTAGTTGTTCTGCTTGTTCATCTGCATGTCCTTCTAGGTGTAGATAGCTGTAAATAATCCAAGGGGTCTGGATTAGACCTAGTTTTCATAGGTTGAAAGTACTAATCTGCATACCAAACTAGAGAAATTGAGTCCCTAGGTATATTGAAAGCCTCCAAAGGATGATAAAACAGATGCATATACTAGAACAACAGTTATGAGGGTACCAGTCTCTCTGAAATTGCTCCCAGAGTCCCACCGGGCATGCCAAAAACTGTTGTCAATCAAGTATGCACCCTCGCTAAGTTCACAGAAACTTAGTTACCTGTTGAAACATGGAATCATTCTCAGATGTGGGTCTCCTATAATGAAAATGAATTTCAAGAGTGAGCTAGCTCTCCTTATGATTTCCTAAACTAATGACTGGCAGGGAAAAAGGATAGAAAGATATACTGAGAGAAATAAATCCTAATTAACTTGAAGATGGAATTCTCTGATAGATCTTACTCGCAAATAGGTTATTGAATTTTAACCCTCACAACACTCAACTTATTTAACTCATAAATATTTCACATGAAGGTTTGGAAAACTCAACATGCAACCTAAATTAAAAAATATTTTGCACAAGGAAATCATAAGCTAAGACAAAGCAAAGGATAAATTTTCATCACAATGCAACATCAAATCAACTTGCAAATACTCAGACAAAATATGAAGGAAAGTTGTTGCTCAATAACTGAAGGAATAATGAATACAGTGAAGTAAATGAGTACAACACTCTTGATGTGAGAGGAAGACTATCTCTCTGCACTCTAATCTCTAAAAATTGAAATCTAAAATTGGAACCCCCAAAAGGAAGAAAAACTGAGATATATGTTGTGAAAGATTCTCCCTCCTAAAAGCTGGAAAAAAGCTACAAAAAATAGACTCCAAGTCCATTTTCGAGCTACTCATAAAAGCCATAATTAAAGCTCTAGATTTGCCACCAATCTCAAAAATAAAGCTGCAAAACTACCCTCTCATGTGGTCCCATCATAAAACTACTTTTCTCTACTCAAGAAATCTTCAAAATTTGTCCTATTTGACTCTAAATAAAACAAATCAAAAGGGAATATCTGATTTGTTTTATTAGCCTATAAATTGCCTAGAAATAGTTAAGTTTTAAAAGCAATTTATCAATGATTTCTTTAAAACTAACTTTACAATGTTGTGGAAATTTAATCTATATCCCATTTGATATAAATTTTTTTTCAAAAATAAAATAATATCTGTCTCATAATTTCGCCAAAATATTTTACAAGATATTACAATTGATTTTCTATAAAAATCATGAAAATGATGAACACATTACTATGTACTTTGCAAAAAATATCAAAGCATTAAAGGCTTAAAACCATGACTCTAATCCTCAAAATGCATTATCCATGTGTCAATACCCTACCACCTCATCTCCTATACAAGTATCACATGTCAAAATTAGCCCTTCTCATAATGCCATTACCCATGCATGCATCTTATGTCTTCAAATGTTCTTTGCTTAATGCCACGTTTCTAATACATTTGAATCATATAAGGAATTGAAATAATAATCAATGCATACTTGGGAGGTCATTTGACTCTCAACCACATGCATAATTATATGGCACTTTGATTACACCATGAGTCAACTACATTGGAAGTAAAGGTTTTGAAAGGTTTTTAAAGGCATAAGCCTTAGTCTCTCATGATACTAACCACCTTTGATTTTATAAAAATCAAACAAAATGAGAACTGTTGTCGGCCTTTCCACTCCTTGATTACTAGGGAACACTAATTGCAAGTGTTGACCAAGATACTGTTTTGGATGGGGCAATTACGTGTATTTGCAAAGTCAAAAGTGAGGAGTGAAAACACCATCGAACAAAACAATGACACAAACCCTAAAAGCTACTTCATTTTCATTTGGAGTCCCTTTTGTTATTTGCTCTGCAACTCTCATGCTGCCAACTAGGGTTTAATGGCTCTCTGCATTTTCTTCTCCATATTTTGGCACTTTGTGTTTGATTTCCTGGCATTTCTTGAGTGAAAAGAACTAGAAGAACCTAGTGAGTAAGGTATCTAAAGTTTTGAATGGAATTTTGACTTCTTTTTGTAGTACTTCTGCCTTAATGGCCACGACCATAATTGTTCTTTCTTCTACTACATTCTTTGACATTTGTTTCTTTGATTTGTTTGTGTTGAAACACTATAAATGTGGCAAAAATGACAAAAACCCTCAATAGAGGGGCCGTGACCATGCTATACTTCCTCCTCTGCAACTAAAAGGGTAAGCTCTCATTTCTCTTTGCTGTGGGTTCTTTTACATCACTGTATATGTAAAACACAATGAGGGTTTCAAATTTTATCAACTGGGTATCTTTGCTTACTTTCATTTATGCCATGGCTATGGCATAAAATGCATTCTGTAGCTTATTATTTGTATTCTGATGTGAAAAAAACTTGGAGGCTTTTGATTATGAAATGAGGGTTTCATTTGATCTGTGTACATGAATCTCTCTTTCTCCACTACTACACCTATAGACACCTCATATCACTGTATTGTCTTATTTTTTTTGTATCTACAAAATGGTGTTGGGGTTTGACATTTTTTGGTGGGTATCTCAAGAATGATGAAAGATTTTACTCTTGGCTTCTAATGGCTTTGAACATTACTTGCTGCTACACCAGGCCACGGTCATATAAATACTACTGTAAACAAATGTCACTTGATCTCTCATACCAAAAACACAAATACAACTGTAGTCTCTTAATTTGATTGATAACCATTCCACTATTGAGGCTGATAGCAGCATTTTACATTGTCTCCATTTATTGATGAATTTTCAGCATGAAACATGAAATGTCTTATGATCTTCCCGTGGCTCTTCAATATTCCATTTGTTGCCCATGTAATACATGAACACTTGATTTGAAACAAAACTGAGTAAGTTTAGCTTATGATATACCATTTCTTACCCCTTTTAACCTTCATCATCATCTGGATCTGTCATGAATATTTCATTTTCTTGACACAAGGAATATTCTGTAGCTATGTTTGCATGTATACTTTCAGATGTTTAGTAAACATTTTAGTGTTTCCTCATGAGGTTGTATAACTATGGAGCTATTTTCATTTGCTTTAACTAATATCCATAGTTATGACAAACTAACAATTGTGAAATTAAAGGCATACATGGTGTTATTCTTTAAATCACCCATTTACAAACACTTCTCTTTACTTTCCTAAATATGGAATTTAGTGTGACATTTTACTCTGATTTGGCATAACCCAGTCATTTGTCAGATGCTCTTTATCACCTCATGTTGATCTTTCCTTTCTCTTTATGGCACTTCGAACCTCTTATAGCATGCACTATACATTATATGTCTTCTCTCTTGTTTAGAACATGAAACTGTATCCTTTCATTTTGATGCTACCTATAGCATTCATTTGTCTCTTTTATGTGATGTATCACCCTTCACTCATGGTTGTCCAAGTCAATAATTTATACACCTTCTATAATTTGAACTGTATCAAATGATAGCAGCTTTGTGATCTGTCCTGTCACTTTTCAAATGATACAAAGCATTATATCTTGGAGACATGATTTTGTTTCCTTTATCTTCATTTGACTGAGAAACCTGAACACTTGTAACATGTCTCTATACTACGAATGTAGTTTGTCAGTTGTTCTTGTCATTTGTTCATGTAAGATGAAAATAATACATGCATCCAAAAAGATTTCTGTACTTCAAAATAGCTCCTGTAGCATGTATATTATGTTGATGCTTATGAACTTTTACACACTTTTGTCACTATAGCATACTTATTTTGATGTCTTTGAACCAAAACATGATAGCATTACTAAATGATGACACCATAGCATTGTTTCTTCATCATGGAAATGTATAACTTGATTTCTCTTCATGACTTAATATGATGAAATGCCAATTGATTTGCAATGCTCTCTAGCTATTACATGATTGTCATTTTCTTGATTCAGTCTATGCAATACAATCTGTATTCTATCCCACCATTATGGCATGGCAATAGGCTAATCCATATATGTACTTATGATACTATTTATTCAAATCATGCATTCAAATGATTTCTATTTTTTGATGTTATGCTATCATCAAATAATCATATACAGTTGTTTCATATTACTCACTGGCAACTTTTGCCATTTAGCTGATGTAATGTATCTTAATATTTTCATTCCTCTATGATGCACCAAAATACTATGAAATATGTATAAATGAAATACCTATGAATGCTACTTTCTAATGTCAACTGAAGTGATGATGATAGCTGCCATGTGCATTAAATGCAGTCCCCTTTTACAGTTCAATTCTTTTTCATGGTCGCATCTCATTACTTGAATTGTAATCATGATTATGTCTTGGAACACAACTGATGCATATGATTGCTTTTATTATTCCTACAGCTTGTCATGTGAATGTGAATAATGATTCTTACTTTTCTATTCATCCCTTTTGAGATTAAGGTGAGGCAGCATGCTGGGCTCAACCCTTGTGGGAGCCCATTTGATACCACATGCTGAATGTCTTCAATTAGCTTCATGACTTGTCCTATACCTGCACATGAAACAAACAGATTAGAATAAGACAAGGATGCTCCATGTTTGCTTCTTTTTAGTTCCTTTTGCATGTGAATGATGTTCATTTGATCAGTGCACTATAATCAAAGTATTATGCCTCTTCTAATAGATAAAGCATTTTCATAACCAGAGCTTCTAACGGGGCCTTTCACACATTTTTTAGGTACATGTTGAGGTTAGGAGAAGAACAGGGGGCTACTCTGAAGATTGAAAAAACAAGGCAATGATGGCTATGTCTCTCCTTTCTCATTCATTAGATGCATAGTATTCTATTTATATCTTGCATGTGTTCAGCTATAACCCACAGCTTGTGTGGGACATCTGATATGTCATCATTTCTTTCAATGCAATTCTTATTCCTTTAGATATTTCAACTTGTAAATGAATAACCATTGTAATGAATGGAATACTTATCTCACTTGACTATTCTACAATGTAATGATTAATCAGAAACTTTCCTTTCTCTCCTCAACAACTAAACTATATTAACATTGAAACATAATAACTATGCAACTAACTCATAATAGAAGTAAACCAAACCTCACTCAAAATGATAATGTTACATCTACTCAACCAACTTTTGAGCTATGGTAAAAAAAATGGTAACAACTATAACTATATGTTATTTCTGAGCATGAAATGAAGTCAAAAGTATTCACTTTCTTTTACATCTACAAATTCCTTCAAAATAGACACTTCTCTATATCTGGCCATGCCTTCTAATGATATTCTAAGAATGTTTGAGTTCAAATGATTTCAAAAATCTTCTCTTCCTTCTATGTTATGAAGTTTTTTTTATTTAAATCAATATGGGTTTTGATGTTTGTGTACAAGAAAATGCATCCAAACATATATCTTTCTGTGGATTTACTTCTATGAGGCTGTGACTATTTACTCTTGTGTCTACAACTTTTCTTAAAAACCCAGATGGGTTCAAAATCTCACGAAAATAGGGGCTTCCTTTGCCACAGGTCGTGGCCATGTATGACATCTCTAAGTATTTTTGGGAACAAAACACCGAGTTGTTTTTAACATAACATACTGAATAGGCTTCATTTATCTTTTCATGTATCTTTCTCTATTATTTGGGCTTGAATCTTTTCATTCTCCTCTGTATTTATCTTTTAAATTCAAAAAACCAAATGGGTTAAAAGGGCTAAGAGAAAAACTCAAACCCTGGCCGCGACCTTTCCTCTAGCACTATGTGAGATCATTGCTTGATATTGTTGTTCCTTTTGTCATTACTTTCTGAATATTGTTCTTTGACTGAACCTTGGGATTGTATTTGCAAAAATACAATGAGGGATTGAAAGAAATCCAATATTTGGCATCAGATCTAGCTTTTAAATTTTTGTATAAGCAAAACAAGTTCTAACTCTTTTATTTCACCTGTAGATGCTATTTTTTTGTGATATTGCAGCACATTCACTTAGGACATTCACCACAAGATAAATATATAAATGTTTCTTTGATCTTCTGTAACTATATATGAACATTGAGGCTTCATTATTTGGCTATGATGAAGTGTAACACATTGAATACATGTCCTCTTTTCTTGAATTCTTCTGTAGCTGAATATAAGCATTAGAATTGTAAAGTGTATTTCGATATTCACACAGTTATATATTCATGATGCTCATTCATATTTACTGTCTAGTTTACTGCACCATTTCAAATGTGTTCTCAGACATTCTCTTATAACTATCATTCAAATGTGGTATTTTTTATTTATTCTGTATTACATGACATATTATTGTTGTCCATCTCTACTGATTAGTTTGTTCAATCATGCATAAAATGATATTCATTCTTACAACTGATGCTATTCACATGCTATGACTAAAACACTTATACATCATTGGATGATGTTGCTCATTTGCAACTATGTTTGGCATACAAATGTTATGATTGCACCTATAACCTCTGATGCTTTGGTTGTTCCACTATACATGTGATAATTCCTTTTTTACATTTGCCTCAGTTGCATGCAAACATTATGAAAGATACTTTGGATGAAAATGGTTATAAGGTACCTATCATGCCTTTACTCTATTTTAGACACTATTTATCTTTCTTGGACATGTTCAATCCACATACACGGTTGTCACTTCATCTCTTGAAATGATGATTATAGATGCGGAAATGAACTTGGAGTTCATGTACTCACTTGATGAGACACTCTTTTAGGTGAATATGAATATGCATTTAAATTCTTTTCCCCTTAAGGTTCAGGGGCAACATATTGGGATCAACCCTTGTGGGAGCCCACTTTACACCACATGCTAAATTGGTCTTCAAAACAACAACATGATTTCACCTATACCTGCACAAGAAACAAATATGTTAGATAAAATCAATGATGCTCAATGATTGTTCCTCTTTCAGTCTCTCTTGCATGTGAATTATTTGTATCTGATTTAGTGCACCATAGTCAATGTATTATGCCTCTATTAATAGGCACATAGGGAACTCATAACTGGAGCTCTAACAAATCTCTTCCATTCCTGCAGGTTCTTATGAAGGTCAAGAGCAAGGACAAAAAACAACCTCAGAAATTGAAAGCATTGAACATGCAATGATGGCTATGTTCTATCCCTTTCTTATTTCTAGATGCATATTATATTTCCTATATTTGTAGTAGTTTAGCTATTCCCATAGCTTGTGTGGGACATTTGATGTATTATATTTTCATTCAATGTAATGCTTATTCCATTTGTGTATCTCATTTGTAAAATAGAATAATCATTGCAATGAAATGAAACAACTTATCGCTCAAGCAACAATCTGCGATGCAATGAATGATTAACTGAAACCTTTTTCCTCTATTGTAACCATGCATTATAACTAAATCCTTCAAGTACTCCAACTATGGAAAACAAGATAACATGCAAATGTTAAAAAATTTCTCAACTAAAATGAATTGACTATACTCTAGATCTACCAATTTGAGCTATAGAGAAAAATTGGTAACTTTTTTGGCGACTTCTACTATATGCTTCCCTAGTAAGCATTAGGATGAGTTGTCTTAAACTGTCCATTGGGCATTGAGTCATACTCTACTCATTTTAACTCAGAAATAATTGAAACTTGGTATCTCAAACTACTCCAAACAGCAGTAGAAAACTAAACCAAACCAAATTAAAATCAAACTAAAAGGCCCTAATGGCCAAAAAACATGTGCAGCAGCACTTAGGGAAACAAAACTACTGAAAAGAAATGTGGATGAAGCACTTATTAATAGTAACACTAGTCTACTATGGTAGAAAGTAGCACTTATCTTCAAAGGTAATGTTTGAGGTGAATCCCATTAACTGGGATAGACAACATCACTCTGCTTAAATTAGAATGTTGAAATGCATTATTTTCCTTGTACTATGTGATTCCATAAGGCCCTTCCCAAATTGCATCGAACTTGGAATGTTTTCAAGGTCTGCTTCTCAATTCATTCCATTTCAAAAACTAAATCACCAATAACAAAGCTTCTTTGTCTTGCCCTCTTATCAAAGGAACTCTTCATTTGAGCTTGATGGATTTCAAGCTTCCTCAAGGCTTCTTTTTTATTTCCTCTAATTCCATAACCTGAGATAGCCTTACTACTAAAGGTTGTTCCTCTAACAGCTCAAGTTCTTTATTGAAAGTTAAAGTTGGTAATTCTACTGAAATAGGCAATTTAGCCTCCTTACCGTAAGTGAGTACATATGGAGAACAACTAGTAGCTCTCTTAGGAGTAATCCTATTATCTCAAAGAGGTAACTTCAACTTTTCATGTGATGTCCTCTGGTTTTCTTCAATGGTCTTTTTGATGATCTTTATCAGGTTCCTATTGGTAGATTTCACCTACCCATTACCTTGTGGGTAGTAATTAGATGATCTATTCAAAAAGATGTTAT
Organism: Cunninghamia lanceolata; assembly: GCA_027924645.1. Taxonomy (NCBI): domain Eukaryota; kingdom Viridiplantae; phylum Streptophyta; class Pinopsida; order Cupressales; family Cupressaceae; genus Cunninghamia; species Cunninghamia lanceolata. The sequence continues at coordinate 1,990,567 of BSBN01001237.1, read as the reverse complement.
TTTTGATAGACCAATATGAAATCTTTAAACCAATAAAAGCTAAACCATTATCAGAGATAATTGAATCTGGGGTACCAAATTAGGATACCAAATCCTCATAGAAGCCTAAAATAGAAGATTCATTTACTTCTTTCAAAGTAATAGCCTCGACCCACTTAGTAAAATAGTCTGTCGCAGTTAGAATCCACTTGTGGCCTACACTTGATGGTGGATTTATTGGTCCAATGAAGTCAAGACCCCATTTAGCAAATGGTTGTTCTACTTTGATAGGATGCAGAGGTAAGACTACAAGCCTTTGCTTACCTATAAACAATAAGCATTTTTCACACCTGCTCACCCAAGCAAATTCATCCTTAAACAGATCTGGCTAATAATAAGTATGTTGCAAGTATGAGGTGAACCAGTGTTGTCATTGATGTCAACATACTCATATTGCATTGACAAGAAGGATTGGATGAGCTGTGTGCTGAGGATATTGAGAAAATTAGCCTCAGTCAGGAATAGTGAAGAACAGTGATGAGAAGAAGGCAAATGTATTGTATAGGTTGAGAACCGGAGGATGCGGATTAAAGGGTTTGCAGATATGAGTCTTGAGATGTTTTAGTTAAGTTTTCAGAGGTCCACATGAAGACCTGAAGAAGTTATGGCTGTCTATGTGGAACCAGTTCCGGCAAGTGCTCAGAGGTGACAGAGGATCACAGAAAGGTCCGGTGAGGTCCGGAATTGTATAATCCTAATCTGCGGATTGGAAAGAGTGTTTGGAATGTCCTTGTGATGTGTCATCTCGAGTTGTGTATGATTTTGAGGTCCGGAAGTATCTTTTGCATTGTGACAGTGGCGATAGACTGTGTTCTTGAAGTTCTGAATGAGGAAGAGAAGAGATTCCAGTAAGTAAAGAAAGTGCGGATGTACCTGATCATTCAGGCAGGTTTGTGAAGGTTCTTGGATCATGTTGAGGTTGTGTTGTTGGTCCGCATTGACAGTAGAGCCCGGAATTGAAGATATTCTTTCGGATGAAGTTCTTGTTCCGACTAGCCGACCGGATGAGTTGTTCATCCTGCGAATGTTCTTGTGGTGCCGACTGGATGTGTTATTCATCTTGCGGATACTCTTATGGTTGTTTGCCGACTTAGATGTTTGTTCCTAAGTCGATGTCTTGTATAAATAACGGTTTGTGAGTTCATTTCGAAGTGTGGATTGTGTGGATGAGTGTGGAATAGCGAAGAGAAGTGCGAAAGGTAGAGCAGAGGTTTTTGGGCTTAAATGGAACTGATCCGGACATGGTAGAGATGTCATTCTCCAGTTCAAGATTGTGATTCTTATCACTTTGTAGACAATGTGTCTCCTTGTAGGCAGTGGGCCTCTTTGTGAGCAGTGTGCTCGGGCAGTGAGCCCTAATTGGCAAGTGCCATTCTTTTTCTTATTCTTCTAACAGAGAATAATCCTTGGGTTAATCACCCCGTGGTTTTTCCCTTAACCGGGTTTTCCACGTCAAAATCTTGGTGTTCAATGTGTTGATGTTTATCTGCTCTTGTGTTTATGTATTATGCTTTCATGGATGATTAATTGATATGCTGTTAACTAACAACGAAGAATCAAGTGTTTGAAAGAACAAGAAGTTTTATACAACTGATTCACCCCCCCCCTCTCAGTTGTATGCCTTAAATCCAACAATTGGTATCAGAGCCAAGTTCCTCTGAAAGAAGCTTAACCGCTTGAGGAGATCTAGGATGTCATCATACAAAAAGGATAGTCCGAAGTTTGATGGAACCAATTTTACTCTCTGGAAGGGTCGCATGAAATGTCACCTGGAATGTATGGGAAAAGCATACTTGGCCATGGTTTCAAAACCATATGTACCTCCACAAGGTGGTCCGACAACTCTGAATGAAATCACAGAAGCTGAAAACAATCTGCGGACCAAGGAAGCTCTTCTAAGCGCATTGAATGACTCAGATCTCTCAAATGTTATTGACCTACCAACTGCATATGAGATCCTGACTAAACTGGAACTTCTGTATGAAGGAGATGAGTTTGTCAAAAGTGCAAGGTTGCAAAGTCTGAAAGGGAAATTTGAAAGATTGAAGATGAGAGATGATGAAAACATCACTACTTTTATGCCAAGAGTGAATGAACTAGTGTGTGGAATTAGAAATGCTGGTGGAACTCTGGATGAAAATGAGATCGTTTGCAAAATCCTTAGATCCCTTCCTGCTGCCTACAAAATCAAGGTTGCTGCAATTGATGAATTCAGAGCCCACACAACTGTCACAAGAGAACAATTGGCTGGCAAGCTAGCTGCATTTGAAATGACTAAGTTTGGAGATGATCTTCCCAAGACTGAATCTGCTTTCAAAGCCAGTGCCTATGTGAAAGGCAAACAGAGAATTGATCCGGGAGAAAACTCTTCAAGGAAGATGACATGGTATGATCAAGAAAGTAGAGACATGGAAGAAGAAGAAGCAGAAACAGCTCAACTTGAAGCCCTCATTGCAAAAAGACTACCAAGAGGATCCGGTAAGTATGAAGGAAAACTACCTTTTAAGTGCTTCAACTGCAATAAGATTGGTCATTTTGCTTCAAGATGTCCGGAAAGATCTGCAAGGTCTAATACTAAAAGACAAAGGTTTCAAAAGAATTGCTATTATGTTCATGAAGAAGATGACAATGAAGGAGTAATAGATGATGAATCAGAACTAGGAAGCAAATCCGGAAATGAGTGGGTGTTTATTGCCATCAAGGAAGAAGATTCAATACTCTCTGAATCTGTCAATCACAAAGTTGTTGAAAAAGCTTTGGCTGCTCAAGTGGAAGAAAAGGATGATTGGGTTATTGACAGTGGATGTTCTCACCATATGACTGGTGACAAGAATAAGTTCTTGAATTTGGAAAGGTATGAAGGAGGAATGGTAAAGTTTGGTGACAATTCTGCTGGCAGAATCAGAGGCAGGGGAACTATTTCCTTTGATGGAAAGAGCAAAACAGGTAATGTACTATATGTTGAAGGATTGAAGCACAATCTTCTCAGTGTTGGTCAGTTAGTAGACAAAGGCTATGATCTTCGGTTTAAGAATGGAAAATGCAGAATCTTTACAAGCTCCGGAACTGAAATTGCATCCGGTACTTAGACAAAAGGTAATATATTTCATCTGGTTGGTTCAAATAAAAGTTGTTTGTTTGTTCAAATTGATCAGAGTTGGTTATGGCATAGAAGAATGTGTCATGTAAATTTTGATAACATCATCAAGATAAGCAATACTCAGGCTGTAAGAGATCTTCCAAAATTGATGAAACCTACAAATAGTTTGTGCAAAGAATGTCAGCTAGGTAAACAAAGCAGAGTCTCTTTCAAAAGCAAAGATCAGTCTTCTACCGAATTGTTGGAATTAGTACATACTGATCTCTGTGGTCCGACAAGAATCAAGAGTCTACAAGGTGATAGATATTTCATGTTGTTAATTGATGATCATTCCCGGATGATGTGGGTTACCTTTCTAAAAGAAAAATCAGAAGCATTTGAGAAGTTCAAAATCTTCAAAGCTTTGGTGGAGAATCAAACCGGATTGAAACTAAAGTGTCTAAGGTCTGATAGAGGTGGTGAATTTACATCTGGAGAGTTCATTGATTATTGTGAGAAGTAGGGTATAAGGAGACAATTGTCTGCTCCTAGGACTCCAGAGCAGAATGGAGTAGTTGAAAGAAAGAACCGAACCATCCAGGAAGCTGCCAGGACAATGATGTTGGAAGCAAATGTTCCTCAGATGTTCTGGAAAGAAGCTATCAGCACTGCAGTCTACACTCTAAATCAAGTTCAAATAAGAAACAATACCGGTAAGACCCCCTACGAACTCTGGTTTGGCATCACTCCCACTGTGAAATATTTCAGAGTATTTGGTAGCAAGTGTTATATCAAAAGAGATGAAGATCTAGGAAAGTTTGATGCTAGAAGTGATGAAGGAATTTTCTTGGGCTACTCCACTCAAAGCAAAGCATACCGGTGTTACAATAAGAGACTGAGGAAGATGATAGAAAGCACTAATGTGAAAGTTGATGAAGGAATTGAGAAGCCCTCAAGATTTTATGAATCTGATGAAGATGACCAAGACAGTGTTCAAGGAACTCAATCCTCTTCGGTAAGATAGAGTCAGCCTGATCCGGTAAATCAGGAAGAAGAGATAGGTTTGAATGAGCCTGATCAAGAAGCAGCAGTGCAGGATACTCCCAAAATTCCAAGGTATGTGACACTAAACCACTCTGAAGATCAGATCATAGGTGACAGAAGCAAAGGTGTGTAAACTAGAAGGAATATTGCTCAAAATCAGGATGAATGTTGTCTGATTTCAAAGATTGAACCGAAAACAGTAAATGAAGCCTGCAATGATGAAAATTGGACTAAAGCAATGAAAGATGAATTAATGCAAATTGAGAAAAATCATACTTGGGATCTTGTTCCCAGACCTAGAGACAGGAATGTGATTGGAACCAAATGGGTCTTCCGGAACAAATTAAATGAAGCTGGTAAAGTAATCAGAAACAAAGCTAGATTGGTCTGCAAAGGCTACTCCCAAATAGAAGGAATTGATTATGAAGAGACCTTTGCTCCCGTGGCAAGAATTGAAGCAGTCAGATTATTTCTTGCATTTGCTGCCTTCAAAGACTTCAAGGTATATCAGATGGATGTCAAGTCTGCCTTCCTAAATGGTGATCTGGAAGAAGAAGTTTACATTGAACAACCGGATGGATTTCAATTATCTGACAATAATGATATGGTCTGTAAGTTAAAGAAAGCATTGTATGGATTAAAACAAGCTCCAAGAGCATGGTATGAAAGGTTGGATAAGCATCTTGTGCAGATTGGATTCAGCAAAGGTACTGTTGACAGTAACTTATATTTCAAAATTGATCATGAAAACATTTTGATTGTTGAAGTGTTTGTAGATGATATCATTTTTGGAGGAAGAGATAGTATGTGCAAAACTTTTGCAAATCAGATGAAATGTGAGTTTGAAATGTCTATGCTTGGTGAAATGAATTTCTTCTTGGGTCTGCAAATTACTCAAACAAAGAAAGGAATCTTCATTTCTCAGACCAAATATGTGAAAGAATTGTTAAGGAAATTTGGTATGGAAGATTCAAAACCAATGAACACTCCCATGGCAACCGGATGTAAGTTGAGCAAAGATGATGACTCTCCAAAGGCAGATCAGACAATGTATAGATCAATGATTGGTGGATTGTTGTATCTCACTCAGACCAGACCAGATATAATGCAGGCTGTTGGTCTTGTGGCAAGATTCCAGGCTGATCCTAGAGAATCTCATGTTATGGCAATCAAAAAAAATTTTAGGTACTTGAAAGGAACAGTTGAGTATGGTCTATGGTACCCTAGAGATCCGGATTTCTCTCTTCATGCTTACACAGATGCAGATTGGGCAGGAGATGTAGATGATCGAAAGAGTACCAGTGGTGGAGCATTCTTTTTGGGGAAGAGATTGGTTTCTTGGCTAAGCAAGAAACAAGATGCAATATCTCTGTCAACAACTGAAGCAGAATACATTGCAGCAGCAAGCAGTTGCACTCAAATCCTATGGATGAAGCAGATGCTAAGAGATATTAAAAATTGAATATGCGGAGCCTATCACAATTTTCTGTGATAATTCAAGTGCAATTAATATTTCCAAGAATCTGATATTACACTCTAAGACTAAGCACATATCTATCAAGTTTCATTTCTTGAGAGAACAAGTGAACAAGGAAGAAGTCAGGTTGGAGTATGTCCCCTCCAAGGATCAGATTGCAGATATCTTGACTAAACCTCTTCCCAAGGACTCTTTTGAATATCTCTGGGAGAAGTTAGGGGTCATGGCCCCTCCGGTGATAAACTAGGATGCACTGATGTGCATCAGTCCGGTGGATATCACAGTCACATCTTGTGATCCGGATTGATGATGGGGAGCTGCTACTAAGGGGGAGTAGCTGGTATGATTCTGATGTGTTAAAACTGCAAGTATGAGCCCTTTTCCATTGATGTCAAAGTGGGAGAGAAGACATGTGAAAAACAAGTGGTTGATGATCAAAGGGGGAGCAGTAAAGGAAGAGAAGACATGTGAAAAGTTGTTGTTGATAGGGGGAGCTGTGACAGAAAGGAGAAGTTCTTGTCTTGATGGTTTTTCACATCATATGTTGCCATCAATGACAAAGGGGGAGATTGTTGCAAGTATGAGGTGAACCAGTGTTGTCATTGATGTCAACATACTCATATTGCATTGACAAGAAGGATTGGATGAGCTGTGTGCTGAGGATATTGAGAAAATTAGCCTCAGTCAGGAACAGTGAAGAACAGTGATGAGAAGAAGGCAAATGTATTGTATAGGTTGAGAACCGGAGGATACGGATTAAAGGGTTTGCAGATATGAGTCTTGAGATGTTTCAGTTAAGTTTTCAGAGGTCTGCATGAAGACCTGAAGAAGTTATGGCTGTCTGTGTGGAACCGGTTCCGGCAAGTGCTCAGAGGTGACAGAGGATCACAGAAAGGTCCGGTGAGGTCCAGAATTGTATAATCCTAATCTGTGGATTGGAAAGAGTGTTTGGAATGTCCTTGTGATGTGTCATCTTGAGTTGTGTATGATTTTGAGGTCTGGAAGTACCTTTTGCGTTGTGACAGTGGCGACAGACTGTGTTCTTGAAGTTCTGAATGAGGAAGAGAAGAGATTCCAGTAAGTAAAGAAAGTGCAGATGTACCTGATCATTCAGGCAGTTTTGTGAAGGTTCTTGGATCATGTTGAGGTTGTGTTGTTGGTCCGCATTGACAGTAGAGCCCAGAATTGAAGATATTCTTCCGGATGAAGTTCTTGTTTCGACTAGCCGACCGGATGAGTTGTTCATCCTGCGAATGTTCTTGTGGTGGCCGACCAGATGTGTTATTCATCTTGCGGATACTCTTATGGTTGTTTGCTGACTTAGATGTTTGTTCCTAAGTCGATGTCTTGTATAAATAACAGTTTGTGAGTTCATTTCGAAGTGTGGATTGTGTGGATGAGTGTGGAATAGCGAAGAGAAGTGCGAAAGGCAGAGTAGAGGTTTTTGGGCTTAAATGGAACTGATCCAGACATGGTAGAGATGTCATTCTCCAGTTCAAGATTGTGATTCTTATCACTTTGTAGACAGTGTGTCTCCTTGTAGGCAGTGGGCCTCTTTGTGAGCAGTGTGCTCGGGTAGTGAGCCCTAATTGGCAAGTGCCATTCTTTTTCTTATTCTTCTAACAGAGAATAATCCTTGGGTTAATCATCTCGTGGTTTTTCCCTTAACCGGGTTTTCCATGTCAAAATCTTGGTGTTCAATGTGTTGATGTTTATCTGCTCTTGTGTTTATGTATTATGCTTTCATGGATGATTAATTGATATGCTGTTAACTAACAACGAAGAATCAAGTGTTTGAAAGAACAAGAAGTTTTATACAACTGATTCACCCCCCCCTCTCAGTTGTATGCCTTAAATCCAACAAAGTAGCCTACATGATTTTCAAGGCTATTGTCCTTGCAACAAAATGTCCTAAAGATCCATTGTGGAACTCTTCTAGCAGTTTATCAACCTTATCTGATTCAATACATCTAAGAAATACACCATTAAAATATTTTCTATACAAAAAACACCTTCAATTATACCATAAGGAGTAGCTTGTAACCTGCAATACCTTCTTCCTGCCCTATCCAAACCTTCGGGGCATTCATCAGTCTGCAGATAGTGAATCATTTGCTGCACCTAGCTATTAGTAGGAGTTGGAATAGCAACTGGTTCATTGTTACTTAGGACTATGTCAGCATTTTCTGTTTGTTCTTTGTTTTGCTCTCCAATTCTAGCAAGCTGCTCGCATAAGCCCTTGCCCCTAACAAACTTAGTTACCTTAATGTTGACATCAAATTCTATAACCTTTGTTACCCAACCAGCTCTTTTATCATTTATTTCTCTATTAAGTAAAAAATCCTTGATTGTTGGGTGGGGAACCATCAACTGAATTATGTTATTGGACAGAATATGTCTGAATTCTTTGAGGCTTATAACAATAGCAAAAACATGCTTCTCAACAAATGAATACTTTACCTCATAATCATGCAATACCTAGCTGAAAAATGCTACTAGCTACTCCAAGCCTTCATCATTATTTTGGCACAACATGGCTCAGATGGTATCATCCCCCAAAAGGCATATAGAATGAAATCTTTCTTGTAGTTGGGATTAATTAGGGTAGGGGCAACTGCAAGAGCTTCTTTGATCTATTCGAAGCTTCTCTTACCTTCCTTAGTCCAATTTAAAGGTATATTCTTCTTTAACATCGATGTGAGAGGTTGCTATAAAGCAACAATATTGGGAATAAACCTTCTCGCGAAATTAATTCGACCAAGAAAGCTCTGCAAGCCTTTCTTATGTGCAGGCAGTGGTAAATCTAGAATTGCAGAGACTCTTTCTAGGTCAATAGAAATACCTTACTTTGAGACAATATGTCCCAAGAGTTTACTTTTGTGAACAGAAAATATGCATTTCTTCAGGTTCAAAGAAACTCCAAACTCTCTGCATCTCTAGAAAATCTAATTCAAGTGATCAAAATGTTCATTAGAATCTTTAAAAAAAATAGTTATATCATCTCAATATACCAGAACTATTTTGTTCATAAGGCCATGAAAGGTCATATCCATTACCCTCTGAAAGGTTGCCCCTGCATTGGACAATCCCAATGGTATCTTCCTGTAGGCCGTGGTACCCCACTTAGTTGTAAATGTAGTTTTATATTGGTCTTCCTCCTTCACTAGAATCTAGTTATAGCTTGAGTATCCATCCAACAAAGAAAATCTGTCAGAACCAGAAATAGTATGTAAAATTTGTTCCATTAAAGGAAGAGGATAGTGATCTTTTAGTGAAGCTTGATTTAGATCATAGAAATTAACACAAAGTATAATCTATCCGTTCTTCTTTCTAACTACTGCTAAGTTGGAGACCCAAGATGTATTTTTTATAGGGAATATTATATTGCTCTCAATTAACTTGTTCAGCTCATCTTTCATTAGGTGCTCAAGTTTTGGGTTAAGGGGTCTTTCTCTCTGCCTAACAGGCTTGGCATTAGGCTCTAACTCAATGGTATGATGAGATTAAACAGGATCAAACCCTCTTAAATATTTATACTCCCATGCAAAAACATCACTAAACTCTTAACATAACTGAATAAAAGACTGTTGTTCACCTTTAGTGCATACCTTTCCCAACTTAAGCAGTTTACCTTTGAATATCTTTAATGTCTCATAGTGTTCCTGCTTCATAATCATGCTGCATTTGTCTTTTCTGACCTGATCATCTGAGTTAAAAACATATTCTAATGTTACTAATCCCTTGGGAATCTTATTAGAGTTGAGTTGTACAATTTTGTTGTCATATTGCTGCTGCCACTTCTGTTGGTTATCAGCTACAAATTCTACTTCTGCAATTAGAAAACTCTAAATTTTCTCATCGCTATCAAAAACCTACCAACTCACAGTATTGTTAGGTATAGATGGTCTAACAACCATTTTTACATATGGCTGTACCTCTATGTTATGCATTTCATTCAGAATCTCAAAGTGAGATCGTAAGGTAGCAATCCTATCTACATGTTTATTTTGTTTTCTAGGAATTGAAAGTAAATTAAAAGCATCAAAAATTTCAATTGAATCCCAAACTCGATTCTTGTACTTTTTAAGCAGGTCATTTTTAGTAACATTGAAGTTTCTCACCTAATTTACAATCAACTTAGAATCACCATAAGCTTGTAATCATTTTATACCTCTTTTTTGAGCCCATTCTAAACCATGAATTAGGGCTTTGTATTCAGCCACATTGTTTGTGTAGCTAAAAGAAAACCTCAATGTTGAATAGTACCTATCTCCATCAGGTGAAATAAGCATAGATCCTCCACTGGCACCTGCTTTACTCCTTGATCCATCCAAATACAGATTCCAAAGTTGATCCTCTTGTTGTTTAGGTTGTGTTTGATCCTTAACTAGATTTGGAATCACTGCATCAGGTTCATGTATAATGTAAATACCTAATTGTACCTCATCAATGTGACAAAAAGGGTCATCTTCATGATCCTCAGCTGCCCACTCATCTAGATTAAGTTCTTCAGTAGGTGTTCTAGGGTCTAGGATCATGGATTGATCCTCCTGCCCATGGTGTGATGTAGAGGTTAGCATTTATTGGGCTAGGGACATATGGCTCAACATGGCCTTTGATAAGAGGCTCAGATTGTATGGTTACTTTCGTACCATATCTTGTTCTAAAGAACAAATGGGACCAATCAAAAGATAAAATCCCACCCAACTTGGTAGTGAAGTCCCTAGAAAGGCAAATAGCGATGTGAGGTGGTAGGTCTATGATATGAATGTCCTGATGGATTACAAAATTAGGACTGGCATGCAAGGTAAAAGGTAGATTTCTTATTATCCCAACAATATTAATAGTAGACCCATCTAGTTGGACTACTCCTTTTGATAGGGGTTCATAAACTAATCCCAATCTATCAGCTAGACTCTTGGGCATGACAGAACTGCTTGCTTCATAATCTATCATACAATTATGAACAAGTTTGTCACCAATAATCAAACTTAGGTAAAAAGGAGGGGGTTTTACCTCTTGAGCTTGCTATTCGTTTTTAATTTCTAGGCTATTTGCAAGTACCACTTTAGCATTTTCTTAGCTAGTAGCTTTAGAGAAGGAAAGCTCATCTAAAGCTTCTTGTAATAAGTCCTTTTGACTGGGAATGTGCAATGCATCCATCACTAATATATTGACAGTGGCTTTCTTGAGGTGATCAACAACATTGAAGGAAACATGACTTACCTTTTGCTATCCTTTAACAGCAACAACAACATTTTGCCTTTGTGAAGGTTGTGATTGCAACTTAGGCTAATCTTTTTAGGTACATCTTGAGTTCTTTGCAAAATTTACACCTTTGGTTATGCTGTAGGAATAGTCTGTGATGAAGAAGCTTGAAATTTGTCCTTGGCAGGCTGCTATTGCACATTTACATCTTGTTGTTCTACGTCTACAACCCTCTTTCTTGAACTTGTGTTGGTTGAAATAGGTGTATTTGGCTGATTTTGTCTTTGAGGGTAATTTACACCACAAAATTTAGTGCCTTGATAGTTCATTAAGGCTACATTAGCATTAACTTGTTGAGATGAAGCTTCATTTGAGACACCTTCCAAACTAGCATAACTATTTTGGATCATAAGAGCCTGATTCCTTACAACATTTGTACATGCAACTTGGTTATGGGTCTGGTGACATGGATAACACCAGTCATGGTCTTGTGCCATGTTGTTCTGAGGGGGTAAAAGGTCTTTTGAAGTGTTGGCAGTATTAGGATTATAGGACTAGAAATGTCTAGGGTTGTAATTTCTTCTTTGGCCTTGAGGATTATCTTGGAAAGGAAACCTATTTATCTAATTAGACTGATACAGGGCTTGGTAAAGCATATGTTCTTGGCTAATTTGCTTCTTGATATTAACAAATTCATTGCTAATAGTCTTGCTAAAGGATTATAACATGCCCTTTAACTCTTGGATTTATTTTGGACTGGGCTAGGACAGTGGTTTCCTAAACTACAGTCTAATATTCTATTGCTACAACTGGCAGGACATCAACCAAAGGAGGTATGGCCATGGGCATAGATGGCTAAATTTCTAGAAAATTGGGTAAAGGAGGCCTCAGGGCTATTTTCCCTACTTGAATAAGATAATTTTCTACTCTAATGGCTACATCATAAGACCCAGGAAGAGTAGTTCCACCCATAGACTGAATCATAATAGAAATTTTGCTATTTAAAGCTCTAAGATAGAATAAAAAGGCATGCTAAGATGTATGCTTTACAACTATGGGAATCCTATCCCAAGTTCTATGGAATTGGTAGTTGAAGTTTGCCATGTGCTCATGAGGAGCCCTCTTTCTGGTACTTTACAGCCAAATCAATGACATATGGTCAGATTTGTCTTGAAAATGTTGATGCAATCCATCTCTCAAGTTGTCCCATGATGTGATCGAGCCTACTGCAAGTCCTCTAAACCACTACAAAGCCTTCCCTTTCAACGATGCAGCCAAAAGCCTTAGTGCTACATTCTCCTTAGTGATATTGTGCACTGAGCACAAGGTTGCCACATCTCGGATATGCTCAACAGGAGTAGTATGATTTCTCCGGTAAAGAACAACAAGCCTTTGGGGGCTGCCACAGGAATGTAGTCATAATGTGCAATGTTTAATGGGATGCCCCCATTAGACATTGTAAATGTGAAGTTTTTAGGAATCATTGGTATCTGAACTATCAACAGTGGGCTCCTGCTTCTCTAACTGGAGTCGGAGGGCTGAATCTTGGAGGTGTAGACTTTGATCTCCTTGATGAATCAACTATTCTACTTGCTAATCTACCTCTTCTTCTCAGCAAAGATAACTACAAATAGTCAAATGGATCTGAACTAGATCTAGTTTTCATAAGCTGGATACACTAGATCTGCATGCAAGACCAGAAAGTTTCAGCGCCGAGTATACTTGTAAAAAGCCTCCAAAGGTTAGAACATTGTTGCATATACCAGAACAACATCTTTAAGAATTGAAAAAACTTCTCTGAGAACACTTTTAGAGTCCCACCAGGCATGCCAAAAATTGTTATCAATCAGATATGTACCCTATGCTAAGTTATTCAATTTAACTATCTGTTGACACATGGGAACACTCCTAGGCCTATGGGTTGCCTAAACTCGAAGTGAACGTCAAGAGTGAGATGGTTCTCTTAATGATTTTTCCTAATCTAAATGATTTGCAGAGGGAAAAGGTGAGAGGATGAACTGAAATGGAAATCAAACTTAAACATAATATCTCTAAACTTTAATCTATCTGAATGCTTTCAGCCACAAACAACCCTTCAAACATAATGTTTCATGACCTCACCTAGAACATTTGATCCAAAAAATAATTTATAAGAAGGTTCAAACTGCAAACATGAAGCAAAAAGATGAAATATTAAAGATCTGCTATATTGAACTAGGAGTACAATGAAAAATATAAACTGAGTCAAAGTCTGTCTACAAACTCTCTACCTATGCTCAAGAGAGAAGAAACAATGATATCAACTGCCTGAGAAAGAGCTAGATTTCTCCAATATATGCCTACAGAATGATCTCTCTGGAAAAGTTGGGAAAAAGCTCCTAAAATTAGTTATAATGATCCATTTTTGAGCTCCATAAAAAAGCCTAAAAAACTATGCCAAATTATCTCTGAAACTGAAGAAAGAAACTGCCAAAAAGCCCTCCATGGTGGTCCCACCAGAAAAAATGCTTTATCTGCCCAATAAGACTCCATTTTTGTTCATATCTACCTAAAAGAAAGAAAACTCAAAAAAAAAAGATATTGTTTGCTTTACTTGTATTAACTGCACAAATAATGTATATTTTAAAGCAACTTATAGACACATTGCTTTAAAACATGATTTTACAATGAATTGCAGTTTTGTCTTTTCCTCAATTTGATCCTGATTTGATCTTTCACAAAAAAACAATACAAGGCTTTGATTTTGCTCATGCCAAGCGTATTACATCTTATGAGCATTTGATTTTTCTATAAAAAAACCATAAAATATACAACAAGGCATATATATGGTTGTACAAAAGTAGAAGCCTATAAGGCTTACCCTCCAAATGATCTACAAAAAATTATCCAGGGGCATATGAGGTTCACAACTAAGGGACCTAGAACATATGGTATGTACATTATCTTCAAAGGGGACTAAAGTGGTTTTTAAGGCATCAAGCCTTAGCATAGAATATGCAAAGGGACCTAAGGTTTTCAACACCATTCTAAGTCTTAAGACATAGGCATAAGGATGGACAAGATACCATGATGGGTTTTAGTTTGGGAAATGAAAAATAAACTTGTAAAAGCTAATCACAAAACAACATTCGCCCTACTTTCTCAAGCTCATTTTGACTTGCAATTTTTTTATGAAGGCTCTTTGCTCCAACCACCATAGGGTTAGGGTCTAGAGTTTGAAACCCTCATTTCCTCTGTGTCAGAGCATGATCATTTTGAAGATTTCAATAGGAAACAAAAGGTAAACTTTCCTATTATCTTCATGGTATCCATATCTTTCATTTATCTTTGATTTTCTCTGGTTCTCTAGTTATCATTGGTCATAGTTGTGACTCCTTTCCTAATGCATTTTATTGTTCTCTGTTTCTCTAGTCATCATTTCCCTGTCTCTGTTGCTTTGAGCTGCCATGGAACCCATTGCAAAGAAAAAAACTCTCACGGCCTTCAAAAAACACAACTTACTTAGAACAATAGGTAAGGTTTTAACTTGTCAATCTGATTAATACTCTATGTATTTTGCATCATTAGATGCCACAGCTATAACAATATGTTATTTCTAAGCATGAAATGAAGTTGAAAGTCTTCACTTTCTTTTACATCTGTAAATTCCTTCAAAATAGAGTCTTCTCTATATCTAGCCACAACTTCTAATGATATTCTGAGCTTGTTTGAGTTCAAATGGTTTCAAAAATCTTCTCTTCCTTCTATGTTATGAAGCTTTTTCTATTTAAATCAATATGGGTTTTGATGTTTGTGTACAAGAAAATGCATCCAAACATATATCTTTCTGTGGGTCTGCTTGTATGAGGCCGCAACTATTTACTCCTGTGTTTGTAACTTTTCTTAAAAACCCAGATGGGTTCAAACTCTCAAGAAAATAGGGCCTTCCTTTTCCATAGACCACGGCCATGTATGACATCTTTGAGTATTTTTGGGAACAAACCCCCAAGTGGGTTTTAACATAACATACAAAATAGGCTTCATTTATCATTTCCTGTATCTTTCTTTATTATTTGGGCTTCAATCTTTTCATTCTCCTTAGTATTTATCTTTTAAACTAAAAACCCCAAATGTGTTAAAATGGCTAAGAGGAAAACTCAGACCCTGGTTGTGACCTTTCCTCTAGCACTATGTGAGATCAATGCTTGATATTGATGTTCCTTTTGTCATTACTTTCTGAATATTATTCTTTGACTAAACCTTGGAATTGTAGATGCAAAAATACAATTAGGGCTTCAAAGAAACTACAATCTTTGGTAGCAGATCTGACTTTTCAATTTATGTATATGCAAAACAAATTCTAACTCTTTTATTTCACCTGTAGATGCTATTTTTCTATGATATGGCAGTACATTTACTTAGGACCTTCACCACAAGATAAATATATAAATGTTTTTTTGATCTTTTGTAATTGTATATGAACATTGAGGCTCCATTATTTGGGTATGATGAAATATAACAGATGGAATACATGTCCTCATTTCTTGAATTCTTCAGTAGCTGAATATAAGCATTAGAATTGTAAAGTGTATTTTGATACTCATACAGTTATATCTTCGTCATGCTCCGGCATATTTACTATTTGGTTTACTATGCCATTTCAAATGTGTTCTCAGACATTCTCTTATAACTATCATTCAAATGTGGTATTTTTTATTTATTCTGTATGACATGACATAATATTGTTGTCCATCTATACTCATCAATTTGTTCAATCATGTATAAAATGATATTCATTCTTACAACTGATGCTATTCACATGCTATGACTAAAACCTTTATACATCATTGGATGATGTTCATTTGCAACTATGTTTGGCATACAAATGTTATGACTGTACCTATAACCTCTGATTCTTTAGCTTTTCCACTATGCATATGATAATTCCTTTTTTGCATCTACCTTAGTTGCACACAAACATTATGAAAGATACTTTGGATGAAAATGGTTATAAGGGACCTGCCATGCCTTTACTCTATTTTAGACACTATTGATCTATCTTGGAAAAGTTCACTACATATACATGGTTGTCACTTCTTCTCTTGAAGTGATCATTATAGATGGGGCAATGAACTTGGAGTTCATGTACTCACTAGATGAGACACTCTTTCAGCTGAATATGAATATGCATTTCAATTCTATTTCCCTTGAGGTTTAGGGGTAGCATGTTGGGCTCAACCCTTGTGGGAGCCCACTTTACATCAGATGCTAAATTGGTCTTCACAACAGCAACATGATTCCACCTATACCTACATAGGAAACAAACATGTTAGATAAAATCAATGAAGCTCAATGATTGTTCCTCTTTCAGTCTCTCTTGCATGTGAATTATTTGTATTTGATTTAGTGCACCATAGGCAATGTATTATGCCTCTGTCGATAGGCACATAGGGAACTCGTAACTACAACTCTAACAAATCTCTTCCATTCCTGCAAGTTCTTATGAAGGTCGAGAGCAAGGATAGAAAACAAACTCAGAAACTGAAAGCATTGAATAGGCAATGATGACTATGTTCTATCCCTTTCTTATTTCTAGATGCATATTATATTTCATATGTTTGTACTAGTTCAGCTATTCCCACAGCGTTTGTGGTACATTTGATCTGTTATGTTTTCATTCAATGCAATGCTTATTCCATTTGTGTATCTCATTTGTAAAATTGAATAATCATTGTAATGAAATCAAACACCTTATCTCTCAAGAAAAAATTTGCAATTCAATGAATGATTAACTGAAACCTTTTTCCTCTATTGTAACCGTGCATCATAAATGAATCCTTCAAGCACTCCAACTATGGAAAACAAAATAATAGGCAAATGTTAAAAAGTTTCTCATCTAAAATGAACTGAATGTACTCCAGCTCTACCAATTTGGGTTGTAGAGAAAAATTGGTAACATTTCTGGCGACTTCTGCTATGTGCTTGCCTACTGAGCATCAAGACAAGTTGCCTTAAAGTATCCATTAGGCATTGAGTCATACTCTACTCATTTTAACTCAGAAATCATTAAAACTCAACATTTCAAACTACTCAAAATAGAAGCAGAAAACTAAACCAAACCAAACTGAAAGCAAACTAAAAGGCCCTGATGGCCAGAAAACATGTGTAACAGTAGTTAGGGAAACAAAACTACTGAAAAGAAATGTGCATGAAGCACTTATTAACAACAACACTAGTCTACTATGGTACAAAGTAGCACTTATCTTCAGAGGCAATGTTTGAGGTGGATCTCATTAACTGGGATAGCTAGCACTGCTCTGCTTAACTTGGAAAGTTGAAATGTATTGTTTTCCTTGCACTCTATGATTACATAAGGGCCTTCCCAAATTGCATTGAACTTGGAATGTTTTCTAGGTCTGCTTCTCAATTCACTCCATTTGAAAACCAAATTACCAACAATGAAGCTTCTTGGTCTTGCCCTCTTAGCAAAGGAACACTTCATTTGAGCTTGATAGATTTCAAGCTTCCTCAAGGCTTCTTTTCTAGTTTCCTCTAATTCCATAAGTTGAGCTAGCCTTACTACTAAAGGTTGTTCCTCTAATAGCTCAAGTTATTCAATGAAAGTCAAAGTTGGTAATTCTACTTAAATAGGTAATTTATCCTCCTTACCGTAAGTGAGCACATATGGAGAACAACCAATAGCTCTCTTTGGAGTAATCATGTCAGCCTGAAGAGCTAACTTGAACTTTTCACACCATGTCCTCTAGTTGTCTTCAGTGGTCTTTTTGATGATCTTTATTAGGTTCTTATTGGTAGATTATGTCTGCCCATTACCCTATGGGTAGTAATTAGATGATGTATTCAAAAAGATGTTATTTTTTACAGACCAATCTGAAATCTTTAAACCAATAAAAGCTAAATCATTCTCAGAGAGAATTAAATCTAGGGTACCAAATTGGGATACCAAATCCTAATAGAAGCATAAAATAGAAGATTCATTTGTGTCTTTCAAAGCAATAGCCTTGGCCCACTTAGTAAAATAGTCTGTAGTAGTTAGAATCCACTTGTGGCCTACACTTGAAGGTAGATTTATTGGTCCAATGAAGTCAAGACCCCATTTAGCAAATGGTAGTTCTACTTTGATAGGATGTAGAGGTAAGGCTGCATGCCTTTGCTTACCTGCAAACAATGAGTATTTTTTACACCTTCTCACCCAAGCAAATGCATCCTTAAATAGATCTAGCTAGTGATAACTAGCCTGCATGATTTTCAAGGCTATTGTCCTTGAAGCAAATGTCCTCTTGAAGATCCATTGTGGAAATCTTCTAGCAGTTTATCAACATTATCTAATTCAATACATCTAAGAAATACACCATTAAAATCTTTTCTATACGAAACACTTTCAATAATAGCATGAGTATCTTGTAACCTGTAATACCTTCTTCTTGTCCTATCCAAACCTTTAGGGCATTCACTAGTCTGCAAATAGTGAATCATTTATTGCACCCAACTATTCGTAGGAGCTGGAACAACAACTGGTTCATTGTTACTTAGCACTGGGTCACCAGTTTCTACTTGTTCTTGGCTATCCTCTCTATTTCTAGAAAGTTGCTTGCATAAGCCCTTGCCCCTAACCACCTTAGTTACCTTAATGTTGACATCAAATTCCATAACCTTTGTTACCCAACCAGCGCTTTTATCATTTATTTCTCTGTTAAGTAGAAAATCCTTGATAGATGGGTGAGCAACTATCAATAGAATTTTTTTATTAGAGAGCATATGTCTAATTTTTTGAGGCTTTTAACAATAGAAAAAACATGATTCTCATTAAATAAATACTTTACCTCATAATCATGCAATACCTGGCTAAAAAATGCTACTAGGTACACCAAGCCTTCATCATTTTGTTGGGACAACATGGCTAAGATGGTATCAACCCCCCCAAAGGCATATAGAATGAAATATTTCTCGTAGTTGGGATTAATGAGGGTAGGGGTAGCTATGAGAACTTCTTTGATCTGCTCGAACCTTCTCTTACCTTCCTTAGTCCAATTGAAAGGTATATTCTTTTTTATCATGGATGTGAGAGGTTACAATAAAGAAGTAATATTGGGATTAAACATTCTCATGAAATTAATTCTACCAAGAAAGCTCTGCAAGCCTTTCTTATGTGCAAGCATCGGTAAATCTAGAATTGCAGAAACTCTTTCTGGGTCAATAGAAATACCTTGATTTCAGACAATATGTCCCAAGAGGTTACCTTCATGAACATAAAATATGCATTTCTTCAAGTTTGGAGAAACTCCAAACTCTCTGAATCTCTGGAAAATCTACTTCAAGTGATGAAAAAGTTCATTAGAATCTTTTGAAAAAAACAATTATATCATCTAAATATACCAGAACTATTTTGTTCATAAGGCCATGAAAGGCCATATCCATTTCCCTCTGAAAGGTTTCCCCTGCACTGGACAATCACAATGGCATCTTCCTGTAGGCCATGGTACCCCACTTATCTATAAATGCAGTTTTATATTTGTCTTCCTCCTTTGCCAGAATTTGGTTATAGCCTGAGTATCCATCTAGCAAAGAAAATCTGTGAGAACCACAAACAGTTCATAAAATTTGTTCCATTGAAGGAAGAGGATAGTGATCTTTTAATGAAGCTTGATTTAGATAATGGAAATCGACACAAAGTCAAATCTCTCCATTCTTCTTTCTTACTGGTACTAAGTTGGAGAACCAAGATGTATGTTTTATAGTCTGAATATTATACTGCTCTTAATTAACTTGTTTAGCTTAGCTTTCATCAGGTGCCATGTTTTGGGTTACGGGGTCTTTGTCTCTACCTAATAGGCTTGGCATTAGGCTCTAACTGAATGGTATGCTAAGCTAAACTAGGATCAAACCCACTTAAATCTTTATACTCCCATGCAAAAACATCACTAAACTCTTGACATAACTAAATAAAAGGTTGTTGTTCACCTTTAGTGCATACCTTTCTCAATATAAGTAGTTTACCTTTGAATATCTCTAATGTTTCATAGTGTTCCTGCTTCACAGCCATGCTGCATTTGTCTTTTTTGACCTGATCATCTGAGTTAAAAATAGATTCTAATGTTACTAATCCCTTGGGTAGCTTATTAGACTTGAGTTTTACAATTTGGT
Source organism: Cunninghamia lanceolata (assembly GCA_027924645.1). Classification (NCBI taxonomy): domain Eukaryota; kingdom Viridiplantae; phylum Streptophyta; class Pinopsida; order Cupressales; family Cupressaceae; genus Cunninghamia; species Cunninghamia lanceolata. The sequence goes on along the minus strand of BSBN01001237.1, from coordinate 1,970,576 downwards.
TTTCAAATTGCTGTTGCCACTACTGCAGGTTATCAACTGCAAATTCTGCTTCTGCAATCAAAAAACTCAAAATTTGTTCATCGTTGTCAAAAACCTACCAACTAACAGTATTGTTAGGTACAGATGGTCTAACAACCATTTTTACATATGGTTGTACCTCTATGTTATGGATTTCCTTCAGAATCTCAAACTGAGTTCCTAAGGCAGCAAGCCTATCTGCATGTTTATTTTGGTTTATGGGAATTGAAAGCAGATTAAATGCATAAAAAATTTCAATTGAATTCAAAAATAGATGCTTGTACTTTTTAAGAAAGTCATTTATAGTAACATTCAAGTTTCTCACCTAATTTACAATCAACTCAGAATCACCATAAGCTTGTAATCATTTTATACCTCTTTTTCGAGCCCATTCTAAACTACGAATCAAGGATTTATATCCAGCCACATTATCTGTGCAGCTGGAAGAAAACCTCAATGTTGAATAGTACCTATCTCCATTAGCTCAAATAAGCATAGCTCCTCCACTGGCACCTATTTCACTCCTTGATCCATCGAAGTACATCTTCCAAAGTGGATCCTCTTGTTGTTCAGGTTGTGTTTGATCCTTAGCCAGATTTGGAATGACTACATCAAGTTCATGTATCATGTAAATGCTTAATCCTACCTCATTAGTGTGATGGAAAGGGTCATCTTCATGATCCTCGGCTGGCCACTCATCTATATTAAGTTCTTTAGTAGGTGTACTGTGGTCTAGGATCATGGATCGATCCTCTTGCCCATGGGTGATGTAGAGGTTAGCATTTATTGGGCTAGGGACATATGGATCAACATGGTCTTTGGTAAGAGGCTTAGACTATATGGTTACTTTCGTACCATATCTTGTTCTACAGAACAAATGAGACCAATCAGAAGATAAAAACCCACCTAACTTGGCAGTGAAGTCCCTAGAAAGGCAAATAGCAAAGTGAGGTGGTAGGTCTATGATATGAATGTCCTGATGGATTGCAAAATTAGGACTTGCATGCAAGGTAAGAGGCAGATTTCTTATTATCCCAGTAGTATTAATAATAGACCCATCTAGTTGGACTACTCCTTTTGACAGGGGTTCATAAACTAATCCCAATCTATCAGCTAGACTCTTGGGCATGACAGAACTGCTTGCTCCAGAATCTATCATACAATTATGAATAAGTTTGTCACCAATAATCAAACTTGGGTAAAAAGGAGGGCATTTTACCTCTCGAGCTTGTTGTTCATTCTTGATTTTTGGGCTATTTGTAGGTGCCACTTTAGCCTTTTCTTGGTTGGTAGCTTTAGAGAGGGAAAGATAAACTAAAGCTTCTTGAAATAAGTTCTTTTGACTAGGAATGTGCAATGCATCCATCACTGATATATTGATAGTGGCTTTCTTGAGGTGATCAATAACATTGAAGGAAACATGACTTACCTTTTGCTATCCTTTAACAGTAGCAACAACATTTTACCTTTGTGAAGGTTGTAATTGCACCTTGGGCTGATCTTTTTTAGGTATATCTTGAGTTCTTTGTAGAATTTGCACCTTTGGTTGTGATGCAGGAACAGTTTGTGATGAAGAAGCTTGAAATTTGTCCATTGTAGGCTACTGTTGTACATTTACAGCTTGTTGTTCCAGGTCTACAGCCCTCTTTTTGACCTTGTGTTGCCTGAAACAGGTGTATTTGGCTGATTTTGTCCTTGAGGGTAATTTACACCACAAAATTTAGTGCCTTGCCAGTTCATTAAGGCTACATCAGCATTAACTTGTTGAGTTCAAGCTTCATTCAAGACACCTTCCAAACTAGCATAACTATTTTGCACCATAAGAACCTAATTCCTTACACCATTTGTACATGCAGCTTGATTATGGGTCTGGTGACATGGATAACACCAATGATAGTCTTGTGCCATGTTGTTCTGAGTGGGTACAAGCTCTTTTGAAGTGCTGGCAGCATTAGGATTATAGGACTGGAAAGGTCTAGGGTTGTAATTTCTTCTTTGGCCCTAAGGATCATCTTGGAAAGGCAACCTATTTGTCTGATTAGACTGATACAGGGCTTCGTAAGGCTTATGTTCTTGGCTGATTTGCTTCTTGGTATTAACAAATTCATTGCTAATAGTCTTGTTAAAGGATTGTAATATGCGCTTTAACTCTTGGATTTCTTGGGACTGGGCTAGGACAATAGTTTCTTGAACTGTAGCCTGATATCCTATTGCATAAACTAGTGGGACAGCAGCCAAATGAGGTACGGCCATGGGCACAGATGGTTGAATATATAGAAAAATGGGTACAAGAGGCCTCAGGGCTATTTTCCCTGCTTGAATAATGTAATTTTCTTCTCTAATGGCTACATCATAAGACCCAAGAAGAGTAGTTCCACCCATACTCTGAATCATAACAAAAATTTTGCTATTTAAAGCTCTAAGATAGAACAAAAAGGCATACTGAGATGTAGGCTTTACCACTATGGGAATCCTATCGTAAGTTCTGTAGAATTGGTATTTGAAGTCTGCCATGTGCTTGTGAGGATCTCTCTTTATGGTAGTTAACTGCTCAATCAATGACATATGGTCAAATTTGTCTTGAAAATGTTGATGCAATCCATCTCCCAATTCAACCCATGATGCGATCAAGCCTACTACAAGTCCTCTAAACCACTGCAAAGCCTTCCCTTTCAATGATGCAGCCAAAAGCCTTAGTGCTACATTCTCCTGAGTGATATTGTGAATTGAGCACAAGGTTGCCACATCTTGGATATGCTCAACAAGACTAGTATGATCTTCTCTGGTAAAGAACAACAAGCCTTTCAGGAATGCAATAGGAATGTAGTCATAATATGTAATGTTTAATGGCCTGCCCCCATTAGATGCTACAAATGTGAAGTTTCTAGGAATCATTGGTATTTGAACTATTAGGAGTGGACTCCTGCTTCTCTGTATTGGAGTCAGAGGGCTGAATCTTGGAGGTGTGGACTTTAACCTCCTTTATGAATCAACTATTCTACATGTTGATCTACCTCTTCCTCTTGGCAGAGATAGCTGCAAATAGTCAAATGGATCTGAACTGGATTTGGTTTTTATAAGCTGGATACACTAGATCTACATGCAAGACTAGAAAGTTACGTCACCAGGTATACTTGTAAAAAGCCTCCAAAGGCTAGAACTCTGCTACATATACCAGAACAACAGCTTTAAGAATTGAAAAAACTTATCTCAGAACACTTTTAGAGTCCCACCGGGCATGCCAAAAATTGTTATCAATCAGATATGCACCTTATACTAAGTTATTCAATTTAACTATCTTTTGACACATGGGAACACTCGTATGCCTATGGGTTGCCTAAACTCGGAGTGAACCTCCAGAGTGAGCTGGGTCTCCTAATAATTTTTCCTAATCTAAATGATTTGCAGAGGGAAAGGTGAGAGGATTAACTGAAATGGAAATCAAACTTAAATAGAATATCTCTAAACTTTAATCTATCTGAATTCTTTCACCCACAAACATCCCTTCAAAGATAATGTTTCACAACCTCACCTAGAACATTTGATCCAAAAAAAATTATAAGAAGGTTTAAACTAAACACATAATATAACCAGTATCATATGAATTATCTGCATACAGTTTCACAGTCATGAGACATAACAAAGGACATAGTACTGTCACAATGAAACATCAGATCAAAAGGTACAAATATGAAGCAAAAAGATGAAATAGGAAAGATCTAGTATATTGAACTAGAAGGAGTACAAGGAAAAATATAAACTGAGTCAAAGTCTATCTACAAACTCTCTACCTGTGCTCAAGAGAGAAGAAACAATGAGATCAGTTGCCTGAGAAAGAGCTAGTTTTCTCCAATATATGCCTGCAGAATGATCTCTCTGGAAAAGTTGGTAAAAAGCTCCTAAAAATATTTATACTGATCTCTTTTCAAGCTCCATAAAAAAGCCCCAAAAAATATGCCAAACTATCTCCCAAAGTGAACAAAGAAATTGCCAGAAAGCCCTCCAAGGTGGTCCCACCAGAAAAAATGCTTTATTTGCCCAATAAGACTCCATTTTTGTCCATATCTACCTAAAAGAAAGCAAACTATAAAAAAATAAGATATTGTTTGCTTTACTTGTTTTATCTACACAAATAATGTATATTTTAAAGCAATTTATAGACACATTTCTTTAAAACATAATTTTACAATGAATTATAGTTTTGTCTTTTCCTCAATTTGATCCTGATTCGATCTTTCACAAAAGAACAATACAAGGCTTTAATTTTACTCATACCAAGTGTATTACATCTTATGAGCATTTGATTTTTCTATAAAAAACCATAAAAAAATACAACAAGGCATATATATGGTTGTGCAAAAGTAGAAGCCTATAAGGCTTACCCTCCAAATGATCTGCAAAGAATTATCTAAGGGCATATGAGGTTCACAACTAAGGGGCGTAGAGCATATGGTATGCACATTATCTTCAAAGAGGACTAAAGTGGTTTTTAAGGCATCAAGCCTTAGCATAGAATATGCAAAGGGACCTAAGGTTTTTGACACCATTCTAAGTCTTGAGACTTAGGCATAAGGATGTACAAGATACCACGATAGGTATTAGTTTGGACAATGAAAAATAAACTTAATGTGATAAAAATGCCCATTGAACTTAGGGCAAGATGTAAACCCTAATCAAAAAACAACATTTGCCCTATTTTTTTTGGGCTCATTTTGACTTGCAATTTTTTGATGATGGCTCTCTGCCCTAGCCGCCATAGGGTTAGGGTTTGGAGCTTGAAACCCTCATTTCCTCTATGTCAGAGCATGATTTTTTTGAGGATTTCAATAGGAAACAAAAGGTAAACTTCCCTATTATCTTTGTGGTATCCATCTCTTTCATTTATCTTTGATTTTCTCTGGTTCTCTAGTTATCATTGCTCATGGCTCTGACTCCTTTTTGATGCATTTTTTTGTTCTCTATTTTTCTTGTCATCATTTGCCTGTCTTTGTTGGTTTGAGCCACCATGGAACCCATTGCAAAAAAAAAACTCTCATGGCCTTCAAAAACATAACTTACTCAGAACAAAAGGTAAGCTTTTGACTTGTCAATCTGAATAATACTCTGTGTTTTTTGCATCATTACATGTCGCGGCTATAACTATATGTTATTTCTGAGCATATAATGAAGTCGAAAGTCTTCACTTTCTTTTACCATTGCAAATTCCTTCAAAACAGAGACTTCTCTATCTCTGGCCACGGCTTCTAATGATATTCTAAGCATGTTTGAGTTTAAATGATTTCAAAAATCTTCTCTTCCTTCTATGTTATGAAGCTTTTTCTATTTAAATCAATATGGGTTTTGATGTTTGTGTACAAGAAAATGCATCCAAACATATATCTTTCTATGGGTTTGCTTCTATGAGGCCGCAACTATTTACTCCTATGTCTGCAACTTTTCTTAAAAACCCAAATGGGTTCAAACTCTAAAGAAAATAGGGCCTTCCTTTGCCATAGGCCTCAGCCATGTATGACATCTCTAAGTATTTTTTGAAACAAACCCTCAAGTGGTTTTTAACATAACATACAGAATAGGCTTCATTTATTGTTTCTTGTATCTTTCTCTGTTATTTGGGCTTGAATCTTTTCATTCTCCTTTGTATTTATCTTTTAAACTCAAAACCCCAAATCAGTTAAAAGGGCTAAGAGTAAAACTCATACCCTGGCTGCGACTTTCCTCTAGCACTATGTGAGATCATTGCTTGATATTGATGTTCCTTTTGTCATTACTTTCTGAATATTATTCTTTGACTGAATGTTGGAATTGTATATGCAAAAATACAATGAGGGCTTCAAAGAAAATCCAATCTCAGGTAGTAGGTGTGGATTTTCAATTTCTGTATATGCAAAACAAATTCTAACTCTTTTATTTCCCCTATAGATGCTATTTTTCTATGATATGATAGCACATTCACTTAGGACATTCACAAGATAAATATATAAATGTTTCTTTGATCTTCTATAACTGTATTTGAACATTGAGGCTCCATTATTTCTCTTTGATGAAACGTAACAGATGGAATACATGTCCTCTTTTCTTGAATTCTTCTATAGCTAAATATAAGGATTAGACTTGCAAAGTGTATTTTGATACTCACACAGTTATATCTTCATGATGCTCCAGCATATTTACTGTCTAGTTTACTATACCATTTCAAATATGTTCTCAGACATTCTCTTATAACCATCATTCAAATGTGCTATTTTTTATTTGTTCTATATGACATGACATTATTGTTGTCCATCTATACTCATCAGTTTGTTCAATCATGTATAAAATAATATTCATTCTTACAACTGATACTATTCACATGCTATGACTAAAACACTTATACATCATTGGATGCTATTCATTCACAATTATGTTTGGCATACAAATGTAATGATTGTACCTGTAACCTCTAATGCTTTGGCTGTTCCACTATGCATATGATAATTCATTTTTTGCATCTGCCTTAGTTGCTTGCAAACATTATGAAAGATACTTTGGATGAAAATAGTTATAAGGTACCTATCATGCCTTTAGTCTATTTTAGACACTACTGATCTATCTTGGACAAGTTCACTACACATACATGGTTGTCACTTCATCTCTTGAAATGATGAATATATATGAGGAAATGAACTTGGCATTCATGTACTCACTTGATGAGACACTCTTTCAGCTGAATATGAATATGCATTTCAATTCTATTCCCCTTGAGGTTCAGAGGCAGCATGTTGGGCTCAACCCTTGTGGGAGCCCACTTTACACCACATACTGAATTGGTCTTCAAAATAGCAACATGATTTCACCTATACCTGTACAGGAAACAAACATGTTAAATAAAATTAGTGAAGCTCAATGATTGTTCCTCTTTCAGTCTCTCTTGCATATGAATGATTTTTATCTGATTTAGTGCACCATAGGCAATGTATTATGCCTCTGTTGATAGGCACATAGGGAACTCATAACTAGAACTCTAACAAATCTCTTCCATTCCTGCAGTTTCTTATGAAGGTCAAGACTAAGGACATAAAACAACCTCAGAAACCCAAAGCATTGAATAGGTAATGATGGCTATGTTCTATCCCTTTCTTATTTCGAAATGCATATTATATTTCATATGTTTGTACTAGTTTGGCTATTCCCACAACTTGTGTGGGACATTTGATCTCTTATGTTTTCATTCAATGCAATGCTTATTCCATTTGTGTATCTCATTTGTAAAATTGAATAATCATTGTAATAAAATCAAACAACTTATCTCTCAAGCAAAAATCTGCAATGCAATGAATGATTAACTGAAACCTTTTTCCTCTATTGTAACCATGCATCATAACTAAATCCTTCAAGCACTCCAACTATGTAAAACAAAATAATAGGCAAATGTTAAAAACTTTCTCATCTAAAATGAACTTAATGTACTATAGCTCTACCAATTTGGGCTATAGAGAAAAATTGGTAACATTTTTGGCAACTTCTGCTATATGCTTGCCTCCTAACCATTAAGACCAATTGCCTTAATCTGTCCATTGGGCATTGAGTCATACTCTACTCATTTTAACTCATAAATCATTGAAACTCAAAATTTCAAACTACTCCAAACAGCAGCAAAAAACTAAACCAAACCAAAATGAAAGCAAACTAAGAGGCCCTGATGGCCAAAAAACATGTGCAGCAGCACTTACAGAAATAAAACTAATGAAAATAAATGTGCATGAAGCACTTATTAATAGCAACACTAGTCTACTATGGTACAAAGTAGCACTTATCTTCAAAGGCAATGTTTGAGGATTAACTGGGATAGGTAGCACCTATCCACTTAACTCAGAAATTTGAAATGCATTATTTTCCTTGTACTTTGTGATTGCACAAGTACCTTCCCAAATTACATCGAACATGGAATGTTTTTCAGGTCTGCTTCTCAATTCATTCCATTTGAAAACCAAATCACCAATAATGAAGCTTCTTGGTCTTGCCCTCTTATCAAAGGAACTCTTCATTTGAGCTTGATGAATTTCAAGTTTCCTCAAGGATTCTTTTCTAGTTTCCTCTAATTCCATAAGCTGAGCTAGCCTTACTCCTAAAGGTTGTTCCTCTAATAGTTCAAGTTCTTTAATGAAAGTCAAAGTTGGTAATTTTACTTAAATAGGAAATTGAGCCTCCTTATTGTATGTGAGCACATATGGAGAACAACCAATAGCTCTCATAGGAGTAATCATGTCAGCCCAAAGAGCTAACTTCAACTTTTGATGCCATGTCCTCTAGTTGTCTTCAATGGCCTTTTTGATGATCTTTGTTAGGTACTTATTGGTAGATTTCGTCTACCCATTACCTTGTGGGTAGTAATTAGATGATGTATTTAAAAAGATGTTATTTTTGATAGACCAATTTGAAATCTTTAAACTAATAAAACCTAAACCATTATTATAAATAATTGAATCTGGGGTACCAAATTAGGATACCAAATCTTGATAGATGCATAAAACATAAGATTTATTTTCTTCTTTCAAAGCAACAACCTCGACCCACTTAGTAAAATAGTCTATAGCAATTAGAATCCACTTGTGGCCTTCACTTGAAGGTAGATTTATTGGTCCAATGAAGTTAAGACCCCATTTAGCAAATGGTTGTTCTACTTTGATAGGATGCAGAGGTAAGGCTGCAAGCCTTTGCTTACCTGCAAACAATGAGTATTTTTCACACCTTCTCACCCAAGTAAATACATCCTAAAACATATCTAGCTAGTAATAACCAGCCTGCATGATTTTCAAGGTTGTTGTCCTTGCAGCAAAATGTCCTCTTAAAGATCCATTGTGGAACTCTTATAGCAGTTTATCAACCTTATCTGATTCAATACATCTAAGAAATAAACCATTAAAATCTTTTCTATACAAAACACCTTCAATTATAGCATAAGGAATAGCTTGTAATTTGTAATACCTTCTTCCTGTCCTATGCAAACCTTCGAGGCATTCACCAGTCTACAGATAGTGAATCATTTGTTGCACCCAACTATTAGTAGGAGCTAGAACAACAACTAGTTCATTGTTACTTAGCACTGGGTTAGCATTTTCTACTTGTTCTTGGTTGTGCTCTACATTTCTAGAAAGCTGCTTGCATAAGCCCTTGCCCCTAACTAGCTTAGTTACCTTAATGTTGACATCAAATTCCATAACCTTTGTTACCCAACCATCTCTTTTATCATTTATTTATCTGTTAAGTAAAACATCCTTGATAGTTGGGTGGGCAACCATCAACTAAATTCTGTTATCGGACAACATATGTCTAAATTTCTTAAGGCTTCTAATAAGAGCAAAAATGTGCTTCTCAATAAATGAATACTTTACCTCATAATCATGCAATACCTGGCTAAAAAATGCTACTAGCTACTCCAAGACTTCATCATTTTGTTTGCACAACATGGCTAAGATGGTATCAACCCCCCAAAGGCATACAGAATGAAATATTTCTCATAGTTGGGATTAATGAGGGTAGGGGTAGCTATGAGAGCTTCTTTGATTTTCTCAAAGCTTCTCTTACCTTCCTTAGTTTAATTGAAAGGTATATTCTTCAATAGCATGCATATGAGAGGTTGCAATAAAGCAGAAATATTGGGAATAAACCTTCTCACAAAATTAATTCTGCCAAGAAAGTTGTGCAAACCTTTCTTATGTGTAGGTAGTAGTAAATCTAGAATTGCAGAAACTCTTTCTAGGTCAATAGAAATACCTTGCTTTGAGACAATATGTCCCAAGAGTTTACCTTCATGAACATAAAATATGCATTTCTTCAAGTTCAGAGAAACTCCAAACTCTCTACATCTTTAGAAAATCTACTTCAAGTGATCAAAATGTTTAGTAGAATCTTTTGAAAAAAATAGTTATATCATCTAAATATACTAGAACTATTTTGTTCATAAGGCCATGAAAGGTCATATCCATTGCACTCTAAAAGGTTGCACCTGCATTGGACAATCCCAATGGCATCTTTCTATAGGCCATGGTACCCCACTTAGTTGTAAATGTAGTTTTATATTGGTCTTCCTCCTTCACCAGAATCTAGTTATATCCCGAGTATCCATCCCTCAAAGAAAATCTATCAGAACTAGAAATAGTTTGTAAAATTGTTCCATTGAAGGAAGAGGATAGTGATCTTTTAATGAAGCTTGATTTAGATCATAGAAATCAACACAAAGTTGAATCTCTCCATTCTTCTTTCTGACTGGTACTAAGTTGGAGACCCAAGATGTATGTTTTATAGTCTGAATATTATACTGCTCTCAATTAACTTGTTCAGGTCAACTTTCATCAAGTGCTAATGTTTTGGGTTAAGGGGTCTTTGTCTCTACCTAACAAGCTTGGCATTAGGCTCTAACTCAATGGTATGCTGAGCTAAACTAGGATAAAACCCTCTTAAATCTTTATACTCCCATGCAAAAACATCACTAAACTCTTGACATAACTGAATAAAAGACTATTGTTCACCTTTAGTACATACCTTTCCCAACTTAAGCAGTTTACCTTTGAATATCTCCAATGTCTCATAGTGTTCCTACTTCACAATCATGCTGTATTTGTCTTTCCTGACCTCATCATCTGAGTTAAAAATAGATTCTAATGTTACTAATCCTTTGGGCAGCTTATTAGACATGAGTTGTATAATTTGGTTGTCATATTGTTGTTGCCACTATTGCTGGTTATTAGCTGCAAATTCTAATTCTGCAATCAAAAAACTCAAAATTTGCTCATTGTTGTCAATAACCTACCAACTTATAGTATTGTCAGGTATAGATGGTATAACAACCACTTTTTCATATGGTTTTACCTCTATGTTATGGATTTTATTCAAAATCTTAAACTGAGATCCTAAGACAGAAAGCCTATCTGCATGTTTATTTTGGTTTCTAGGAATTGAAAGCAGATTAAATGCATAGAAAATTTCAGTTGAATCCCAAACTCGATGCTTGTACTTTTTAAGCAGGTAATTTTTAGTAACATTCAAGTTTCTCACCTAATTTACAATCAACTCAAAATCACCATAAGCTTGTAAGCATTTTATACCTCTTTTTTGAGTCCATTCTAAACCATGAATCGGGGCTTCATATTCAGCCACATTGTTTGTGCAACTGAAAGAAAACCTCAATGCTAAATAGTACATGTCTCCATTAGGTGAAATAAGAATAGTTCTTCCACTGGCACCCATTTTACTCCTTGATCCATCAAGTATAGCTTCCAAAGTTGATCCTATTGTTGTTCAGGTTGTGTTTGATCCTTAGCTAGATTTGGAATCATTGCATCAGTTTCATGTATCATGTAAATGCCTAATCCTACCTCATCAGTGTAATGGAAAGGGTCATCTTCATGATCCTTGGCTGCCCACTCATCTAGATTAAGTTCTTCAATAGGTGTGCTAGAATCTAGGATCATTGATTGATCCTCCTACCCATGGGTAATGTAGAGGTTAGCATTTATTGGGCTAGCGACATATGGATCAACATGGTCTTTGGCAAGTGGCTTAGACTGTATGGTTACTTTCGTACCATATCTTGTTCTAAAGAACAAATGGGACCAATCAGAAGATAAAAACCCACCCAACTTGGCATTGAGGTCCCTAGAAACACAAATAGCAAATTGAGGTGGTAGATCTATGATATGAATGTCCTGATGGATTGCAAATTTAGGACTGACATGCAAGGTAAGAGGTAGATTTCTTATTATCCCAGCATTATTACCAATAGACCCATCTAGTTGGACTACTCCTTTTGACAGGGGTTCATAAACTAATCCCAATCTATCAGCTAGACCCTTGGGCATGACAGAACTACTTTCTCTAAAATCTATCATACAATTATGTACAAGTTTTTCACCAATAATCAAACTTAGGTAGAAATGAGGGTTTTTTACCTCTTGAGCTTGTTGTTTGTTCTTAATTTTTGGGCTATTTGCAAGTACCACTTTAGCCTTTTCTTGGCTAGTAGCTTCAGAGAGGGAAAGCTCAGCTAAAGCTTCTTGAAATAAGTCCTTTTGATTGGGAATGTGCAATGCATCCATCACTGATAAATTGATAGTGGCTCTCTTGAGATGATCAACAACATTGAAGGAAACAAGACTTACCTTTTGCTATCCTTTAACAGCAGCAACAACATTTTGCCTTTGTGAAGGTTGTCATTGCACCTTAGGCTAATCTTTTTTAGGTACATCTTGATTTCTTTGCAGAATTTGCACCTTTGGTTGTGCCACAGGAATAGTCTGTGATGAAGAAGCTTGAAATTTGCCCTTGGCAAGCTACTGTTGTACATTTATAGCTTGTTGTTCTAGGTCTACAACCCTTGTTTTTGACCTTGTATTAGCTAAAATAGGTGTATTTGGCTGATCTTGTCCCTGAGGGTAATTTACACCATAAAATTTAGTGCCTTGCCAGTTCATTAAGGCTACATCAACATTAACTTGTTGAGCTAAAGCTTCATCTAAGACACCTTCCAAACTAGCATAACTATTTTGCACTATAAGATCCTGATTCCTTACACCATTTGTACATACAGCTTGGTTATGGGTCTGGTGACATGGATAACACTAGTCACAGTCTTGTGCCATGTTGTTTTGAGCAGGTACAAGCTCTTTTAAAGTGCTGGCAGCATTAGGATTATAGGATTGGAAAGGTCTAGGGTTGTAATTTCTTCTTTGGCCTTGAGGATCAGCTTGGAAAGCTAGCCTATTTGTCTGATTAGACTGATACGGGGCTTGGTAAGGCTTATGTTCTTGGCCGATTTGCTTCTTGATATTAACAAATTCATTGCTAATAGTCTTGCTAAAGGATTATAGCATGCCCTTTAACTCTTGGATTTCTTGGGACTAGGTTGGGACATCAATTTCTTGAACTACAGCCTGATATCCTATTGCTGGAATTGGTAGGACAACAGCCAAAGGAGGTATGGCCATGAGCACAAATGGCTAGATTTCTAGAAAAATGGGTAAAGGAGGCCTCGGGGCTATTTTCCCTACTTGAATAAGGCAATTTTCTACTCTAATGGCTACATCATAAGACCCAGGAAGAGTAGTTCCACCCATAGACTGAATCATAATAGAAATTTTGCTATTTAAATCTCTAAGATAGAATAAAAAGGCATGCTGAGATGTAGGCTTTACCACTGTGGGAATCCTATCCCAAGTTCTGTGGAACCGGTAGTTGATGTCTACCATGTGCTCATGAGGAGCCCTCTTTATGGTACTTAACTTCTCAATCAATGACATATGGTTAGATTTTTCTTGAAAATACTGATGCAATCCATCTCCCAAGTCATCCCATGATGCGATCAAGCCTACTGTAAGTCCTCTAAACCACTGTAAAGCCTTCCCTTTCAATGATGCAGCCAGAAGCCTTAGTGCTACATTCTCCTAAGTGATATTGTGCACTAAGCACAAGGTTGCCACATCTTCGATATGCTCAATAGGAGTAGTATGATCTTCTGCGATAAAGAACAACAAGAGTTTGAGGGATGCAACAAGAACATAGTCATAATGTGTAATGTTTAATGGGCTACCCCCATTAGATGGTGCAAAAGTGAACTATCTAGGAATCATTTGTATTTGAACTATCAACAGTGGGCTACTACTTCTTTGTACTGGATTCAGAGGGCTAAATCTTGGAGGTGTGGACTTTGACCTCCTTGATGAATCAACTAGTCTACTTGCTGATCTACCTCTTCTTCTTGGTGGAGATAACTGCAAATAGCCAAATGGATGTGAACTAGATTTGGTTTTCATAAGATGGATACACTAGATCTGTATGCAAGACCAAAAAGTTGCGTCACTGGGTATACTTATAAAAAGCCTCCAAACGCTGGAACCCTGCTACATATACCAGAACAACAACTTTAAGAATTGAAAAAACTTCTCTAAGAACACTTTCAGGGTCCCACTAGGCATGCCAAAAACTATTATAAATCAGATATGCACCCTATGCTAAGTTATTTAATTTAACTATCTGTTGACACATGGGAACATTCCTAGGCTAGTGGGTTGCCTAAACTTGGAGTGAACCTCCAGAGTGAGATGGATCTCCTAATGATTTTTCCTAATCTAAATGATTTGCAGAGGGAAAAGGTGGGAGCATGAACTGAAATGGAAATCAAACTTAAATAGAATATTTCTAAACTTTAATCTATCTGAATGCTTTCACCCACAAACAACCCTTCAAACATAATGTTTCACGACCTCACCTAGAAAATTTGATCCAAAAAAAATTTATAAGAAGGTTCAAACTGAACACAAAATATAACCAGGATCATATGAATTATCTGCATACAGTTTCACAGTCATGAGACATAACAAAGGACATAGTACTATCACAATAAAACATCAAATCAAAATCTACAAATATGAAGCAAAAAGATGAAATAGGAAAGATCTGCTATATTGAACTGGAAGGAGTACAAGGAAAAATATAAAATGAGTCAAAGTCTATCTACAAACTCTCTACCTATGCTCAAGAGAGAAGAAACAATGATATCAACTGCCTAAGAAAGAGCTAGCTTTCTCCAATATATGCCTATAGAATGATCTCTCTGGAAAAGCTGGGAAAAAGTTCCTAAAAATAGTTATACTGATCCATTTTTGAGCTCCATAAAAAAGCCTCAAAAACTATGCCAAACTGTCTCCCAAACTGAAGACAGAAACTGCCAAAAATCCCTCCAAGGTGGTCCCATTAGAAAAAATGCTTTATCTGCCCAATAAGACTCCATTTTTGTCCATATATACCTAAAAGAAAGCAAACTCAAAAAAATAAGATATTGTTTTCTTTACTTGTTTTAACTGCACAAATAATGTATATTTCAAAGCAATTTATAGACACATTGCTTTAAAACATCATTTTACAATGAATTGTAGTTTTGTCTTTTCCTCAATTTGACCTTGATTTGATCTTTCACAAAATAACAATACAAGTATTTGATTTTACTCATGCCAAGTGTATTACATCTTATGAGCATTTGATTTTTCTATAAAAAACCATAAAAAATACAATAAGGCATATATATGGTTGTGCAAAAATAGAAGCCTATAAGGCTTACCCTCCAAATGATCTACAAAAAATTATCTAATGGCATATGAGGTTTACAACTAAGGGAACTAGGGCATATGGTATGTACATTATCTTCAAAGGGGACTAAATTATTTTTGAAGGCATCAAGCCTTAGCATAGAATATACAAAGGGACCTAAGGTTTTTGACACCATTATAAGTCTTGAGACTTAGGCATATGGATGGACAAGATACCACGATGGGTATGAGTTTGGGCAATGAAAAATAAACTAAATGTGATAAAAATGCCCATCGAACTTAGGGAAAGATGTAAACCCTAATCACAAAACAACATTCACCCTACTTTCTCAGGCTCATTTTGACTTGCAATTTTTTTATGAAGGCTCACTACCCCAGCCACCATAGGGTTAGTGTTTGGAGCTTGAAACCCTCGTTTCCTCTGTGTCAGAGCATGATCTTTTTGAAGATTTCAACAAGAAACAAAAGGTAAACTTCCCTATTATCTTCGTGGTATCCATCTCTTTCATTTATCTTCAATTTTCTTTGGTTCTCTGGTTATCATTGGTCACGGTTGTGACTCCTTTCCTGATGCATTTTGTTGTTCTCTATTTCTTTGGTCATAATTTGCATGTCTCTGTTGCTTTGAGCTACCATGGAACCCACTGCAAAAAGAAAACTCTCACACCTTCAAAAAACACAACTTACTCAGAACAAAAGTTAAGCTTTTGACTTGTCGATCTGATTAATACTCTGTGTATTTTGCATCATTAGATGTTGTGGTTGTAACTATATGTTAATTCTGAGCATGAAATGATGTTGAAAGTCTTCACTTTCTTTTACATCTGCAAATTCCTTCAAAACAGAGACTTCTCTATATCTAGCCGCAACTTCTAATGATATTCTAAGCATGTTTGAGTTCAAATGATTTCAAAAATCTTCTCTTTGCTCTATGTTATGAAGCTTTTTCTATTTAAATCAATATGGGTTTTGATGTTTGTGTACAAGAAAATGCATCCAAACATATATCTTTCTATTGGTTTGCTTCAATGAGGTCACGGCTAATTACTTCTGTGTCTACAACTTTTCTTAAAAACCCAGATGGGTTCAAACTCTCAAAAAAAAGGGCCTTCTTTTGTCATAGGCCATGGTCATGTATGACATCTCTGAGTATTTTTGGAACAAAACCCCAAGTGGTATTTAACATAACATACAGAATAGGCTGCATTTATCATTTCCTATATTTTTCTCTATTATTTGGGCTTGAATCTTTTCATTCTCCTCTGTATTTATATTTTAAACTCAAAACCCCAAATGAGTTAAAAGGGCTAAGAGGAAAACTCAGACCCTAGCCATGACCTTTCCTCTAGTACTATGTGAGATCATTGCTTGATATTGTTGTTCCTTTTGTCACAACAAATTTTCACACTTTCATGTAAAACAAGTTCACTCCACATACATGGTTGTCACTTCATCTCTTAAAATGATGATTATAGATGGGGTAATGAACTTTGAGTTCATGTACTCACTTGATGAGACACTCTTTCAGTTGAATATGAATATGCATTTCAATTCTATTCCCCTTGAGGTTCAGGGGCAGCATGCTGGGCTCAACCCTTGTGGGAGCTCACTTTACACCACATGTTGAATTTGTCTTCAAAACAGCAACATGATTTCACCTATACCTGCACAGGAAATAAACATGTTAGATAAAATTGGTGAAGCTCAATAATTGTTCCTCTTTTAGTCTCTCTTGCATGTGAATGATTTGTATTTGATTTAGTGCACCATAGGCAATGTATTATGCCTCTATTGATAGGCACATAGGGAACTCATAACCGGGGCTCTAACAAATCTCTTCCAATCTTGTAGGTTCTTATGAAGGCGGAGAGCAAGGACATAAAATAACCTTGGAAATCCAAAGCATTGAATAGGCAATGATGGCTATGTTCTATCCCTTTCTTATTTCCAAATGCATATTATATTTCCTATGTTTGTACTAGTTCAGCTATTTCCATGACTTGTGTGGGACATTTGATCTGTTATGTTTTCATTCAATACAATGCTTATTCCATTTGTGTATCTCATTTGTAAAATTGAATAATCATTGTAATGAAATGAAACAACTTGTCTCTGAAGTAAAAATTTGCAATGCAATGAATGATTAACTGAAACCTTTTTCCTCTATTGTAACCATGCATCATAACTGAATCCTTCAAGCACTCCAACTATGTAAAATAAGATAACAGGCAAATGTTGAAAGCTTTCTCATCTAAAATGAACTGAATGTACTCTAGCTCTACCAATTTGGGTTGTAGAGAAAAATTGGTAACAAACATGCAATACATAAACTAAAACAAAACATAAAATAAAATGATTCAAATGGTTTATCTTTAAAATTCAGTGTTCTTCTAGACTATTGGAGAAATAAATCCTCATCGGTGCTTTATCAAGGCAATAGAATCAAATCTCACAATGCAAATGTTTCCTTTTGACATCAAAACCTCAAACTTAGAGGGTATACTTGTATGATTGCCTAATAATAACACACCCAAAAAAGAGTATCTCTTGCAATTGTGCTTACAAATCCTTAAATGAATACACAATCCCCCATATTTCACTTAAAGAAATTTAATTCATTCCTTGAATGAAAGCAAGAAATAAAATATGCAACTCAGGAAAATCTGAATAGATAAACACATATACCCTTGATCTTCTGTTTAGAAGGAAAATGCATATATCCACAAAGACAATTGCAAGAAACACACACATACAGTGTTGTTCATATATTGCAATCTAAGATGAAACATGTCATACACAAATTTGATCTCCTACAAGTAACATTATCCTCTGCAAACTTGACAATATGAGCCTCTCTGCAAAATAAAATACTTCCCAAATGTGTGGTTAGCTTGTATCTAAAATCCCAGAATCCCCTTATTACAATCTTTCAAGCTCTATATAAAGAAAAACTATGTTGGTTTAGAATCCCTATTACAATTTTTAATTATATCCTTTGGCTTTTCATTTAATATTTGGGACATTGGAATTTTGCCTATTACATGATTTGATCTTGTCTTGAAAATAGACTCCTTGAATAGATTTGAACCATTGAAGAAAACCAATCCTAATGTTGATACTGCCACTTATGCATGAAACTATTATACTACTTTGGAAATCACCAAAATAAATCATCTGATTGGTTGTATATATGATTGGCATCTTTATCTTTATTTTCCCACTCATATGCTCTTTTATTTCAACACAATGTTTACCCACTACTTGTATTCCTATGCAACCTCTTCAACCTAGTGAAGAAAAACCCATTTATTGGCCTTTATTTTTCACTCAACAATGAAAAAATTCACTTCTGGGTGATTTCCCAACTCCCTAGCAGTGGAATAAAACCATTAACCTTTAGACTAACATCCCAAAGCTTCTCAGTTTACCATACAATTAATTTGTAATTTTACTTGTAGCACATTCTTTATCTGTTTGTTGCTTGCATTTTGTCAAACAATTGGCAGAGATCCATTCTCTTTGTCCATTTTATCTACAACTATTCTACTTTTTATCTGTGCTTGCATATTAACTCTCTTTCCTATACCCAAACAATGGAAACCCAGGCCAAATCAAACTGAAACTATGTAGATGCATTTCTAGAGCTGCAAGGGTGTTTTTATGGTTGCACTAGGCACCCAAAAAACGGCTAAAACAACATTGAAAGTATTCCCAGCACATGAGAATAAGTCCTGACATCATTTGAGAGGTGGAAAATACTATTTGTAGCACATATACAACCTCAAAAATATGCCCCAAAGCCAAAAATGTGAGGACACTCCATCTAGTCACTACTCCCATGAAGTATTGAAGACCATTTAAAATAGTCAAAATACCTTTTAAGAAACAAATCCCATGGAGAAGAAATTGTTACAGCTTCCCATAGTGTGTTTCTGCACATTATTTTTGCCATACTTGACCAATGGGAAGCCTAGCACAATAGCACAACCCTGGCAGGAGAAAATAGAGTGAGTTGTACACTACAGCGCTGAGCTCACAAAATGCTTTAAATAAAGTATAAACATTATAATAATTTTTATTTAAAATATTTATCATTCAAAACATTATATTGCCAATAAATGTTTTAAAAACTGCATTTTTCAACCTAGGAAAAATAGCAATTAGTTAATTTCTCCTTCCTGGCAAATGATGCAACATCATTGTGGGCACATGAGATGATTGAAGGCCATGAAAACTTACGTAGGGCCATAATCAATTATTTAAAAAATACCCATGTCCCCAAAATTCACACCACCAAAAAAATTTTGGGACCTCCTTTGTAAACTAGGCCCCCGAGGGCTCAACTTTTTTTTTAAAATCATTTTCACACAAGGAAACCTTGGATCACCACAAAATTGAAGCTAGGAACACATGAAGGCAAGTCAACAACTAGGTTGTCACTAGAACTAGGAAATTTGAACTTTTTTATGGGACATTCAAGAGAAGGCTTGAAACATGACAACAAATTAAAAATTTTGTAAAAACACATCCTGGAATAACGCAAACTAGCAAACACACTTCTGATAACCCATAAAAACTTTGCACCAAAGGATTTCTCTTGATGAATCACAGATTAATAAATTTTAATTCTAGAAGTTAGGAGCATGCTAAGTGCAATGGGGCCTAAAACTTAACTGAAACCACCAAATGAAATGCTGCTAAGCAGTGAGAATTTACCAAAATTACAGGTGCTAACAAAAACCTTTACTGATTTCATGAATGTTGACTATAATACCCCTCTAGATTCTTGATTCTTTCTGGTGTGCTTCTTGTTGGTGTGTAGGTGCTTAGGGTGTTCTTCTAGTTTATTCCCATATGGATAACCTTATTATTACTTTTAAAAATTAGTTTTCCTATTGGTCTAGTTTTCTTAACATAAAAGAAAGCATTACTTTGATACTCAAAGCATGTACAATCACTAGGGGAATAAGTGCTTATGCCCTATCTGTGGGGTTTGGAGGGCTCCTCCTCTTTTATTGATTGTCTATTTTTAGTCCAATTGAGTTTTGTTAATTGTTAAAATTGGTGTGCCAAGAGTCTTTTTAAGACTTGAAGAACCACTTTTTAATCAGTTGTTGTTTTATTTTTTGTGTGTTTATGTTAAAAAATAGAGCTAAGGACCCCTAATTTTATATTTAATTTCCTATCTTAACATTAATTGTTAGTTATCACTCCCATAGATTATTATTATTGAATTAATTTAGGTTGATTGTGCTTAATTAATTATATTTATAGAACTATCCTAGACTAACATTGGGGTTGACATGTAGATTGCTCAAAAACTGAGGCCTAGTCAAATAAATAAAGAAATGGTTCTTCCTACTATATAAAGGGAATCCCAATGGTTTCAATTTTAGACAATTAGTGCCCACTAAAGGTGCCTCTACAAGCATAATTAATGTTCAAGTGTGATTGCTTCTTGTTGGTTCACTAGATGAATATTTTGTCATGTCATATTTCAACATGTGACTTTACAATAAGTCAATAGCTATTCAATAATATGGGATCTCATTCATGATTTGTTCCTCATTTTGAAGTGATGAAGATAAAACCTTAATTGTTGGAGTGATCTATTATCTTATAAAATAATGATTGACTAGTGTTTTTGAAGCACTTCTTGATTTAGGAGAAACACTTCCAATTAGGGAAAAAACTTCATGTGATTTAATGGTTGAATTTTGTGTGAGAGAAGGTTCCTTCTATCAACTATAGTAGGTATTTCTCTACCCTTGGGTGAGATTGAAAGGTAGGGGGTTTGGCTTGGTCAAGCCTCAGGGGGAGAAAAATTGATATGATTCCACATTCATAATAAATGTTTCCCTACTATAGATAGGCCCTAGGGACTATTGATTACTCCTCGATCAAACTAGGATCTAAGTGACTACCAATCATTAATCATTTTCCACATGTGGAACCCTACTACTGAGAACAACTATGTGAACCTCAATCCCTAACATTTAGGGATCATGATCTTCTAATTATCTATCTCATTCAAACGATCTCTTTTTCCACCATTATAGAGTAAATGAGGGCTCCTACTATCAACTTTAGAATGGGGTGGGGGGCTAGAAAAAGGATCTTAACCTAGGTGGTGTATGAGACAAATTATCAGTTGTTACCCACTCTAGAATGGTTGGGGCCTCTATACAACTTTTGTTCCTATTAATATGTGTTATCTAATCATGCTACAGGGGCTACAAGTACACACAACAAGGCAAATTTTGGTCACTTTCTCAGCCATGGTTTTCCCCCAAAATAATTAACTCCAGTCTACATATAAATTGGTAATGTGTATTGCTCTAGTCTGCCTAACATAATATTAATAGTTATTGCATCATTTGTGTCTCCATCCATGAATTTATTAGATCATAAACCTAGAGTTAGTATGGCTCTAATGTTGTATACTCCATTATTGGTGGTGTGACCTTATTCTAAGTGGATGGTTCCTCAATTCTAGATTCGTGTTGTAAATAATAGAAATAGAAAAATAACATTTTGTGGATGGTCATGGATCAAAATAAATGGAATGTATGTCTCAATCTAGAATGTTTGAACTTGTTTCCTAGGGTCTCAATTCTAGGAGAGAGCCTAATCATCATACAAGGTTATTTATGTTTCGTGTATGAACAAATAATTGAATACCAATGATTTAGTAATGCCCTATATAGGTAGGTGTGAGGCCAATGAAATGATAACATCACTGAAAATAAATTGTTAGATGGAACCAACAACAAAGCCAAGGCTCAAAATTTGTTATTTGGGCTTCACATTTACTCAAAATTAGGCTGTATAAAGATACACATTGAAGGTGATACACACTTAATCATAAATGCAATGATAAAGAAACAAACTCCAAATTGGAAGATCAAAAATATTTTGGCTTAAGTGTTGGGAGACCTTGGATCATTTTGAAGCATACAAGGTTAGCCACATTTTCTAAGAGGCTAACATTAAGGCTAACAAACTAGTGAATGTGACAATTGATATGCCAAATAAATATATGCATGCCAAGTCAATGGAAGTGTGGGGGAAATTAGAAATAGGTCGACTTCCCATTTCACACGAGTGACAGTAAAAATGGACATCATGAACTAGTATGGCATGATAGATGGCTCGCCTAATGGCAGAAGAGGATGGTTCAGATGAGATGCTAACATTTATGTTGACAAATATGCCTAGTACTACAACAAACAATATATACGCTAATCATAATGCCATTTCCAGTGAAGTTGACAATATGGATTCAACAATATGTCTCAAAGCAAGGATGAGGCAAATTGGTTTCATGGGACATATCTTAGAACTCAGGCTGAGAAAGATCTTCAAATCATGGTCGATTATTGTTTTGCACACAATATACATGGTTATTGGGGATAATTTCATATCCACTTCTCATAAATATAGGGTGAATACCGATATATCCTTTATGATGGTTGTTATGCTATTAGATTTGGCGGAGATAAAAGATGGTATTCGGATGGTGGCAGAGACACTAATTAAATCACATTGGCGTGGGGACTGAAGAAGACCTTTGATGATGTTGTTCTCTGGTTCGAGTTCTTTCCCAATAATGGCGCTTGTCTTGTGATCCTCTAGTCGTATAATGAATCGTGGGTAACTTTTCTTATTACAATGATGGGATAAAATGATGAAGAGTAAAAATAGGACATGTGGTGTGAAAAATTCCTCAAGGTTCTCTCGAGAGTAGTAGATGCCCATGGCACATACCGGTTCTTCGATATTGACTCTAGTAGCTCGGACTCTAGCACGAATGGGGCAGGGATGAGGGAAGCAGTCGATGATGACTAGGTGTAGAAAACATTTTAGAGTAGAATGCAGAAAGGTTAGGAATTTTCAGTATAATGTTGATATGTAATTATCTACAGTATGAATAGGGAATACATAAGTATGTGGTTCTTTGTATCAGATTTGTTTTAAATATAGTCACCTATGATATAGGGTTTTTGCTTAAGGTCCTCCTTTAGAGTAGCCATTTTTAATCTTGATTTATCAAGAGTGGCTCAGATGGCCACAATTCACTCATAAAAAAAGTAAAAAGTTAGTTTAAAATTTTAAAAATTATGATTCCATTATATTTCAACATTTATGGATTATACAAATCTATGACACATTAACTTATTTTATTTATAACATATTGTGTCATACTATAATTTAACTAGTATTTTTGGAAGTGGGTCTTTAATTATCTATTTTTCACTCAATATTATATATTGAATTTTGTAAAAATACTATAGGAACTAAATTGGTATTATGTTTTCTTATATGTTTTATATTATAAAGTTTATGCAACAATCCCATAAAATACTCATCAAAGCACCCCATGGCACACAACATTACAAGTCCAACTATTTATGACTTGAAGTTACTGATGACAAGGACTAATGTTGACATAGACACAACAACCAATGAAGAATTTGATAATAATATTCATTTATTTTCCACAAGGATAATGTGCATAATCCTAATAGAACAAAATTATACTCATTGAAGCACCCCATGACACATAGCATTACAACAAAAGTGGGTACTATTAGTACGTGCCATAAGGATGAGAAAATGGCAATCCTTATGTGAAGTTGTTAAATGCTAAGGATGTAACTTTAATGTTAACTTCCAATATTTGGATAGAAGAAAGTCTTGTAAATGGAGCTCCGAGGTATGTTCGAGAAAAAATATACAAACCTAGAAGTGCACCACTAGAACCACTAACATATGTTATGGTTGAATTTGACAATTATTCAGACATACCATTTGAAGATCAAACTCAACAAACATTAACAATTACACCAATACAAAGGTCCACCACACAATCCAAATACCCTTAAAATTAGCTTGGATATTGACAATACACAAATCACAAGGTCTCAATCTTTTAAAAGCTACTATTGACATATGAAATGGAATGAATAGAATTAACACTTGTGGATATATTTGAAGTAAATTCAATACAAGGTCTAAGAATAATTCCACAATTTACATATGACCATTATGAAAAGATGAAAAAGGGAAAACAAGTTGCCAACTAAAAATCTAGAGAGTAGATAATCAAATTATTAGAAGATAAATGATGTGATGTACTTCTTACAAATCTATTTCAATAAATATGAAGTAATGAACTTGTAATGACCCTGTGTTCATAGTTTGGTGAGGTAGTTAATGCAAGAAAATATCTTGAAAGTAGGTGCGAATTGATAGTTCTTGGATGGAGTGACTGTAGAAGAAAAGGGAAGTGGGTGAAAGTGTTTAAGGCAAGAAAATATCTCTGCTAGATAGCATTGGCTATATGTTCTATAGTGCCTTGTCTTTTATCCTACACATTGCATAAATGTCTACTGTAGCATTTGCAACTGGAAGATCTGACAGAAATCTGCCTTCCATTATGCAAATGGATGCCCTTGCCCCATTCAAAAGCTGTCATTTTGGCATGATAGTGAGGATGCTAGCTAAGGTTATGGATGTTGGCTTTACTTCTACCATTTGCATTTGCTTGAAAGATTCTAAAGCCTCGAACAGACCCATTTTGTGAGTATCTTGTAGTTAACGCATGATATTTTGGGGTGAGAGGCATTTAACATAGGAGAGGATAGCAGCTACAGGAGTGGGGATTACGCATACTAATTGCATTTGTTTGAAAGTTCCCAAGGCCTCTTCCACAAATTTCTATAGGATAGGCTAGTAAGTTAACAAAAATGGTGCCTCCAATCACACTGTAAAGGCTCCGAATAATTGAAGGAGGAGGTAATGTTCAGTTTCTGTGGTTCGCCAACATCACTATAGTGACTCAATAGCTGAGTTGGAGAATAGTGTGTAGGTTCAAATAAGGGAGTGTAAGTCCAAACAAGATCATGTCTGGCATGTGCAGGAGGCTGAGAAGGTGAGGCATGACCTATGAGGCATGGCCTGTGCTGAGTTGTGACCTGTGATGATGAAGGAACTACTCTTTGAGGCTCGCGGTCTACTTTTTCAGGCTTGTGGTATATCAAATAGGGGCATGAACCTTGCAAAGAGGGCTTTGACCCTTTGAAATAGGGCTTTGACCCATCCAGACAACCCTTCTGATGCTTTAAAAAGAAATGTAGAAGGAAGAAAATCTCTGGAACGTATAGCAAATTTGCAAGATTGAGGTGCATTGAAGGAAGCGTGGCCAGATCTGAGGTATTTACCTCAGTCTTTCATTACTTCCAACACAAAAACTAAAACATGTTAGCTTCTATTTCATTAAGTACAGAAAGTTGAAACCCATCGCTGCCATTTAAAAATAATTATGCGAAAAGTTATTTCGATGCAAGTTACTTACAATGCCTCTTTCCCTGAAATTATGTGTTTATACAGAGCCCATTCTAGTCGACCTATTAGTTTTATTGTTGTAGTGATGTGGGTATGAGAAATAGATTATTATATATGGATTAGAGAGGATTTAGTAGTGAAAGTAAATGCGAAAAAGATGGGAGCTACTTGATTGTGCATTTTAGGGATATCCAAGTGTTAAAAATTGTAGGACTAATACTTATTTTGTATTGTACTAATGGAATATAAATCTATAGCCATTGAAAATGTTTTAAATCTCATGGAAGATGTAAAGGGGAGTAATAGTTTTAAGAGTGTTTAGTATGATAGAAAATAAAGAGGTCTAAGCCCCATGAAACCTTTTGTAATAAGATGCCTTCTCTGAAAGATATTTTCATTACAACTCTTCTTAAGAGTATGGAGTGGCTCTATTTTAATCATTATGGTCATGTTTTGTGGATACACCAGCCTTGGGAAAACCATCAACTTTGAGTAAAGAATGTTATGGCACTAAAATACCTTAGTAACATTGATTTGGGTTTGTGCATTGAAATTTAATCACATAATATCTAATTGGGAAAATCTGCTCACAACACAAGGATCTAAGGGATTATACTAGAAGGAAAGGATTAAGTTTTCCATTTTGTAAGTCTTTTTAACATTTTACTTTGCTATGTTAAATATTGTTGACAATATGTAATTCTAGGCTATGAGTAGCCTTGCAATACCATTTGTCGTGTTCTCTTATGACTTCCATGCATACCTTTGTGAATAGTGAACATATTGGGGTCACTAGAGTTATTACAAAATTGATCTAACTAACAAAGAGCTATTTTAATAAAAGTACACTATCATCAAAAATCTATTCTGTAGGTCACATTTATAATATTTACAATTTCAAATTTATATTTAATGTTTTAGTCAATTTTTGGATAACTCATTTGATTAAACAAGATGAGCTTAGGTCTAGGATATTGAGTCCTTGTGCATGGCCTTGAGTGCTTGTAAAGGCTAAGGATGCATACAAGAAGGCTTATCCATCTACAGGGTGTCAAGTTATCCATCTGCAGGGCATTAATTTGGGCATGTTTGAGTCTCCTCATCAGTATGAGTAGTGTACTTATTTTCATGTGATGCCATCCCTTTGAGCACACATGATAAATCCCCATTCGATCTGCACTCTAGTGTCTAGTGCCTTGGTAGTCATGAGTAGTACCCGACATTCTATTTGATGAGCATCTCTATGCTATGATTGTGGCGTTATGCATTGTTTTCTGTGTCTATTTCATGATTGATGTGAGTGTTGGCCATCCTATATACCCTTTCCTTGTTATTTCTGTTTGGGCCTTGTGACTATCTCCAAGCATGGTGAGGTGGTCTCGTATGAGTCCACATGTTTAGGAGGCATTGCCACCACCATTGGGGACCAGTGACCAGGTTATTGGAGCACTAGATTGGAGATGTTCTCACTCTCCATTACTCTATCTATTGTTGTATCTATTCAGTCATTGTATCATATTCAGGACTATGTTATTGTACTTGTATATCATACTCATGGCTATGCCATTATACGATATATTATTTTATGTAATTGTACTCTCTTAAGAGAAAAGATGTAATCATGCAAGTTAATGAGAAGAAATGAGATGTTTACTATTTGGTTTACAAATTATTGTGTGGGCATCGGATCTACTTGTTCTATGATGTTTATGGATTCATGTTTATATTTGGAATGGGTTATAGAAATATTTGGGTTGGTGTTTTAAAATGAATGTAGTTTTATAATGTTTACATTTGGAGGGTGAATTAGTCCTCTCCTTTGGGTTGTACATTCAGTCATACTTGGCCATGAATGTTGTCGATCTACTGAGTTGGTAATCGTATTATGTATATGATATCTATTTATGTCAAAAAAAATAATCTTATCCTCTTTTGGCCCTTACCCTTCAAGGTCATGGGGTGGGATGTTACATCTAGTATCAGAGCCCATGTTCACACACTGGGAACTTTGGTGTACTTGAGCCTTCCATGTTTTGCTATGTTTGGCATGTGTGGCATGAGCTTATTATATTGTTTTTGATAGTTTTGATCACTTTCGTGCCTTAGCATGGCATTTATGGAGGAAATAGCTTCCTTGGCCTTAACTTACTCAATGGGACTTGAGTGTTGACCTTGGTTGAGAGTCTCCCATGGTTAAGAATGATCACTCTCCCATGTTATAAGATGAGGGTAGGAATGTTCTGTCTTGTGTGTTTATGGGTTGAAGGTAAATTGGTTTGCCTAATTGTCCTTGCTTGGATATGCTTTTCTTATGTCTTCCTTTATGTTGCTAGTGAATGAGATGACCCTAATTGATCATGAATTGCTCTTGTAATTCCTTCTTGTATTATAGATGTAAAGGATGGTAGGATGTAGCTGTTTGTGGATGTGGATAGATTAGTTTGATTTCTCCATGCTCTCTTGTAAGTGTTGGATGATTGCTGATTTTTTTCTTAAAACCTCTTAATGCGCTTGAGTTGCTACCATTTATCATTCTTGATAACATGTTGAAGTCACTAAAATACTAGCAGTGCCTTAAACTTTCCCCTTAGTAGAATTTGCATGTTTACATATGATGAATATTGGATAGCATGTATTGTCTTGAGTTGAGATGAAATCTACCTTTCTCTCCTCTTCGTAGTTGTCAATAGTTGACAAGGTGTTAGATTCATGGCTTATGGATTTAATTAGCCTGTGAAAGTTGTAATAAGTAAAAGAAATAGTGAAGAATAACTTATGCTTGTTATGGTTATGTGTTGAAAGTGATTATATGTTAATTAGTACCTCCTTGTTTAATGAGCTTGAATGAGGATGGTAATTGTTTAGTGGATATATCTTGTTGATGAAATATGATATTCTCAATTGCATTGTGGATTTCAATGAGACTTTATGGCTGAATGTATGTATTTTAATGCAACTACAAATACTTAATGTAGGGTAATAGGAATGCTACATATCTTGCTTGATGAGCAATTGCATGCCTTGACATAGCCATTGTCACTTAAGATAATATGTATGGTTGTGAACATGAGGAATGGATTAGAGTTCATTAAACAAACTCATTTTATTATGTTATCAGCATCTAATTCTCTTGTGAACAAATGGTATTCCTCTAACTAGTGACATGATTTCGCATTATGTGTCATTATGAGATGTATATCATTATGTGATTATAGAAGTGACTGTAATAATGATTGTGAAAAATGTTACCTATGTTTAAGCATTGATGTAAAAGTGATAGTGATGATGCTATACATGTCCATGCACTATTGTGTTATGTTGAAAGCATTGCAAGTGAATCTATGATGTTAGGGGTAAATGAGTTGCCCCTATTGAAAGAGGAAAATTGGTATGGATTGTTGGGAATACTTATTTTGAGTAAAGTGTATATATTGCATCATGTTGCATAGTCATGTGTGGGCTATAGTTATGCCTGGGTAAGAGAAATTGTGATTGTATTCCAATTGAGTGTTGTGATTAACCAGTGTATGGGAGAAAACCATACCATCTATGTGTTTTCTATTGTCACCCTATTGACTTCCAACCCAAGGGTTGTGGGTAGGTCAATATGTGGAGGGTAGTAGTAGCAATAAAGTTATTTGGGAGAGAATTACATGGCCTACGTATAATGGTAGTACAAAATGATAATGATTGTTTCAACCTCCTGGGAAAGTACTCACTACTTCCCCTTATTAATGGACCAGATACTTGGTTCATATAGTGTTAGCCTAATCTACAAAGTTCTTGAGGATGATATTAGTTGTGGTATGAGCACCTGTAATAGCTATGATCTTACCTTGATGTAATTTTTTTAGATATAATGCCACCCCCCCACTGGTGTTCTGACATAGTACTATTGAGGATGCCGTGTCGTTGATGGTAGGGAGCCACAATTGAGGAAACGATGCCACGTACCTAGATACATGACAGTGTATTATATATGTTGTGTTCCTACTTGTGCTAAGAGGAGTGGTTGCTTGTACAAAGTAGAGGGTTCACTCAAGAGGGCCTTGATTCCAATTTGTTAGCATCCAAGTGGAATCTAGCCATGAGTACCTCTGGCTCGATGTGTAGCGACACATGCTTTCTCTATGGGTACGCACTATGTAGGATGTTCCTATGAGTAGGACATTGCCATGTGGTATATGACAATTGCGTGCTTTCTTTGCTAGGTGTATACCATGCACGGTCACATCGCATGAGGTATGTGACCTGGGAGATCTAGCACAATATCTTTCCATGTGAGGGTTGCGTGAGTTGGCCGCACCCACATGAAGGACTGTGGAGACAATCATGTCTATTTTCCTCCTTCCTCGTGTGGTGACTAGCAATAGTCACGTAGTGTTGTGATGTGTATATTTCAAAGATTGTGAATCTTCCTTTCGGTTATTGGTGACTTTTACTTTGCTTTTGTGGACCAGCACTTTGGTTTATCTTACTTGTATTGGTTTAGCCATGGATGATTTTTTTGGCATATAACTCTTGTGGTTACATTTGATTTATTGTTGAAGATTATGCACATTTTTCTTACTTTATTGTTGGAATTGAGACTTACTTTTCCTTATTTATATTTTGGTGTCTAAACTCATTGACTTTTCTATTTTTGAATGTTGGTCTTTTGTTGTGATGTGATTCCTCATCAGGTATGGTGAGATCCACTCGTTTGAGTGTATACGAGGAAGTAGACATAGGGAAACCCTTAAGGATGGGGGTATATGTGAGCTATTCTAAGCTCTAATTCACTACCTTCCTATTGTTTGACTATCTCTTGGAGGCTAAAACCCTTACACAACCAAGAGATATGTCATTGTGGCTTGTATGGAAGGGCTCACTAGGTGGGTCAATGCCATCAAGACACATCGATATGTATATTAGACATGGTTATAATTAGATATGGATGGTACTATGACATCCATGTGAACCCCTATGTAGCCTTGTGATGAGAATGTGTATGTATGTATATGTGGGTTGTACAATTGTCATGTATGTAGTTGCATATTAAATATAGAAGAGAACAAAATTTGCATCGGTATGCCTTGAAAACTAACAAACTATTGCATTATATGTAAAGATATGTCATGCATGATATGAAATCAGAGGTTGAAATTATGTATATGTCAGTATGTGTGCTCCATTTTATAAATAGCTACATATAAAAGTTAGAGAATTGAAAGTTTTATGTCTTAAAAGTGTATTTTGCTGCAAATTATGAGAAAATTGTGTGGTTTATCCTACAATTACATGCTTATATGTTTACATACTATTATCAGTGCTTTCAGATGATCATGGATAGGAAAGGAATGATGTCGTAACACTCATATCCAATTGGCTTATGATGTCATGACCCTCTTCTTGATGACCATTGATGCTTCGGCTATTATATGATATATGTGCATGTGCTTTGACGTGTTCTTAGAGTGTTGCAGGTATCGAGTATTGACTCCGCTTGGATTCACAAGCCCGAGCATACTCATATTCCCTGATGGTGGTTACAAGAGATAGTCACATGCCATGTTCCCTAACCTAGCCATTGTACCCTCCTAGTGTAGTGTTCCTATGTTGTTGTCTTGTCATCTGATTACCTAACCATAATGT
Source organism: Cunninghamia lanceolata (assembly GCA_027924645.1). Taxonomy (NCBI): domain Eukaryota; kingdom Viridiplantae; phylum Streptophyta; class Pinopsida; order Cupressales; family Cupressaceae; genus Cunninghamia; species Cunninghamia lanceolata. The sequence continues at coordinate 1,939,497 of BSBN01001237.1, read as the reverse complement.
TCAGATTTCCCTTAGGGTCATGTGTAGTTTGCCAGTGCAATGGTTGAGGCTTTTCTCCTTGGTTTCTATTGATTGTTCAATGTGGTTTCCTTGGCATCATTCTTTATTTTGATTGGAGAAAATTGTTATATGCTAATGTGTATTTAGTAGGAAATAAGTGCCTTGCCTATTCCATACCCATGTATGGGGACATACTGCATGTAATTGTGCATGTGATGACCTGACTTTTTTTATATGGTATCGAGTTTCATGGACTAGTGTGTGCATTGGCTGTATCTTAGCATTTGCAAGCTTCCAGGAGTAAGCCTAGTCCTAGGGGCCTAGGATCTAATGACTCCATGTTCATAGTTTGGTGAGGCAGTTAATATAAGAAAATATCTTGAAAGTAGGTGTGAATTGATGGTTCTTGGAGGGCGCGACTACAGAAGAAAAGGGAAGTGGGTGAAAGTGTTTATGTTGAGACATGGACTAGCTAGGACTCAAACCTAGGACCTTCCATTCGCTGCTAGAGTGCTCTACCACTGAGCTACTGGCTCCTCTTGGACCAGTCCATTGTCGGTCTGGGTGTGGCTTATTTCCAACACCAACACCCCCCCTTAAGCCACACCTCTTGTGTGCTTGGGGCTCCTAGCCTGGGCTTGGCTCTGATACCATGTTAGTTTTAAGATCAGAAATGAAATAAGTAGAAATACAACAACACATAGAGCAATGAACACATCAGATACCCTGGGAAAACCCTCCTACTCGAGGGAGAAAAACCCAGCAAATATATCTCTTATATATTGAAGGAATAAGAGCAAAAATCTCCTTACAACTCAGTCCCAACACAAGAATGAATTTGATACAATGAATAATAGCACCTCTCCTAGATGCAAAGATACAAATTAATATGTTTCTCCTTGAAATTCATGTGTCAGCGACTCTTCATATGTGTCGGTGACTCTTCATATGCTTTGGTGTCTCTTCATATATTTTGGTGTCTCTTCATATATGACTTTTCATTGAGTCGACCTGAGTAAATCTCCCAATGCTACAATAACATCAACACTCTCTCTTAGCTAGGGAGATATCTTTCCAGATATGTCATGGAGTCTCTCAACATGACACCCACAATGGCTACACCCATTAGTGAGAAGAATTTATCACGGAGTCTCTCAACGTGATATCATCATGGAGTCACTCAACATGATGTCCACCATGGCTACTCCCATGTGTGGAAAGGAACATGTGCACAAGTGCCCATCACAGAGTCACTCAATGTGATGTCGTCATGGAGTCTCTCAACATGACATCCACCATGGCTACTCCCAGAGGGTGGAAAGAAACATGTGTACAAGTGCCTATCATGGAGTCACTCAACGTGATGTTGTCATGGAGTCTCTCAACATGACGTCCACCATGGCTACTCCCAAAGGGTGGAAAGAAAGATGTGTACAAGTGCCCATCATGGAGTCACTCAATGTGATGTCATCATGGAGTCTCTGAACATGACATCCACCATGGCTACTCCCAGAGGGTGGATAAACACAAGTACAAGAGAATCATCACAGAGTCTCTCAACGTGATGTCCACAATGGCTACTCCCATTAGTGGAAAAATACATCGTCATGGAGTCACTCAACATGACATCCACCATGGCTACTCCCAGAGGCTGGAAAGAACCACATCTCCATCTCAGAGATGGACAAGGGCTTGCACCTCATATTTCTACATCACAAAGAAATATACACTACAAGGGCTTTCACCTCATACTTCTTCGTCACAGAGAAATATACACTGCAAGGCTTTTCACCTCATACTTCTCCATCATAGAGAAATATACATTGCAACAGATCTTCATGATGATGTGACTCCCTTTGAAGCTCCAAGTACTTGCATCAACCTTCTAACCTCGTCATCCAAGATTGCCTGCAATGCTTTCCTTAGAGGAACGGTTTTGAACGCACGCCTCCAACACTACTGACTTGTGAGAGTTTAGGACTGTACTCCTCAATCTCATCCTAGATCACCCTATTCTGAATAGGTTTGTGGAGCTACCAATGTCAAATTTGGATTGACAGTCTTGTTCAATTTTGTTCTCAGTAGCTAAAGAGGTCTTCCAAGCACTGCAACCTTCACTTCTTCTTAGTGAGTCACAAAACTCCCTCTTGATCCCTGCCTTAGAGATTGCAAGGAAATCCTTTGGAAGTGAACAACCCTCCATTGAACTCAGAGCCTTAGTCATTTTCTGGGACATGCTCTCAACTTGTGCCTTGAATTCTCAGAATTTAACTCCCTCTAAATTTCATTTCCTTCTCTTCGAAGTAGTTGATCGTAATGACAATCTGAAAGGGTTCTCCGTTGTTTAGTGTCTTCATCTTTCTCAATCTTCTTTGCTGATGCAAATTCCTCATCCAAGGCTGAACCAACCTTGTGCCCTCTAGAGATGTCTTCAGTGAAGTTATGTGCCACCAACTTAGTCCCATGGATGCAAGCTATGACTCCATGATTGTTCATTTCTCTAGTTGGCATGCCTTCCTCATAGGATGCCTCAAGCTCTTCCTCCCTTTGAATTCCTTATGCAGTCTCTCATCATCCTTTTGCTCCTCGATCCATCCTGGAAGCATTTTAGAGAGATTACTAGTAGTTCATAGAATCAAACTAGGTCCTGAAGAGAAATGTATAGACCAATGCTAGAAGCATACATGATTCACTATTCCCAATGTTATTGCATGAATTAATAACTACATAAAATTCATGAACATTATTCAAGCATAAAATACTTATCTCTTTATTGTTGGTATACCATTGAGCTAGACCTGTAGCTATGTCTTATCTTTGCCACCTTCAGTGTCATTGAATATCTCTAGCATTGATGCCTTGTGATCGTAGTCAACCAATTGATGTTTGCTTAGGCTCACCAACTTCCCCGTCTTAATAAGTCACCCCTTCCAATGCCCCCTGTCGTGCTAAATGCCCAACACGACCCACAAGCACCCTGATCCTTAACCTTTGAGATGGCCCCCTTTTTCTCTCCAATCAAAGTCATCAGGTAGATCATTAGTAGGCAAAATTAGGGCATAGTGAGCACCAGATCTGACAAATGTCAGTGCCCTGAACCTCAAATATTGATGGCAAAACTCGTGCTTTGTCAAATATGAGAAGTTTGTGACTCCATGGACAATGCTTGGATCCATCTTCTGGTGTTCCAAATCCCTCAAAAGATTGGCCTTGAAGATGCCAAATCCAAGGGCGTACTCCTCTACCCCCGAGTACTTCTTGCCAAATCTTTTCACAAAGCTCACAAAGTGCACCTCTAGATTTAATAGAGCATTCAAGGCACCAAAACTGCCCAGGCTCTCAGCATCTTCGTTTGTAACTTGACAGATAATTTCCTCCGTCATTCTTGCAGCCGTCAGTGCTACAAAGGCCAGGAGAGACAGAACTTTGAGAAGCACCAAATTCTCCAAGAAATAACTCCAATAGTTATCAAAGATTTCCCATGCCCAGCTCCAAGTGTCTAGAATGGCTCCACCTAGGAAACCATGCCAGCTACAAATAATGCACCAACCCTTCACAGCTGAACCACTAAGAGTGGTTGAGAACACCCGTCGATATTAACAGCACCATTCAAAGCAAACAAGTGATGAACAACAGGACTGATGTTCTCTGCCATGACTTGTGCAAGGCCAATGCTCCATCGTCATTACAGTTGATATAAACCACTCCCTCCGATGAAATGCCCAATCTTCCGGCCAACAGATAGAACATGGACCATCTAGGACTCGAACCTAGGACCTTCCATTCATGGTTGGAGTGCTCTACCACTGAGCTACTGACCCCTCTTGGACCAGTCCATCACCAGTTTGGGTATAGCTTATTTCCAACACCAACAGTTTAAGGCAAGAAAATATCTCTACTAGATAGCATTAGCAAATGGTCTATAGTGCCTTGTCTTTTATCCTACACATTGCATAAATGCCTACCGTAGCATTTGCAACTGGAAGATCTGACAAAAATTTGCCTTCCATTATATAAATTGTCCTTGCCTCATTCAAAAGCTTCCATTTTGGCATGGCAGTGAGGATGCTGGCTAAGGTCATGGATTTTGGTTGTACTTCTGCCATTTGCATTTGCTTGAAAGATTCTAAAGCCTCGAACAAATCCATTTTGTGCATATCCTACTATCAACACATGATATTTTGGGGTGAGAGACATTTGAAATAGGAGAGGGTAGTAGTTGGAGGAGTGGGGATTACGCCTCCTAATTGCATTTGGTTGAAATTTCCAAAAGGCTGCTTCAACAAAGTTCCATAGGAGAGGCCAATCAAATAATAGAAATGGTGCCTCCAATCACACTGCAAACCCTCCAGATAATGGAAGGAGGCAGCATTTGGTTTATGTGGTTCACCAACATCACTATAGTGATACCAAATTTGAGTTGGAGAATGGCATGCAGGTTCAAATAAGGGAGTACAGGTCCAAACAAGATCATGTCTGGCATGTGTAGGAAGCTGAGAAGGTGAGGCATGACCTATGAGGCATGGCCTATGCTGAGTTGTCACCTATAATGAGGAAGGACCTGCTCTTTGAGGCTCATGACCTACTTTTTTAGGCCTGTGGTATATCAAATAGGGGCACAACCCTTGCAAAGAGGGCTTGGACCATTTGAAACAGGGGTTTGACCCATCAAGACAACACTTTTGATGCTCTACAATAAAACATAGGAGGAAGAAAATCTTAGGCAAGCATAGAAAATTTGCAAGATTGAGGTGCGTTGAAGGGGAGTACAGCCAGATCTGAGGTATTTACCTCAGTCTTTTATTACTTCCAGCACAAAAACTAAACCATGTTAGCTGCTATTTCATTTAGCACAAAAAGATGAAACCCATTGCTATCATTTAAAAATAATTATGCCAAAATTTATTGCAATGCAAGTTACTTACAATGCCTCTTTCCCTAAAATTATTTGTTTATATAGAGCCCATTCTATTGGACCTATTAGTTTTATTGTTTTAGTGATGTGGGTATGAGCAATAGATTATTATATATGGATTAGATGGGATTTAGTAGTGAAAGTAAATGGGCAAAAGATGGGAGCTACTCGATTGTGCATTTTATGGATATCTAGGTGTTAAAAATGGTAGGACTAATACTTACTTTGTATTGTACTAATGGAATATAAATCTGTAGCTATTGAAAATGTTTTAAATCTCATGGAAGATGTAAAGGGGAGTAATAGTTTTAAGAGTATTTAGTATGATAGAAAATGAAGAGGTCTAAGCCCAAAGAAACCTTTTGTAATATGATGCCTTCTCTAAAAGAGATTTTCATTATAACTCTTCTTAAGAGTATGGAGTGGCTCTATTTTAATCATTACGATCATTTTTTGCTGATACACTAGCCTTGGGAAAATCATCGACTTTGAGTAAAGAATGTTATGGCACTAAAATACCTTAATAACATCGATCCGGGTTTGTCCATTGAAATTTAATCACATAATATCTAATTGGGAAAATCCACCTGCAACACAAGGATCTAAGGGATTACTGTAGAAGGAAACAATTAAGTTTTCCATTTTGTAAGTCTTTTTAACATTTTACTTTGCTATGTTAAATATGGTTGACAATATGTAATTCTAGGTTGTGAGTAGCCTTGCAAAACCATTTGCCATGTTTTGTTATGACTTCCATGCATACCTTTGTGAACAGTTGTCATATTGGGGTCACTAGAGTTATTACAAAACTGATCTAACTGACAAAGAGCTATTTTAATAAAACTACACTATCATCAAAAACTTCTGTTCTGTAGATCACATTTATGATATTTATAATTTCAAATTTATATTTCAGTGTTTCAGTCAATTATTGGATACCTCGTTTGGTTAAACAAGATGATCTTAGGTCTAGGATATTGAGTCCTCATGCATGGCCTTGAGCACTTGTAAAGGCTAAGGATGCATAGAAGAAGGCCTATATGTCTGCGGGGTGTCGAGCTATCTGTTTGTGGGGTGTTGATTCGGGCATGTTTGAGTCTTCTTGTCGGTATGAGTAGTGTACTTGATTCTATGTAGTGTCATCCCTTTGAGCACACATGATGACTCCCAATCTGATTTGCACTCTAGTGTCTAGTGCCTTGGTAGTCATGAGTAGTACCTGACATTCTATTTGATGAGCATCTCTATGTTATGACTGTGGCATTATGTATTATTTTATGTGTCTGCTCCATAATTGATGTGAGTGTTGGCCATCCTGTATACCCTTTCCTTGTTACTTTTGTTTGGGCCTTGTGACTATCTCCAAGCATGGTGAGGTGGTCTCGTATGAGTCCGCATGTTTGGGAGGCATTGCCACCACCATTGGGGACTGGTGACCAGGTTATTGGAGCACGAGATTGGAGATATTCTCACTCTCCATTACTCTATCTGTTGTTGTATCTATTCAGTCATTGTATCATATTCAGGATTATGTTATTGTACTTGTATATCATACTCATGGCTATGCCATTGTATGATATATTATTTTATGTAATTGTACTCTCTTAAGAAAGAAGATGTAACCATGCAAGTTAATGAGGAGGAATGAGATGTTTACTATTTGGTTTATGGATTCTGGTGTGGGTATCGGATCCGCTTGTTCTATGATGTTTATGAATTTGTGTTTATATTTGGAATGGGTTATAGGAACATTTGGGTTGGTGTCTTAAAATGAATGTAGTTTGATAATATTTTCATCTTGAGGGTGAATTAGTCCTCTCCTTTGGGTTGTACATTCGTCTATACTTGGCCATGAATGTTGTCTATCTACCGAGTCGACAACCGTATTATGTATATGATATCTATTTATGTCAAAAAAAAATTATCTTGTCCTCTTTTGGCCCTTACCCTTTGCAATCACAGGGCAAGATGTTAAAAAACTTTTTTCACATTCTCTTACCTCTATTGCACATTTGATCATTATGAAAATATGATAAATGATGTGATGTAATTACAAATCTATTTCAATGAATATGAAATAATGCACTCTTTAGACACATCATCATCTTAGCACTATTTCCCATTTTCAATATTTTTAATGTTATTCTCTCTAAAGGTACTACACTATTATTACTCAAAAAATGTCTCAATCATTATAATAGTATTTTTACATGTAGATGCTATTAGTGTACCTATGTGTCGAGAAGGAGATATCTCACCTATTTTAGATAGATTTTTCTAAAGATACATATGGTACTTTGTAGACACTTAAACTTTACCATATCCTTACGACACTTCTAACATCATCTTTTAACAATTCCTAAGCCATACCTTCCACCACTTTCAACATATCTTAAACATCCACCTTTCTACATTCTTCTAACACCACCTTGGGACACTTTGAGACACATTCATCTTAGGACTCCCCTTAACATTCCCATTTCCATTTGTCAATTGATTATTTAAATAAATTATATTTATTTATTTGGTTTTAATCCATTTTCCCTTTAGTTAAATTATGTACTAAGTGTTTTAAATTTAAAAAATATATAACTGTCATATTTTTATCAAATGAATACACATAAAAATTATAAAGTAGTTGGTTTAAATTTAAAATATATAACCGACATACTTTTATTAAATGAATGAACATAAGAATTAAATTTAAAATAGATAACCGAGAAGTTATTTGAATGGTAAGTGCAGTTAATTTTGTTTGGTTGGTTTTCTGCAGAATGAAATTTAATTTATTAGTTCCTTCTCACTGCTATTTTATCAAAAAAAATATTAGGGTTTAAATTTGTTTTATAATAGGCTTTGTAAAGTTTAATTTTATAGTTAAGTAAATATTTTATGTTATTTTATTTTATGAAATTAGGTTATTTTTGGGATTTCAAATTTTTTTACTCAAGAGTTAAAATTTAGGGTATCATCGAAAATATTTAGATGAAGTGATGCGATAATGTTGCATTTTAAATTGTGGTAGTATTCAATCTTATTACATTTTAATATCATAGGCAGATATTTCAAATCTTTCCACACCCAACTAGGGTTGGGGTTATACACATAAATAAAAATATGCACGATTTAATTTTATAATTAAACAAATATCATTTTAAATTGTAATAGTATTCAATATTATTACATTTTAGTATCTTAAACAAACATTTCAAATGTCTCCACACGCAACTAGGGTTAGGGTTATACACATAAATAAAAATATGCATGATTTAATTTTATAGTTGACGAAATATTTTAGTCTTATTTTATTTTACGAATTTAGGTTATTTCTGACATATCAATTTTTTTTATTCAAGACTTAAAAATACAGAGTATCATGAAAAATATTTTAATTTTCAGCCACTTCCCATATTTTAGGAAATTAGTTTATTTTTGGGATTTCAATTTTATTTACTCAAGACATTTCAAATCTCTCGACACCCAAATAGGTTTAGAGTTCTTCACATAAATAAAAATATGCTTGTTTTTTAAAGGGAATATTTTAGTGTTATTTTATTTGATAAATTATTTTGCACTTGTGTAAATCCCCATCCACTTGCCACAACTAACAAGTGCCACATAGTGGCCAATACCTACCTTGTAGTGTTGTTATTATAGTATTTGTTTAGTTGTAATTTTTTTTGTTGATTAGCTATTAGTTGTATATAGTATTTGTTTAGTTGTAATATTTTTGTTGATTAGGTATTGGTTGTATAGACAAATTGCATTCCAATAATTGAAAATTTAATTTTTGAAGAGTGTTGAAATGTCTTAGGTAAATAAAATTGAAATCTCAAAAACAATTTAATTTGGTAAAAATAAAATAGGACTAAAATATTTCCTAACTATAAAACTAAACTTTTACAAAGTCTATTAAATAACACAAATATTTCCTTAAAATGTAATAATACTAATACTTCTATAATTTAAAATGCATTAAAATATTATAAGTTTGAAAGAATAAAATAAAAAATGTAATAATATGGTGAAATATTTTTTGTGATAATGTGGATTTTTAACTTTTGACTAAATAAAATTGAAATCCTAGATTTTTAACTCTTGACTAAATGAAATTGAAATCCCAAAAATAATCTAATTTCATAAAATAAAATGTGTAGAACCCTAACCCTAACTGGGTGTGGATAGATTTGAAATGTCTGCCTAAAATATTAAAATGTAATAATATTGAATACCATTACAATTTAAAATGCATTAAAATATTGTATATTTGAAAAATAATTACATAATATAATAACAGTGTAGATAGATTTGAAATGTCTACCTAAGATATTAAAATGTAATAATATTGAATACTATTACAATTTAAAATGCATTAAAATATTGTAAGTTTGAAGAATAATTACATAATATAATAACAAAAACATATTCATATTTATATCACTACAGTATTTTATCTTAGTCACTTAATTTTTTATTTAAGTAATAATAGTAAGTGCTTTTAGACAACATGATTTTAATTATTTTAATTAATGTAATATTGTGGTTTAGTAATAATTTTGGGTGCATTCATTTAATAAAAGTATGTAGTTTAGCTCCATCTAATTAGACATTAATGGTTAAGATCAAATGAATAGTTAAGAAATATATTAGTGAAATTAGGTTATTTATGTGTAGAACATAGTAATAATACTAATACTTTTATAATTTAAAATGCATTAAAATATTGTAAGTTTGAAGAATAAAATAAAAAATATAATTAAATTCATGATACTATAGATTTTAAAGTTTTGACTAAATAAAATAAATAATCTAATTACATAAAATAAAATCTGTAGAACACTAAAAACTAAATTAAAATTATATTACTTTTAGCTAATGAAGCAAAAAATTAATAGCCATCCATTTAGGCATGACTTAACTAGTGGGAGACAAAACTTGTGTTCATAATTTGTTTACTTGCCACGTACTCCCTTCAAATCAAAATTATCTCCGCATTTATAGTTTTTTGTTGCACTCTCTCGACAAACCGACAATCCACAGAGAAGAGGTCATTTTTTTCCAGCCAATGAAAATACAGATAAATCATTTCTAAATAATTTTTTGTTAAAAATTTATCATGTTCACATAGGAAAAGTACAAATTTAAATCAAATTTGTTCGACAAGAAAAATAATCCTATCTTTTGATTGGTTTGCAATCAATAGATTAATAACTAGATAAGTTGAACTCATTGCAATAGTACCAGCTGAAGGCAGGTACTAATAAATAAGAGTCATATGTCTAACAAAAGTTAGTCAAATTCATTCAACGTAGACACTTGCACAAAAGCCAAACTAACTTTATATCTCCACCACCTATTTCATACTGCACCTCTTAATCGTAGCCATTCAAATAAGGATAAGTCCTAGTTTCCTCTCACTCAATCTTGTCCATCCATTCATCTTTAATCTTAACCATTCACATAAGGATTCACAGAGGCCTCCTTTTTTACCTTAAACGTTGTCTCATCAAATCTAAGTCATCCATCTAATCAAATCCATTCATCCTATCATCCAAAAATCTATAAATCAAGCCAATAGAGTCATAATCAAGGACTTTGAAAGTAATGTTATGTTGTTAAATCGAACAACCAACAATCAAATCATTATAAAAACTCATTGAAGCAAAACAACCATTGTCAAAGTGAAACAAGGACTATTTTGGTAAGAACTTTCTATATTTTTTCAATATTTATGGATTCATAAAATGTATAATGATACAAGTCTTGACAGAATAAATTATTTTTTTTAAAAGAGAAAAAGGTGGTAGGCCACCTATAGATTATATTAAGTCATAAAGAGTTTATATAGAGAAGCAACCGAACGCCAGAACAAACATGTCCAAAAATACATCCACAGGCCCCCGACTGGCCAGAAAAAACGATTAGAAACAAAGCTGTCAAAAAATCAAAGTATCAACTTGAAGCTGTTAGTTCAATGCTTTTCTTGGTAGGTTGTTTTTGCTAGTAATTAATAGTAACTTTTTTTGTTTTCTCAATAGTAGTTGTTTGGTACATGAATATAGGTCACTATGTATTACAGTGATTTCTTATCCAAAACTGTTTATAACAAAGGGTAAATGGTAGAAAGAAAAGAAAATACAGATATGTAGGCATAGACATCACTAAATGCATAAACTTTATACATTTGGAGAAAGTGCTAATAAGTCTTTGTAGTCAGAGGGTGTTACTAATTTTTAGTAGCTTTACACATTTGGTGAAAGTGTTTAACAATCTTTGATTCTTTAGTCTTTGATATTTTTATTCCAGATCACTTGAATAAGGTCATAAAATTTAATCTTTGATTATTTAGTCTGTGATATTTCTATTCCAGATCACTTGAATAAGGTCATAAAATTTATACTTAGACTTTGCTGTTGTTTGATATTCAGCAAGCAATGATTGCAGTGGAATAGAGATTCTGTCCAGGGCATCCAAGAAATCTAATTAAGACCTTTCATTGATATGGCTTTAAGCAAGGGAGAAACAAGGATTTCAGCTTTGATATCAGCTAATAATTGAAGTCTTCCTACATTGCTGGTTATAAAGAGATACATGTATTGAAGTTATCATCCAGGCTAACTGAATTTATTGGAAAGGTAAGTGCATTATATTTTATAGATTTTAGTTTGGAGTCATCAATTTAATTTTCTTTTCTTTTCTGCATAATGAAATTTAATTTATTTATTTTTCACTCTATGATGTTTTATAAAAATAAAGTGTTTTTGTTTTCTGCATAATTTTTTTTTAACTCACTAAAATACACCATTGTTATATCCATGGTACAACCAAAATTCATCAAAAATGAAACATGGTAACGAATGCCCAAAATTACTAACATGGCTAATTTCTCTACCCCAAATAATCTCCACCATGATCTCTCCTTTTGCTGCTTCCATATCATCCATTACTGAATCATTTCTCCACATCTTCAACAAGATTCTTAAAATAATTCCCAGTGACATTTGTAAGATCAATAAGCTTTATACGAAAATCAAGAAAATCTTGTTGAGACTTTTCATGAGAAATAAAACCTTTCAATTCCTGCTCAGCACAATCATGAAGTCCTTCTAAAGAATATTTTGTATAAGCCTGCAAGTGTTCAAAGATATTCTTGCTAGCTCTATCCTTAGCATGCTTACTCTCAGCAAGATAATATCCATAAGCATATGTCCTTCAAAACTCATCTGCACTCAATAATCTACAGCCATGCATCTGTTATAAATTAGAGTTCAAGATCAGATTGACAGCGTGAGATGCTCAATTTCTGAAATCCAGAATTCTGAATAGTATCTAACAAAGCCTTTGTTCTGGAAGATTCATTGGCTGCCCAGCGCTCACAATAATGGATATACATTTCCAAGGCTTTTTTGATGGCATCTCTATTTTCATTTTCCTTTCTCTGTTAGTTCATCGTCTTTATCGTCATAATACTTATTGCTCTCATAATTAGAGGCATGATAGGACCAGTTTCCAAGGCACAACTAACAAAACTCAAAGAAAAATAGAGACACGCAAGTCATATGCATGCAGCCATCATTTTAATCATTGGTAGAATTACACTTGGGACAAGGCTTTGTTTTAACAAGCTTCCAATTTTCTGTTCGTTCGTTGTCATTGTTTTTCAATATCCAGTTGTTTACAATTTCACAATCTACTGGAGGATGAACATCCTCTGAACAGTTCCAACAAAACTCATAAGGACATTTACAAGTAATTTCATAGGACCTTGACCCACTTTCATAATTAATCACTTCTGCAGGATACTAACAACAAGGTGCTCGACACCATTTGATTTCTTTGTTGCTTTCAACATAAGATCTACAATAAATCAATAAATAAAGAACCATTTTTTTTTTACCAATAGCACATTTACAAGATCGTTCTTTTTAGTCTCTGACACTCTACTCCAACTTGATCCATTCGTGCTTGGATCCAGCATAGCCAACACTATTTACAAAAATAAAGCCCACAAGCAACTGCTCTCATTGGACACTAATGAAGTAACTATCACCATAAACACCACAGCCCCTCTCTGAATTTGGATCAACCTTTGAAACTCTAGTTTCTAATAGCCCTAAATCTCTTCTTATGTCCTCCTCCTTCACAAGCCACTCATCAATCATCTTCTGAAAATTCCATCCTAAGAAGAAGAAGATTGATATTTGAGAAAATTGATGAGTGGCTTGTGAAGGACATAAGGAGAGAGTAATGGCTATTAGAAATTAGGGTTTCAGAGGTTGATTCAAATTATGAGAGGGAATGTGGTTTTTGTGGTGATAGTTACTGCATTAGTGGAATGAGAGCAGGCGCTTGTGGGCATTATTTTTGTAATTGGTGTTGGCTACGCTGGATCAAGCACGAATGGATCAAACTGGAGTAGGATGTTTTGAGACTAAAATGTCTTGAACCATCTTGTAAATGTGCTATTGGTCAAGAAATGGTGCTTTATTTATCAATTATTGTGAGGAACATTATCTAAAAAGGTACAGACAATACCTTGTTAGATCTTATGTTGAAAGCAACAAAGAAATCAAATGGTGTCAAGCAACTGGCTGTGAATATGGCTGTGAGTATGCTGTAGAAGTGGTGAATTATGAAAGTGGGTCAGGGTCCTATATGATTACTTGTAAATGCCGATATGAGTTTTGCTGGAACTGTTCAGAGGAAGTTCATCGTCTAGTAGATTGTGAAATTGTAAACAACTGGATATTGAAGAACAATGACTCCGAACAAACAGAAAACTGGAAGCTTGCTAACACAAAGCCTTGTCCAAGTGTGATTCTGCGATTGAGAAAAATGATGGCTGCATGCATATGACTTGTGTGTTGCTTTGAGTTTTCCTGGTTGTGGCTTAGTCAACCGGCCTGATCATGCCTCTAATTATGACTTCCATAAATATTATGATGATAAATATGAAGAACTAGAAATAAAGTTAAACAAAATAGTGATGCCATCAAAAAAACATTGGAAATGCATGTCCATTATTATGAGCGCTGAGCAGCCAATTAATATTCCAGAACAAAGGCTTTGTTGGATATACAGACTATTCAGAATTCTAGATTTCAGAAGTTAAGCATCTCACACTGTCAATTTGACCTTGAACTCCAATTTATAACATATGCATGGCTCAGATTGTTGAGTGAGAGTGAGCATGCTAAGGAGTGAGCATGCTAAGGATAGAGCTAACAAGAATCTCTAACTTAGCTAACAAGAATCTCTTTGAACACTTGCAGGCTTATGCAGAATCTTCTTTAGAACGACACCATGAATGTGCTGAGGAGGAATTCAAAGGTTTTATTTTTCAGGAAAAGTCTCAACAATATTTTTTTGATCTTCGAATAAACATAAAAGCTTATTAATCTTACAAATGTCACTGGCAATTAGTTTAAGAATTTTATTGAAGCTTTGGAGAAATGACTCCGTAATGGATGCTTCCAGCAAAAGGAGATCATGGTGGGATATTATTTGGGGTAGAGAGAGTAGCCATGTTAGTAATTTTGGGCATTCATTACTATGTTTCATGTTTCATGAATTTTAGTTGTACCATGGATATAAAAATGGTGTAGTTATTGCTTGGTATTTGTACAAGTCTCTCTGAGGTATGTGAATACCATGATTCTTCATTGTCATTCAAGTTACAGCAATGGTTGTTTTGTTGAGAATATTAAATTTTATAAAGAGTTTGGAGACACTATTTTTACTCAAAATGTTATTTAGATTACATATTTTAAATGTATTTATTAGAAGGAATATCATTTTTGAAAGATTTATTATATTTATGTAAGAGATGTCATTTTTAAGCCATTATAAGTACATAGAAAGTGATATCACTTTATATTTTTTTAAATAAATACATTGAAGATATCTAAATTATTTTTAATTACATAAATATACTAAATATCTATATTTAAATGAAAGTTAATTTTAATAATTAATATATAAATATATATAAGATCTATAAATATTAAAATGATATTATATTTTATTTTTAAAAAAATAGAATATAATGTAAAAATATATATTTTAAATATTTTATATTTTATATATATAATTAATTAATGTTTATTTGAATAGAATATAATGTTATGTATGTATGTATGTATGCATGTATGGAAACACTATAAAGCAAGCAGGGTGGGAGAAAGGTTTTGGAAACATAATGGCTTTGGACTAAATTAGGTTTTGGTTTTTCAAATGTGACTAGTATGAGAGGTGGAAAATTTAGTCTGAAGCACTTCTAATCGAGGTATGATTGGGTTTAGAGCTAAGACTTTCAAAAGGTGGTGAAATGAGGGTTTAAAGGAAAAGACTTAGAAATGGTTCAATACTATGGAAAAGGTATGAAAAGAGGTAATGGGGAAAGGAGGAGAGGGAAAAATGACATAAAATGATGAGGGGAATGGAGATTGAAGGCTTGGAATGGTGGTAGGGTGAGGTAGGAAGGGATCTCTCTAAATACTTCAAAAAAATAATTTTATATCCATGAAATGCCATAAAAAGAAAATGTTTGTCTGGCTTGAAACCATGGAAATCAACTACCTAGCTTTGGTAAATGAGTTACAATAATGTATAGGAGCAAGTTAAAAAATACTATAATTCTATTGTCATACATGAGAAGAAATAAAAAAACTATAATGCTAATCTAAAATTTCACATTTTCTATGTTAAAATGAGGCAAAGATGTCTAAAATTTATTATAGACTTGCTTTGAGATTTTGGGGATGGGAACTCGATAGATGGGAAGTCCTAGAAGTTAATTATCTTGGAAGTGAAACTTTTGGAAAGAGGATAAAAAGAAAAGGCATTTGACCTATTGGGTGGTGAACTATGGGTAGTGTCTGTGAATAAAAATTAAGCTCAATTTTCCTAGGGACCCTGAGCTCAGAGGGGGACATCTAGGGATAGGTGTACACATTGATTATTTGCTCCTTTAGACAAGTTTTATGAATGGGAAAGGTCGAGCTTACACATAGGAAGGACTAGGCTCAACAGCTTAAGGCTTAACAAGAAGTAAAGGGGTCAAAACAATGGGAAAACTAAATGAATGCTGAGGACATAGGATAGAGACAAAAATTAAATGAAAAGCATCAATTAGGAAGGCTAAAGAAGATTACGCTATGACATTAGAAAGGAGAATAAACATGGCTATGGATCCTGATGACTTTCTCCTCATCCTGATGATGGATCATTGTGCATGATCCGAAACGTTGATGCAAAAACATACACAGTTTAATCCAGAAACATCTCTTATATGAATTCATGGACTGTGGAAAACTAATGCCTACGATGGCTATGGATGACAAAAAAGGGTCAATACATAATAAAAAGCACACTCATGGGCTATGGGCTAAAATGGATGAAAAATGCTAAAAGGGTATGCAAATCCCATTATATTATAAGTTACAATCATGGAAATAGGTATGCGAAATAGCTATGCCTGGTAGGTAGGTAATGATGATGATCTTATTGGTGCCACAGGGTTGGAAAGAAAAGAGTTGGGTGATTGGATGGTAAAATAGTTGTAAGTTGGTTATTTCTATTCTAAGGCCATTTTGGTCATCTACCATAGTAGAGAGAGTAGAGAGTGGTGTTTACATGGACATTCTGTTGCTGGGAAGTGAATCCTCTATTCTCCCAAGATAATTAAGTATTTTTACAGGAATAATGAGCTAGAAGGGAGGAGTTTTGGGCTTGGTTCATTTGGTTGAGCAATCAAAAAGGGGAGCTAGGTCATTGTAGGTGTAAGACTAGTTTTCATGATATCTCGAGAGAACCATATCCACTAGATGAAGGGTAAAGAAAGAATAGAATAGTTGAGGAGCCAGAGAGAGCTATTTGTGTCCTAGGGAAGTTATAGTCCTTGAAGGCCATCAAAGGTCACTTGGTTAGTTGATAGTAGAGATGAGTCATGCTATGAGGTACAATGTTGGTTCATACATTTCTTGATGACTTGGTTCTGAAGTATTTTTGTAGGAATAAAGAGGTAGAAGGGAGGAGTTATAGATTTTGGGGCTTGGTTCATTTGGTTGACCAATCACAAAGGGGAGCTAGGTCATTGTAGGTGTATGACTAGTTTTCATGCTAGCTAGAGAGAACCATATCCACTAGATGAAGGGTAAAGAAAGCATAGATTAGTTGAGGAGCCAGAGAGAACTATGTGTGTCCTAGGGAATTGATAGTCCTTGAAGACCATCAAAGATTCCCTAGTTAGTTGTTTACTTAATATATAGTGGCATTAAGGAGATGACATACATAAAAACTAAATAAAGTGGTCATATATATATTTTTAAATTGTAACAACATAAGGGAGACAGAGGAAGTAACGAGGCAGAGGAAGTAACTATCAGTAATACTGAACGCAAAGAAAAACCTCATTTGCCAGGCCACCAAAGGGTCGCCCAGACTACCCTAGTGGATCAAAAAATGAGCCAAAAAAAATGACAATTAATCACAGAACACAATGAAGATTAATGTTCTGGAAATGGCAGCAGGGTATGATTTTCTTCAATGTTTAACTTAGTATTGCAAGAGGTATGACATAGTTGTGGCTATTTTTGGAGTTTCCAGAATTGTGGGCAGTTGGGCAATTTATCAGCTGGACTTGACGGGAGGATATGGATTTGACGTAGTAGACAATGTTATGTTTGGATTTCCAAAGAACTTCAAAGCCACAATTGTTAGCGTTAATTTTAGTCTTCTCTAGTCTTCTCCGTGGATGACAGATGGATAACTGAAGATTGCATGTTGATATTAAGTTAACCGAAGATTGCGAGTCAAAGTAAACAACCGTAAAGCAACTGCAGGAAAGAGATGCGGTGAAGGAGCGGTGAAAATAGAGAGAGGAGCATCAGTTTCACCGTAAGCAGATTTGCATGAAGGGAAAAAGAAGGGGGTGAAAAAGAGAGCAACTGCTATTGCATTGCATAAATCACTAACTCATTAGTTAGCTTATAGTTAGAGAGACGCTAACACCCCCCTTAAGTCTAATTAAGGAGACAAAAAAGAGGAAAGAAGAAAAACCCAAGTGAGAAAAACTCCTAACCATTTATTCAAACTAAAGAAGAAAGCTGCAACTCCCATGAAGAACTACAAATAAAACCACACTGCAACAGGATTATATCAGAGTCATAGAAACTACTGCACATATTCTATATTGCTCAAATGGATGAACATACATGTACGCGGTCTCTGAATACAGAAACTGATCGTCTGAAGACAGGAAGATATGATTCTGCTGAGATGTGCTCCAAAGAACTACATAGATTCCCTCTAGTTGGGATGATGCCATTGTTTATCCAATGCTCAGTATTGTCCCGCTAGAAAGAATCTTTAGAAGCACTCGAGGGTGCGACTCTAGAATCTCATGTAGATTGGAACTTAGAACAAAAGAACACTTTTGGCTGCCATAGGAGGAAAAGTTGCAAAGCTCTGGGTAGTTTATTGGCAACTTTTATCCTAAGTTTTTTATCTAGAAGCAAAAAGAAAGAAACCTATACTAGATGCTTTAAGCAAAACCCCCATATGGAACTTTATATAAGTTCGAGTTTTACAAAGCTCCAAAATTTCCCAAATCCTTGTTGGATAACTGATGTGGCACAGCCACATGTGCAGTTTCCATTTTAGTATTTCTATTTTCTTAGTTAGTTTCATTTAGATACTTTTAGGAATTTGGCAACTTTTGTGTTGCATGATGATGCATGTAAATCATGCTATCTTTGGTTTGTTGTTTTCTGTTTTTTCTATTTAGATTCCTTTGTAGCAAAGATATATATAATGTAATAAAGAGCTGTAGCTCTCTAGTTTTTCAACAGCAATAAAAGTTTATTCTCTGTGTCTGCATCTATCCTTTTATGTTTTTTTGTTTATTTGCTGTCATATTTGTGTGCTTAAAAATCTTCATTTGGTATCAGAGCAGGTTAATTTGTTAGAAAATTTATCATGTCAAATTCTAACTCTTTGCCAATCCCAGAATTTAATGGATCTGATTATGATTATTGGTGCATCAAGATGACAAATTTTTTGATAGGAAAAGATTTATGGGAAATTGTAGAAACAGGATATGAAGAGCCAGCTGATTGGAATGTTCTTGCAGCCAATGATAGAACAGCTAAGAAGGAAGCTAAGAAGAAGAATGCACAGGCTTTATTTCACATTCAAATAGCTCTTGATAAGAGCCTATTTCCAAGAATTGCAGGTGCACAGATAGCTAAAGATGCCTGGAAGACTCTAAAAGAAGCTTACCAAGGTAGTGATCAAGTCAAAGTTGTGAAGTTGCAGACATTAAAAAGAGAATTTGAGAATTTGAAGATGCAAGAAAGTGAAAATGTAAGTGATTATTGTGTAAGAGTAAAAGATGTAGTTAATAAAATGGCTACTCTTGGAGAAACTATGGATAATGAAGTTGTGATCAAAAAGGTGTTGAGGTCTCTAACACCAAGGTGGAACAATGTTGCCATCATCATTGAAGAAAGCAAGGATTTGACTGCTCTTCAGTTTGATCAGCTTGTTGGATCTCTCATGTCTCATGAAGAAAGATTGAGAGATTCATCTGGTGAAAGTAATGAGAAGGCTTTTGCTTCCAAAGTACAAATTACAAAGAATGAAAATGCTAGCACAAGCACAAAAAATAATCAAGGCCAAGGTAGAGGTCAAAATCAGAATTCTTCAAGAGGAAATAGAGGAGGAAGAGGTAGAGGCAGTTTTGATAAAAGAAATGTTCAATGTTATCATTGTAATAGGTATGGTCACTTTGAAAGGGAATGCAAATTAAAAGAAGGTAATAACAATAGAAGTGCTAATTTTGCTAATGAGAATGATGAGGCTTCTCCTGGTAATTTATTCTTATCATATGACAAAGCTAAAAATAGTTCTAAAGAAGTCTGGTATTTAGATTCAAGTTGTTCTAACCACATGTCAGGAAATGATAAGATTTTTTCTACAATGGATAAAAGTTTTAAATCTAAAATTAAGCTTGGTGATGACAAGTCCTTGGAGGTTGCAGCTAAAGGTGATATGGAGGTGAATACAAAAGAAGGTAAGAAAAGTGTGACTGATATTTATTACACTCCACAATTAAAACATAATTTATTGAGTGTTGGGCAGTTGTGTGAGAAGAATTATAAGGTGGTATTTGAAAATCAGCAATGTACAATTTATGATAAAAATCAAGGCAATAGGGTGGTTACAGTAGTGCCTATGTCAAAGAATAGGATGTTCCCATTGAAGTTTGGTGAACATAGCAGCCATCTTGCCAATATGGCATATGAAGATAAGGGTTGGCTATGGCATCTCAGATATGGCCATTTGAATTTTCATAGTTTAATGTTTCTCACTTCAAAAGCTTTGGTTTATGGTTTGCCTAAGGTTCAGGAACACAAGGAAGTTTGTGAAGGTTGTGCTAAAGGAAAGCATGCAAGAGAGTCCTTTCCAAAAGGTAATGCATGGAGGGCCCATTACCCACTTCAATTGGTTCACTCAGATATTTGTGGCCCTATGCAGACAAAGAGTTTGGGTAAGTCATCATATTTCATTACTTTTATTGATGATTACTCACGTAAGTGTTGGGTTTATTTTTTGAAGGCCAAGGATGAAGCCTTTGATACATTCAAAAGGTTCAAAGCCTTTGTGGAAAATGAAAAGGGTTGTAAGATCAAATGCTTAAGGACAGATCGTGGAGGAGAATTTTGCTCAAGAGATTTTAAGAATTATTGTGATATGAATGGTATCAAAAGGCAACTCACCACTGCTTACACACCTCAACAAAATGGGGTAGCTGAAAGGAAAAATCGTACAGTGGTGGAAATGGCAAGGAGTATGCTACATACCAAAGGATTAGACAATTCTTTTTGGGGTGATGCAGTTGCTACAGCAGTGTACATTCTCAATAGGAGTCCTACTAGAGCACTTGACATGATGACTCCTTATGAAGCCTGGTATGAAAAAAAGCCTAATGTTAATCATTTTAGGATTTTTGGTTGTTTAGCCTATGTTCATGTGGCTGATCAAAAGAGACAAAAATTAGATCCCAAAAGTGAGTCCTGTATTTTTGTTGGATATAGTGAGCAAAGTAAGGCTTATAGGTTGTATAACCCTCGCACTAATAGTATTCTTGTTTCAAGAGATGTGATTTTTGATGAAGGGGGAGTTTATGGTCATAAAAAAGGCCAAGTTGAGAAGTCTAAATCTGTTTTGAGTGGTGGTATTATTGCTGATATTGATCATGAGCAGCCAGCTAATACTTCAATTCCAAGTGCTATACATCCACCAAATAGCCCCTCATCTACTTCTTCAGTTTCAAGTACAAGTCCAAATTCAAGTCCAAGTCCTACAAGGAAGGTAAGAAGCTTAAGTGATATCTATCAAAGAAGTACAATTCAAGCACATGAAGAGAATCCTATAGGTGAAACAATAAATTTTGCTTTATTTTCACAATCTGTTTTTGAACCATCGTGTTATGAAGATGCATGTGCTAATGAAGCTTGGGTGCAAGCAATGCAAGAAGAGATGGATGCTATTCATAGGAATGGTACTTGGGAGCTTACAGAGCTTCCTCATGACAAGAAAAAGATTGGAACTAAATGGGTCTACAAGACTAAGTACCATAGTGATGGGAGTGTTGAAAGACACAAAGCAAGATTAGTTGCTAAAGGCTTCACACAGAGGTATGGCATTGATTATGAAGAAACATTTGCACCAGTAGCCCGACAAGAGACTATTAGAATGTTGATTTCCCTTGCAGCCCAAAAGAAATGGAGCATTCATCACATGGATGTGAAAAGTGCCTTCCTGAATGGGTACTTAGATGAGGAAATTTATGTGGAACAGCCACAAGGTTTTGAGGTGCACGGAAAAGAATATCATGTCTACAAGCTGAAGAAGGCCTTGTATGGCCTCAAGCAAGCACCAAGAGCTTGGTATGCTAGGATTGATGGGTATTTTCAGAAAAATGGCTTCAAGAGAAGTAAGAGTGAGCCTACCCTCTACTACAAACAAGAAGGTAATGATATTCTTATTGTGAGTTTATATGTTGATGATTTGTTGTATATGGGCAGTAGTTCTAAGATGAAGGATGAATTCAAGCATGCTATGATGAATGAGTTTGAAATGAAAGATTTAGGCCTTATGCAATATTTTCTAGGCATGGAGGTTTATCAAAGTAAGGATGGAATTTTCCTTTGTCAAACAAAATATGCCAATGATATGTTGAAGAAGTTTGATATGGTTGATTGTAAATCAGCCTCCACTCCAATTTCTCATGGAGTTGTGTTGTGTAAAGAGGATGGTGCTAAAAGAGTTGATGGGACAGCTTATAGAAGTGTGGTTGGCAGTCTAATGTTTCTAACCCACACAAGGCCTGATATTGCTTATGCAGTTTCTCTTGTTTCAAGGTACATGACAGAACCTTCTGAATTACATATGCAGGCTGCTAAAAGAATTTTGAGGTATGTGAAAGGAACTCTTGCTTTTGGCATTCATTACTACAGTTCTAAAGGCTTTAATCTAGTTGGTTTCAGTGATTCTGATTGGGGAGGTAGTGTGGATGACCGGAAGTCTACCTCTGGTAATTGTTTTACTTTTGGTTCTGGTTTGGTTTCTTGGAGTTCAAAGAAACAAAGTATAGTTTCTCTTTCTTCTACAGAGGCAGAATATGTTGCAGTCACCTCTGCGGGTACTCAAGCATTATGGCTCAGAAAAATTCTTGAAGAGATTGGTGAAAAACAAGTTCAGCCTACAGTGCTCTTCTGTGATAATATGAGCACAATCAAATTGGCAAAAAATCCCGTGCATCATAGTAGAACTAAACACTTTGATCTGAAATATCATTTTATCAGAGATTTGGTGCAAAAGAAAGAAGTAGAACTTAGGTATATCAAGACTACAGAACAACTTGCAGACATTTTCACCAAGGCAGTTGCAAAGGTTCAGTTTTTGATGCTTCGAGATCATATTGTGACTCCTCTCCGCATCAAGGGGGAGTATGTTGGATAACTGATGTGGCACAGCCACATGTGCAGTTTCCATTTTAGTATTTCTATTTTCTTAGTTAGTTTCATTTAGATACTTTTAGGAATTTGGCAACTTTTGTGTTGCATGATGATGCATGTAAATCATGCTATCTTTGGTTTGTTGTTTTCTATTTTTTCTATTTAGATTCCTTTGTAGCAAAGATATATATAATGTAATAAAGAGCTGTAGCTCTCTAGTTTTTCAACAGCAATAAAAGTTTATTCTCTGTGTCTGCATCTATCCTTTTATGTTTTTTTGTTTATTTGCTGTCATATTTGTGTGCTTAAAAATCTTCAATCCTTATCCTGTGGTGCTCGCAAAGCGTATACAATTTTTAAAGAATCAATAAAGAAGAAAGCAAGGAGCATGCAAAGAAAAACTAGGGGAAGAAACATGCATGCATCTAGAAACAAAGGTTTACATCTACCTCCATTGTGGTGAAAATATTCACAGAAATCTACCTGCAGAATGAGGAGAAGAACTTGCTTGCAAAAGACAGATTGATCACGTCATTAGGAGATCACTTCTAAACATGCAATAAATTTGCACAATATACAAATGAATTTGCACTCTTACCAGAGTCAGCTCTGATATCATGTGAAATTTTAGCTAAACCTGTGAAAACCAGGAATACTGGTAGAGCAGCAAATTACATGATTGCACAAATTAATTGACATGAAAGATAAACTGTGAATCAATGAATCAAATTAACTTAAGAATGTGTACAATATATAGCAGGAGATGAACTCCAAGCAAGATTGCGACTCAAAGATGAAGCAACCGCAGGAAAGAGATGCAGTGAAGGAGCGGTGAAAATAGAAAGAGGAACAACAGTTTCACCGTAAGTAGATTTGCATGAAGGGAAAAAGAAGGCGGTGAAAAAGAGAGCAACTGCTGTTGCATTGCATGAACAGCTCCAGTAACTCATTAGTTAGCTTATAGTTAGGGAGATGCTAACAACAATGCTGTCATGAAGTGTTTTTGGAGTTCTGCGCATTCATGGGCAACAAGCTCTCCAATTCCATTAAACTATACATATTACTAAATAACCAAATAATTCATGGGTAGCGAGCTCTCCAATTCCATCAAACTATTTAGCAGGTCAAAAGTATAAAGGATGCAGATGTAACATACTGCAGATTAGCAGCGGGAAATGTGTAGAGAACTCCTCCTATTCAAATATGCGGCTTTTCACCAACCTGGTGTGAATTTAGACCAGATGCTATTCCGGGTAGGATAGAGCAGATATAGTTGTCAGCATGACCTTTGTAATCTTGAAGAGATTTCACTTTTCCTATCAAGAATTCCTTCAGTGACTCCAGTCATCCATAAAAACATTTTGCAGCCCTATGATTAGATACTAATTTGCATATTACTGTCCACGGTTAGGCAAGAAATGCATACAGTGGGACGGCTAAGGCAAAACAATCGACTCAGCAAGAAGATAAAAAATATTTCTGATTCAATGAAAAGAGTGAAGTTATATAAGTAGTCACACTTGAAGTTACTCTACCTTGGATAAAAGCACTTGGGCTCCAACATGGTTATTGTCCCCCCCAAATGTATTGTCTGATTCATCAGCTCCTATAAGTAGTTCAATGTTTTTCTAGTTCATTATCAAGAAAAGCATTGAACTAGTTATTAAAAGCTTGATAACCATCAGAGTTTAGTGCTAATGATGAATCAGACAATACAATTGGGTAGGACAATAAACATGTTGGAGGCTGAGTGATTTTATCCAAGGTATAGTAACTTCGAGTGTGACTACTTATATAACTTCACTTTTTTCATTGAATCTGCAATATTTTTTATCTCTTGCTGAGTCGATTTTTTCCTCAATTTATTGAAAATAATCCCTTCCACTGTATGCATTTCTTGCCTTTCATGGACAGTAACATGCAAATTAGTATCTAATCATAGGGCTACAAAAAGTTTTTATGGATGACCAGATTCGCTGTAGGAATTCTTGATAGGAAAAGTGAAGTCTCTTCAAGACTACAAAGTTCACGCTGACAACTATATCTGCTCTATCTTGTCTGGAACACCATCTGGTCTAAATACACACCAGGTAGGTGAAAACTGCATATTTGAACAGGGGGACTTCTCTACACATTGCCCGCTGCTAATCTGCAGTATGTTACATCTGCATCCTTTATACTTTTAACCTATGCCAAATAGTTCGATAGAATTGGAGAGCTAGCTGCCCATGAATTATTTGGTTATTTAGTAATATGTATAGCTAAATGGAATTGGAGAGCTCGCTACCCATGAATCCGCCTAACTCCAAAACACTCCATGATAGCATTGTGGTTGTGAAGGCCATTAGAAATCCAAACTTACCATTGTCTCCTGCGTCATAATATCCTCCCGTCAATTCTTGTCTATCCCAACTGAAGTAATATCCCTGTCTGAACACTGTTATGCTTCCTTATGTGCTTTGACTGTAATGCTTGGTAGCTCTCAGTTCAGAGTTGAGGAAGGATTCGTTTGTAGTAGGCTTCCTGGTTGCCGGCTTATTGAAGGGGCTGTTGTTTATGTCACTTTTGCCCCTTATGTTAATGCATCCTATCATAAGGTTAATTATAATGGTGAAGATGAAAGTAGCAATAGCATTGTCTATACCTCTTCTCGTCCTCCTCATTCCCAACATCCACGTGCAATGGTTAAAAGGCATGGTTCACCTTTGGATGCATCACCTGTGAGTACTTCTTTGCCAAATACAGTCAATACTACCCTTCTATAAAATGCTCCTCAAATCGCTGGAGGTATGTTACAATTATTCTTTAGTTATGAGTTTTTCTAGATTATAAGATGCCTTCATAACTATTAAGGGATAATGGCTGACTAAAAATCTAGTCAACATTTAAAAGGTTTATATAATTTACTTTTTTGGGAATTGTTCTGTATGCTGCATCTCATGGATTTTTGCATTTCAAAGTTCTGAAAGAATATGCAAGTGGACTTTATAAATAGATTACACAGGCATGCTTTATAAAACATTGCCTATCAGTCTTACTATAAAATCGAAGGCATTGTGGTTGTGTCATATAAACAGATGAGCATTGGTGTGAGTCCAAGAAGTAGCTTGTATCTTAAAGAACCTGATCAATGATCTAATCTTCGTGAATACATCTAAGGTGGTTTTACTAATTCAGAAATAAACTCCATCTCAACTTATTTTCCCGCCTCAGAGAAACCTGACAATATGGATCTGACCTTAATGAATATAATGAAGATGATTTTGATTAGTTTCATATTCCATAATCTTGGATGTAAGAAACTGTTAAGTGATAAGATGGGTTGTCTATTATGGTTTCTACATATCACACTGAACTGGAAAAATCATCTCAGGTCTAACAATAACTCTGAAGCAGTTGTTGCTAGTATTTTGGATATGTTCAGAACTATAAAGGAATGAGGTCCTCTGAGAGAATAAACAGTAGATGATGTTTTTTGTTTTAATTTTTAAAATTGTGCAGTTGAACTCTATATGAACCACAGATCCATATAAGTTTGATAGGAATTTAGCCACATACTTTGCTATCCAACAATTTTAGTTTAAGTTTGGTAATTTCAAAAAATTTCTGCACAATCAATGCTCTATCAATATATATTATATCTTGATCTTTTACTTTTCTAAATCAGTGCATCCTTAATAGTGTTGGGCTACAGTTCATATGGATCAGTTAGAATTGGAATCTAGGACCTTCTATTTACTATCAGAGTGCTCCATCAACTGAGCTACTGGTCCCTTTGTGGCTAATCCATCATTAATCTAGATGTAGCTTTTTTAAAAATTAATTCAATGTTTTTCTTGCTAAGTTGCTTCTGCTAGTAATTAACAGTACATTCTTTGTGAAATTTGCTTTTGGATTACACTGTATTTATTTTTATCTCAACATTTCAGATCACACTCAGTGATCCATCATCAGGAAGAGGATCATTCTTTGTGAAATTTGCATCCTCTTCCTGAAGATGGATCACTGAGCGTGATCCCAAACGTTGAGATAAAAACACACATAGTGTAATTCAAAAGCAAATTTCACAATTACTATGGACTGTGGAAAGCTCATGCCTACTCGCACAGTCTTTGTTTTTCCAATAGTAATTGTTTGGTACATTAATATAGGTCACTATGTATTACAGTGATTTCTTATCCAAAGATGTTTATAGCAAAGCAAATTTTCAAAGGGACAAATGGTAGAAAGAAAAGAAAATACAGATATATAGGCATAGATATCACTAACTACATTATCTTTATGCATTTGAAGAAAATGCTAATGAGTCTTTGTAGACATAGGGTGTTACTAATTTCTTAGTAGCTTTATACATTTGGTAAAAGTGTATAACAATCTTTTATTTTTTAGTCTGATATTTTTATTCCAGATCACTTGAATAAGGTCATTAAATTTATACATTCTTTAAGACAAAAGGTGCCAAGCACCTATAATATTATATTCTATTAGAATATCGTAACTACAGAATGTAAAGAGAGAAAGAAATCCTACAGCATGAAGAACAACAAAATTTCTCCTAACAAAAAATGAAGGCCAAGAGCCAAACGATAACAGAAGAGAAGGTGAAGTGCTAACAAAACTATAAAGGTATCTCCCTATAACAGATGGTGAGCATATACAAAAAGATACAAAGAAGATGCTCCAAAAAACATAATATAGATATAGAACTTAAGAATCCATAGTAGCATTCAGATCCCGGAGCACAAAGTGATTCTCTTCTTCACCTTCATCTGTCAGCAACCCTGAAGGCGGAGGAACTAGCGAAGGAATAGAAGAGCTTGAAACTTCTCATCAACTCTGTTAGCCAGAGCTTCACGTAATTCATCTCTGTGAGCATGAATAGAGAAGTGTAGGGTGTCTTCATTTTCTTGGAGCATACCAAAACGAATTGCATTAAAAACACAGGTGAAAGCTGGGGAATGCGTAATTTGGCATCTAGTGAATAAGCCTCCCACCAAAGCACCCGACTTGAACATGTCGTAATTTTGTAAGGCTATATTCAAAGATTCTTCAAAAAACATATATGAATGAGAAAATTTCATTACATATTGAAGCAAGTCCATTGCATCCGAGGCAAAGGCCGAAAGGATATGATAGGGGTACAGAGAGCGAGGACGAGCATCCATGAATTCTCTCCCTATTATCTCCCTCAAGGAATCTTCTACCTCTGCATTATCAATGACGAAAATGGAAGCCAAAGCATCTGAATCTATTCTGCCTAAGAAAACCCGCTCCCATTTCTACACTGGAAAATACATCCGCCTATTAATGCGGATCTCCATCGCAAACTGACCAGCAAGATAAGAAATAGACTCTTGAAACACTGATAAATAGAAAAAGGATCTGCCAAGAAATGATTTGATATGTCATATCTTCATTCAAGATGGAATTAAAATCTGTAGAACTCTGATTTGAAAAGGAAACAAGTACTGAAAGCAGCAAAAATAATGCAGATTTGGCCATATGCGAGAGATATCCACATGAGCAAACACAAATTTATGCTTAGACTTTGCTTTTCTTTGATATTCAGCAAGCAACAATTGCAGTGGAACAGAGATTCTGTAAGGGCATCCAATAAGACCTTTCATTGATATGGCGTTAAAGTAAGGGAGAAACCAGAATTTCAGCTTTGATATCAATTATTAATTGAAGTCTTCTTACATTTCTGGTTATAAAGAGGTACATGTATTGAAGTTATCATTGACCTAACTGAATTCAATATTTGTTAGAGTAATGAATAACTATAATTGCAGAATTGATTCCAAAGGTAAGTATATTATATTTTATAGATTTTAGGTTAAAAATAAAGTGTTTTTGTTTTCTACACAATTAATTAATATGTTATTTTATATTGGACAAGCACATAAGTTATTTGAATGGTAAGTGCATTATATTTTATAGATTCTACTATACAGTTATTAATTTTCTTTTCTTTTTCGCATAATAAAATTTAATTTATTTATTTTCAACTCACTAAGATACACCATTGCTATATCCATGATACAACTAAAATTCATGAAAAATGAATCATGTTAATGAATGCCCAAAATTATTAACATGGCTACTTTATCTACCCCAAATAATCTCCAACCATGATCTCTCCTTTTGATGTTTCCATATCATCCAAATCTTCAAATCTTCAACAAGATTTTTAAAATAATTCCAATGACATTTCTTAGATAAATAACCTTTATACGAAAATCAAGAAAATCTTGTTGAGACTTTTCATGAGAAATAAAACCTTTCAATTCCTTCTTAACACACTCATCTGTTAGAAAAGATTAAACTAAAAACAAATACCAGTACACAAAATAAACCAGAAAAAATATATAACTTAAAATAGAGAGAGACAGAGAAGAAATTTGATATGCTTGCTGCAAAAATGTCTTAAAAAAAAAATTATTGAAAGAAAACTGAAATATATACATAAAACATACTGAAAAGTAAACTAAAAGATAAGATGGGAAACATTCCCAAATAGATAAAAGTAATGCAGAAAATGTTGGGAGATATTCCCAACAACAAAGACAAATCTAATTTTTTCTTATTTTAACATCCTCCCTAAAATCTGATTTGTGGGACAGCTTCTCATCCCTAAAAGATTCTTCAGTCCATTGAAATCTTCTTCTTTCAAAGGTTTTGTCAAAATGTCAGCAACCTGATCTTTGGACCTGCAATAAGAAAGTTTGATTTCATTATTTTTAACCAGCTCTCTGATGAAATGAAATTTGATATCTATGTGCTTGCTTCTTCCATGAAAGACTGGATTTTTAGAAACTGTAATGGCTGATTGATTATAAAAACATATAATTGTTTCTTCCATTTGGAGCTGCATCAATGCTTCAAGCATCCTTCCTAACCAAACTGCTTGACAACCTGCTGAAGTGGCTGCCACATATTCTGCGTCTACTGAGGACAATGCAACAATGGGTTGTTTCTTTAAAGACCATGAAATTACACCTAACCCAAGATTAAAAGCATACCCAGAAGTACTTTTCCTATCATCTTGATTTCCAGCCCAATCACTATCTGTATAACCAGTTAACCTCAAAACACCCTTCTTTTCATAAAAAATTCCATGATTTGCAGTCCCTTTCACATACCTTAGTATTCTTTTACTTTCTTGTAGATGAGTATCATGTGGATCCTCCATGAACCTGCTTATCAAGCTTACTGCATACATGATATCTGGTCTTGTTGCAGTTAAGTACATTAAACTTCCAACCAAACTTTTATACAAAGTAGAATCTACCTTTTTGCTTTCATCATTTTTGCTCATTTTTTCTCAACTTCACACCCATGGCAATAGGTGTAATTGTTGGTTTGTTATTTTCCATCTTGAACCTTTTCAAAATATCATATGTCGTTGAATTCATTCATAATTTCTTGGACTTTTGTGGGAACTTCTGCCCCTTTCTCTACTTTCATAATTTTTGCAACTTGAGGTGGGAAGGCATAACATACCTTCTCCTTTCTAGTTTCCCTTAGGAACTATTTTCCACTCACTAGCTAAATTGTATTGGTTTTCCCAACTTCCTCATCCTTATCATTATAATGTCCCTTACCTAATTTTCCCTAGAAAATTCAAATGCCACAAGTTAGGGTTAGTGTTTTGGAATTACCATTTAGACTATCTTCAAACTGCATAATACTTGTGGTCTAATTCTACAATCATGACATAGGAAGACACATATACAAAATATAGATATACAAATATACCTCTTCAAATATTAGTTTTAGATAAGATTTTCCTTACATTCAAATTCATAAACAATATTCAATGAAAATCCCATCACTATTTTGTGTTACTTCAAGACTAAGATAATAGTGTAACAAACCAAGACCAGTCATCTCAAATTCACTCTTCATTCCCACTAAAAATTCTCTAAGCATGTTTTCATTATTTCCAGTATAAAGCAAATCATCAACATAAATACAACTTATCATAACATCTTCTTGCTGATTTTTTTTTATGAATAAGGTGGGATCATAAGGGCATTTTTCAAAACCATTTTAAAAAAAATATGATTCAATCCTTTCATACCAAACTCTAGGTGCTTGCTTTAAACCATACAAAGCTTTCTTTAGTTTGAGCACTTTACCTTTTTGACCTTTAATCTCAAAACCAAGTGGTTGCTGAATTTAAATTTCTTCCTCTAAGACACCATTCAAGAATGCTGATTTTACATCCATATGAAAGACTTTCCAACCCTTTTGTGCTGAAAGAGCTAAAATCATGCGAATAGTATCCAATCTACCAACAGGTGCAAAAACTTTATTATAATCAATACCTAATTTTTGTTTGTAGCCCTTCACTACCAACCTGGCCTTATATTTATTCACTTTACCTTGCTCATTGTACTTTGTTTTATACACTCAGTTTACTCCAATTGGCTTCTTATGCTCGAGGAGATCTGCAATTTCCCAAGTTTGATTCTTTTCTATGGCTGCAATTTCTTCATTAATAGCATTAACCCATTTATCATCATTTATAGCTTCTTCAAATGTAATAGGATCACTATCAGCAAAAAATACAAAATGACAAATATCTTCATTTACCTCTGTTGTTTCTTGATATATGTTAGACAAACTCCTTGATTTCTGCCACCTTTTTGGAGATTCTGAGGTGGATGATGAAGAACTACTTGATGAAACATGTCTATGACTTGGTGGAGAAAGACTGCCTTCTGATGAAGAAGAGCTTCTTCTTAATGCAGATTGTTGAATGCTACAATTACTGGCTCTGGCTCCTGTGTTAACAACTAAATTTTGTTGTTGATTTGCAGCTTCATCTTCAATGTTAACTTGTTGATATTTCTCTTCCAATTTCCAACACCGCTCCTAATCTTCAAGAAACTTTGCATCTCTACTTATCACCAATTTTTTTTGTCTCTGGATTGTACAACCTGTATGCCTTGGATTCTTCATTGTATCCAACAAAGATAGATTTTTTTGCCTTATCATCCAATTTCTTTCTAAGTGCACCTAGAACATGAGAATAAGCAATACAACCAAAAATTCTTAAATGATCTACCTGGGGTTTGTATCCTCCCCATACTTCTTCTAGTGTCATGCCCCAAACTAAGTTCATAGGACATCTATTCAAAATATAACCTACACAACAAACTGCTTCTACCCAAAAAACTTTAGGTAAATTCTTAACATTAAGCATACTCCTTACCATATCTAAAATTGTTCTATTTTTTCTCTCAGCTACACCATTTTGATGAGGTGTATACCTTGTTGTTATCTGCCTTTTTATGCCCTTTTCAATACAATAATTATGAAAATCATGTGAAATATACTCTCCACCCCTATTAGTCCTTAAAATTTTGAGAAAATAACCACTTTGCTTCTCAACTAATTCTTTAAATTCTCTAAATTTCTTGAAAGTATCAGATTTATTTTTCAAAGGGTACACCTAGAGTTTCCAACTATAGTCATCAATAAATGTCAAAAAATAACTCATACCAGATAATGAAGCAACCTCAATTGGTCCACATAGATCTGAGTGAACTAGCTCTAATGGCTCTGAAGCTCTCTAAGAATCCCTTACTAGAAAGGGTTCTCTATGGTGCTTTCCAACAATACAACCTTCACATTCTTCATCTAGTCTTTGGATAAATGGTAAACCTATTACCATGTTCTTTTTATGCAAAAGATTTAGTCCACCAAAATTCAAATGACCAAACTTAAGATGCCATAACCACTGTGTGTCTTTTACAAGAGCACTAAAACTTAAATGCATATTGTTTCTGATACTAAGGGAAAACATCTTATTAGCAGTCATGGGTATTTTGGTTATCAGCTTGTTTTTACCATCAACAATAATGCATGAACCATTTTCAAATTTGATAGTGTGGCCTTTTTCCACAAGTTCACCTACACTCAACATGTTATGCTTTAATCTTGGTACATAAAATACATCACCAATATATTTTTTCTCACCTTGTCTTGTTGTGATTAATATCCCCCCTTTCCCCATGACTAGTGCAATTGTATTATTTCCCATCTTGACTTCAAATTTGATGGACTCATCCAAATTCTAAAATATCTCTTTATTTCCCGTCATATGATTAATGCACCCACTGTCAACATACCATTTATCATCATTTACTTCCTCCTTTGTGCTGCATGTTAGCAAGACATGTCCTTCCTGCCCTTCACCTTCATTTGCATATTGGGCTTCTTGTTTACTTTCATCTCCAATCTTTGTCCTACATTCAGCTGCAAAATGTCTATACTTTTGACAGTAATAACATTGAATAGATGATTTATCATACCTCTGAAAACCTCTACGTCTTTGCTGAAAATTTGCTCTGCCTCTACCTCTTGTTTGAGTGAAACCACAATTTTCTTCATCACTTCTATTGCCTCTTTGACCTCTGCCTCTTTGTTGAAAACGCCCTCCTCTTCCTCTTGAATTTCCACCTCTTCCTCTTTGTGCTGAAGATGATTCTGGTGTTGTTTCTTTTTCTTTCAAGGATACCTTGCTCTTTAAAGCTTTCTAAAGTGGATCCTTTGTAGATTTATTTATTCTATGCTCATGTGTGTACAATGAACCCATAAGCTCATCTACAGAAAAAGATGTTAGATCTTTTGATTCTTCAATAGCTATAACTCTAGGATTAAATTTTTTAGAAAAACTTCTTAAATTTTTTTCAACAATTTTTTAATTAGTCACAACCTCACCATTTGATTTCATCTGATTAACTATACCCATTGTACGAGTAAAGAAATCTCCTAAACTTTCTAAATCTGAAATTTGTAAAATTTCAAAATCTTTTCTAAGCATTTGAAGGTGAACTGTTCTTACTTTTTCTGTACCTTGAAATGATTGTTCAAGGAGATCCCATGCTTTTTTGGCCTTCGAAGTGGTTGTAACTCTTGGAAGGAGAGTTTCATCAAGACCCTGCACTATGAACAATAATGCTTTCTAATCTTTTTTATGATTTTCACGCAGTTAATCCCTTTCATTTTCTGTGAGGGTTGCTAATGCTGCTACATCTGCTGGTTCTGAATACCCATTCTGCACAAGATCCCATAGCTCTTGTGACCTAAACAAAATCTTCATATGAAAACTCCAAAAATCATAATTTTTCCCATTAAATTTAGGAATTTGTAGTTGTGTACTGTTAACATTTGTTGTCATTTTGAACCTAGCTCTAATACCATATGTTAGAAAAGATTAAACTAAAAACAAATGCCAGTACACAGAAAATAAACCAAAAAAATATATAACTTAAAATAGAGAGAGACAGAGAAGAAATTTGATATGCTTCTACAAAAATGTCTTAAAAAAAAAAAAACTTTATTGAAAGAAAACTAAAATATATACATAAAACATACTGATAAGTAAACTAAAAGCCAAGATGGGAATCTTTCCCAAATAGAAAAAAGTAATGCAAAAAATGTTGGGAAACATTCCCAACAGACAAAGACAAATCTGATTTTTTCTTATTTTAACATCATCAAGTCATTCTAAAGAAGATTTTGCATAAGCCTGTAAGTGTTCAAAGAGATATTTATTACCTCTACCCTTAGCATGCCCACTCTCTGAAAGATAACATTCATAAGCATGTCCTTCAAAACTCTTCAGCACTCAACAATCTACAGCCATGTATCTATTATAAATTAGAGTTCAAGATCAGATTGATAGCATGAGTTGCTCAATTTCTGAAACCCAGAATTCTAAATAGTCTGCATATCCAACAAAGCCTTTCTTATGGAAGATTCATTGGCTTCCCAATAGTCACAATAATGGATATAAATTTCCAAGGATTTTTTTATGGCATCTCTATTTTTGTTTTCCTTTCTTTATAGTTCATCATCTTTATCATCATAATACTCATTGCAGTCAAAATTAGAGGCATGATTGGACCAGTTTCCAAGGCACAACCAACAAAAATCAAAGGAAAATGGAGACACAAGTTATATGTATGCAGCCATCATTTCTATCAATGGAAAAATTACACTTGGGAAAAGGGTTTGCTTTAACAAGCTCCCAATTTTTTGTTTGTTCATTGTCATTGTTCTTCATTATCCAGTTGTTTACAATTTCACAATCTACTGGACAATGAACTTCCTCTGAATAGTTCCAACAAAATTCATATGGCCATTTACAAGTAACATCATAGGGCCTTGACCCACTTTCATAATTAACCACCTCTATAGCATACTCACAACTAGGTGTTGGACACCATTTGATTTATTTGTTTCTTTCAACATAATATCTAACAAGGTATTGTCTATACCTTTTTAGATAATGCTCCTCACAATAAATCAATAAATGAAGCACCATTTTTCTTACCAATAGCACACTTACAAGATGGTTCAAGACACTTTAGTCTCAGACATTCTGCTCCAGCTTGATCCATCCATGCTTGGATCCAGTGTAGCCAACACCCATTACAAAAATAATGCCCACAAGCGCCTTCTCTCATTCCACTAATGGAGTAACTATCACCACAGTCCCTCTCTAAATTTATATAAACCTTTGAAACCCTAGTTTCTAATAGCCCTAAATCTATTCTTATGTCCTCCTTCACATGCCACTCATTAGTCATCTTCTCAAAATTTCATCCTAAGAAGAAAATGATCGATATTCGGGGAAATTGATGAGTGGCATGTGAAGGAGGACATAAGAAGAGAGTAATGGCTATTATAAACTTTGGTTTTAGAGTTTGATTCAAATTTAGAGAGGGAATGTGGTATTTGTGGTGATAGTTAATGCATTAAGGGAATGAGAGCAGGCACTTCTAGGCATTATTTTTGTAATTGGTGTTAGCTACGCTAGATCCAAGCATGAATGGGTCAAGATGGAGTTGGATGTCATGAGACTAAAATATCTTGAACCATCTTGTAAATGTGCTATTGGTCAAGAAATGGTGCGTTATTTATCAATTTTTTAATGAGGAACATTATCTAAAAAGGTATAAACAATACCTTGTTAGATCTTATGTTGAAAGCAACAAAGAAATAAAATGGTGTCAAGCAACTAGCTGAGTATGATATAGAAGAAGTTAATTATTAAAGTGGGTCAGGGTCCTATGAGGTTCCTTGTAAATGCCAATATGTGTTTTGTTGGAACTATTCAGAGGAAGTTCATGGTCCAGCAGATTGTGAAATTGTAAACAATTGGATATTGAAGAACAATAACAACAAACAAATAGAAAAATGGAATCTTATTAACACAAAGCCTTGTCCCAAGTGTAATTTTGCGATTGAGAAAAATGATGGCTGCATGCATATGACTTGTGAGTTGCTTTAAGTTTTGCTGGTTGTGGCTTCAGTAATTGGTCCGATCATGCCTCTAATTATGATTTCCATAAGTATTATGATGATAAAGATGAAGAACTAGAAAGAAAGTCAAACCAAAATAGAGATTCCATCAAAAAAGTCCTGGAAATTTATGCTCATTATTATGAGCATTGAGGAGCCAATTAATCTTCAAGAACAAAGGCTTTTTTGGATGTGCAAACTATTCAGAATTTTGGATTTCAAAAGTTAAGCATCTCACATTGTTAATCCAATCTTGAATTCCAATTTATAACAGATGCA
The DNA here is from genome assembly GCA_027924645.1 of Cunninghamia lanceolata. NCBI lineage: Eukaryota > Viridiplantae > Streptophyta > Pinopsida > Cupressales > Cupressaceae > Cunninghamia > Cunninghamia lanceolata. The sequence continues at coordinate 1,902,960 of BSBN01001237.1, read as the reverse complement.
TGGCTGCATATTGTTGAGTGCAGAAGAGTTTAGAAGTGGACATATTCTTATTGATATTATATTGTAGAGAGTGAGCATGCTAAGGATAGAGCTAACAAGAATCTCTTTGAACACTTGGAGGCTTATTCAAAATCTTCTTTAGAATGAGTTGATAAGTGTGCTAAGGAGGAATTGAAAGGTTTTATTTCTCATGAAAAGTCTCAACAAGATTTTTTAATTTTTTTAATAAAGCTTATTGATCTTACAAATGTCACTTGCAATTATTTTAAGAACCTTGTTGAAGCTTTGTAGAAATGGCTCACTAATGGATGCTTCCAGAAAAAGGAGATCATGGTGGGAAATTATTTGGGGTAGAAAAATTATCCATGTTAGTAATTTTGGGCATTCATTATCATGTTTCATGAATTTTAGTTGTACCATGAATATAAAAATGGTGTAGTTATTGCTTGATATTTCTACAAGTCTCTATAAGTTATGGAATACCATTCTCCATTGTCATTCAAGTTAAAACAATGGTTGTTTCATTGATAATATTAATTATAAAGAGTTTGGAGACATTATTTTTATAGAGAAACACTCCCAATTAGGGAAACAACTTCATCATGTGATTTAGTAGTTGAATTTTGTGAGAGAGAAGGTCCCTTCTATAAACTATAGTAGGTAGTTCCCTACCCTTGGGTGAGGTTGAATGGTAGGCAGTTTGGCTTGGTTGAGCCTCAAGGGGAGAAAAATTGATATGATTCCACATTCATAATAAATGTTTCCCTACTATAGATAGGCCCTAGGGATTATTGATTACTCCTCGATCAAACTAGGATCTAAGTGACTACCAATCATTAATCATTTTCCACATGTGGAACCATGCTACTAAGAACAACTATGTGAACCTCAATCCCTGACATTTAGGGATCATGATCTCCTTATTATCTATCTCCTTCAATCGATCTCTTTTTAAACCATTATAGAGTAAATAAGGGCTCCTGCTATCAACTATAGAATCAGGTGGAGGGCTAGAAAAGGGATCTTAACCTAGGTGGTGTATGAGACAAATTATCAGTTGTTCCCCACTCTAGAATGGTTGGGGCCTCTATACATCTTTTGTTCCTATTAATATCTAGTAACTAATCATGCTACAGGGGCTATGAGTACACACAACAAGACAAATTTTGGTCACTTTGTCAGCCGGGGTCTTCCCCCAAAATAATTAATTCCAGTCTGGATATAAATTGGTAATGTGTATTGCTCTAATCTGCCTAACATAATCTTAATAGTTCTTGCATCATTTGTGTCTCCATCCATGGATTTACTAGATAATAAATCTAGAGTTAGTATGGCTCTAATGTTGTATACTCCATTATTGGTGGTGTGACCTTCTTAGACTGAGTAGATGGTTCCTCAATTCTAGATTTTGTGTTGTAAATAATAGAAATAGAAAAATGACTTTTTGTGGATGGTCATGGATCAAAATAAATTGAATGTAGGTCTCAATCTAGAATGTTTGAACTTGTTTTCTAGGGTCTCAATTCTAGTAGAGAGCCTAATCATCATATATGGTTATTTATGTTTCATGTATGAACAAATAATTGAATACCAATGATTTAGTAATGCCCTATATAGGTAGGTGTGAGGTCAAAGAAATGATAGCATCACCAAAAAATAAATTGCTAGATGGAACCAACAACAAAGCCAAGGATCAAAATTTGTTCTTTTGGCATCACATTTGCTCAAAATTAGGCTACATAAAAGATACGCATCGAAGGTGATACACACTTAATCATAAATGCAATAATCAAGCAACAGACTCCAAATTGGAAGATCAAAAATCTTTTGGCTAAGTGCCAGAAGTATGCTGTAGAAGTGATTTATGAAAGTTGGTCAGGGTCCTATATGGTTACATGTAAATGCCGGTATGAGTTTTGCTGGAACTATTTATTGGAAGTTCATCGTCCAGTAGATTGTGAAATTGTAAACAACTGGATATTGAAGATCAATGACAATGAACAAACAGAAAACTGGAAGCTTGTTAACACAAAGCCTTGTCCCAAGTGTAATTCTGCAATTGAGAAAAATGATGGCTGCATGCATATGACTTGTGTGTTGCTTTGAGTTTTCTTGGTTGTGGCTTAGGCAACCAGTCTGATCATGCTTCTAATTATGACTTCCATGAGTATTATGATGATAAATATGAAGAACTAGAAAGAAAGTCAAACTAAAATAGTGATGCCATAATAAAAGCAATGGAAATGTATGTCCATTATTATGAGCGCTAAGCAGCCAATGAATATTCTAGAACAAAAGCTTTGTTGGATATGTAGACTATTCAGAATTCTAGATTTCAGAAGTTAAGCATCTCACACTGTGAATTTGATCTTGAACTCCAATTTATAATAGATGCTTGGCTACAGATTATTGAGTGGAGAAGTGTTTAGAAGTGGACATATGCTTATGGATATTATCTTGTAGAGAGTGAGCATGCTAAGGATAGAGCTAACAAGAATCTCTTTGACTTAGTTAACAAGAATCCCTTTAAACACTTGCAGGCTTATGCTAAATCTTCTTTAGATTGACTTCATGAGTGTGCTGAGGAGGAATTCCAAGGTTTTATTTCTCATGAAAAGTCTCAACAAGATTTTTTTGTTCTTCAAATAAATCATAAAGCTTATTGATCTTACAAATGTCATTGGCATTTATTTTAAGAATCTTGTTGAAGCTTTGGAGAAATGACTCCATAATGGATGCTTCCAGCAGAAGGAGATCATGGTGGGTGATTATTTGGGGTAGAGAAAGTAGCCATGTTAGTAATTTTGGGCACTCATTATTATGTTTCATGTTTCATGAATTTTAGTTGTACTATGGAGATAAATATGGTGTAGTTATTTCTTGATATTTGTACAAGTCTCTCTGACGTATGTCAATACCATTCTCCATTGTCATTCAAGTTACAGCAATGGTTGTTTCGTTGAGAATATTAATTATAAAGAGTTTGGAGATATTATTTTTACTCAAAATGTTATTTAGATTACATATTTTAAATGTATTTATTAGAAGGAATACCATTTTTAAAATATTTATTATATTTATGTAAGAGATGTCATTTTAAAGCCAATATGAGTACATAGAAAGTGATATCACTTTATATCTTTTAAATAAATGCATTGAAGATACCTAAATTATTAATAATGACATAATTATACTAAATATCTATATTTAAATGAAAGTTATTTTAATAATTAATATATAAATATATATAAGATATATAAATATTAAAATGATATTGTTGGGACCTAAATTTTCATACCAAATTTTGCAAAATTTTAGGTTCCCATATGTGAAAAATCAATTTCAACACTCAGAAATGCACCTGCATAATGTGCTCAAATGGCCTACTTTGAAGCATTGTAATTCGAAGCCTGTTCATTTTCTTGCAAAATCACTTTGCAAGAATGATTCTTATCATATGTGAACACACATATCTGATTACAGCTTCTTGTGACATGATTTAACTAAGTTTTGAGAAGTCGAGCTGAAGGGTTCTGGTAAAATTTGCTACTTGCATAATGTGAAATCAGCCTGAGAGGCCAACTTTGGAGGTTGATATCTAGCAGCTAAATGATGATCCTAACAAACTAATCAGTGTTCCATATTTCCCTCATAATAATGTATCTTCATACCAGTTTTTGGGACCCCAACATCTTGTTTTCTATTTTTTCAAAATCAAAAGCAAATGTAAAAAGTTCAGTTGCCATATCTACGTTTCCAGAAAGTTGCGGAGAGGTCAACTTTGGCCCTTAACATTTCATGACAGAAGATGGATGGCGAAGAATCTTCTTACACATGCACTCATCAAGCCTAAATGAAATCAACTTTCTAGTTACAACTTACCAGGAAGAGATTTAATGGGTTTTTAAAATTGCAGGTTGGTAAGTTCGAATCAGGTTTTGATAGGGGCAATTTTCAAGGAGGTTAATTTGGAAGGTAATATCTAGTAATCGGGTCGTGTTAATAAAAAACCAATTAATGTATCAAATTCTTCCCATGTTAATGTGCTCACATGCCAATTCTCAAGGTCCCAGCACTTCGTTTGGTATTTTTTCAAAAGCAAATCCAAATAGATTTTACACAGTTCTGTGACTGCATTCCTAGGCAGCTTCAGAAAGGTCAACTTTGACACCCGATTTCTTATGAAGGAAGAGGAATGATGAAAACCCCTTTTGCCTACATGTTCACGTGACCTAATGAACTAATCCCCAGGATGGCAGCTTCTCAATATCATATTTGATATTTTTCCAAAGAGGCAAAATGACAGGTTTCAATTGAGTTTTAACAGGCACAAAAACATGCAGAATGGGCTACTTTGATTGCGAGCAGCTTTTAATTCTAATAATTTCATGCCAAATTGTTTGTTGCGTTGAATTCTCGGGTCAAAAATCTACAAGTTTGTGCATTTTCGTGGCTCCAAGAGAAGTTTTGATCAGTTTTCTAGACTGATTCCGAAGGCTACTTGGCCTATTTTGACTACTATGCAAGGTGCCTGAAAATGGATTTTTCTATCAATCCAATTCATTTTTCACCTCAATAGCAATGTTGGGGAAATATTGGGATGATTTAAGAGAAAGAACTTGTTTGAAAATGAAAATTTTAAGCTGGGCCCACAATAGGACCCAACATGCTTCACATAGTTATGAAGTCATAAGGATTTCAGTCCAGCATAAGGGCAGATACAATTTTCTTTCCAAGGACAGACAACTTGCTTGTAAATAAGAAGATAGTGCAATTCTTTTTATTTTGCAACCAAGAATAAACTTAGGGTCACATACCAAATGTCAAGTACATAACTTGGTCAACTAATATGGAAGAATTCAAGATGTTTCAAATATTGAAATACATTATTTGTAACAGCAATACAAGGTATGCCAGTGAGCCAAATTTGATACAACAATCTTCTCTTGTAGCTGGGTCAAGATACACCTGTGGAGCTACCTTCATCTCCATATACTAAGGATGCTTTAAGGACAATAAGTTTACTTTGGGCATTTGCTGAGATAATTTTAAACTTACGTGGCAGCCATGCAAACTTTTGCAAGGTTTCTCTATGTCAAATGTCTTTGAATATGAAGAGGAACCATGTGCAAGGAGTGGAACAAGAGTGATGATGATTTGGTAGTTGAACGCATTGAGGCCCAAGAAGATCATACTAAGAGTTCTAGTGATCCCATTGATAGACATCGGCACATCTTAGAGGACGTTGACGGGGAACTTGAAATGAAAGATGTGTCTCTAACATCAGAGTATGATCCAAGTTCCTCCAAGGATTATATGGTTCAAGAAATATCACAGAAGATTCCTCATTGTTCTTTATTATCAGACCAAAAGACAATATGCTTTGGCTATAAACAAGTTTTTGATAGCCGCAACAAAAAATGTTATAAGATCATTCAAGGAAAATGTGGGAGGGTATGATTGGATATAAATTAACATCTCACTTGAAGTTATTAAGGGCTTACACTCCCATGCTGTCAAAGTATATGTGTGATTACATAAACTTTGCGAGACATTATAAGTTATCACCTCATGTTTTAAGTGCAGTAGCCGAATTCTTGGATGCTGTTCTTGGGTCAGTAGAATGCATCGATAACAAAGATAAAGAATACCATTCAGAGCTTAGAATTGATAAAATTACAAATTCTTTGATTCTATTCGGTGAGTATTTGGGGAAGTCAGACATAAAAAACTTATATGGGATAAACATTGTGTATTATCTTGGAAGGAGCCAATCATTGTTCCTTACATTGCCTGATGATGAATTGAATCTCAAGTTCAATGTTTGTGGGGCATTTAAAACCTGGACAATCAGTAAAGACATGTCATACACCATGGTTCAAAATGCACTGCTGTGGATATTGCTGCGCGCTACTCAACAAGTACCAAAGCTGGTGGAGATGAAGTCTCACCAAATTATACCTTTGTTTCGATCACTCATTGGTCACCCCAACAAGGATATTCCAAGAGTCAAAGACTGTGATGAGAATAAATTCAGAGGGCAACATTAGAAAACCAAAGGCATAAACCCTAAAACCTGTATCGGAGAGACTTGCTATATCGGAGTGGGTTTTTTTTATCACTCCGATTATGTGTATTACTCTGATAAAGAACACCCTAAATAAGTCACTCCAATGTAACATACGGTTAGGGTGGATGAAGCATGGGAAAATATCATGACATTCATACTACCCGGAAAAGCCCACTAGATTTCATACAGCCCGGTGAAATATTTTATAAATGGTGCAAAATAAGAAATATTTTCATGGAAGATATAATAAAATGGGGGATTATTTTGTCGGAGGGATATAATCAAATTACCAAATGGAGATTTAATAGTCAAATTTGGAAAATATCACTTGAAGACAAAATATTTTCTAAAATAAATTAAACCAAATGTTTAATCCTTTTTCAAAATGCACACGAAGACTGGTAAAGATTTTTATATGAATTATTTCTATGAGGCAGATAATTATTTTATCTGGGGAAAGATTTTAAAATCCTTTTATTACAAGAAAATTAATCCAAGAAGTAATTATTTTACTGGAGAACATTTTATGAAAAATATTTCACCGAGGAGATAAAGGAAGGATAAAATATATAAAACCCAATGTCGGAGAGACATAGCATATCGGAGTGAGTTAATTTTAACTCACACCAAATTCTTATATTACACCGATGGATACCTTTTTCAAAAGAATATACTGGAGCTTGTAAAAGGAAAACATTTGTCAAAGAAAAATAAACATTAAAGTGGTGCAAGTGAATAATAAACCAAGATCATAATAGAACAAAAATAAACATTTTTTCATCGTATCAATTAAGAATATTTTCAAGAAGTAAAATATTTTCTGGGGGTTAAAGAAGACATCAAATAGACATTTGCAAACCTAAAGAATAATTTGCAGTAAAGTATTTTCACCGAGGAAGCGAGAGCGAGGTAATATTTTAACGAGATGAATATTTTGGCAAAATCAAAGTGAAAACATACAATGTAAATGCAATACTAAATATTTTACCAGAGGAGTTAAAAGTGGGTGATTAAATATGGTAAAATATATACGAGTAAAAATTGAGCGAGGTCTCCATGGAGATTTCCATTAAAATTAATTTTCAAGGAGATTACGAAAATGAAGTTAATTAAAATATTTAACTTGCCAATGGCAACTAATTAAATATTTTATTTTATTTTGCCAAAGACAATTAAATGAAGAGCTGTACCAAAGGATGCACCGGAATGTAAAGGGTCGTAACCCTAAGTTTGCAAAATATATAAGGGAGATATAAAATAGAAATAAAGGGATCATCAATAGATTAGGATCAAGAGTAGATTAGGAAAAACATCAGTTAGATAACTGGATGGATTGACCAGTTGCCAAAATAAAATATTATGTTGTATATTGTAAAATCTTTCATAACTGTATAGTGGAGAAAATGTATAAATAAATGATTTAATATTGGTGTCTATTGTTTGTTGAGCTGAGCAATTATTTGGTTGTCTCCATACTGTTATTTCTTTGTTATTTGAACCTGAGTTTCCAAGTTGATATTTCAGTTTCATCGAGACACACTTGTTGTTTTCGTGTAATCAAATTAATTGGTTTCCATTACAGATATAAAATCCTTTTGATTGATTACAGTAACCTAGAGGTAGCATTTGGATAGGTAAGAACAGCCCTATAATTGTCAAGATTGCCATACTGTCTCCAACTCGATATTGTCTTGTTATTCAAATTGAGCATCAACTCCATTTGTCAATGCACATTTGTTGTCATTGTGTGATTCTTTTGATCGGTGCCTTCAAGCAAGGATTAAAAAATCCTTTCAATAAGTCACAGTAACCTGGTAAGATTCGAGTGGATCACTAAGTAGAGTTTGTCAGTCACATTCTTGCACGTTTATACAAGCTATAAACAAACACAAGTGCCAAACAATTAGGAATGTAACCTATAAGTAAATCATATATCATATACACCTTGACTCCATTAGCCCAACAGAAATAGGCACTGGTCATACCAATTCCATTTTAGGATTCCATAAAATCTCATTCAAACAATTACATCTCAAATCTTAGAATTAGGAGTAGGAGTAGTTTAGAAGCTTGCATCTATTACATTTTATGCCATTGTGATAGATTTACTAATCCAATCAAGTCATATAGTGTTAAGTCTGCTTTAGTTACAAAGGTACACCCGCCTAGGTTTGCAGGACCTGAAGTGTAGGGAGCTAATAGCTCTATCAATTGGTCCAAAAATGTTGCAAATCCAAACAGAGTCTGGCATCCTCTTAGGGTTAGCAACTGCATTTTTGGGAACCAACAAAATGGCGACTCTACTAGGGAGAACACATAGAGAAACCTGGTAGTAGACCATGTTATTAGAGTCAGAAAATTAAAAGGCATAACTCTACTGGTGGAAGGAAAAACCCAGAAAAATTGATTAGTCCTCTAAATAGAGGTGGCAACTCTACACAAAATTCAAATACAAATTGTTAAGACTCTGCTGGCAAGAACCTAGAAAGATGAAATTTTCCTCTTCTCACAAGAGGTGGCGACTCTGAAAATAAAATTGATGAAATATGAAAAAATATAACATACCCCCTTTAGATGCATTCTTTGAAATAAGGAGACATGAAGGAGAATCTGGATATAAGTTGTTCATCAGGTTGGGGGATATCTATGAACAGATACCTTTTCATCTCAAACCTAGTGTATCCTTATTTATTAAAATGTTCATGCTTGCTTATGTGCCTATGTCTACTAATTGGCCTGAATCATTAAAGCCAGTTACTATAGACCAATTGGTTAAATTGATTCCTATCATAGAAAGGAAAAGGCATGAGGATATTATCAATGTTGGATCCGATGATACTAAATATGAAGAAACTGATATAGGAATGCAGCCAGATATGGATAGACTAGCAACATACCAAAAAAATGAATACTATCCACCACCTGGATAGCGATATGCTCCACAATATCATCATCTACATATGTCACATCAGAATCTAGACTCTCGTCAACCCATGCAACGAAATGTTTATTATCAGCCTCCATATCAGACAACTTTTATCCTAGCCCACCCACCGCAATATATGAATCAACAATGTTGGGTGGAAGAAGAGCATTGTTTTGAAAAGATGGGTATACTAGAACATGAACTCCAAGTGTTTCCAAACCCATGCTATCCTGAGGATGAAATTTTTTCAGATAACCAGGGTGAATATTTTCAAAATCTTGATCAAGAGGAAGTGCACATGGCAGAAAATAATATTCAACCCTGTTCAGAGCCATTGTATGATATATCACAAGAAGATGAAGAGGATGAAAGGTATTCAGACAGTCAGGGAGGTGGATATTCTGATGAAGAATCTATAAATGATCATGTTGATGCAATATGTACATCGAATGTTGAGCATTATAGTAATGTTGAAAAGAATGATGAAAATTTCAGTGAGAGGGTTGATGAAGAAACATGCTCACTTGACAGTGAGCATATTTCAGACTTGCTCACTAAAGAATATCAAAGATATGTACATAAAGGTGATACCCAAATACTGTGTCGAACACATATATCTTTTGACAGTGAATCCATTCAACATGGTAAGAGTGATGAAATATATGAGGCCATATTTCCCAATTCACATTTTTGCAAAGAAGAGACAGATAGTGGTCATGAGTTCTCTTGTGACACTGATCCAGAGATAAAGATGTCCATTCAACCAAGGGAGGTTGAGGATTCCAATATGTATGATTGGCAGATTATTGACTCTCAAGCATGTGGGGAAGATGGATGTGATAAGGAAAAGGATACGGTGTTTTATGTTGGAGCCAACATTGATGATAACATGTGTCAGAAGCAGCTTGATTTATTCCATTTTCTAATTCAGTTAAAAAACCAGCATTTGGTGAATAACAATAGATATGATAAAGTAAGACATCCTACAAGATCTAACAATCAGGACTCCCTTATGTCATACAATAATGAAGGTGTTCAGATTGTGCCTGACTTCCAGATAACAAATACTACAGAACACCCTTGCAGCATAAACTATGATGCATTAATGAACTATGCGAATAGATTCAGTCAAGCAGATGGAGTGTCATTACAACATGATCAGAACTGAGTTTTTGATAGGGGAAAGACATGGATTTTTAATTCTGATATGGTCTCTTGACCATATCAATTTTGGGGCAAAAGTAGATTCTGTTGCCCAGTGGAGAAGGCACTGGTCTACTCCCCAGAGATCTAGGATCTTGATATGCCCGCAGGGGGCATACATCCCCAGACAGAGCCACTATTGGGACCTAAATTTTCATACCAAATTTTACAAAATTTTAGGTTCCCATATGTGAAAAATCAATTTCAACACTCAGAAATGCACCTGCACAATGTGCTCAAGTGGCCTACTTTGAAGCATTGTAATTCGAAGCCTGTTCATTTTCTTGCAAAATCACTTTGCAAGAATGATTACTTATCATATGTGAACACACATATCTGATTACAGCTTCTTGTGACATGATTTAACTAAGTTTTGAGAAGTCGAGCTGAAGGGTTCTGGTAAAATTTGCTACTTGCATAATGTGAAATCAGCCTGAGAGGCCAACTTTGGAGGTTGATATCTAGCAGCTAAATGATGATCCTGACAAACTAATCAGTGTTCCATATTTCCCTCATAATAATGTACCTTCATACCAGTTTTTGGGACCCCAACATCTCGTTTTCTATTTTTTCAAAATCAAAAGCAAATGTAAAAAGTTCAGTTGCCATATCTGCGTTTCTAGAAAGTTGCGGAGAGGTCAACTTTGGCCCTTAACATTTCATGACAGAAGATGGATGGCGAAGAATCCTCTTACACACGCACTCATCAAGCCTAAATGAAATCAACTTTCCAGTTACAACTTACTAGGAAGAGATTTAATGGGTTTTTAAAATTGCAAGTTGATAAGTTCGAATCAGGTTTTGACAAGGGCAGTTTTCAAGGAGGTTAATTTGGAAGGTAATATCTAGCAATCGGGTCGTGTTAATAAAAAACCAATTAATGTCTCAAATTCTTCCCATGTTAATGTGCTCACATGCCAATTCTCAAGGTCCCAGCACTTCGTTTGGTATTTTTTCAAAAGCAAATCCAAATGGATTTTATACAGTTCTGTGACTGCATTCCTAGGCAGCTTCAGAAAGGTCAACTTTGACACCCGATATCTTATGAAGGAAGAGGAATGATGAAAAACCCTTTTGCCTACATGTTCACGTGACCTAAATGAACTAACCCCCAGGATGGTAGCTTCTCAATATCAGATTTGATATTTTTCCAAAGAGGCAAAATGACAGGTTTCAATTGAGTTTTAACAGGCACAAAAACATGCAGAATGGGCTACTTTGATTGCGAGCAGCTTTTAATTCTAATAATCTCATGCCAAACCGTTTGTTGCGTTGAATTCTCGGGTCAAAAATCTACAAGTTTGTGCATTTTCGTGGCTCCAAGAGAAGTTTTGATCAGTTTTCTAGACTGATTCCGAAGGCTGCTTGGCCTGTTTTGACTACTATGCAAGGTGCCTGAAAATGGATTTTGCTATCAATCCAGTTCATTTTTCACCTCAATAGCAATGTTGGGGAAATATTGGGATGATTTAAGAGAAAGAACTTGTTTGAAAATGAAAATTTTAAGCTGGGCCCACAATAGGACCCAACATGCTTCACATAGTTATGAAGTCATAAGGATTTCAGTCCAGTATAAGGGCAGATACAATTTTCTTTCCAAGGACAGACAACTTGCTTGTAAATAAGAAGATAGTAAAATTCTTTTTAATCTACAACCGAGAATAAACTTAGGGTCACATACCAAATGTCAAGTACATAACTTGGTCAACTAATAAGGAAGAATTCAAGATGTTTCAAATATTGAAATACATTATTTGTAACAGCAATACAAGGTATGCCAGTGAGCCAAATTTGATACAACAATCTTCTCTTGCAGCTGGGTCAAGATACACCTGTGGAGCTACCTTCATCTCCATATACTGAGGATGCTTTAAGGACAATAAGTTTACTTTGGGCATTTGCTGAGATAATTTTAAACTTAGGTGGCAGCAATGCAAATTTTTGCAAGGTTTCTCTATATCAAATGTCTTTGAATATGAAGAGGAACCATGTGCAAGGAGTGGAACAAGAGTGATGATGATTTGGTAGTTGAATGCACTGAGGCCCAAGAAGATCATACTAAGAGTTCTAGTGATCCCATTGATAGACATCGGCACATCTTAGAGGATGTTGACGGGGAACTTGAAATGAAAGATGTGTCTCTGACATCAGAGTATGATCCAAGTTCCTCTGAGGATTATATGGTTCAAGAAATATCACAGAAGATTCCTTGTTGTTCTTTATTATCAGACCAAAAGACAATATGCTTTGGCTATAAACAAGTTTTTGATAACCGAAACAGAAAATGTCAAAAGATCATTCAAGGAAAATGTGGGAGGGTTTGATTGGATATAAATTAAAATCTCACTTGACGTTATTAAGGGCTTACACTCCCATGCTGTCAAAGTATATGTGTGATTACATAAACTTTACGAGACATTATAAGTTATCACCTCATGTTTTAAGTGCAGTAGCCGAATTCTTGGATGCTGTTCTTGGGTCAGTAGAATGCATCGATAACAAAGATAAAGAATACCATTCAGAGCTTAGAATTGATAAAATTACAAATTCTTTGATTCTATTTGGTGAGTATTTGGGGAAGTCAGACATAAAAAACTTATATGGGATAAACATTGTGTATTATCTTGGGAGGAGCCAATCATTGTTCCTTACATTGCCTGATGATGAATTGAATCTCAAGTTCAATGTTTGTGGGGCATTTAAAACCTGGACAATCAGTAAAGACATGTCATACATCATGGTTCAAAATGCACTGCTGTGGATATTGCTACGCGCTACTCAACAAGTACCAAAGCTGGTGGAGATGAAGTCTCACCAAATTATACCTTTGTTTTGATCACTCATTGGTCACCCCAACAAGGATATTCCAAGAGTCAAAGACTGTGACGAGAATAAATTCAGAGGGCAACATTAGAAAACCAAAGGCATAAACCCTAAAACCTGTATCGGAGAGACTCGCTATATCGGAGTGGGTTTTCTTGATCACTCCGATTATGTGTAATACTCCGATAAAGAACACCCTGAATAAGTCACTCCAATGTAACATACGGTTAGGGTGGATGAAGCATGGGAAAATATCATTACATTCATACTACCCGGAAAAGCCCACTAGATTTCATACGGCCCGGTGAAATATTTTATAAATGGTGCAAAATAAGAAATATTTTCATGGAAGATATAATAAAATGGGGGATTATTTTGTCCGAGGGATATAATCAAATTACCAAATGGAGATTTAATAGTCAAATTTGGAAAATATCACTTGAAGACAAAATATTTTCTGAAATAAATTAAACCAAATGTTTAATCCTTTTTCAAAATGCACACGAAGACTGGTAAAGATTTAAACTCTAGGTGCTTGCTTTAAACCATACAAAGCTTTCTTTAGTTTGAGCACTTTACTTTTTTGACCTTTAATCTCAAAACCAAGTGGTTGCTGAATGTAAATTTCTTCCTCTAATACACCATTCAAGAATGCTGATTTTACATCCATATGAAAGACTTTCCAACCCTTTTGTGCTGAAAGAGCTAAAATCATGCGAATAGTATCCAATCTACCAACAGGTGCAAAAACTTCATTATAATCAATACCTAATTTTTTTTTGTAGCCCTTCACTACCAACCTGGCCTTGTATTTATTCACTTTACCTTGCTCATTGTACTTTGTTTTATACACTCAGTTTACTCCAATTGGCTTCTTATGCTCGAGGAGATCTGCAATTTCCCAAGTTTGATTCTTTTCTATGGCTGCAATTTCTTCATTAATAGCATTAACCCATTTATCATCATTTATAGCTTCTTCAAATGTAATAGGATCACTATCAGCAAAAAATACAAAATGACAAATATCTTCATTTACCTCTGTTGTTTCTTGATATATGTTAGACAAACTCCTTGATTTCTACCACCTTTTTGGAGATTCTGAGGTGGATGATGAAGAACTACTTGATGAAACATGTCTATGACTTGGTGGAGAAAGACTATCTTCTGATGAAGAAGAGCTTCTTCTTAATGCAGATTGTTGAATGCTACAATTACTGGCTCTGGCTCCTGTGTTAACAACTAAATTTTGTTGTTGATTTGCAGCTTCATCTTCAATGTTAACTTGTTGATATTTCTCTTCCAATTTCCAACACCACTCCTAATCTTCAAGAAACTTTGCATCTCTACTTATCACCAATTTTTTTTGTCTCTGGATTGTACAACCTGTATGCCTTGGATTCTTCATTGTATCCAACAAAGATAGATTTTTTTTCCTTATCATCCAATTTCTTTCTATGTGCATCTAGAACATGAGAATAAGAAATACAACCAAAAATTCTTAAATGATCTACCTGGGGTTTGTATCCTCCCCATACTTCTTCTAGTGTCATGCCCCAAACTGAGTTCATAGGACATCTATTCAAAATATAACATGCACAACAAACTGCTTCTGCCCAAAAAACTTCAGGTAAATTCTTAACATTAAGCATACTCCTTACCATATCTAAAATTGTTCTATTTTTTCTCTAAGCTACACCATTTTGATGAGGTGTATACCTTGTTGTTATTTGCCTTTTTATGCCCTTTTCAATACAATAATTATGAAAATCATGAGAAATATACTCTCCACCCCTATCAGTCCTTAAAATTTTGAGAAAATAACCACTTTGCTTCTCAACTAATTCTTTAAATTCTCTAAATTTCTTGAAAGTATTAGATTTATTTTTCAAAGGGTACACCTAGAGTTTCCTACTATAGTCATCAATAAATGTCAAAAAATAACTCATACCAGATAATGAAGCAACCTCAATTGGTCCACATAGATCTGAGTGAACTAGCTCTAATGGCTCTGAAGCTCTCTAAGAATCCCTTACTAGAAAGGGTTCTCTATGGTGCTTTCCAACAATACAACCTTCACATTCTTCATCTAGTCTTTGGATAAATGGTAAACCTATTACCATGTTCTTTTTATGCAAAAGATTTAGTCCACCAAAATTCAAATGACCAAACCTAAGATGCCATAACCACTGTGTGTCTTTTACAAGAGCACTGAAACTTAAATGCATATTGTTTCTGATACTAAGGGAAAACATCTTATTAGCAGTCATGGGTATTTTGGTTATCAGCTTGTTTTTACCATCAACAGTAATGCATGAACCATTTTCAAATTTGATAGTGTGGCCTTTTTCCACAAGTTGACCTACACTCAACATGTTATGCTTTAATCCTGGTACGTAAAATACATCACCAATATATTTTTTCTCACCTTGTCTTGTTGTGATTAATATCCCCCCTTTCCCCATGACTAGTGCAATTGTATTATTTCCCATCTTGACTTCAGATTTGATGGACTCATCCAAATTCTAAAATATCTCTTTATTTCCCGTCATATGATTAATGCACCCACTGTCAACATACCATTTATCATCATTTACTTCCTCCTTTGTGCTGCATGTTAGCAAGACATATCCTTCCTTCCCTTCACCTTCATTTGCATATTGGGCTTCTTGTTTACTTTCATCTCCAATCTTTGTCCTACATTCAACTGCAAAATGTCCATACTTTTGACAGTAATAACATAGAATAGATGATTTATCATACCTCTGAAAACCTCTATGTCTTTGCTGAAAATTTGCTCTGCCTCTACCTCTTGCTTGAGTGAAACCACAATTTTCTTCATCACTTCTATTGCCTCTTTGACCTCTGCCTCTTTGTTGAAAATGCTCTCCTCTTCCTCTTGAATTTCCACCTCTTCCTCTTTGTGCTGAAGATGATTCTGGTGCTGTTTCTTTTTCTTTCAAGGATACCTTGCTCTTTAAAGCTTTCTCAAGTGGATCCTTTGTAGATTTATTTATTCTATGCTCATGTGTGTACAATGAACCCATAAGCTCATCTACAGAAAAAGATGTTAGATCTTTTGATTCTTCAATAGCTATAACTCTAGGATCATATTTTTTAGGAAAACTTCTTAAATTTTTTTCAACAATTTTTTAATTAGTCACAACCTCACCATTTAATTTCATCTGATTAACTATACCCATTATACGAGTAAAGAAATCTCCTAAACTTTCTAAATCTAAAATTTGTAAAATTTCAAAATCTTTTCTAAGCATTTGAAGGTGAACTGTTCTTACTTTTTCTGTACCTTGAAATGATTGTGCAAGGAGATCCCATGCTTCTTTGGCCTTCGAAGTGGTTGTAACTCTTGGAAGGAGAGTTTCATCAAGACCCTGCACTATGAACAATAATGCTTTCTGATCTTTTTTCTGATTTTCACGTAGTAAATCCCTTTCATTTTGTGTGAGGGTTGCTAATGCTGCTACATCTGCTGGCTCTGAATACCCATTCTGCACAAGATCCCATAGCTCTTGTGACCTAAACAAAATCTTCATATGAAAACTCCAAAAATCATAATTTTTCCCATTAAATTTAGGAATTTGTAGTTGTGTACTGTTAACATTTGTTGTCATTTTGAACCTAGCTCTAATACCATATGTTAGAAAAGATTAAACTAAAAACAAATGCCAGTACACAGAAAATAAACCAAAAAAATATATAACTTAAAATAGAGAGAGACAGAGAAGAAATTTGATATGCTTCTGCAAAAATGTCTTAAAAAAAAAAAAACTTTATTGAAAGAAAACTAAAATATATACATAAAACATACTGATAAGTAAACTAAAAGCCAAGATGGGAATCTTTCCCAAATAGAAAAAAGTAATGCAAAAAATGTTGGGAAACATTCCCAACAGACAAAGACAAATCTATTTTTTTCTTATTTTAACATCATCAAGTCATTCTAAAGAAGATTCTGCATAAGCCTGTAAGTGTTCAAAGAGATATTTATTACCTCTATCCTTAGCATGCCCACTCTCTGAAAGATAACATTCATAAGCATGTCCTTCAAAACTGTTCGGCACTCAACAATCTACAGCCATGCATCTGTTATAAATTAGAGTTCAAGATCAGATTGATAGCATGAGATGCTCAATTTCTGAAACCCAGAATTCTAAATAGTCTGCATATCCAACAAAGCCTTTCATATGGAAGACTCATTGGCTTCCCAATAGTCACAATAATGGATATAAATTTCCAAGGATTTTTTATGGCATCTCTATTTTTGTTTTCCTTTCTTTATAGTTCATCATCTTTATCATCATAATACTCATTGCAGTCAAAATTAGAGGCATGATTGGACCAGTTTCCAAGGCACAACCAACAAAAATCAAAGGAAAATGGAGACACAAGTTATATGTATGCAGCCATCATTTCTATCAATGGCAAAATTACACTTGGGAAAAGGGTTTGTTTTAACAAGCTCCCAATTTTTTGTTTGTTCATTGTCATTGTTCTTCATTATCCAGTTGTTTACAATTTCACAATCTACTAGACAATGAACTTCCTCTGAATAGTTCCAACAAAATTCATATGGCCATTTATAAGTAACATCATAGGGCCTTGATCCAATTTCATAATTAACCACCTCTATAGCATACTCACAACTAGGTGTTGGACACCATTTGACTTATTTGTTTCTTTCAACATAATATCTAACAAGGTATTGTCTATACCTTTTTAGATAATGCTCCTCACAATAAATCAATAAATGAAGCACCATTTTTCTTACCAATAGCATATTTACAAGATGGTTCAAGACACTTTAGTCTCAGACATTCTGCTCCAGCTTGATCCATCCATGCTTGGATCCAGTGTAGCCAACACCCATTACAAAAATAATGCCCACAAGCGCCTTCTCTTATTCCACTAATAGAGTAACTATCACCACAGTCCCTCTCTAAATTTGTATAAACCTTTGAAACCCTAGTTTCTAATAGCCCTAAATCTATTCTTATGTCCTCCTTCACATGCCACTCATTAGTCATCTTTTCAAAATTCCATCCTAAGAAGAAAATGATTGATATTCGGGGAAATTGATGAGTGGCGTGTGAAGGAGGACATAAGAAGAGATTAATGGCTATTATAAACTTGGGTTTTAGAGTTTGATTCAAATTTAGAGAGGGAATGTGGTATTTGTGGTGATAGTTAATGCATTAAGGGAATGAGAGCAGGCACTTCTAGGCATTATTTTTGTAATTGGTGTTAGCTATGCTAGATCCAAGCATGAATGGGTCAAGATGGAGTTGGATGTCATGAGACTAAAATATCTTGAACCATCTTGTAAATGTGCTATTGGTCAAGAAATGGTGCGTTATTTATCAATTTTTTAATGAGGAACATTATCTAAAAAGGTATAAACAATACCTTGTTAGATCTTATGTTGAAAGCAACAAAGAAATAAAATGGTGTCAAGCAACTGGCTGAGTATGATATAGAAGTGGTTAATTATTAAAGTGGGTCAGGGTCCTATGAGGTTCCTTGTAAATGCCAATATGTGTTTTGTTGGAACTATTCAGAGGAAGTTCATGGTCCAGCAGATTGTGAAATTGTAAACAATTGGATATTGAAGAACAATAACAACAAACAAATAGAAAAATGGAATCTTATTAACACAAAGCCTTGTCCCAAGTGTAATTCTATGATTAAGAAAAATGATGGCTGCATGCATATGACTTGTGAGTTGCTTTAAGTTTTGCTGGTTGTGGCTTCAGTAGTTGGTCCGATCATGCCTCTAATTATGACTTCCATAAGTATTATGATGATAAAGATGAAGAACTAGAAAGAAAGTCAAACCAAAATAGAGATTCCATCAAAAAAGTCCTGGAAATTTATGCTCATTATTATGAGCATTGAGGAGCCAATTAATCTTCAAGAACAAAGGCTTTTTTGGATGTACAAACTATTCAGAATTTTGGATTTCAGAAGTTAAGCATCTCACATTGTTAATCCAATCTTGAATTCCAATTTATAACAGATGCATGGCTGCATATTGTTGAGTGCAGAAGAGTTTAGAAGTGGACATATTCTTATTGATATTATATTGCAAAGAGAGAGAGCATGCTAAGGATAGAGATAACAAGAATCTCTTTGAACACTTGGAGGCTTATTCAAAATCTTCTTTAGAATGAGTTGATAAGTGTGCTGAGGAGGAATTGAAAGATTTTATTTCTCATGAAAAGTCTCAACAAGTTTTTTAATTTTTTTAATAAAGCTTATTGATCTTACAAATGTCACTTGCAATTATTTTAAGAACCTTGTTGAAGCTTTGTAGAAATAGCTCACTAATGGATGCTTCCAGAAAAAGGAGATCATGGTGGGAAATTATTTGGGGTAGAAAAATTATCCATGTTAGTAATTTTGGGCATTCATTATCATGTTTCATGAATTTTAGTTGTACCATGAATATAAAAATGGTGTAGTTATTGCTTGATATTTCTACAAGTCTCTATAAGTTATGGAATACCATTCTCCATTGTCATTCAAGTTAAAACAATGGTTGTTTCATTGATAATATTAATTATAAAGAGTTTGGAGACATTATTTTTATAGAGAAATACTCCCAATTAGGGAAACAACTTCATCATGTGATTTAGTGGTTGAATTTTGTGAGAGAGAAGGTCCCTTCTATAAACTATAGTAGGTAGTTCCCTACCCTTGGGTGAGGTTGAATGGTAGGCAGTTTGGCTTGGTTGAGCCTCAGGGGGAGAAAAATTGATATGATTCCACATTCATAATAAATGTTTCCCTACTATCGATCCCTAGGGATTATTGATTACTCCTCGATCAAACTAGGATCTAAGTGACTACCAATCATTAATCATTTTCCACATGTGGAACCATTCTACTGAGAACAACTATGTGAACCTCAATCCCTGACATTTAGGGATCATGATCTCCTTATTATCTATCTCCTTCAATCGATCTCTTTTTAAACCATTATAGAGTAAATAAGGGCTCCTGCTATCAACTATAGAATTGGGTGGAGGGCTAGATAAGGGATCTTAACCTAGGTGGTGTATGAGACAAATTATCAGTTGTTCCCCACTCTAGAATGGTTGGGACCTCTATACATCTTTTGTTCCTATTAATATCTATTAACCAATAATGCTACAGGGGCTACGAGTACACACAACAAGACAAATTTTGGTCACTTTGTCAGCCGGGGTCTTCCCCCAAAATAATTAATTCCAGTCTGGATATAAATTGGTAATGTGTATTGCTCTAGTCTGCCTAACATAATCTTAATAGTTCTTGCATCATTTGTGTCTCCATCTATGGATTTACTAGATAATAAACCTAGAGTTAGTATGGCTCTAATGTTGTATACTCCATTATTGGTGGTGTGACCTTCTTAGACTGAGTAGATGGTTCGTCAATTCTAGATTTTGTGTTGTAAATAATAGAAATAGAAAAATGACTTTTTGTGGATGGTCATGGATCAAAATAAATTGAATGTAGGTCTCAATCTAGAATGTTTGAACTTGTTTTCTAGGGTCTCAATTCTAGTAGAGAGCCTAATCATCATATATGGTTATTTATGTTTCATGTATGAACAAATAATTGAATACCAATGATTTAGTAATGCCCTATATAGGTAGGTGTGAGGTCAAAGAAATGATAGCATCACCAAAAAATAAATTGCTAGATGGAACCAACAACAAAGACAAGGATCAAAATTTGTTCTTTTGGCATCACATTTGCTCAAAATTAGGCTGCATAAAAGATACACATCGAAGGTGATACACACTTAATCATAAATGCAATAATCAAGCAACAGACTCCAAATTGGAAGATCAAAAATCTTTTGGCTAAGTGCCGGGATTATGCTGTAGAAGTGATTTATGAAAGTTGGTCAGGGTCCTATATGGTTACATGTAAATGCCGGTATGAGTTTTGCTGGAACTATTAAGAGGGAGTTCATCGTCCAGTAGATTGTGAAATTGTAAACAACTGGATATTGAAGATCAATGACAATGAACAAACAGAAAACTGGAAGCTTGTTAACACAAAGCCTTGTCCCAAGTGTAATTCTGCAATTGAGAAAAATGATGGCTGCATGCATATGACTTGTGTGTTTCTTTGAGTTTTCTTGGTTGTGGCTTAGGCAACTAGTCTGATCATGCTTCTAATTATGACTTCCATGAGTATTATGATGATAAATATGAAGAACTAGAAAGAAAGTCAAACTGAAATAGTGATGCCATAATAAAAGCAATGGAAATGTATGTCCATTATTATGAGCGCTAAGCAGCCAATGAATATTCAGGAACAAAAGCTTTGTTGGATATGTAGACTATTCAGAATTCTAGATTTCAGAAGATAAGCATCTCACACTGTGAATTTGATCTTGAACTCCAATTTATAATAGATGCTTGGCTACAGATTGTTGAGTGGAGAAGTGTTTAGAAGTGGACATATGCTTATGGATATTATCTTGTAGAGAGTGAGCATGCTAAGGATAGAGCTAACAAGAATCTCTTTGACTTAGTTAACAAGAATCCCTTTAAACACTTGCATGCTTATGCTAAATCTTCTTTAGATTGACTTCATGATTGTGCTGAGGAGGAATTCAAAGGTTTTATTTCTCATGAAAAGTCTCAACAAGATTTTTTTGATCTTCAAATAAATCATAAAGCTTATTGATCTTACAAATGTCATTGGCAATTATTTTAAGAATCTTGTCGAAGCTTTGGAGAAATGACTCCATAATGGATGCTTCCAACAGAAGGAGATCATGGTGGGTGATTATTTGGGGTAGATAAAGTAGCCATGTTAGTAATTTTGGGCATTCATTATTATGTTTCATGTTTCATGAATTTTAGTTGTACTATGGATATAAATATGGTGTAGTTATTTCTTGATATTTGTACAAGTCTCTCTGACATATGTCAATACCATTCTCCATTGTCATTCAAGTTACAACAATGGTTGTTTCGTTGAGAATATTAATTATAAAGAGTTTGGAGATATTATTTTTACTCAAAATGTTATTTAGATTACATATTTTAAATGTATTTATTAGAAGGGATACCATTTTTAAAAGATTTATTATATTTATGTAAGAGATGTCATTTTAAAGCCAATATGAGTACATAGAAAGTGATATCACATTATATCTTTTAAATAAATGCATTGAAGATACCTAAATTATTAATAATGACATAATTATACTAAATATCTATATTTAAATGAAAGTTATTTTAATAATTAATATATAAATATATATAAGATATATAAATATTAAAATGATATCATTATATTCTATTTTTTAAAAAATAGAATATAATGTAAAAATATATATTTTAAATATTTAATACTTTATATATAATTAATTAATGTTTATTTGAATAGAATATAATGTTATGTATGTATGTATGTATGCATGTATGGAAACACTATAAAGCAAGCGGGGTGGGAGAAATGGTTGGGAAACATAATGGCTCTGGACCAAAATAGGTTTTGGTTTTTCAAATGCAACTAGTATGAGAGGTGGAAAACTTAGTCTAAATAACTTCTAATGGAGGTATGATTGAGTTTAGAGCTAAGACTTTCAAAAGGTGGTGAAATGAAGCTTGTACTCAAAAGGGTGGATGGAAAACATGATTAAATGGAAAAACAATACTATGGTAGAAAATGACGAATGCTAGAGGAGGGTTTGGAGGATAAATATTTCAAAGCAATAAGGGTGGTGATAGAGGGTTTAAAGGGAAAGACTTAGAAATGGTTCAATACTGTGGAAAAGGTATGCAAAGAGGTAATGGGGAAAGGAGGAGAGGGAAAAATGACATAAAATGATGAGGGGAATGGAGATTGAAGGCTTAGAATGGGGGTAGGGTGAGGTAGGAAGGGATCTCTCTAAATACTTCAAAAAAATAATTTTATATCCATGAAATGCCAAAAAAAAACACTTACCTAGCTTGAAACCATTGAAATCAACTACCTAGCTTTGGTAAATGAGTTACAATAATGCATAGGACCAAGTTAAAAAATACTAGATACCTTGGGCTCAAATCTAACTTTGTCTGGGAATTTTTGAAATAAGGTTGCATTATCATACAAGAGAAGAATTAAAAAAACTTTAATGCTAATCTAAAATTTCACTTTTTCTATGTTAAAATGAGGCAAAGATGGCTAAAATTTATTATAGACTTGCTTTGAGATTTTGGGCATGGGAACTTGATAGGCGGGAAATCCTAGCAGTTAATTATCTTGGATGTGAAACTTTTCAAAAGAGGATAAAAAGACAAGGCGTCTAACCTATTGGGTGGTGAAATATAGGCGGTGTCTATGAATAAAAATTAATCTCAATTTTTCGAGGGGACCCTGAGCTCAGAGGGGGACATCTAGGGATAGATGTACACATTGATTATTTCCTCCTTTAGACATGTTTTACGAATGGGAAAGGTGGGGATTACACATATGAAGGACTAGGCTCAACGGCTTAAGGCTTAACAAGGGGTAAAGGGGTCAAAACAATGGGAAAACTAAATCAAGGCTTAGGACATAGGATGGAGACAAAAACTAAATGAAAAACATCACTTAGGAAGGCTAAAGAAGCTTAGGTTATGACATTAGAGAGGAGAATAAACATGGCTATGGGTGACAAAAAAGGGTCAATACATCATAAAAAGCTCACATATGGGCTAGGGGCTAAAATGGATGAAAAATGCTATAAGGGTATGCAAATCCCATTATTATAAGTTACAATCATGGAAATAGGTAGGCAAAATAGCTATGCATGGTAAGTAGGTAATGATGATGATCTTATTGGTTCCACATGGTTGGAAGGAAAAGAGTTGGGTGATTGGATGGTAAAATAGTTGTAGGTTGGATATTGCTAGTCTAAGGCCATTTTGGTCTTCTACCATAGTAGAGAGAGTAGAGAGTGGTGTTTACATGGACATTCTATTGCTGGGAAGTCAATCCTCCATTCTCCCAAGATAATTAAGTATTTTAGTAGGAAAAATGGGGTAGAAGGGAGGAGTTACAGTTTTGGGCTTGGTTCATTTGGTTGACCAAGCAAAAGGTTGAGCTAGGTAATTGTAGGTGTAAACTAGTTTTTGTGATAGCTTGAGAGAACCATATCCACTAGATGAAGGGTAAAGAAAGCATAGATTAGTTGAGGAGATAGAGAGAGCTATTTGTGTCCAAGGGAAATGATAGTCCTTGAAGGCCATCAAAGGTTCCTTTGTTAGTTGATAGTAGAGATGAATCATGCTATAAGGTACAATGTTGGTTCATACATTTCTAGATGACTTGGTTCATACCATTTGATTTCTTTGTTTCTTTCAACATAAGATCTAGTAAGGTATTGTCTATGCCTTTTTAGATATGTTCCTCACAATAAATCAATAAATGAAGCACCATTTTTTTTTACCAATAGCACATTTACAAGATGGTTCAAGACATTTTAGGCTCAAACATTCTGCTCCAGCTTGATCCATCCATGCTTGGACCTAGTGTAGCCAAAACCCATTACAAAAATAATGCCTACAAGAACCTTCTCTCGTTTTCCTAATGCAGTAACTATCACCACAAACACCATAGTCCCTCTCTGAATTTGGATCAACCTTTGAAATGCTAGTTTCTAATAGCCCTAATTCTCTTCTTATGTCCTCCTTCACAAGCCACTCATCAATCATCTTCTTAAAATTCCATCCTAAGAAGAAAATAATTGATATTTTAGGAAATTGATGAGTGGCCTGTGAAGGACAACATAAGAAGAGAGTAATGGCTATGATAAACTTGGGCTTTTGAGGTTGATTCAAATTTAGAGAGGTAATGTGGTGTTTGTGGTGATAGTTACTATAATAAGGGAATGAGAGTAGGCCATTGTGGGCATTATTTTTGTAATTGGTGTTAGCTACACTAGATACAAGCATGAATGGATCAAGATGGAGTTGGATGTCTTGAGACTAAAATATCTTGAATCAGTTTGGAAATGTGCTATTGGTCATGAAATGGTGCCTTATTTATCATTTTTTTATGAGGAACATTATCTAAAAAGGTATAAACAATACCTTGTTAGATCTTATATTGAAAGAAACAAAGAAATCAAATGGTGTCAAACAACTGGATGAGTATGATATAGAAGTGGTTAATTATTAAAGTGGGTTAGGGTCCTATGAGATTACTTGTAAATGCAAGTATGAGTTTTGTTGGAACTATTCATAGGAAGTTCATGATCCAGTAGATTGTGAAATTGTAAACAAGTAGATATTGAGGAACAATAAAAATGAACAAATAGAAAATTGGAAGCTTGTTAGCACAAAGCCTTGTCCCAAGTGTAATTCTGTGATTGAGAAAAATGATGGTTGCATGCATATGGCTTGTGAGTTGCTTTAAGTTTTGCTTGTTGTGGCTTAGGCAATTGGTATGATCATGACTCTAATTATGATTTCCATAAGTATTATGATGATAAAGATGAAGAATTAGAAAGAAAGTCAAACTGAAATAGAGATGCCATCAAAAAAGCCTTGGAAATGTATGCCCATTATAATGAACACTGAGGAGCCAATGAATCTTCTAGAACAAAGGCTTTGTTGTATGTGCAAGCTATTCAGAATTTTTGATTTTAGAAGTTAAGCGTCTCACTTTGTTAATCTGATCTTGAACTCCAATTTATAACAGATGCATGGTTGCTATTGTTGAGTGCAGAAGAGTTTAGCAATGGACATAAGCTTATGGATATTATATTGTAGAGAGTGAGCATGCTAAGGAGGAATTGAAAGGTTTTATTTCTCATGAAAAGTTTCAACAAGATTATGCTTATGTTTAGAATGACTTGATTAGTATGCTGAGGAGGAATTGAAAGGTTTTATTTCTCATGAAAAGTCTCAACAAGATTTTTTTTATTTTAGAATAAAGCTTATTG
This sequence comes from Cunninghamia lanceolata, assembly GCA_027924645.1. Classification (NCBI taxonomy): domain Eukaryota; kingdom Viridiplantae; phylum Streptophyta; class Pinopsida; order Cupressales; family Cupressaceae; genus Cunninghamia; species Cunninghamia lanceolata. Next base: position 1,877,007 of record BSBN01001237.1, on the reverse strand, counting down.
ATCTTACAAATGTCACTCACAATTGTTTTAAGAATCATGTTGAAGCTTTATAGAAATGACTCGATAATGGATGCTTCTAGCAAAAGGAGATCATGGTGGGAAATTATTTGGGGTAGAGAAAGTAGCCATGTTAGTAATTTTGGGCATTCATTATCATGTTTCATGTTTTAGGAATTTTAGTTGTACCATGAATATAAAAATGGTGTAGTTATTGATTGATATTTCTACAAGTCTCTATAAGGTATGGAATACCATTCTCCATTGTCATTCAAGTTACAACAATGGTTGTTTTATTGAGAATATTAATTATAAAGAGTTTGGAGACATTATTTTTATAGAGAAATATATTGATATCATAGCTTGCATATTTTTAGAGATATTTATTCCCAAAACCTCCTTTGACTTCCACAACTTGATATCTCAAGAGTGAACTTCTCAAGGTCCATCTTCAACCCTTCTTTAGACATTAAAAAACCTAGCTATACTAGTTCCCTTTGCATAAAACTGCATTTATCCATGTTTACCAATATCTTTTTTTCTTTTAACCTCTACAAAACTACCTTAAGGTGCAGCAGGTATTCCTATTTTGTTTTACTAAAAATCATAATGTCATCCAAATAAATAGTAACAAATTTGCCAAGAAAAGGCTTCATTACCTCATTCATCAATCTCATAAAGGTACTGAGTGCATTTGTCAACCCAAATGGCATCACTAGCCACTCATACAGTCCATTCTTGGTCTTGAATGCTACCTTCCATTCATCCCCCTCTCTAATTCTGATTTGGTAGTATCCACTCTTCAGATCAATCTTGTTGAAGTACATTGCTCCACTCAAACAGTCCATCAAGTCATCCATACAAGGCAATGGAAACTTGCACCTAATGGTTATCTTATTTATAGCCCTTGAATTAGTGTGCATTTGACATTTCACATCTTTCTTAAGTTCTAGTACAATAGGTACAACACATTGACTAAGGCTTTTTCTAATCAACCCCTTATCCAATAGCTCTTACATTTGCCTATTCACCTCTTCATTTTCTATAGGTGTCATTCTATATGGTGCCTTATTTTGTAGGCCTGCACCTGGTATCAAGTTAATGCGATGACTTATGCTTCTAGTTGGAGTTAATCGATTAGGTAAGTCCTTCATTAGAATGTCATTGAATTCATTCATAATTTCTTGGACTTTTGTGGGAACTTCTGCCCCTTTCTCTACTTTCATAATTTTTGCAACTTGAGGTGGGAAGGCATAACATACCTTCTCCTTTCTAGTTTCCCTTAGGAACTATTTTCCACTCACTAGCTAAATTGTATTGGTTTTCCCAACTTCCTCATCCTTATCATTATAATGTCCCTTACCTAATTTTCCCTAGAAAATTCAAATGCCACAAGTTAGGGTTAGTGTTTTGGAATTACCATTTAGACTATCTTCAAACTGCATAATACTTGTGATCTAATTCTACAATCATGACATAGGAAGACACATATACAAAATATAGATATACAAATACACCTCTTCAAACATTAGTTTTAGATAAGATTTTCCTTACATTCAAATTCATAAACAATATTCATATAGAAAGATCATCTATTTATTACTATGTAGTTAACTCAGTTTATTCACTCAACTCAGTCATAGAAGGGGATGATGCTAGGAAGCATGGCAGGACATAGACTGTCAACAATACCTCCATGCAGGCCCATTAGGGAGGCATGGTAGGGTGTTGCTTAGTTCTCCCTTCACATAGTCCCTAGGGGGGCTTGGCACGATATAGTACGTCAACAAGGCTTCCATGTAGGTCCCTTAGGGAGGCAAGGAAGGGGTACTGATCAGTCCTTCCTCCAAATAGGCCCTTAGGGTGGCATGACAAGGTTCCCTCAATATACTCCCCTCAGCATTCTTCTAGAACTAGTGAGTCTTATATATATATATATACATGATAGTGATATAAATAAATCAGTCAATAGTCAATGATCTGACCTGTTATATTTATTCAATAATGTTTAGCAATATATCCCTTTGATGTCTTAATAGTCTATATGACTCTATATATATACAACCTTCTGCAGATCCAATGTCTACTCTTTAATTAATGAATATTATTTCTTATGCTTGATTGCTTGTAGATTTGATAAATGACAACTATTGTATATCATATTAGTTATTCTCTGCTAATGTTTTTCTGTTGTTGGATGCCCTTCAATGTTTTATGATTCTTCTTTTATATCTTCCTAAAGCATAAGATAGACACATCCTTCCATAGAAGACATCTCCTTTCACTTCAGACATACCCTTTCCATTATGGTCATTGCCTTTCAAGAATAGTTACTGCTTTTAAAAATAATTATTGCCTCTTATAAATCAGATCCCTTCTTTTGATATGAATCTTGGCCTTTAAACATACAAGATAATGAGAGGACAACCATATTGTGTGGTCGGCCATATAATAAGGTCAGCCACATTGGAGGTCAGCCCAACTAATAAGTTTTATATTTTGAATTTTGATTTCAAAGAAATGGCACCAAGGGAGATATGGGTCAACCATACTAGGAATAATTTAATTATTTAATCTTAAATTCTTCTTCTTTATAATGTCCTCAATGGAACATTACAGTTTGCCCTGCCTAAGATTTCTTGTCTTCAAGCAATTACATACTAAGATGCTCTATCTATCCTTAAAAGTGTGAAGGCAATTTATTGTCCAATATTCTTCTGGTGTATCTACTATTTCCCAATATCTCTCAACAACAAACCTTGATTTAGTAATGGGTAAGGTCCCTAACTTAAGACAAGTTTTCTCTTATCTCAATGACAAAAAAACCAAGTTTTCCACATGGATATCCTTTGAGTCCAAAAAGGAAAGTGAACTTCTGATAAATTATGATGGGACTTAGAAGAATGATACACATCTATGACCTCAAATGAAATATTCTTTGATATGATCCATGTACTGTCATCTATATTTTAACGTTATCATGATGTTCAAGTCTCCTAGAAGGACTTGTTAGCAACAAGGATAATGATGTTCTTAGGAGAATCATTTGCCACTAAAGGAACAAGGGAGAATACTGTGATAAGAAGGTCATAGTCCTAGATTCAACCTTACTATCATAAAGTTAATAGGATGGTCAATAGTTAGAAGATTGTTATAGAAATTATCCTGTCACCTCTTATGTCCTGTTATATCACTCAAGGGATACGAGTTCCACATTAGTTTATAGGTACACATAACATGATTAGTTGACTATGTGTCAAATGGATTTTTATTAAATTGGTTCTAAAGTTAGACCGAGTGTTGTCAAGTCTATGAGTGCAGGAGATATTCACTACTCATTGCTGCAAATTATCTATCCTTTTCAGATTTAACCTATCCAAAACCAAAACCATACAAGTTCCAATAAACATTATTTTTGCTTTGCATGAATTTTAGTATAAATGTTAAACATAAGTTGCTTAGACTTGGCAATCACCGGTTAAAGATTTCTTAAAGTCACAAAGTTCTTTTGACTCAAAACCCTTGTACTACTAGGTACCAAATGCCAATGATTTAGCCTAATTAGAAAGAAAATTTTCCAACTGTAAAATACATAACTGAAAGGTTGTATCATGATATTATATGTGTTTCTAGAAAACTATGTGAATCAAGCATCCCTTATTTTGTGTCATACTAAACATGGTTGCCAACATCAGAAGCTACCATTTTTAAATTGCCGCTTGGTCTAGCACAGTCGATGCCATTATCAACATCATCTTTTCATATTTCAGGCATAACATTGTTACCATTTTTTTACCATAGCTCAAAATTGGCTGAGCTAATGTGACAAGTTCATTTTTTGAGTGAGGGTTAACGTTCTTCTATTATGAATTATTTGCATAGTTTATTGTGTTTCAGTGTTAAATGCAGTTCAGTTGTTCAAAAGAGGAAAAGATTTTCATATCATTCATTGCATTACAAAACATTCACATAAGACATAAGTATTTCATTCACCACAATGATTATTCATTTACAAGTTGAAATAGATAAAAGTATAAACATTGCATTGAAAGAAATAATGATATATCAAATGTCTAACACAAGCTATGGGTATAGCTAAACAAATGCAAGTATAAAGAAAATGCTATGCATCTAAGGATAAGGAGAATATCATAGCCATCATTACCTTGAAGGTCTTTAATCTTCGAAGTTGTCTACTGCCCTACTCCCAATCTCTGATGAGAACCTGGAAAAGTTGGAAAAGTATGCAAAGAGCTTATGGGGAAAGGAGGAGAGGGAGAAATGACATAAAATGATGACAGGAATGGAGATTGAAGGCTTGGAATGCTGGTAGGGTGAGGTAGGAAGGGATCTCTTTAAATACTTCAAAAAAGTAATTTTATATCCATGAAATACCATAAAAAGAAAATGCTTACCTAGCTTGAGACCATGGAAATCAACTGCATAGCTTTGGTAAATGAGTTACAATAATATATAGGAGCAAGTCTAAAAATATTGGACACCTTGGGCTCAAATCTAGCTTTGTCTAGGAATTTTTGAAATAATGTTGCTAATCTAAGATTTTGCTTTTTCTATATTAAAATGAGGCAAAGGTGGCTAAAATTTATTATAGACTTGTTTTGATATTTTTGGGGTTGGGAACTCGATAGGTGGAAAGTCCTAGTAGTTAATTATCTTGGATGTGAAGCTTTTGGAATGAGGATAAAAAGACAAGGCATCTAACCTATTGGGTGGTCAACTATGGGTGGTGTCTATGAATATGCTCAGATCTTATTAAGATATGACAATGCAAAGTTGACGACTCTTAGTAGTTTACAATTGTTCATTGGACAAGCATGTTAGTGGTTTGCAAGGCTTGGCTCATGGAGGATTTGACCATGTAAACAAATTTATACCATGTTATTAAGTTGATAAAAACTTATACTATGTTATATGAATTCCTTTATAGAAAGGTTGTCTTAATAGAAATATTGAAACATTTTTTTAAAGGATGCGACTAGATATGGTGAGTCCCTCTATAGAAAGATGTGACACTAATCGACCATGTTAATATTATTGACATTACATATAATGTATTTACACAACTTTGATCATTTGAAATCATTTCATAAATAATAGGATATTAAAAGGAAACCATTTCATATCAAAAAGAAACTTTCATTATGAGGTGTCACCATTTCAAATTAGCAACTAACTCTAAGAAGAAGCTTGCTTCTTTTTTAATGTATTCATAGGAATAAGTGTTGGGATAAGGTGCCATTAACCTTGTAAATCCCAACATTGTATTTATTCCATTTTATTATTTGTAATTTGTAATTACCCATAAGAGAATGAGTTAGTTTCACTGATAGCAGTAATTATTTATTACAGGGCAGGTTGTTGTAGAGTTACATTTATGGAATATTGCATCATGATAAAGGTAAATAGGTTATTTGGGCAAATCTAGGTGCCACCTCTTGGAATATACTATTTTAGGCATGTGTCATACATTGTCAAAGAATCTATGACAATGACAAGTTGTCATAAGATTCTATGATAGTTATGATAGCAATAATGACAGTGTAAGAGGTATTTTTAGCCCCAGGCGCACATGCATGCAAAATGCATTATGACAAGTATAAAAGGTGTGTAAGAGAGCATTAATATCTTGATTGCATGCAAGATTCCTTGGTTGGTGTTGGGATTCCCAACTTAGATGTCCATTTTGGGTTGCTTCACTATTTAGTGATGCATTTGTAAAGTGTTGTCAGGTTTTTGTAGTTTCATACTTGCACAGGTGCTGCCGAAATGCTGTCAAGTTGAAGATTGAAGGGAAGATTTGTGTAGTTGATGTATTATACACTCTTTTTCAGATTAATACAAACTTGGGCCTTTTTCTTATGTTGAGTTTCTTACCTAAAAGGGTTTTCTCCACATTAAACACTATGTTGTGTGATCAGTTTTCAGATTTGTTGCTTCTGTGTTGCATAGTTTTATTTTTGTGACATTCTAGACATTAATTATTACCCTGTTAAAATATAATTACACATATTGTAATAAGATTTGCATTGAATAGTTTTTGCCTTCAGTTTCAAACATTTGGTAGCAGGGCCTAGCTAACTTTGACTCTTGGGTGATACTGTGAAGGTTGTTTAGTTGCAGTGGGAGATTTGGTTGTTTGTGTTTGTAGATCTTGAGTTGATATTATGGCTGCATCTACTGCTGCACCAACCTATCATTTGGACATTGAAAAGTTTAACGAAATGGTGTATGAGTTTTGGAAGATGAAAATGGATGATTTGCTGGAAGAAAGAAACTAGTGCTTGGATGTTGTGGGAGAGAAGAAACCTGACGATTTCTCTCAAGTTGAGTGGGATAGACTGGATAACAAGGCACTAGGTACAATCCAATTGTGTCTTGCAGATTTCATCTTGTTGAAGGTCATGAAGGAAGAGACTACACATACCCTACGGAAGCATTTAAGTGAAATCTATCAAGCCAATCTAAGTATGTAAACAAGCTTTACTTGAAGAATAAACTCTTTTCTATGAAAATGAAACAGGGTGAATCAGTTGTAGAGCATTTAAATTCATTTAATTTGTTGTTGAGTTAGTTAGCATCTATAGATGTTGAAGTTACTAAGGAAGATAAATGTATCTTACTTCTTTGTTCTCTAGCCGAGTCTTGGGAGAATGTTATCCTAGCTATCACTGCTAACCTCGCACACCCGAAGTTGGATGCTATTGTTGTAGTTTTGCTGGCATAGGAATTAAGCCAGTATAAGTACTTAGAAAATGATATCACTTTATATCTTTTAAATAAATGCATTGAAAATATATAAATTAATTTTAATTACATAATTATACTAAATATTTATACTTAAATAAAAGTTATTTTTATTATTTAATATATAAATATATATAAGATATATAAACATTAAAACAATATTAGATTCTATTTTTTAAAATAAAATATAATGTGAAAACATATATTTTAAATATTTAAATACTTTATATAAAATTAATTAATTCTTATTTGAATAGAATATAATGTTATGTATGTATGTATGTATGTATGGAAACACTATAAAGCAAGTAGGGTGGGAGAAAGGTTTTGGAAACACAATGGCTCTTGACCAAAATAGGTTTTGGTTTTTCATAATGTGACTAGTGTGAGAGGTGGAAAACTTAGTCTAAAGCACTTCTAATGGAGGTATGATTGGTTTGGAGCTAAGACTTTCAAAAGGTGGTGAAATGAAGCTTGTACTCAAAAGGGTGGATGGAAAACATGTCTAAATGGAAAAACCACACTATGGTGGAAAAGGAGGAATGCTAGAGGAGGGTTTGGAGGATAAATATTCCAAAGAAATAAGGGTGGTGATGGAGGGTTTAAAGGGAAAGACTTAGAAATGGTTCAATACTATGGAAACAGTATGCAAAGAGATAATGGGCAAAGAAGGAGAGGGAGAAATGACATGAAATGATGAGGGGAATGGAGATTGAAGGAATGGAATGCTGGTAGGGTGAGGTAGGAAGAGATCTCTCTAAATACTTCAAGACAATAATTTTATATCCATGAAATACCATAAAAAGAAAATGATTGCCTATCTTGAAGCCATGGAAATCAACTACCTAGCTTTAGTAAATGAGTTACAATAATGTATAGGAGCAAGACAAAAAATATTGGACACCTTGGGCTTAAATCTAGCTTTGTCTAGGAATTTTTGAAATAATGTTGCATTGTCATACATGAGAAGAAATAAAAAACTTTAATGCTAATCTAAGATTTCACTTTTTCTATGTTAAAGTGAAGAAAAGGTGGCTAAATTTATTATAGTATTGCTCTGAGATTTTGGGGATGATAAATTGATAGGTGGGAAGTCCTAGCAGTTAATTATCTTGGATGTGAAGCTTTTGGAAAGAGGATAAAAAGACAAGGTGTCTAACCTATTGGGTGGTGAACAATGGGTGGTGTTTGTGAATAAAAATTAAGCTCAATTTCCAACGGCACCCTAAGATGAAATGGGACATCTAGTGGTAGGTGTACACATTGATTATTTTCTCCTTTAGACATGTTTTAGGAATGGGAAAGGTTGGGATTACACATAGGAAGGACTAGGCTCAACAACTTAAGGATTAACAAGGGGTTAAATGGGTCAAAACAATATAAAAACTAGATGAAGGCTTAGGACATAGGATGGAGGCAAAAATTAAATGTAAACCATCACTTAGGAAGGCTAAAGAAGCTTAGGGTATGACATTAGAAAGGAGAATAAACATGGATATGGATGACAAAAAGGGTCAATATATCACAAAAAGAACACACATGGGCTACAAGCTAAAATGGGAGAAAAATGCTATAAGGGTATGCAAATCGCATTATTATAAGTTACAATCATGGAAATAGGTATGCATGCTAGGTAGGTAATGATGATGATCTTATTAGAGCCACATGGTTTGAAGGCAAAGAGTTGAGTGATTGCATGGTAAAATAGTTGTAGGTTGGTTATTGCTATTCTAATGCCAAATTTGGTGTTCTACCATAGTAGAGAGAGTAGAGATTTGTGGTTACATGGACATTTGATTGCTTGGAAGGAAATCCTCCATTCTCCAAAGATAATTAAGTATTTTCATAGGAATAAAGAGGTAGAAGGGAGAAGTTATAGAGTTTGGGGCTTAGTTCATTTGGTTAACCAATAAAAAATGGGAGCTAGGCCATTGTAGGTGTAGGACTAGTGGGTAGAGAAAGCATAGATTAGTTGAGGACCCATAGAGAGCTATGTGTGTCTTGAAAAAGTGATAGTCCTCCAAGGCCATTAAAGATTCCTTGGTTAGTTGTTTAGTTAATATATAGTGGCATTAAGGGGAAAACGTACACAAAAACTTAATAGAGCCAAAATATATATTTTTAAATTATAAAGTGTTTTTAAAGATTTAAAATATGTAACTGATGTACTTTTATTAAATGAATGCACATAAAAATTAAATTTAAAATTGTTATGGAGTAAAAAGTGACCTCATGCCTTTTTACCTCCTAGTTTACCTCCTAGGTCCTCGTGTTTACATAGTGTAAATTAAATGCAAATCCCAGAGCAATTTCCCCAAAAACCCATGTCAAATGGGAATTACAGGCCTCTTCTAATCCTTAATGAAGACCAAATTAGGTCGTTTGGACTTGAGCACCCATGCCCAAGTCTAGCCTAATTTGCCAAGATAAGAACAAATGCATGCTGGCTTGGGCCCTCTCAAAAGGTTTCCCTCTATTGGCCTCTTCAAATGTAAATTACAAATGTTAGTGCGAAAGCATATATAAGTGAGTTTATGACTTCATTTTACACCTAGATGGATAATGTGAACTTGTAATGTTGGACAAAAGGGATTTCAAGGCATTCATTATGTTTGAGAGAAGAATTATGTTATTATTGTGTTTTTTTGCTGCAGATTTGGCTTCATCAATCAATCTCCTCATGATTTGAAGATCTTCATCTCCATGAGGGATTCACCTCTAAGGTGACATCAATTAATGTTTCAATCATTTCATTTCATCATTAGACTTAGCCTCTTCCCTCCTTGGGCACACACTCTATCTAACAATCATGTTGGAAGACTTGAATGTCCTTCTGGGGCTTGACTGAGCCAAACTCCTAAAACCAAATCGCCCAACCCCCTTTCTTTGTGATTACAGGTTACAAGTGCAGGAGTTGGAAAAATGCAGGTGCAAAGAAGTACTTTGAAATATAAGGATTCTATATTTGGAAGAAATTTTATTAAATTCCTCCCTCTTGAACTAGAGTGCTCACATTGTCATCCTCTTGATAGGCTTGGACCCAAACTTAGGACCTGGATACAGTCCAACAGATCTTTGTATTCTAAATCTACATAAATTCTATCCTATTTTACATGGGTGCCCGTACTGTAGTCTGCAAAGTTTCCATTTTTGAATACTTAACTTCTGTTATGTTTCTAATCCTCCCTGAGTATCTTCCTGTATGGTATCCTATAACATGTTATCTATTTGTACATAGTTGCACTATAATTAGGGTTTGAGGCATATTCGAACTAGGGTTTGACAAATCTCTTAATCTAATCTATTATTTCCATATCATTCTTGAGCACATAAACATGTAGTTGTTTCCTCATTCAACTATACTGACTTGGCTTAGTTTTTGTCCTTGAATGCTATTGTGAAAGGAGGATTTGATTTGATATACTTAAACACCATTCATCCCTCTTCTACATTCTCACATATAATATTTTGGTGAGCCTAGAACAGTGAGCATTTTGCATCTTTTTGAGTGTTGTAATCATTCCTTGCATTCATTCATATCATATTTATCATCTTGCATTAGAAAATCTTACATACATTTGAAAAAAATGAAAAAACAAGCATTTTAGGCTTGCATTAAGCCATAGTTTTGCATAATTTATATTACATATGATAAATAGATTTAATGTTTTTACATTTGCATCAGATTTGATCCTTGTTATAGTAATTGATCATTGCTTCATATCAAATATTTCATTTTAAAAGTTTCATTTGCTAGGGTTTTACTTAAAAAGTTGTATTTTCATATAACCTAATGATTCTAAAAACTAGGGTTTGTAGTCAAAATTTCATTTTCAGACTTTTCTACTCCTTTTCAACATTCATTCAAATCTGATTTTGAAGTGTAATGTTGGATCATATTGCATACTTTTGCATCCTAGCTTTGAAACTTCCACCTTTTGCAATTACACATTATGTATTTCAACACTAAGGCTTTTATACACTTTCTTCAAACTTCTTTAAGCAAACCTTTAAATCATTCATTTTTCCTTGTTGTGTAGCACTATTTCCATCTTAATTACTTGGTTTTCTATGAAATTTATGTATTTTTCTCTTTCAAAACCTGATTTCCTCAAATAAGTGCTTTGGTGTGAAACAGCCTCACATACATGGCTTCTCATCACAACAACAATGCTATGGTCTGTCCTAGATTTTATAGGAAGAGGGAGGCTCCTAAACCTGAGTTAATCTTTATACAACATTATAGAACAATTTGAAGCATTGAGGGACCTCTTTACATAACCATACAGATAATGGGGTACCCTACAAGAGGAGCCCTTATTGATCCTAACTGTATAAGTAATGTGGCTACTAAAGATTTCCTCTATGAACATGATTTGATGCAAGAATATTATAAGCCAACACACATGATGATTATAACACATACTAGACCTTTCCTCTTGGCCGTAGGGAAGATTACCTTATTGATCAAAGTTGCTGATAAAGCCTTGGAACAATCATTCAACATCATTCCTACGTCTAACCTATTTCATGTGAAATTAAGCTATCCGTGGCTCAAGTCCATGAAAGCGGTTCCCTCTACAATTCATAAATGTCTAAAAATTCCTCACTATGATAGAGTTCATACTATCCACCATAGTAGATGGTAGCCTATGGTTACTCAGAGAAACTTCAATCTTGATTACTTTTGGCCGTAACCTACTGAGCCTCCTCAACCATAATAAGATCAAATATTCCTAGGATACTAATGATATAAATCAAAGTTGATAACAAAATTGGCTAGACCTCTTATAGAAAAAATCATAAGTAAAGAGCAACTTGCATTGAAACAACCCCATAGACTGAGAGGTAAGGGAGTCCTTATCAAGGTTCCTTTGTTGTCATCCTTACAAGGATAGGGAGATACCCATAAAGAATAAAACATTTCATTAAAAAAGGTTAATTTATCAAAAGATTCCTCCTCTATGATGTCAAACACTATTGAAAATCACGAGAATAGTTTTGAGAACATCACCAATAAAACACTAAGGAATAGGCAAGCAAGAGAAAGCAGGAGGAGGAGAGAAGCCTTAGCTCGACAAGAAACACCTCAATAAGAGAACATTCCACCACCAGACATTGAATCCACTAAAGAAGAGCTAAAGGTTGAAGAGTTAAAGGATGATGATTTAAGTTGGACAATCTTACCTTATGTACTCATTTCCTCTCGCATTCAATATTGGGAGGAAGATGATTTTATTGACGACAACCACTTGTTCAGTTGTGTAGACATGTAAGTATTTCAAACCCTTTTTAGCCACCTTTGTTGTAACATACCTTCACTCACTTATGTGGCCTCCTCTTATGTTTTGTGTTCCTCTGTGTTGTGTTATATGTTGTTTAGGTCTCTTTTGATGACCCTTGACACTCTTCTAAAGTCAAGGATACAAGGAGACCACCTTTGTTGTGACCATTCTTCTATTTGTGTCTCCATTATTCTATTCTTCTCTCCTCTATTTTATTGTTGTGTGTTGTGCCTCAAGGGCATAGCATTGTGGAAGATGTCTTGGGGGCATCCTCGTACATGGTGTTCCTAAGGAACTTGGTTCTCCTCTCTTTCTTTTATTGTTTACATTCTTCAATGATTCTACCTAGTCAGTGGATGATGAAAACAAGTAAATATTGATAAGGACCATGTGTCCCTTCAGCAAATTAGCAAAAATGGACCAAGTCCATATATGAAGATGGGGTTGATATATATCCGACACTTGACTAGTAAAATCACTCCATGTGATGTGTCATTTCATAAAAAACCTTTACAATACTCTCAATCTACTTCAACAAACTTTGGATGGTTTTGTATCTCACCTTGTTATTATGCTCAGTTCTAAGATATCTGCAGTATATCCCAACAGCTATACTTGGTTCTGAAGTTGCAAGTGTAGCCTTGGTCTTTGATATGATCTAATATATGATTTATACATAGCTTTCACGATTTGATTTGGTTGTTATCTTAGAGTAAGATGTTTTATCCCAAGTTTAAATCTTGTTGATTATCTTAGCAAATAATATCAATGTGTTTGTGGGAACATTCGGTGAAAGTGACACATGTCACCTTTGGGGGCATGGGCTTTGTAAAAGCTCTTGTTCCCTTGCATGTTTTCAATCTACCTTAATGTGCTTGATACTGGCAAGCGAGATCAACCACATTAAGGTGAGGGCATATATAATGTTATCTATCTAATTACTTTTACACTAACAAAGTGTGTTTGAAATCCCTCATCATGAGGCAGGATGGTGTATCTCTTGCGCTAGTGCACATCCTTTTATACAAAGTCCTCTATGGAGGTAAGGTGGGTCTTGAGTTATTCACCCTTAAGCATGCCTTTGGTGGTTGTAGTAGCGTAGCTCAACTATCAGGTGTGTCTAAAATGTGTTTTAGATAGTGGACTAGTGATGAACTCCTCCCTATTGCTCGTGTTTGTCATTTATAAGATGTATAGTGTATCTATGGCATACTATGCAGCGCTCATGTATTTTGTATGTCTTCCTTGTGTGTCTTTTGTGTCTTCCCCCAAGTGTGGTCTAAAGGTGCATAGTGATGAGCTCCCTCTACACTTGGGTTTTTGTTTGGCATGTCTCCCCTGATGTTGTCTAAAGGCATGTAGTGATGAGCTCCCTCCACATTTTGGGTTTTTGTTTTGCGTGTTCTTGGCAGTCTAAAGATGTGTAGCAATGTGCTCCCTCCACCCCCTAGGTTAAGATTTACTTTACTTGTTATGTCAATGTATACTTTATCTATTGTGTGACTACTCTCATGTCTTCTTTGTGTATTGCATGCCTCCATTGTATTCTTTCTATTTTGTATGCTTCTTACCTCCTAGTTTAGCTGCTAGGTCCCCATGTTTACATTATGCAAATTAAATACTAATCCTGGAGCAATTTCCCCCCAAACCCATGTCAAATGGGACTTAGGGGCTTGTTCTAATCCTTAATCAAGACCAAATTAGGGCCTTGGGACTTGGGCACCCATGCATGTTGGTTTGGGCCCTCTCAAATAGTTTCCCTCTATCGACCTCTTCAATTTAAATTATGAATGTTAGCGGGAAAGCATATATAAGGGAGTTTATGACTTCATTTTACAGCTAGATGGATAATGTAAACTTGTGAAATAGGAGAAAAGAGATTTCAAGGCCTTCATTCTATTTCAGAGTAGAATTGTGTTGTTATTATATTCGTTTGTTACAGATTTGGCTTCATTGATCAATCTCCTCATGATTTGAAGGATCTTCATCTCTGTGAGGGATTTAACTCTAAGGTGACATCAATTTATGTTTCAATCATTTTATTTTATCATGGGATTTGGCCTCTTCCCTCCTTGGGCATGCACTCTATCTAACAACGGTGTTGGAAGACTTGAATGTCCTTCTAGAGCTTGACTGAGGAAAGCTCCTAAACACCACAACCCTTGACCCCCTTTCTTTGTGATTGTAGGTTATAGGTTTGGGATTTGGAAAAGTGTAAGTGTAGAGAAGTAGTTTGAAGGATAAGGATTCTGGATCTGGAAGAAATTTTTTGATATTCCTCCCTCCTGGACTAGGTTGCCCGCACCATCATTCTCCTAACAGGCTTGACCCTAAAATTAGGACCTAGATACAGTCTAGCACATCTCTTAGTTCTGAATGTATAGAAATTCTACCCTATTAAATGTGGGTGCCCTCACTGTATTCTACAAAGTCTCCATCTCTAAAAACTTAACTTCTTGAATGTTTCTGATCCTCCTTAAGTATCTTCCTATACGATTTCCTGTAACATTTTATCTATTTGTACCTGATTGCACTATAATTAGGGTTTGAGGCATATTCAAACTAGGGTTTGACAAATTTCTCAATCTAATCCATTTTTTCTATATTATACCCAAGTACATAAGCTTGTAATTGAGTTCTCATTGATCTATAGTGTCTTGGCTTAGTTTTTATCATCCAATGTTATTGTGAAAGGAGGGTTTGATTTGATATACTTAAACACCATTCATCCCTCTTCTACATTTTCACACATATGAAAAATAAATAATTGACATAGATTTACTAACATACCTATCTTTAGAATAATCTATCTAAAAATAAAGAGTCTTAACTAATATTTGTACATTATATTTTATAGATTCTACTATACAATCATTAATTTTCTTTTCTTCTCTGCATAATGAAATTTAATTTATTTCTTTTTCACTCACTGATGTACACCATTGTTATATCCATGGTACAACTAAAGTTCATGAAAAATAATACATGGTAATCAGTGCCCAAAAATACTAAAATGGCTACTTTATCTACTCCTAATAATCTCCCTTCTCTACCCCAATTAATCTCTCACCCTGATATCATCTATTACTGAATCATTTCTCCAAATCTTCAATAAGATTCCTAAAATAATTTCTAGTGAAAATTGTAAGATTAATAAGATTTATATGAAATCAAGAAAATATTGGTGAGACTTTTTATGAGAAATAAAACCTTTCAACTCTATGAATACTCATGAAGTCATTTGATAGAAGATTTTGCATAAGCCTGTAAGTGTTCAAAGAGATTCTTTTAGCTATATTTAGCATGCTCAATCTCTGCAAGATATATTCATAAGCATATGTTTACTTGAAAAACTCTTCTGTATTCAACAATCTACAACCATGCATCTATTATAGATTGGAGTTCAAGATCAAATTGACAGTGTGAGATGCTTAACTTCTGAAACCCAAAATTCTAAATAGTTTGCATGTCCAACAAAGCCTTTGTTCTAGAAGATTCATTGGTTGCCCAATGCTCATAATAATGGATATACATTTCCAAGGTTTTTTTGAAGGCCTCTCTATTTTGGTTTTCCTTTCTTTTTAGTTCTCCATCTTTACCATCATAATACTTGTTGTAGTCATAATTAGAGGCATGATCAGACCAGTTTCAAAGGAACAACTAGCAAAACTCAAAGCAACATAGAGACACACAAATGATATGCATGCAACCATCATTTTTCTCAATGGCCGAATTACACATGGGACAAGTTTTTCTGTCGACAAGTTTCCAATTTTCTATGTGTTCCTTGTCATTATTCTTCAATATCCAGGGGTTTACAATTTCACAATCTACTGGATGATTAACTTCCTCTAAACAATTCCAAAAAAACTCATACCAACATTTATAAGTAACCTCATAGGACCTTGACCCACTTTCATAATTAACCACTTCTACAGCATTCTCAAAACCAAGTTTTGGGCACCATTTGATTTCTTTGTTCCTTTCAACATAAGATCTAACAAGGTATTATCTATAGATTTTTAGATAATGTTCCTCACAATAAATCAATAAATAAAGCACCATTTTTTTAGCAACACATTTACAA
Organism: Cunninghamia lanceolata; assembly: GCA_027924645.1. Taxonomy (NCBI): domain Eukaryota; kingdom Viridiplantae; phylum Streptophyta; class Pinopsida; order Cupressales; family Cupressaceae; genus Cunninghamia; species Cunninghamia lanceolata. The sequence goes on along the minus strand of BSBN01001237.1, from coordinate 1,860,873 downwards.
GATGGTTGAAGACATTTTAGTCTCAGACATCCTACTCTAGTTTGATGTTTTAGGAATGGGAAAGGTTGAGTTTACACATAGGAAGGACTAGGATCAACAAATTAACGCTAAACAAAGGGTAAATGGGTCAAAACAATAGGAAAACTAAATGAAGTCTTAGGACATAGAATGTAGACAAAAAATAATTGAAAAACATCACTTAGATAGGCTAAAGAAGATTAGGGTATGACATTAGAAAGGAGCATAAACATGGCTATGGATGACAAAAAAAGGTCAATACATCACAAAAAACATACACATGCGCTAGGGGCTAAAATGGATGAAAAATGCTGTAAGGTATGCAAATCACATTATTATAGATTACCATTATGGAAATAGGTATTCATGGTAGGAAGGTAATGATGATGATCTTATTGGAGCCACATGGTTGCAAGGCAAAGAGTTGGGTGATTGGATGGTAAAATAGTTGTATGTTGGATATTGCTATTCTAAGGCCATTTTGGTCTTCTACCATAGTAGAGAGAGTAGAGAGTGGTGGTTACATGGAAATTCTATTGCTTGGAAGGCAATCCTCCATTCTCCCAAGATAATTAAGTATTTTCATAGAAATAAAGAGGTAGAAGGGAGGAGTTATAAAGTTTGGGGCTTGGTTCATCTAGTTAACCAATCAAAAAGGGGAGCTAGGTCATTGTAGGTGTAAGAGTAGTTTTTGTGATAGCTCAAGAGAACCATATCCACTAGATGAAGGGTAAAGAAAACATAGATTAGTTAAGGAGCCACAGAGAGCTATGTGTGTCCTGGGGAAGTGATAGTCCTTGAAGGCCATCAAAGATTCATTGGTTAGTTTTTTAGTTAATATATAGTTGCATTAAGGAAATGATGTACATAAAAACTAAATAGAGCTAACATTTATTTTTTTAAATTATAAAGTGTTTTTAAAAATTTAAAATATATAACTGACATACTTTTATTAAATGAATGCACATAAAAATTAAATTTAAATATATAATTGACATAGATTTACTAACATACCTATCTTTAGAATAATCTATCTAAAATTAAAGTGTCTTAAACTAATACTTGTGCATTATATTTTATAGATTCTACTATACAATCATTAATTTTCTTTTCTTTTCTACATAATGAAATTTAATTTATTTATTTTTTACTCATTGATTTATACCATTGTTATATCCATGGTACAACTAAAATTCATGAAAAATGAAACATGGTAATGAATGTCCAAAAATACTAAAATGGCTACTTTCTCTACTCCAAATAATCTCCCTTCTCTACCCCAAATAATCTCCCACCATGGTCTCTCCTTTCACTGCTTCCATATCATCCATTACCGAGTCATTTCTCTAAATCTTCAACAAGATTCTTAAAATAATTTTCAATGACATTTGTAAGATCAATAAGATTTATACGAAAATCAAGAAAATTTTGTTGAGACTTTTCATGAGAAATAAAACCTTTCAATTCTATGCACACTCATAAAGTTATTTTAAAGAAGATTCTGCATAAGCTTGCAAGTGTTCAAAGAGATTCATGTTAGCTCTATCCTTAGCATGCTCACTGTTGGAAATATAATATCCATAAGCATATGTTTATTTCAAAAATCTTTTGCATTCAACATTATGTAGCCATGCATCTGTGATAGATTAGAGTTCAAGATTAGATTGATAGTGTGAGATGCTTAACTTCTAAAACCCAAAATTCTGAATAGTCTGCATATCCAACAAAGCCTTTGTTCTCAAAGATTCATTGGCTTCCCAACACTCATAATAATGGATATATATTTCCAAGGATTTTTTGAAGGCCTCTCTAGTTTAGTTTTCCTTTCTTTGTAGTTCTCCATCTTTATCATCATAATACTTATTGCAGTCATAATTATAGGCATGATCAGACCAGTTTCTAAGGTGCAACTAGAAAAACTCAAACCTACATGAAGACACACAAATCATATGCATGATGCCATCATTTTTATCAATGGAATAATTACACTTGGGGCAAGTCTTTATGTTAACAAGATTCCAATTCTATGTTTTTTCCTTGTCATTGTTCTTCAATATCAAGTTGTTTACAATTTCACAATCTACTGGATGATGAACTTCCTCTGAACAGTTCCAAAAAAACTCATATCGACATTTACAAGTAACCTTATATGACCTTGACCCACTTTCATAATTAACCACTTCTACATCATACTCACAACCAAGTACTGGACACCATTTGATTTCTTTTATCCTTTCAACATAAGATGTAACAAGGTATTGTATGTACCTTTTTAGATAATGTTCCTCACAATAAATCAATGAACAAAGCACCATTTTTTTACCAAGAGCACATTTACAAGATGGCTCAAGACATTTTAGTCTCAGACATCCTGCTCTAGCTTGATCCATTCATATTTGGATCAAGCATAGTCAACACCAATTACCAAAATAATGCCCACAAGTGCCTTCTCTCATTCCACTAATGCACTAACTATCACCACAAACACCACAGTCCCTCTCTAAATTTGGATCAAACTTTGAAACCCTAGTTTCTAATAGCCCTAAATCTCTTCTTATGTCCTCCTCCTTCACAAGACACTCATCAATCATCTTCTAAAAAATCCATCTGAAGAAGAAAATGATTGATATTTGAGGAAATTGATGAGTGGATTGTGAAGGACATAAGAAGAGAGTAATGGTTATTAGAAACTAGTGTTTCAAAGGTTGATCCAAATTTAGAGAGGGAATGTGGTGTTTGTGGTGATAGTTATTGCATTAGTGGAGGAACATTATCTAAAAAGTACAGACAATACCTTGTTAGATCATCTGTTAAAAGAAACAAAGAAATGAAATGGTGTCCAACACCTATGCTGTATAAGTGGTTAATTATAAAAGTGGGTCAGGGTCCTATGAGGTTACTTGTAAATGCTGGTATGAGTTTTTCTGGAATTGTTTAGAGGAAGTTCATCATCTAGTAGATTGTGAAATTGTAAACAACCAGATATTGAAGAACAATGACAAGGAACAAACAAAAAATTGGAATTTTGTTAACACAAAGCCTTGTCCCACATGTAATTTTTCCAAAGAGAAAAATGATTGTTGCATGCATATGACTTATGTGTCTCCATGTTTCTTTGAGTTTTTCTAGTTTAGCCTTGGTAACTGGTTCGATCATGCCTTTAATTATGAGACCAATAAGTATTATGATGATAAAGATGAAGAACTACAAAGAAAGGCAAACTGAAATAGAGATGCCATCAAAAAAGCCTCAGAAATGTATATCCATTATTATGAGCCCCTGGTTGCCGATGAATCTTCTAAAACAAAGGCTTTGTTGGATATGTAGACTATTCAAAATTATGGGTTTCAGAAGTTAAGCATCTCATACTGTGAATCTGATCTTGAACTCCAATCTATAATAGATGCATGGTTGTAGATTGTTGAGTGCTAAATAGTTTTTAGGTGGACAAATGCTTATGGATATTATCTTGCAGAGAGTGAGGTTGCTAAGAATAGATCTAACAAGAATCGCTTCAAAAAATTTAGGACTATGTAGAATCTTATTTAGAATGACTTCATGAGTGTGCTAAGAAGGAATTGAAAGGTTTTATTTCTCATGAAAAGTCTAAACAAGATTTTCTTGATTTTAAATATATGTAAGGGTGAAGTATTGTGTAAGGTGTAAGAAATAAATATACATGCTCATATATCTAACAGAAGGTAGAATTATCATATGATGTGTTAATGGCTATGATGTAAAAATGTGAGATTCTATATGTGATGTATTGAGTGTTTCATCAATGTATAATGTGATTCTTGTGATATGAGTCATATCATCAAAATTACTAATGAGTTCTATTGTGCCATTGATATGTTTTACTTGTGTATTTTAAATGTTTTTTTAAAGATGTTTGTACGACCATTGAGGAGTTTGTGATGAGGTTATGTATTGACATTATTTTTTTGATATGTTGTGCTTGTGTATGTTTGATCATTTCAGCGTTAAATATTCACTATATTCATTATATTTGATATAGCTCTGATTCTTGTAATTGTTAAATATTATGAATTCTGGTATCATGTTAGTTGTAGATGAATTATAGTTAGATGTGATAATTTGAAATCCTATTATGGTTTATACTACCTTGGTTGAATTATGTTGTTTCAACTATCATTATCTGTCTAATGACCAACATTTCATATGTGGAGAATTTGATGCGGATTACACCTAGCGATCTAACCCTACTTAGTCCTTGTGAATCTCTATGCCAACCCATATTTGAATTGGTGGCAATTTTGGAATCCATATGTTGTGAAAACTTGTAAAGTGTGGTTGAGTAATTTTAGAATGCATGTTTATTGTTTAATGCTTACATAAAAAAAATATTTATTCCTTAGTAGGAAAATATTTTTTTACATTATTATATTTTGGTAGAATTCTTCATTGAAATGGGATATTTGGCTTTTTGAAATAATTTCTAGTTAAAATGTATTTATTTTAATTAATTTAATTTCTATATTTTTGGAAAATATCAATTATAAATAAATTAGTTGCATTGAGCTTAATTAGATTTAATGATTTACATATTTGAAAATATCATGCAAACATAATAGAAAAAGAAAGAAATGGAAGGAAAAATATGAAAGGAGAAAAAAAGAGAAGACTTTTCATTCACTATGCAATATGGCATTGTTTATGCAATGGATTTGGATAGAAATTATGGATGGAATTGCCTAAAGTGAGATTCCAATTGATGGTGCTTGGAGTGGGATTACTTGGGAAAGAAAATTCAACTGCATGCATGTGTGTATTGTTCTTAAGGATGGTTTCCTCCATTGTTTGAAACTTAGAAAGAGTTAATCTTCTATTTCAAATTACATTCAAAGTAAAGTTTCTTCCCTTATCCATTCCAACATTAGGTGAAATCATTCTATATAAGAGTGATTTAGACTTGCAAAATTGTGGTTTTAATTTATGTTTTAAATTACTAAATATGAGCAGTTTGAGGCCAAGTTATGGCAAAATTTTATAAAACCATGTGTGTGTGTTGGAAATTTTTAAAAATTGATTACATAGAAATAATGTTGAATATTTTTAGATCAAGAGGGTATCTTCAAACTTAAAAAATTTCTTTTATATATTAGAAGTTAGAAATTTTCACAGATTATTGAAGGTTGCATGTGACTCCATTAATGGAGTTTTGAGAATTTTATGGTTTTGCATGCCATATAAGAAAATTATAAAATTTGTAGTTTAAGACTCATTTGAATGATTTAATTTGTGAACTAAATTGTCTCATTATTTTTGGACTCTACATCTTTTGGAAATGTGACATAAATTTTGTATTGGCTTGCATGCCACACTGAAAATGTGAATTTGGAGCAATGTATTGTAAGGATTGACATACAAAGTCAAAAAGGAGTGGGCTCTCATTGCTTTTTGTGATCTAGAGTGATACATGAAGATTGAGTCGGGGAAGAGCTTTAAGTAAGTGATAATGTAATAGACATTGGTATAATTAAAATAATGATTAATAAGGATGTTCATGCCCTGATTGAATGCCTTGGATGGATTCATATTAGTAATGAAGGACATGCCATAGCTCATGGAAGTTGGTGAATGTCTAAGTAGCTTCATATGAGGAAGTTCTACTCCCAAACCCTACATGCCCATCGTGCCATTGTGATGACAATCCTTGTCCTATTGCTAGGATCCTCATCCTTCCTTGTCATTAGATTTTGTATTCAATGTGATTTTGGAACTATATGGGCCATTTCCACATGTTTCTACTTCCATGCCCCTTCTATCAAAGGGCAGCATCACTTCTTCTCTTTACATTCCTCTTGGTTATTTTGCATAATGATTTCCTCATCTTCTTGTTCATTCTTCTTAGCTATTGCAACTTCTTTTTCCACTTCCTCTTATTTAGCCTACAATGGATTCAAAACATATTCCTTCTCATCCTTTATTATGATCTATGTGCTCTCTCTACCATTATATACAACTTCCATATCCCAAAGTCAAGGTCAACCCAATAAAACATGACATAAATCATTGGCTACTATGCCATATACAATTTCATCCTTATATCTTCCAATGTGAAAATTCAAAATACTTTGTTCACTTACCCAAACTTGATGATCACCATGCAACCAAGAAATACAATATGTGCTAGGATGCATCATCCTATTCAAATTCATCTTCTCAACCATTTCCAATGCAACCAAATTATCAGTGTTATTATTGTCCACCGTCACCTTGCAATATTTTCAACCTAACTTACAAACTGTTTGGAACAAAAAACTCCTCTAGATGGGCTCTTGCTTCTCTTTCTATGGCTTAAAAAATACCTTCTTCATCATCAAACATTCTCCTTGTCTCCAAGACATTTTATCAATAAATTGTCCCACACTCTCAATCTATAATTTCTGCACACACAAAACTTCAAACCCAATGCTCTTTGCAATCATGGGTCCTGTAAGAAAATTTTAACTTCAGAACTCTCATCTACTCAACAAAAGCTCTAGAAGATGCACCTCTCCAAGACCTATTCTACCCACTTTCTCTTAGTGGAAGAAGTATGTACATTTTCTACCCAGCTTTATCTTCCTATGATTTACCTTTAATCAATTTTTTTCTTCATGTTCTATCTAATTCAGACTGCAAGGTATCCTGTTTGGATTGCTTGGCTTGAAATTTGTCAAGAAAGACCTGGGCTTGAATTTCTTAAGTTAGTTTTTTCAACTCTTGCTCTTGCACCTTTGTTTGAGCTCAGAGTTGATTGACAATGTCTTTGATCAATTTCAGCTCCAACACTCTTTTTTTAGCTTCTTTCTTAGCTTTAAGAAATATGTTGTGATAGATTTTTGTGCTTCTTGCATTAAATCTACTTTCTCTTGAGGGCACACTTGTGCTAGAATCATTCCTATAGTGTGGATAGAGCAATGTTTGGGTCACATTATCCCCTGTGGCTTGTCTACATTTGGAGTCCTATGTACAATCATTAGAGCATCTTCTATAGGACCATATTGTGATCTTAAGCATGTGCATTCTGTAGTTCTATCCTCTCTTTGCCTTTGACTTTCCATTTTGGCCTCATAGGACTATTTGGATGTCACCATTTGTTGATGGAGATTGGTTGGTTAATTAATGAAAGCACCCACAAATTATGGATTTGGATAGAAATTATGGATGGATTTTCTTGAAGTGAGATTTAAATTGATGGTTCTTGGAGCTAGATTTCTTGGGAATGAGAATTCAACTACATGCATATGTATATGTGTTGTTCTTAAGGATGGTTTCCTCCATTATTTGAAACTTATAAAGAGGTAATCTTCTATTTAAAATTGCATTCAAAATAAAGTTTCTTCCTTTAGTTGTGCCCACATTAGGTGGAGTCATATGGTATCATTCTATATAAGAATGATCTAGACTTACACAATTGTAGGTTCAATTTATGTTTTACATTTTTGAATATGAGAATTTAGAGGCCAAGTTATGGCAAAATTATCTAAAACCATGTATGCGTGTTGGAAATTTAAAAAAATTGATTGCATAGAAATCTTGTTGAGCATTTTCAGATCAAAAGGGTATTTTCAAATTTTAGAAATTTCTTGTATTTTAGAAGTTAGAAATTTGCATATATTATTGAAGGTTGCATATGACTGGATTAATGGAGTTGGGAGAATTTTATGGTTTGGCATGCCATATAAGAAAACTATTAAATTTTCATTTTAAGAATCCTTTGAATGATTCAATTTGTGAACTAAATTGTCTCATTATTTTTTTATTCTACATATTTTAGCAATGTGCCAAAAAAATTTACATTGGTTTGCATGCCACACCCAAAATGTGAATTTAGAGCAATGTATTGTTAGGATTTACATACAAAGTCAGAAAGTAGTGGGCTCTCACTACTTTCTGTGATCCAAAGTGATACATGAAGATTGAGAAAGGGAAGGGATTTAATTAAGTGATAATGTAAGTCACATTGGGATAATTAAAATAATGATTAATAAAGATGTTTGTGCCTTGATTGAATGCCTTGGATGGATTCAACTTGGTTGTGAAGGACATGTCACAACTTATGGAAGATGGTGAATTTTTGAGTAGCTTCATGTGAGGTTATGTAAATAGTTCATTATGGCTGCAAATTTCCTTTTATTTGGTATCAAAGCTACACAACATCAGCAGGGTATGATAGAAATAATTTAAAAATAATAATAATTAAATTAAAAAACCCAGTTGGACATAGGGTAAGGCAATGAGGTCATCATATAGGTGTGTCATCTTTTAATTTAACATTTCAAAGGTATGATGTAGGATGAGTTGTGTCAATGGAACAAACATGAAACTAAAGTAAAACATAAGCAAACAAGGAAGGAAAGAAAAAACAATAAAAAAAACAAAATAGAAGAAACCTCCTTGATAAACCACAAAATGGTAGAAACCAGAGTATAAGAATGATCCCACAATATCTCACACACTCAAGTGAATGAATTCTAGGGAATTGGGAATTATCTAAGGCAATCTGTGCTTTTGAGTGGGAGAGGATACTAGGGTTTGATTTGCACTTGAAAATCTAAAATTTTAAATGGAATGTGTAAATAAATTGACCAAAAATTGATTAAATACACCAGTATTAATTCAAATCATTCACCATTCATGATGAAAACACACTAAGAAGCAGCAAGCGGGAGGAACTTGGACTTTAGAACCTAGTTCTGGGAAGCAAAAGTTCCCTGGCACTTTGAAAGTGTAACAAAAAGAAAGCAACAAAGGAGAAAGAAACGAGTGGAAATCAAAAGTCTAGGAAAACTAGAACTTTGGGCAAAGTTCCAAAATGTGAAGAACCCCCAGAAGTATGAACTTTTGGAACTAGAAAAAGACCAAGAAATTACTCATAACCTAAGGTCCTAGGATTTTTGAAATCCTCAACACCTTAGAAAAATGCCTAAAATCCAAGGAAAAAGGCCAAAGCCAAAACCTAAGGCATAAAAAAAAGACCCAAAAAGGGGAAAACACAATGGCCAAAGAAAAAGAACATAAGAAAACAAAGGGGATAAGAAAACAAAGGGGATAAGAAAACAAAAGGAGGGGTCCCCGAGTTATTGAAGAAAAATGATGAGGTGTTTATCAAGGCATAACACGAGGGTCGAGGGAGGAATTACCTTTTAATTCCTCTAGCCCTTATGCCTTATTACATTTTTATTTGGATTTGATACTTTTATTATCAATGATGTTTTGGTTATTCCATCAAGGTGACTTATTGATTAAGGGATATAAAACACTTTAGGCCAATTTTTCAAGCTCATTCTACACATAATTAAATTTCTAGAGAGCTCTGAGAATTCTTTGACAATGTAGAGTAAGTTCAAGCTAAGGGGAGTTTGCATCTATGGCTTGTTTGATCACCTTTTTATCACGTTCGCATCAAAAATAGGTAGGGTGCTCATCTCCTCTATGCTTTAAAACCCTAGATTTGTGCCTAAATCATCAGTTTCAATTAGGGTTTCATATAAAAATCAATGCATTGTCTATTTAAATACATTGTAGGGTTTTTCATCCTACACATAATGATTGGATAGTCTAGCAATTAAAAGATAAAACCCTCATTCAAAACCCTAGTGAACCAGAAGAGAACTGATAAAACTGGTTCATTGAAGTACATTTTCCCACTTACAATTTCGTTCCCAAAATTCACCCAAGGTTCCTTTTAAAGTTTTGATTCAGTTTTGCTAAAAATTTGACTACCCGACCTCTAGAAACATTGCTGAAATTTGACTCGGTCAGTAGATGAACTCATCACCACAATCAAGAGGAAAATTGAAACATTTGTGCTATAATCCTTCTTCATAGAATTTGCACTAAAAGCGCTCTTAACTGACCTTAGAGAAATGAAGTCAATCAGAAACCCCAAAAAATTCTACCAAGAGTCAAACTTTGTTTAGTGCTAAAAGCTAGGTCAACCAACTTCACGTAAGAACTTGCCTTCTCTGACTTGGGTCGAACACCACCCAAATCTTTGCTAAGGCACTAGACCTAAAAACTTTTGCCAATCACTAACCCTCATCTTGCACTAAATTCCTGTCTCACCGACCTATGCGAAAATGTCCCTCTACCAACTTTTAGTTGGTCATCCATGAAAATCATGCTAGGTCTATTATATCCAAAACCCATGTAGGAGCACAATGAACAACCTAGCACTAAAATCTATTCTCTTCAACTTGCACCAAAATGAGTCCTTACTGACCTCCGAGATCCATCCAAGTTAGTCATAACCAAAACCCGCACAAGGTCAGACAAACCACAATTCCACACCAAATGTTATAAGAGACTTTGCGCCATTATGCCCCTCCGCTGACTAGGTCAGATGAACCCAAATCTAGCACCAAGTCAAAAAAATCATGACTCTGCGCAAAGTCGGTACCCTCAAAAATTGGTGATTTTTGTTAGAGAAGTCCAAGACCCCCAAAAACTATGCAAAATGTCGTTTATGATGATTTTCTTCAATCTTTTCAATTTGGAATGATCAATTAAGGTAAAATGAATGATCAAAAGTGATTGTATCATGATTTACATGTTTTCATTTAAAATTTCAAGTATTTATTACATGGCGAAGTGGATTTCAAATTCTTTCTTATTTACTTATGCCATGTAATAGGTAGTGTAAATCATTTAAGTCTACAAGTTTTTACTTTTGCATTAGAATTTCAAGGACTTGGTAAGAGAATCTTGAGTTAGTAACCTAGGTAAATAAGTTAGTGACTCACCCAAACTAGACTTAGAATCAAAACATCAAAGAAACCGTGACTTATAAGGTCTGGTCATGCAAGTTAAATGACTGCAAGGGCTCAAGCCATAAAGTATGAGCTTAAAGGCATCCCTCTTGAAACTAGGATCACCTTTGGATGGAAGAACATAGGAGACACTGATCTAGGTCACATCGACTTAGATGACTTCAGAACTAGAATATTTGGACACAATACAACTACAATGGTTAAGAAGATAAAGGACAGTGGGATTGCAGAGGCCACTACCTTCCCTACTTTAGGTCAATGTGCAGAACTGATAGTAGCTTGTGCTAAGAAATATGACCCATTGACTAGGACCATTCAAACTCCCAGTGGGGAAGTATTAGTAGACTTAAGTCCACCATCATTAGCAGAAACCTTTGGCATTCCATGGTATCCAGTATTAACCATGCCAGATAAAACAGATGTAGAGGAAACATTCAAGAAAAGCATGGATACATATAAATAACATATAAATGACCATTGGATGAAGAGTAAAAGATCCACCATTATTAAGATTCCCCATACATTGTACAAAAGTGACTTCCATGATGAGATTGGAGACTTAGTGACCGTGCTTAGCATAATATATGGGTTGGCCGCAGAATCAACTTTTGAAGGTTAGATGTTCATGATGATTGAAGAGATAAAATTTAGAAAAGGAACCAAATTCCACTGGGCTCAAATATTGAGTGATAACATACATGAGGCATTTGGAAATTTTAGAGAAAAGAGAATATTCTGGTGGACCTCCTATGTGGTATATTCGTTGGCCAGGAGGAATGAATATGTTGGGCTGTCCAAAATTGGAGAAGTTGGCAATGGTGAACACCAAGTTAATGTATATGAATGCTATGATCAATTGGTGTTGTCCCAATCGCTCATTCATTATAAGAGGGTAAATGATACATTCACAATATATATCACTAGACTGCTACAAGGTACCACAGCTCTTAGGATATCTCTCAAGGTAATGAATTAGATTATACAATACATGAGGTAGTATATACAGTTTCAAAAGTTCACCTATTTGAGAATCCAAGGCTTCACTGGTCTTCCATATATGCTACCTCAGTACCCAATAGATAAGGTGGTGCTTCTAGAGTTGTCAAGATAATTGATAACTTGTGCGTAAAAACTAAAACATCTCCACAAAACAAATGTCAAGTTTCCAATCCTATTGGGTAGAGGTAATTATGCATGTGTCTCTCTTGGAGTAACTAAGCATTCTGATAAGGAGCTGCAGTTACTTAACCTTCATTTTTATACAAAGAGAGATCATTTTGACCCTTAAAGAATAATGGAGAAATATGTGAGCAAAAGACTATTCCACAAGATGCATCTGGAAGATTTTTGGGCTAACTGTGTGGATGACTATGATGTGTTGAAAAGAACTCACTGAAGGCTATCCCTTGGGTTCATAAGGAAATTTCATATAATAGAGGCCCCAGACTAGTTGAATGATGATGATGATGTGGTGTAGAAAGGACCTTGGGAAGCCCAATATCAACAACTTGTCCCTCTACCCAATTGGGCCAATGTAGAGGAAAGCTCCTTTGATACAGTAATGAAAGAACCAATAAGATTGAATAAAATATGGGTGAGAAATCAGATGCAGCATTGGAGAGACAAGGAATACAACTTACTTATATAGTACTTAATTTTGAGGAGTCTGGAGATGAGGAAGACACACCTATGGAAGTGCCAGATGATATAGAGCAATCTCAAGAGCCTACAAAAAAATATGATAGTGATGATCATATACCTTTTACAAAGAAAGGAAAGTCAAAGAAGGTTGTCCCAAAAGCTAAAAAGAAAGATATGCCTCCTTCCACAAGGAAAAGAGAAGCTAAGATGAAGGATATGCCAAGTGGGCCAGGAGAAGGGTTTAGGACCAAAAAGTTGAAAGTCAAAACAATTGGCATCACTATAGGAGCCTCTACTATTGCTACATTAGAGGACACAAACATTCCTACAACCTCTTCACCTCCCACTTCTCCAATCACAAGTGTTGCCCTACTTTCTTCTACTGCTCTGATTACAACTACTGCTATAGTTATTCAATAAACCACTACTGCTTCTTCTACACTTGTAATCATAGTCTCCACAGCCCTATGCCCACTAGTATTTGACTCCAGTAGCATGAGTAGCCCCACTACTCTCATCATTGCCTCATCATTCCCTCCTATTTCTACCACATCCATGCCTTCCATTTCCTCTATGTCACCTTTAACCTCCTTCCCCCTACCACCTATTTCCTCCATTCTCACATCCTCCTTGTCCATGCCTTCTCCCTTTATTACTTCACCAATTATCATTTCCTCTATAATGCTTACCTCTCCCATTCCACCTCCTTTGGGGTTCACCACATTTGCCAATTCAACACTAGTTAATTTGGCTATGTTTGTTGCACATTCATTGGCTTTAGCCACCAATTCTTTGGCCCCATCAAGTGTACAAGACTCTATCCCTTTGGATGTTCTTGCATTAACATGGATTGAGAAGGCATTGGAACAAATGGAATCCCAAGAAAAGGAGAAAATAATAGAAGTGTTCGATGAATCTCCTCTTGCACCTTCTACAGAAATTAAGATAATTGAAATTCATGAAAGCCTATCTTATGAAGAAACTTCAGAAATGGTTTTGCAGATTGCCCAGCAGGTAGTAGCAGAAAATCTATAGAACCTTGGGTATGATATAGATGAAGAGGAAGAGAATAAGTTATCTAGGGAAGGAGAGGGAAGTCATGATGATTCACTTGACAAGGAAGATACCCATGATAACACCCTTGAGACTACTTCCACTGTAGCAAATTGGCTCCAGTAAAGACTCACAAAAAAGGAACCTTAGGTGGAGATGATGCAACTAGATTTAAGTGCACTTTTGGCACAAGCAGAAAAGCCTAAGTGGCCCAAAAAGGCAAAGATACAATCTTGAATATACAAGGATGCATCAGGTTTGAGAATAGCAGAGGTTGTTGTCCCTCCTGTTGATATTGATAGATCAGAAGTTAGAGTTGACGATTACATTGTCTCTACTAGGCCCAGTATCAAGGAAATAGAGAATTGAAGACTTCACAGGTTTAGTGTCCTCAATAATAGAGTAGCGATGACAAAGTAGGAATTGAGGAAGCAAAATGAAGAATTGAGAGCTTGCATAAGGTCCCTAATGAGGCCATTAGATTCAGAGGGGGAACCAAATTCAATTTCAGCCCTACCATCCAAGGAAGTGTTGGCCAAATTCAATGACATCAAAACAAATTATGTCGTGATAAAGGAATGGTTCAATAAAGTATACAATGATAGCTATGAAGCAATTGATTTTGCTATCAAGTTGCATAAGGATTTCAGATTGCTAAAAGAAGGATGGGATGAATTACATGAGGAAAATGAGCCATATATTACTCTCATATATTCCTAAGAGTGCAAGTAATTAGGAAATTACCAAACTAGGTTTTACTGGCAGAAAATATTCTTTAGGCAAAGAGGCTTCACAAATCTGTAGAGTGGTATCTATTGTCAATCAAGTATGCAGCCTTTGCTAAGTTCGTAGAAATGTAGCTACCTATTGAAACATGGAACCATTCTCGGATGTGGGTCTCCTTTTATGAGAATGAATCTCCAAAGTGAGTTGGTTCTCTTATGATTCCTAAACTAATGACTTGCAGGGGAAAAGGGATAGAAGAGTAATTGAAATGTAAACTAACTTTTGAATCTAAACTAGATGAATCTCTATCACTCACAAAACATATCCTCAAACTTGAATCTTCACAATTCCACTAATAGTTTATCCCTTAAGTGATTTGCAACAAGGTTTGGATCAAACACAAACTGCAACTAGGAAAAAACTAAGTTTTAATAGCATTGAGACATAATAAAGGACACAAAAGTCACAATACAACATCAAATCAAGACTGCAACATATGTGAAAAAGGATGATTTTATATTAGAACTGGAAGGACTACAATGCATAAAATGAAATATGAGCCAAATGCCTGTATACAACTCTACCTATGGAAAAGAGAGAAGAAACTAATGCTAACTGACTGAGAAAAGCTAAGACTTTTCTCCTATAAATGCCTCCAAAATATCCCCTTAGAAGAAAGCTGAAAAAGTTCCTAAAAATAGACCCTAAGTCCATTTTCGAGCTATTCATGAAAGCCAAAAATAAAGCTCTAGATCTACCACAAATTTGGAAAATAAAGATGCAAAACTACCCTCTCATGTGGTCCCACCATAAAACTACTTTTCTCTGCTCATGAAAGCTCCAAAATTTGTCCTATATGACTCTAAATAAAACAAATTGAAATGGGATATTTGATTTGTTTTATTTGTCTATAAATTGCCTAAAAATAGTTAAGTTTTAAAAGAGATTTGTCAATGAGTTTTGTAAAACTAACTTTACAATGCTATGGCAATTTTATTCTAATCTCCATTTCATATGATTTTTGCAAAAAATAAACAATATCTGGCTCATAATTTTGCCAAGATATTCTACAAGATATTACAAATGATTTTCTATAAAAAAAATGGTGAACATTGCTATGTATTTTTTTGCAAAAGCATAAAAACCTCAAAGGCCACAAATGCATCTCCATGTGTCAATTCTACCACCTCACTGCCCATACAGTTCCACCATGATAAATTTGACCCTATCCACAATGTCATCACCTTGCATGCTTTTCACATCTCCATTTGTTCTCTGCTTTGACCATGTGCATTTGAAATATATGAAAGGAACAAAAATAATGATTAAATGCATCAAGTGGGAGGTCAAAGACTCTTGACCACATGCACAATCACAAGGCATCTTGACAATGCCATGGTCGACCACTTAGGAGATAAAGGTATTTGAAAAGATTCTAAGGCATAAGCCTTATCTACATATTGTAATACCCATCTTTGACTTATAAACAAACAATATATATCATATTGTTGGCCACTCCACACCATGATTGCTAGGCATCATCAAATGCAAGGTTTTGACCATGATCCCTATTTGGATAAAGTAATTATGTTTATTTGTAAAGTCAAAAACATGAGAAGTAGAAACACTATCGAATAGAAGAAGACTCAAACCCTAAAAGTTTGGTCATTTCATTTTGCACTCCTTCTACCATCACTCTGCAACTTTGTGGCCGCCAACTTGGGGTTTGAAGACACTCTAGTTTCCCTTGCATTCAGTGGGCTTTGTTGGTAAAAAATTTCACCATTCTCTAGGAAAATGATAGGCAAAAAAGATTCAAGTAACTTATATGCAACTATTGACTATCAGTTTTGTTAAAACTTGAAACTTTCAGTAGCTGGTTGGTTTAAATAGTCATGGCTCTTTCCATACACTGCAATCTTTGACATTTTCACTTCTTTCTTTCTGTTTGAACTCTATGACTATGGAAAAAATGAGAACCTTCAACTTTGGCCATGGCCATACTAGCTCTTTACTCCTCAATGGTAACTAAAAGGTGAGTTCTTCATCTCATTACTCTCATTGTATGTTCTTTTGCTTCAATGTATGTGTAAACAATAATGAGGGTTTAATTATTCATCAGCTGGGTATCTCAAAATACCTTCATAAATAGCATGGACGTGGCATAGGATGCATTTTGTGGCTCATTTTTTGTCATTTGATATGAAAATTTGAAGTTTCCTATCTTTGAAATGAGGGCTTGTCTTTACATTACATAGAAACTTTTTTCCCTCCATGGCTATGCCTACAGACACTCCATACTTGCTTTGTTCAACTTTATCTTGCAAGAAGAAAGAAGACTTTTGAAAACTTGACAAGGGTATTATTTTCACTATATTCACAGCCATATCTGCTACAGCCTTGACATAGACAATTTGTTTTACCATTCCTCTTCTCCAACATTACAAAAAATGTTAGGGTTTTGAAAACTTGACATAGGTATTTTGAAAAATGAACATGAATGGCATTTCTATTACAGCCTTAGCTCAGATATATATCTACGCTTTTTCTTTTCACTGTATGAACCAAGATTTGGGAACTAAAATAAAGGTTCATCTTTTGAGCACAAAAACTCCTGTAGCATACACTACACATGATATTCTCTTTTTCTTTCCTTGTACTGTAGTTGCTGGGTCATATTCACTGTCATTGCTTAAAAGGGTAAGGATTTCATATGTTGTTCTCTATTTCTTTAGTTCCATTTGCTCCTTCATGGTCTTTGCATATAAAGTGTATAATGTTGGCTTTGAATTTAAAACTCCTCTCCTCTCTATAGCAACATATGTGTCTTTTATTTTTGTAGCTCTATTTGCCAATTTAGTGGACTGTCGCAAATACATATCTCAAACATGATTGATGACTTCACTGTGTCATGACATTCTGGCACTGTATTTGATGAAGAAGCCACTTTATTCACCTATTTTGTATACACTGTGGCAACATGATGAGTTTTTTCTATTCTTCTCTGTACTTTATCATATCAAATGCATTATATATGATCTTCTGGAGGACATCAATTAGGTCCACTGTATCCTATGTCACCAGTTTGACATATTATTTCTTATGATGAAGATGTTGTTTGAACTCATTCATGTACTAGATACAACTATGCACTTATACACTTCACTTGATATATAATGACATTGTGTAGCATGAAAGATGATGACCACACCAGTTTAACTATTCCTCTGCCACATGATAATGATGTTCTTTTGCAACCATGTAATGAAGTGTCCTTTTAATCCTTTTGATATTTGTCAAAGACAAAATGGGGCATCTGATCTGGCTATCTTGTACTCTTTTACTATAGATCTATAATACTAGCATGTTTCTTTCATAGATATACATTAATTGTAGCATGTGATACACATTGTTTTGATGCTGAACTTATCAGTAGAAAAATGTGATGCATAATTGTATATTTTTCATCATCTGAAAGGCAGCTTATGTAACTCAATTCTGAATTTAATTTTACCACTTCATCTAAATGAGAAAGTATAATGCTTTGGTACTTACCTATTCTTGCAAACTTGGTTACTAGTTTATAATGGATACTCCTATTGGATTATTGATCATGGATGAGTGGTGCAGGAGCACCCCAAGACAATGAGAATTTGGAGGATTCTATGCTTTTCTTTTTTGTCCAAGTGTCATATTGTAAGGCCTTCGTGCCATATGGAGTCATACTTGGTCGATTAAAGGCATAAAACTGAGTCTATATACGTATTATTAATGTTTGTAAATGAACTATAAGAATGTAATTGAAAGGCAGAGGTGATTATTTGGTGGTTCGCCTTCCATCTTGTGTAACTACCAATGTGAGAGTTTATATAGTCGATCTGTGTTCATGAAGAAATAGTGAGACATAGACACTATGAAGAAGATAAAATCAATTTGTATATTTATCCTGAGAGGAAGCCATAAAAAGATTCTATTTGGGTTAATCATGGGAATGTAGATTGGAAGCATTCCACTGGTTGAGGTTTCTTCGAAACTAGTGGAATGACTTCCTTAGAGTTAGACTATTTTTTTTAATTAAAGTTTTATTTCTGTTTAGTGCCTATCTAAGTTGTTCAGTTACAGAGGTTGTCATCATTGTTTCTACATATTCGTTCATGTGTTCACATAGCTCCTTAGAGTTAAATAAATTTCCTTTAGTGTGACATGGTTTAGGATAACAAAGAAGAGTTCCTCCGATGGGCAGAGTGTTGCTGACAAGTGAAAGTCGAATCAACGTCTAAAGATTCATATCAGAGTATTAGGTTAATAGTTTTGGGCTTCACCAATAGGTGAACATCCTACCGAAACCATGACGGCAAGTGTTAAGTCTCATCAGGTAAAAAGGGGTCAAGTTTCACCATTCTTGAAGGTCATTGGACTAACTTGGTGTATTGGCACTCAAGGGAGAATTCTAGCTGATGAAGGAAGTTTGCCTGAAGATAAGTCCATCGGTGTATCGGCAGGGGGTTAAAGGTGTTCACCGATGTTAATAGTCACAGTGATGAGAATTTTCATCGGCATATCAAGAAGATACATGGAGAGCTCGCCGATGGAAGAAGTCTCTCTAAAGACATGAAAAAGTTGACCATCAGAAAGAGATGTGAGGTCAGCCAAAGAGTTTTCAAGTTTGTCAACGGTATACTGTCCCATTGACAATGAAGAATGAGGGTATTTCGGTGTTGTTTGGACTTTGAGAAAGGTTTTTAAAACTTTTTTGAATGTTTCCATTGAACTCTCTGCATCATTTTGGTATCAGAGCTGGAAAAATATTTGGCTGGCAAAAGGTCTAGGTGATTGTGTATTTGATTTTTGTCACTAAGAAGGTAGGCAAATAGTTGAAGGAAAATTGAAAAGTTGAAATGGTGACCATTTTGAAGACGAAAATCATAAGAAGTATTTTGAAGGTTGACAGAAGTTGTTAGACTATTGCAAATGCTTGTGCCATCTAGTTGCGAGAAGGAATAGGATTCCTGTAGTGTAGGCAGACAATGATGAGGTCTGTCAAGACCATTCACCAATAGAGATTTGGCTGGAAGAGGATGCAGAGTGAGGCCACTGAGAGAGAGAGTGGTAGTGCATCTCCAGGATCTACTATTGGATGAGAGGAATGGGTCTGTGAAGCAGCATGTAGGATGGACATCTGTTTGAGAATTGTGTTGTAGTTGTTGAAGCTTTGATTAGTCTGAGAGTACTCCATTGCTAGGAGTAGGAGTCTGAAGATACTCTGAAATGTTGATGGTAGTTTGCCATTGTAGGTTGGTTGGTCACTATTCCATTGATCCGAAGATTTGTAGCCTAAAGCTGAAGAGACAGAGTGAAAGATGAAGACAAACAGAGATGCAGGAAAAAGATTTGTTTTGCAGATACATTTCCAAGGGACTTGGAAACATTTGTTGGTTGGTTGTATGGTACAGGAACACCCCAAGACAATGAGAATATTGAGGATTCTATGCATTTCTATTTTGTCCAAGTGTCATATTGTAAGGCCTTCGTGCCATATAGAGTCATACTTGGCCGAGTAAAGGCATAAAACTGAGTCTGTATACATATTATTAATGTTTGTAAACAAACTGTAAGAATGTAACTAAATGGCAAAGGTGATTATAGGGTGGTTCGCCTTCCATCTTGTGTAACTACCAATGTAAGAGTTTATATAGCTGATCTGTGTTTGTGAAGAAACAGTGAGGCACAAACACTGTGAAGAAGAGAAAATCAATTTGTATATTTATCCTGAGAGGAAGCAATAAAAATATTATGTTTGGGTTAATCACGGGAATGTAGATTGGAAGCATTCCACTGGTTTAGGTTTCTTCAAAACCAATGGAATGACTTCCTTAGAGTTAGACTATTGTCTGCTCTGTTAAAGTTTTGTTTCTGTTTAGTGCCTGTGTGATTTGTTCGATCACAAAGGTTGTCATCGTTGTTTCTACATATTTGTTCGTGTGTTCGCATAGCTGCTTAGAGTTACAGAAATTTCCTTTGATGTGACATGATTCATCGGGATAACAAACAAGAGTTCCTCTGACGGGCAGAGTGTTGCCAACAAGAGAAAGTCAAATCGATGTCTAAAGATTCATATCAGAGTATCAGGTTAATAGTTCTGGGCTTCACCAATAGGTGAACATCCTACCGAAATTGCGACGACAAGTGTTAAGTCTCATCAGGTAAAAAGGGGTCAAGTTTTGCCGATCTTGAAGGCCATCGGACTAACTTGGTGTATCAGCACTCAAGGGAGAATTCCAGTCGATGAAGGAAGTCCACCTAAAGATAAGTCCATCGATGTATCGGCAGGGGGTTAAAGGTGTTCACCGATGTTAATAGTCACATCGATGAGAATTGTCATCAGCATATCAGGAAGATACATGAAGAGCTCACTGATGGAAGAAGTCTCTCTGAAGACATGAAAAAGTGGACCATCAGAAAGAGATGTGAGGTCAGCCGAAGAGTTTTCAAGTTTGCCGACGGTATATTGTCCCACCAACAATGAAGAATGAGGGTATTTCAGTGTTGTTTGGACTTTGAGAAAGGTTTTTAAAACTATTTTGAACATTTCCGTTGAACTCTCTGCATCAATGAGTAAGTAATCCTCAAATAGGCATGCCTTATGAACACTTATTCTTTTATCAATTTGATGATCATACATGCATTATGTACTCCTGATCATTATCATGCCTAAGAATGTCATTTTCATGATAGTTGGAGCAATGGCATCAGCTGTTACATGCATTAAATATTGCCCTTCATCAGTTCAAGTCATGTTCTTGGTTGCATTTCATCCCTTCTGAAGTGAAATCATGGTCATGTCTTGAAATGGGACTGATGCATATGATTGTCTTTGCTATTCCCTCAGCTTGTCATGTGAATGTGATCAATGATTTTTCTTTTTTCTATTCATCCCTTCTGAGATCAAGGGGAAGTAGCATGCTAGGCTCAACCCTTGAGGGAGCCCATTTGATACCACATGTTGAATGTCTTCAATCAGCTTCATGACTTGTCCTATACCTGCACATGAAAGAAACATATTAAAATAAAATAATGATGCTCTATGTTTGCTTCTCTTTAGTTCTTTTTGCATATGGATGTTGCTCATTTGATCAATGCATTATAATTAAAGTATTATGCCTCTTCTGATAGATGAAGGATTTTCATAACCGAAGATTCTAACAGGACCCTTCCCACAATTTTTTAGGTACATACCGAGGTCGGGAGTAGGACTGGAGGCTACTGCGAAGATCAACAAAACAAGGCAATGATGGATATGTCTTTCCCTCCTCCTTCATTAGATGCATAGTATTTTGTTTATATTTGCATGAGTTCAGCTATAACCCACGGCTTGTGTGGGACATCTGATATGTCATGGTTTCCTTCAATGCAATGTTTATTCCTTTATGTATTCAAACTTGTAAATGAATAACCATTGTGATGAATGAATACTTATCTCATTTTACTACTGTACAATGCAATGAATGATTTGAAACTTTTCTTTCTTTCCTGAACAACTGAACTACATTTGTCATAATAAATATGCAACTATCTCATAACAGAAGTAAATCAAACCTCATTCAAAAATGATAAATGTTAAATCTACTCAGCCAATATTTTAGCTGTGGTAAAAAAATCGTAACAGTATCAACAGATGAAATTGAAGAAGGAAATCTTTGACAAAGTTAAAGAATTGCATGGAGAGGCAAATGAGCAAGTACTTTCTATAATTTATGAAATAAATGATATTTTCAAAGAATGTATGGATCATGGTTTTGATGATCTTTCTCTATGGGATGTGCAACACTGCAAAGATAAATTATACCAAGCTATCCATGGGGAGTCCACTCTGAATGTGGTAGGAAAATTGGAAAAAGTTAGTAGTCTCTAGGCTTCCTTCATCACATTCCATAAAAGAAGAAGAAAAATAGAGGATCCGTACACTCAGTACTACCGGGGTTGACAAAATCTCAAATTCAGAACAAATTATGTTAAAGATCTAGATCCCTTAGATATAAATCTAGCATTGGCAACTTGGGTAGCATACAACAATAAAAAGGCTAAAGAGAACAAAGTAAATTTGGAGGGAAATGCATAAACTGATAAATTATTTTTACAAATGTAAATCCCGTCACTTTTTAAAAATGCTATATTTAGAAGGTCATGTGATGCTATTTTGTCTCTAAATTATACTTTGAAAAGTGACTTTTCTCTATGTATAGTCAAATGGGTACTTAAATTGTCCAAATTCAATGAATTTAGAGGTCATTTTTCATCGTTTTTCTACAGGACAAATTGTAATCCGGGAATGCAATGTGATGTTACAAATGTATATAATGCTGTTAAATCTAGACCGTCGGTGTTGAGTTAATCTCCACCGTACATTCAAAAACTTAGTATGGCACCTCTCCTATATAAATGGCCGTCATTCTCTCATTTGTAAGACTCTTGATGTTGAATTGTTGATACTCTGTCAATTTTTTTGTTAATGCAAAGCAAGTTACCGTAGGCTTTCTAGGAATTTGACTCTTGTATTGTCAATGTAGTTTCATGGTTCACATCTTGATCTACATTAGTTAAATCGTGTTTTTGCAGTGCTATTGATTTGTTAAGGTATTTGATGAATATTCAAGTCCATACTATCAGTTGCTTGCTGATTGTAAGTAGTTGTGCATAGTTAGCTTGGGCTATTAAACTAAGCTTAGTTCAATTGCACTACAGTAGTTAAATTACGCTAGCATTTAGGTATTTAATGAATGTATGTGATCTAAAAATATGGAGAATCCATTAAAGATAGAACTATTTTCTACAGCACTGTAGCAAAGGTTTAGCTTGGTAAAACAAAAAATTGGTTTAAATTTGAATGTTTGTCTACCTACAGCAATATTTACCTTGTGAATGTCACTTAGGATCTCTCTATACCCTACCTTCTTTTGCATTTTCTTATTAATCAATTGTTAGATTTAGATTTTAGCAGCAATTTATATAGAGATACTAGCTGAAAAGTTGTAAGGGATCGCATGTATTGTTGTCCCAACTTGTTAAATCTGTCACATTGCATGTAAGACCCCTTATAGGATCAACTAGTACATCCAATTGAGAAATTCTAAGCACACTAAGACCTAGCTATATTATCCTTGGAGTAGTCTTACCTAAGGTAGGATACTTTTTAAGAGCGGTGTAATACCAGCAATCATACCTACTTTGTTATGTACTAAGAACACCATCAACAAATTTGGTGCTAGGAGGGCCACCAAGTTTAAATTCCCTCCACAAAATTAGAAAGTTCAGGGACTAGACAGAGACATACAAGGTTCCGCTTAGATGGAGAAGAGCTATTGTCTTTGACAAAGTTTAGGAGGACCAAAAGAGATCAGGGAATACCCAGACCACCAAGGGCTTAATTAGCTCCAAGAGACCTAGCTACATCCCCAATCAATCCTCCAGGCATGGCTTTCTTCACTGGTAATAACCAGTCCCCATTCTAGTTCAATGATTATCATGACATGCCCAAGAACCCTAACAAGTTCTGCTCCAAGTTTCGCATGAATGATCCAGATAGAAATGCCAATGAACACATTCAAATCTTTGAAGGCAATATGTTTATGTTATAGGTTCAGTATGAGGACATGGTTTGTAGATTGTTTCCTTATTCACAGCAAGATGAGGCCTACTACTAGTTTGCCAACCTCCCTGTAGCATCCATAACTTCATGGCAAGGTTTGAAGAATGCACTTCTAGATCTCTTCAGGATGCCTACTACTCCAGCAGACCTTTATAGATCCTTTGTGGAGATTCATTGGGTCGAAGGTGAGTTGATAAGTTCCTTTAATAATAGGTTCCAAAAGGCTTTTAGTCATTGGCAAGCCCCTTATGCCATAGGTCAGGTTGTAGCCCTACCAATCTATTATGCAACCCTAGAATGACTTACATCTATGTTTGTACAAAGGGCTAACCCACCACCAGCTAATTTCCCTCAAGCATACATGGAGGTTGTCACAGTAAACACTTAGCTAGGGTAGACAGCAACAGGTGCATTGAATCATATGGGTTTTGTAGCAATGCCAAATCAAATACCCATGATCAACCAAGCTCTAGCTAACCACACTCCTATAATAACTCAATCCCAGCCCCTGCTGCAACTCAAGCTTTAGTGGTCCACCCATGAAATCCTATAGTTGAATTACCTCTAGCCCAAATACTTTTTCTCCAGTCTGTTGAACCAACTAAAACAAGAGATGATAGAGATGGCATTAGGGAACTGGTAGAACAAATGAAAATGCTCACTAGAGAAGTTACTCAATTGAGAAATTAGAATGCATATTTGCAATAGAGAAATCAAATCAGAGCCAGTATCAGAAACAAAATCAATATCAGAATCTAAATTTTCAACAGTAGAACCGGACCTGGAATACTAGGCCTAATAATGGTGGATTTCCATTGCCTTTGGAAAATCAAAATGCTAATAACCGTCTGCCTAGTCGGGTAATGTTGTTTGAAGCAACATTGTCTTCATGGTGCAAACTGTACAATACCAATGCTCATTTTGATTTGGACTACCTAGAATTGCAAATAGCACAAGAAAATCCTGCAATGGGGTATGAACTCATTCCATCTCAAATATATGACACTGTCCTCATACTTGATAGTTATACATTCCCTTTCCAAGATGACAATCATCTTGAGGATGAGGAGTGTGAGGAAGTGCATGTTTATCAGCAATATAATAAGACTCCATACAACTTGAGAAGTAGCAAGCCAAAGGGTCCTTTTACCACTTCAATCCCTCCAAACAATTACCAAGTCTTGCTTGACCCAAAGGCCTCTAACAATCATGAACCTCCTAAGGCCACACCTCAGTCGATACATCAAGGAGTTACAACTGAAAGTTCCCAAAGATCTAAAATAGCAAAGATGGAACAATACGTTGTAGATGAGCTCAAAAAGATGAAAGTCAGTTTGTCTGTCTTTGAGTTATTGAAAGTGCCATAAATTAGGTTAGCTTTCTTTCAGGACATAGGAGCAAGTACTAAGATAGATTCTTCCCAAAAGGAGATCCCACCAAGGGACAATCTAGACAACGGAAAAGATAGAGTTCATGTGACAGACACTGAGCAAATGGTTACATTTTACAAGGGTAAAAGGGAGAGTCCTTTTCTTTTGACACTTAGAATATTCAGGAAGAATCTTCACAGCTGTTTAGTAGACTTAGGAGCCTCTACCAATGTGATGCCTCTATCAGTATGCAAAACACAGGGTCTCACTCTAGCAAAATCTTCTAGGAAAGTCATGCAGTTGGATAAGACTGAAGTAAACATGGTGGGTGAGTTAAACATAATACATATGCAACTAGCTTCTAACCCTAGGGTGTAACAATGCATAGACATCCAAGTAGTTGATATTCTAGATCAGTATGGCATACTATTAAGTAGAGATTGGTCTAGGACTTTGAATGGTTACATGGTGACTGACTTTTCTCATATGTGGTTGTCATGGAAGGGACTGGCGAATCAGATCTGCATTGAAAGGGAGCCAAAAATGAAGCACATGATCCCTAAATATAATCAGACCAATGAGATTCTATTTTCAGGAGTAGATTTGGGGGTTTACCTTCCCCATGTTGATCAGGAAGAGGAGATACTCATGCTGAATTATAGCAAATTTCTTGATCCTCCACTTACAAAATGTCAAGAAAGTATAGAAGTGTATGTGCAATCAGACTAAAGGTCTTCTACTAATAATGATGAGCCCAGGATATTTGAAGGATTTTGAGATTTTGTGGCTAAGTTCATGAGTGATCATCTGGTCATTGGGAAGCAAGTGGAGATGGATAAATTGTTACTACCAAGATGGTGCCATATCCATGACATATCTCATTCTAAATTTAGATGTCTTCTCTGTTAAGAGGCAGTGGAGCAAGTGTAAAAATGTTTGAAGATTCCCATAATCCCAAAAGAAGATCGCGCTGTTGTCAAGAGAATGGATCAGAAACCTCAATCAACCAAAATACAACAAATAATATAGAATAACAACAATGATGACTTTTGCCTCTGGACGTTAAGATTTGATGGATCCACATGCAAATAGGGATCCAAGGTAGGTTTTGCACTGATTTGCCCCACAGGAAGCTCATATTTGGCAGTGCACTGACTGCAATTCCCTTACACGAATAATCTGACAAAGTACAAAGCTTTAGTGCAAGGATTGCTGATGGCTCTTTAGAAAAGGGTTAGAGTTATTCAAGTATTTGGTGATTCAGAGTTGGTTGTCAGACAAGTGAGAAGATAATTCTCTTGCAATGAAAAGAGTTTAAACAAATATCAAAACCGTGTATGGGATTTGATCGAGTGCTTTGATGATTTTAATATTTAGATGATCACATGAAGATAAAATCATGTTGTCGATGCCTTAGCAGAGATGGGTAGTTCACTACAACCAACATCTATGTTAGGCTTGAAAAACTTCACCGTAGAGTTTATTTCAACTCCCTCAGTGTTGGATAACATCACAAATTTTTAGGTCTTTGAGGATGAAAAACACATAATTGATTTTCTCACTTCATCAGATGTTTTCACTACCTCGATAATAGATGAAGAAGAGATGGAACCTATTGAAATGGACTTAGAAGAGGTTCTTAACTTGAAGACAAACACTATTCCTCAGGGAATGGTAGAATTGGAGTGATTGTTCGATTCAGATAAGCTTGTTATCTAGAAGAAACAAGGAGAATCCCTTGGTGCACAATGCGAACCTTACAATTTGGGGACATCTGAAGAAGTCAAAAATGTGTTTATTGGGAAAGCTAGTATTTTTGAAGAAAGAGTAGGTATAACTCATGCATTAAGGGATTATCATGAAGTCATAGCTAGGAGTTATAAAGATCTTAAAACGTATGACACCTCTATCATAACTCATATGATACCTCTCAAGCCAGGGGTAAAACCGTTCAGACAAAGGTAGTGACCAGTCAATGCTTTACTAGAACCACTAATTTTCAAGGAAGTGTACAAATTGGTATCTGCCAGAATTGTATTTCCTATCAAACATTCTACCTGGGTGGCAAATTTAGTACCTGTGTGAAAGAAAAATGGAGAAATCAGGCTATGCATCAACTTTAGAAATTTTAATAGGGCCTCGAAGAAGGATAATTATCCACTGCTGTAATTGGATGAAATGCTGCAAATAGTAAATGGTTCTCAAATGATGTCTTTTCTAGATGGTTATTCTGGCTACAACTAAGTGATGGTGGAATATGAGGATAGACTAAAGACATCTTTCACATCCAAATGGGGAATCTATGCATACTGCACGATGCCCTTTGGATTAATTAACACTAGTGCCACATTCCAATGCATGATGGATATAGCTTTCAAGGGGCTAGTCGAGAAATGCATCATCATTTATATGGATGATCTTATGGTGTTTTCCAAGAAGAGAGAAGATCATGTTGTAGATTTGAGGAAAATTTTACAGCGATGTAAAGACTATGGGATCTTATTCAATCCTAAAAAGTGTATTTTTTGACTAACTGAGGGAAAATTGTTGGGACATGTAATTTTTGAGCAAGGCATATCAATTGATCTTGAACAGGTCCAAGCAATCCTCAAGATACAGCCCCAAGCCAGTAAGGAGCTGAAATCATACTTCAGTGAGATCATTTACAAATGTCATGTTTGAAAATATTTAATTACAAGTAATTACAAAATGGGAAAAGAAAAGTATAAAAGGAATGATTTGAAAATGTATTATTCATTCTTCCTTTTCTAAAAAAACTCTCTCAAACCCTCTTCTTGCCATTTTTGAAAGAAAACTTTGAAAAATGTTGGAATTGCTTAGTGAAGTGGAGTTTTTTGGATTTGATTATTGGATGCTTGGAGAAAGGGATTTCTTGGAGTGTGATTACAAAAAAGGAAGCATTCTTCCATTGTTGAGTGCTTAGTGGAGGTATTTTCCCCTTCGCATTATTTTATTAAAATTGCTCTAAAAAGAAAATTGCAACAAGCTAAGCTATAGTGCATGATTACAATTAAGTTACATATGGTAGGAAATTCATTTCATTACAAGTTAGTTTCATAATTGCATGTTTATATGTGTATGTAAAAAAAATGAAAAATGTTCATTTTAGAACATTATTATGGTAAAATCTTCCTAGAATGCCCTTCAATTTTGGAGCATGATTGTTGATGCTAGTTGAATTATGAATCAAAGGGTAGTTTTAGTTTTTATTTTCTCCTTCAAAATAAAAATAAGGAAAAATTAAAGGTAGCATGCTACTCCATTAATGGAGGTGTTGGTTATTTTTAATTCCCAACCTGATCTCAAAAGGGAAATCTAAAGAATATCCAATTCTAATGATAGCTTTACCTTGAGGGATTGGCCGACGAATAGAAAAAGCTAGGATACACTTTTCCTCTACACCTTAGGCTCTACAAAACCTAGGAGGGTAGTCCTTTACAGTATTTATTCAAGATCTTTTGCTATTTAGGTCAAATATTTTTTCTAAGAGATATGTTCTCTCTAAAATGCCTAAATAATTACTCATATACTAGAGTAATGGGCTAGATTCTCAAACTTTAACACAATTCCCTTACAAGAGAACATAGGAATAATATTATATTCGTAACTTAAGATAGAAATGGAAATTCATTTTGATTTTCAATATAGATGACCAAGGAGTTGTATTAGACAAAAGTTCAAAGAGATCGGTGCCTAAATCTTAGGCTATAGAGTCAAAATAGATAGATGAAACCTAATACAATAGTATTTTTCCCAGCTCATATAAACACTATAACAATGCATTACACTATCACACTTTAATTATGATGAAGGGGGTAAATCATAAAACACACAATAACAGAAATTGTACATAGAAATAGAATGATATTTTATTAATATGGCCAAAACATTACATTACAAAAGCTCAAATACAATCAGAGGATGAATCCCCTACAGGCTACTGTAGTTAGGGTAAAATTGCAAATCAGAGTAAATGTATAATCAACAATGATAAAACCCTAACAATGCACAATGAAGCACAAGACAACATGAAAATCAAAATAACAAATGTAAATGCAAACCAATCTCCATGTCAAACTTGATTTATCTCCATTGCTCTTCTCCACCTCGCATGAGCATGCAAGATTTTGAAGGATGATTGTTGGAGGAATGTTGGGTGCTCACTTCTGCAACATAACGATAAGATAAAGATGATAGATGGAGATGAATGTGATAGCTTCCAGAGTGATTTTGACATAATGAGGATACTTGAAGAATAGATCCTTCCCTCTCAAATGGCTTGTGAGGTGGTTGATTTATAGGAAAGGCTGATTTGAATGGATAGCTAGGATCAAAAAGGGCTTTAGATGAAATAGATGGATATGATTAAGTTAGGTTTCCTTGCACATTAAGAAATTGTAGTGAATTGACATGTGTACAAAGGAAGATAAGGCTTAGGTGTGCTTGTGTAGATAAATACTAAAATTAGGTCCCATTAGTTGTGCATGTGAAAGATTTTAAATGAAAGTTGTACTACCACACATGATTGAATTAAGAGGTGGACAAGTGTCGAAATGTGGTGAAAGGTGAGGGATTAATTCAAATATTTTATTTGAATTAGTTGGGATATGAGTTGGAAATTAATTAAATAAATAAGATTTATTTAATTAATTGGAAAGATGAATAGGATGGGATAAGATATGATGTGGAAATTAATTAAAGAAATAAAATTTATTTATTTAATTGGAAAGTGGGATTATGAATGTGAAATTAATTAAATAAATAAAATTTATTTAATTAATTGGCTAAGTAGGATAAGGATGGGATTAAGATGGGGAATTAATTAAATAAATAAAATTTATTTAATTAATTGGCTAATGGATAAATGGGATTAAGAGTGAGATTTAGGACAAAATGCTACATGATGTCTAGAATAATGTTTTTAACTAGGTGTTGTAAGACATGGACAAATTTGGGACAATTTTGGGTGTCTACATTTTGCCCCTCTTTGAGATGATGTTTGAGATGATAAGATGTTGAGTAACATCATTTCAAAGAAGATAAGGTATGGATAGAGGAAAAGGATGATGATGATAGTGATAGGATGGTGATGGAAAGATGATGGGATGATGATGCCCCCTTGAGAGGATAGGTGGGTTGGACAAACACGGGTATGCTCTCGAAAAGAAATGGCTTGGCTAAGGAAGAAAGATAAGGGAATGGATAGAAGAAATGATGATGCGTTTTGCTGCAATGAAAGTGAGCAACCATGATGTTTGATATAGCACTAGACATTATGTACCAAGGTATAAGAACTAGGGTGATGATGTGTCTTGTGCCCCAGCATAATACAACCTTGTCTAACGTATGAGGAAGTAAACTTAGAGCATTGAAGTCCTAATGTACAAAAGGTATGATATGACCTTAGATGCAAAGGATAGTGTAAAAAGCTATTCCAACATACACAAGATATGAATATTAGTTGGAATGATATGGATGTGATGCAAATGCAAGATAAAATGATAACACACACAAGCAAGCAAGCAAGCATGCACAAATGATACCAAAAAAATAAGGTATTGTCCCTATCAAGCTGTAAACCAATGATTAATTGTTGATTGATGATGATAATGATACTTGAGAGTGTTGTCATGGTGGGGAAAGCTATATCCCTAGATCAACACAAGATTGTTTGCTGAGTTGGTTGACTAGTTGGTTGATTGATTTGTCTTACAACAAGGCTAGGATCAAGACCATTGATTGTGTTTGGATAACTTGGCTTGATTGATTAACTATATTGCTATGGATTAAGGATAGGCTTGCATTTGGATCATTGTTTGGATTGATTTGATGATTAAAGGATGATTAGAAGAAGTGATGATTGATTGGATTTTAGGTGTTTATTGATGATATGGGAGATAGATGATAGAAGAAATGATGAGAGGAGAAAGAGAAAAATTGCATGTGCCTGAATCTGGGCACTTCCTTCATACTCCAGACTGCCTACATACCCTATATCCACGGGATCAAGGCACTTAACGATGGAAATGAGATGTAGTTTTGATTGTTTAATTGATGAGATGATGAAAAATGGATTTATGATGAGATGATATGTGGTGGATTGAGCTGCTTTTGATTTGCTGAAGTGATTGGATTTATTTTGATGGTTTACTTGATGTGCTTTGGTTGATATGCTTTGATGTTGATGTTGGTTGTTACTGGATTGATTGTTTTGATGATTGGATTGTTTGGAATGATGATAGTGATGGTGTGATGATTGGAGTGACCACTCAATCTAAGCATAAGCAAGTGTTCTCAGTGTACTCAAAGGATGTAACACAAACAAGGTATTGCCCTTGTCAAGTCATAAACCAATAATTTATTGTTTGATTGTTTTGATAGATAGTGTTGTCATTGTGGGGAAAGCTATATCCCTAGATCAACACAAGGATGTGGGAATGCTATATTGCATTGATGATGATTTATGATGATTGATTTAGTTCATGATGATTAGGATCAAAATCTGTTGATTTGATTGGATAATATTCCTTGATTGATTGGCTTGCTTGATATGGATTAGTGTGACTTGGATTTAAGATCATTGCTTCGATTGATTTGATTGATATGATTGGAAGAAGTGATGGATTGAAATGGATGAATGAATGTTATTGATAGGAAGAATTGATGATGATGATGATGATGATGATGATTTGATTTTGATTGAATGTTGATGGAGTGGATTGTTTTGGATGATGTGATTGGTTTTATTGCTTGGATTTTTTGTTGAATATTTGATTTTTTTGATTTTTTTGACATATTTTGATTTTTTGTATTTTTCTTTTTGTCAATGGATTTACAATTGGGGTAGCCTTTATGCTAGATACCAATGACAAGGGAGAAAACTAAGTCTAGGTGTAAAGGATGGATAAATGGATGACCTCGTAGTAAATGTGATGGCAAGATCATAAGAGTTGGATGGGATGGAAGGTTCATGATAGTTGGATGGATAGAAGAGAGGATAGGCCATATATAAGGGATGGATGCATGCCTCATGATAAATGGATAGGTAGGCTATAGTGAAAAGCTCAAGATAAATGGATGGGGATAAGCTATAAGACGAAAAGCTCATGATAAGGGTACGCCATAGTGGATAGATCATAGGGGAGCTAGGATGTGATCTTCAAAGGCTATGTTGCATAGGAAGAATAACTTGCCCCATTCTATGTGGTAATGCTTAGGAATTTTTGCATGAAAAAGTTCATGACCATGGGATGATAAGATTGGATTTTACATGACGCTTATGATGATAGGTGGAAATGATAGGATTGGTTTAAATGGGATGGATAAATGGACAATGGATAGGACTTGGTTTCGAAAGAAAGTATGTCAAAAAAGTCCAAACATGTTTCAACATTTTGCCCCTATGTCTTCATCAAAATCAAAAGGCAGAAGGATGGATAAATGGGTTCAATAGGATAGGCATGTTTATGTAATGGCTAAGGATGGTAGGATGGTATGGTAATGATAGGACAAGATAGGATGGATAGTGTGGATGAGACAATGTGCCCCCAAGTGTAAGTGACATAGAAGATCAACCTACACATGATGCTTGCTTGCTAGGTTTTCATCATGGTACTTATCCAAGGTGCCTGTTTATTGAGTTTTCACCATAGAACAAAGGGCATTCTCTTTACTATTTTGATTTTTTTTTTAAAGATGGGATGACAATTACACATGGCAACTGTTTGCCAGGTTTTCACCATGGTAATGGATAGGAGGGACTCAAGTGTCTAGTGCTATGAAAGGTGATAGTGTCCCAATAAAGAGGGATGTCGTCGCATGGACCATGTCATTATGCTCATAGATGTTGATAAGAGATTGTGTGGATGGGAGATGGATTAGGTAGATAGTGGATTAGGATGTGGATTATGAAAGGTTCATGCAAGGATGGATGGATGGATGGATAGCAGATTATGATATGGACTACCGAGGACTTATGCTACGATGGATGAAAAGTTTATGCAAAAGCATGGACCATAGGGATAGCATGGGGGAGATATGTAGGATAATGGATGGAAGATGGGGAGATGTAGTTATGTGGAGGTGCTGCGGAGTGGATGGGAACCATGACCAATGGCTACACACACTGTGATAAACATTCAATCTTTTGATGAGATGGCGGTGTAGGAAGCAATGGAGATGTTTTCTTAGAAGATGGTTGATGAAGTGATTTAGGAACCCACATAGATTTAGTATTTTTAGTGCTCTTGTTTTACTTGTGGGATTTTTGAAGGGAATGGAAGTTTTGGATGGAAATAGGCTCTTGGATGGATATAGGTGGTTGGGATTGTTGAGATGTGGATGAGGATGCCTCATTCGCTTTGCTCGCTATTTGCTTAGGAACCCAAACCATTTTGCTTTTGGGCTTTGCATTTGGAGGTAAGGGCTTGGATAGCTTTTTGAATGTACTTTGCTTAGAAGATGGATGATTTAGAGACTTTTCACATTGATGCCCTAAGGCATGAGGGTCCTTAGGAGTTTTAGTTGGATTTTTGGCTTTATAGACAAAGGCATCCAAATGTGTATTGTGGAATCCCATGGGTTTGGTGGAAGCATGGTTGGTGGAGTGAGTGGAAGCTTCATGTTTAGGCAATGTTTGCATTTGTTGGTCATGATTAGGGATGTAAGGATACTTATGAATGATAGGTATGTTAGGTGTTGGAAGCAACAATGGAAAAGTGGATGGAGGGATATTTGGAGTTGGTAAAAGTGGAGGCAAAGTGGATGGCAGAAGGTGTACAGTCACACGCTTTTGACATTTTTAGGATGATAGAGGTGAAATGGCAACATATGTTTTGGGTAGATGATGGGGGGTGTGATGGAAAGTGGTAGGTTTAGGATGCATGAAGGGATTACCAACATCTTGGCCTTGTATACCTTGGGGTGTGTATCCAAGGCCTTATGAGCATGGAGGAACTTTGCCATTGTTTGGGTCCAAAATACCTTGTTCATAAAGGCCTAGGACTTTGCCTTGGTAGCTCATGTTTTGGAGTATGCAATAGACTATAGGACTTGGTGTGCTTTGAACACTAGACTTGAGCTCATTATTGGATGAAGAAGGTGAAGTGGATAGAGGTTATTTTTGTCCCATGGAAGAACACTCATGAACAAAGGTGGTAAGACCACTAGGACATGATGGCTTTGAAATGGAATCGATGGTGGATATGGAAGGAGGATCATTAGGATCTTGATTAGCATTGTGTTTATTAAGATCCAAGTTATTTGTTTGATCTTTTCTGCTTACTTGGGGGACAAGTGTCTCATCATGACAAGTGGATGTTTGCTCATTATGGATAGGGCTAGATGGTGGATGACTAGGAGCAATTTGGATATCTCACTCATGGATGGATATACGATTATGGATAGGATCAAGGTGCTCATGGATAGCTTCTTCATAGGTATTATCTTGATCATGGAAAAGATACATGTTATGGATGGGTTGTATTTGGATAGCTTTCTCATGAATGGTTGTTGGGAGATGGATAGGATCAAGTGGCTCAAGGATAGATTCATCAGTATGGATATCATCTTGATCATGGAAAAGATACATGTTATGGATGGGTTGCATAAAGTGATTTGATCTTGAGTTGGACTAGGGCTTAATGTTTCCACATGCTTAGGATTAAACTTTTGACATACCTCTTGGGTTTCTTGAATGGAAGTGGAAGGCTCTTAGATAGGCTCTTGGTCAACAACATGAGAACATGATGACTCTTGACTTGGATTAATGATAGAAGGTTCGCAAATAGGCTTGATGGCTTGTAGGTCACATGATGGGCTAGGCATGGTGTAGGACTCTTGAATAGATGTTTGACATGGGGATAAGTAGTTCCTTGCTAATAGCCAATGGATCACATCCTTTGCAAGTGTATGAGTGGATGAGCAATATAATGGATGGATGATAATAGTAGATGGTGTTGTAGGCTTATGATTAGGATTAGGTTGAGGGATAATTGGATTGGGTGGATTGGGATTTGGACTAGATGGAGGTGACACATGGGATTTGAATGATGTGGCATGATTTCTCATTATAGGTGGGTACACCTTGTAAATAATTGGGACAAATATTGGGCATTTATTTGTATTATGGCCTTTGGTCCTATGGTATGCACAATAATCATGTTCATCATATGGACTTTCTTCACATGGTTTGACTTTAGGAAGTTCAATGAGTTTTTCTTCAAGCATTCTTTGTAAAGCTATCTCAGCCGCGTCCTTTGGTGAAGGATTAGAATGACATGGTGATGAAGGTAATGGAGGGCTTGGTGATTTGGAAGGTTGATGGACCAATGGACTAGGAGTAGGATCACATGGTGGTGTTGGGATAGGATTTGTTGGCTCATGTGTTTGCATGTGATTGGATGATGGAGGGTATTCATAGGATGAATTAGCTAGGTTGGTATCTCCCTTGTCAAAGGTAATTAAGTCTTGTTGCATTAGGCTTGCATGGTTTATGTACAAAGGGCCACTTGGAGCTACATGTGCTTCTTGTTGTAAAGGTGGATTTGGGCTCATTTGTGCTTGTTGTGGAGGCCATTGATAGTCTTGGTAGCTAGGTGTAATGGTAGGATATGTAGACAAAATATCTTGAGGTGGACCCAAAGTTGAGGGCATTTGATCTTGTTGGCAAGGTTGACTTGTGCTCACTTGATTTATATACAAAAGGCCATTTGGACTTGATTGTTGTTCGTGTGATATCACTTGATTGCTTTGTGGATGGGCTTGGTAGTGCATTGGAATGGTGGCATGAGGGATTGGATAATCTTGAGGTGGATGTTCATAGGTTGATGTGGCATTGACTTGGTGGATGGATGGATTAAGTTGCTAGGAAGTAGATGGATATGACATGTGGCTAGATGGATTAGGTTGATAGAAGGTGGATGGATATGACATGTGGCAATATGGATTAGGTTGGGAGTGAATGGTTAAGGATTGTTGTGCTTGTCAGGCTTGACTAGTGGCTAAAAGGTGTTGGACTTGGGCTACGAAGCGTTGTAGTTGAGGTGATTGGCTTGCATGGGGTTGAGCTCTTTGGATGAAGAATTGTAATGTTTAAATGGTGTCTTGGTTTAGGGGTTGTGATCCTTGATAAATATTTTGGAGGAATCTTTGGAATTTGATCTCTGGGTCTTCTAGTGTAAACATGTTATCACCCAAGTGTATGTCTTAAGTCCTTTTAGCAAGTGCTTGTTTAGGGATTTGGATGATGATGTGGATTGTTTGGATGAAAGTGATTGGATTTAGATGTTATTGGATGAATGTGTAGGATGACTTGTCTTTATGTGTTTTGGTGTTTAGAGCTTGATGTGGCAATATTCAAACAAATGATTATGCATATACACACATGAATCACTCACGCAAGACACATAAGCAATTTTAACTTTGAAATTGAAATGTTATGATTAAGCAAGCACTTGTGGAAGATACATCAACAAGCCTAATATCTAGTTTGAAATAGGGTATGGCCAATTAGGTTTTGGGCTATGTTTACATGAGGTTGACTAGGAATTTGAAAGCAAAATCCTACCACACAGTTGGGAGAAAGGGGTAACCCACCCTTCACCTTTACTTCCCAAAGGTATAAAGTTCTTTGGGGCTTAGCCAAGAGTGACAAGATTCTAACTCCCAATGAGGGTGTCTTTTGATTCAGCCTCGATTGAGGTCGTCCCTTGGAGTGGTGTGTCTCCGAGCAGGCCTCCTAGATAGGGTATACAAAAGCAAACCAAGTGAGTTGTCACTTGATTCACACTCACACTTGTTAATTTCCCCTTAGAAAATGAAATGTGTGGAAGACAATTCAAGCACTTGTTCTTTTTAGATCCAAATCCAAGATGTGATAGAAGACACTTGTTCGTTTTAACCCAATTTTTTTATGTGATTGCAAGCAAGTTGTTCGTTTTAAGCCCAAAGTCTAAATGTGTGATCAAACAATGATTAGAGATGGGAGATTAGAATGAGTACAACTCATAAAAATTGCTTTCCAAGTTTCTGTTATAATTGATCCAAACGTTGCTCTAGCTCCTTTGATTCACCTACAAGTCACCAATTCTAAAAAGAAACAAGTAAACTTGCATAAAAGAAAGCTATGTGAAAAAGATAAAATATAAAAATTTCTAATTAAGATGACATGATATAGTAGAATGGATTACATAAATAGAAAACTTAGAAAATTTCATGCACTTTTTAAAAAAAATCGTTGAAAAAGGATCAAAATTGCAAACGTTATGCCCGTTTGAAGTTTTCAATGAAAGAGTGTTAAGATTGAAAAATAAACCCTACAAAAAATCAACAAATAATGTAATCCAACAGTAAAATAGATATGGCCATGAGATCCCTTATGATTTTTTAATCAATATCAAAATTTTTTTTGCTCAAATTGGACTCCATACGCAAAAGTTATGTCATAAACTAGGGTTTGAAAAAAAATTATTTTTTTGACAAAAAATCCATTTGTATCATAGATCTAAAAAATAATGATATATAAAAATAGATTTAAATATTTCTAACTACCTGCAAAAAATAGAATGTGATTTGGTTAGCTAGATTGGAAGATATGATTTTCTTTTTCTAAAAGTCGCGTGTCAAAAATTTCTAAAAAATTAGAATCGCAGGGTCAACTTCAAATCATCATAACTCTTTGAATACTAAGCCAAATCTTTAATGTAACCACTTTTCAGAAAGCTCTCGAAGTCCTCTTTCCAATGAATCTAAGATCTCCTTTTTCTAGGACCTGTGTAAAACAAAAGACCCTCTGCAACAGATCTAGTCCTAAATAAAAAAATCAGCAATATAAAATATCTTCAACCTACAAATCAAAGCGCATAAACCTGCAAAGCGAGGGTTAGTCCCACCGGGCGTGCCAAATGTAGATAGAGTAAAATTGCAAATTAGAGTAAATGTATAATCAACAATGATAAAACCCTAACAATGCACAATGAAGCAGAAGACAACATGAAAATCAAAACAATAAATGTAAATACAAACTGATCTCCATGTCAAACTTGATTTATCTCCATTGCTCTTCTCCACCTCACATGAGTATGTAAGATTTTGAAGGATGATTGTTAGAGGAATGTTGGATGCTCACTTCTGCAGCATAACGACAAGATAAAGATGATAGATGGAGATGAATGTGATAGCCTCCAGAGTGATTTTGACATAATGCAGATACTTGAAGAATAGATCCTTCCCTCTCAAATGGCATCGGAGGTGGTTGATTTTGTAGGAAACGCTGATTTGAATGGATGGGTAGGATCAATTAGGGCTTTAGATGAAATAGATGGATAGGATTAAGTTAGGTTTCCTTGCACATTAAGAAATTGTAGTGAATTGATATGTGTACAAAGGAAGATAAGGCTTACGTGTGCTTGTGTAGATAAATACTAAAATTAGGTCACATTAGTTGTGCATGTGAAAGATTTTAAATGAAAGTTGTACTACCACACATGATTGAATTAAGAGGTGGACAAGTGTCGAAATGTAGTGAAAGGTGAGGACTTAATTCAAATATTTTATTTGAATTAGTTGGGATATGAGTTGAAAATTAATTATATAAATAAGATTTATTTAATTAATTGGAAATATGAATAGGATGGGATAAGATATGATGTGGAAATCAATTAAATAAATAAAATTTATTTATTTAATTGGAAAGTGGGATTATGAATGTGAAATTAATTAAATAAATAAAATTTAATTAATTAATTGGCTAAGTAGGATAAGGATGGGATTAAGATGGGGAATTAATTAAATAAATAAAATTTATTTAATTAATTGGCTAATGGATAAATGAGATTAAGAGTGAGATTTAGGACAAAATGCTACATGATGTCTAGAATAATGTTTTTAACTAGGTTTTGCAGGACATGGACAAATTTGGGACAATTGTGGGTGTCTACAGAATCCCCTACAAGCTACAACACATTACAACTCCCTCTCTCAAGACTCTAGAATTTTCAGCCTTCTGTAACCCCAAATCAACTAGGGTTTCTATTTTCCCATCTTTTCTTGACTCTACACCTTCCCCGTTAACTCTACTATCCCAAGGGTTCCCAAAAATGGTCATATATAGCCCTTTTTGGTGGCCACCAGCTTAATTTCAAAATTTGCATCTCCCTCCGAAAATAGGTCAGCTTCGTGGGGCCATAACGTTCGATCCAATTGTTGGATTTTCAATTATAATACCTTTTAGGAAAGCTCTCGAAAAGATGGTTGTGCCCAAGCAATACCTAAAGGTAGACTACTTGGGTTTCCCACCAAATTTCAGGCCCATCCAGAGCTTCTAAGTGCCTCAAATTTGACTTTGAATATTTCAATAAGATTTTCGGAATTTGAAATTTTAATATCTCACAAATGACAAATTATATTGAAGTGATTTCTTCACCATTATCTTCAATTCACAATTATGGAGGTCCGTGTAATAATTTTTATCCAATCATGCACAAATGCAAACTTACTAAAAATAGTAACCCTGCCAAATTTAGCCCTTATTGAAAAAAAAACAACATTTTTTTTCATTGATGCAAGATTGCTCTTACACCCTGGATGCTCCTTCATCAAACACTTAGGGTAATTTGAAAGTGACCCTGTCACTTCTTATGAGTTAGAGGGAAACCAAAATGGTTAACCTCAGTCTTAGATAACCATGATGAATCTTCAACGACCCTTCCTTTCCATTTCACCAAGTATTCTATATATTGCTTGTTTCTTGTACTCTTACTGTCATGCCCTAAAAGGGTTTTTGACTTTCTAGTCCTACTAAGGTAAATTCAAGTTTTAAAGTTAATCTAGAATGGATGACATCAAGTTTATGATGTCCTCTCACTACTTAAACAATCTTAGTTTGTGTTTTTCCCTAAGTGTTTCCTTATTGATATGTACAAAACGTTTCCTAGGTATCCTAGAGTATAGAATTTGTTCGCTCTTATAACTAATTACCCATTTTCTATCTACATTTGTTTCCCTAGTATACCTATAAAGAGAAAAAGTATTGCTTAATAATAACTTGAGTATCAAGAGTTTAAAAATGAAGAGCTACGTTTAATATAAATAACCTTACACAAATAATAATGCATGGAACAAACTTTTAATGTGAATGAAAGTATTTATTTACTTACTATTAACATCAATGGGACAAGAATCATTTAATGCTATCAAGACTCAAAAGATAGACTAGCTTAGTTTCAAGTTCTAAGCTATAAATGAAAATTACTTATTGTTTCTAGTAGTTTTAGATTTAGATGTAACCACTTGCTACATTTCAAATCATATACTAAACTTTGATTTCATTGACTTAATGTTCAAACTAAACAAAATTTCCGCTTGGTTATACTACTTTTCTTGAGCAAAGGTTTAAATAAGTTAGCTATTACTTTGTTGGCTTGGTTTTCAATTCGGCATTTCCTCGTTCATTTGCAATTCAAGAAGATCTCCTATATTTCTCAATGGAATTTATCCTATCTACTAGATTCATTCATTGAGATAAACTTTAAGACTAATTACAACTCCAACTTATTACTATTAATGTCAAATTATAACTTTATAATTGATTGGCAATTGACTCACCACCACTAGAGGAGTTTAACATTTAATGATAATCTGATTCTAAGTTTGATTAATGTCTAAGTCAAGTTAAAATACATGTATATATATTAAATCACAATATTAATGGTTTTAGAAATTTTAATTATGCTTTCATTAAATTTTAAATTGATAGATTTATTACAATTATGTTTTAACCCCATTTAACTTAATTTTTATTCCCCAAATCTTAATTTAAAGATTCTTAAATAGAAACTACCTTATTCTTAACTCAAAAACTAATTCTCTTCTTATTGATTTCCTTTGTTGAATCATACAATGCAATCAATATGATTTTACATTCAAATCATTTTTGTTTTTGTTTAACATTTTTCAAATCAAGTGTATAAGAAATGATTACAAGATAATCTATGAAACATGAGGATCCTTGATAATTAAATAATGCAATGATAAAATCTTTTCTTCCAAAGAAACACATAACTTACTTTTCTTGCACATCCATCTTTTACTTAATACTTAACAATTGGTATTTTCTTTTTCTTTTCCCTCAATTGCATAAGTAACAACATAAGTTTTCTACTTTAACACTTTTAAAATGATCGACAAAATTTGGTACATAAAGTACATCATGAAAGAAATATGTCTTTCTTGAAAATAAAACAATATTTCTTTTCTGTCCAAGAGACTTGAGCAACTCCAAAACATCTTCAACCTCCATCCAAGAACTTGAAAGTGAACAAGAAAGGAAAACAACAATATGCCAATGGGCTCTCCACCCATCCATAGAGTTGTATAATAGTGCACCCCCAAGCATGGGGTAATCACTTAGCCATATGAAGCCACACAACTCATACACAAGTACAACACCAATATTTTACATATACATAAAGCACAACACATTTCTATCACATTGGTTTACCTCAAGGGAAAACCACTTGGGGGGGGGTGGGGGATCAACCAGACATGGGGAACAAAGTATATCATACTCTCCACCCAATCCACACCTTATACCTCCCAACAATATATATATATATATATATATATATATATATATATATATATATATATATATACAAAATACAAGGGGATACTCATATCCCATAGATAAAAGGGTACTCATTCCCCAGTAATGGTGATTACCTGAATGGAATACTCATATTACAAAAATGAAAAGCCCCAATGTGAGGGAGCTACTCCCACTCAAAACCCCTATACATGGAGGACCAAGGCTCCTCTATACAAGAGGCAGTCAACTCCCCTATAAAACACATAAAAAACATCACATAACACAAAGTAAAGCATGTATTCACAAACCCCGACAAAATCCTTAAATAAAAAGTGTTCCTTCTTTCAATTTTCAATGCAAGATGACATATGGAATGAGTTACAACAATTTAAAATCAGATTTAAGAATGTAAATTAAAGTAGCAAATCTAAAACAAGATATTAAATGTAAATCTTAAATTTCAATAGTAACTATGTCTTCTAAAAAAATTGCTTTTTTTTTTCTTTTAGTGAAATATAGCAATGAAGATATTTTAAATGTAATATGTATAATTATTAAATGAAAAATTACTTTTTTTCTAATCAGATCTAATGTAAAAATCAGAAATATAATGCATGCTATGATGATCTAGGTTTATGACATGC
Organism: Cunninghamia lanceolata; assembly: GCA_027924645.1. Lineage (NCBI taxonomy): Eukaryota > Viridiplantae > Streptophyta > Pinopsida > Cupressales > Cupressaceae > Cunninghamia > Cunninghamia lanceolata. Next base: position 1,818,388 of record BSBN01001237.1, on the reverse strand, counting down.
AAAATTGGCAACAAATATGGTTCTTTCAAGATTTACATTAAAATGTTTGTTTTTCCAATTTCACAAGCAACAAACCCTTAGAAAACAACATTTACATTTAATAAATAAATAAAACATATAATATTTGCATTTAACCAATAAAGAAAAATAAATAACATTTACATTAAATCAACAATGAAAAATATGTAAAATTCACATTTAATCAATAAAGAAAAAATATACTATTTACATTTAATCAATAAAGAAAAAACATGATACCTCAATCGCAATATCCCACTAATGGTAGAAACCTTGAATGAAAATCATAAAGATGAGCATCTCACCCCCTACTCCATGAAGAGTTTTTAAAGAGAAGAATGGAGTAACTTCCTACCCAAAACTAACTCAACCACCCAACTAACTCAACCAACCAACTACTTCAACCACTCAACTACCTTCCCATTTTCGTCACTTTTGTAAGTGGAGCTTAAAGGAGGATCTAAAAACCTTTTAAGATATTATAAATTACAAAAATAAACTTCTAACTTATGTACCTTAGACATGAGACAATTTTCCAAATATAAAATACAACCTAGACCTCTTAAAAACACTTAAAAATCATTTTAAAAATTACAAGGTTAAAACCCACAGAAGAACATAATCATTTTATCACATAAAACTAAAAATAATATTTCTTAACATCATGGAAAATAGACCTTAGGGCTCCATGCCTAGGTTTGACATCACACAGAAAGACATAAAGTGGCTAAATAACCCCCATCATCCATTGACATAATAATTCTACATGTACACTCAACAAGAAGTGTTAGTACAATATATAGCCAAAATATATCCATCATAAATAACATATTATCACAAATCCATTAGTAACCATAAACTAACATATAAAATTCATCATTCACAAATACATAAATCAAATAATCTCATCAAAGGATATCACATGGAATCAAATCATAAAATATAACATCCATAAGTATATCAAATACCATAATAAATAAATGTGCCATCCATAAGTATTAAGTATCATAATCATCAAAATGTCTCTAGGAACATCAAGGATCTCAAATAAATAAGAGTACATAGAATATGGGTCTCACATCCTCCCCCTGTTAAGATTAGGCTTCCTCCTGGAAGCCCTCAAGAGATGAGGGTTGATTAACTCACTATAGTGACAAATCATCATATTAGTGAGGTTCCAAATCTAGGTTGTGAAAAACTAAGTAACCAAGATAATTGACAAATAATTAATAGCTTAGATGTGATCTTCCTTGTAAAAGCAACCATACCTCCATATATTTTGAACAAGAAATACATCACTATCTACATTGACATACATTAGGCAAGGATGCCAAAACATTAATGTATCCCATGAAGTACCACAATAGTCATGCATAAAGTAAATTTATATCACTGCATACTAAAACACAATAAATATTAGACTATTACTTGCAACATATCAAGGTTTCAATCAAGCATATTGATAATTATGTCAATCATTCAAATTATGAACCATCCTATGCATCAAGTTGTCAGGCATTTTTTCTTATCACTCAAGTAGCTTCTAGAACTTATTTTACTAAAATTACATGTCCCAAAGATATGTAGAATCAATATAATGGCCTATCTCAATTGCAACATGAGGCTTACTTAAGGAAAATTTATAAGTATGATTAGTGCTCAAATGCTTTCAAATAACCAAGAATTCATGACTATGTAGCTAACTAGGTTGCAATGGAAGAATCAACATCAAAATATGTATGGTGCCAAATAAGTCTCATCTCCCTAAAAAGGGTTGATACCATAATATCCTAGTGTTATAGGGTAAGAAGAGGGTATATATAAATTTATGAATCTAGAAGGAAAGGCAAGAACTCGACCTTCCAATAATAATCTTATTAGTAGGTCTTAATCCTATAATATTATTATAATCTCTCAATGAGCACCCCTTTCACATACATCCAAATTAAGTTTGATCCCTTAATCTACTGGAATAGGAGGGAGGTAAACATGAACATCACAAACATAAGATTAATGGACGAGACCCACATTTTATATGAAAGGGAATACGCCTCACTCATACCATTCATTCAACTTCACTATCCTCAAAAGTAGTTATTTATATGAAAACAAATCAAGGAGTTACTATTTAATATCCGATATCATGACTAGAGATAAAATCACATAAAATACTAGTGTATGCTTATCACACAAGTTATTTCCAGCAACTCTATTATTTTTTGTTATATTTCCTAAATCAATCTAATACATTGATTGAATAGTTCACCATCAACTCTCAAACTCTAACAACTTAGTTACTTACACATCCAACTACATAAGGAAGAAATACATACCTTAATTACTTACTGTGTATTGTACTTGAATAAGCTCATTCAAGGACCTAATTCCTCATAAATTATTTCTATATAGCAGCTTTTATCTCATTTCACACTCAAACATAGATGACTAAATACCTATTTCATTACTTCATCTTTAATTCAACCTATTTCTTTTGAAAAAAATCCTACAATAATATGATATTTTTCTTACGTTATGTCTTAATTGTCCCTTTTCCTTAGGAACATAGTTAGGTTAGCTATGAAAGATGGTTAAGATATATGTTAGCACCCAAGCATTCATGATGGAGTGACCACTATATATATATGTTAGATAAATAGACAAACAAGCATGCATCAATAACAAAACAATATTAATCTATCTATTACTCTCCAACATGTCTTATTATTTTATGGATGCATAAATAATCTAACAGTATGTGTAATCTACATCACTATCAACTAATGTGAATGACAATAATCTTTCACATTTATTTTTCATTATTGGCTAAAGATCACAATAACACACACAAGGAGGTACAAGATACTAAGTATGTGTCTACTCTTAATCAATACCAACTCACACAATGGTCATTTGCAAAGACTTTTCCACACATAATAACTAACAAAACAAATAATTCTAGTTTCATGATCTTAATTGGTTCAAAAGAGCATAAATATACATATTTCTATATTCTTCACTCTATGTGCTTCTAACATATTTTGACTATATCCTCTACCTATTGTCATTATTTTATCCTAAAACATTAAGTCATATAAATGATCAATAATTTGAGACTTCACATCTTTACCAAGTAACATTCATTTAATTGAAGGGGTTCAAACAAATTTATATTTCCTCCCTTATAATTCACTAGAGCTAATTATTTAGAAACAAGCCTTATACACCATTAATCTAACATTTTCCTAAACAAATCCACTCGTCAATTTGAATAAAAAGTACTACTAACATTAAAAGGATTTCTAAGGGCACAAACAATTATAGTATCACAAGGAGATTTTTTTAACATTTAAAGATTCAAGGATAGGATAGCTTTACTCAAATTTGGGATGATCAAGGTGCACTCATTAAATATTTTACTTTAGATCCTAAAATAATGTGTACTTTCTATAGCAAAGTCAATTAGATCATGTTTCCAAGAGGTTGGCTGTAACGCCCCGCCATGATACTCTAGAGAACAACACATTTATACTAAAAGCAATAGGGTAATTTTTTTTTAAAAAAAATTGGATAGAAATAACAAAGTAATATTAACGCATCATTTAAACTAATGACTTGTCCCCTAAGATAACATGGTTGCATTACTTGGCAAAACAATTAACATAATCTAACACACATCATGAATTAACATCAGTAACTCATTGTAAACCTAATGCACTAAATCAATAAACATTTACATCTACATAACATCATATAAGTATTCATCAGGATCTAGTACGTAGTTACAATTTTTCCCGACATATAAATACAACATTACATTGTTACATTATCATCTTTTGAATACATATGAATACATACATAATGAATCATTTGATACACAGGTCAGTACATGAGCATAGTAACTGTCTCCATAAACAGGTACACGATCTGAATCTGCTATAGGAGTTACAACCTTCTTGCACACGAACAAAGGCAAGGAAAAACTAATGGAGATAAAGCACATCCACCCGACCATGTGGAACCCTGAGGTCCACCCCCCATGCTAGGAGATAACATAAGGTCCCAAAACGACATACAGTCAGGTAGACAATTACCTAACAGGAACAAGGACTAAACATAACTCCATCACAACACATGACAACACCACAAGCAAATCAGTAACACGTCTAGAGGCAACACATGATGAATGGGGAGAGTACATCTAGGGAATGCTAGGCTGTAGTAGGAAGAGTGTCATCGCATGGTCCTGACATGGGTTATCCTAACAGCATCTCACTAGGCGCCGGCCCCCATCTACTATAAGAATTGGATCCTGAAGAATCTATGTAAAAGTGGGCAGTTTTATATGATCTAAAGTCCATATTTATTTGAGACCTTAATGCACATAAGAAAAAATATTTCCATCTAGATCTAATAGAAGGCAGAAGTAAGGAATACTCTAATGGATAACGTATTTGAATTGTTTGACAAGGTTCAAAGATACTTACGTACACAAAGAACATCATTATTTTATCTATTAGAGGATATGAACAAACTAACAGATCCTTAGCAAGATGACTTCGTAACCCCTTTTAAAAATAGATAAAAACCATCATTTCTAAGATCCAACACCAACATTTAGCAATTATAAGATTATATAGAAATCTTAATACTAATATTTAGAAAACATATGATTATATGCAAACCTTAATGCCAATATATATGGCAATTACTATCTAATAATTATAGGAAGATCTAATGTAAAAATAAAAAATATACTTCATGCTATGATGATCTAGGTTTATGACATGCAAATAAGGCAACAAATATGCTTCTTCCAAGATTTACATTGAAATGTTTGTTTTTCCAATTTCACAAGCAACAACCCTTAGAAAAACAACCTTTACATTTAATAAATAAAAGATACATATAATATTTAGAACATACAATATTTACATTTAATCAATAAGGAAAAACTTATAATATTTATATTTAATCAATAAAGAAAAGCATATAAAATTTACATTTAATCAATAAAGAAAAACATATAATATTTATATTTAATTAATAAAGAAAACATGATACGTCAATCGCAATATCCCACTAATGGTAGAATCCTTGAATGAAAATCATAAAATGAGCCATTCACCTCCACTCCATGAAGAGTTTTTAAAGAGAAGGAAAGAGTAACTTCCTACCCAAAACTAACTCAACCACCCAACTAATTCAACCAACCACCTTCCCATTTTCGTCACTTTTGTAAGTGGGGCTTAAAGGAGGGTCTAAAAACCTTTTAAAATATTATAAATGACAAAAATAAACTTCTTACCTATGCACCTTGGACATAAGACAATTTTCCAAACATAAAATACAACTTAGACCTCTTAAAAACACTTAAAAATTATTTTAAAAGTTACAAGGTTAAATCCCACACAAGAACATAATCATTTTATCACATAAAACTAAAAATAATATTTCTTAACATCATGGCCAATAGACCGTAGGGCCCCATGTCTAGGTCAGACATCACACAGAAAGACATAATAATTCTACATGTACACTCAACAAGAAGTGTTAGTACAATATATAGCCAAAATATATCCATCATAAATAACATATTATCACAAATCCATTAGTAACCATAGTGTAACGCTGAATCAATACACTCTTGATCCGATTGTTAGGCTTCATCAATTGGATGATAGGACCGTCTCCTCTCTACCCTAGGGTCTAGTTAGTGCGTTTACTAGTGTTCAGGGACCTTCCCTTAATTAAATCAATTTAAATGTAGTAATAAAATAATTCATATTCAAACAACTTTAAATAATTATTTGAACTAGGTAATTATCAATTACCAATTTAATCTTATTAAATATTAATAATAATAATAAGAATATTATATGACCTTATTAAATATTAAAGTGGGTCAAATATTAGTATGACTATATAATGAAATATAGGCATACAACATAACCCATTGAGAAGGACAGCCGTTAAAAGCCAAATCAAACATGTTCACAAGCCAGGGCCAAACACGCACTTAACCAACAGGCTCCATCAAATATTAATTAGTTGCAAGACCTGACATACTGACAGAACTGACAGGTTGAACTAGACATGTCATGCATCCTGATCGAGGATGATGACTTGGGATGTGGGACCTTAAGTTATCTCTGGAACAACTTATCCTTTGGGTTTAGGGCATGCTTAGACTTGTTAATTCAGGTGGAGTTGATGCCAGATACCTGCATCCTGCAACAAATGACACAGTCAAGCATGTATAGATGCATATAAGCTGATACTAGGTGAAAAAGGAATCACAACATCAGAGGGCACTCGCAAGCGAGTGATGCGACATCATCCTTACCTCATTATCTGAACAGAACCATACACTGAACATATAGGTGCATGAAATTGAATAAGTCTCAGAAGTACTATCATAACAATTAGATCTAACATAATCGGTCCATGAGATCCATTCTAACATATAACAATTGTAGTAAGATCAACATCTTAATCATTAGAATGCAAAACAATGTCAAAGCCTGCATTATCAGTGTCACAATAGAAATTATCAATAAAACACATTAACTATCATATGAAACCACACATGGATGAAACATCTATCTATATTGTACATCAATTGTTTACCTTACCTTTGTTATTCCTATTATTATACCTTCATATTCATGCACCTTGATCGGTTCACCTATACATCCAAGGTGGGAACGGAGGTGCACTACATCCTCCCCCCCTAAAACTTGACTTACTCCTGGAAGTCATAGACTAGGATGGAAACATAACATATTAGTATTACAATTTTCTATTGCCAACATACATATTCACATTAAGCAATTGTTCCCAAGACAAGCACAATCATTTAATACAGGCATAAAAGACATCAATTCTTTACCTTTAAGGTGTATCATGTAATCTACTTATAACCAATCGCACGTATTTTGAGAATTTCATTCGATTCAAGGATCTATGTTTACATATTATCAAGGAAAATTACATCTCATTTCTTATTTCCACCATGGTTCTGACCAATTACCAAACATTCAAGTACAATTCTCCGCAGAGCCCTCCCTTATACACACTATTAGAGGTTCGAAATGAACATGATAGAAACAACACTTGCCACAATACAGGGCTAACAAAAACAAACATTCAGAATAGTCACCATCAAAGTTTTAAAGAAGGTGAAAACCCAAGTGGGAAAATAACCAAATCCAATCTTAAGTCATAAAATGGCGGTAATTTCCAACAATAACTCAAGTATAGAGAAAAGAGTTTTGGTGACCACTCCTGTCATAAGAAATTTGAAAGAAAGCAAATTCACTGTTAGCCCCTAACAACACATGAAACAACCATCAAAATTTCAAATTAACCAAATTGCAAACAAACCCATATCACAATGTGGCTAACTTTAGTCACAAAAAGGGAGTATCCGCTACACAACACCCAGGACACAAGGTCTAGAATGCATTAGAGAACATATGCCAACACATAGATAATTAGGTTATCTACATCCTCATACCTAAACAACTTTTATACAAGGATTTAAGGCAACAAAATAATTACTTATTTACAACAATCTCTACCTTTAATGCAATACAATTTCTTTATGTGAGGAAGAATAGATAATATTGTACACAAGAACATACTTAACCAAGGCTACATTTTACTCAAAGTATCACATTTATATGAGATGGGTCTAACACAAGCTCCAATTTTGATCTCCTGCATTTGGTTTTTATATACATACACAATGATAACTTTCATAATCCACAAAAGAACTTCCACATGAAGTCATGGCCACTAAAAAAAATAGATGTCAAACTACTACTTTACGATACCCACACATGACAATACCACTTAACCACATATCTTGTAATGCATGATGCCTCCAAATCATTCCAATACTTACACAAATAATTTCATTAACATATAGATGGTATGGTGCTTCCACACCCTAAACATAACCTCACAAGGTATGGTTACTTCACAAAACCTGGAAAGACAAACACCATTGTCCCTTTACAATACCCCACATAAAATGGGTTCAGAATATTCACATCACTAGAGGGGCAAATTCCATTCTCTTGATTCCATGCACTAAAAGTACCTAGGCTTCTATCTTAGGAAGCACTAGAGACCACAAGAGGAACTTGAGGCCTCAAAAATCAGCAAGCACTAGTGTTCAGGGAACATATATGGTTAGATATATCATCACATTTTTGCATAACAGACACACAAGTAGAACAAAGCATAAAGGATTTATTTCTTCTACAGTCAAGAACAAGTCTGTAATTTTATCATCCTTCTAATACCATACTAAGGCTCTTAAGTGAGAGGTACTATTACCAACTCACCATAAGGAGAGAAATGTTTAACCTAAACAATGACAAGAACTAGAGATCCCAGTGTTGCAAACCTTTGCTCTGATACCAGATGTAACGCCCTGCCATGATACTCTAGAGAACAACACATTTATACTAAAAGCAATAGGATAATTTTTTTTAAAAAAAAAATTGGATAGAAATAACAAAGTAATATTAACACATCATTTAAACTAATGACTTGTCCTCTAAGATAACATGGTTGCATTACTTGGAAAAACAATTAACATAATCTAACACACATCATGAATTAACATTAGTAACTCATTGTAAACTTAATGCACTAAATCAATAAACATTTACATCTACATAACATCATATAAGTATTCATTAGGATCTAGTACATAGTTACAATTTTTCTCGACATATAAATACAACATTACATTGTTACATTATCATCTTCTGAATACATATGAATACATACATAATGAATCATCTGATACACAGGCCAATACATGAGCATAATAACTATCTCCATAAATAGGTACATGATCTGAATCTACTATAGGAGTTACAACCTTCTTGCACACAAACAAAGGCAAAGAAAAACCAATGGATATAAAGCACATCCACCTGACCATGTGGAACCCTGAGGTCCACCCCCCATGCTAGGAGATAACATAAGGTCCCAAAACGGCATACAGTCAGGTAGACAATTACCTAACAGGAACAAGGACTAAACATGACTCCATCACAACACATGACAACACCACAAGCAAATCAGTAACACGTCCAGAGGCAACACACGATGAATGGGGAGAGTACATCTAGGGAATGCTAGGCTACAGTAGGAAGAGTGTCATCGCATGGTCCTGACATGGGTTATCCTGACAACCTCTCACTAGGTGCCAGCCCCCATCTACGGTTATCCTGACAGCCTCTCACTAGGCGCCGGCCCCATAGGGTGACTCATGCGGAATCAACCTTCCTTTCATGAGGACAAGGAAGTTGATCTTGCTAACCAGGCCTTCTCTACCCATCCTTAGTCTAAACGAGCACTACAGGCATGGGAGAGGAAATCCAATTATCTTGTTAATGTGTGATTTACCCTTTTCCCCCTAGTTCATTTTTAAGTTTTCACTTAATTAACAACTTTCAATGGGTTATCCTGACAGCCACTTTGGGCGCTGGCCCCACATTGAAAGCCACTCCCCTACCTGCATCTAGAAACCCTAACCACCAAGCAAGACAGTCACTATCATACTGATAAGTATATATAACAATGCAATACATCACCTTCTTGCTTATTAAACATAATTACAATGACCAACCTTTACTTCATTGTCCCAAAACTTTCAGTTGATCAATCACAATAACCATAACAACACATATCCCGAGCAAGGTATGGGTCATCTTGCTCACAAATCTCAACCATGAACAAAATAGTTTCTCATTACGATTTCCAAGATCTCCCCATTACAATACTAAACACAAGCTTGATATCAACACATACGTGAAGGAGGTTTAATCCCATCATAATATATTCACAACACAATATGTACATCATCTCACATTATTATTTACCAAGACCCACATACATAGACAAAAGACATCATGTTCTTGCAACATCTTCATTTCAAGACACCTATGAACAGAGTACATGCCATCGAATCATATTACCTTATGCCTCTGGAACCTAAACTTGACAATTTACACATAGACCAACTCACATAAAAATTTTGCTTGCAATAAGCAATTTCAACTAATCAACTCATTGACAACATAATTTTTTTTTCTTACAAGAGCAATTCAATCTCTTAGTTATCCTGTTACCTATAAGTTTACTTATAAGGTTAAATTTTTGAGTACATTGTTGTTTAACATAATTCCAAACTTTAAACCCAATTTCAACTTAACAAAATCATTATAAAAGATCTTTACAAAACCAAATCAACTAGATTAAATTTCATCTACACTAATTATTTTGTCATATCCAATTCCATTTAATAGAATTAGCAACTGGATTCAAGTTATATCTCACCAAGAATTTCATAAAACCTAGGTCTAGTTTAATTAATACTAATTCTATCTATTATATTAATCACTCATCAATTACATATAACCGTCAAGCTAAACAAATGCATAGATAATAACAATTACAAATGCTTATAGATCAATCACTAATTATAGCATTTATAATCCTAACCCATATATCATATTTCTACTAACAGAACCATTATAATAGAATCAATGCCACATTACAGTAAATATGAGATCATATTGATTAGTTTAATAAACATTCATATTAAACTATAACAACTACATTTCTTTTGTTTCATAAATTTATATATATATATATATATATATATATATATATATATATATATATATATATATATATATATTCCAACAAACTCATCTACTAAATCGTGGATCTTAACTATGCATGGATTCATATTTAATTTATAATTAATAATTGATACCTATACAAATATCCATATGACATAAATGTTTATATACATGTTCATGCACTTGTGTAGGTTATTCCTATCGTCAAGGTAAGATTTGGTCAATCAACCTTCAAATTTTGGACGGTTTAAAAATAACACCACTCTACCTTTGAGTAGCAGCCACACCATTTCCATTTCTTCAAGCGACGACTTCATAGACTACCACACCTAATTTGAAACACCTTTGTTAAACAAGGCTGGAGTCTCACCTAGAGGATGGAGTTTGACAGACTTAAGGAGTATGCACACCGTATTAAATGGGTTATCTAGATTTGGACTATGGTTGATCAAGAATACTATGAAGATTTGAACAACCAAGAACAAGACACCCAAAATATAAATTGACTAAATGAAGAGCTAATAAGATGTTTAATACAATCTACTATAAGAATTGGATCTTGAAGAATCTATGCAAAAGTGGGCAGTTTTATATGATCCAAAGTCCATATTTATTTGAGACCTTAATGCACATAAGAAAAAACATTTCCATCTAGATCTAATAGAAGGCAAAAGTAAGGAATACTCTAATGGACAAGGTACTTGAACTGTTTGACAAGGTTCAAAGATACTTACGTACGCAAAGAACATCATTAGTTTATTTAATAGAGGATATGAACAAACTAACAGATCCTTAGCAAGATGACTTCGTAACCCCTTTTAAAAATAGATAAAAACCATCGTTTCTAAGATCCAACACCAACATTTAGCAATTATAAAATTATATAGAAATCTTAATACTAATATTTAGATAACATATGATTATATGCAAACCTTAATGCCAATATATATGGCAATTACTATCTTATAATTATAGGAAGATCTAATGTAAAAATCAAAAATATACTTCATGCTATGATGATCTAGGTTTATGACATGCAAATAAGGCAACAAATATGCTTCTTTCAAGATTTACATTGAAATGTTTGCTTTTCCAATTTCACAAGCAACAACCCTTAGAAAAATAACCTTTACATTTAATAAATAAAGGATACATATAATATTTAGAACATACAATATTTACATTTAACCAATAAAGAAAAACATATAATATTTATATTTAATCAATAAAGGAAAACATATAAAATTTACATTTAATCAATAAAAAAAAACATATAATATTTATATTTAATTTACAAAGAAAACATGATACCTCAATCACAATATCCCACTAATGGTAGAATCCTTGAATGAAAATCATAAAATAAGCCATTCACCCCCACTCCCTGAAGAGTTTTTAAAGAGAAGGAAAGAGTAACTTCCTACCCAAAACTAACTCAACCACCCAACTAATTCAACCAACCACCTTCCCATTTTCATCACTTTTGTAAGTGGGGCTTAAAGGAGGGTCTAAAAACCTTTTAAAATATTATAAATGACAAAAATAAACTTCTTACCTATGCACCTTGGACATAAGACAATTTTCTAAACATAAAATACAACTTAGACCTCTTAAAAACACTTAAAAATTATTTTAAAAGTTACAAGGTTAAATCCCACACAAGAACATAATCATTTTATCACATAAAACTAAAAATAATATTTCTTAACATCATGGCCAATAGACCTTAGGGCCCCATGCCTAGGTCAGACATCACACAGAAAGACATAAAGTGGCTAAATGACCACCATCATCCATTGACATAATAATTCTACATGTACACTCAACAAGAAGTGTTAGTACAATATATAGCCAAAATATATCCATCATAAATAACATATTATCACAAATCCATTAGTAACCATAGTGTAACGCTGAATCAATACACTCTTGATCCAATTGTTAGGCTTCATCAATTGGATGATAGGACTATTTCCTCTCTACTCTAGGGTCTGGTTAGTGCATTTACTAGTGTTCAACGACCTTCCCGTAATTAAATCAATTTAATAGTAGTAATAAAATAATTCATATTCAAACAACTTTAAATAATTATTTGAACTAGGTAATTATCAATTACCAATTTAATCTTATTAAATATTAATAATAATAATAAGAATATTATATGACCTTATTAAATATTAAAGTGGGTCAAATATTAGTATGACTATATAATGAAATATAGGCATACACCATAACCCATTGAGAAGGACAACCGTTAAAAGCCAAATCAAACATGTTCACAAGCCAGGGCCAAACACACACTTAACCAATAGGCTCCATCAAATATCAATCAGTTGCAAGACCTGACATACTGACAGAACTGACAGGTTGAACTAGACATGTTGTGCATCCTGATCGAGGATGATGACTTGGGATGTGGGACCTTAAGTTATCTCTGGAACAACTTATCCTTTGGGTTCAAGGCACGCTCAGACTTGTTAATTCAGGTGGAGTCGATGCCAGATACCTGCATCCTACAACAAATGACATAGTCAAGCATGTATAGATGCATATAAGCTGACACTAGGTGAAAAAGGAATCACAACATCGGAGGGCACTCGCAAGCGAATGATGCAACATCATCCTTTCCACATCATATCAATCTAGATTAGATAACACATAATCATAACCAAATCAAATCTACCTCATTATCTGAATAGAACCATACACTGAACATATAGGTGCATGAAATTGAATAAGTCTCAGAAGTACCATCATAACAATTAAATCTAACATAATCAGTCCATGAGATCCATTCTAACATATAACAATTGTAGTAAGATCGACATTTTAATCATTAGAATGCAAAACAATGTCAAAGCCTACATTATCAATGTCGCAATAGAGATTATCAATAAAACACATTAACTATCATATGAAACCACACATGGATGAAACATCTATCTATATTGTACAACATCAATTGTTTACCTTACTTTAGTTATTCATGTTATTATACCTTCATATTCATGCACCTTGATCGGTTCACCTATACATCCAAGGTGGGAATGGAGGGGCACTACATTGCCTCCATTTCAAACTAGGCCTCTAGACAAGATGCAAGGAAGTAGATTCATCAAATAAAGTAAGAAACCACTATCACATTAATAATTTTAAAAAAAAAAACATCAGCACATATAGTTATAATATTATACATGGCAATTACACCCTTAAATAATCAACTTCTAACTCCTCTAATAAATACTTGATTAAATGATACAAGGAATTTTGCACTTACAATGGGATGTTGAACATACAATGTTTCTAGTCAATTAGATTCAATTCATTCTAATTTGACTACAAAGTCGCTATTGAAAAGGGTGATAGCAGAACACAACACTTTAACAACTATAGTTTAAAATGAACCTAAAACTTAAAATAAGTCAACCAAGCACTTGTGTTACTACTTACATCTTATTAACTAACAAACATTTTCACATAAAGTGGTAACATTCCACAATTACACTTAAAAAAACAAGACCCAAACACACTCCAAGAGTTCCCAGTGTTTGTAAACTGTGCTCTGATACCAAAAGTCATGCCCTAAATTTTACTCAACCTAAACCAAACACAACTACCAAATTTTTTTGGCTTTCTAGTCCTACTAAGATAAATTCAAATTTTAAAGTTAATCTAGAATCGATGACATCAAGTTTATGATGTCCTATCACTACTTAAACAATCTTAGTTTGTATTTTTCCCTAAGTGTTTTCTTATTGAGATGTAAAAAACTTTTTCTAGGTATTCTAGATTATAGAATTTGGTTGCTCTTATAACTAATTTCCCATTTTCTATCTACATTTGTTTCCCTAGTATAGCTATAAAGAGAAAAATTATTGCTTAATAATAACTTGACTATCAAGAGTTTAAAAACGAAGAGCTACATTTAATATAAATAACATTACAAAAATAATAATGTATGGAACAAACTTTTAATGTGAATGAAACTATTTATATACTTACTATTCACATCAATGGGACAAGAATCATTTGATGCTATCAAGACTCAAAAGATAGACTAGCTTAGTTTCAAGTTCTAAGCTATAAATGACAATTACTTATTGTTTCTGGTAGTTTTAGATTTAGATGTAACTACTTGCTACATTTTAATTCATATACTAAACTTTGATTTCATTGACTTAATGTTCAAACTAAACAAAATTTCCGCTTGGTTATACCACTTTGCTTGAGCAAAGGTTTAAATAAGTTAGCTATTACTTTGTTAACTTGGTTTTTCAATTCGGGATTTCCTCGCTCATTTACAATTCAAGAAGATCTCCTATATTTCTCTATGGAATTTATCCTATCTACTAGATTCATTCAGTGAGATAAACTTTAAGATTAATTACAACTCCAACTTATTAATATTAATGTCAAATTATAACTTTATAATTTATTGGCAATTGATTCAGCACCACTAGAGGAGTTTAACATTTAATGATAATGTGATTCTAAGTTTGATTAATGTCTAAGCCTAGTTAAAATACATGTATATATATTACATCACAATATTAATGGTTTTAGAAATTTTAATTATGCTTTCATTAAATTTTAAATTGATAGATTTATTACAATTATGTTTTAACCCCATTTAACTTAATTTTTATTCCCCAAATCTTAATTTAAAGATTCTTAAATAGAAACTACCTTATTCTTAACTCAAAAACTAATTCTCTTCTTATTGATTTCCTTTATTGAATCATACAATGCAATCAATATGATTTTACATTCAAGTCATTTTTGTTTTTGTTTAACATTTTCCAAATCAAGTGTATAAGAAATGATTACAAGATAATCTATGAAACATAGGGATCCTTGATAATTAAATAATGCAATGATAAAATCTTTTCTTCCAAAGAAACACATAATTTGCTTTTCTTGCACATCAATTTTTTACTTAAAACTTAACAATTGATCTTTTCTTTTTCTTTTCCCTCAATTGTATACGTAACAACACAAGTTTTCTACTTTAACACTTTTCAAATGATTGATAAAATTTGGTACATAAAGTACATCATGAAAGAAATATGTCTTTCTTGAAAACAAAACAATATTTATTTTCTATCCAAGAGACTTGAACAACTCCAAAACATCTTCAACCTCCATCCAAAACCCTGAAAGTGAACAAGAGAGGAAAACAACAATATGCCAATGGGATCTCCACCCATCCATAGAGTTGTATAATAGCCCACCCCCAAGTATGGGGTAATCACTTAGCCATATGAAGCCACACAACTCATACACAAGTACAACACCAATATTTTACATATACATAAAGCACAACACATTTCTATCACATTGGTTTACCTCAAGGGAAAACCACTTAGCGGGAGTGGGGGCTCAACAGACATGGGGAACAAAATATATCATACTCTCCACCCAATCCACACCTTATACTTCCCAACAATATATATATATATATATATATTTCTACAAAATACAAGGGGATACTCATATCCCATAGATAAAAGGGTACTCTTACCCCAGTAATGGCTATTACCTAAATGGAATACTCATATTCCAAAAATGAAAATCCCCAATGTGAGGGAGTTACTCCCACTCAAAACCCCTATACATGGAGGACCAAGGCTCCTCTATACAAGAGGGGGTCAACTCCCCTATAAAACACATAAAGAACATCACATAACACAAAGTAAAGCATGTATTCACAAACCCCAACAAAATCCTTAAATAAAAAGTGTTCCTTCTTTCAATTTTCAATGAAAGATGACATATGGCATGAGTTACAACAATTTAAAATCAGATTTAAGAATGTAAATTAAAGCAGCAAATCTAAAACAAGATATTAAATGTAAATCCTAAATTTCAATAGTAACTATCTCTTCTAAAAAAATAACTTTTTTTTTCTTTTAGTGAAATATAGCAATGAGATATTTTAAATTTAATATGTATAATTATTAAATGACAAATTACTTTTGTCCTAATTAGATCTAATGTAAAAATCAGAAATATAATTCATGCTATGATGATCTAGGTTTATGACATGCAAATAAGGCAACAAATATGGTTCTTTCAAGATTTACATTGAAATGTTTGTTTTTCCAATTTCACAAGCAACAAACCCTTAGAAAACGACATTTACATTTAATAAATAAATAAAACATATAATATTTAGGACATACAATATTTGCATTTAACCAATAAAGAAAAATAAATAATATTTACATTAAATCAACAAAGAAAAATATATAAAATTCACATTTAATCAATAAAGAAAAAATATAATATTTACATTTAATCAATAAAGAAAAAACATGATACCTCAATCATAATATCCTACTAATGGTAGAATCCTTTAATGAAAATCATAAAGATGAGCATCTCACCCCTACTCCATGAAGAGTTTTTAAAGAGAAGAATGGAGTAACTTCCTACCTAAAACTAACTCAACTACCCAACTAACTCAACCAACCAACTACCTCAACCACTCAACTACCTTCCCATTTTCATCACTTTTGTAAGTGGAGCTTAAAGGAGGGTCTAAAAACCTTTTAAAATATTATAAATGACAAAAATAAACTTCTAACTTATGTACCTTAGACATAAGACAATTTTCCAAACATAAAATACAACCTAGACCTCTTAAAAACACTTAAAAATTATTTTAAAAATTACAAGGTTAAAACCCACACAAGAACATAATCATTTTATCACATAAAACTAAAAATAACATTTCTTAACATCATGGAAAATAGACCTTAGGGCTCCATGCCTAGGTCCGACATCACACAGAAAGACATAAAGTAGCTAAATAACCCCCATCATCCATTGACATAATAATTCTACATGTACACTCAACAAGAAGAGTTAGTACAATATATAGCTAAAATATATCCATCATAAATAACATATTATCACAAATCCATTAGTAACCATAGACTAACATATAAAATTCATCGTTCACAAATACATAAATCAAATAATCTCATCAAAGGATATCATATGGAATCGAATCATAAAATATAACATCCATAAGTATATCAAATACTATAATAAATAAATGTGCCATCCATAAGTATTGAGTATCATAATCATCAAAATTTCTCTAGGAACATCAAGGATCTCAAATAAACAAGAGTACATAGAATATGGGTCTCATGTTACCCACACAGCTATCAAAAATGCCCTCTATCTCCTCCTCTAAAGCAGGTGCTGGAATGTCCCACTGTGTTCATTTATCAAGTACATCATCATGATACTCTATTAAATCTAAAATGTTTAACACTGGTGAAATATTGATGTCATCAGGCAACTCTACCTCAAATGCATTTCCTAAATCATGCTTCTTCAGGATTCTACATGGTCCAAATTTCTTCATCTTCAGCTTAATATATGTACCAACTAGAAATCTTTCTTTTCTCAAGTGAACCATGACTTCATCACCCTCCTAAAACTCCTTATGTCTCTTCTTTTGATCTGCTTTAGCTTTATATTGAGAATTCATCTTATGGATATGCTTTCTTACCTCTTCGTGCAAATTCTTCATGTGCTCATCAAAATTTTTAGCTTCGGCACTACTCTTCTCCCCCTTATCCATCCTCCTCAATTTAGAAGTAGTTCTTGGGCTACTCCCATACATAACCTGGAATGGAGATTTACCCATGCTCCTATTGACATAATTGTTGTAAGCAAATTCTACCTATGGTAAAATGAAATCCCATCCCTTGGGCTTATCTCCTACTAAGCATCATAGTAGGTTACCCAAACTCCTATTCACCACTTCTGTCTGTCCATCAGTGTATGCATGGTGTACAGAACTGAACTTCAAATCTATCTTCAACTTCTTCCACAATGTCCTCTAGAAATAACCAACAAACTTGGTATCTCGATCTGAAACTGTGTTCTTTGGTGGACCATGTAATCTCACCACCTCTCTAAAAAATAATTCAACAACATGAACATCATCATTAGTCTTCTTGCAAGGATGAAATGTGCCATCTTTGAGAATCTGTCCACCACTAAAAAAATGGAATCATGTCCTCTTTGTGTCCTTGGTAAACCAAGAAGAAAATCCATATTGATATCATCCCATGGCTTCTCTAGTACAGGTAATGGCTGATATAGCCCTATATTCTAACTTGTTCCTTTTTCCATCTGACACACTCTACAACTTTGCACAAATTTCCTCACATCTTGCTGTAACTGTGGCCAATAATAATTTTCACCAACAATAGCAATGGTTTTATCTCGACCAAAGTGTCCAGCCAATCCTCCACTATGCTTCTCCTTAATCAAGTTCTTTCTCATGGAACTCCTAGGAATGCACAACTAGTTTCCTCTAAGCAACATGCTATCTTGGATTATGAAATCCAACCATTTTGTCCTGTCCAAAGTAACATGTTCCAAACAAGCTTTCCAAGCCTCTACAAAATCTAGATCTTCAGGATACAAAATTTTGAGCTCATCGAACCCAATAACCTATATCTTCATTTCTGTTAACAAAATTTGCCTTCTGCTCAAGTCATCTGCAACTTTGTTGGACTTCCCACTCCTATGCTTCAAATCAAAAGTATAGCTCTACAAAAACTCAACCCATTTTAAGTGCCTTTGGTTCTACTTTCCTTGACTATTAAGATACTACAAAGCCTAATGATCAATATATAAAACAAACTCCTTTGGCAACAAATAATATCTCCATTTCTTCAAATCCTGAACTATTGCATAAAACTCCTGATCATAAATAGAATACTTTTTATTGGCATCATTAAGATTCTCACTAAAATAGGCAATGAGCTTACCTTCTTGACTCAAAACAGCTCCTATGGCAATGCCACTAGCATCACAATCTACCTGAAATATCTTATTGAAATCTGGAAGTGCCAAAACAAGTTGCTCTATGACTTTCTGCATCAATGTATCAAAGATTTTATCTACTCCTTTAGTCCATCTAAACTCTTTTCTATCCCCTCTCATAGTCTTAGTTAGGGGTGCACAAATGCTATTAAAATTCTTGATAAAATTTGTGTAAAAACTTGCCAAACCATGAAAAGATCGTACCTCCATTGCACTCCTTAGCGTAGGCCATTCAATGATAGCCCTTACTTTTTATGGGTCCATCTTAAGACCTTTCTCTAAGACAACAAATCCTAGGTATACCAACTCCTTCTTTGCAAAACTACATTTCTTCAGATTGATCTACAACTTCTCCTCCCTCATCTTCTTGAAAACTCTTCTGATATGCATCATATGCTCATCACAAGTCTTACTGAAAATCAAAATATCATCTAAATAAACAATAACAAAACTTCCTAAAAATTCTTTTAATACCTCATTCATGAGCTGCATGATTGTGCTTAGTGCATTGGTTAGCCCAAAGGGAATGACTAACCATTCATACAAACCTTCCTTTGTCTTGAAGGATATCTTCCATTTGTCTCCTTCCCTGATACGGATCTAGTGATACCCACTCTTTAGGTCAATTTTTATGAAGTACTTAGCTCCACTCAAACATTCCATTATGTCATCCATTCTTGGCAATGGAAACCTATACTTGATCATGATCTTATTTATGTCTTGAGAATCTGTACACATTCTCCACTCTCCATCTCTCTTTGGTGCTAGTACAGCATGTACCGCACATGCAGTCAAACTCTCCCTTATCATTCCCTACCTTAACAACTCGTGGACTTGTCTATTCAACTCTTCATTCTCTACTGGAGTCATTCTATGGGCTGCCTTATTTGGCAAACTAGCTCCTGGTATCAAATCCATTTGATGACTTATCTTCCTCACTGGTGGTAAACCTTCTGGTACATTATTAGAGACAATATCTTGAAATTCTTCCAACATTTTCGAGACTTTTGTTCGTACATCTTCACATTTCTCTTGACTAATCTTAAGAATCAATGCAAAGTAATGATGCTCATGTTTCAAACTCTCCAAAAAATTTCTACCATCTATCAAGTAAATTCTGGTAGTACTACATACCTTTTCTTCCACTTCCTCCAAGGGCTTCAATTTATGACAAACTCCATCCTTTGTTAAGGAATATGTGCTTGTACAGCCATCATGGACAACACTCCTATCATACTACCATGGCCTCCCCAACAACATATGACATGCGTCCATTGGTATGATATCACACAGCCCCTCATCATGGTAATCTCTAATCTTGAACTTCACTAAACACTGCTCATTGACCAAAGCTCTGTGGTCCTTCTGCAACCATGCAATCCGATATGGATGTGAATGCTTTCTTCTTATCAACTTCAACTTGTCAACCATCTCCCCTGAAACAAGATTGTTAGTGCTTCCACTGTTAATAATAATATCACAACACTTACCTTCACATTTACACCTTGTGTGGAACAAACTCTTCCTCTGATTGGGTTCTTTCTCTTCATTCAACAAAGTTCTTCTAACAACTAGGGTTTCTCCCCTTTCAACATCTTCAGAACACTCAGACTACTCATCTTCATCTACATGTGCAACTCATGCATTACCTTCGGTCTTCTATTTGTCCCTCCTTGATGTTGTGGACACTCGTATGCTTGATGCCCTTCTTCACTACATTGGATACAGGTTCCTCTAAAACCTCCTCTTCCAGGTCCTTGCCCAGGTCTACCTCTTCCTCTTCCTCTTTTCTCACCATTATTTTGGTCACAAGGGTAGTACGTAGTATCTCCTCTCTAATTTTGACTGGTTCTAGCTTCTTCACTTTTCTTTGGATCTTCATTTCGGCCTCCATAGGGTCTTCCACCAGTCCTTCCACCTTGACCTCTTCCCCTTTGCTTGCTTTTAAATCTCTTATTCAGCTTCTCTTCCACCTTCAGGGAAAATTGGTACGCATCTTCTATGGTGGTCATTCTAACCAGGCTCAACTCTTCTCAAATACTTAGCATCAACCCATTAATGTAATGGGCTACCTTCTCCTTGTTGGCATCTCCATGGCTTGTCCTAATAGTGATCTTATAAAATTCTTTTGTATACTCTTTAACAGACTTGTTACCTTGCTTCAATCCTTGCAGCTTCTTCAGCAACTCCATCTTATAGTCCACAGGAATGAACTACTTCTTCAATTTATCCACCATCCAATTCCATTTGGTAATATTTGGTTTTCCTCTTCTATTTCTCTCTAACTGGACCTCCTTCCACCAAATACTGGCATGACCCTTCAACTCTGTCTTTTTAAACTTGACCCATTCTACGTCTTCCACATCTTCATACTCAAAATACTCATCCTTATCATTGATCCAATCAATAACTTGTTTCAGATTCAAATCTCTAGAATAGGTAGAAACTTTGATCTTGGGCCTTTTCTAATCTTTGAAATGGCCCTCAACAACCTAACTTCTGCAATATCTCCCACAACTTCTTGTTCTTCCTCAGATAGCTCTTCTTCAACTTCATCTTCACTCTCCTCTCTCCTTCTCGACTTGAACCCTCTTCCCAACTCCTCTTGCAATACATCAATTTGTCTTTACATGGCTCTAAAACCCTCTTCTATCAAAGTATTCCTCCCACCATGGTTTCTTCATGGAGGCATCTTGATCTCTGTAGGAAACCCACAACCTTAGGTCCTAGTGCAAACTACTTCACATTCAATGATCTATCGACACACTCAAGAACCCTTGCACTGATACCACTTGATGAAGGGGCTAAATCATAAAACACACAATAATAGAAATTGCACATAGAAAATAGAATGATATTTTATTAATATGGGCAAAACATTACATTACAGAAGCTCAAATACAATCAAAGGATGAATCCCCTACAAGCTACAACACATTACAGCTCCCTCTCTCAAGACTCTGGAATCTTCATCCTTCTGTAACCCCAAATCAACTAGGGTTTCTATTTTCCCATCTTTTCTTGACTCTACACCTTCCCCCTTAACTCTACTACCCCAAGGGTTCCCAAAAAGTGGTCATATATAGCTCTTTTTGGCGGCAACCAGCTTAATTTCAAAATTTGCATCTCCCCCCAAAAACAGGTCAACTTTGCAGGGCCATAACTTTCGATCTGACCATTGGATTTTAAATTATGATATCTTTTTAGGAAAGCTCTCAAAAAGACAGTTGTGCACAAGTAGTACCTAAAGGTAGACTGCTTGGGTTTCCCACCAAATTTCAGGCCCATCCGGAGGCTCTAAGTGCCTCAAATTTGACTTTCAATATTTCAATAGGATTTTTGGAATTTGAAATTTTAATATCTCACAAATGACAAATGATATTAAAGTGATGTCTTCACCATTATCTTCAATTCACCATTCTGGAGGTCCGCATAAGATTTTGTATCCAACCATGCACAATGCAAACTTACTAAAAATATTAACCCTACCAAATTTAGGCCTTATTGAAAAGAAACAACATTTTTTTTGGTTGATGCAAGATTGCTCTTACACCCTGGATGCTCCTACATCAAATTAGTTCAAAACCAACTGTACTTAGGAAACCTTACAAATATTCATAACATTCAATATTCTCTTAAAGCATTAAATTCACTCATTGAGTAAAATCCATAAGAAGAACATTCATACACAACAAAGATTGTGAAGATGAATAAAATGGTCCTTGATCAGTTTCTATTCATAAATGAAATGAAGAATACAATGTAAGAGACAATATAGTCTTGAACTTTGACAATATATTTAAGCTATGAACTAGTACTGTCATACAAAATTTGCAAGTACATCAAGTTCTATTCTAAAATAACACCTAAATTAAGGAAAACTAACTCTATTATTGTGTGTACTATGATACAAAAAATTCTTCAAGATCCTTTTTCAAAGGTCCTGAATTCTCTTTTGTAGAAACAAGGGAGCAAAACAAGCTTCCGGCCTTATGACAAGTGTCACATTTTATTTTGACAATCTTTTCATTAACAAGAAACAAGTATAATTGCTCATGCAGCAAATATTCCATAAGGAACAAAAGTTGTTGCATGTGTAGTTATAAATCTTGATTTCCTCTCAAAGATGCTCACAGAAGACCATTGTAACATACTTTCTTGTTTCTCCTACCTTCATTAAGTTCCAACTGCTTAGAAGAATTAGTGATGTAGATGAGGACAAAAGGAGAAATCCACGAAAGGATAAAATACCTTGTTGGAACTGATGACAACCCCACACTGATGCTGAATAAGAAACCAAAAGACCATATACTCTTTTTGAAAAAATAATACAATGAACAATAATAAATGCCAAATGCCATATCATTGAATCTTACAAATCAGGAAAATTGTTATAGTTGTCATCCCAAGCCTTATATTTCTCCTCTGTAGGCCATTAGAATGCAAGGAACTAATCCATATTTGCTTTGTATTTACTATACTTGGGCACTGTAATATCATACTCCTTTTCAAATTCCCCTAAGAATTGATTTGCATCCCATAGTTTGTCCAAGTTATCCCTTAAAAGTTCCTAATCAACCTTATTCTTAACACATGAGAAAAGCAAGTGTAGGAGTAATACCTTCAAACTAAGCTTTCCACAACCCATAAGGCTTTATTTCTCCATTATCCCTTTTGATCTTTGGCATGAGCCTCAAATATTTCTCATCAAATCCCTTGATCTTCTTTTCAATCTTTCCTTCCAACTATTCCAAGAATCCTTGTTGCTCCCTAGCTGCTTTGACCATCTTATAAGTGGGAAGAATTTCCTTTTGTCTATCTAGTTCATGTGTAGATCATTTACACATTCCAAGTAATAAACTAAGCCTTGGAATCCATTTATTTATTAATGGAAGATCCCCAGCCTTGTAATTAGCGATATTGATAGTTGTCATTGATAATTGAAGATAATTTTTGTGGATAGTCTCTACTTTCTTCATTACTTTGCCCATGAGGTACTCCCAAAACATTAGAAACAAGATTTAGATTATTCTCATGTTGATTCTCTTGGTAATTCATTAGGATTTCTTCATAAGAACCAAGTTTTTCCAAGAGTTTTTCCTTTTCCTTTTCCTCATCTGATTTAAGAGGTGGAGCTGTAGAGGAACTAGAAATCATTGAACCTATCTATACCACCATTTAAGTTGATGGAGGAGCTTCAGTTTTTGGAGGTGTTTCAGTTGATTGGGGTGGCATGGTTGATGCTTGCTGTAATTGCTGCTGCATCTACACCTCCATGGCCTTCAATCTATTATATTCCTATAGCACAATTGTATGCTCTTCCAAGAGCTTTTCATATTTCTTTTGCAGTGCCTCAGTAGTAGCCATGCTACATTTGGGAACTTCTACTACCATTGTTGTTGCTTCAACTGTAGGGTTGTCAGAGACTCTTTTGAAAATTAAACTTCCCCTCAAATTCTTATTAGGTTTAGCAACTGATGGTTTGTTAGTGTTAGGGGCCAAAGCTCAAATTGCTATGGTTTCCCACTTTGGGATAAACCTTGTGCTAGACAATGCTGCAACAACCTCATCCTCAAGAGAGAAAACCTCTATATCTTATCTCGTTATAGTATCTAGGGCAATAGTAGATGCAATATCCCATGCAGAGAGTAGAAGGATACCATTTTCTCTAACCATACACCTTCCTCCCTCAGGAGTGATGTCCTTTGTCTCATCTTTCATCTGTGCCAATACCATTTGAGAAATCTACTCTTTTGAATCCTGGGGGGCCTTAGCCTTCTCATCTTCTAATACCTTCTTATATTCATCTCTTTTTCTTATCCATATGAAATCAGAAAACCCAGGGGATCTCACAAATTGGTCGTCCTCCATGATTTAGAGAAAGCTAGCTCTCTTACATCATCTGTACTATCTCTTCCTCTCATGATACTTTCAGTTATTCTATCAAGGGGTGTTTGCACATCTTCATCTCTTTGAGGGAAAGGCATTGTACTCATCACATCCTCTCCAGTTATTTCATATTCATCATCTGGACAATCAACCAATAGAGACTCTTCCATTTTGACTTTCTTTAGAGATGGCACCCTTGGTGGGGAATCCAAATTAATTGCATTTAATGGAGAAGAAGGATCTTGTTTCACATATGGAGGAGACGGTGGAGCCTGCCTCCCAATTATAGCACCCCTTGACTTCCTTTTAAAAGAATAGATAGAAGGATTAGCATAAGGCATATGTGAGGGCCTCTCTTCTATGATTAGATCCTTACCCTTTGTTTTTTTCTCGGATTGGAAGAGCCTTTCCAATTATCCTATCAATGTTATCCCAAACAACTTGAATCCTCGTAATTGGGTCTCCAACCTCTGCATATGCTCCTTTGTAGGAAGCATCCTTCTTTTTCTTATCACCCTCTAATTTTAGATAGGCTAACTATTTTACCTTTATTTCCTTTACTTCATTTTTATTCAAGAGATTTCTTATCACATCTTTAGAGAAATATGTGCAATGGATGAATGAAGATCTTTTGATGTCTTTTCTAAGGTTATTTATAAAACCTTTAGGGTCACAATTCCTTACCTGCTCTTGCCTCATCCTGAAAGTTTTAAATTTATCATATGGTTGTTTCATTGAGAATATTAATTATAAAGAGTTTGGAGACATTATTTTTATAGAGAAACACTTCCAATTAGGGAAACAACTTCATCATGTGATTTAGTGGTTGAATTTTGTGCAAGAGAAGGTCCCTTCTATAGACTATAGTAGGTAGTTCGCTACCCTTGGGTGAGGTTGAATGGTAGGTGGTTTGGCTTGGTCAAGCCTCAGGGGGAGCAAAATTGATATCATTCCACATTCATAATATATGTTTCACTACTATAGATAGGCCCTAGGGATTATTGATTACTTGTCGATCAAACTAGGATCTAAGTGACTAGCAATCATTAATCATTTTCCACATGTGGAACCATGCTACTAAGAACAACTATGTGAACCTCAATCCCTAACATTTAGTGATCATGATCTCCAAATTATCTATCTCCTTCAAACAATCTCTTTTTAAACTATTATAGAGTAAATGAGGGCTCCTACTGTCAACTATAGAATGGGGTGGGGGGCTAGAAAAAGGATATTAACCTAGGTGGTGTATGAGACAAATTATCACTTGTTCCCCACTCTAGAATGGTTGGGGCATTATATTTTATAGATTCTACTATACAGTCATTAATTTTCTTTTCTTTTTTGCATAATAAAATTTAATTTATTTCTTTTCAACTCACTGAGATAAAAACACATATAGTGTAATCCAAAAATAAATTTCACAATTACTATGGACTATGGAAAGCTCATGCCTACTAGTACACTCTTTGTTTTTCCAATATTAGTTGTTTGGTACATTAATATAGGTCACTATGTATTACAGTGATTTCTTATCCAAAGTTGTTTATAGCAAAGCAAATTTTCAAGGGGACAAATGGTAGAAAGAAAAGAAAATCTAGATATGTAGGCATAGATATCACTAACTCAATTAACTTTATGCATTTGGAGAAAATGCTAATGAGTCTTTGTAGCCATAGGGTGTTACCAATTTCTTAGTATCTTTATACATTTGGTAAAAGTGTATAACAATCTTTTATTTTTTAGTCTGATATTTTTATTCCAGATCACTTGAATAAGGTCATTAAATTTATACATTTTTTAAGACAAAAGGTGCCAAGCACCTATAATATTATATTATATTAGAATATCATAATTACAAAATACAAGGAGAGAAAGAAATCCTACAGTATGAAGAACAACAAGATTTCTCCTAAGAAAAAATGAAGGCCAAGAGCCAAATGATAACAGAAGAGAAGGAGAAGTGTAACAACCCTCCCGGTCATGAGTGGATGGTTTTTTTTATAAAGTTGGTGAGTTGGTTTATGATGGAAGAAAATATCTTAGGTGTCAGCTCGTTGGGGAGATAGTGGTCCTTCATTTTGAAGAGGTGGAAGATATTAAATGTAGCCAGAAAATATCTTCTATGGTGGGTGATCAAATTTATGAAGGGGAGGCCTAAAAGAGAAGTGGGAGGCAGAGAAACTGAGAGATGGTGGTGTGGGGAAAATGGGAGAGAGAGTCAATGCATTTGGGGGAGCTCCACAACTTTAGTTTTGGTGGGGAATAACCCATGAATTTAACTGCGGTAGGGATGAGACCTTGGATGGGAGAACCCTGGATCGAAGGGGTGAGTACTCATAAGAGGTTGGATTGAATTGTCTAACACCCAGAGATGCCTTCATTGAAAAAGGAATAACCACATAAGCCTTCATGGAGTTAACTGACACCCACAATGGAGATATGTGTAGCTTGTAGCTAAATAGATTTGAAATCAGTTCGAAACTTCAAAGGGAGAATTTTCATTCACAAGGAGGTGCAATCAGAAGAGGAGGTCATTGATCTAGGGAGTGTGATTTGAGGTATTTGTATTAGCTCTCTGTTCTTTCAGCACAAAAACTAAAGTATATTAGCTGCTATTTCATTAGCACAGAAAAACTAAAACCCCATTAATGTTTTTTCTTGGGCATTTTGTCAAACTGTTTACATGCCCTCTCCACGTTGGCAAAGGATGGGGAATCTGGCTGTATGCTAGTTAATAGCAATTGTTTGTTAGTTTTTTAAAGCCTTCTAAACAAATCTAGTAGGTGTATCTCCTGTAATAGTTGCAGTTCATTAGACCACATTTCTTTGGGCATTCTATGAAATGGACCATGTGCCTTGTCTATGCTCCCACAGTTTGCATACATGTCTACCAGAACATTTCCAATTAAAATATAGATGATAAAAATTACCCTTCTGTTATACTCTATTGGACGTCCATACCTTGTTCCATAACTCCAATCTTGACAAAGACAATGTGGATGTTGGCAGAAGTTAGGGATTTGGCTTTATGCCCATCAATGATATTTGTTTAAAGTTTCTAAATCCATTTCAACAAATCCTTTATGTGCTTAACTTGCAATCATTGCATTCCTTGAGATGACACTATTTTGAGACATTTTGTCAAACAGTGTGCGTGCCTTGTCTATGATTACACTTTTTGCATACATGTTTACTACCGCACTTGCAGCTACAACTTCTGGCAATTTTCCTCTGTCACTATGCTTTGACGAATATCCATACTCTATTATCTACACACTATTATTGACTTATGAGATGCAGAATTTATAGTTTACAGGTAGTCATTTCCAAGCATTGCATAATGATATAGAATTATAGCATCTTACATGGGAATGGATTTTATGCACTAGAGAATTTACTTTTTCAGGATTGTGGCATCTTTATGGAGTGGGATGACCCTTGCATTCTGGCAACTTTTACTACTAATGCTTAAGAAATCTTTTCATTTTGTAGAATAAGTAATTGAAGTTTGATGAAATGCATTTAGAAGACATGGCAATTTTCTTTGGTAGCCTAATAAATTTATTGTGAATGTGTACACATACCACTTTAGCAAGAGAAGAGGTCAGCCTATATTATTACTGAGTATATTTTCTAGGGAAGATGATTAAGATATATCTTTAGTGTATGATCTAAACCAGAATGTCCACATGGCCTAAGATAGTTTTCATGCTGTGCTTGAATGTTATAACTTTCTAAGTTGTTATCCACTTAATTTGTTTGATGAAGGATATAATTTTAGGTGATGGCTTCCAAGACTGGAAGGAGATTAAAAAAAGGTTATACCCATTAAGACATGTGATCTCCTATTCCTTAGGGCGGGGTGTAAATAAATGTTATTATCAAGGTTTTAAAAAAACTATCTACATAGGTTTTCTTCAACCTTAAAAGTGTGTTATACTTATTCTAGTACAAAAAACACATCCATGCATTCACCTCAAGTTTATTTGGCATCCCACAGAACCCAGATGATTATTGTGGAAAGTTTATAATAGTAGAAGATTATTCTAAAATGAGCAACTGTTTTAGGCATTTTACTTTGTCTTAAGGTTATTCCCTATGGTAACGCAACTAGAACTCTACTATGGTGCTTTGTCTGATGTCTTCTATTCAGATTTGTTTTTTCTATGATAAGTTATCTCGACTTTAGAGATTGGTTACTCATGATTTCTGGCTGTTGAGAGGAACAAAAAATCCCTCTCTTGTTCCATATAACCAAATGTTGAGATTATGTTGTGGTTGGGGTTAAAGCCATGGTTTATAGTGTCTTGTATTACTTCCACTTTTGTGCATATGTAAATCAATACTGCACATCCTTTGCAGATCATTTGGACATGGCTTGAAATGGGTTTTGTGTCTTGATAAATTATCTTCCTCCCATCACTACTATGTAACACTAAGTGTGGTCTACATGTGTTTGCTTAATGCTTTTGAATCCTAGTTGAGCTTTTCAGTCATGGGTGTAGATGATAGGGTAGTCTTGGAAGCGGTTTCTCAATATGGCATTGAGCAACAGTGCTCACTTGTTGGCCCATTGGAGGAGAATATGATTTCTTGTGTTTTGCAATTGGTACGAGAACATGAGATGTGTACCTTCATATGGTTGCTTCCTTATTTCTGCCCCTATCCTCTCACCCCTTATTATTTGAGTAGTACCTTTTTGGCATGGTTATCACATGCTTGATGTGTTCTTGTGAACTATGTGACCTTGAGGTCTCCCTTGTGTGGTTGAGTTTCTGGGTTTTCTTTCCCCACTATTGTCTACTTGTGTTTGGGCCTTGTGACTATCTCCAAGCATAGTGCGGTGGTCTCTTATGAGTCCACATGGTTGGGAGGCATTGCCACCACCATTGGGGACCAATGAACAGGTTTTGGAGCACCAGATTAGGGGTGTTCTCACTCTCTATTATCCTACCTGTTGTTGTACCTATTTCGTCATTGTATCATAGTCAAGACTATATTATTGTACTTGTATTCTATATTTATGACTCTATCATAGTACATGTATATTCTTTTATGTAATGTACTCTCCTAAGAGAGAAGATGTAATCATGCAATTTAATGAGAAATGAGATGTATTCTATTTGGCTTATGGATTCTAGTGTGGGTATCGGATCCACTTGTACTATGATGTTTATAGATTCATGTTTATATTTGGAGTGGCATGTAGGAATATTTAAATTGGCACTTTAAATGAATGTAGTTTTTATAATGTTTCACTAGAGAGTGAATTAGTCGTCTCCTTTGGGGTTGTGCATTCAGCCCTACTTGGCCATGAATGTTGTCGATTTATCAAATTGACAACCATATTTGTGTATGTTATCACTTGTTATAAAAAGAAAATTTATCTTGTTCTCTTTTCACCCTTACCCTTTGGGGTTCGCGGGGCGGGATGTTACAAGAGGTGCTAACAAAACTATAAAGGTATCACCCTATAATAGATGGTGAGCATATACAAAAAGATACAAAGAAGATGCTCCAAAAAACATAATATAGACATAGAACTTAAGAATCCATAGTAGCATTCAGATCCTGGAGCAAAAAGTGATTCTCTTCTTCACCTTCATCTGTCAGCAACCGTGGAGGCGGAGGAACTTGAGGCTGAAACTAGCAAAGGAATAGAAGAGCTTCAAACTTCTCATCAACTCTGTTAGCCAGAGCTTCACCTAATTCATCTCTATGAGCATGAATAGAGAAGTGTAGGGTCTCTTCATTTTCTTGGAGCATACCAAAATGAATTGCATTAAAAACACAA
Source organism: Cunninghamia lanceolata (assembly GCA_027924645.1). Taxonomy (NCBI): domain Eukaryota; kingdom Viridiplantae; phylum Streptophyta; class Pinopsida; order Cupressales; family Cupressaceae; genus Cunninghamia; species Cunninghamia lanceolata. Next base: position 1,787,164 of record BSBN01001237.1, on the reverse strand, counting down.
GTGAAAGCTGGGGAATGCGTAATTTGGCATCTAGTGAATAAGCCTCCCACCAAAGCACCCGACTTGAACATGTTGTAATTTTGTAAGGCCATATTCAGAGATTCTTCAAAAAACATATATGAATGAGAAAATTTCACAACAAGCCCTCTAACAACATTTACATCTTAAAGCAAGTCCATTGAATTTGAGGCAAAGGATAAAAGGATTTGAGAGGGGTAGAGAGAGCGAGGACAAGCATCCATGAAATCTCTCCCTATTATCTCCCTCAAGAAATCTTCTACCTCTGCATTATCAATGACAAAAATGGAAGCCAAAGCATCTAAATCTATTCTGCCTAAGAAAGCCCACTCCCATTTATACACTAGGAAATACATCCACCTATTAATTTGGATCTCCATCACAAACTTACCAGCAAGATAAGAAATAGACTATTGAAACACTGATAAATAGGAAAAGGATCTACCAAGCAATGATTTGATATTTAATATCTTCATTCAAGATGGATTTATAATCTACAGAACTCTAATGTGAAAAGGAAATAAGTACTGAAAGCAGCGAAAATAATGTAGATTTAGCCATATTCGAGAGATATCCAAATAAGAAAACACAAATTTATGCTTAGACTTTGCTTTTCTTTGATATTCAGCAAGCAACAATTGCAGTGGAATAACGATTCTGTAAGGGCATCCAAGAAATCTAAATAAGACTTTTCATTGATATGGCTTTGAAGTAAGGGAGAAACCAGAATTTCAGCTTTGATATCAATTATTAATTGAACTCTTCTTACATTTTTGGTTATAAAGAGGTAAGTGTATTGAAGTTATCATTGACCTAACTAAATTCAATATTTGTTAGAGTAATGAATAACTATAATTGCAGAATTTATTCCAAAGGTAAGTACATTATATTTTATAGATTTTAGTTTAAAAATAAAGTGTTTTTGTTTCCTACACAATTAATTAATATGTTATTTTATATTCAACAAGCACATAAGTTATTTGAATGGTAAGTGCATTATATTTTATAGATTCTACTATACAGTCATTAATTTTCTTTTCTTTTTCGCATAATAAAATTTAATTTATTTCTTTTCAACTCACTAAGATGTACACCATTGTTATATCCATCATACAACTAAAATTCATGAAAAATGAATCATGGTAATGAATGCCCAAAATTATTAACATGGCTACTTTATCTACCCCAAATAATCTCCCACCATGATCTCTTCTTTTGCTGCTTCCATATCATCCAAATCTTCAAATCTTCAACAAGATTTTTAAAATAATTCCAATGACATTTGTTAGATCAATAATCTTTATGTGAAAATCAAGAAAATCTTGTTGAGACTTTTCATGAGAAATAAAACCTTTCAATTCCTTCTCAACACAGCCATCAAGTCGTTCTAAAGAAGATTTTGCATAAGCCTGCAAGTGTTCAAAGAGATTCTTATTATCTCTTCCTTAGCATGCTCACTCTTTGAAAGATAACATCCATAAGCATGTCCTTCAAAACTCTTCGGCACTCAACAATCTACAACCATGCATCTATTATAAATTAGAGTTCAAGATCAAATTGACAGCGTGAGATGCTCAATTTCTAAAACCCAGAATTCTAAATAGTCTGGATATCCGACAAAGCCTTTCTTCTAGAAGATTCATTGGCTTCCCAATGGTCACAATAATGGATATAAATTTTAAAGGATTTTTTATGGCATCTCTATTTTTGTTTTCCTTTCTTTGTAGTTCATCATCTTTATCATCATAATACTCATTGCAGTCAAAATTAGAGGCATGATCAGACTAGTTTCCAAGGCACAACCAACAAAAATCAAAGGAAAATGGAGACACACAAGTTATATGCATACAACCATCATTTCTATCAATGGTATAGTTACGAGGCTTTGTTTTAACAAGTTTCCAATTTTTTGTTCGTTCATTGTCATTGTTCTTCATTATCCAGTTGTTTACAATTTCACAATCTACTGGATGATGAAATTCCTTTGAACAGTTCCAACAAAATTCATATGGCCATTTACAAGTAACATCATAGGGCCTTGACCCACTTTCATAATTAACCACTTCTACAACATACTCAGAACTAGGTGCTGGACACCATTTGATTTCTTTGTTTCTTTCAGCATAATATCTAACAAAGTATTATCTACACCTTTTTAGATAATGTTCCTCACAATAAATCAATAAATGAAGAACCATTTTTCTTACCAATTGCACATTTACAATATGGTTCAAGACATTTTAGTCTCAGACATTATGCTCCAGCTTGATCCATCCATGCTTGGATCCAGTGTAGCCAACACCCATTACAAAAATAATGCCCACAAGTGCCTTCTCTCATTCCACTAATGCAGTAACTATCACCACAAACACCACAATCCCTCTCTGAATTTGGATCAACCTTTGAAACCCTAGTTTCTAATAGCCCTAAATCTATTCTTATGTCCTTCACATGCCACTCATCAGTCATCTTCTAAAAATTCCATCCTAAGAAGAAAATGATTGATATTTCAGAAAATTGATGAGTGGCATGTGAAGGAGGACATAAGAAGAGAGTAATGGCTATTATAAACTTGGTTTTCAAAGTTTGATTCAAATTCAGAGAGGGAATGTGGTATTTGTAGTGATAGTTACTGCATTAATGGAATGAGAGAAGGCACTTGTGGGCATTATTTTAGTAATTGGTGTTATTTATGCTGGATCCAAGCACGAATGGGTCAAGATGGAGTTGGATGTCATGAGACTAAAATATCTTGAACTATCTTGTAAATGTGCTATTGGTCAAGAAATGGTGCGTTATTTATCAAATTTTTATGAGGAACATTATCTAAAAAGGTATAAACAATACCTTGTTAGAGCTTATGTTGAAAGCAACAAAGAAATCAAATGGTCTCAAGCAACTGGCTAAGTATGATATAGAAGTGGTTAATTATTAAAGTGGGTCAGGGTCCTATGAGGTTACTTGTAAATACCGGTATGAGTTTTGTTGGAACTATTCAGAGGAAGTTCATCGTCTAGTAGATTATGAAATTGTAAACAATTGGATATTGAACAACAATAACAACAAACAAATAGAAAACTAGAATCTTATTAACTCAAAGCCTTGTCCCAAGTGTAATTATGCGATTGAGAAAAATTATGACTTGTGAGTTGCTTTAAGTTTTGTTGGTTGTGGCTTAGGCAATTGGTCCGATCATGCCTCTAATTATGACTTCCATAAGTATTATGATGATAAAGATGAAGAACTAGAAAGAAAGTCAAATTGAAATAGAGATGCCATCAAAAAAGCACTGGAAATGTATGCTCATTATTATGAGTGTTGAAGAGCCAATGAATCTTCAAGAACAAAGGTTTTTTGGATGTGCAAACTATTCAAAATTTTGGATTTCAGAAGTTAAGTATCTCACATTGTTAATCTGATCTTGAACTCCAATTTATAATAGATGCATGGCTGCATATTGTTGAGTGCAGAAGAGTTTAGAAGTGGACATATGCTTATGGATATTTTGTATTATAGAGAGTGAGCATGCTAAGGATAGAGCTAACAAGAATCTCTTTGAACACTTGGAGGCTTATTCAAAATCTTCTTTAGAATGAGTTGATAAGTTTGCTGAGGAGGAATTGAAAGGTTTTATTTCTCATGAAAAGTCTCAACAAGATTTTTTAATTTTTGAATAAATCTTATTGATCTTACAAATGTCACTTGCAATTATTTTAAGAATCTTGTTGAAGCTTTGTAGAAATAACTCAATAATGGATGCTTCTAGCAAAAGGAGATCATGGTTGGAAATTATTTGGGGTAGAGAAAGTATCCATGTTAGTAATTTTGGGCATTCATTATCATGTTTCATGAATTTTAGTTGTACCATGAATATAAAAATGGTGTATTTATAGCTTTATATTTCTACAAGTCTCTATAAGTTATGGAATACCATTCTCCATTGTCATTCAAGTTAAAACAATGGTTTTTTCATTGAGAATATTAATTATAAAGAGTTTGGAGACATTATTTTTATAGAGAAACGCTTCCAATTAGGGAAACAACTTCATCATGTGATTTAGTGGTTGAATTTTGTGTGAGAGAAGGCCCCTTCTATAAACTATAGTAGGGAGTTCCGCACCCTTGGGTGAGGTTGAATGGTAGGTAGTTTGGCTTGGTCGAGCCTCAGGGGGAGCAAAATTGATATGATTCCACATTCATAATAAATGTTTCCTTACTATGGATAGGCCCTAGGGATTATTGATTACTCATTGATCAAACTAGGATCTAAGTGACTACCAATCATTAATCATTTTCCACATGTGGAACCATGCTACTAAGAACAACTATGTGAACCTCAATCCCTAGCATTCAGGGATCATGATCTTCGAATTATCTATCTCCTTCAAATGATCTCTTTTTAAACCATTATAGAGTAAATGAGGGCTCCTACTATCAACTATAGAATGAGGTGGGGGCTAGAAAAAGTATCTTAACCTAGGTGGTGTATGAGACAAATTATCAGTTGTTCCCCACTCTAGAATGGTTGGGGCCTTTATACATATTTTGTTCCTATTAATATGTGGTAACTAATCATGCTATAGGGGCTATGAGTACACACAACAAGACAAATTTTGGTCACTTTGTCAGCCACAGTTTTCCCCCAAAATAAATAACTCTAGTCTAGATATAAATTGGTAATGTGTATTGCTCCAATCTACCTAACATAATCTTAATAGTTCTTACATCATTTGTGTCTCCATCCATGGATTTACTAGATCATAAACCTAGAGTTATTGTGGCTCTAATGTTGTATACTCCATTATTGGTGGTGTGACCTTCTTAGACTGAGTAGATGGTTCATCAATTCTAGATTTTGTGTTGTAAATAATAGAAATAGAAAAATAACGTTTTGTGGATGGTCATGGATCAAAATAAATGGAATGTAGGTCTCAATCTAGAATGTTTGAACTTGTTTTCTAGGGTCTCAATTCTAGTAGAGAGCCTAATCATCATACAAGGTTATTTATGTTTCATGTATGAACAAATAATTGAATACCAATGATTTAGTAATGCCCTATATAGGTAGGTGTGATGTCAAAGAAATGATAGCATCACCGAAAAATAAATTGATAGATGGAACCAACAACAAAGCCAAGGATTAAAAATTGTTCTTTTGGCTTCACATCTACTCAAAATTAGGCTGCATAAAAGTTACACATCAAAGGTGATACACACTTAATCATAAATGCAATAATAAAGCAACAAACTCCAAATTGGAAGATCAAAAATCTTTTGGCTAAGTTCTGGGAGTATGCTATAGAAGTGGTGATTTATGAAAGTGGGTCAGGGTCCTATATGGTTACTTGTAAATGCTGGTATGAGTTTTGCTGGAACTATTCAGAGGAAGTTCATTGTCCAATAGATTGCGAAATTGTAAACAATTGGATATTGAAGATCAATGATGACGAACAAACAGAAAACTAGAAGCTTGTTAACACAAAGCCTTGTCCCGAGTGTAATTCTGTGACTGAGAAAAATGATGGCTACATGCATGTGGCTTGTGTGTTGCTTTGAGTTTTCCTGGTTGTGGCTTAGGCAACCGGTCTGATCATGCCTCTAATTATGACTTCCATAAGTATTATGATGATAAATATGAAGAACTAGAAATAAAGTCAAACTAAAATAGTGATGCCATCAAAAAACCATTGGAAATGTATGTCCATTATTATGAGCACTGAGCAACCAATGAATATTCTAGAACAAAAGATTTGTTGGATATGCAAACTATTCAAAATTCTAGATTTCATAAGTTAAGCATCTCACACTGTCAATTTGATCTTGAACTCCAATTTATAATAGATGCTATAGATTGTTGAGTACAAAAGTGTTTAGAAGTGGACATATGCTTATGGATAATATCTTCTAGAGAGTGAGCATGCTAAGGATAGAGCTAAAAAGGATCTCTTTGACTTAGTTAACAAGAATCCCTTTAAACACTTGCAGGCTTATGCTAAATCTTCTTTAGATCGACTTCATGAGTGTGCTGAGGAGGAATTCAAAGGTTTTATTTCTCATGAAAAGTCTCAACAAGATTTTTTTGATCTTCAAATAAATCCTAAAGCTTATTGATCTTACAAATGTCATTGGCAATTATTTTAATAATCTTGTTGAAGATTTGGACAAATGACTCCGTAATGAATGCTTCTAGCAAAAGGAGATCATGGTGGGAGATTATTTGGGGTAGAGAAAGTAGCCATGTTAGTAATTTTGGACATTCATTATTATGTTTCATGTTTCATGATTTTTTGTTGTACTATGAATATAAAAATGGTGTAGTTATTGCTTGATATTTGTACAAGTCTCTCTGATGTATGTCAATACCATTCTCCATTGTCATTCAAGTTACAACGGTGGTTGTTTCATTGAGAATATTAATTATAAAGAGTTTGGAGATATTGTTTTTACTCAAAATATTATTTAGATTACATATTTTAAATGTATTTATTAGAAGGGATACCATTTTTGAAAGATTTATTATATTTATGTAAGAGATGTCATTTTTAAGCCAATATAAGTACATAGAAAGTGATATCACTTTATATCTTTTAAATAAATGCATTGAAGATATCTAATTTTTTTTTAATGACATAATTATACTAAATATATATATTTAAATGAAAGTTATTTAACAATTAATATATAAATATATATAAGATATATAAATATTAAAATGATATCATTATATTCTATTTTTTAAAAAATAGAATATAATGTTAAAATATATATTTTAAATATTTAATACTTTATATATAATTAAATAATGTTTATTTGAATAGAATATAATGTTATGTATGTATGTATGTATGTATGTATGTATGCATGCATGTATGGAAATACTATAAAGCAAGTGGGGTGGGAGAAATGGTTGGGAAACATAATGGCTATGGACCAAAATAGGTTTTGGTTTTTCAAATGCAACTAGTATGAGAGGTGGAAAACTTAGTCTAAAGAACTTCTAATGGAGGTATGATTAAGTTTAGAGCTAAGACTTTCAAAAGGTGGTGAAATGAAGCTTGTACTCAAAAGGGTGGACAGAAAACATGATTAAATGGAAAAACAACAGTATGGTAGAAAATGAGGAATGCTAGAGGAGGGTTTGGAGGATAAATATTTCAAAGCAATAAGGGTGGTGATAGAGGGTTTAAAGGGAAAGACTTAGAAATGGTTCAATACTGTGGAAAAGGTATTCAAAGAGGTAATGGGGAAAGGAGGAGAGGGAAAAATGACATAAAATGATGAGGGGAATGGAGATTGAAGGCTTGGAATGGTGGTAGGGTGAGGTAGGAAGGGATCTCTCTAAATACTTCAAAAAAATAATTTTATATCCATGAAATGCCAAAAAAAATGCTTGCCTAGCTTGAAACCATGGATATCAACTACCTAGCTTTGGTAAACGAGTTACAATAATGTATAGGAACAAGTTAAAAAATACTAGACACCTTGGGCTCAAATCTAGCTTTGTCTAGGAATTTTTGAAATAAGGTTGCATTGTCATACATGAGAAGAATTAAAAAACTTTAATGCTAATCTAAAATTTCACTTTTTCTATGTTAAAATGAGGCAAAGATGGCTAAACTTTATTATAAACTTACTTTGAGATTTTGGGGATGGGAACTTGATAGGTGGGAAGTCCTAGCAGTTAATTATCTTGGATGTGAAACTTTTGGAAAGAGGATAAAAAGACAAGGTGTCTAACCTATTGGGTGGTGAACTATGGGTGGTGTCTGTGAATAAAATTAAGCTCAATTTTCCTAGGGGACCTTGAGCTCAGAGGGGGACATCTAGGGATAGGTGTACACATTGATTATTTGCTCCTTTATACATGTTTTAGGAATGGGAAAGGTGGGGATTACACATATGAAGGACTAGGCTCAACGACTTAAGACTTAACAAGGGGTAAAGGGGTCAAAACAATGGGAAAACTAAATGAAGGCTTAGGACATAGGATGGAGACAAAAACTAAATGAAAAACATCACTTAGGAACACTAAAGAAGCTTAGGGTACGACATTAGAAAGGATAATAAACATGGCTATGGATGACAAAAAAGGGTCAATACATCATAAAGAGAACACACATGGGCTAGGGGCTAAAATGGATGAAAAATGCTATAAGGGTATGCAAATCCCATTATTGTAAGTCACAATCATGGAAATAGGTATGCGAAATAGCTATGCATGGTAGGTAGGTAATGAGGATGATCTTATTGGTGCCACATGGTTGGAAGGCAAAGAGTTGGGTAATTGGATGGTAAAATAGTTGTAGGTTGGATATTGCTATTCTAAGGCCATTTTCGTCTTCTACCATAGTAGAGAGAGTAGAGAGCGGTGTTTACATGGACATTCTATTGCTAGGAAGTCAATCCTCCATTCTCCCAAGATAATTAAGTATTTTAACAGGAAAAATGAGGCAGAAGGGAGGAGTTACAGTTTTGGGCTTAGTTCATTTAGTTGACCAAGAAAAAAGGGGAGCTAGGTCATTGTAGGTGTAAGACTAGTTTTTGTGATAGCTTGACACAACTATATCCACTAGATGAAGGGTAAAGAAAGCATAGATTAGTTGAGGAGATAGAGAGAGCTTTTTGTGTCCTAGGGAAGTGATAGTCCTTGGAGCCCATCAAAGGTTCCTTTGTTAGTTGATAGTAGAGATGAATCATGCTATGAGGTGCAATGTTAGGTCATACATTTCTAGATGACTTGGTTCATACCATTTGATTTCTTCTTTTTTTTCAACATAAGATCTAGCAAGGTATTGTCAATACCTTTTTAGATAATGTTCCTCGCAATAAATCAATAAATGAAGCACCATTTTTTTTACCAATAACACATTTACTAGATGGTTCAAGACATTTTAGGCTTAGACATTCTACTCTAGCTTGATCCATCCATGCTTGGACCTAGTGTAGCCAAAACCCATTACAAAAATAATGCCCACAAAAACCTTCTCTCATTTTACTAATGCAGTAACTATCACCACAAACACCACAGTCCCTCTCTAAATTTGGATCAACCTTTGAAATGCTAGTTTCTTATAGCCCTAAATCTCTTCTTATGTCCTCCTTCATAAGCCACTCATCAATCATCTTCTCAAAATTCCATCCTAAGAAGAAAATGATTGATATTTTAGGAAATTGATGAGTGGCGTGTGAAGGACAACATAAGAAGAGAGTAATGGCTATTATAAACTTGGGTTTCAAAGGTTAATCCAAATTTAGAGAGGGAATGTGGTGTTTGTGGTGATAGTTACTATATTAAGGGAATGAGAGCAGGCACTTGTGGGCATTATTTTTGTAATTGGTGTTAGCTACACTAGATACAAGCATGGATGGATCAAGTTGGAGTTGGATGTCTTGAGACTAAAATATCTTGAATCATCTTGTAAATGTGCTATTGGTCAAGAAATGGTGCCTTATTTATCATTTTTTTATGAGGAACATTGTCTAAATAGGTATAAACAATACCTTGTTAGATCTTATGTTGAAAGAAACAAAGAAATCAAATCATGTCAAACAACTGGCTGAGTATGATATAGAAGTGGTTAATTATTAAAGTGGGTCAGGGTCCTATGAGGTTACTTGTAAATGTTGGTATGAGTTTTGTTGGAACTGTTCATAGGAAGTTCATCATCCAGTAGATTGTGAAATTGTAAACAACTGGATATTCAGGAACAATAAAAATGAACAAATAGAAAACTGGAAGCTTGTTAACACAAAGCCTTGTCCCAAGTGTAATTCTGTGATTGAGAAAAATGATGGCTGCATGCATATGACTTGTGAGTTACTTTAAGTTTTGCTGGTTGTGGCTTAGGCAACTAGTCTGATCATGACTCTTATTATGATTTCCATAAGTATTATGATGATAAAGATGAAGAACTAGAAAGAAAGTCAAACCGAAATAGAGATGCAATCAAAAAATCCTTGGAAATGTATGCCCATTATTATGAGCACTGAAGAGCCAATGAATCTTCCAGAGCAAATACTTTATTGGATGTGCAAACTATTCAAAATTTTGGATTTTAGAAGTTAAGCATCTTACTTTGTTAATCTGATCTTGAACTCCAATTTATAATAGATGCATGGTTGCTATTGTTGAGTACAGAAGAGTTTAGAAGTGGACATATGCTTATGGATATTATATTGTAGAGAGTGAGCATGCTAAGGATAGAGCTAACAAGAATCTCTTTGAACACTTGGAGGCTTATTCAGAATCTTCTTTAGAATGACTTGATGAGTATGCTAAGGAAGAATTGAAAGGTTTTATTTCTCATGAAAAGTCTCAACAAGATTTTTTGTTTATTTTAGAATAAAGCTTATTGATCTTACAAATCTCACTCACAATTGTTTTAAGAATCATGTTGAAGCTTTGTAGAAATGACTCAGTAATGGATGCTTCCAGCAAAAGGAGATCATGGTGGGAAATTATTTGGGGTAGAGAAAGTAGCCATGTTAGTATTTTTGGGCATTCATTATCATGTTTCATGTTTTAGGAATTTTAGTTGTACCATGAATATAAAAATGGTGTAGTTATTGCTTGATATTTCTACAAGTCTCTATAAGGTATGGAATACCATTCTCCATTGTCATTCAAGTTACAACAATGGTTGTTTCATTGAGAATATTATAAAGAGTTTGGAGACATTATTTTTATAGAGAAATATATTTATATCATAGCTTGCATATTTTTAGAGATATTTATTCCCAAAACCTCCTTTGACTTCCACAACTTGATATCTCAAGAGTGAACTTCTCAAGGTCCATCTTCAACCCTTCTTTAGACATTAAAAAACCTAGATATACTAGTTCCCTTTGCATAAAACTGCATTTATCCATGTTTACCAATATCTTTTTTTCTTCTAACCTGTGCAAAACTACCTTAAGGTGTAGTAGGTATTCCTATTTTGTTTTACTAAAAATCATAATGTCATCCAAATAAACAGTAACAAACTTTCAAAGAAAAGGCTTCATTACCTCATCCATCAATCCCATAAAGGTACTAAGTGCATTTGTCAACCCAAATGGCATCACTAGCCACTCATACAGTCCATCTTTGGTCTTGAATGCTATCTTCCATTCATCCCCCTCTCTAATTCTGATTTGGTAGTATCCACTCTTCAAATCAATCCTGTTGAAGTACATTGCTCCACTCAAACAGTCCATCAAGTCATCCATACAAGGCAATGGAAACCTGTACTTAATGGTTATCTTATTTATAGCCCTTGAATTAGTGCACATTTTATATTTCACATCTTTCTTAGGTTCAAGTACAATAGGTAAAACACATTGACTAAGGCTTTTTCTAATCAGCCCCTTACCCAAATGCTCTTGCATTTGCCTATTCACCTCTTCATTTTCTATAGGTGTCATTCTATATGGTGCCTTATTTGGTAGGCTTGCACTCGGTATCAAGTTGATGCAATGACTTATGCTTCTAGTTGGAGTTAATCCATTAGGTAAGTCCTTCATTAGAATGTCATTGAATTCATTCATAATTTCTTGGACTTTTGTGGGAACTTCTACCCCTTTCTCTGTTGTCATAATTTTTGCAACTTGAGGTGGGAAGGCATAACATACGTTCTCCTTTCTAGTTTCCCTTAGGAACTATTTTCCACTCACTAGCTAAACTATATTGGTTTTCTCAACTTCCTCATCCTTATCTTTGTAATGTCCCTTACCTAATTTTCCCTAGAAAATTCAAATGCCACAAGTTAGGGTTAGGGTTTTGGAATTACCATTTAGAGTATCTTCAAACTCCATTATACTTGTGATCTAATTTTGTAATCATGAGATAGGAAGACACATATACAAAATATAGATATACCAATATACCTCTTTGAATATTAGTTTTAGATAAGATTTTCCTTACATTCAAATTCATAAAAATTATTCATATAGAAAGATCATCTATTTATTACTATGTAGTTAACTTAGTTTATTCACTCAACTCAGTCATAGAAAGGGATGATGATGAGAAGCATGGTAGGGCATAGACTATCAACAATACCTCCATCTAGGCCCATTAGGGAGGCATGGTAGGGTGTTGCTTAGTTCTCTCTTCACATAGTCCCTAGGAGGACTTGGCACAATATAGTATGTCAACAAGGCCTCCATGCAGGTCCCTCAGGGAGGCAAGGAAGGGGTGCTAATCAGTCCTTCCTCCAAATAGGCCCTTAGTGTGGCATGGCAAGGTTCCCTCAATATAGTCCCCTCAACATTCTTCTAGAACTGGTGAGTCTTATATATATATATATATACACAATAATGATATAAATAAATCAATCAATAGTCAACGATCTGACCCATTATATTTATTCAATAATGTTTAGCAATATATCCCTTTGATGTCTTAACAGTCTATATGACTCTATATATATACAACCTTCTGCAGATCCAATGTCTGCTCTTTAATTAATAAATATTATTCCTTATGCTTGATTGCTTGTAGATTTGATAAATGACAACTGTTGTATATCATATTATTTATTCTCTACTAATGTATTTCTATTGTTGGATGCCCTTCAATGTTTTATGATTCTTCTTTTATATCTTCCTATCCTTCCATAGAAGACATCTCCTTTCACTTAGGACATACCCTTTCCATTATGGTCATTGCCTTTCAAGAATAGTTGCTTCCTTTTAATAATAATTGCTGCCTCTTATAAATTAGATCCCTTCTTTTGATATGAATCATGCCCTTTAAACATACAAGATAATGAGAAGACAACCATATTGTGTGGTCGCCCATATAATAAGGTCAGCCACATTGGAGGTCGGCCCAACTAATAAGTTTTATATTTTGAATTTTGATTTCAAATAAATGGCACCAAGGGAGATATGGGTCGACCATACTAGGAATAATTTAATTCTTTAATCTTAAATCCTTCTTCTTTATAATGTCCTTAGTGGAAAATTACAATCTACCCTGCCTAAGATTTATTGTCTTCAAGCAATTACATACTAAGATGCTCTATCCATCCTTAAAAGTGTGAAGGCAATTTATGGTCCAATATTCTTCTGGTGTATCTACTATTTCCCAATATCTCTCAACAACAAACCTTGAGTTAGTAATGGGTAAGGTCCCTGACTTAAGACAAGTTTTCTCTTATCTCAGTGAGAAAAAAAACCAAGTTTTGCACATGGATATCCTTTGAGTCCAAAAAGGAAAGTGAACTCTTGATATATTATGATGTGACTTAGAAGCATTATACACATCTATGACCTCAAATGAAATGTTCTTTGATATGATCCATGGACTGTCATCTGTATTTTAACATTCTCATGATGTTCAAGTCTCCTAGAAGGAATTGTTAGCAACGAGGATAATGATATTCTTAGGAGAATCATTTTCCACTAAAGTAACAAGGGAGAATATTGTTATAAGAAGATCATAGTCCTAGATTCAACCTTACTATCATAAAGTTAATAGGACAGTCAATAGTTAGAAGATTGTTATAGAAATTATCCTATCACCTCTTAAATCCTATTATATCACTCAAGGGATACAAGTTCCACATTAGTTTATAGGTAGACATAACATGATTAGTTAACTATGTGTCAAATGGAGTTTTATTAAACTAGTTCTAAAGTTAGACCGAGTGTTGTCAAGTCTATGAGCGGAGATATTCACTACTCATTGCTGCAAATTATCTATCTTTTTCAGATTTGACCTATCCAAAACCAAAACCATACAAGTTCCAATAGACATTGTTTTTTTTGTATGAATTTTAGTATAAATGTTAAACATAAGTTGCTTAGACTTGGCAATCACGGGTTAAAGATTTCTTAAAGTCACAAAGTTCTTTTGACTCAAAACCCTTGTACTACTGGCTACCAAATGCCAATGATTTAGCCTAATGAGAAAGAAAAATTTCCAACTATAAAATTCATAACTGAAAGGTTGTATCATGATATTACATGTGTTTCTAGCAAACTATGTAAAAATCAAGCATCCCTTATTTTGTGTCATACTAAACACGGTTGCCAACATTAGAAGTTACCATTTTTAAATTACCACTTGGTCTAGCATAGGTGATACCATTATCAACATCATCTTTTCATATTTCAGGCATAACATTGTTACCATTTTTTACCATAGCTCAAAATTGGCTAAGCTAATGTGACAAGTTCATTTTTTGAGTCAAGGTTAACATTCTTCTATTATGAATTATTTGCATAGTTTATTGTGTTGCAGTGTTAAATGTAGTTCAGTTGTTCAAAAGAGGAAAAGATTTTCATATCATTCATTGCATTACAAAACATTCACATAAGACATAAGTATTTCATTCACCATAATGATTATTCATTTACAAGTTGAAATAGATAAAAGGATAAACATTGCATTGAAAGAAGTAATGATATAGCAAATGTCCAATGCAAGCCATGGGTATAGTTGAACAAATGCAAGTATAAAGAAAATGCTATGCATCTAAGGATAAGAAGGAGAATATCATAGCCATCATTGCCTTGAAGGTCTTTAATCTTCAAAGTTGTCTGCTGCCCTGGTCCTGATCTCTGATGAGAACCTGGAAAAGTTGGAAAAGGTATGCAAAGAGCTAATAGGGAATGGAGGAGAGGGAGAAATGACATAAAATGATGACGGGAATGGAGATTGAAGGCTTGGAATGCTGGTCGGGTGAGGTAGGAAGGGATCTCTCTAAATACTTCAAAAAGGTAATTTTATATCCATGAAATACCATAAAAATAAAATGCTTACCTAGCTTGAGACCATGGAAATCAATTGCATAGCTTTGGTAAATGAGTTACAATAATATATAGGAGCAAGTTAAAAAATATTGGACACCTTGGGCTCAAATCTAGCTTTGTCTAGGAATTTTTGAAATAATGTTGCTAATCTAAGATTTCACTTTAATGCTAATCTAAGATTTCACTTTTTCTATATTAAAATGAGGCAAAGGTGGCTAAAATTTATTATAGACTTCGTTTGATATTTTAGGGGATGGGAACTCGATAGGTGGAAAGTCCTAGTAGTTAATTATCTTGGATGTGAAGTTTTTGGAATGAGGATAAAAGGACAAGGCATCTAACCTATTGGGTGGTCAACTATGGGTGGTGTCTATGAAAATGCTCATATTTTATTAAGATATGACAATGCAAAGTTGACAACTCTTAGTAGTTTACAATTGTTCATTGGACAAGCATATTAGCGGTTTGCAAGGCTTCACTCATGGAGGATTTGACCATGTAAACAAATTTATACCATGTTATTAAGTTGATAAAAACTTATACCATGTTAAATGAATTCCTTTATAGAAAGGTTGTATTAATAGAAATATTGAAACATTTTTTTAAAGGATACGACTAGATATGGTGAGTCTCTCTATAGAAAGATGTGACACTAATTAACCATGTTAATATTATTGACATTGCATATAATGTATTTACATAACTTTGATCATTTGAAATAATTTCATAAATAATAGGATATTAAAAGGAAACCATTTCATATCAAAAAGAAAATTTCATTATGAGGTGTCACGATTTCAAATTAGCAACCAACTCTAAGAAGAAGCTTGCTTCTTTTTTAATGTATTCATAGGAATAAGTGTTAGGATAATGTGCCATTAACCTTGTAAATCCCAAAATTGTATTTATTCCATTTTATTATTTCTAATTTCTAATTACCCATAAGGGAATGAGTTAGTTTCACTGACCGCAGTAATTATTTATTACAAGGCAGGTTGTAGAGTTACATTTACGAAATATTGCATCATGGTAAAGGTAAATAGGTTATTTGGGCAAATCTAGGTGCCACCTCTTGGAATATGCTATTTTAGGCATGTGTCATACATTGTTAGAGAATCTATGACAATGACAAATTGTCATAAGATTCTATGACAATTATGACAGCAATAATGACAGTGTAAGAGGTATTTTTAGCCCCAAGCGCACATGCATGCAACATGCATTATGACAAGTATAAGAGGTGTGTAAGAGGGCATTAATATCTTGATTGCATGCAAGATTCCTTTGTTGGTGTTGGGATTCCCAACTTGGATGCCCATTTTGGGTTGCTTCACTATTTAGTGATACATTTGTAAAGTGTTGTCAAGTTTTCGTAGTTTCATACTTGCACAGGTGCTACCGAAATGCTGTCAAGTTGAAGATTGAAGGGAAGATTTATGTAGTTGATGTATTATACACTCTTTCGTAGATTAATACAAACTTGGGCCTTTTTCTTATGTGGAGTTTCTTACCTGAAAGGGTTTTCTCCATGTTAAACATTGTGTTGTGTGATAAGCTTTTAGATTTGTTGCTTTTGTGTTGCATAGTTTTATTTTTGTGACATTCTAGACATTAAATATTACCCTGTTAAAAGATCATTACACATATTGTAATAAGATTTCCATTGAATAGTTTTTGCCTTCAGTTTCAAACATTTGGTAGCAGGGCCTAGCTAGCTTTGACTCTTGGGTGGTAGTGTGAATGGTGTTTAGTTGTAGTAAGAGATTTGGTTGTTTGTGTTTGTAGATCTTGAGTTGATATTATGGCTGCATTTGTTACTACACCAACCTCTCGATTGGACATTGAAAAGTTCAACAGAATGGTGTATGAGTTTTGGAAGCTAAAAATGGATGACTTGCTAGAAGGAAGAAACCAGTGCTTGGATGTTGTGGGAGAGAAGAAACCTGACGATGTCTCTCAAGATGAGTGGGATAGACTGGATAACAAGGCATGAGGTACAATCCAATTGTGTCTTGTAGATTTCATCTTTTTAAATGTCATGAATGAAGAGACTACACATACCCTATGGAAGCATTTAAGTGAAATCTATCAAGCCAATCTAAGTATGTAAACAAGCTTTACTTGAAGAGTAAACTCTTTTCTATGAAAATGAAAGAGGATGAATATATTGCAGAGCATTTAAATTCAGATAATTTGTTGTTGAGTCAGTTAGCATCTGTAGATGTTGACGTTACTAAGGAAGATAAATGTATCTTACTCTTCATTCTCTATCTGAGTCTTGGGAAAATGTTATCCTTTCTATCACTGCTAACCTTGCACATCCAAAGTTGGATGCTATTGTTGCAGTTTTGCTGGCATAGGAATTAAGCCAATATAAGTACTTAGAAAATGATATCACTTTATATCTTTTAAATAAATGCATTTAAGATAGCTAAATTAATTTTAATTACATAATTATACTCTATATTTATATTTAAATAAAAGTTATTTTTATTATTTAATATATAAATATATATAAGATATATAAACATTAAAATGATATCATTAGATTCTATTTTTTAAAATAGAATATAATGTGAAAATATATTTTTTAAATATTTAAATACTTTATATAAAATTAATTAATGTTTATTTGAATAGAATATAATATTATGTATGTATGTATGTATGGAAACACTATAAAGAAAGTAGGGTGGGAGAAAGGTTTTGGAAACACAATGGCTCTTGACCAAAATAGGTTTTGGTTTTTCAAATGTGACTAGTGTGAGAGGTGGAAAACTTAGTCTAAAGCACTTCTAATGGAGGTATGATTGGTTTGGAGCTTAGACTTTCAAAAGGTGGTGAAATGAAGCTTATACTCAAAAGGGTGGATGGAAAACATGTCTAAATGGAAAAACAACACTATGGTAGAAAAGGAGGAATGCTAGAGGAGGCTTTGGAGGATAAATATTCCAAAGAAATAAGGCTGGTGATGGAGGGTTTAAAGGGAAAGACTTAGAAATGGTTCAATACAATGGAAGCAGTATGCAAAGAGATAATGGGGAAAGGAGGAGAGGGAGAAATGACATAAAATTATGAGGGGAATGGAGATTGAAGGATTGGAATGCTGGTAGGGTGAGGTAGGAAAGGATCTCTCTAAATACTTCAAAAAAATAATTTTATATCCATGAAATACCATAAAAAGAAAATGATTGCCTAGCTTGAAGCCATGGAAATCAACTACCTAGCTTTGGTAAATGAGCTACAATAATGTATAGGAGCAAGTTAAAAAATATTGGACACCTTGGGCTCAAATCTAGCTTTGTCTAGGAATTTTTGAAATAATGTTGCTAATCTAAGATTTCACTTTTTCTATGTTAAAATGAGGAAAAGGCTTAGCACATAGGATGGAGGCAAAAATTAAATGTAAACCATCACTTAGGAAGGCTAAAGAATCTTAGGGTATGACATTAGAAAGGAGAATAAACATGGCTATGGATGACAAAAAGTGTCAATACATCACAAAAAGAACACACATGGGCTACAGGCTAAAATGGGAAAAAAATGCTATAAGGGTATGCATATCACATTATTATAAGTTACAATCATGGAAATAGGTATGCATGCTAGGTAGGTAATGATGATGATCTTATTGGAGCCACATGGTTTGAAGGCAAAGAGTTGAGTGATTGCATGGTAAAATAGTTGTAGGTTGGTTATTGCTATTCTAATGCCATTTTGGTCTCCTACCATAGTAGAGAGAGTAGAGATTGGTGGTTACATGGATATTTGATTGCTTGGAAGGTAATCCTCCATTCTCCCAAGATAATTAAGTATTTTCATAGGAATAAAGAGGTAGAAGGGAGAAGTTATAGAGTTTTGGGCTTAGTTCATTTGGTTAACCAATAAAAAATGGGAGCTAGGTCATTGTAGGTGTAGGACTAGTGGGTAGAGAAAGCATAGATTAGTTGAGGACCCATAGAGAGCTATGTGTGTCTTGGAGAAGTGATATTCCTCCAAGGCCATTAAAGATTCCTTGGTTAGTTGTTTAGCTAATATATAGTGGCATTAAGGGGAAGATGTACACAAAAACTAAATAGAGCCAAAATATATATTTTTAACTTATAAAGTGTTTTTAAAAATTTAAAATATGTAACTGATGTACTTTTATTAAATGAATGCACATAAAAATTAAATTTAAAATTGTTATGGAGTAAAAAGTGACCTCATGCCTTTTTACCTCCTAGTTTAGCTCCTAGGTCCCTGTGTTTACATAGTGCAAATTAAATACAAATCCCAGAGCAATTTCCCGCTAAACCCATGTCAAATGGGACTTAGGGGCCTCTTCTAATCCTTAATGAAAACCAAATTAGGGCGTTTGGACTTGAGCATCCATGCCCAAGTCTAGCCTAATTTTCCAAGATAAGAACAAATGCATGCCAGCTTGGGCCCTCTCAAAAGGTTTCACTCTATTGGCCTCTTCAATTTAAATTACGAATGTTAGCACAAAAGCATATATAAGCGAGTCTATGACTTCATTTTACACCTAGATGGATAATGTGAACTTGTAATGTTGGACAAAAGAGATTTCAAGGCCTTCACTATGTTTGAGAGCAGAATTACGTTATTATTGTGTTTTTTTCTTTTAGATTTCGCTTCATCAATCAATCTCCTCATGATTTGAAGATCTTCATCTCTGTGAGGGATTCACCTCTAAGGTGACATCAATTTATTTTTCAATCATTTCATTTCATCATTAGATTTAGCCTCTTCCTTCCTTTGCATACACTCTATCTAACAATCATGTTGGAAGACTTGAATATCCTTCTGGGGCTTGACCGAGCCAAGCTCCTAAAACCACAACCCCCAACCCCCTTTCTTTGTGATTACAGGTTACAAGTGTGGGAGTTGGAAAAGTGTAGGTGCAAAGAAGCAGTTTGAAGGATAAGGATTCTAGATTTGGAAGAAATTTTCTTAAATTCTTCCCTCTTGAACTAGGGTTTCTGCATTATCATTCTCTTGATAGGCTTAGACCCAAACTTAGGACCTGGATACAGTCTGACAGATCTCTGTATTCTGAATCTACATAAATTCTATCCTATTGGACATGGGTGCCTGCACTGTAGTCTGCAAAGTTTCCATTTTTGAATACTTAATTTCTGGTATGTTTTTGATCCTCTCTGAGTATCTTCCTACATGGTATCCTATAACATGTTATCTATTTGTACCTAGTCGCACTATAATTAGGGTTTGAGGCATATTTGAACTAGGCTTTGACAAATCTCTCAATCTAATCTATTATTTCCATATCATTCCTGAGTACATAAACATGTAGTTGAGTCCTCATTCATTTGTAGTGACTTGGCTTAGTTTTTGTCCTTGAATGCTATTGTGAAAGGAGGATTTGATTTGATATACTTAAACACCATTCATCCCTCTTCTACATTTTCACATATAATATTTTGGTGAACCTAGAACAATGAGCATTTTGCATCTTTTTGAGTGTTGTAATCATTCCTTGCATTCATTCATATCATATTTATCATCTTGCATTAGAAAATCTTACATACATTTGAAAAAAATTTGAAAAAACAAGCATTTTAGGCTTGCATTAAGGCATAGTTTTGCATAATTTATATTACATATGATAAATAGATTTAATGTTTTGACATTTGCTTCAGATCTGATCCTTATTACAGTAATTGATCATTTCTTCATATCGAATGTTTCATTTTAAAAGTTTCATTTGCTAGGGTTTTACTTAAAAAGTTGTATTTTCATATAACCTATTGATTCTAAAAACTAGGGTTTGTAGTCAAAATTTCATTTTCAGATTTTTCTACTCCTTTTCAACATTCATTCAAATCTGATTTTGAAGTGTAATGTTGGATCATATTGCATACTTTTGCATCCTAGCTTTGAAACTTCCACCTTTTGCAATTACACCTTATGTATTTCAACACTAAGAGTTTTATACACTTTCTTCAAACTTCTTTAATCAAACCTTTAAATCATTCATCTTTCCTTGTTGTGTAGCACTATTTCCATCTTAATTACTTGGTTTTCTATGATATTTATGTATTTTTCTCTTTCAAAACCCAATTTCCTCAAACAAGTGCTTTGGTGTGAAACAGTCTCACATAAATGGCTTCTCATCGCAACAACAATGCTATGGTCTATCCTAGATTTTATAGGAAGAGGAAGACTCCTACCTAAATTAATCTTTACACAACATGAGAAAACAATTTGAATCATTGAGGGACCTCTTTACATCACCATATAGATAACGGGGTACCCTACAAGAGGAGCCCTTATTGATCCTAACTGTATACCTAATGTGGCTACTGAAGATTTCCTCTATGCACATGATTTGATGCAAGAATATTATGAACCCACACACATGATGATTAGAACAAATATTAGATCTTTCCTCCTGGCCTTAGGGAAGATTACCTTATTGATCAAAGTAGCTGATAAAGCCTTGGAACAATCATTCAACATCATTCCTACATCTAACCTATTTGATGTGAAATTAAGCCATCCATGGCTCAAGTCCATGAAAGTGGTCCCCTCTACAATTCATAAATGTCTAAAATTTCCTCACTATGATAGAGTTCATACTATCCACCATAGTAGATGGTAGCCTATGGTTACTCAGAGAAACTTCAATCTCGATTACTTTTGGCCGTAACCTACTGAGCCTCCTCAACAATGATAAGATCAAATCTTCGTGGGATACTAATGATATAAATCAAAGTTGATAAAAAAATTGGCTAGACCTCTTATAGAAAAAATCATAAGTAAAGAGCAACCTACATTGAAACAAACCCATAGACGAAGAGGTAAGGGAGTCTTTATCAAGGTTCCTTTGTCGTCATGCTTACAAGGATAGGGAGATGCCCATAAAGAATAAAACATTTCATTAAAAAAGGTTAATTTATCACAAGATTCCTCCTCTAAGATGTCAAAGACTATTGAGAATCATGAGAATACTTTTGAAAACATCACCAATTAAACACTAAGGATTAGGAAAGCAAGAAAAAGAAGGAGGAGACAAGCCTTAGCTTGACAAGCAACACCTCAATAAGAGAACATTCCACCACCAGACATTGAATCCACTAAAGAAGAGTTAAAGGTTGAAGAGTTAAAGGATGATGATTTAAGTTGGGCAATCTTACCTTATGTACTCATTTCCTCTCACATTCGAGATTGGGAGGAAGATAATTTTATTGATGAAAACCGCTTGTTCAGTTATGTAAATAGGTAAGTATTTAAAACCCTTTTTAGCCACCTTTGTTGTAGCATACCTTTGCTCACTTATGTGGCCTCCTCTTATGTTTTGTGTTCCTCTGTGTTGTGTTATATGTTGTTTAGGTCTCTTTTGATGACCCTTGACACTCTTTTAAAGTCAAGGATACAAGGAGACCACCTCTGTTGTGACCATTCTTCTATTTGTGTCTCCATTATTCTATTCTTCTCTCCTCTATTTTATTGTTGTGTGTTGTGCCTTAGGGGCATAGCATTGCAAAAGATGCCTTGGGGGCATCCTCGTACGTGGTGTTCCTAAAGAACTTGGTTCTCCTCTCTCATTTTTATTGTTTACATTCTTCAATGATTCTACCTAGTTGGTGGATGATGAAAACAAATAAATATTGATAAGGACCGTGTGTCCCTTCAGCAAATTAGCAAAAATGGACCAAGTCCATATATGAAGATGGGGTTGATATATATTCGACACTTGACTAGTAAAATCACTCCATGTGATGTGTCATTTCATAAAAAACCTTTGCAATACTCTCAATCTACTTCAACACACTTTGGATGGTTTTATATCTAACCTTGTTGTTATGCTCAGTTCTATGATATCTGCAGTATATCCCAATGGCTATACTTGGTTCTGAAGCTACAAGTGTAGCCTTGGTCTTTGATATGATCTAATATATGATTTATACATAGCTTTCATGATTTGATTTGGTTGTTATCTTAGACTAGGATATTTTAGCCCAAGTTTATATCTTGTTGATTATCTTAGCAAATAATATCAATGTGTTTGTGGGAACATTCGGCAAAAGTGACACATGTCACCTTTGGGGGCATGGGCTTTGTAAAAGCTCTTTTTCCCTTGCATGTTTTCAATCTATCTTAATGTGCTTGATACTGGCAAGCGAGATCAACCACATTAAGGTAGGGGCATATATAATGGTATCTGTCTTATTACTTTTACAATAACAAAGCATGTTTGAAAGTCGTCATCGTGAGGCAGGATGGTGTATCTCTTGCACTAGTGCACATCCTTTTATACAAAGTCCTCTATGGAGGCAGGGTGGGTCTTGAGTTATTCACCCTTAAGAATGTCTTTGGTGGTTGTGGTAGCATAGCTCAACTATCAGGTGTGTTTGAAATGTGTTTTAGATAGTGGACTAGTGATGAACTCCTCCTTATTGCTCATGTTTGTCATGTATAAGACGTATAGTGTATCTATGGCATACTATGCAGCGCTTGTGTATTTTCTATGTCTTCATTGTGTGTCTTTTGTGTCTTCCCCTAAGTGTGGTCTAAATGTGCATAATGATGAGCTCCCTCCACACTTGGGTTTTTGTTTGGCATGTCTCCCCTGATGTGGTCTAAAGGCATGTAGCGATGACCTCCCTCCACATTTTGGGTCTTTTTTTTGTGTTCTTGGTAGTCTAAAGGTGTGTAGCAATGCACTCCCTCCGCCCCCTAGTTTAAGATTTACTTTACTTGTTAAATCAATGTGTACTTTATCTATTGTGTGACTACTCTCATGTCTTCTTCGTGTATTGCATGCCTCCATTGTATTCTTTGTGTTTTGTGTGCTTCTTACTATCTTCTTTGTGTCTTGCATGTCTTTCATGTGTTGTCTAGTGCTTACCTAGGATTGGGGGCTAGAAATAGTCCTTTAAGCTTTGGGTATGCCTTAGCTCTATGTGCTTAGCGTGTTTGATGTGTTTTATGTGCTTTAACTGTTCATTAATACATATATTGAATCATAAGATCATACATACATTAAAGTGGGGGCTAGTAAAAAGTGGTCTCATGCCATTTTACCTCCTAGTTTAGCTACTAGGTCCCCATGTTTACATTATGCAAATTAAATACTAATCCTGGAGCAATTTCCCCCGAAACCCATGTCAAATGGGACTTAGGGGCTTGTTCTAATCATTAATCAAGACCAAATTAGGGCCTTGGGACTTGTGTACCCATGTCCAAGTCCAGCCTAATTTACCGGGATAAAAACAAATACATGTTGGCTTGGGCCCTCTTAAAAGGTTTCCCTCTGTTAGCCTCTTCAATTTAAATTATGAATGTTTGCGAGAAAGCATATATAAGTGATTTTATGACTTCATTTTACAGCTAGATGGATAATGTAAACTTGTGATAGCTGAGCAAAGAGATTTCAAGGCCTTCATTGTGTTTCAGAGTTGAATTGTGTTGTTATTATGTTTGCTTGTTACAGATTTGGCTTCATCGATCAATCTCCTCATGATTTGAAGGATCTTCATCTCTGTGAGGGATTCAACTCTAAGGTAACATCAATTTATGTTTCAATCATTTTATTTCATCATTGGATTTGGCATCTTCCCTCCTTGGGCATGCACTCTATCTAACAATGGTGTTGGAATACTTGAATGTTCTTTCAAAGCTTGACCGAGGAAAGCTCCTAAACACCACAACCCTTGACCCCCTTTCTTTGTGATTGTAGATTACAGGTGCGGGAGATGGAAAAGTGTAAGTGTAGAGAAGTACTTTGAAGCATAAGGATTCTAGATCTAGAAGAAATTTGTTGATATTCCTCCCTCCTGGACTAGGTTGCCTGCACCATCATCCTCCTGATAGGCTTGACCCTGAAATTAGGACCTAGATACAGTCTGACACATCTCTCAGTTTTGAATCTATAGAAATTCTACCCTATTAAACATGGGTGCCCTCACTGTATTTTGTAAAGTCTCCATTTCTGAAAACTTAACTTCTGGTATGTTTCTGATCCTCCTTAAGTATCTTCCTATATGGTTTCCTGTAACATTTTATCTATTTGTACCTGATTGCACTATAATTAGGGTTT
The DNA here is from genome assembly GCA_027924645.1 of Cunninghamia lanceolata. NCBI lineage: Eukaryota > Viridiplantae > Streptophyta > Pinopsida > Cupressales > Cupressaceae > Cunninghamia > Cunninghamia lanceolata. The sequence goes on along the minus strand of BSBN01001237.1, from coordinate 1,762,344 downwards.
GAGGCATATTCAAACTAGGGTTTGACAAATTTCTCAATCTAATCTATTCTTTCTATATCATACCTGAGCACATAAACCTGTAATTGAGTTCTCATTGATCTGTAGTGTCTTGGCTCAATTTTTATCATCGAATGTTATTGTGAAAGGAGGGTTTGATTTGATATACTTAAACACCATTCATCCCTCTTCTACATTTTCACACATAACAAAAATATATAATTGACATAGATTTACTAACATACCTATCTTTAGAATAATCTATCTAAAAATAAAGAGTCTTAAACTAATATTTGTGCATTATATTTTATAGATTCTACTATACAATCATTAATTTTCTTTTCTTTTCTACATAATGAAATTTAATTTATTTCTTTTTTACTCACTGATGTATACCATTGTTATATCCATGGTACAACTAAAATTCATCAAAAATAAAACATGGTAACGAATGCCCAAACATACTAAAATGGCTACTTTCTCTACTCCAAATAATCTACCTTCTCTACCCCAAAGAATCTCCCACCATGGTCTCTCTTTTCATTGCTTCCATATCATCCATTATCGAGTCATTTCTCCAAATCTTCAACAAGATTCTTAAAATAATTGTCAATGATATTTGTAAGATCAATAAGATTTACGAAAATCAAGAAAATCTTGTTGAGACTTTTCATGAGAAATAAAACCTTTCAATTCTGTGCACACTCATAAAGTCATTTTAAAGAAGATTCTGCATAAGACTGCAAGTGTTCAAAGAGATTCATGTTAGCTCTATCCTTAGCATGCTCACTATTTGTAATATAATATCCATAAGCATATGTTTACTTCAAAACTCTTTTGCATTCAACATTCTGTAGCCATGCATCTATTATAGATTGGAGTTTAAGATCAAATTGACAGTGTTAGATGCTTAACTTCTGAAACCCAAAATTCTAAATAGTCTGCATATCCAACAAAGCCTTTGTTCTCGAAGATTCATTGGATTCCCAACTCATAATAATGGATATACATTTCCAAGGCTTTTTTGAAGGCCTCTCTAGTTTAGTTTTCCTTTCTTTGTAGTTCTCCATCTTTATCATCATAATACTTATTGCAGTCATAATTATAGGCATGATCGGACTAGTTTCCAAGGTGCAACGAGAAAAACTCAAAGCAACATGGAGACACACAAATCATATGCATGAAGCCATCATTTTTATTAATGGCATAATTACACTTGGGGCAAGTCTTTATGTTCACAAGATTCCAATTCTATGTTTTTTCATTGTCATTGTTCTTCAATATCAAGTTGTTTACAATTTCACAATCTACTGGATGATGAACTTCCTCTTAATATTTCTAAAAACTCATATCGTCACTTACAAGTAACCTTATAGGACCTTGACCCACTTTCATAATTAACCACTTCTACATCATACTCACAACCAAGTGCTGGACACCATTTGATTTATTTTCTCTTTTCAACATAAGATGTAACAAGGTATTGTATGTACCTTTTTAGATAATGTTCATCGCAATAAATCAATGAACAAAGCACCATTTTTTTACCAATAGCACATTTACAAGATGGTTCAAGACAATTTAGTCTCAAACATCCTACTCTAGCTTGATCCATTCATGGTTGGATCGAGAATAGTCAACACCCATTACCAAAATAATGCCCACAAGTGCCTTATCTCATTCCACTAATGCACTAACTATCACCAGAAACACCACAGCTCCTCTCTGAATTTGGATCAACCTTTGAAACCCTAGTTTCTAATAGCCCTAAATCTCTTCTTATGTCCTCCTCCTTCATAAGACACTCATTAATCATCTTCTAAAAACTCCATCTGAAGAAGAAGATGATTGATATTTGAGGAAATTGATGAGTGGCTTGTGAAGGAGGACATAAGAAGAGAGTAATGGTTAGTAGAAACTAGTGTTTCAAAGGTTGATCTAAATTCAGAGACAGAATGTGGTGTTTGTGCTAATAGTTACTGCATTAGTGGAGGAACATTATCTAAAAAGTACAAACTGCTATGCCTTTAATATTGGTGTACACAGGGTTATGAATAGTCAGCTTGTGGCTATCTTAACTCCTAATTTAGTCATGTTATCATTATTATATTATTATTTAGTTAGATAGGCTGGACTGGGTATTATATAGGGGTGTGTCTATTCATCCTAAGCATAATTAGGTATATATAGGAGGATGTGAGTCTTATTTCATCATCATGTTGTGAAGTGTGTTCTCATTGGAGATATTTGGAGGTTGCCCCCTCAAAGTGGCCTGTTATTCTCAGTTATTATCAAGTATTTGAAGAATATTTCATATCATCTTCTTCCATTGTGCAAGTTATTTCATTACAAGTGGTATCAGAGCATGATCTTGGCACCGTAGAGGCAAAACAATTTCTCAACATTGGAGGTGATTTTGGGAAGACCATAACTTTCATATTTTAGTATTTTTTTTAAAGATTTTTAAAGGGTTTTGGAAGACCATATTAAAGAAGCTACAGTCCATATTTTAGAGGAATTAGAGTAGATTTGAGTGAATTATTGTAGAATTATGATTTCTACACAATTTATTTTAGATCTACATATCTCTCACATCTTGCTGAATTGGAGTATAATTTTTATTGGTTTTTTGAAGACATAATAGTGGAGACTACAGTCCAAAGCTTAGAGAAATTGAAATAAAATAAGCAAGTTATTGCAAAATTAGGGTTTCCAACAAATTCGCTCTCAAGGCAGCAAATTTGCTAATTTTTTGGATTTTTTTTGGGTAAGTGGTATCTTGGCCCTAGTAAGTTACAGTAAAATTTTTAGAGAATTTGCATTTCATTGTGTGATTTATTTCAATAATATTGGTTTCCATCATGACGGGGCTTGCAACAAGAGGCAAAAAGAATGCTGCCACACCGGGGAAATCCTTTGATAAGGATGGGGAAACAATAGAGGATAGTAATCTCAATGAGGAAATAAGTTCAAGGAAGAGGTTAAGAGGGATATGTGTGACCTAAGAGGAGATATATCAGATATAGGAAGCATGTTAAGCGCCTATATGAATGAACTAAGAAAGGAGTTCTCAAGCAACCAAGGTGAAACCTTCAAGTCAGCTAATAATGACACAAATTTTAATACTCCTATGGGATCTAGGAATTTTTTTCCAAAGGTTGATATGTGCAAGTTAGATGGTAAGGATCCTCTAACATGGATAAACCAAATAGAGAATTTTTTTGAAGTACATCAAATCCCATATGGACAAAAGATCACGATGGCTTCTCTATATCTAGAACCAGATCAATTCATTTTGTATCGTTGGTTTTGTACTCATCAGAGGAAAAAGGGTCTCACCCTCTCATGGTCAATTTTTATAGAAGAATTCCAAGCACAATATAGCAATAGTGTGACAAACAACTTCTTCAGCCAGCTTGCTAAACTTCAACAAACAGGATCAATTAAGGATTATATTCAAAAATTACAAAATCTATCCTTAAGAGTGGATACAATTATAGAGGATAACTTAAATGATTTATTCTTGGGTGGTCTCAAGGATCACATTCAACATGAGGTACGCATGTTTAGTCCTAGCTCAGTAAATGAGTCTTTTATCTTGGCACATAGGGTAGAGGAGAAGTATTTGATTTCTAGAAAGCAAGGGGCTAATGTGACAAGAGAGAAAGGATATTCAACACCTTCTCTTCCTCAACCTACTAGGTTGACTCCACAACAAATTGAGGAGAAAAGAAAAAAAGGGTTGTGTTTCAATTGTGATAGCAAATACAATCGAGGACATAAATGTAGTGAAAAGAAATTGTTCTATATTGAAGGTCCAAGTTAGGAAGAAGAGGAGGAACCCATATTAAAGGAGGATAGGGAGTCAAGTGAGGAATCACTTGATTCTCAACCAATCATTTCTTGTCATGCACTCTCAGGTTTCAGTGCACCATAAACTCTCAAGGTAGTGGGTTTCTTAAAGAAACAGAAAGTAACAGTGTTGATCGACTCAGGTAGTACTCATAATTTCATCAACAAAAAGTTGGCAACTCATCTAAATTGTTTTATATATCCAGCCCTAGAGTTTCAGGTTTTGATTGCAGATAAGGGTACAGTTAGTTGTTTAGGGAAGTGTCATAGCATTAAATTATCCATGGGAGATTATCAACTTGATACCCCAATGTATACGATATCCATGGGTACAGCAAATATTGTTTTGGGAGTACAATGGCTTACTACATTGGGAACAATTGAGATGAACTTCCAAGAACTATTCATGAGATTTTAATAAGAAGAAAAGGTAGTGGAGCTAAAGGGGTTGAAGGCAAAATCCCCACAGATGGTAAGGTCTCATCAAATGCAAAAGTTGCTTAAGAAAGGAGTGGATGGATTTGTGGCCTAGCTATGTTCATTAGAAGTCTCTCAATCTAATGCTCCTACTCATCTAGATTTACAAGCAATAATTGATCGTCACTCAGTGGTTCTTGGAGATATGCCTAAAGGACTTCCTCCTAAGAGGGATCATGACCATGCCATACAACTAGTTCTAGGGAGGCAACCACCAAACATCAGGCCTTATAGGTACCCACACATACAAAAAAGTGAGATAGAAAAAATTGTTGAGGAGATGCTAGAGGTAGGAATTATCAGGCATAGCTAAAGTGCGTATTCCTCGCCTGTGGTGATGGTGCGTAAGAAGGATGAAACTTGGTGCATGTGTCTAGATTATAGAGTGCTCAACATGTACACCATTAAAGATAAGTTTCCTATTCTAGTCATTGATGATTTGCTAGATGAATTGAATGGAGCTATGTATTTTACCAAGTTAGATCTTAGATCTGGTTATCACCAAATTTGGATTAAGGAGGAAGATATTTGTAAGATAGCATTTCAAACTCATGAGGGTCATTATGAATTTTTGGTGATGCCATTTGGTCTTACCAATGCACCATCTACATTCCAAAGTTTGATGAATTCCATTTTTAAGAAGTTCTTGAGAAAGTTTTTGTTAGTGTTCTTTGATGATATTTTGATTTATAACAAGACTTGGGAAGAACATTTGCAGCAAGTAGATCAAGCATTACAATTACTCAAAGATCATCAACTCTATGCCAATCCATCCAAGTGTGCTTTTGGTCTTAAGGAGGTGGAGTATTTGGGACACAGTTTCAAATGAAGGAGTAAAGGTGGACCCTAACAAAATTAAGGCTATCAAGGAATGGCCTATTCCAAAAACCATTAAGAAACTGAGGGGTTTCTTGGGATTGATAGGGTACTATAGAAGATTTGTGAAGAATTATGGTTGTATAGCATCACCACTCACCACTCTATTGAAGAAGGATTCTTTTCATTGGAATGAGTCCGCTAATGTAGCATTTGAGCAATTGAAGGAGGGTATGTGTACAACTCTAGTGCTTGCCTCTCTAGACTTAACCAAGGAATTCATTATGGAATGTGATGCTTCTGGAAATGGGATAGGAGCAATTCTCATGCAAGAAGGTCGACCAATTGCTTTTGAGAGTCATCAATTAAAGGGTAAAAATCTGCTCAAACCTATGTATGAGAAGGAAATGCTAGCAATCCTTGACGCAGTTAAACAATGGAGGCCTTATTTAATGGGTCAACACTTCAAGGTTAAGATAGATCATGATAGCCTAAAATATTTTTTGGAACAAAGGCTATCCTCTAAAGAGCAACAAAAATGGGTCACTAAGATGTTGGGATATGACTTTGAGATTGTATATAGGAAAGGGAAGGAAAATATTGTGGTAGATGCACTTTCTAGGAAGGATGAGAAAGATGAAGCCTTATTGTGTGCCCTTTCAATATTACAAGAAAATTGGGTGGAAGAAGCCAAAGCAAAGTGGCAAAATGATGTTACAACAAGTAATCTCATCTAACAATTAAAAAGTGATCCTATTAGTTCAAATAAGTTTTGTTTGAAGGGGATATTCTTTGGTATAAAGAGCACTTGTATCTCTATAAGAATTCCACTCTTAAACACAAGATTCTCATAGAGCTACATGAGTCCCCAGTGGGTGGTCATTCAGGATTTTTGAAGACATATCATCGAGTCAAGCAAGAATTTTTTTGGGAAGGGCTAAAAGGTGATGTTCAAAAATTTGTGGATGAATGTTTGGTTTGTCAAAGAAATAAGGGGGAGACAATTAAGCCACCTAGTCTCTTGCAGCCCTTATCTATTCCTAGCTAGCGTTGGGAAGAGGTATCCATGGACTTCATCACAGGGCTTCCCAAATCTAAAGGTCATAATGTCATCATGGTAGTAGTTGATCACCTCACTAAATATGCACATTTCATTGCATTATCACATCCTTTTATAGCAAGTGCAGTGGCAAAAGTTTTCTTGGAGAATATCCAAAAGCTACATGGTACACCTAAACCCTATCTTTACTAGTCACATTTAGAAAGATTTATTCTCATTTTTGGGTACTCAATTGACTCATAGTTCTTCGTACCATCCTCAATCAGATGGGTAAACTAAGGTTGTTAATAAATGTTTGGAAGGATATCTATGTTGTTTCACTTCAGAGAAACAATCTCAATGGGTAGATTGGCTACCACTTGCAGAATGGTGGTATAACACTTCTTTTCATAGCTCATAAAAATGTCTCCATTTTTGGCACTTTATGGATATCATCCTCCTGCCATCACATCATCATTCAAGGTGTCACCAAGAGTTTAGGTAGTAGAGGATCACTTGCTTCATCAACAATAGGTACTTTCAGGACTCAAGGAGAATTTAGCTATGGCACAAAATCGAATGAAACAACAGGCGGACCAACATCGTAGTGAAAGATATTTTGAAGTCGGGGATTGGGTCTTCTTGAGATTGCAGCCTTATAAACAAATCTCAATGAAGCAACAAAAAAAACTAATAAATTGTCTCCAAGATATTATGGGCCATACCAAATCATGCAAAAGATTGGTAGTGTTGCCTACAAGCTAGAGTTGCCACCAACAACAAAGATACATCTAGTTTTTCATGTTTCTTGTTTGAAGAAGGTAATTGGGTAGAATATTCCTACTCAAACAGTACTACCAAAGCTTGATGAAGAAGGAAGAATAATTTTGGAACCAAAGTGCATTCTTCAAACATGCACGAAGAAGCTAAGGAATAGAACCCTCACTCAGTATCTCATTCAATAGAAGAATTTACTAGTTGAAGAGGCCACATGGGAGGATGAGGAGTTCATTCAAAAGAATCCACACTTGTTTAGCATTGAGGACAATGCTTCTTTGAAGAAGGGGGGCATGCTACGCCATTAATATTGGTGTACATAGGGTTATGATAGTTGGCTTGTGGCTATCTTAACTCCTAATTAAGTCATGCTATCATTATTATATTATTATTTAGTTAGATAGGTTGGACTAGGTGTTATATAGGGGTGTGTCTATTCATCCTAAGCATAATTAGGTATATATAGGAGGATGTGAGTCTTATTTCATCATCATATTGTGAAGTGTGTTCTCATTAGAGATATTTGGAGGTTGCCCCCTCGAAGTGGCCTGTTATTCTCAGTTATTATCAAGTATTTGCAGAATATTTCATATGATCTTCCATTGTGAAAGTTATTTCATTACATAGACAATACCTTGTTAGATCATCTGTTAAAAGAAACAAAGAAATTAAATGGTGTCGAACACCTATGTTGTATAAGTGGTTAATTATAAAAGTGGGCCAGGGTCCTATGAGGTTACTTGTAAATGCTAGTATGAGTCTTTCTAGAACTATTTAGAGGAAGTTCATCATCTCATAGATTGTGAAATTGTAAACAACTAGATATTGAAGAACAATGACAAGGAACAAACAAAAAATAGGAATCTTGTTAACACAAAACCTTGTCCCACATGTAATTTTTCCAATGAGAAAAATGATTGTTTCATGCATATGACATATGTGTCTCCATGTTTCTTTGAGTTTTTCTTGTTGTGCCTTGGTAACTGGTCCAATCGTGCCTTTAATTATGAGGCCAATAAGTATTATGATGATAAAGATGAAGAACTACAAAGAAAGGGAAACTAAAATAGAGATGCCATAAAAAAAGCCTTGGAAATGTATATCCATTATTATGAGCCCGAGGTTGCCAATGAATCTTCTAGAACAAAGGCTTTGTTGGATATGTAGACTATTCAGAATTATGGGTTTCAGAAGTTAAGCATCTCACACTGTCAATTTGATCTTGAACTCCAATCTATAATAGATGCATGGTTGTAGATTGTTGAGTGCCGAATAGTTTTTAGGTGGACAAATGCTTATGGATATTATCTTGTGAAGAGTGAGGATGCTAAGAATAGAGCTAAACAGAATCGCTTCAAAAACCTTAGGACTATGTAGAATCTTCTTTAGAATGACTTCATGAGTGTGCTGAGAAGGAATTGAAAGGTTTTATTTCTCATGAAAATTCTCAACAAGATTTTCTTGATTTTAAATATATGCAAGGGTGAAGTATTGTGTAAGGTGTAAGAAATAAATATACATGCTCATATATCTAATAGAAGGTAGAATTATCATATGATGTGTTCATGACTATGATGTAAAAATGTGAGATTCTATATGTGATGTACTGAGTGTTTCATCAATGTATAATGTGATTCTTGTGATATGAGTCATATCATCAAAATTACTAATGAGTTCTATTGTGCCATTGATATGTTTTACTTGTGTATTTTAAATTTTTTTTAGAGATGTTTGTACGACCATTGAGGTGTTTGTGATGAGGTTATGTATTGACATTATTTTTCTGATATGTTGTGCTTGTGTATGTTTGATCATTTCAGCGTTAAATATTCACTATATTCATTACATTTGATATAGCTATGATTCTTGTAATTGTTAAATATTATGAATTATGGTATCATGTTAGTTGTAGATGAATTATAGTTAGATGTGATAATTTGATATCCTATTATGATTTATACTACCTTGGTTGAATTATGTTGTTTCAACTATCATTATGTGTCTAATGACCAATATTTGATATGTGGAGAATTTGATGTGGATTACACTTAGTGATCTAACCCTACTTAGTCCTTGTGAATCTCTATGCCAACCCATATTTGAATTGGTGGCAATTTTGGAATCCATATGTTGTGAAAACTTGTAAAGTGTGGTTGAGTAATTTTAGAATGCATGTTTATTGTTTAATGCTTGCATCGAAAAAAATATTTATTCCTTAGTAGGAAAACATTTTTTTACATTATTATATTTTGGTAGAATTCTTTGTTGAAATGGGATATTTGCCTTTGTGAAATAATTTCTAGTTAAAATGTATTTATTTTAATTAATTTGATTTCCATATTTTTTGAAAATATCAATCATAAATAAATTAGTTGCATTGTGCTTAATTAGATTTAATGATTTACATATTTGAAAATATCATGCAAATGTAATAGAAAAACAAAGAAACAGAAGGAAAAATATGAAAGGAGAAAAAAAGAGAAGACTTTTCATTCACTATGCAATATGGCATTTTTTATGCAATGGATTTGGATAGAAATTATGGATGGAATTGCCTAAAGTGAGATTCCAATTGATCGTGCTTGGAGTGGGATTACTTGGGAAAAAAAATTCAGCTGCATGCATGTGTGTATTGTTCTTAAGGATGGGTTCCTCCATTGTTTGAAACTTAGAAAGAGATAATCTTCTATTTGAAATTACATTCAAAGTAAAGTTTCTTCTTTTAGCCATTCCAACATTAGGTGAAATCATTCTATATAAGAATTATTTAGACTTGCAAAATTGTAGTTTTAATTTATATTTTAAATCACTTAATATGAGCATTTTGAGGCCAAGTTATGGAAAAAATTTATAAAACCATGTATGTGTGTTGGAAATTTTTAAAAATTGATTACATAGAAATAATGTTGAACATTTTTAGATCAAGAGGGTATCTTCAAACTTAAAAAATTTCTTTTATATATTAGAAGTTAGAAACTTTTATAGATTATTGAAGGTTGCATGTGACTCCATTAATGGAGTTCTGAGAATTTTATGGTTTTGCATGCCATATAAGAAAATTATAGAATTTGCAATTTAAGACTCATTTGAATGATTTAATTTGTGAACTAAATTGTCTCATTATTTTTGGACTCTACATCTTTTGGAAATGTGCCATAAAATTTTACATTGGTTTGCATGCCACACCAAAAATGTGAATTTGGAGCAATGTATTGTAAGGATTGACATACATAGTCAAAAAGGAGTGGGCTCTCATTGCTTTTTGTGATCTAGAGTGATACATGAAGATTGAGTGGGGGAAGAGCTTTAATTAAGTGATAATGTAATAGACATTGGTATAATTAAAATAATGGTTAATAAGGATGTTCATGCCTTGATTGAATGCCTTGGATGGATTCATATTAGTAATGAAGGACATGTCATAGCTCATGGAAGTTGGTGAATGTCTAAGTAGCTTCATATGAGGAAGTTCTACTCCCAAACCCTACATGCCCATCGTGCCATGTGATGACAATTCTTGTCCTATTGCTAGGATCCTCATCCTTCCTTGTCACTAGATTTTATATTCAATGTGATTTTGGAACTGTATGGGCCATTTCCACATGTTTCTGCTTCCATGCCCCTTCTATCAAAGGGCTGCATCACTTCTTCTCTTTACTTTCCTCTTGGTTATTTTACATAATGATTTCCTCCTCTTCTTGTTCATTCTTTTTATCTATTGCAACTTCTTTTTCCACTTCCTCTTATTTAGCCTGCAATGGATTCAAAACATATTCCTTCTCATCCTTTATTATGCTATATGTGCTCTCTCTACCATTATATACAGCTTTCGTATCCCAAAGTCAAGGTCAACCCAATAAAACATGACATAAATCACTAGCTACTATATCACATACAATTTCATCCTTATATCTTCCAATGTGAAAATTCAAAATACTTTGTTCACTTACCCAAACTTGATGATCTCCTCACAACCAAGAAATACAATATGGGCTAGGATGCATCATCCTATTCAAATTCATCTTCTCAACCATTTCCAATGCAACCAAATTATCAGTGTTATTGTTGTCCACCGTCGCCTTGCAATATTTTCAACCTAACTTGCAAACTGTTCGGAACAGAAAACTCCTCTGGATGGGCTCTTGCTTCTCTTTCTATGGCTTCAAAAATACCTTCTTTATCATAAAACATTCTCCTTGTCTCCAAGACATTTTGTCAATAAATTGTCCCACACTCTCAATCTACAATTTCTGCACACACAAAACTTCAGAGCCAATGCTCTTTGCAATCACGGGTCCTGTAAGAAAATTTTAACTTCACAACTCTCCTCTACTCAACAAAAACTCTAGAAGATGCACCTCTCCAAGACCTATTCTACCCACTTTCTCTTAGTGGAAGAAGCATGTACATTTTCTACCCAGCTTTATCTTCTTATGATTTACCTTTAATCATTTTTTTTCTTCATGTTCTATCTAATTCAGACTGCAAGGTATCTTGTTTGGATTGCTTGGCTTGAAATTTGTCAAGAAAGACCTAGGCTTGAATCTCTTAAGTTAGTTTTTTCAACTCTTCCTCTTGCACCTTTGTTTGAGCTCAGAGTTGATTGGCAATGTCTTTGATCAATTTCAGCTCTAACGCTCTTTTTTTAGCTTCCTTCTTAGCTTTAAGAAATATGTTGTGACAGATTTTTGTGCTTCTTGCATTAAATCTACTTTCTATTGAGGGCGCACTTGTGCTAGAATCATTCCTATAGTGTGGATAGAGTAATGTTTGGGTCACATTATCCCCTATGGCTTGTCTACATTTGGAGTCCTATGTACAATCATTAGAGCATCTTCCGTAGGACCATATTGTGATCTTATGCATGTGCATTCCAGAGTTCTATCCTCTCTTTGCCTTTGACTTTCCAATCCGGCCTCATAGGACTATTTGGAAGTCACCATTTGTTGATGGAGATTGGTTGGTTACTTAATGAAAGTACCCACAAATTATGGATTTGGATAGAAATTATGGATGGATTTTCTTGAAGTGAGATTTAAATTGATGGTTCTTGGAGCTGGATTTCTTGGGAATGAGAATTTAGCTACATGCATATGTCTGTGTTGTTCTTAAGGATGGTTTCATCCATTAGTTGAAACTTAGAAAGAAGTAATCTTCTATTTAAAATTGCATTCAAAATAAAGTTTCTTCCTTTAGTTGTGCCCACATTAGGTGGAGTCATATGGCATCATTCTATATAAGAATGATCCAGACTTGCACAATTGTAAGTTCAATTTATGTTTTAAATTTTTGAATATGAGAATTTAGAGGCCAAGTTATGGCAAAATTCTCTAAAACCATGTATGCGTGTTTGAAATTTAAAAAAATTGATTGCATAGAAATGTTGTTGAGCATTTTTATATCAAAAGGGTATTTTCAAATTTTAGAAATTTCTTGTATTTTAGAAGTTAGAAATTTACATATATTATTGAAGGTTGCATATGACTCAATTAATGGAGTTGGGAGAATTTTATGGTTTGGCATGCCATAAAGGAAAACTATTAAATTTTCATTTTAAGAATCCTTTGAATGATTCAATTTGTGAACTACATTGTCTCACTATTTCTTGATTCCGCATCTTTTAGCAATGTGCCAAAAAAATTTGCATTGGTTTGCATGCCACACCTAAAATGCAAATTTAGAGCAGTGTATTGTTAGGATTTACATACAAAGTTAGAAAGTAGTGGGCTCTCACTACTTTCTGTGATCCAAAGTGATACATGAAGATTGAGCAAGGGAAGGGATTTAATTAAGTGATAATGTAATTCACATTGGGACAATTAAAATAATGATTAATAAAGATGTTTGTGCCTTGATTGAATGCCTTGGATGGATTCAACTTGGTTGTGAAGGACATGTCACAACTCATGGAAGATGGTGAATTTTTGAGTAGCTTCATGTGAGGTTATGCAAATAGTTCATTATGGCTGCAAATTTCCTTTTATTTGGTATCAAAGATGCACAACATCAGCAGGGTATGATAGAAACAATTTAAAAATAATAATAATTAAATTAAAAAATCCAATTGGACATAGGGTAAGGCAATGAAGTCATCATACAGGTGTGTCATGTTTTAATTTAACATTTCAAAGGTATGATGTAGGATGACTTGTGTTAATGGAACAAATATGAAACTAAAGGAAAACATAAGCAAAAAAGGAAGAAGGAAAGAAAAAACAACAAAAAAACAAATAGAAGAAACCTACCTGATAAACCACAAAATGGTAGAAACTAGAGTATCAGAGTGGTCCCGCAATATCTCACACACTCAAGTGAATGAATTCCAGGGAATTGGGAATTATCTATAGGCAATCTGTGCTTTTGAGTGGGAGAGGATACTAGGGTTTGATTTGCACTTGAAAATCTTAAATTTTAAATGGAATGTGTAAATAAATTGACCAAAACTTGATTAAATACACCAGTATTAATTCAAATCATTCACCATTAATGATGAAAACACACTGAGAAGTAGCAAGCGGGAGGAACTTGGACTTTAGAACCTAGTTCTGGGAAACAAAAGTTCCCTGGCACTTTGAAAGTCTAACAAAAACAAAGAAGCAAAGGAGAAAGAAATGAGTGGGAATCAAAAGTCTAGGAAAACTAGAACTTTGGGCAAAGTTCCAAAATGTGAAGAACCCCCAGAAGTATGAACTTTTGGAACTAGAAAAAAGCCAGGAAATTACTCATAACCTAGGGTCTCAGGATTTTTGAAATCCTCAACATCTTAGACAAATGCCTAAAATCCAAGGAAAAAGGCCAAAACCAAAACCTAAGGCATAAAAAAAAGAACCAAAAAGGGGAAAACACAATGACCAAAGAAAAAGAACATAAGAAAACAAAGGGGATAACAAAACAAAAGTAGGGGTCCCTGAGTTATTGAAGAAAAAGGATGAGGCGTTTATCAAGGCATAACATGAGGGTCGAGGGGGGAATTCCCTTTTAATTCCTCTAGCCCTTATGCCTTATTACACTTTTATTTGGATTCGATACTTTTATTATCAATGATGTTTTGGTTATTCCATCGAGGTGGCTTATTGATTAACGGATATAAAATCCTTTAGGCCAAATTTTTGAGCTCATTCTACACATAATTAAATTTCTAGAGAGCTCTGAGAATTCTTTGACAACGAAGAGTGGATTCGAGCTAAGGGGAGTTTGCATCTAGGGCTCGTTTGATCACCTTTTTCTCACAGTCACATTGAAAATAGGTAGGGTCCTCGTCTCCTCTATGCTTTGAAACCCTAGATTTGTGCCTAAATTATTGGTTTCAATTAGGGTTTCATATAAAAATCAATGCATTGTCTGTTTAAATACATTCTAGGGTTTTTCATCCTACACATAACGATTGGATAGTCTAGCGATTAAAACATAAAACCCTCATGTGAAACCCTAGTGAACTAGAAGAGAACTGATAAAACTAGCTGATTGAAGTACATTTTTCGACACTTACAAGTTTGTTCCTAAAATTCACCCAAGGTTCCTTTTAAAGTTTTGATTCAGTTGCACTAAAAATTTGACTACCTGACCTCTATAAATATTGCTCACATTTGATTTGGTCAGTGATCGCCACAATCAAGAGGAAAATTAAAACCTTTGCGCTATAATCCTTCTTCATAGACTTTGTGCTAAAAGCACTCTTAACTAACCTTAGGGAAATGAAGTCAGTCAAAAACCCCAAAAAATTCTACCAAGACTCAAACTTTGTTTAGCACTAAAAGCTTGGTCAACTGACTTCATGTAAGAACTTGCCTTCTCTGACTTTGGTCAAACACCACCCAAATATTTGCTAAGGCACTAGACCTAAAAACTTCCACCAGTCGCTAACCCTGATCTTGCGTTGAATTCCTGTCTCACCGACCTGTATGAAAATGTCCCTCTACCAACTTTTAGTCAGTCATCCATCAAAATCATGCCAGGTCTGTTATCTCCAAAACCTGTGCAGGAGCACAGTGGACAACCTAGCACTAAAATCTGTTCTCTTCAACTTGCACCAAAATGACTCCTCACCGATCTCTAAGATCCATCCAAGTTAGTCATAACCAAAACCCACACAAGGTCAGATGAACCACAATTCCACACCAAATGTTATAAGAGACTTTGCACCATTATGCCCCTCCACTGACTAGGTTGGATGAACCCAAATCTAGCACTAGGTCAAACAAACCCTGACTCCGTGCAAAGTCAGTACCCTCAAAAAGTGGCACTTTTTGTTAGAGAAGTTTGAGACGCCTCAAAAACTGCACAAAATGTCATTTATGATGATTTTCTTCAATTTTTTCAATTTGGAATGATCAGTTAAGGTAAAATGAATGATCAGAAGTGATTGTATCATGATTTACATGTTTTCATTTAAAATTTCAAGCATTTATTATGTGGTGAAGTGGATTTCAAATGCTTTCTTATTTACTTATGCCATGTAATAGGTAGTGTAAATCATTTAAGTCTACAAGTTTTTACTTCTACATTAGAATTTCAAGGACTTGGTAAGAGAATCTTGACTTAGTAACCTAGGTAAATAAGTTAGTGACTCACCCAAACTAGACTTAGGATAAAAACATCAAAGAAACCATGACTTATAAGGTCTGGTCATGTAGGTTAAATGACTGCAAGGGCTCAAGCCATAAAGTACGAGTTTAAAGGCATCCCTCCTGAAACTAGGATCACCTTTGGATGGAAGAACATAGGAGACACTGATCTAGGTCACATTGACTTAGATGACTTTAGAACTAGAATATTTTGACCCAATGCAACTACAATGGCTAAGAAGATAAAGGACAGTGGGATTGCAGAGGCCACTACCTTCCCTACTTTAGGTCAATGTGTAGAACTGATAGTAGCTTTTGCTGAGAAATATGACCCATTGACTAGGACCATACAAATTCCTAGTGGGAAAGTATTAGTAGACTTAAGTCCACCATCATTAGCAGAAACCTTTGGCATTCCATGGTATCCAGTATTAACCATGCCAGACAAAACAGATGCAGAGGAAACATTCAAGAAAAACATGGATACATGTAAAAAGCATATAAATGACCATTGGACAAAGAGTAAAAGATCCACCATTATTAAGATTCCCCATACATTGTACAGAAGTGACTTCCATGATGAGATTGGAGACTTAGTGACTGTGCTTAGCAGAATATATGGGTTGGCCATGGCATCAACTTTTGAAGGTTAGATGCTCATGATGATTGAAGAGATAATTAGAAAAGGAACCAAATTCCACTGGGCTCAAATGTTGAGTGATAACATGCATGAGGCATTTGGAAATTTTAGAGAAAAGAGAATATTCTGGTGGACCTCCTATGTGGTATATTCATTGGCCAGGAGGAATGAATATGTTGGGCTATACAAAATTGGAGAAGTTGGCAATGGTGAACACTAGGTTAAAGTATATGAATGCTATGATCAATTGGTGATGTCCCAATCCCTCATTCATTATAAGAGGTTAAATGATGCATTCACAATGTATATCACTAGACTGCTACAAGGTACCACAACTCTTAGGATATCTCCCGAGGTAATGAATGAGATTATACAATACATGAGGTGGTATATATAGTTTCAAAAGTTCACCTATTTGAGAATCCAAGGCTTCACTGGTCTTCCATATAGGCTACCTCAGTACCCAACAGATAAGGTGGTGCTTCTAGAGTTGTCAAGACAGTTGATAACTTGTGCATAAAAACTAAAACATCTCCACAAAACAAATGTCAAGTTTCCAATCCTATTGGGTAGAGGTAATTATGCATGTGTCTCTCTTGGAGCAGCTGAGCATTTTGATAAAGAGCTACATTTACTTAACCTTCATTTTTATACAAAGAGAGATTATTTTGACCCTCAAAGAATAATGGAGAAATATGTGAGCAAAAGACTATTCCACAAGATGCATCTAGAAGATTTTTGGGCTAACTGTGTGGATGACTATGATGTGTTGAAAAGAACTCACTGAAGGCTATCCCTTGGGTTCATAAGGAAATTTCATAAAATAGAGGCCCTAGACTAGTTGAATGATGATGATGATGTGGTGCAGAAAGGACCTTGGGAAGCCCAAAATCAACAACTTGTCCCTCTACCCAATTGGGCCAATGCAGAGGAAATCTCCTTAGATACAATAATGAAAGAACCAATAAGATTGAGTAAAATATGGGTGAGAAATCAGATGCAGCATTGGAGAGACAAGGAGTACAACTTACTTATACAAAACTTGAATCTGAGAAGGTGTCTGGAGATGAGGAAGACACACCTATGGAAGTGCCAGATTATGTAGAGCAACCTCAAGAGCCTTCAAAACATTATGATAGTGAGGATCATATACCTTTTGTAGAGAAAGGAAAGGCAAAGAAGGTTGTCCCAAAAGCTAAAAAGAAAGATATGCCTCCTGCCACAAGGACAAGAGAAGCTAAGATGAAGGATATGCTAAATGGGCCAAGAGAAGGGTCTAAGACCAAAAAGTTGAAAGTCAAAATAATCAGCATCACTATAGGAGCATCTACTATTGCTACATCAGAGGACACAAACACTCCTACAACCTCTTCACCTCCCACTTCTCCAATCACAATTGTTCCCCTACTTTCTTCTACTGCTACGATTACAACTACTGCTATAGTTGTTCAATAAACCACTACTGCTTTTTCTACACTTGTAATCATAGTCTCCACAGCCCTATGCCCACTAGCAATTGACTCTAGTATCATGAGCAGCCCCACTACTCCCATCATTGCCTCATCATTCCCTCAATTTCTACCACATCCATGCCTTCCATTTCCTCTATGTCACCTTCAACCTCCTTCCCCCTGCCACCTATTTCTTCCATTCTCACATCCTCCTTCTCCATGCCTTCCCCCTCTATTACTTCACCAATTATCATTTCCTCTATATTTCCTACCTCTCCCATTCCACCTCCTTTGGGGTTCACCCCATTTGCCAATTTAACACCAGTTAATTTGGCTATGTTTGTTGTGCATTTGTTGGCTTCAGCCACCAATTCTTTGGCCCCATCAAGTGTACAAGACTCTATCCCTTTGGATGTTCCTGCATTAATAGGGATTGAGAAGGTATTGGAACAAATGGAATCCCATGAAAAGGAGAAAATAACAGAAGTGCTTGATGAATCTCCTCTTGCACCTTCTACACAAATTGAGATAATTAAAATTCATGAAAGCCTAGCTTATGAAGAAACTTTAGAAAAGGTTTTGCAGATTGCCCAGGAGGTAGTAACAGAAAATCTATAGAACCTTGGGCATGATACAGATGAAGGGGAAGAGAATAAGTTATCTAGGAAAGGAGAGGGAAGTCATGATGATTCACTTGAAAAGGAAGATACCCATGATAACACCATTGAGACTACTTGCACTGCACCAAATTGGCTCCAGTAAAGACTCACAAAAAAGGAACCTTGGGTGGAGATGATATAACTAGATTTAAGTGCACTTCTGGCACAAGCAGAAAAGCCTAAGTGGCCCAAACAGACAAAGATACAATCTCAAATATACAAGGATGCATCAGGTTTGAGAATAGCAGAGGTTATTGTCCCTCCTACTGATATTGACAGATCAAAAGTTAGAGCTGACGATTACATTTTCTATACTGTCAACTTGGACCCAAGATCAAGGAAATAGAGAATTGAAGACTTCACAAGTTTAGTGTCCTCAATAATAGAGTAGCTAGATAAGGATGAGATGACAAAGTAGGAATTGAGGAAGCAAAATGAAGATTTGAGAGCTTGCATAAGGTCCCTAATGAGGCCATTAGATTCAGAGGGGGAACCAAATTCAATTTCATCCCTGCCATCCAAGGAAGAGTTGGCCAAATTCGATGACATCAAAACAAATTTTGTCATGATGCAGGAACAATTCAATAAAGTATACAGTGATGGCTATGAAGCAATTGATTTTGCTATCAAGTTGCATAAGGATTTTAGATTGTTGAAAGAAGGATGGGATGAATTACATGAGGAAAATGAGCCATATGAAGAATATTACTCTCATATGTTCCTAAGAGTGCAAACAATTAGGAAATTACCAAACCAGGTTTTACTAGTAGAAAATATTCTTTAGGCAGAGAGGCTTTATAAATCTGTAGAGTGGTATCTATTGTCAATCAAGTATCCACTCTTGCTAAGTTCGCAGAAATGTAGCTACCTGTTGAAACATGGAATCATTCTTGGATGTGGGTCTCCTTTTATGAGAATGAATCTCCAGAGTGAATTGGTTCTCTTATGATTCCTAAACTAAAGACTTGTAGGGGAAAAGGGATAGAAGAGTAATTGAAATGTAAACTAACTTTTGAATCTAAACTAGATGAATCTCTATCACTCACAAAATAGATCCTCAAACTTGAATCTTCACAATTCCACTAATAGTTTATCCCTTAAGTGATTTGCAACAAGGTTTGGATCAAGCACAAATTGCAACTAGTAAAAAAACTAAGTTTTAATAGCATTGAGACATAATAAAGGACATAAAAGTCACAATACAACATTAGATCAAGACTACAACATATGTGAAAAAGGATGATTTGCTATTAGAACTGGAAGGAGTACAATGCATAAAATGAAATATGAGCCAAATACCTATATACAAATTTGCCTGTGGAAAAGAGAGAAGAAACTGATGCTAACTGACTTACAAAAACTAAGACTTTTCTCCTATAAATGCCTCCAAAAGATCCCCTTAGAAGAAAGCTGAAAAAGCTCCTAAATATAGACCCTAAGTCTATTTTTGAGCTACTCATGAAAGCCAAAAATAAAGCTTTAGATTTGCCACAAATTTGGAAAATAAAGCGACAAAACTACCCTCTCATGTGGTCCCACCATAAAACTACTTTTCTCTGCTCATGAAAGCTCAAAAATTTGTCCTATATGACTCTAAATAAAACAAATCGAAATGGGATATTTGATTTGTTTAATTTGTCTATAAATTGCCTAAAAATAGTTAAGTTTTAAAAGAAATTTGTCAATGATTGCTTTAAAACTGACTTTACAATGCTATGGCAATTTTATTCTAATCTCCATTTGATATAATTTTTGCAAAAAATAAACAATATCTAGCTCATAATTTTGGAAAAATATTTAACAAGATATTACAAATGATTTTCTATAAAAAAAATGGTGAACATTGCTATGTATTTTTTTGCAAAAGCATAAAAACCTCAAAGGCCACAAATGCATGTCCATGTGTCAATTATGCCACCTCACTACCCATATAGTGCCACCATGTCAAATTTGACCCTCTCCACAATGTCATCACCTTGCATGTTTTTCACATCTCCATTTGTTCTCTACTTTGACCATGTGCATTTGAAATATATGAAAGGAATAAAAATAATGATTAAATGCATCAAGTGGGAGGTCAAAGACTCTTGATCACATGCACAATCACAAGGCATCTCGACCATGCCATGGTCGACCACTTAGGAGATAAAGGTATTTGAAAAGATTCTAAGGCATAAGCCTTATCTACATATTGTAATACCCATCTTTGACTTATAAACAAACAACATATATCATGTTGTTGGCCACTCCACACCATGATTGCTAGGCATCATCAAATGTAAGGTTTTGACCATGATCACTATTTGGATAAAGTAATTATGTTTATTTGCAAAGTCAAAAACATGAGAAGTAGGAACACTGTCGAACAAAAGAAGACTCAAACCCTAAAAGTTCAATCATTTCATTTTGAAGTCCTTCTGCCATCACTCTGCAATTTTGTGGCTGCCAACTTGGGGTTTGAAGACACTCCGGTTTCCCTTGCATTCAGTGGGCTATGTTGGTAAAAAAATTCACCATTCTCTAGCAAAATGATAGGTAAAAAAGATTCAAGTAACATATATGCAACTATTGACTATTAGTTTTGTTAAAACTTGAAACTTTCAGTAGCTGGTTGCTTTATATAGTCATGGCTCTTTCCATATGCTGCAATCTTTGACATTTTCACTTGTTTGTTTGTGTTTGAACTCTATGACTATGGCAAAAATGAGAACCTTCAACTTTGGCCGCAGCCATACTAGCTCTTTACTCCTCAATGGCAACTGAAAGGTGAGTTCTTCATCTCATTACTCTCATTGTATGTTCTTTTGCTTCACTATATGTGTAAACAATAATGAGGGTTTAATTATTCATCAGCTGGGTATCTCAAAACACTTTCATATATAGCATGGCCGTGGCAGAGGATGCATTTTGTGGCTTGTTCGTTGGCATTTGATATGAAAATTTGAAGTTTCTTGTCTTCGAAATGAGGTTTTCTCTTTACATTACATAGAAACTCTTTTCCCTCCACAGCTATGCCTACAGAAACTCCATACTTGCTTTATTCGACTGGATCTTGCAAGAAGAAAGAAGACTTAAGAAGAAAAGAGACTTTTGAAAAATTGACAAGGGTATTATTTTCACTGTATTCACAGCCATATCTGCTACCGGCTTGACATAGACAATTTGTTTTACCATTCCTCTTCTCCAACACTACAAAAAATGTTAGGGTTTTGAAAACTCAACATGGGTATTTTGAAAAAAGAACATGAATGGCATTTTTATTACGACCTTAGCTCAGATATATATCTACACTTCTTCTTTTCACTATATGAACCAAGATTTGGGAACTAAAATAAAGGTTTCTCTTTTGAGCACAAAAAATCCTGTAGCATACACTGCACATGATATTCTCTTTTTATTTCCTTATGCTATTATTACTGGGTCATATTCACTATCATTACTTAAAAAGGTGAGGATTTCATATGTTGTTCTCTATTTCTCTAGTTCCATTTGCTCCTTCATGGTCTTTGCATATAAAGTGTATACTGTTGGATTTGAATTTAAAACTCCTCTCCTCTCTATAGCAACATATGTGTCTTTTATTTCTGTAGCTCTATTTGCCAATTTAGAGGACTGTCGCAAATACATATCTCAAACATGACTGATGACTTCACTGTGTCATGACATTCTATCACTGTATTTGATTAAGAAGCCACTTTATTCACCTATTTTGTATACACTGTGGCAACATGATGACTTTTTTCTATTCTTCTCTGTACTTTATCATATCAAATACATTATATATTATCTTTTGGAGGACATCAATTAGGTCCACTGTATCCTATGTGACCAATTTGACAGATCATTTCTTATGATGAAGATGTTGTTTGAATTGATTCATGTACCAAATACAACTATGCACTTATACACTTCACTCGATATATAATGACATTCTATAGCAGGAAAGATGATGACCACACCAATTTAACTACTCATTTGCCACATGATAATGATGTTCTTTTGCAACCATGTAATGAAGTGTCCTTTAAATCCTTTTGATATTTGTCAAAGACAAAATGCGGCATCTAATCTAGCTATCTTGTACTCTTTTACTACAGATCTATAATACTGCCATGTTTCTTTCATAGATATACATTGAATGTAGCATGTGATACACATTGTTTTGATGCTCCACTTGTCAGTAGAAAAATGTGATACATAATTGGATATGTTTTCATCATCTGAAAGGCAACTTATGTAACTCAATTCTGAATTTAATTTTGGCACTTCATCTAAATGAGAAAGTATAATGCTTTGGTAATTACCTATTCTTGCAAACTTGCTTACTGGTTTATAATGGATACTCCTATTGGATTATTGATCATGGATGAGTAAGCAATCCTCAAATAGGCATGCCTTATGAACACTTATTCTTTTATCAATCTGATGATCATACATACATTATGTACTCCTAATCATTATCATGCCTGAGAATGTCATTTTCATGACAGTTGGAGCAATGACATCAGCTATTATATGCATTAAATATTGTCCTTGATTAGTTCAACTCATGTTCTTGGTTGCATTTCATTCCTTCTGAAGTGAAATCATGGTCATGCCTTGAAATGGGATTGATGCATATGATTGTCTTTTCTATTCCTTCAGCTTGTCATGTGAATGTGATCAATGATTTTTCTTTTTTCTATTCATCCCTTCTAAGATCAAGGGGAAGCAGCATGCTAGGATCAACCCTTGAGGGAGCCCATTTGATACCACATGTTCAATGTCTTCAATCAGCTTCATGACTTGTCCTATACCTACACATGAAAGAAACATATTAGAATAAAATAATGATGCTCTATGTTTTCTTCTCTTTAATTCCTTCTACATATGGATGTTGTTTATTTGATCAATGCATTATAATTAAAGAATTATACCTCTTCTGATAGATGAAGGATTTTCATAACCGAAGCTTCTAACGGGATGCTTCCCACAATTTTTTAGGTACATGCCAAGGTCGGAAGCAGGACCGGAGGCTACTATGAAGATCAACAAAACAAGGCAATGATGGCTATGTCTTTCCCTCCTCCTTCTTTAGATGCATACTATTTTGTTTATATTTGCATGAGTTCAACTATAACCCACGACTTGTGTAGGACATTTGATATGTCATGGTTTCCTTCAATGCAATGTTTATTCCTTTATGTATTCAAACTTGTAAATGAATAACCATTGTGATGAATGAATACTTATCTCATTTTACTACTGTACAATGCAATGAATGATTTGAAACTTTTCTTTCTTTCCTAAACAACTGAACTACATTTGTCATAATAAATATGCAACTATCTCATAATAGAAGTAAATCAAACCTCATTCAAAAATGATAAATGTTAAATTTGCTCAGCCAATATTTTAGTTGTGGTCAGAAAATGGTAACTATATCAATAGATGAAATTGAAGAAGGAATTCTTGGACAAAGTTAAAGAATTGTATGGAGAGGCAAATGAGCAAGTATTTTTTGTAATTTATGAAATAAATGATATTTTCAGAGAATGTATGGATCTTGGTTTTGATGATCTTTCTCTATGGGATGTGCAATGCTACAAAGATAAATTATACCAAGCTATCCATGGGGAGTCCACTCTGAATGTGGTAGGAAAATTGGAAAAATTAGTAGTCTCTAGGCTTCCTTCATCACATTCCATTAAAGAAGAAGAACAATAGAGGACGTGTACACTCAGTACTACCGGGGCTGACATAATCTCAAATTTAGAACAAATTATGTTAAAGATCCAGATCCCTCAAATATAAATCTAGCATTGGCAACTTCGGTAGCATACAACAATAAAAAGGCTAAAGAGAACAAATTAGATTTGGAGGGAAAAGCATAAACTGATAAATTATTTTTACAAATGTAAATCCTCTCACTTGTAAAAAATGCTATTTTTGGAAGGTCATGTGATGCTATTTTGTCTCTAAATTATACTTTGAAAAGTGAATTTTCTCTATGTATAGTCAAATGGGTACTTAAATTGTCCAAATTCAAAGAATTTAGAGGTCATTTTTCATTCTTTTCCTACAGGACAAATTGTAATCCGTGAATGCAATGTGATGTTACAAATGTATATAATGTTGTTAAATCTAGACCATCGGTGTTGAGTTAATCTCCACCGTACATTCAAAAACTTAGTATGGCGCTTCTCCTATATAAATGGTCATCATTCTTTCATTTGTAAGACTCTTGATGTTGAATTGTTGATACTCTATCAAATTTTTTATTAATGCAAAGTAAGTTACCGCGGGCTTTCTAGGAATTTGTCTCTTGTACTGTCAATTTGGTTTCATGGTTCACATCTTGATCTGCATTAGTTAAATCATGCTTTTGCAATGCTATTGATTTGTTAAGGTATTTGATAAACATTCAAGTCCATACTATTAGTTGTGTGCTGATTGTAAGTAGCTGTGCATAGTTAGACTGGGATGTTAATCTAAGCTTAGTTCAATTGCATTATAGTAGTTAAATTACGCTAGCATTTAGGTATTTAATGAATGTATGTGATCTGAAAATTTGGTGAATCCATTGAAGATAGCACTATTTTCTACATCACTATAGCAAAGTTTTAGCTTGGTAAAACAAAAAATTGGTTTAAATTTGAATGTTTGTCTACCTACAATAATATTTACCTTATGAATGTCACTTAGGATCTTTCTAAACCCTACCTTCTTTTGCATTTTCTTATTAATCAATTGTTAGATTCTGATTTTAGCAGCAATTTATACAGAGATACTAGCTGAAAAGTTGTAAGGGTTTGCATGTATTGTTGTCCCAACCTGTTAAATCTATTACATTGCATGTAAGACCCCTTGTAGGAGAAACTAGTACATCCAACTGAGAAATTCCAAGCATGCTAAGACCTAGCTATATTATCCTTGGAGTAGTCTTACCTAAGGTAGGATACTTTTCAAGAGAGGTGTAATACCAACAATCATACATGTGTTGTTGTGTACTAAAAACACCATCAACAAAATTGGTGCTAGAAGGAGGGCCACCAAGTTTAAATTCCCTCCACAAAATCAGCAAGTTCAAGAAATAGACAGAGACATACAAGGTCCAGCTCAGCTAGAGAAGACCTATTGTCTTTGACAAAGTTTAGGAGGACCAGAAGAGATCAGGGAATACCCAGACCACCAAGGGCTCAATCAGCTCCAAGAGACCCAGCTGCAGCCCCAATCAATCCTCCAAGCATGGCTTTCTTCATTGGTAATAACCAGTCCCCATTCTAGTTCAACGATTATCATGACATGCCCAAGAACCTTGACAAGTTTTTCTCCAAGTTTCGCACGAATGATCTAGATAGAACTGCTGATGAACACATTAAAATCTTTGAAGGCAATATGTTTATGTTTCAAGTTCAGTATGAGGACATGGTTTCCAGATTGTTTCCCTATTCGCTGCAAGATGAGGCCTACTACTAGTTTACCAACCTCCCTATAGCATCCATAACTTCATGGCGAGCTTTGAAGAATGTGTTTCTAGATCTCTTCAAGATGCCTACTACTCCTGTAGACCTTTGCAGATCCTTTGTGGAGATTCGTTGGGCCAAAGGTGAGTTGATAATTCCTTTAATAATAGGTTCCAAAAGGCTTTTAGTCATTTGCAAGCCCCTTATGCCATAGGTCAGGTTGTAGCCCTACAAATCTATTATGCAACCTTGGATAGACTTACATCGATGTTTATATGAAGGGCTAACCCACCACCAGCCAATTTTGCTCAAGCATACATGGAGGTTGTCACAGTAAACACTCAGCTAGGGTAGACAACAATAGGTGCATTGAATCATATGGGTCTTGTAGTAATACTGAATCAAATACCCATGATCAACCAAGCTCTAGCTAACCACACTCCTGTAATGAACTCAATCCCAACCCCTGCTACAACTCAAGCTTTAGTGGTCCACCCAAGAAATCCTATAGTTGAATTACCTCAACCCAAATGCCTTTTCTCTAGTATATTGAACCAACTAAAGCAAGAGATGATAGAGACAACATCAGGGAACTGGCAGAACAAATGAAAATACTCACTGGAGAAGTTACTCATTTGAGAAATTAGAATGCATATTTACAATAGAGAAATTAGAATCAAAGCTAGTATCAAAACCAAAATCAATATCAGAATTAGAATTTTCAGCAAGAGAATCGGAGTTGGAATACTAGGCCTAATAATGGTGGATTTCCATTGCTTTTAGAAAATCAAAATGCTGATAACCATCCACGTGGTCAAGTAATGTTGTTTGAAGCAACATTGTCTTCATGGTGCAGATTGTACAATACCAACGCTCATTCTAAGTTGGACTACCTAGAATTCCAAATAGCATCCAGTATCTTTCAGATGGAGATTCAGAACATGAAAGCACAAGAAAATCCTCCAACAGGGTATGAACTCATTCCATCTCAAATGTATGACACTGCCCTCATACTTGATAGTTATACATTCCCTTTCCAAGATGACAATCATCCTGAGGAAGATTGTGAGGAAGTGCATGTTTATCAGCAATATAATAAGACTCCATACAACTTGAGAAGTAGCAAACCAAAGGGTCCTTTTACCACTTCAATCCCTCCAAACAATTAAAAAGTCCTACCCGACCCAAAGGCCTCTAACAATCCTAAACCTCCTAAGGCCACACCTCAACCGATACATCAAGGAGTTATAGCTGAAAGTTCCCAAAGATCTAAAATAGCAAAGATGGGACAATACATTGTAGATGAACCCAAAAAGATGAAAATTAGTTTGTCTGTCTTTGTGTTACTAAAAGTGCTAGAAATTAGGATAGCTTTCTTTTAGGACATAGGAGCAAGTACTAAGATAGATTCTTCCCAAAAGGAGATCCCTCCAAGGGACAATCCAGACAAAGGAAAAGATAGAGTTCATGTGACAGACACTGAGTAAAAGGTTACATTTTACAAGGATAAAAGGGAGATTCCTTTTCTTTTGACACTTAGAATATTCAGAAAGAATCTTCACAATTGTTTAGTAGACTCAGGAGCCTCTACCAATGTGATGCCTCTATTAGTATGCAAAACATTGGGTCTCACTCCAGCAAAATCTTCTAGGAAAGTCACGCAGTTGGATAAGACTGAAGTAAACATAGTGGGTGAGTTAAATAGAATACATATGCAACTAGCTTCTGACCCTAGGGTGCAATGATGCATAGACATCCAAGTAGTTGATATTCTGGATCAGTATGGCATACTGTTAAGTAGAGATTGGTCTAGGGCTTTGAATGGTTACATAGCGACTGACTTTTCTCATATGTGGTTGTCATGGAAGGGATTGGTGAATCAGATCTACATTGAAAGAGAGCCAAAAATGAAGCACATGATCCCTGAATATAATCAAACCAACGAGATTCTATTTTTAGAAGTAGATTTGGGGGTTTACCTTACCCATTTTGATCAGGAAGAGGAGATGCTCATGCTAAATTACAGCAAATATCCTGATCCTCTACTTACAGAATGTCAAGAAAGTATAGAAGTGTATGTGCAATCAGACCAAAGGTCTTCTTCTGATAATGATGAGCCCGGGATATTTGAAGGATTCTAAGATGTTGTGGCTAAGTTCATGAGTGATCAGCTGGTCATTAGGAAGCAAGTGCAGATGGATAAATTGTTACGACCAAGCTGGTGCCATATCCATGACGTGTCTCATTCTAAATTTACATGTCTACTCTATCAAGAGGTAGTGGAGCAAGTGCAAAAACATTTGAAGATTCCCATAATCCCAAACGAAGATCGAGCTGTTGTGAAGAGAATTGATCAGAAACCTCAATCAACCAAAATACAACAAATAATATAGAATAACAATAATGATTACTTTTGCCTCTGGACATTAAGATTTGATGGATCCACATGCAAATAGGGATCCAGGGCAGGTTTTGCACTAATTAGCCCCACAGGAAGCTCACATTTGGTAGTGCACCGACTACATTTCCCTTGCACGAGTAATGTGATAGAGTATGAAGCTTTGGTGCAAGGATTGCTAATGGCTCTTCAAAAAAGGGTTAGAGTTATTCAAGTATTTGGTGATTCAGAGTTGGTTGTCAGACAAGTGAGAAGGTAATGCTCTTCCAATGACAAGAGTTTAAATAGATATCAGAACCGCGTATGGGATTTGATCGAGTGCTTTGATGATTTTAATATTTAGCTGATCACACAAAGACAAAATCATGTTGTCGATGCCTTAGCATAGATGGCTAGTTCACTAGAACCAACATCTCTGTTAGGCTTGAAAAACTTCATCGTAGAGTTTATTTCAACTCACTCAGTGCTAGATAACATCACAAATTTTTAGGTCTTTAAGGATGAAAAACACATAATTGATTTTCTCACTTCGTCAGATGTTTTCACTACCTAGATAATAGATGAAGAAGAGATGGAACCTGCTGAAATGGACTTAGAAGAGGTTCTTAACTTGAAGACAAACACTATTCCTTAGGGAATGGTAGAATTGGAGTGATTGTTTGATTCAAATAAGCTTGTTATCCAAAAGAAACAAGGAGAATTCCCTTATGTACAATGCAAACCTTACAATTTGGGGAAATCTGAAGAAGTCAAAAATGTGTTTATTGGGAAAGCTAGTATTCCTGAAGAAAGAGTAGGTATGACTCATGCATTAAGGGATTATCGTGAAGTCATAGCTTGGAGTTATAAAGATCTTAAAACGTATGACACCTCTATCATAACTCATACGATACCTCTCAAGCCAGGGGTAAAATCATTCAGACAAAAGCAGTGACCGGTCAATACTTTACGAGAACCGCTAATTTTGAAGGAAGTGCACAAATTGCTATCTACCAGAATTATATTTCCTATCAGACATTCTGCCTTGGTAGCAAATTTGGTACCTGTGTGAAAGAAAAATGAAGAAATCAGGCTATGCGTCAACTTTAGAAATTTTAGTAGGGCCTCAGAGAAGGATAATTATCCACTGCTGTCATTGGATGAAGTGCTGCAAATAGTAAACGGTTGTCAAATGATGTCTTTTCTAGATGGTTATTCTGGCTACAACCAAGTGATGGTGGAATATGAGGACAAACTAAAGACATCTTTCACATCCAAATGGGGAATCTATGCATACCGCATGATGCCCTTTGGATTAATTAACGTTGGTGCCACATTCCAACACATGATGGATATAGCTTTCAAGGGGCTAGTTGGGAAATACATCATCATTTATATGGACAATCTTATGATGTTTTCCAAGAAGAGAGAAGATCATGTGGTAGATTTGAGGAAAATTTTATAGTGATGTAAAGACTATGGGATCTCGCTCAATCCTAAAAAGTGTATTTTTGGACTAACTGAGGGAAAATTGTTGGGACATGTAATTTTTGAGAAAGGCATATCAATTGATCCTAACCAGGTCCAAGCAATCCTCAAGATACAACCCCAAGCTAGCTAGGAGCTGAAATCATACTTTGGTGAGATCATTTACAAATGTCATTTTTGAAAATATTTAATTACAAGTAATTACAAAATGGGAAAAGAAAAGTATAAAAGGAATGATTAATTCATTCTTCCTTTTCCAAAAAAACTCTCTCAAACCCTCTTCTTACCATTTTTGAAAGAAAACTTGGAAAAATGTTGGAATTGCTTGGTGAAGTGGAGTTTTTTGGATTTGATTGTTGGATACTTGGAGAAAGGGATTTCTTGGAGTGTGATTACAAAAAAAGGAAGAATTCTTCCATTGTTGGGTGCTTAGCGGAGGTATTTTCCCCTTCGCATTATTTTATTAAAATTGCTCTGAAAAGAAATTTGCAACAAGCTAAGCTATAGTGCATGATTACAATTAAGTTACATATGGTAGGAAATTCATTTCATTACAAGTTTGTTTTGTAATTTCATGTTTATATGTGTATGTTAAAAAAAAATGAAAAATGTTCATTTTAGAACATTATTATGGTAAAATATTCCTAGAATGCCCTTCAATTTTGGAGCATGATTGTTGATGTTGGTTGAATTATGCATCAAAATGTAGTTTTAGTTTTTATTTTCTCCTTCAAAATAAAAATAAGGAAAAATTAAAGGTAGCATGCTACTCCATTAATGGAGGTGTTGGTTGTTTTTAATTCCTAACCCAATCTGAAAAGGGCAATCTAAAGAATAGCCAATTCTAATGATTGATTTTCTTTGAGGGATTGGCCAACGAACAGAAAAAGCTAGGATACACTTTTCCTCTGCACCTTAGGCTCTACAAAACCTAGGAGGGTAGTCCTTTACAATATTTATTCAAGATCTTTTGATATTTATGTCAAATATTTTTCCTAGCAGCTATGTTCTGTCTAAAATGCCTAAAGAATTACTCATATACTAGAGTAATGGGCTAGATTCTCAGGCTTTAACACAATTCCCTTACAGGAGAACATAGGAATAACATTATATTCATAACTGAAGATAGAAATGGAAATTCATTTTGATTTTCAATATAGATGACCAAGGAGTTGTATCAAACAAAAGTTTAAAGAGATCGGTACCTAAATATTAGGCTATAGAGTCAAAATAGATAGATGAAACCTAATACAATAGTATTTTTCCCAGCTCATATAAACACTATAACAATCCATTACACTATCACACTTTAATTATGATGAAGGGGGTAAATCATAAAACACACAATAACAGAAATTGCACATAGAAATAGAATGATATTTTATTAATATGGGCAAAACATTACATTATAGAAGCTCAAATACAATTAGAGGATGAATCCCCTACAGGCTACAACACATTACAGCTCCCTCTCTCAAGACTCTAGAATCTTCAGCCTTCTGTAACCCCAAATCAACTAGGGTTTCTATTTTCCCATCTTTTCTTGACTCTGCACCTTCCCCCTTAACTCTACTATGCCAAGGGTTCCCAGAAATGGTCATATATAACCCTTTTTGGTAGCCACCAACTTAATTTCAAAATTTTCATCTCCCCCCAAAAATAGGTCAACTTCACGGGACCATAACATTCGATCCAATTGTTGAATTTTCAATTATAATACCTTTAAGGAAAGTCGAAAAGATGGTTGTGCACAAGAAATACCTAAAGGTAGATTGCTTGGGTTTCCCACCAAATTTTGGGCCCATCCGGAGCCTCTAAGTGCCTCAAATTTGACTTTGAATATTTCAATAGGATTTTTGGAATTTTAAATTTTATTATCTCACAAATGACAAATGATATTGAAGTGATTTCTTCACCATTAGCTTCAATTCACAATTTTGGAGGTCCGTGTAAGATTTTTTATCCAACTGTGCACAAATGCAAACTTACTAAAAATAGTAACCCTACCAAATTTAGCCCTTATTGAAAAGAAACAACATTTTTTTTGGTTGATGTAAGATTGCTCTTACACCCTGGATGCAACTGCACCAGACACTCAAGGTAATTTGAAAAGTGACCATGTCACTTCTTATGAGTTAGAGGGAAACCAAAACAGTTAACCTTAGTCTTAGATAAACATGATGAATCTTCAATAGCCCTTCCTTTCCATTTCACCAAGTATTCTATATACTGCCTTTTTCTTGTACTCTTACCCACACGACTATCCAGAATGCCTTTTATCTCCTCCTTCTCTGAACCAGTTGCTAGAATGTCCCACTGTGTTCCTTTATCAAGTCCATCATCATGATACTCTATCAAATCTAAAATGTTGAACACTGGTGAAATATTGAGGTCATCAGGCAACTCTACCTCAAATGCATTTCCTAAATCATGCTTCTTCAGGATTCTACATGGTCCAAATTTCCTCATCTTCAGCTTCTTATATGTACCAACCAGAAATCTTTCTTTTCTCAAGTGAACCATGACTTCATCACCCTCCTAAAACTCCTTATGTCTCTTCTTTTGATCTGCTTTAGCCTTATACTGAGAATTCATCTAATGGATATGCTTCCTTACCTCTTCGTGCAAATTCTTCATGTGCTCAACAAAATTTTTAGCTTCAGCACTACTCTTCTCCCCCTTATCCACCCTCCTCAATTCAGAAGTAGTTCTTGGGCTACTCACATACACAACTTGGAATGGAGATTTACCTATGCTCCTATTGACAGAATTGTTGTAAGAAAATTCTACCTATGGTAAAATCAAATCCCATCCCTTGGGCTTATCTCCTACTAAGCATCATAGTAGGTTACCCAAACTCCTATTCACCACTTATGTCTGTCCATCAGTCTGTGGATGGTGTGCAGAACTAAACTTCAAAACTATCTTCAACTTCTTCCACAATGTCCTTTAGAAATAACCAACAAACTTGGTATCTCGATCTGAAACTGTGCTCTTTGGTAGACTGTGTAATCTCACCACCTCTCTCAAAAATAATTCAATAATATGAACATCATCATTAGTCTTCGTGTAAGGAGTGAAATATGCCATCTTCAAGAATCCATCCACCACCACAAAAATGGAATCATGTCCTCTCTATGTCCTTGGTAAATCAAGAACAAAATCCATACTAATATCATCCCATGGCTTCTCTGGCACAGGTAATAGCTGATATAGCCCTATATTCTGACTTGTTCCTTTTTCCATTTGACACACTCTACATCTTTGCACAAATTTCCTCACATCCTACTATAACTATGGCCAATAGTAATTTTCACCAACAATAGCAATGGTTTTATCTCGACCAAAGTGTCCAGCCAATCCTCCACTATGCTTCTCCTTAATCAAGTTCTTTCTCATGGAACTCCTAGGAATGCACAACTAGTTTCCTCTAAAAAAATGCCATCTCGGATTATGAAATACAACCATTTTGTCTAGTCCAAAGTAACAGGTTCCAAAAAAGCTTTCCAGGCCTCTACAAAATCTAGATCTTCAAGATACAAACTTTTGAGCGCATCGAACCCAACAACCTGTATCTTCATTTATGTTAACAAATTTTGCCTTCTGCTCAAGGCATCTACAATTTTGTTGGACTTCCCACTCCTATGCTTCAAAACAAAAGTATAGCTTTGCAAAAACTCAACCCATTTTAAGTGCCTCTGGTTCTACTTTCCTTGACTATTAAGACACTACAAAGCCTGATGATCAGTATATAAAACAAACTCATTTGGTAACAAATAATATCTCCATTTCTTCAAAGCCTAAACTATTGCATAAAACTCCTTATCATAAATAGAATACTTTTTCTTCGCTTTTTTAAGATTCTCACTGAAATAGGCAATGGGCTTACCTTCTTGACTCAAAACAGCTCCTATAGCATTGCCATTAGCATCACAATCAACCTGAAATATCTTATTGAAATCTGGAAGTGCCAAAACAAGTTGCTCTGTGACTTTCTGCTTCAATGTATCAAAGCTTTTATCTACTCCTTTAGTCCATCTAAACACTTTCCTATACCCTCTCATTGTCTCAGTTAGGGGTGCACAAATGCTCTTAAAATTCCTAATAAACTTTGTGTAAAAACTTGCCAAACCATGAAAATATCGTACCTCCATTGCACTCCTTGGCATAGGCCATTCAATGATAGCCCTTACTTTTTCTGGGTCCATCTTAAGACCTTCCTCTAAGACAACAAATCCCAGGTATACCAACTCCTTCTTTGCAGAACTACATTTCTTTAGATTGATCTACAACTTCTCCTCCCTTAGCTTCTCCAAAATTCTTCTAATATGCATCATATGCTCATCCCAAGTCTTACTGAAAATCAAAATATCATCTAAATAAACAATAACAAAACTTCCAAAAAATTCTTTCAATACCTTGTTCATGAGCCACATGAATGTGCTCAGTGCATTGGTTAGCCCAAAGGGCATGACTAACCACTCATACAAACCTTCCTTTGTCTTGAAGGATATCTTCCATTCATCTCCTTCCCTAATACAAATCTGGTGATACACACTCTTCAGGTCAATTTTCGTGAAGTACTTGGCTCCACTCAAGCAGTCCATTATGTCATCCATTCTTGGCAATGGAAACTTGTACTTGACTGTGATCTTATTTATGGCTTGAGAATCTATACACATTCTCCACTCTCCATCTTTCTTTGGTGCTAGTATTGTAGGTATCACACATGGACTCAAGCTCTCCCTTATCAGTCCCTTCCTTAACAACTTGTGGACTTGTTTGTTCAACTCTTCATTCTCTATTGGAGTCATTCTATGCGCTGCCTTATTTGGCAAACTAGCTCTTGGTATCAAATCTATTTGATGACTTATCTTCCTTACTAGTGGTAAACCTTCTAGTACATTATTAAAGACAATATCTTGAAATTCTTCTAACATTTTCGAGACTTCTATTGGTACATCTTCACATTTCTCTTAAGTAATCTTAGGAATCAATGCAAAGCAATGACGCTCATGTTTCATATCCTCCAAAAATTTTCTACCATCTACCAAGAAAATTTTGGTAGTACTAAATACCTTTTCTTCCACTTCCTTCAAGGGCTTCAATTTATGATGAACTCCATCCTTTGTCAAGGAATATGTGTTTGCATGGCCATCATGGATAGCGCTCCTATGATACTGCCATGACCTCCCCAACATCATATGACATGCGTCCATTGGTATGATATCACACAACACCTCATCATGCTAATCTCTAGTCTTGAACTTCACTAAACACTGCTCATTGACCAAAGCTCTGTGGTCCTTCTGCAACCATGCAATCCGATATGGATGTGGATGCTTTCTTCTTGTCAACTTCAACTTGTCAACCATCTCCTCTGAAACAAGATTGTTAGTGCTTCCACTATGAATAATTATATCACAACACTTACCTTCACATTTACACCTTGTGCGGAATAAACTCTTCCTCTTATTGGGTTCTTTCTCTTTATTCAACAAAGTTCTTTTGACAACTAGGGTTTCTCCCCTTTCAGCATCTTCAGAACACTTAGACTACACATCTTCATCTACATGTGCAACTCATGCATTACCTTCAGGTCTTCTATTTGTCCTTCCTTGATGTTGCAGACACTCATATGCTCAATGCCCTTCTTCTCCACATTGGAAATAGGTTCCTCTGAAACCTCCTCTTCCAGGTCCTTGTCCAGGTCTACCTCTTCCTCTTCCTCTTTACTCACCATTATTTTGGTCGCGAGGGTAATAGGTAGTATCTCCTCTCTGATTTTGACTAGTTCTATCTTCTTCACTTTTCTTTGGATCTTTATTTCGGCCTCCATAGGGTCTTCCACTAGTCCTTTTGCCTTGACCTCTTCCCCTTTGCTTTCTTTAAAATCTCTTATTCAACTTCTCTTCCACCTTCAAGGAAAATTGGTATGCATCTTCTATGGTGGTCATTCTGACCAGGCTCAACTCTTCTCAAATACTTGGCCCCAACCCATTAATGTAATGGGCTACCTTCTCCTTGTTGGCCTCTCCATGTCTTGTCCTAATAGTGATCTTATAAAATTCTTCTATATACTCTTTAACAGACTTATTACCTTGCTTCAATCCTTGCAGTTTCTTCAGCAACTCCATCTTATAGTCCACAGGAATGAACTGCTACTTCAATTTCTCCACCATCCAATCCCATCTAGTAATCTTTGCTTTTCCTCTTCTATTTCTCTCTAACTGGACCTCCTTCCACCAAATACTAGCATGGCCCATCAACTTTGTCTTTGCAAACTTGACCCATTCTGGGTCTTCCACATCTTCATACTTGAAATACTCATCCATATCATTGATCCAATCAATAAGTTGTTCCAGATTCAAATCTCCAGAATAGCTAGAAACTTCGATCTTGGGCCTCTTTCTGATCTTTGAAATGGCCCTCAACAACCTAACTTTTGCAGGATCTCCCGCAGCTTCTTGTTCTTCCTCAAATAGCTCTTCTTTAGTTTCTCTTCGCTTTCCTCTCTCCTTCTCGGCTTGAACCCTCTTCCCAATTCCCCTTGCAATACATCGATTTGTCTTTACAGGGCTCTAAAACCCTCTTCTATCAAAGCATTCCTCCCACCACAGTTTCTTCATGGAGGCATCTTGATCTCTGCAGCAAACCCACAACCTCAGGTCCTAGTGCAAACTGCCTCACATTTGGCCATCTGTCTACACACTTAGGAACCCTTGCTCTCAAACCACTTGATGAAGGGGGTAAATCATAAAACACACAATAACAAAAATTGCACATAGAAAATAGAATGATATTTTATTAATATGGGAAAAACATTACATTACAGAAGCTCAAATACAATTAGAGGATGAATCCCCTATAGGCTACAACACATTACAACTCCCTCTCTCAAGACTCTAGAACCTTCAGCCTTCTGTAACCCCAAATCAACTAGGATTTCTATTTTCCTATCTTTTCTTGACTCTACACCTTCCCCCTTAACTCTACTACCCCAAAGGTTCCCCAAAAAATGACATATGTAGCCCTTTTTGGTGGCCACCAGCATAATTTCAAAATTTGCATCTGCCCCCAAAAATAGGTCAACTTCACAGAGCCATAACTTTCCATCCGACCGTTGGATTTTAAATTATAATACCTTTTTGAAAAGCTCTCAAAAAGATGGTTCTGCACAAATAGTAACTAAAGGTAGACTCCTTAGGTTTCCCACTAAATTTCAGGCCCATCCGGAACCTCTAAGTGCCTCAAATTTGACTTTGAATATTTCAATAGGATTTTTGGAATTTGAAATTTTAATATCTCACAAACGACATGATATTGAAGTGATGTCTTCACCATTAGCTTTAATTCACCATTTTGGAGGTCCACGTAAGATTTTGTATCCAACCGTGCACAAATGCAAACTTACTAAAAATAGTAACCCTACCAAATTTAGCCCTTATTGAAAAGAAACAACATTTTTTTTGGTTGATGCAAGATTGCTCTTACACCCTGGATGCTCCTGCATCAAATTAGTTCAAAACTAACTCTACTTAGGAATCCTTACAAACATTCATAACATCCAATATTCTCTTAAAGCATTAAATTCACTCGTTGAGTAAAATCCATAAGAAGAACATTCATACACAAGAAAGATTGTGAAGATGAATAAAATGATCCTTGATCAGTTTATATTAATAAATGAAATGAAGAATACAATGTAGGAGACAATATAGTCTTGAACTTTGACAATATATTTAAGCTATGAACTAGTATTGTCATACAAAATTTGCAAGTACATCAAATTCTATTATCAAATAACACCTAAATTAAGAAAAACTAACTCTATTATTGTGTGTACTATGATACAAAAAATTCTTCAAGATCCTTTTTCAAAAGCCCTGAATTCTCTTTTGTAGAAACAAGGGAGAAAAACAAGCTTTAGGCCTTATGACAAGTGTCACATTTTCTTTTGACAATCTTTTCATTAATGGGAAACAAGTATAATTGCTCATGGAGCAAATATTCCATAAGGAACAGAAGTTGTTGTATGTGCAGTTATAAATCTTGATTTCCTCTCAAAGTTTCTCACAGAAGACCATTGTAACATACTTTCTTGTTTCTCCTACCTTCTTTAAGTTCCAATTTCTTGGAAGAACGAGTGATGTAGATGAGGACAAAAGGAGAAATCCACAAAAAGACAAAATACCTTGTTGGAACTGATGACAATCCCACATTGATGCTGAATAAGAAACCAAAAGAGCATATACTCTTTTTGAAAAAACAATACAATGAGCAATAATAAATCCCAAATGCCATATCATTGAACCTTACAAATCGGGAAAATTGTTATATTTGTCATCCCAATACTTATATTTCTCCTCTGTAGGCCATTACAATGCAAGGAACTAATCCATATTTGCTTTGTATTTACTATACTTGGGCACTGTAATATCATACTCCTTTTCAAATTCCCCTAAGAATTGATTTGCATCCCGTAGTTTGTCCAAATTGTCCCTTAAAAGTTGCCAATCAACCTTATTCTTAACACATATGAAGAAAGCAAGTGTAGGAGTAATACCTTTAAACTAAGCTTTCCACAACCCATAGGGCTTTATTTCTCCATTATCCCTTTTGATCTTTGGCATCAGCCTCAAATATTTCTCATCAAATTCCTTGATCTTCCTTTCAATCTTTCCTTTCAACTATTCCAAGAATCCTTGTTGCTCCCTAGCTGCTTTGACCATCTTATAAGTGGGAAGAATTTCCTTCTATCTATCTAGTTCATGTGCAGATCATTTACACATTCCAAGTAATAAACTAAGCCTTGGAATCCATTTATGTATTAATGGAAGATCCCCAGCCTTGTCATTAGCAATATTGATAGTTGTCATTGATAATTGAAAATAATTTTTGTGGAGAGTCTCTACTTTCTTCATTACTTTGCCCATGAGGTGCCCCCAAAACACTAGAAACAAGATTTAGATTATTCTCATGTTGATTATGTTGGTAATTCATTAGGATTTCTTCATAAGAACCAAGTTTCTCCAAGAGTTTTTCCTTTTCCTTTTCCTCATCTGATTTAAGAAGTGGAGCTGTAGAGGAACTAGAAATCATTGAACCTGTCTATACCACAATTTAAGTTGATGGAGGAGCTTCAGTTGTTGGAGGTGTTTCAGTTGATTGGGGTGGCATGGTTGATGCTTGTTGTAATTGTTGTTGCATCTGCACCTCCATGTCCTTCAATCTATTATATTCCTATAGCACAATTGTATGCTCTTCGAAGATCTTTTTATATTTCTTTTGTAGTGCCTTAGTAGTAGCCTTGCTAAATTCGGGAACTTCTACTGCCATTGTTATTGCTTCAACTGTAGGGTTGTCAGAGACTCTTTTGACAATTAAACTTCCCCTCAAATCCTAGTTAGGTTTAGCAACTTATGGTTTGTTAGTGTTAGGGGTCAAAGGCCAAATTGCTAGGGTTTCCCACTTTGGGATAAACCTTGTGCTAGACAATGTTGCAACAACCTCATTCTCAGGAGAGAAAACCTCTATATCTTATCTCCTTATAGTATCTAGGGCAATAGTAGATGCAATATCCCATGAAGAGAGTAGAAGGATACCATTTTCTCTAACCATACACCTTCCTCCCTCAAGAGTGATGTCCTTTGTCTCATCTTTCATCTATGCCAATACCATTTGAGAAATCTACTCTTCTGAATCGTGGGGGGCCTTAGCCTTCTCATCTTCTAATCTCTTCTTATATTCATCCCTTTTGCTTATCCATATGAAATGAAAAAACCCAAAGGATCTCACAAATTGGTCATCCTCCATGATTTAGAGAAAGCTAGCTCTCTTACATCATCTGTACTATCTCTTCCTCTCATGATACTTTCAGTTATTCTATCGAGGGGTGTTTGCACATCTTCATCTCTTTGAGGGAAAGGCATTGTGCTGATCACATCCTCTCTAGTTATTTCATATTCATCATCTAGATAATCAACCAATAGATACTCTTCCATTTTTACTTTCTTTGGAGATGGCTCCCTTGGAGCGGAATTAAAATTAATTGCATTTAATGGAGAAGAAGTTTCTTGTTTTACAGATGGAGGAGACAGTGGAACCTGCCTCCCAATTATCACACCCCTTGACTTCCTTTTAAGAGAATAGATAGAAGGATTAGCTTAAGGCATATGTGAGGGCCTCTCTTCTATGAGTGGAGCCTTACCCTTTGGGTTTTTCTTGGATTGGAGGAGCCTTTCCAATTATCCTATCAATGTTATCCCAAACAACTTGATTCCTCATAATTGGGTCTCCAACCTCTGCATATGCTCCTTTGTAGGAAGCATCCTTCTTTTTCTTATCACCCTCTAATTTTAGAAAGGCTAACCATTTTACCTTTCTTTCCTTTACTTCATTTTTATTCAAGAGATTTCTTATAACATCTTTAGAGAAATATGTGCATTGGCTGAATGGAGATCTTTTGATGTTTTTTCTAAGGTTATTTATAAAACCTTTAGGGTCACAATTCCTTACCTACTCTTGCCTCATCCTGAAAGTTTTAAATTTATCATATAACTTCTTAGAACCCTCCTTATTCATCCTAAAGTTAGAGAAGACTATCAGATAAGGGAAGAAAGATCCCCTCTTTTGATTAGCCAAATGTGCTCTATCTACCTTAGCAAACTACCAAATAACTTCTAGAAAACCAATTGTCAAAGGCACAAACCTTGGTAGGACATGGGGTTCTACTAGGGACCCATAGATTCTCAAGACTGTGTAGTCAGAGTGGAGAAAGAAATATCCCCAATTATGTTGAATGCCTAGGTCAGGCCTTCTCTCCGAGGGCCTGAAGAAATTCATAATTTGCTTGGGTGTCCTATCCACCAGTCCATGTAAAAGTGATAACACCTTGCTAATAAAATTATTTCTGAATGTGATGTATTTAGCTTCCTTGCAATGTATATCCCATACATGAGTCCAATACTAGACTGGGATCTGATCTCTTTTTCCATCATCATCACAAAATTTCAAAGAAGGACCCAACTCTTCCTTGGCTATATACAAGAGCATGTGGCATAGCAATGAATACCACCAAAATTTCACATCCTACAGTTCCCTTTTGATTTTACTTAATCCCTTGTGTATTGTATTAGCAAGGTATGTAGCATAATCAAAATCATCATTTAGCAACACATGTTGGATATCACAAACCATATATAAGTAAGGAATGGGGACTCTCTCTCACTTGTCTGCCCCCAAAACCTGGCATAATGCATAGTAGGTTTTGGCAAAATAACTTTTAAAACCATCAAGCTTGAGAGACTCTATTTCATTGGTAGGAATCTGAATGCCTTTCCCCTTGACACCCTTTACCTTATGCATAGGTAGCCATACTGCTCTATAACTACTCATGTCCAATAACCTTGGTTTTCTTTCAAATAATTTTATTGAGGCTATGGCCATTCACAAAGCTCTTTTTGATGCTAAGACAATGTTTTACCAATAGTATTTTATAGTTTGACTCTAAAATCTTGGCTGATCATTTAAAAAATAAGTCTTCCTCTCACTTCCAATGGTGGCAGCTAAATGAATGTAAGAAAGACATCAACATCCTCATTCATGGTTTCATTGTTGTTAAGTGGAACCATGCTAGAAGGGAAGGAAATCAGGTTTCTAGTTTTTAGGATTCATTAGCTTCTAATTGGAATGACATCAAGGTTGATACATGAAATAATTAAGATTTCCCTAATGGGATATGAACTTAGCTTTTGGTTCCCAAATCTACACACATCAAACTCTAAAGATTTACCAATTCTTATGATCAAATTCAATGGGAGACTTGGCTAATCAACAGGAGATTATATGCACCTATCTCCCCTGTACTTCAAGCTCTACCAAACATAGGTGGTAACCCTTATCACAACGTCATCAAATATATATTTCATTTATAACTAGGCATATATGTTCTCATATATTTATACCAAGATGTGTAAGATTAACATCATACTGGCAATATTCTTGGATTATCTTAACTATTTAAATCTGAGAACATGTAGCACCTAAACTAAAACAAAACATAAAATAAATTGATTCCAATGATTATCTTTAAATTTTATTTTTCTTTTGGACCTTTGGGAAAATAAATCCTCAGATAAGTGCTTTATCAAGGAAACAGAGTCATATCTCACAATTCAAATGTTTCCTTTTGACATTAAAACTTCAAACTTAGAGGGTATACTTGTATCATTGCCTAACAATAACACACCCAAAAAATAGTATCTCTTTCAAATCTGCTTACAAATTGTTAAATGAATACACAATCCTCTATATTTCACTTAAAGCAATTTAATTCATTCCTTGAACGAAAGAAAGAAATAAAATATGTAACTCAATAAATCTAAATAGATAAACATAGAGACCCTTGATCTTATGTTTAAAAGAAAAATGCATACATCTAGGGAGATAATTACAAGAAACACATACATACAGTGTTACTCATATATCGCAATCTGAGCTAAAACATGTCATACAAAAATTTGATCACCTATAGGTAACATTATCCTCTGCAAACCTGACAATATGAGCCTCTCTTCAAAAGAAATTGCTTCCGAAATTTTTGGGTAGCTCAAGTACCCAAAAGCCCAGAATCCCCTTATTATAATCTTGCAAGCTCTATATAAAGCAAAATTATGTCAGTCTCGAATCCCTGTTACAAAATTTTAATTACATCCTTTGACTTTTCATTTAGTATTTGTGACATGGGAACTTGTGCCTATTACATGATTTGATCTTACCTTGAAAAAAGACTCCTTGAATCAATTTGAACAGTCCAAGATAACCAATCCTAATGTTGATACTGACACTTATGTAGGAAACTGTTATACTGCTTTAGAAATCACCAAAACAAATCATCTGATTGGTTGGATATATCATTGGCATCTGTATCTTTATTTTCCCACTCATATGTTCTTTTATTTCAACACAATGTTTACCCACTCTGCTTGTATTCCTGTGCAACCTCTTCAACCGAGTGAAAAAACCCATTTATTATCCTTTATTTTTCAATTAACAATGAAAAAATTTACTTCTGGACAATTTCCTAACTCACTGGCAATGGAATAAAATCATTAACCTTCATACTAACATCCAAAAGCTTCTCTGTTTACACTGCAATCAATTTGTAATTTTACCTATAGCACATTCTTTATCTGTTTGTTGCTTGAATTTTGTCAAACAATTTGTATAGATCCATTCTCTTTATGCATTTTATTTACAACTGTTCTACTCTTTATCCATTGCTTGCATATTAACTCCCTTTCCTATACCCAAACAATGGAAACATAGCCCAAGTCAAACTAAAACTATGTAGAGGCATTTCTATAATTGCAAGGGCATTTTTATGGTTGCAGGCACCCAAAAAATAGCTAAAATAGCATTCAATGTATTCCCAGCACATGAGAATAAGTCCTGACATTGTTTGGGGGGTGAAAAATACTATTTACAACACATATACAAACTCAAAAATCTATCCCAAAGCCATAATGTGAGGACTCTCCATCTAGTCATTGCTCCCATGAATTGTTGAAGACCATTCAAAATAGTCAAAATACCATTCAAGAAACAAATCCCACTGAGAAGAAATTGTAGCAGCTTCCTATAGTGCGTTGTTGCACATAATTTTTTCCGTACTTGACCAATGGGAAGTCCTGGGAGGAGAGAATAGAGTGAGCTATGTGCTGCTGCACTTAGCTCACAAAATTCCTTTATTTAATAAAGGAAAACATTATAATAATGTTTATTTAAAAATATTTATCATTCAAAGCATTATATTGCTAATAAATCTTTTATAAACTACATTTTTCAACCTAGGAAAAATGGCAATTAGTTAATTTCTCCTTCCACATAAACTATACAATAGCATTGTGAGCATATGAGCCATGAAAAATTGTTTAGGGCCTTAATCAATTATTTAAAACATACCTATGTCCCAAAAATTTGCACCAACAAAAGATTTTTGGTACCTCCTTTGTAAACTAGCCCCTCGGGGTCCCAGTTTTTTCAAAAAAAAATGTTTTCACACAAGGACACCTCGAATCGCCACAAAATAGAGCTAGGAACACCTGAAGGCAAGTCAATAACTGGGTTGTCACCAAAACTAGGAAATTTGAACTTATTTACTGGACCCTCTAAGGCAGGCTTGAAATGATGACAAATTAAAAAATTGTAAAAACACATCCTAGAATAATGCAAACTAACAGACACACTTTTCATCACCCATAAAAACTTTTCACCAAAGGATTTCTCTTGACGAATCACAGATTGAGAAATTTTAATTTCAGAAGTTAGGAACATGCTAAATTCCATGAGGCCTAAAACTTAACTGAAACCACCAAATGAAATGCTGCCAAGCATTGAGAATTTGGCAAAATTACAAGTGTTAACATTGGATTTTGCTTAGGGATGCATGCCTCTTGTAGGCATGGCAAGATTCTAGATGTCTCTGGGGTGCATACCAAGTGCCAACTCCATTGGACAACCTCAAGTCTGCAGTAATTCAAAACTTATATTTTAATTTTCATTTGGTGGCCAGGCTACCAAAAATGGAAAACCAATATTTGCCTCTTTCAACAC
Organism: Cunninghamia lanceolata; assembly: GCA_027924645.1. NCBI lineage: Eukaryota > Viridiplantae > Streptophyta > Pinopsida > Cupressales > Cupressaceae > Cunninghamia > Cunninghamia lanceolata. Next base: position 1,718,146 of record BSBN01001237.1, on the reverse strand, counting down.
CATATTCTCAGTACACTACTTCAAGCCAAGTCTAAAAACATATTTGCAAATTGCTTGTTTATTGATATTTTTACTGATACCAATACAATTATTATTGTTACCATTAAGAATCTACAATTTGAAATCAGAAAGCAACTAAAAAGCACCACAAAATGACAAGCACAGATCATTGTCATATAGTACTGAATGAAAAGCATCACAAAATCTAACTTCATTCCTCATTTCCATACTAAAACTGAAATACTCAAAATATCTCTAATGACCCCTATTGCAATTTACCAAAATCACACACAATCTCTAGATCAAAAAAAACACGACTCATACATGTCCTCTAGATCAACATTTGGGGTTATTCCCTCATTTAGCAAGAAATCATTATTTATGATAAACATAAAATGCTCATACACAGGAAGCACTTCAACTTTTTCTATTAAACTTTGACACTCACATTCACATGGATTTTTAGATATTGTGGCGAAGATTTTTAGAGCATACTCACAATCAAAGTCAATTAAAAACTAATCATACTTATAGGTATCATGACAAGTGCACTAAAAGGATCCATCTTCTAAAATGTGCATGTACCTATCTTCATTCTCAACACTTCCATCACCAAACTCCATCTTAAATGCTTCAAAAGAAGGCTTGAAAAATTTAGAATATAGCCCATTGTCAAAAGCTTCATAGTCACCCTTACCACATATATCACAGCCAATACTATTCTCTGTTGTATCAATATGAACATCTGCAACTTTTCCACTCACAATAGAATAGGCACCTTCATTAATGCATTCATCATTGAAAGAAAACACTTCCATTTTGATATTATGGCAATGATCAACATCAATAGAAAAATAAATATATTTATCATCCACACAAACTTCATCACCTAATGCCTTCATGGATGAGCAAATATCTTGTTCATTCAAAACATAAACCTCCATCTCTGCTTTATATAAACTATCATGAATAGCTGGGACATACTCACTTATAAATGCATCATACTCAGTATTATTAGTATACGTAATTAACTCACAAGCTGATCCACCATACTTGGTATTTGTGTATTCCTTTGATCCTTTGACAACAACACTATTGCAAGATGTAACTTCATGTATATCCTTTATTTCATCATATATGTAACCTGCATCTACATATCTTTCTCCTACATTGTTTTCATTGCAAACTATACTTTCATTTTCTATCAAAATCCTTTTTCTCTCATGTGTTATGCCATGCCTTTCATCATATCTAGCAAGAGGAAAGTTGTAACTAGCATTCTGGGATATAACACTGCCAACACTTTGAGACAAAGAGTCCAAACTTTATGATTTACATCTCTCATATGCATAAGATGTTTTACAATAACAATCACTTGCAAACATGTATCCTATTGGCATTGCAGACTTCAAATTATTCTCAATATCCATGCAATTTCATAAGCATGACAAAGTGTAGTAGGTTCCTTATCTCTTAGAAAATAATTTGTTTCCTCATCAAATGCACCAAGGTAGACCACCAAAAACAACGCATCATTTGGCCTCATATATTCTGGAATACCTTTAACCATTTTTGAAAAACTTAAGTTAAAGGTTGGAACCAACTCATCCTTTTTCCTTTGAATATTCAAGAATTATGGAATTAATGATATCACATAAGTTCTTTCACCAAATTGTTCTACAAATGCAACCTCAAACTCTTTCCATGAAGAAATAGAACACAATGGTAAATCTAAAAACTAATCCCTAGCATCATCCTTTAATGACTAAATAGAAAGCTTCATAACAACATCCTCAACCTCAATCTCATAATCCCCTATTAGTTCACAAAAATCTTGCACAAATGCTTGTTTGTTGATTCATAATTCTTTCCACTATACTTCGGTAAATACTTTCTAATTTCACCAGGAATAGCATTTGGGTATCCATGAATACCATTAAAATTTAGAGCTTTGTATATTTTAGTAACTAGACAATTCCTTTTTACATCAGATGTAGGCAAAGTGTACCTGGGAGTGTATTGCAACCTCAAATAGGTTCAGAATCACCACTTCTCAAAGAGGACAAAATATCAATTAGTTTTCTAGGTTCATCCTTCTAGTAGAGCCGCTTTTACAATCTTTCACACAAGCTACAACACTTTCCAAATTAGAATGTGCAATACATCAACTCAACTAAATCTTTGCAATAAATACTCATCTATGTTCCTCCCTAGTAGAGTCACCATTTTATTGGTTCCTAAATCTGCACACATCAAAATCTAAAGATTTGCCAATTCTTATGATCAAATTCAATGGGAGACTTTGCCAATGAATGGGAGATTATTTCCACCTACCTCTCCTGCACTTCAGGGTCTGCCAAACCTAGAGGTAACCCTTATCACAACATCATCAAATATATCTTTCATTTACAATCGAGTAGATATGTTCTTATATATTTCTACCAAGATGTGTAAGATTAACCTCAAACTGGTGATATTCTTGGAATATATTAACTGTATCCATCTCTTTCATTTATCTTTGATTTTCTTTAGTTCTCTGGTTATCATTGGTTGCGGCTGTGACTCCTTTCCTGATGCAATTTTTTGTTCACTGTTTCTTTAGTTATCATTTGTTTGTCTCTGTTGCTTTGAGCTGCCATGGAACCCATTGCCAAAAAAAAAACTCTCATGGCCTTCAAAAAACACAACTTACTCAGAACAAAAGGTAAGCTTTTGACTTGTCGATCTCATTAATACTCTGTGTATTTTGCATCATTAGATGCCACAGCTATTGTTGTCAATCAAGTATACACCCTTGCTAAGTTCAGAGAAACTTAGCTACCTATTGAAACATGGAATCATTCTTGGATGTGGGTCTCCTATAATGAGAATGAAACTCCAGAGTGAGCTGGTTCTCCTTATGATTTCCTAAACAAATGACTAGCAGGGAAAAAGGATAGAAAGATATACTAAGAGAAATAAATCCCAATTAACTTGAAGATGGAATTATCTAACAGATCTTACTCGCAAACAAGTTATTGAATTCTGACCCTCACAACACTCAGCTTATTTAACTCATAAATATTTCACATGAAGGTTTGGAAAACACAACATGCAACCTAAATTAAACAAGATTTTGCACAAGGAAATCACAAGATAAGACAAAGCAAAGAATAAATTTTCATCACAATGCAACATCAAATCAACTTGAAAATACTCAGACAAAATATGAAGGCAAGACGTTGCTCAATAACTGAAGGAATAATGAATACAATGAAGTAAATGAGTACAACACTCTTGATTTGAGAGGAAGACTCTATCTCTCTACACTCTGACCTCTAAAACCTAAAAACTAAAACTAAACCCCCTGAAAGGAAAAAAAAACTGAGATATATGCTATGAAAGATTGCCCCTCCTGAAAGATGGAAAAAAGCTCCAAAAAATAGACTCCAAGTTCATTTTCGAGCTACTCATAAAAGACAAAATTAAAGCTTTGGATTTGCCACCAATTTGGAAAATAAAGCTGCAAAATTGCCCTCTCATGTGGTCCCATCATAAAACTTTTTTTCTTTGCTCATGAAATCTCCAAATTTTGTCCTATATGACTCTAAATAAAACAAATTGAAAAGGAATATCTAATTTGTTTATTAGCCTATAAATTCCTAAAAATAGTTAAGTTTTCAAAGCAATTTATCAATGATTGCTTTAAAACTAACATTACAATGTTGTGGTAATTTAATCTATATCCCATTTGATATGATTTTTTTTGCAAAAATACAATAATATTTAGCTCATAATTTTGCCAAAATATTTTACAAGATATTACAATTGATTTTCTATAAAAATCATACAAATGATGAACACATTACTATGTACTTTGCAAAAAATATCAAAGCCTTGAAGGCTTAACACCATGATTCTAATCCATAAAATGCATTATCCATGTGTCAATATCCTGCCACCTCATCTCCTATAAAAGTATCACATGTCAAAATCAGCCCTTCTAATAATGCCATTACCCATGCATGCATCTTATGTCTTCAAATGTTCTTTGCTTAATGCCACCTCTCTTATACATTTGAATCATATAAGGAATTGAAATAATAATCAATGCATAAGTGGGAGGTCATTTGACTCTCAACCACATGCATAATTATATCACACTTTGATTACACCATGAGTCGACTACATTGGAAGTAAATGTTTTGAAAGGCTTTTAAAGGCATAAGCCTTACTCTCTCATGATACTGACCACCTTTGACTTTATAAAAATCAATCAAAATGAGAAATGTTGTCGGCCTTTCCACTCCATGATTACTAGGGAACATCAATTGCAAGTGTTGATCACAATACTATTTTGGATGAGGCAATTGTGTGTATTTGCAAAGTCAAAAGTGAGGAGTGGAAACACCATCAAACAAAATAGTGATACAAACCCTAAAAGCTACTTCATTTTCATTTGGCATCCCTTTTGTTATTTGCTCTGCAACTCTCATGTCGTTGACTAGGGTTTCATGGCTCTCTACATTTTCTCCTCCATATTCTAGCTCTTTGTGTTCGAATTACTTACATTTCTTGACTGAAAAGAATTGGTAGAACCTGGTGAGTAAGGTATCTAAAGTTTCGAATGGCATTTGACTTCTTTTTGTAGTACTTCTACCTTAATGGCCATGGCCATACTTGTTTTTTCTTTTGCTACATTCTTTGACTTTTGTTTCTTTGATTTGTTTGTTTTGAAACTCTGTAAATGTGGCAAAAATGACTAAAACCCTCAAAAGAGGGGCCACGGCCATGCTATACTTCCTCCTCTGCACCTAAAAGAGTAAACTCTCATTTCTCTTTGTTGTAGGTTCTTTTACATCACTTTATTTGCAAAAGACAATGAGGGTTTCAAATTTTATCAATTTGGTATCTTTGCTTACTTTCATTTATGGCATGGTCATGGCATAAAATGCATTATGTAGCTTATTCTTTGTATTCTGATGTCAAAAAAACTTGGAGGCTTTTGATTATGAAATGAGGGTTTCATTTGAGCTATGTACATGAATCTCTCTTTCTCCACGGCAATACCTGTAGACATCTCATATCATTGTATTGTCTTCTTTTTGTTGTAGACACAAAATGGTGTTGTGGTTTGAAATTTTTTGGTGGGTATCTTAGGAATGATGAAAGATTTTACTCTTGATTTCTGATGGTTTTGAACATTACTTGCTACTAGACCAGGTTGTGTTCACATAAATACTCCTATAAACAAATGTCACTTGATCTCTCATACCAAAAACACAAATACAATTGTAGTCTCTTAATTTGATTGATAACCATTCCACTAATGAGGCTGATAGCAGCATTTTACATTCTCTCCATTTATTCATGAATTTTCAGCATGAAACATGAAATGTCTTATGATCTTCTTGTGGCTCTTCAATATTCCATTGTGGCCCGCATAATACATGAACACTTGATTTGAAACAAATATGAGCAAGTTTAGCTTATGATATACCATTGCTTACCCCTTTTAAGCTGCATCACTATCTGGATCTTTCATGAATGTTTCATTTTCTTGAAACAAGGAATATTGTGTAGCTATGTTTGCATGTATACTTTCAGGTGTTTAGTAAACATTTCAGTATTTCCTCATGAGGTTGTATAACTATGGATCTATTTTCATTTGCTTTAACTGATATCCATAGTGATGGCAAAGTAACAATTGTGAAATTAAAGGCATAACTGGTGTTATTGTTTAATTCACCCATTTACAAGCACTGCTCTTTACTCTCATGAATATAGAATTTACTGTGACATTTTACTCGGCTTTGGCATAACCCAGTCACCTGTCAAATGCTCTTTATCACCTGATGTTGATCTTTCATTTCTCTTTCTGGCACTTGGAACCTCCTGTAGCATGCACTGTACATCATATGTCTTCTCTTTTGTTTAGAACATGGCACTCTATCCTTTCATTTTGATGCTACCTGTAGCATTCATTTGTCTCTTTTACATGATGTATCACCCTTCACTCATGGTTGTCCAAGTGAATAATACATACACCTTCTATAATTTCATCTGTATCAAATGATAACAGCTTTGTGATTTGTCCTGTCACTATTCAAATGATACAAAGCTTTACATCTTCGAGACATGATTCTATTTCCTTTATCTTCATTTGGCTGAGAAACCTAAACACCTGTAACATGTCTTTATACTATGAATACACTTTGTTAGCTATTCGTATCATTTGTTCATGTAAGATGAAAATAATACATGCATCCAAAAAGATTTTTGTACTTCAAAATGGCTCCTATAGCATGCATATTATGTTGATGCTTATGAACTTTTGCACACTTTTGTCACTGTAGCATACTTATTATGATGTCTTTGAACCAAAACATGATAGCATTACTAAATGATGACACCATAGAATTGTTTCTTCATCATGGAAATGTATAACTTGATTTCTCTTCATGACTTACTATGATGAAATGCCAATTGATCTGCAATACTCTCTAGCTATTCCATGATTGGTGTTTTCTTGATTCAATCTATGCAATACAATCTGTATTCTATCCCACCATTATGGCATGGCAACAGGCTGATCCATATATGCACTTATGATAGTGTTTAATCAAATCATGCATACAAATTATTTCTATTTTTTTATGTTATGCTGTCATCAAATAATCATATATAATTGTTTCATATTACTCACTGGCAACTTTTGACATTTAACTGATGCAATGTATCTTAATATTTTCATTCCTCTCTGATGCACCAAAATACTATGAAAGATGTATAAATGAAATACCTCTGAATGTCACTTTATAATGTCAACCGAAGTGATGATGATAACTGCCATGTGCATTAAATTCAGTCCCCTTTTATAGTTCAGTTCATTTTCATGGTTGCATCTCATTACTTGAATTATAATCATGATTATGTCCTGGAACACAAGTCATGCATATGATTTCTTTTATTATTCCTTTAGCTTGTCATGTGAATGCAAATAATGATTCTTTCTTTTCTATTCATCCCTTTTGAGATTAAGGTGAGGTAGCATGCTAGGCTCAACCCTTGTGGGAGCCCATTTGATACCACATGTTGAATGTCTTCAATTAGCTTCATGACTTGTCGTATACCTACACATCAAACAAATAGATTAGAATAAAATAGTGATGCTCCATGTTTGCTTATTTTCAGTTCCTTCTGCATATGAATGATGTTCATTTGATCAATGCACTATAATCAAAGTATTATGCCTCTTCTGATAGATAAAGGATTTTCATAATCAAAACTTCTAATAGGGCCTTTCCCACATTTTTCAGGTACATATTGAGATTAGGAGTAGGATAGGAGGCTACTCTGAAGATTGACAAAACAAGGTAATGATGGCTATGTCTCTCCTTTCTCATTCATTAGATGCATAGTATTATGTTTATATCTTGCATGTGTACAACTATAACCCACGGGTTGTGTGGGACATTTGATATGTCATCATTTCTTTCAATGCAATGCTTATTCCTTTATGTATTTCAACATGTAAGTGAATAACCATTGTAATGAATGGAATACTTATCTCACTTGATTGTTCTACAATGCAATGATTGATCTAAAACATTACTTTCTCTCGTGAACAACTAAACTGTATTAACATTGAAACATAATAACTATGCAACTAACTCATAACAAAAGTAAATCAAACCTCACTCTAAATGATAATGTTATATCTTCTCAGCCAATTTTTGAGTTTTGGTCAAAAAATGGTAACATTTCTGGTGACATCTACTATATGCTTGTCTACTAAGCATTTGACCAGTTGCCTTGAACATTCATTGGGCACTGAGTCATACTCTATCCTTCTCAGAAACTCAGAAAACACTATAATTCAGCTGTCCAATAGTCAAAATAGTAATAGAAAATTGAAATCAAACTCTACTAAAAGAAAACTAACAAGCCCTGATGGCCAAAACAAAATGCTAAAAATAAATCTGCATGAGCGCTTATTCACTGCAAAACTACTCTACTATATATAGAAGAAGCTTTTATCCTCAGAGGTAATGCTTGAGGTGGATCCTGTTAATTGGGATAGACGGCACCTCTCCACTCAACCTGTATAGCTGAAATGCATTGTTTTCTTTGCACTCTGTGATAACATAAGGCCCATCCCAAATTACATCAAATTTAGAATTCTTTCTAGGCCTGCTCCTCAGTTCATTCCATTTGAACACCAAATCTCCAACCATAGGGTTCCTTGGTCTCACTTTCTTATCAAATGCATTCTTCATTTGGGTTTGATGCATATCAAGTTTTCTTAAGGCCTCTTTCCTTGTCTCTTCTAGCTCAATTAGCTAAGCTAACCTAATTACTAGAGGTTGTTCCTCTAGCAACTCAAGTTCTTTGATGAAAGTCAATGTAGGCAATTCAACTGAAACAGGTAGTGGAGCCTTCTTTCCATAAGTAAGCACATATGAGGAACAACCAGTAGCCCTCTTAGGTGTAATTCTGTTAGCCCAAAGAGCTAACTTTAACTTTTCATGTCAAGGTTTTTGGTTGTCTTCAACAGTCTTCTTGATGTTCCTTATCAGATTTTTGTTGGTAGATTTGGCCTACCCATTACCCTGTGGGTAATAATTAGAGGAAGTATTCAAATAGATATTATTTCTAATAGAGCAATCTAAAATTCTTAATCCTATGAAAGCTAGGCCATTATCCGAGATGACTGAATCTAGTGTACCGAATCTTGATACTAGATCTTGATAAAAACATAGGATAGCAAATTCATTTGCCTCTTTTAAGGCAATAGCCTCGGTCCACTTGGTGAAATAGTCTGTGGCAGTCAAAATCCACTTGTGGCCCACACTTGAAGGTAGATTTATTGGTCATATGAAATCTAGCCTCCATTTTGTAAATGGTTGTTCAACTTTAATAAGATGCAGGGGTAAGGCAGCAAGCCTTTCCTTACCTACAAATAAGGAACACTTCTCATATCTTCTCACCCAAGAAAAAGAATCTTTAAACAGATCAAGCTAGTAATAACCAGTCTGCATGATCTTCAATGCAGTTGTCCTAGCTACAAAGTGACCTCCTAACGGTCCATTGTGAAATTCTTCTAATAGCCTATCAACTTGATCAGGTCTAACACACCTCAAAAATACACCATTAAAATCTCTCCTATATAAGATACCACCAATGATAGCATAAGGAGTACCTTGTAACCTGAAATACCTTCTTCTTGCCTTGTCTAAACCTTTGGGGCATTGACCAGACTATAAATAATGCATCATCTGCCTCACCCAGCTATTTGTAAGAGCTGGTATAGTGGTTGGTTTATTATTGTTCAGTACTAGTTCAGTGTCCTCTTGGTGTTCTTGATCAAACTCTTCACTTTCAATAAGTTGCTCGCATAAGCCCTTGCCTCTAATCATCTTGGTCACTTTGATATCAACATCAAATTCCATTACTCTGGTTATCCAACCAACCCTCTTGTCATTGATATCTTTGTTTAATAAGAAAGTCTTGATAGTGGGATGAGCAACCATTAAGTGAATTTTGTTATTAGACAGCATGTGTCTAAATTTCCTGAGGCTCCTTACAACAACAAAAACATGTTTTTCCACAAAAGAGTACTTTACCTCATAGTCGTGTAGTACCTAGCTGAAAAATACAATTGGCTTCTCTAAACCTTCATCATTTTGCTAACATAACATTGTAGAAATGGTGTCAACTCCTCCAAAAGAATACAAAATAAAATCCCTCTCATAATCAGGATTAATGAGGGTAGGGGTAGCAGTTAGAGCTTCCTTGATCTACTTGAAGCTTCCTTTTCCCTCCTTAGTCTAGCTGAATGACACATTCTTCTTCAACATGGCAGTGAGAGGTTGTAACAAAGCTATAATATTTAGAATAAACCTCCTAACGAAGCTAATTCTATCAAGAAAGCTCTGTAAGCCTTTCTTATGTGCATGCATCGGTAAATCTAAAATTGTAGACACTCTCTCAGGATTAGTAGAAATACGTTCTTTTGAAATAATATGACTAAGGAGTTTGTTGGATTTTTTCCCAAACTAGATATTTCCCAGTTATCCCTACAAGGTAACCATTATTGATCAATAGGATTTCTAGGCCAGGGGCCAACAGTATAGGAGATAGACTCTATAAATATCTCCTCTTCTTTTTTAGGCTCTGCAAAACCAAGGGGGGTATTCCCTATTCGACATCAATAAAATGCACCTATGACTTACTAGGATGTTGATACAAAGTAGATAAATCCTCTCTTATGTAGACCAAAACTATGGGATAAGTGCAAAGGGGCTAGCCTTGGGCCTATGTTTAGTTATGAGACAGAGGATTTTTATCCTAAAACTACTAATATCCTAAAGGTTTGTATTTGAAGTTTGAGTTTGATTTTACATTTGGATGCAAGAATGGGACTTTGGGTTGTAACCTCAATACAAGACCAGACTGGTGCCTATCTTGGGCTTGGAGTCAATAGACATACACATTTGAATGATTACCATAAACTTGGATCAATACCTGAGTTTCAAGGGGATTTTATAGTGTCTACCTTACAGATACTTCCCAAGATTGAGTATTTAGTCATTCATACTTAATGATATCCCTGTTGCAGCAAACTTTTCCCAATGTTTAACCAAAAAAATTCAATCTATTCCTTGAACAAAAGTAAGAGATTAAACATTCAACACAAAAAATTGGTATTCCTGAATCCAGAATAACCCTTAGCTATTCAGATTCAAAAGAAAAGATACCCACAACATGGAGACAAATATCTAAACACATGCAATAGAGCATTTCTCATATTAAAGCAGCATGAAACTAGTAGATTATGCAAAAAACACACAACACATGATTCATAAACTCACAAGGAACAAAACAAAGTCACCAGCAAGATTGTATCCTGTTACTCCACCAAAATTTGCCAAATCTTCAACAACTAAATGAGTAAGACAGTTTGCCTTTTATAGAAAGACTGTGTACTCAGCAATAATTACAAGGAATTTTCAAAATCCTGCCAAATACATTGCACCATCAGAATGACACCTAAATATTCAATGCAGTAGGGGGACAAAGAGGAAAAAGTAGGTGGAACCAGGATCTGCATTGCCACCTGAAGATTTTCTTAATCAAATTTGGTGGTTGGCTAGTCAATCATACCCATACCTCTCTACAAATCGCCATTAATGGCATACCAACCCATGGCCTCTCGAAACATAGCTAACTACATACTCTATAGTTTTCTCACCCAGAATGCCACTATAGGGGCATGGAAAACCCTCCATTTGAACAGAGCCATTGATTTTCCAACTAGCACCAAGATCTACAGCCACAAATCGAGCTGAAAACTTGTTGACCAATAGAATCATACCACATAGGCACTTTATCTCCTTTGGCTTTTCCCATCGCAACATTAATTTTGCCTTTTCTGCCTCAATTGCCTTTTAGATCCTTTATATATACAAGGCAAACCCCAAAACTTTATAGGACACTTTGAAATCATCATCGAGTTCTGCTTGTATCTCCATTCTTGTGCATTTCTCTCGTATATTGCATATACAAATGCAATATACATTCAACACCCAACATCCAAGCCGCAGACTCCAACCATTTATCAATCAGACTGAAAGAAAACCTTTGAATCTAGCTTATAACTCTTCTATTGTATATCAGCACATACAAGCACTTTTTCATACAAGCAGCGGACCCCAAATTTTTATTCGCTACATCTGATTCTTCCTTTGGGTTCGGATTGTATGTTTCCTTTGTATATTGGCTTGTATGTGCAAACATACAACGCAGACATACAACTGGTGGGCCCTACATGCTTTTGACTTCTTTGACTTCAACCGGGATCGTATATTTCTTTGTATTTCCACTTGTATGTTTGAATGTACATCGGGAACATATAATCCTGACATACAACTGCAGACTTCACTCTGTTTCACAAATCTTGCAAACCTTCTAGTCGTGTCCACTTTGCACCTATCTACTTGCATAGTTCTCTTGTATATGCCAATGTATGTTTTGTTTGCATGTTTCCCTTTGTATATAGCCATTGCATGTCAAAACATACAACACAAATACACATGCAAACCATCACATACAAGCAAAGAATATTCCCTGAATATGTGACAGATTCCTCAATGCATATACAAACCTGATATGCATTCAAAATGCATACAATCAATTTTTTCACTTTTTTGAAGGCTGATTAGACACTTTTGGCCCGCCAATGTACATTTACACTTGTACATACAAAGACACATACATTTGACAGATTTCGTTGCCACATAAAGTGATTTTGGACTTAACATTTTTTTTTAAGTGTGACAGGAGAAAGTGGTAAAGCAATGCATAGGGACTAGTCAACTTACAAGTGCAAAGACATGAAAATACAACTAATGCAACTAGGAACCCACTACAAGAGGTCAACAACAAAACAAAAGATACAACGTAGAAGGATAAGGGAAAAATAAAATCTAAGGCATCAAGGGTTTGAAAGAATACAAATATAAGCTTGCAAACTCGATTCAGAACCCTAACCCTAGGTGAGTACCACCATTGGCTCCGACTGGGGATGTGCAGGTGCAAGGCTATAGCGAGAACCAAACCACTCCAGGATAGACCAGATAAAATGCAAAATGCAAAATAGCACTGACTATACAAGGCATGTATAGACTATTCACAGCTAATTTACAATGTGCACACAGGATATTCATTTATGAAAAGTAAGGTTTTAGGAACTGACCGTGCACAGGCAATTCTAGTAGTTCATCATCTAGGGCCTAGAGAAAGTAAGAATCTTCTCCATGAGTATTGGTAATTTGATATGGGCCCATCCACAAGGGCTCAAATTTACCATGCTTTCCCTTGTCTTGACTTTTTGTATTCCAAACAAGGACCAAATCACTTATTTGAAACTTCCTTTCTATAGCTCTTTTATCAAACAAATATTTCACCTTTTGTTGTTTCTTGATATTTGTCTTTTGTGCTTCTCTTCTGATTTCATCCAATGCAACCAGTTGATTTATCCTTTCATTCATTGAATCTTCAAATCTCTTTATCTTTTTCTTGTATGAATTTATAAACTGGTAGGAGATTATTCATAGGTAATTTAGCTGCTGCACCATATACCAACTCAAAAGGTGATATGTCAATGGCTTTTTTCACTGTTATCCGGTCAGCCCATAGTACCATCTTTAGTTTTGAATCCCATGCTCTTTTGTTCTTGTTTACCATCCTTTTGATGATTTTCATGAGGCTTTTGTTACTTGATTCATCCTAACCATTTCCCTGTGGGTGATATGGTGATGCATATGACAAATTAATCCCATAGTTATTGCAAAAGTCAACAAATTCACCAGATCTGAAACACATATAATTATCTATGACCACTTTGACTAGCACTCTAAACCTAATAATAATGTGTTCTAAAATGAAATCCATTACCACCCTACTTGTAGCCTTCTTAGTTGGAATGGATTCAACCCATTTGGTTAAATAGTCAGTTACAACCAAAATCCAACTATGTCCTCCACCTGATTTTTTTGAAATTTCCCCTATAAAGTCAATTCCCCATTGCTGAAATGGAGACTCCATAGTTACAGTTCTAAGGGGTAATGCACCTTCATACTTTAGTTTTCCTAAGAATCTTTGATAGGGATCACATTTTCTTACCATCTTTTGTGCATCTAAGAAAAGGGTGGGCCACCAATAGCCTGCTCTAAGAATTTTGTGAGTTGTGGTTTTGGTAGTGTAGTGTCCACCACACATCCCTTTGTGCATGCCATTTAAAATACCAGTAGCTTGATTTTCATCGACACACCTAAGTAAGACACCATCAGGATTCTTCCAATACAATTCTCCTTGAATGATTATGTATTTGATAGCATGTAGCTTTAAAGTCCTTTTCTGACTATCACTGAGATGGGAAGGACAATTTAAATTCTACAAATAGTACACAATATCCTTGTACCATTCAGATTCTGACACATTAACAACTTCATTATGAACCACATTCACTTGGCATGCTTTCAAATTTGATTGTGTCATCATCTTAGCCAAACCTTGTCCTCTTACCAATTTTGTGATTTGTATCTCAATGTTGAACTCTTGTAACTTGTTTATCCACCTACATCTTCTTCTTGTCACTTCTTGCTGAGTGAAAATATCTTTAACTACTGCATGGGGTACATATGCAATTATCTAAGATCCTACTAAGTATGGCCTAAAGCTTTTGACTGCCCTAACCAATGCATATGTCTGCTTTTCTATGATATCATATTTCAACTCAGCTGCCTGCAATGACATGCTAAAGAAAGCAATAGGTTGCTCAAAACCCTCTTCATTTTTTTGTAATAAACATGCAGCAACAGTATGAATAGAAGCAAATGAGAACAACTGGAGTGGCTTAGAAAAATTAGGAGATTTCAATATAGGAGCCATCTTTATAGATTCTTTGATGTTCTGAAATGATTTAATTGCTTCACTCTCCCATTTGACAGTCTCACCCTTCTTAAACATTTTAGAAATATCTTTTGTAATCTTTACAAAGTTGGGGATGAATCTTCTAACAAAATTAATCTGTGCAAAGAAGGACTGAATGCCTTTCACTGTTTTGGGAATTTGAATAGGTAGTTAGTTCATCCTGATATACAGCCAAGATTGAGTCAATCAATCCTACAAAAGAAACATCCATAGCCCTCTGAAATGTAGCACCTACATTAGTTAGTCCAAATGGCATTCTTACATATACATAAGTTCCCCATGGAGTGGTGAAGGCAATCTTATACTATTCAGATTCTTTTACCTTCACCTAATTGTATCCTGAAAATCCATCCATCATGGATAAAAGTTCACAACCAGTTACCTTCTACAACATAGCCTCCATGTTAGGCAGTGGATAGATATCTTTCAAAGAAGATACATTCAAATTTCTGAAGTCCACACAAAGTCTTATATCACCATTTTTCTTTTTAACTGGGACAAGATTGGACACCTATGTTGAGTGTCTAACAGGCACAATTATTCCAACCTCCCTAAGATTCATAAGTTCTTCTTGCATTTTTGGAGCCAGAGTTGGGTTAATAGGTCTTTGTTTTTGTCTGAATGGCTTAGCTCTAGGCTTCAAATGAATTTCATGCTGGAATAAGTCTTCTCTATAAGCTTTTAGGTCCTCATATGACTAGGCAAAGACATCCTTTTATTTTTTTAATAGGGCAATCAACATACTCCTAATGTGTGGTTTGAGTTGTTTGCTAATATATACCTTTTGGGGGGCATGGTGTGTGCCCAAGTTTATCTCCTCTAAGTCATCCTTGTTAGTAGGAAATATCTTTGTAATAAACTGGTCTCTATTGTCAAATGCTCTTTCTAAAGCAACTAACCCTCTAGGGATTTTATTTGTTTGAAGTTGAATCACTTCTTTCCCCAAAAGAGTCTCTTTTCCATTCACAACTTCTACAAAGTTCTGAAAATCAATCTCTTGGTTCTCATATTCATCTATGTAGTTTAGGAACCTCAACAAATCTCTATCATCATCAAACACCTGCCAATTGCATATATTTTTTGGTACTATGGGTCCAACCTTAACTTCAACATTTGTAACATCACATAGAGTGATATCATCCGGCCTTATGGCCACATTAGCTAAAAATTTTGCCATGACATTCTTTGATCTTTCTATCCAATTTATTCAAAAAGCATCAAATAATTCAATTGTGTCCCATACAGCATGCTTATACTATTTTAACCTCTTATTCTTTGAAGCATATTTATTTCTCACTTGGGAAACAATTAATTCTGAATCTCCAAACACTTTTAGCATCTTAATCCCATGCTTCAAAGCAACATTTAGCCCTAGTAGCAGGGCCTCATATTCTACAATATTATTTGTGCAGGCAAACTTTAAAAGGAAAGAGAATTTTAGGATCTTACCTACTGGAGACAAAATTACAACTCCAGTACCAAAGCCTTCTTTGAATGACCTCCATCAAAATACATAGTCCAGAGACCCTATTGGTCAAGTTCTTGAATGCAAAGATCTCTCTCCTTGTTTCCTTGATCATCTGAGATAACTCTGAAATTTTCATAGTCAATATCGACAAAACAAATATGCTCATCTGAATCTTGATCTTCCACCATTTCTAGTGACCTTTCTTCTCTAATCAATTTGACATTTCTACCATTCATTAGGATCATGGCATATGATAAATCGAATTGCATACTTCCCCCAATCAGTGCTACCCATCTTCTTGACAACAACATACCATATTGTGGCTTTATGTCAACCACTGTTATGTTCATTCTATAGGTTTTTTAGGATATGCAGCTAACATAAAATCAACATCCTTCATGATTCCTATAATTGGCACCTCCCTAGCATCCATTTCATAGCATTTTCCACATGCCTTGTCTATTTTTAATCCAGCTTGTTGCATGATAGCCAGAGGCATGATATTTGTAGATGCTCCTGAGTCAAGCATACAATTCTTGATCACCTTTCCATTTATAACAAGGGAGACATAAAACGGTTCAACCTGTGAAGGGTACTTTGTCATTGTCACTCCCAGATAGACTTCAGGGACCTCATCCTCATTAATACATAATGCTTGTTTTTTACCCTGAGTTTCAATATTCTACTCAGCTTGACTAGCTACTCTTGAGATTAGGGACAATGCCTTATTCTTGAATTCTTCAACTTTCATTAGCTCCATCAATGGAATAGAGACCTTTATCTGGGACAAAACCTTAGTCATGTCAAAGGGAACATAATTTTGTATAATAGTTGTAGCTTGAGCCGTGGTTTTATTCTTATCCTAAGCTGATCCAGCCTTGATTTTAACAGCCCTCTAACTGTCATCTAGGACTTGAGAATCCTTATTTTGATCCTCATCTTGGGGAATTTTATTTTCTAGTCTTTGATAATCATGACCTATTTTTTGCTTAGAGTTCTTCTTATTACTGTTCCATTGCATCTTTTGTGGTCCAGCCACTTTATGATTATACACTGGTTGATTCATAAAGGTGCTTTTTGGTTGACATGGATTGCTTACCTGAGCTTTACCTCTAAGATTATAATTCCTCTTGATCTGAGCCACTGCTATAGCTGTGAAAGGTCTAATCTCTTCATCAGAAGGTCTTCTCAAGTTATTTAGGAAGATGTGTGAGTCCTAAGAATACGCATAATTATCTTTATCATCTTCATCACTGGAAATCTGTGGGTAAACCTGAGTCCCATGACTAGTGCTTTCATCAACATTGTAAAAGGAATACTCCCCATTCGTGGACAACATATTGACACTATCATCTTCCATACAATGTGGCTCATTGCATTCATCACATGCAACAACATTATTATACAAAGACTGAGCAATCATACATTGTGACTGTGAATGAGGCATCTGACATATTATGCACCATGGGGTGTCATCAACAATATTAACAGCCTTCTTCAAAGGATCAGGAGTCTCCTTGACATTCTAAGCTCTTTGATTAGTGTTTCTATTTTGGAAAATGGGTTTACCGTTATGCCAGTTAGTGTTATATGGCATATCATGCAATGATGGTCTCTTTTCTTGTCTTTAGTAAACATGCTTGACAGGGCCTATCCCCTTTTCATTCTTAGCAAGTCTATAACTTAGGTCCTTAACGACTGTTGTCAATTTATCCAATTTCTCTTCAGAAGTAGATACATTACCTTGAGTACTTTGAGACTTATTATTTGGATTTTGCATAATCTTTACGTCGTCCCTTCTGTTTGTCTTACCAGATGCTTTCCTATTATTTTCAATGTTGGTTGCAATTCTGAAAGCATCCCTGAGGCTAGTAGGACCCTTATCTCTTAACCCATAAGATGTCTTAGCATCAAAAGCATTTATGTATAGTACCATGCACATTGGTTCATTAGGCCTCATGTGAGGTTGTAATTTGTTCAACACTTTAGTGAACCTAGCATTAAAATCTGTAACCTGCTCATTTGACCCCTTAGCAATACT
The DNA here is from genome assembly GCA_027924645.1 of Cunninghamia lanceolata. NCBI lineage: Eukaryota > Viridiplantae > Streptophyta > Pinopsida > Cupressales > Cupressaceae > Cunninghamia > Cunninghamia lanceolata. The sequence continues at coordinate 1,700,162 of BSBN01001237.1, read as the reverse complement.
AGTGAATTTATTTACAAAAAATATTGGGTCAGTCTTGTCACCATATTGTTCTTTAAAAATCCTTCTAAAGTCATCCCATGATGAGATACTCTGGTCAGGTAGACTTTTATACCACTCCCTAGCTTCATCAACTAAGGATTACATAAACAATTTCATAAAAACATCTTCATGTTCAACCTCAAAGTTGTCCATAACATTCTAAAAGGCTTTTAAATGATCTTCCCCTATCACAACATTATTTCCTGAAAACTTTGGTATCTGAGGCCTTACATGTTTGTCAATAGGATTAGGGTAACCAGGAATACCATTAAAAACTAGCTGCCTGAATCTATCCAACTGCATAGGCTGTCTACCAAACTGATTAACATTTGCATTCCTATTTGCATTCTGATTTCTCACATTGTTCAATGGTATCCTAAAATTGTTTATATTCTGTCTCTGATCATTCTATTGATACTGGACTTCATTCCTTTGCTGGTTTCTCAGTGCATTTGCATTATCAATGGTGGGAACTGAATCATGTTGAGCAATTTTTAGAGCTTGTACCTTTTGTCTCATATCATCTCTAATCTTTAAAGCTTGTAAGTATTCTAATTCAACCCTCAAGCTTTTATTTCTTCAGGTAATTCTTCATCTTTGGGCATAGAAGAGTATAGTCCCATTCCATTTTAGTCATCACCATCATCCCTTGGGGATTCAGCTTCTTCAAATCTATCAGGGGGATCTAAGAAAGGGCATTCCTAAAACACCTCTGATCTCATTCTCAACCTATTACCTTGTTGTCTTTCATACATATCCTAAATTTTAGCATCTGTGTTAGAAAAATAAGGTGCCTGCTACTCTGAAGACCTTGGATCATCTTGAGTATTATTATTGTTTCTAGGGCTAGGAGAACCTTCTTGATTGGCCTGAAAAGCCCCCTTTTTCCTATACATCATTTTTCTAGGTAATTCTTCAAATAAAGGATTATGCAGGGATCTTCTCCCTTGCATACAAATTTTACTTTACTGGTTGGGAGATTGTTCGGAGTCGCCACCTACAACTAGGAATTAATTTCTTTTAAAACTAGGGTTCTTACACAAAGCAGTCCCTAGCAGAGTCGTCAAATCTGTTGGATTTTTTCCCAAACTAGATGTTTCCCAGTTATTCCTACAAGGTAGCCATCACAATAGGATTTCTAGGCCAGGGGCCAATAGTACAAGAGATAGACTCTATAAATATCTCCTCTTCTTCTTTAGGCTCTATAGAACCAAGGGGGTATTCCCTATTCAACATCAATAAAATGCGCCTATGACTTACTAGGATGTTGATACAAAGCAGATAAATCCTCTCTTATGCAGACCAAAACTGTGGGATAAGTGCAAAGGGGCTAGCCTTGGGCCTATGTTCAGTTATGAGACAGAGGATTTTGATCCTAAAACTACTTCTAATATCCTAAAGGTTTGTATTTGAAGTTTGAGTTTCATTTTACATTTGGATGCAAGAATGGGACTTTGGGTTGTAACCTCAATACAAGACCAGACTGGTGCCTATCTTAGGCTCGGAGTAAATAGACTTACACATGTGAATGATTTCCATAAACTTGGATCAATAACTAAGTTTCAAGGGGATTTTATAGTGTCTGCCTTACAGATACTTCCCAAGATTGAGTATTTAGTCATTCATACTTAATGATATCCCTGTTGCAACAAACTTTTCCCAATGTTTAATCTAAAACATTCAATCTATTCCTTGAACAAAAGTAAGAGATTAAACATTCAACACAGAAAATCAGTATTCCTGAATCCCAAATAACCCTTAGCTATTCAGATTCAAAAGAAAAGATACCCACAACATGGAGACAAATATCCAAACACATGCAATAGAGCATGACTCATATTAAAGTAGCATGAAACCAATAGATTATGAGAAAAAAACACAACACATGATTCATACACTCACAAGGCACAAAATAGAGTCACCAGCAAGATTGTATCCTATTACTCCACCAAAATTTGCCAAATCTTCAACAACTAAATGAGTAACATAGTTTGCCTTTTATAGCAAGACTGTGTACTCAGCAATAATTACAAGGCATTTTCAAAATCCTGCCAAATACATTGCACCATCAAAATGGTGCCCAAATATTCAATGCAGTAGGGGGACAAAGAGGAAAAAGTAGGTGGAACCAAGATCTACACCGCCACCTAAAGATTTTCTTAATCAAATTTGGTGGTTGGCCAGTCAATCATACCCATACCTCTCTACAAATTTCCATTAATGGCATACCAACCCGCGGCCTCTAGAAATGTAGCTAACTATGTACTTTGTAGTTTTCCCACCCAGAATGCCACTGTAGAGGTGTGGAAAACCCTCTGTTTGAACAGAGCCATCGATTTTCCAACTATCGCCAAGATCTGCAGCCCCAAATCGAGCTGAATAGTTGTTGACCAATAGAATCATGCCACATAGGTGCTTTATCTCCTTTGCCTTTTCCCATTGCAACATTCATTTTGCCTTTTCCACCTCAATTGCCTTTTAGATCTTTTGTATATGCAGAATGCATATACATACAACTGCCCATATACAAGGTAGACCCCAAAACTTTATAGAACACTTTGAAATCACCATTGTGTTCCACTTGTATCTCCATTCTTGTACATTTCCCTCATATTTTGCATATACAAATGCAATATACATTCAACACCCAACATACAAGCCACGGACTCCGGCAGTTTATCAATCGGACTAAAAGAAAACCTTCAAATCCAACTTGTAACTCTTCCATTGTATATCAACACATACAAGCACTTTATCATACAAGCAGTGGACCCCAAATTTTTATTTGTTGCATCTGATTCCTCCTTCGGGTCCGGATTGTATGTTTCCTTTGTATATCCACTTGTATGTGCAAACATACAATGCGGACATACAACTGGTGGGCCCTACATGCTTTTGACTACTTTGACTTCAACCGGCCTTGTATATTTCTTTGTATGTCCACTTGTATGTCAGAATGTACATTGGGAACATACAATCCCAACATACAACCGTAAACTTCACTCTGTTTCACAAATCTTGCAAACCTTCTGACCACATCCACTTTGCACCTATCCGCTTGCATAATTCTCTTGTATATGCCAATGTATGTTTTGTTTGCATGTTTCCCTTTGTATATAGCCATTGCATGTCAAAACATACAACACAAATATACATGCAAACCATCACATACAAGCAAGGAATATTCCCAAAATCTATGACAGATTCCTCAATGCATTTACAAACCTAATATGCATTCAAAATGCATACAATCAATTTTTTCATTTTTTTGAAGGCCGATTGAACACTTTTGGCCCGCCAATGTACATTTACACTTGTACATACAAAGACACATACATTCGGCAGATTTCACCACCACATAAAGTGATTTTGGACTTAGCATTTTTTTTAAGCGCGATGGGAGAAAGTGGTAAAGCAATGCATAGGGGCCGGTCAACTTATGAGTGCAAAGGCATGAAAATACAACTAATGCAACCAGGAACCCACTATAGGAGGTCAACAACAAAATAGAAGATACAGCATAGAAGGCCGAGGGAAAAATAAAATCTAAGGCATCAAGGGTTTGAAAGAATACAAATATATGCTTGCAAACTCGATTCAGAACCCTAACCCTAGGTGAGTACCACTAGAGTTTACCTTCATAAACTGAGAATATGCACTTTTGGGGGATCAATGAAACTCCAAACTCCCTACACCTCTGAAAGATCTGCTTCAAGTGGTCATAATGATCATTAGAATCTTTGGAAAAAATAGTTATATCATCTAGATAGAACATCACTATTCTATTCATAAGACCATGGAAAGCCATATCCATTGCCCTCTGAAAGGTTGCCCTTGCATTGGACAAACCAAAATGCATTTTCTGATAGACCATAGTACCCCACTTAGTTGTGAATGCGGTTTTATATTGGTCATTTTCTTTTACCAGAATTTGATTATATATAGACTATCCATCTAGCAAAGAATTCCTATCAGAACCTAAAACAATTTGTAGTATCTATTACATGGAAGGGAGAGGGTAGTGGTCTTTTAATGAGGCCTAATTTAGATTGCAGAAATTGACACAAAGTCGGATTTCACCATTCTTCTTCTTGACTAGGACCAAATTGGTAACCCAGGAGGTATGTTTTATTAGGAAAATGATATTTCTTTCAATCATTTTATTCAGCTCAGATTCATTAAGTGCTCAAGTTTGGGATTGAGGGGTCTCTGCTTTTGCCTAACAGGCTTGGCATTAGGCTCTAAATCTATGGTGTGCTAGGATAAACTAGGATCAAAACCTCTCAACTCTTTATACTCCCATGAAAAAACATCAAAAAAATCTTGACATAATTGAAAAAAAGACTGTTGTTCTTCTCTAGTAGATACCTTTCCAAGTTTTAGCAATTTGTCTTTGAAAATTTCTATGGTTTGATAGTGTTCTTGCTTCACTGTCATGCTGCACTTATCTTTTCTGAACTGATCATTAGTGTTGAACACTAATTCTAATGTGACTAGTCCTTTGGGAAACTTATTGGACCTCAACTAAACAATCTAATCTTCAAATTTTTGTTGATATTTATGCTGGTTATCAGCTACAAATTCAGCTTCTGCACTTAAAAACTTAAGATTTGTTCATCACTGTTAAACACTTGCCATGAAACACTATTGTTAGGTACAGAACATCTGACAACTATCTTAACATATGACTGTACCTCAATATTCTAAATCTGATTAGGAATCTCAAATTAAGATCCCAAGGCTGCATGCCTATCTGCATACTTATTTTGATCCCTCAGAACTGAAATCAAATTAAAAGCATCAAAAAATTCAATTGAATCCCACACTCTATGCTTGTACTTTTTGAGCAGATCATTCTTAGAAACATTTAGATTCCTAACCTGATTAACGATCAATTCATAATCCCCATAAACTTGAACAGATTTGATACCCTTTTTCCGAGCCCACTCTAAACCATGGATCAGGGCCTCAACCACATTATTTGTGCAGCTGAAAGTGAACCTTAAGGAAGCATAATATTTATCTCCTTAAGGTGAAATTAACATATTACCTCCACCAACACCCATTTTGGTCCTTGATCTGTCAAAGTACAGTTTCCAAAGTTGATCTTCTTGTTGATCTGATTGATTTTGGTCCTTAATCAGATTAGGAATCGATGCATCAGGTTCTTGTATCATATAGATGCCTAATCCTACTTCATCTGTGTGATAGAAAGGGTCACTTTCATGATCTTCAACTACCCAATCATCTAAGTTCATGTCTTCTATAGGTGTATTGGGATCTAGACTCATGGGTTCATCCTGCTGCCCATGGATGATACATAGATTAACATTTATTAGGCTGGGAACATAGGGCTCAATATGGTCTTTTGCAAGTGGTTCAGATTGTATTGTTACATTCATGCCATATCTTGTTCTAAAGGACAAGTGAGTCTAGTCAAATGAGAGAAACCCACCCAATTTGGCTGTGAACTCCCTAGAAAGGCAGATTACAAAACTAGGTAGAAGATCGATGATCTAAATGTCTTATTGGATGGCAAAATTAGAACAAGCATATAATGTGAGTGGTAGATTTTTTATTATCCCTGCAATACTAAGTACAGACCCATCTAACTAAACTTCTCCCTTTGCAAGGGGCTCATAAACCAAACCTAATGAGTTAGCTACACTTTTGGGCATAACTAAACAGCTTGTTCCTAAGTCTACCATACAGTTATGAACAAGCTTATCGCCAATAATGAGACTTAGATAGAAAGGAGGGGGTTTTACCTCATTTGTTGGCTACCCACTCTTGATTTCTAAGCTATTGGCAACTACAACCTTGGCCTTCTCTTGACTAGAATGCTCAAAAAGTGAGAGTTTAGCCAATGCTTCTTGAAGCAAATTCTTCTCGTCAAGAATGCATAAAGCATCTATAACTAACATACTCACTGTAGCTTTCTTAAGATGATCAACTATATTGAAATAAACAAGGTTTACCTTCTATTGTCCTTTTGTTGTAGCTAAATCAATCTACCTTTGTGAAGTCTGTTGTTGCATTTTGGGCTGATCTTTCACTGGTACTACTTGGTCTCTCTACAGAATTTGTACGTTCTCCTATGGTACAGGTGTAGTTTGTGATGGATAAACTTGATTTTTGTCCCTTATAGCCTACTGTTGTACTACAGCGGCTTGCTAATTAACATCTGCAGCTCTCAATTCCAACCTTGTGTTGGCTGAAACAAGTGTACTTTGCTAATTTTGACCTTGTAAATAATTTATACCACAAAAATTAGATTTTTCCCAATTCATTAAGACTACATCAGCCTTATTTTGCTGAGTTCAAACTTCACCATTAACTCCTTCCGAACTTGCATAGCTGTTCTTAAGCATGAGTGCCTGATTTATTACCCCATTCATGTAGGTAGCTTGATTATGTGGCTAGTGACATGGATAGCACCAGTCACTGTCTTGAGCCAAATTATTTTGTGTGGGAACAAGCTCTTTGGAGGTACTGGTAGTATTCAGGTTGTAAGCTTGGAAAGGTTGAGAATTGTAGTTTCTTCTCTGACCCTGGGGATCAGCCTGAAATGGTTGCCTATATTGTTGATTGGCCTGAAATTGGGCATTTTTCTTATTGGGTTGATACTAATTTTGGTAAGGTAAGCGTTTCTCCATATTAAACAGCTTATTTGCAATTGTCCTTAATGTATTTTCAAGCTCTAGGGTATTTTTGGTTTGAAATGGAACATTAGTTCCTTGGGCTGTTTGATATCCTATTACTAGAACAAGTGGGACAACAGCTAGAGGAGGTACTGCCATTGGCATAGATGGCTAGATTTTAGGGAAAATGGGTAAAGGGGGCCTAGGGGCTATCTTCCCTAACTAAACAAGATAGTTTTCTACTCTAACAACAATCTCAAAAGGATCTGAAAGGGTGGTCCCTCCCATAGACTTTATCATTACAAAAATTTCATTGTTCAAAGCTTTAAGATAAAACAAAAATGCATGCCTTAGCAAGGGTTTTACCGTTGTGGGAATCCTATCCCAGGTTCTTTGAAATCGGTAGTTGAAATCAACCATGTGTTCGTGGGGTGTCCTTTTGATGGTGCTTAGTTGCTCCAGCAATGAGAGATGATTAGATTTGTCTTCGAAGTGCTTGTACAATCCATCTCCTAGTAGATCCCACGATGTTATTGAATTTTTAGCAAGTCTTCTAAACCACTGTAAGGCTTTTCCTTTTAACGAAGCAACCAAAAGTCTAATTGCTATGCTTTTTTGAGTGACATTGTGCACGGAACAAAGGGTTGCCACATCTTGAATGTGTTCAGCAATAGTAGTATCATCATCTCTGGTGAAGTAAGGAAATTCTTTAAGGGCTGCCATCAGAATATCATCTCTTTGGGCAAGTTCTAGTGGGCTACCTCCATTGAAAGCAACAAATGCATATTGCCTAGCCATTATAGGTATATGGACTATTAGCACTGGACTTCTACTTCTTTTGACTAGACTCGCAGAACTGAATCGTGAAGGTGTAGACTTTGATCTTCTTGATGACTTAGTTGTTCTGCTTGTTCATTTGCCTCTCCTTCTAGGTGTAGACAGTTGTAAATATTCAAAGGGGTCTGGATTAGACCTAGTTTTCATAGGCTAAAAGTACTAATCTGCTTACCAAACCAGAGGAAATGAGTCTCTAGGTATATTGAAAGCCTCCAAAGGCTGATAAAACTATTGCATATACTAGAACAATAGCTATGAGGGTACCAGTCTCTCTAAAATTGCTCCCAGAGTCCCATCGAGCATGCCAAAAACTATTGTCAATCAAGTATGCACCCTCGCTAAGCTCACAGAAACTTAGCTACCTATTGAAACATGGAATCATTCTCAGATGTGAGTCTCCTATAATGAAAATGAATCTCTAAAGTGAGCTAGTTCTCCTTATGATTTCCTAAACTAATGACTGGCAGGGAAAATTGATAGAAAGATATACTGAGAGAAATAAATCCTAATTAACTTGAAGATGAAATTATATAATAGATCTTACTCGTAAATAGGTTATTGAATTCTAACCCTCAAACACACAACTTATTTAACTCATAAATAATTCACATGAAGGTTTGGAAAACACAACATGCAACTTGAATTAAACAAGATTTTTCAAGGAAATCATAAGCTAAGAAAAAGCAAAGGATAAATTTTCATCACAATGCAACATCAAATCAACTTGCAAATACTCAGACAAAATATGAAGGAAAGCTACTGCTTAATAACTGAAGGAATAATGAATACAGTGAAGTAAATGAGTACAACACTCTCGATGTGAGAGGAAGACTCCATCTCTCTACACTTTGATCTCTAAAAACTGAAAACTAAAACTGGTACCCCCCAAAAGGAAGAAAAAATTCAGATATATGTTGTGAAAGATTCCCCCACCTGAAAGATGAAAAAAGCTCCTAAAAATAGATTCCAAGTCCATTTTCGAGCTACTCATAAAAGCCAAAATTAAAGCTCTGGATTTGCCACCAATCTCGAAAATAAAGCTGCAAAACTGCCCTCTCATGTGGTCCCATCATAAAACTACTTTTCTCTGCTCAAGAAATCTCCAAATTTTGTCCTATTTGACTCTAAATAAAACAAATCGAAAGGGAATATCTGATTTGTTTTATTAGCCTATAAATTGCCTTAAAATAGTTAAGTTTTAAAAGCAATTTATTAATGCTTTCTTTAAAACTAACTTTACAATGTTGTAGAAATTTAATCTATATCCCATTTGATATGATTTTTTTTGCAAAAATAAAATAATATTTGGCTCATAATTTCACCAAAATATTTTACAAGATATTACAATTGATTTTCTATAAAAATCATAAAAATGATGAACACATTACTATGTACTTTGCAAAGAATATCAAAGCATTGAAGGCTTAACGCCATGACTCTAATCCTCAAAATGCATTATCCATGTGTCAATACCCTACCACCTCATCTCCTATACAAGTATCACATGTCAAAATTAGCCCACCCCTGCATGCATCTTATGTCTTCAAATGTTCTTTGCTTAATGGCACCTCTCTTATACATTTGAATCATATAAGGAGTTGAAATAATAATAAATGCATAAGTGGGAGGTCATTTGAGTCTCGACCATGTGCATAATTATATGACACTTTGATTACACCATGAGTCGACTACATTGTAAGTAAAGGTTTTTAAAGGTTTTTAAAGGCACACGCCTTACTCTCTCATGATACTAACCACCTTTGACTTTATAAAAATCAAACAAAATGAGAAATGTTGTTGGCCTTTCCACTCCATGATTACTAGGGAACATCGATTACACGTGTTGACCACGATACTATTTTGGATGAGGCAATTATGTGTATTTGCAAAGTCAAAAGTGAGGAGTGAAAACACCATCGAACAAAATAGTGATACGAACCCTAAAAGGTACTTCATTTTCATTTGGAGTCCCTTTTGTTATTTGCTCTACAACTCTCATGCCGCCAACTATGATTTCATGGCTTTCTGCATTTTCTCCTCCATATTCTGGCACTTTGTCTTTGAATTTCTTGCATTTCTTGAGTGAAAAGAACTGGCAAAACCTGGTGAGTAAGGTATCTAAAGTTTGAAATGGAATTTTGACTTCTTTTTATAGTACTTCTACCTTAATGGCGGCGGCCATACTTGTTCTTTCTTCTGCTACATTCTTTGGCATTTGTTTCTTTGATTTGTTTGTGTTGAAACTTTGTAAATGTGGCAAAAATGACAAAAACCCTCGATAGAGGGGCCGCGACCATGCTATACTTCCTCCTCCGCAACTAAAAGGGTAAGCTCTCATTTCTCTTTGTTATATATTCTTTTACATCACTGTATATGCAAAAGACAATGAGGGTATCAAAATTTATCAACTGGGTATCTTTGCTTACTTTCTTTAAGGCATGACCATGGCATAAGATGCATTCTTTAGCTTATTATTTGTATTCTGATGTGAAAAAAACTTGGAGGCTTTTGATTATGAAATGAGGGTTTCATTTGAACTGTGTACATGAATCTCTCTTTCTCCACAACTATACATATAGAAATCTCATAGCACTATATTGTCTTCTTTTTGTTGTAGCTACAAAATGGTGTTGGGGTTTGAAATTTTTTGGTGGGTATCTCAAGAATGATGAAAGATTTTACTCTTGACTTCTAATGGCTTTGAACATTACTTGCTACTACACTAGGCCACAGTCACATAAATACTACTGTAAACAAATGTCACTTGATCTCTCATACCAAAAACACAAATACAACTGTAGTCTCTTAATTTGATTAATAACCATTCCACTATTGAGGCTGATAGAAGCATATTACATTGTCTCCATTTATTCATGAATTTTCAGCATGAACGAGAATTGTCTTATGATCTTCCTGTGGCTCTTTAATATTCCATTTGTGGCCTGCATAATACATGAACACTTGATTTGAAACAAATCTAAGCAAGTTTAGCTTATGATATACCATTGCGTACCCCTTTTAAGCTGCATCATCATCTGGATCTATCGTGACTATTTCATTTGATTGACACAAGGAATATTCTGTAGCTATGTTTGCATGTATACTTTCAGGTGTTCAGTAAACATTTTAGTCTTTCCTCATGAGGTTGTATAACTATGAAGCTATTTTCATTTGCTTTAATTGATATCCATAGTGATGACAAACTAACAATTGTGAAATTAAAGGCATATCTAGTGTTATTCTTTAATTCACCCATTTACAAACACTGCTCTTTACTTTCCTAAATATGGAATTTAGTGTGACATTTTACTCTACTTTAGCATAACCCAGTCACCTATTAGATGCTCTTTATCACTTCATGTTGATCTTTCCTTTCTCTTTCTGGCACTTCAAACCTCCTATAGCATGCACTATACATTATATGTCTTCTCTCTTGTTTAGAACATGGAACTATATCCTTTCATTTTGATGCTACCTATAGCATTCATTTGTCTCTTTTACATGATGTATCACCCTTCACTTATGGCTGTCCAAGTCAATAATGCATACACCTTCTGTAATTTCAACTATATCAAATGATAGCAGCTTTGTGATCTGTCCTGTCACTATTTGAATGATACAAAGCTTTATTTCTTGGAGACATGATTTTGTTTCCTTTATCTTCATTTGGCTAAGAAATCTAAACACCTATAACATGTCTTTATACTACGAATGCACTTTGTCAGTTGTTCCTGTCATGTGTTCATGTAAGATGAAAATAATACATGCATCCAAAAAGATTTCAGTACTTCAAAATAGCTCCTGCAGCATGTATATTCTCTTGATGCTTATGAACTTTTGCACACTTTTGTCACTGTAGCATACTTATTTTGATGTCTTTGAACCAAAACATGATAGCATTACTGAATGATGACACCATAGCATTGTTTGTTCATCATGCAAATGTATAACCTGATTTCTCTTCATGACTTAATATGATGAAATACCAGTTGATTTGCAATGCTCTCTAGCTATTGCATGATTGTTGTTTTCTTGATTCAGTCTATGCAATACAATCTATATTCTATCCCACCATTATGGCATGGCAACAGGCTAATCCATATATGTACTTATGATACTATTTATTCAAATCATGCATACAAATGATTTCTATTTTTTTATGTTATGCTATCATCAAATAATTATATATAGTTGTTTCATATTGCTCATTGGGAACTTTTGACATTCAGCTGATGCAATGTATCTTAATATTTTCATTCTTCTCTAATGCACCAAAATACTATGAAAGATGTATAAATGAAATACCTATGAATGCCACTTTCTAATGTCAACTGAAGTGATGATGACAACTGCCATGTGCATTAAATGCAGTCCCCTTTTACAGTTCAGTTCATTTTCATGGTTGCATCTCATTACTTGAATTGTAATCATGATTATGTCTTAGAACACAACTGATGCATATGATTGCTTTTATTATTCCTTTATCTTGTCATGTGAATGTGAATAATGATTCTTACTTTTCTATTCATCCCTTTTGAAATTAAGGTGAGGTAGCATGCTGGGTTCAACCCTTGTGAGAGCCCATTTGATACCACATGTTGAATGTCTTCAATCAACTTCATGACTTGTCCTATACCTGCACATGAAACAAACAGATTAGAATAAAAAAGTGATGCTCCATGTTTACTTCTTTTCAGTTCCTTCTACATATGAATGATGTTCATTTGATCAATGCACTATAATCAAAGTATTATTCCTCTTCTGATAGATAAAAGATTTTTATAACCGGAGCTTCTAACGGGGCCTTTCCCACATTTTTCAGGTACATGTTGAGATCAGGAGTAGGACAGGAGGCTACTCTAAGGATCAAAAAAACAAGGCAATGATGGCTATGTCTCTCCTTTCTCATTCATTAGATACATAGTATTCTATTTATATCTTGCATGTGTTTAGCTATAACCCACGACTTGTGTGGGACATCTGATATGTCATCATTTCTTTCAATGCAATGCTTATTCCTTTATATATTTGAACTTGTAAATGAATAACCATTGTAATGAATGCAATACTTATCTCACTTGACTGTTCTGCAATGCAATGATTAATCTAAAACTTTCCTTTCTCTCCTAAATAATTGAACTATATTAACATTGAAACATAATAACTATGCAACTAACTCATAATAGAAGTAAATCAAACCTCACTCAAAATGATAATGTTACACCTGCTCAGCCAATTTTTGAGTTGTGGTCAAAAAATGGTAACAGGTGTAACTATATGTTATTTCTGAGCATGAAATGAAGTCAAAAGTATTCACTTTCTTTTACATCTACAAATTCCTTCAAAATAGACACTTCTCTATATCTAGCCACAGCTTCTAATGATATTCTGAGCATGTTTAAGTTCAAATGATTTCAAAAATCTTCTCTTCCTTTTGCATTATGAAGTATTTTTTGTTTAAATCAATATGGGTTTTGATGTTTATGTACAAGAAAATGCATCCAAACATATATCTTTCTGTGGGTTTGCTTTTATGAGGCTACAACTATTTACTCTTGTGTCTACAACTTTTCTTAAAAACCCAGATGGGTTGAAACTCTCAAGAATATAGGGCCTTCCTTTGCCACAGGTCGTGGGCTTGTATGACATCTCTGAGTATTTTTGGGAACAAAACCCCAAGTGGTTTTTAACATAACATACATAATAGGCTTCATTTATCTTTTCATGTATCTTTCTCTACTATTTGGGTGTGAATCTTTTCATTCTCCTCTGTATTTATCTTTTAAACTCAAAACCCCAATTGGGTTAAAAGGGCTAAGAGAAAAACTCAGACCCTGGCTGCGACCTTCCTCTAGCATTATGTGAGATCATTGCTTGATATTGTTGTTCCTTTTGTCATTACTTTCTGAATATTGTTCTTTGACTGAACCTTGGAATTGTATTTGAAAAATACAATGAGGGCTTGAAAGAAAACCCAATCTTTGGCATCAAATCTAGCTTTTCAATTTCTGTATATGCAAAACAAGTTCTAACTCTTTTATTTCACCTGTAGATGCTATTTTTCTATGATATTGCAGCACATTCACTTAGGACATTCACCACAAGATAAATATATAATGTTTCTTTGATCTTCTGTAATTGTATATGAACATTGAGGGTCCATTATTTGGCTATGATGAAACGTAACAGATGGAATACATGCTATCCTCTTTTCTTGAATTCTTTTGTAGCTGAATATAAACATTAGAATTGCAATGTGTATTTTGATATTCACACAGTTATATATTCATGTGCTCATTCATATTTACTATCTAGTTTATTGTACCATTTCAAATGTGTTCTCAGACATTCTCTTATAACTATCATTCAAATGTGGTAATTTTTATTTATTCTGTATTACATGACATATTATTGTTGTCCATCTCTACTGATCAATTTGTACAATCATGCATAAAATGATATTCATTCTTACAACTGATGCTATTCACATGCTATGACTAAAACACTTATACATCATTGGATGATGTTACTCATTTGCAACTATATTTTGCATACAAATGTTATGATTGTACTTGTAACCTCTGATGCTTTGGTTGTTCCACTATACATATGATAATTCCTTTTTTGCATCTACCTCAGCTGCATGCAAACATTATGAAAGATACTTTGGATGAGAATGGTTATAAGGTACCTATCATACCTTTACTCTATTTTAGACACTATTGATCTTTCTTGGACAAGTTCACTCCACATACATGGTTGTCACTTCATCTCTTGAGTTGATGATTATAGATGGGCCAATGAACTTGGAATTCATGTACTCACTTGATGAGACACTCTTTTAGTTTAATATGAATATGCATTTAAATTCTATTCCCCTTGAGATTCAGGGGCAACATACTGGGCTCAACCCTTGTGCAAGCCCACTTTACACCACATGTTGAATTGGTCTTCAAAACAGCAACATGATTTCACCTATACCTGCACAAGAAACAAACATGTTAGATAAACTCAATGATGCTCAATGACTATTCCTCTTTTAGTCTCTCTTGCATTTGAATGATTTGTATATGATTTAGTGCACCATAGGCAATGTATTATGCCTCTGTTGATAGGCACATAGGGAACTCATAACTAGAGCTCTAACAAATCTCTTCCATTCCTGCAGGTTCTTATGAAGGTCAAGAGCAAGGACATAAAACAACCTCAGAAACTGAAAGCATTGAACATGTAATGATGGCTATGTTCTATCCCTTTCTTATTTCTAGATGCATATTATATTTCCTATGTTTGTAGTAGTTTAGCTATTCCCACAACTTGTGTGGGACATTTGGTCTATTATGTTTTCATTCAATGTAATGCTTATTCTATTTGTGTATCTCATTTGTAAAATTAAACAATCATTGTAATGAAATGAAACAACTTATCACTTAAGCAAAAATCTGCAATGCAATGAATGATTAACTGAAACCTTTTTCCTTTGTTGTAACCATGCATCATAACTAAATCCTTCAAGTACTCCAACTATGCAAAACAAGATAATAGGCAAATGTTAAAAACTTTCTTATCTAAAATGAACTTAATGTACTCCAGATCTACCAATTTGGGTTGTAGAGAAAAATTGGTAACATTTCTAGCGACTTCTGCTATATTCTTCCCTACTAAGCATCAGGACCAGTTCCCTTAAACTGTCCATTGGGTATTGAGTCTACTCTACTCATTTTAACTTAGAAATCATTTAAACTCAGTATCTCAAACTACTCCAAACAACAGCAGAAAACTAAACCAAACCAAATTGAAAACAAACTAAAAGGCCCTGATGGTCAAAAAACATGTGTAGCAGCACTTAGGGAAACAAAACTACTGAAAAGAAATGTGCATGAAGCACTTATTACTAGCACCACTAGTCTACTATGGTATAAAGTAGCACTTATCTTCAGAGGCAATGTTTGAGGTGGATCCCATTAACTGGGATAGATAGCACCTCTCCACTTAACTTAGAAAGTTGAAATGCATTATTTTCCTTGCACTCTGTGATTCCATAAGGCCATTCCCAAATTGCATCAAACTTGGAATGTTTTCGAGCTCTACTTCTCAATTCATTCCATTTGAAAACCAATCACCAATAACGAAGCTTCTTTGTCTTGTCCTCTTATCAAAGGAACTCTTCATTTGAGCTTGATGGATTTCAAGCTTCCTCAAGGCTTCTTTTCTGATTTCCTCTAATTCCATAAGCTAAGCTAGCCTTACTACTAAAGGTTGTTCCTCTAACAGCGTAAGTTCTTTAATGAAAGTTAAAGTTGGTAATTCTACTGAAATAGGCAATTTAGTCTCCTTACCATAAGTGAGCACATATGGAGAACAACCAGTAGCTCTCTTAGGAGTAATCCTATTAGCTCAAAGAGATAACTTCAACTTTTCATGCGATGTTCTCTAGTTTTCTTCAATGGTCTTTTTGATGATCTTTATCAGGTTCATATTGGTAGATTTGGTGTGCCCATTACCCTATGGGTAGTAATTAGATGATGTATTCAAAAAGATGTTATTTTTGATAGACCAATATGAAATCTTTAAAACCAATAAAAGCTAAACCATTATCAGAGATAATTGAATCTGGGGTACCAAATCAAGATACCAAATCCTGATAGAAGCCTAAAATAGAAGATTCATTTGCTTCTTTCAAAGCAACAGCCTTGGCCCACTTAGTAAAATAGTATGTAGCAGTTAGAATCCACTTGTAGCCTGCACTTGAAGGTGGATTTATTGGTCCAATGAAGTCAAGACCCCATTTCACAAATGGTTGTTCTACTTTGATAGAATGCATTGGTAAGGCTGCAAGTCTTTGCTTACCTGCAAGCAATAAGCATTTTTCATACCTTCTCACCCAAGAAAATTCATCCTTAAATAGATCTAGCCAGTAATAAGTAGCCTACATGATTTTCAAGGATGTTGTCCTTGCAGTAAAATGTCCTGAAGATCCATGTGGAACTCTTCTAGCAGTTTATCAACCTTATCTGATTCAATACATCTTAGAAATACACCATTAAAATCTTTTCTATACAAAACACCTTCAATTATAGCATAAGGAGTAGCTTGTAACTTGTAATACCTTCTTCTTGCCCTATCCAAACTTTCAGGGCATTCACCAGTCTATAGATAGTGAATCATTAGCTGCACCCAGCTATTAGCAGGAGCTGGAATAGTAACTGGTTCATTTTACTTAGGACTGTGTCAACATTTTCTGTTTGTTTTTGGTTGTGCTCTCCATTTCTAGCAAGCTTCTCACATAAGCCCTTTCCCCTAACCAACTTATTTACCTTAATGTTGACATCAAATTCTATAACCTTTGTTACCTAACCAGTTCTTTTATCATTTATTTCTCTATTAAGTAAAAAATATTTGATAGTTGGGTGCGCAACCATCAACTGAATTATGTTATTGGACATCATATGTCTAAATTTTTTGAGGCTTCTAACAATAGAAAAAACATGCTCCTCAACAAATGAATACTTTACCTCATAATCATGCAATATGTGGTTGAAAAATACTACTGGCTGCTCCAAGCCTTCATCATTATTTTGGCACAACATGGCTAAGATGGTATCATCCCCCCAAAGGCATATAGAATGAAATCTTTCTTGTAGTTGGGATTAATTAGGGTAGAGGCAACTATGAGAGCTTCTTTGATCTGTTTGAAGCTTCTCTTACCTTCCTTAATCCAATTGAAAGGTATATTCTTCTTTAACATCGATGTGAGAGGTTGCTATAAAGCAACAATATTAGGAATAAACCTTCTCACAAAATTAATTCTGCCAAGAAAGCTCTGCAAGCCTTTCTTATGTGCAGGCAGCAATAAATCTAGAATTGTAGAAACTCTTTCCAAGTCAATAGAAATACCTTGCTTTGAGACAATATGTCCCAAGAGTTTACCTTTGTGAATAGAAATATGCATTTCTTTAGGTTCAGAGAAACTTCAAACTCTCTGCATCTTTGGAAAATCTACTTCAAGTGATCAAAATGTTCATTAGAATCTTTTAAAAAAATATAGTTATATCATCTCAATATACCAGAACTCTTTTGTTCATAAGGCCATGAAAGGTCATATCCATTACCCTCTGAAAGTTTGCCGTTGCATTGAACAATCCCAATGGCAGCTTCCTGTAGGCCATGGTACCACACTTAGTTGTAAATGCAGTTTTATATTGGTCTTCCTCCACTAAAATCTGGTTATAGCTTGAGTATCCATACAACAAAGAAAATCTGTCAGAACCAGAAATAGTTTGTAAAATTTGTTCCATTAAAGGAAGAGGATAGTGATCTTTTAGTGAAGCTTGATTTAGATCACAAAAATTGACACAAAGTCAAACCTCTCTATTCTTCTTTCTAACTAGTGCTAAGTTGGAGACCCAAGATGTATGTTTTATAGGGAATATTATACTGCTCTCAATTAACTTGTTCAGCTCAGCTTTCATCAGGTGCTCAAGTTTTGGGTTAAGGGGTCTTTCTCTCTGCCTAACAAGCTTGGCATTAGGCTCTAACTCAATGGTATACTGAGCATAAACAAGATCAAACCCTCTTAAATCTTTATACTCCCATGCAAAAACATCACTAAACTCCTGACATAACTAAATAAAAGACTGTTGATCACCTTTAGTGCATACCTTTCCCAACTTAAGTAGATTACCTTTGCATATCTCTAATGTCTCATAGTGTTCCTGCTTCACAGTCATGCTGCATTTGTCTTTTCTGACCTGATCATCTGAGTTAAAAACATATTCTAATGTTACTAATCCCTTGGGAAGCTTATTAGACTTGAGTTGTACAAATTTCATTGTCATATTGCTACTGCCACTTCTATTGGTTATCAGCTACAAATTCTGCTTCTACAATCAGAAAACTCAAAATTTTCTCGTCGCTATCAAAAACCTGCCAACTCACAGTATTGTCAGGTACATATGGTCTAACAACCATTTTTACATATGGTTGTACCTCTATGTTATGGATTTCATTTAGAATCTCAAAGTGAGATGCTAAGGCAGCAATCTTATCAGCATGTTTATATTGGTTTCTAGGAATTGAAAGCAAATTAAAAGTATCAAAAATTCTAATTGAATCCCAAACTTGATTCTTGTACTTTTTAAGTAGGTCATTTTTAGTAACATTCAAGTTTCTCAACTAATTTACAATCAACTTAGAATCACCATAAGCTTGTAATCATTTTATACCTCTTTTTCGAGCCCATTCTAAACCATGAATTAGGGCTTTGTATTCAGCCACATTGTTTGTTTAGCTGAAAGCAAACCTCATTGTTGAATAGTACTTGTCTCCATCAGGTGAAATAAGCATAGATCCTCCACTGGCACCTGTTATACTGCTTGATCCATCAAAATACAAATTCCAAAGCTGATCCTCTTGTTGTTCAGGTTGTGTTTGATCCTTAACCAGATTTGAAATCACTGCATCAGGTTCATGTATAATGTAAATGCCTAATCCTACCTTATTAGTGTGACAAAAAGGGTCATCTTCATGATCCTTAGCTACCCACTCATCTAGATTAAGTTCTTCAGTAGGTATGCTAGGGTCTAAGATCATGGATTGATCCTCCTACCCATGGGTGATATATAGGTTAACATTTATTAGGCTACAGACATATGGCTCAACATGGTCTTTGCTAAGAGGCTCAGACTATATGGTTACTTTCGTACCATATCTTGTTCTAAAGAACAAATGGGACCAATCAAAAGATAAAATCCAACCCAACTTGGCAATAAAGTCCCTAGAAATGCAAATAGCAAAGTGAGGTGGTAGGTCTATGATATGAATGTCCTGATGGATTGCAAAATTAGGACTAGCATGCAAGGTAAGAGGTAGATTTCTTATTATCCCAGCAGTATTAACAGTAGACCCATCTAGTTGGACTACTCCTTTTGACAAAGGTTCATAAACTAATCTCAATCTATCGGCTAGACTCTTGGGCATGACAGAACTGCTTGCTCTGTAATCTATCATACAATTATGAACAAGTTTGTCACCAATAATCAAACTCAGGTAAAAAGGAGGGGGTTTTACCTCTTGAACTTGTTGTTCATTTTTAATTTCTAGGTTGTTTGCAAGTACCACTTTAGCCTTTTCTTGGTTGGTAGCTTTGGAGAGGGAAAGCTCATCTAAAGCTTCTTGTAATAAGTCCTTTTGAATGAGAATGTGTAATGCATCCACCACTAATATATTGATAGTGGCTTTCTTGAGGTGATCAACAACATTGAAGGAAACAGGACTTACCTTTTGCTGTCCTTTAACAGCAACAACAACATTTTTCCTGTGTGAAGGTTGTGATTACAACTTAGGCTGATCTTTTTAGGTACATCTTGAGTTCTTTGCAAAATTTGCACCTTTGGTTATGCTGTAGGAATAGTCTGTGATGAAGAAGCTTGAAATTTGTCCTTGGCAAGCTGCTGTTGTACATTTACATCTTGTTGTTCCAGGCCTACAACCCTCTTTTTTGACCTTGTGTTGGTTGAAATAGGTATATTTGGCTGATTTTGTCTTTGAGGGTAACTTGCACCACAAAATTCAGTGCCTTGCCGGTTCATTAAGGCTACATTAGCATTAACTTGTTGAGCTAAAGCTTCATTTGAGACACCTTCCAAACTAGCATAACTATTTTGCACCATAATAGCCTGATTCCTTACACCATTTATACATGTAGCTTGGTTATGGGTTTGGTGACATGGATAACACCAGTCACGGTCTTGTGCCATGTTGTTCTGAATGGGTAAAAGGTCTTTTGAAGTGCTAGCAGTATTAGGACTATAGGACTAGAAAGGTCTAGGGTTGTAATTTCTTCTTTGGCCCTGAGGATCATCTTGGAAAAGAAGCCTATTTGTCTGATTAGATCGATACAGGGCTTGGTAAGGCTTATGTTCATGGCTGATTTGCTTCTTGATATTAACAAATTCATTGCTAACAGTCTTGCTAATGGATTGTAACATGCCCTTTAACTCTTGGATTTATTTTGGACTGGGCCAGGATAGTGGTTTCCTAAACTGCAGTCTGATATCCTTTTGCTAGAACTAGTAGGACCTCAGCCAAAAGAGGTACGGCCATGGGCACAGATGGCTGAATTTCTAGAAAAATGGGTAAAGGAAGCCTCAGGGCTATTTTCCCTGCTTGAATAAGGCAATTTTCTGCTCTAATGGCTACATCATAAGACCCAGGAAGAGTAGTTCCACCCATAGACTGAATCATAACAAAAATTTTGTTATTTAAAGCTCTAAGATAGAATAAAAAGGCATGATGACATGTAGGCTTTACCACTATGGGAATCCTATCCCAAGTTCTATGGAACCGATAGTTGAAGTCTGCCATGTGCTCATGAGGAGCCCTATTTATGGTACTTAACTGCTAAATCAATGACATATGGTAAGATTTGTCTTGAAAATGTTGATGCAATCCATCTCCCAAGTTGTCCCATGATGTGATCGAGCCTACTACAAGTCATCTAAACCACTACAAAGCCTTCCCTTTCAATGATGTAGCCAAAAGCCTTAGTGCTACATTCTCCTGAGTGATATTGTGCACTGAGCACAAGGTTGCCACATCTTGGATATGCTCAATAGGAGTAGTATGATCTTCTCTGGTAAAGAACAACCAGCCTTTGGGGGCTACAACAGGAATGTATGCTCATTATTATGAGCATTGAGGAGCCAATGAATCTTCAAGAACAAAGGCTTTTTTGGATGTGCAAACTATTCAGAATTTTGGATTTTAGAAGTTAAGCATTTCACATTGTTAATCTGATCTTGAACTCCAATTCATAATAGATGCATGGCTGCATATTGTTGAGTGCAGAAGAGTTTAGAAGTGGACATATGCTTATGCATATTATATTGTAGAAAGTGAGCATGCTAAGGATAGAGCTAACAAGAATATCTTTGAACACTTGGAGGATTATTTAGAATCTTCTTTAGAATGAGTTGATAATTGTGCTAAGGAGGAATTGAAAGGTTTTATTTCTCATGAAAAGTCACAACAAGATTTTTTTTTTTTTCGAATAAAGCTTATTGATCTTACAAATGTCACTCACAATTATTTTAAGAATCTTGTTGAAGCTTTGTAGAAATGACTCACTAATGGATGCTTCTAGCAAAAGGAGATCATGGTGGGAAATTATTTGAGGTAGAGAAAGTATCCATGTTAGTAATTTTGGGCATTCATTATCATGTTTCATGAATTTTAGTTGTACCATGAATATACAAATGGTGTAGTTATTGCTTGATATTTCTACAAGTCTCTATAAGTTATGGAATACCATTCTCCATTGTCATTCAAGTTAAAACAATGGTTGTTTCATTGAGAATATTAATTATAAAGAGTTTGGAGACATTATTTTTATAGAGAAACACTTCCAATTAGGGAAACAACTTCATCATGTGATTTAGTGGTTGAATTTTGTGCGAGAGAAGGTCCCTTCTATAAACTATAGTAGGGAGTTCCCTACCCTTCGGTGAGGTTGAATGGTAGGTAGTTTGGCTTGGTCGAGCCTCAGGGGGAGAAAAATTGATATGATTCCACATTCATAATAAATGTTTCCCTACTATAGATAGGCCCTAGAGATTGTTGATTACTCAATCAAACTAGGATCTAAGTGACTACCAATCATTAATCATTTTCCACATGTGAAACCATGCTACTGAGAACAACTATGTGAACCTCAATCCCTAACATTCAGGGATCATGATCTCTTAATTATCTATCTCCTTCAAACAATCTCTTTTTAAACCATTATAGAGTAAATGAGGGCTCCTACTATCAACTATAGAATGGGGTGGGGGGCTAGAAAAAGGATCTTAACCTAGGTGGTGTATGAGACAACTTATCAGTTGTCCCCCACTCTAGAATGGTTGATGCCTATATACATCTTGTGTTCCTATTAATATGTGGTAACTAATCATGCTACAGGGGCTACAAGTACACACAACAAGACAAATTTTGGTCACTTTGTCAGCTGTGGTTTTCACCCAAAATAATTAACTCCACTCTACATATAAATTGGTTATGTGTACTACTCCAGTCTGCCTAACATAATCTTAATAGTTCTTGCATCATTTGTGTCTCCATCCATGGATTTATTAGATCATAAACCTAGAGTTAGTATGGCTCTAATGTTGTATACTCCATTATTGGTGGTGTGACCTTCTTAGACTAGGTAGATGGTTCTTCAATTCTAGATTTTGTGTTGTAAATAATAGAAATAAAAAAATGACTTTTTGTGGATGGTCATGGATCAAAATAAATGGAATGTAGGTCTCAATCTAGAATGTTTGAACTTATTTTCTAGGGTCTCAATTCTAGTAGAGAGCCTAATCATCATACAAGGTTATTTATGTTTCTGTATGAACAAATAATTGAATACCAATGATTTAGTAATGCCCTATATAAGTAGCTGTGAGGTCAAAGAAATGATAGCATATCGAAAAATAAATTGCTAGATGGAACCAACAACAAAGCCAAGGATCAAAATTTTTTCTTTTGGCTTCACATTTGCTCAAAATTAGGCTACATAAAAGATACACATCAAAGGTGATACACACTTAATCATAAATGCAATAATAAAGCAATAGACTCCAAATTGGAAGATCAAAAATCTTTTGGCTAAGTGCTGGGAGACCTTGGATCATTTTGAAGCGTACAAGGTTAGCCACATTTTCTGAGAGGCTAACACTAAGGCTGACAAAAAAGTGAATGTGACAATTGATATGCCAAATAAATATATACATGCCAAGTCAATGGAAGTGTGGGAGAAACTGGAAATAGGTCGACTTTCCATTTCACATGAGCAACAATAAAAATGGACAAATATGCTAACATTTTGAGATGGCTTAAATGAGATGCTAACATTTATGTTGACAAATATGCCTAGTACTACAGCAAACAGTATATATGCTAATCATAATGCCATTTACAGTGAAGTTGACTATATGGATCCAACAATATGTCTCAAAGCATGGACGAGGCAAATTGATTTCATGGGACATATCTTAGATCTCAGGCTGAGAAAGATCTTCAAATCGTGGTCGATTATTGTTTTGCACACAATCTACATGGTTATTGGGGATAATTTCATATCCCCTTCTCATAAATATAGGGTGAATACCAATACATCCTTTATGATGGTTGTTATGCTATTAGATTTGGGGGAGCTAAAAGATGGTATTCGGGTGGTGGCAGAGACACTTATTAAATCACATTGGTGTGGGGACTGAAGAAGACCTTTGATGATGTTACACTCAGCTTAGGGTTCTTTCCCAATAATCGCACTTGTCTTGTGATCCTCTAGTCGTATAATGAATCGTGGGTAACTTTTCTTATTACAATGATGGGATAAAATGATGAGGAAAAAAAATAGGACATGTGGTGTGAAAAACTCCTCAAGGTTCTCTCAAGAGTAGTAGATGCCCATGGCACATACTGGTTCTTCGCTATTGACTCTAGTAGCTCAGACTCTAGCATGAATGGGGCGGGGATGAGGGAAGAAGTCAATGATGACTAGGTGTAGAAAACATTTTAGAGCAGAATGTAGAAAGGTTAGGAATTTACAGTATAATGTTTTTTTTTAAACAGAAAAAGGTGTAGGAACACCCGTAGATTAAAAAGACTTAAAAATATTACAAAAAGTATGGCCATAGTCAATACAGTATAATGTTGATATGTAATTATCTACAGTATGAATAGGGAATACATAAGTATGTGGTTCTTTGTATTAGATTTGTTTTAAATATAGTCCTCCATGATATAGGGTTTTTGCTTAAGGTCCTCCTCTAGAGTAGTCATTTCTAATCTTGATTTATCAAGAGTGGCTCTGATGGCCACAATTCACTCATAAAAAAAGTAAAAAGTTAGTTTAAAATTTTAAAAATTATCATTTCATTATATTTAAACATTTATGGATTATACAAGCCTATGACACATTAAATTATTTTATTTATAAGATATTGTGTCATACTGTAATTTAACTAGTATTTTTGGAAGTGGGTCTTTTATTATCTATTTTTCACTCAATATTATATTTTGAATTTTGTAAAAATACTATAGGAACTAATTTGGTATTATGTTTTCTTATATGTTTTATATTATAAAGTCTATACAACAATCCCATAAAATACTCATCGAAGTGCCCCATGGCACACAACATTACAAATCCAACTATTTATGACTTGAAGTTATTGATGACAAGGACTAATGTTGACATAGACACAACAACCAATGAAGAATTTGATAATAATATTCATTTATTTTCCACAAAGGATAATGTGCATAATCTTAATAGAATAAAATTATACTCATTGAAGCACCCCATGACATAGCATTACAACAAAAGTGGGTACTATTAGTGCACCATAAGGATGAGAAAATGGCAAGCCTTATGTGGAGTTGTTAAATGCTAAGGATGTAACTTTAATGTTAACTTCCAATATTTGGATAGAAGAAAGTCTTGTAAATGGAGCTCCGGAGTATGTTCGAGAAATAATATACAAACCTAGAAGTGCACCACTAGAACCACTGACATATGTTATGGTT
This sequence comes from Cunninghamia lanceolata, assembly GCA_027924645.1. NCBI lineage: Eukaryota > Viridiplantae > Streptophyta > Pinopsida > Cupressales > Cupressaceae > Cunninghamia > Cunninghamia lanceolata. Next base: position 1,675,068 of record BSBN01001237.1, on the reverse strand, counting down.
GAATTTGACAATTATTCAGACATACCATTTGAAGATCAAACTCAACAAACATTAACAATTACACAATCCAACTACCTGTAAGATTAGCTTGGATATTGACAATACACAAATCACAAGGTTTCACTCTTTTAAAAGATACTATTGACATAGGAAATGGAATGAATAGAATTAACACTTATGGATATATTTCATGTAAATTCAATACAAGATCTAAGAAGAATTCCACAATTTACATATGACCATTATGAAACAATAAAAAAGGGAAAACAAGTTGCCAACTAAAAATTTGGAGAGTAGATAATCAAATTATTAGAAGATAAATGATGTGATGTACTTTTTACAAATCTATTTGAATGAATATGAAGTAATGAACTTGTAAAGACCCCATGTTCATAGTTTGGTGAGGTAGTTAATGCAAGAAAACATCTTGAAAGTAGGTGTGAATTGGTCGTTCTTGGATGGAGTGACTGTGGAAGAAAAGGGAAGCGGGTGAAAGTGTTTAAGGCAAGAAAATATCTCTGCCAGATAGCATTGGCTATATGGTCTATAGTGCCTTGTCTTTTATCCTACACATTGCATAAATGTCTACTGTAATCTGCCTTCCATTATGCAAATGGATGCCCTTGCCCCATTCGAAAGCTGTCATTTTGGCATGATAGTGAGGATGATAGCTAAGGTTGTGGATTTTGGCTTTAATTCTACCATTTACATTTGCTTGAAAGATTCTAAAGCCTCGAATAGATCCATTTTGTGCATATCCTACAGTCAACGCATGATATTTTGGGGTGAGAGGCATTTAAAATAGGAGAGGGTAGTGGCTAGAGGAGTGGGAATTACGCCTACTAATTGCATTTGGTTGAAAATTCCCAAGGCCACTTCAACAAAGTTCTATAGGAGAGGCCAGTAAGTTAACAGAAATGGTGCCTCCAATCACACTGCAAACCCTTTGGATAATTGAAGGAGGCAGTGTTCAGTTTCTGTGGTTCGCCAACATCACTACAGTGACTACACATCTGAGTTGGAGAATGGCATGCAGGTTCAAATAAGGGAGTGCAAGTCCAAACAAGATCATGTCTGGCATGTGCAGAAAGCAAAGAAGGTGAGGTATGACCTATGAGGCATGGCCTATACTGAGCCGTGACCTGTGATGAGGAAGGACCTGCTCTTTGAAGCTCGCAGCCTACTTCTTCGGGCTCATGGTATATCAAATAGGGGCATGACCCTTGCAAAGAGGGCTTCAACCCTTTGAAATAGGTGTTCAGCCCATCCAAACAACCCTTCTGATGCTCTACAAAGAAATACAAGAGGAAGAAAATCTCAGGAACGTATAGCAAATTTGCAAGATTGAGGTGCATTGAAGGGGAGCGTAGCTTGATCTAAGGTATTTACCTCAATCATTTTTTACTTCAAGCACAAAAACAAAAACATGTTAGCTTCTATTTCATTAAGCATAGAAAGCTGAAACCCATCACTGCCATTTAAAAATAATTATGTGAAAAGTTATTTTGATGCAAGTTACTTACAACGCCTCTTTCCCTGAAATTATTTGTTTATACATAGCCCATTCTATTCAACCTGTCAGTTTTATTATTTTAGTGATGTGGGTATGAGCAATAGATTATTATATATGGATTAGAGAGGATTTAGTAGTGAAAGTAAATAGGCAAAAGATGGGAGCTACTTGATTGTACATTTTATGGATATCCAGGTGTTGAAAATGGTAGGACTATTACTTACTTTGTATTGTACTAATGGAATATAAATCTGTAGCCATTGAAAATGTTTTAAATCTCATGGAAGATGTAAAGGGGAGTAATAGTTTTAAGAGTGTTTAGTATGATAGAAAATGAAGAGGTCTAAGCCCCATTAAACCTTTTGTAATAAGATGCCTTCTCTAAAAGAGATTTTCATTATAACTCTTCCTAAGAGTATGGAGTGGCTCTATTTTAATCATTACAGTCATGTTCTATGGATACACCAACCTTGGGAAAACCATCGACTTTGAGTAAAGAATGTTATGGCACTAAAATACCTTAGTAACATTGATCTGGGTTTGTGCATTGAAATTTAGTCACATAATATCTAATTGGGAAAATCTACTCACAACACAAGGATCTAAGGGATTACTCTAGAAGGAAAGGATTAGGTTTTCCATTTTGTAAGTCTCTTTAACCATTTACTTTGCTATGTTAAATATTGTTGACAATATGTAATTCTAGGCTATGAATAGCCTTGCAATACCATTTGTCATGTTCTCTTATGACTTCCATGCATACCTTTGTGAATAGTGAACATATTGGGGTCACTAGAGTTATTACAAAACTGAACTAACTGACAAAGATCAATTTTAATAAAAGTACACTATCATCAAAAACTTCTATTTTGTAGGTCACATTTATAATATTTACAATTTCAAATTTATATTTCAATGTTTTAGTCAATTTTTGGATACCTCATTTGGTTAAACAAGATGAGCTTAGGTCTAGGATATTGAGTCCTCATGCATGGCCTTGAGTGATTGTAAAGGCTAAGGATGCATACGAGAAGGCCTATCCGTCTGTAGGGCATTGATTCAGGCATGTTTGAGTCTCCTCATCGGTATGATTAGTGTACTTGATTCCGTGTGGTGCCATCCCTTTGAGCACACATGATGAATCCCCATCTGATCTACACTCTAGTGTCTAGTGCCTTGGTAGTCATGAGTAGTACCCAACATTCTATTTGATGAGCATCTCTATGTTATGATTGTGGCATTATGCATTGCTTTCCGTGTCTACTTCGTGATTGATGTGAGTGTTGGCCATCCTGTATACCCTTGCCTTCTTACTTTTGTTTGGGCCTTGTGACTATCTTCAAGCATGGTGAGGTTGTCTCATATGAGTCCACACATTTGGGAGGCATTGCCACTGCCATTGGGGACTGGTGAATAGGTTGAACTAGAGCACTAGATTGGAGATGTTCTCACTCTCCATTACCCTACCTATTGTTTTACCTATTTAGTCATTGTATCATATTCAGGACTATGTTATTGTACTTGTATATCATACTCATGGCTATGCCATTGTACGGTATATCATTTTATGTAATTGTACTCTCTTAAGAGAGAAGATGTAATCATGCAAGTTAGTGAGAAGAAATGAGATGTTTACTATTTGGTTTACAAATTCCTATGTGGGTATCGGATCCACTTGTTCTATGATGTTTATGGATTCGTTTTTATATTTCGAATGGGTTATAGAAATATTTGGGTTGGTGTTTTAAAATGAATGTAGTTTTATAATGTTTTCATTTGGAGGGTGAATTAGTCGTCTCCTCTGGGTTGGACATTTAGTCATACTTGGTCATGAATGTTGTTGATCTATCGAGTCAGTAATCGTATTATGTATATGATATCTATTTATGTCAAAACAATAGCTTGTCCTCTTTTGGCCCTTACCCTTCAGGGTCACGGGGTAGGATGTTACATCTGGTATCAAAGCCCATGTTCACACATTGGGAGCTTTGGTGTACTTGAGCCTTCTATGTTTCACTATGTTTGGTGTGTGTGGCATGAGCTTGTTATATTATTTTTCATAGTTTTGATTGCTTTTATGCCTTAGCATGGCATTAGTGGGTTAAGTTACAACCCCATTCTTAGAAATCGTGGAGGAAATAGCCTCCTTGGCCTTAACTTACTCAATGGGACTTGAGTGTTGACCTTGGTTGAGAGTCTCCCATGGTTAAGAATGATCACTCTCCCATGTTATAAGACAAGGGTAGGAATGTTCTGCCTTGTGTGTTTACGGGTTGAAGGTAACTTGGTTTGCCTATTTGCTCTTGCTTGGATATAATCTTCTTGTGTCTTCCTTTATGTTGCTAGTGAATGAGATGACCCTAATTGATCATGAATTGCTCTTGTAATTCCTTCTTGTATTATAGATGAAAAGGATGGTAGGATGTAGCTGTTTGTAGATGTGGATAGATTAGTTTGATTTCTCCATGCTCTCTTGTAAGTGTTGGATGATTGCTGATTTTTTTCTTAAAACCTCTTAATGTGCTTGAGTTGCTACCATTTCTCATCCTTGATAACATGTTGAAGTCACTGGAATACTAATGGTGCCTGAAACTTTCCCCTTAGTAGAATTTGCATGTTTACAAATGATGAATATTGGATGGCATGTAATGTCTTGACTTGATATGAAATCTATCTTTCTCTCCTCTTATTAGTTGTCAATAGTTGACAAGATGTTAGATTCATGGCTTATGGATTTAATTAGCCTGTGAAAGTTGCAATAAGTAAAAGAATTAGTGGATATATCTTGTTGATGAAATATGATAATCTGAATTGCATTGTGGATTTCAATGAGACTTTATGGCTGAATGTATGTATTTTAATGCAACTACAAATACTTAATGTAGGGTAATAGGAATGTTGCATATCTTGCTTGATGAGCAATTGCATGCCTTGACATAGCCATTGTTACTTAAGATAATATGTATGGTTGTGAACATGAGGAATGGATTAGATTTCCTTAAACAAACTCATTTCATTATGTTATTAGCATCTAATTCTCTTGTGAACAAATGGTATTCCTATGACTAGTGACATGATGTCGCATTATGTGTCATTATGAGATGTATATCATTATGTGATTATAGAAGTGACTGTAATAATGATTGTGAAAAATGTTACTTATGTTTAAGCATTGATGTAGAAGTGATAGTGATGATGCTATACATGTTCATGCACTATTGTGTTATGTTGAAAGCATTGCAAGTGAATCTATGATGTTAGGGGTAAATGAGTTGCCCCTGTGAAAAGAGGAAAATTGGTATGGATTTTTGGGAATACTTATTTTGAGTAAAGTGTATATTTTGCATCATGTTGCATAGTCATGTGTGGGCTATAGTTATGCCTGGGTAAGAGAAATTGTGATTGTATTCCAATTGAGTGTTGTGATTAACCAGTGCTTGAGATGTGTGCCATGGGATGGTGGTACTACGTACCCGTCCATGGAGGATATGTATAGATGATGTGTATGGGAGAAAACCATACCATCTATGTGTTTTCTATTGTCACCCTATTGACTGCCAACTCGAGGGTTATGGGTAGGTCAATATGTGGAGAGTAGTAGCAGCAACAAAGTTTTTTGGGAGGGAATTGCACGGCCTACGTATAATGGTAGTGCAAAACAACAACGCTTGTTTCAACCTCCCAGGAAAGTACTCACTACTTCCCCTTATTAATGGACTAGATACTTGGTTCATATAGTGTTATCCTAATCTACAAAGTTCTTGAGGATGATATTAGTTGTGGTATGAGCACCTGTGACAGCTATGATCTTACCTTGATGTGATTGTTTTAGATATGATGTCACCCCCCCACTGGAGTTCTAACATAGTGTTGGTGAGGATGCCATGTCGCTAATGGTAGGGAGTAGAGATCAAGGAAATGATGCCACGTACCTAGATACGTGACAATGTAGTATATATGTTGTGTTCCTACTTGTGCTGAGAGGACTGGTTGCTTGCACAGAGTAGAGGGTTCGCTTAAGAGGGCCTCAATTCTGATTGATTGGCATGCGAGTGAGGTCTAGCCATTTGCACCTCTGGCTCAGTGTGTAGCCACATATGCTTTCTCTGTGGGTACACACTATGTAGGATGTTCCTATGAGTAGGACATTGCCATGTGGTATACGGCAATTGCGTGCTTTCTCTGCTTGGCGTATACCATGCGTGGTCACACCGCATGAGGTATGTGACCTGGGAGTTCTGGCACAATACCTTTCCATGTGAGGGTTGTGTGAGTTGGCCACACCGACATGAAGGACTATGGAGACAGTCATGCTTGTTTTCCTCCTTCCTCATGTGGTGACTAGCGATAGTCACATAGTGTTGTGATGTGTATATTTCGAAGATTATGAATCTTCCTTTCAGTTATTGGTGACTTTTACTTTGCTTGTGTAGACTAGCACTTTGGTTTATCTTACTTGTATTGGTTTAGCCACAAATGATTTTTTTGGCATGTAACTCTTATGGTTACATTTGATTTATTGTTGAAGATTATGTGCATTTTTCTTACTTTATTGTTGGAATTGAGATTTACTCATCCTTATTTATATTTTGGTGTCTAAACTCATTGAATTTTCTATATTCAAATGCTGGTCTTTTGTTGTGATGTGATTCCTCATCGGGTATGGTGAGATCCACTCGTTTGAGTGTATACGAGGAAGTAGACATAGGGAAACCCTTAAGGATGGGAGTATGTGTGAGTTGTTGTAAGCTCTAATTCACTACCTTCCTATTGTTTGACTATCTCTTGGAGGCTAAAACCCTTACACAAACAAGAGATATGTCATTGTAGCTTGTATGGAAGGGCTCACTAGGTGGGTCAATGCCATCAAGACACATCAATATGGATATTGGACATGGTTATAATTAGATATGGATGGTATTATGACATTCATGTGAACCCCTATGTAGCCTTGTGATGAGAATGAGTATGTATGTATATGTGGGTTGTATAATTTGTCATGTACGTAGTTACATATTAAATATAGAAGAGAACAAATTTGCATTAGTATGCCTTGAAAAGTGACAAACTATTGCATTATATGTAAAGAGATGTCATGCATGATATGAAATCAGAGGTTGAAATTATGTATATGTGAGTATGTGTGCTCCATTTTATAGATAGCTGCATATAAAAGTTAGAGAATTAAAAATTTTATGTCTTAAAAGTGTATTTTGCTTCAAATTATAAGAAAATTACGTGGTTTATCCTAGAATTACATGCTTATATGTTTATATACTGTTATCAGTACTTTCAGATGATCATGGATAGGAAAGGGATGATGTCGTAACACTCGTATCCAATAGGCTTACGATGTCATGACCCTCTTCTTGATGACCATTGATGCTTCAGCTATTATATGATATATGCGCATGTGCTTTGACATGTGCTTAGAGTGTTGCAGGTACTGAGTATCGACTCCACCTGGATTCACAGGCCCGAGCATACTTGTATTCCCTGATGGTGGTTACAGGAGATAGTCACATGCCCTGTTCCCTACCCTAGCCATTGTACCCTACCAGTGTAGTGTTCCTATGTTGTTGTCTTGTCATCCAATTAGCTAATGGTAATGTTTAGATTTCCCTTAGGGTCATGTGTAGTTTGCCAATGCAATGGTTGAGGCTTTTCTCCTTGGTTTCCATTGATTGTTCAATGTGGCTTCCTTGGCATCATTCTTTATTTTGATTGGAGAAAATTGTTATATGCTAATGTGTATTTAGTAGGAAATAAGTACCTTGCCTATTCCTTACCCATGTACTGGGACAGATTGCATGTAATTGTGCATGTGATAACCTGACTTTTTTATATGGTATCGAGTTTCATGGACTAGAGTGTGCTTTGGCTACATCCTAGCATTTGCAGGCTTCCAGGAGTAAGCCTAGTCCTAGGCGGCTAGGATGTAATGATTCCGTGTCCATAGTTTGATGAGGCAATTAATGTAAGAAAATATTTTGAAAGTAGGTGTGAATTGATGGTTCTTGGAGGGACCGACTGTAGAAGAAAAGGGAAGTGGGTGAAAGTGATTAAGGTAAGAAAATATCTCTAGTAGATAGCATTGGTGATATGGTCTATAGTGCCTTGTCTTTTATCCTACACATTGCACAAATGCCTACCGTAGCATTTGCAACTGGAAGATCTGACAAAAATCTACCTTCCATTATGCAAATTGTCCTTGCCCCATTCGAAAGCTGCCATTTTGGCATGGCAGTGAGGATGCTAGCTAAGGTCACAGATTTTGGCTTTACTTCTACCATTTGCATTTTCTTGAAAGATTCTAAAGCCTCAAACAAATCCATTTTGTGCGTATCCTACTGTCAACGCATGATATTTTGGGGTGAGAGCTATTTAAAATAGGAGAGGGTAGCAACTGGAGGAGTGGGGATTACGCCTCCTAATTGCATTTCGTTGAAAGTTCCAAAAGGCCACTTAAACAAAGTTCCATAGGAGAGGCCAGTCAAATAATAGAAATGGTGCCTCCAATCACACTACAAACCCTCCAGTTAATGGAAGGAGGAGACAGCGTTTGGTTTCTATGGTTCACCAACATCACTATAGTGACTCCAAACCTATGTTGGAGAATGGCATGCAAGTTCAAATAAGGGAGTGCAGGTCCAAACAAGATCATGTCTGCATGTATAGAAGGCTAAGTAGGTGAGGCAAGACCTATAAGGCATGGCCTATGATGAGCCATGACCTGTGATGAGCAAGGACCTACTCTTTGAGGCCCGCAACCTACTTTTTCAGGCCCATGGTATATCAAATAGGGGCATGACCCTTGCACGGTATATTCTTTTATGTAATTGTACTCTCTTAAGAAAGAAGATGTAATCATGCAAGTTAATGAGGAGAAATGAGATGTTTACTATTTGGTTTATGGATTCCAATGTGGGTATCGGATCCGCTTATTCTATGGTGTTTATGGATTTGTGTTTATATTTGGAATGGGTTATAGGAACATTTGGGTTGGTGTTTTAAAATGAATGTAGTTTTATAATGTTTTCATCTGGAGGGTGAATTACTCCTCTCCTTTGGGTTGTACATTTGACCATACTTGGCCCTGAATGTTGTCGATCTACCGAGTCAGCAACCATATTATGTATATGATATATATTTATGTCAAAAAAATTATCTTGTCATCTTTTGGCCCTTACCCTTTGGAGTCGCAGGGCGGGATGTTACAGATTTTTTTTCATATTCTCTTAGCTCTATTGTCCATTTGATCATTATGAAAATATGATAAATGATGTGATGTAATTACAAATCTATTTCAATGAATATGAAATAATGCACTCTTTAGACACATCATCATCTTAGCACTATATCCCATTTTCAATATTTTTAATGTTATTCTCTCTAAAGCCACTACACTATTATTACTCAAAAAATGTCTCAATCATTATAATAGTTTTTTTACATGTTCAAACTATAGATGCTACTAGCATACCTGTGTGTTGAGAATGATATATCTCACCTATTTTAGATAGATTTTTCTAAAGATAAATATGGTACTTTGTAGACACTTAAAGTTTACCATATCCTTACGACACTTCTAACATCATCTTTTAACAACTTCTAAGCCTCACCTTGCACCACTTTCAACATATCCTAAACATCCACCTTTCTGCATTCTCCTAACACCACCTTGGGACACTTTGAGACACATTCATCTTAGGAGTCCCCTTAACATTCCCATTTCCATTAGTCAATTGATTAATAAAATAAATTATATTTAATTAAATAGGATAGTCCCTTTTACCAAATTAATTAAATAAATTATATTTATTTATTTGGTTTTAATCCATTTTCCCTTTGGTTAAATTAATTAAATAATTTTACTTATTTAAATAATTTAGTTTAATTGTGACTGTGTACATAAAAATTAAATAGAGCCGACATATATATATATAGTAGGAGTTTTAAATTTAAAAAATATATAATTGGCATATATTTATTAAATGAATGCATATAAAAATTATAAAGTAGTTGGTTTAAATTTAAAATATATAACCGACATACTTTTATTAAATGAATGCACATAAGAATTAAATTTAAAATATATAACCGACATAATTTATTAAATAAATGCACATAACAATAAACCGACATAAAGTAAATAATATATAATACTAAAACATAAATTACAAAAAATATCAAATGGAATACAAAAAAGAAAAAGAATAGGGGAGAAGCTCAGAAGTTATTTGAATGGTAAGTGCAGTTAATTTTGTTTGGTTTTCTGTAGAATGAAATTTAATTTATTGGTTCCTTCTCACTGCTATTTTATAAAACAAATTATTAGGGTTTAAATTTGTTTTATAACAGGCTTTGTAAAGTTTAATTTTATGGTTAAGTAAATATTTTATGTTTTTTTATTTTATGAAATTTTTTTTTTTTAAATGCCGGCTCCACGCGAATGCTTTTTCCTGGAGCAATGAACCGGTGAGAACCCGCAAGCTCATTGGCCCAGCAAAATCGTAAAGCCTGCGAGCTCGTTGGCCCAGCAGGGGTTTGAACTCTTTGGCCCAGCGGGGGTTTGAACTCTGGTGGCCGCCACTACAACTGAGTGACTTAACCACCGAAGCAGGCCCTCATCAACTCTCATTTTATTTTATGAAATTAGGTTATTTTGGGGATTTCAAATTTTTTTACTCAAGAGTTCAAAATTTAGGGTATCATGGAAAATATTTAGATGAAGTGATGTGATATTGTTGCATTTTAAGTTGCGGTAGTATTCAATATTATTACATTTTAATATCTTAGGCAGATATTTCAAATCTTATGACATCCAACTAGGATTGGGGTTATACACATAAATAAAAAATGCACGATTTAATTTTATAGTTAACCAAATATCTTTTTAAATTGTAATAGTATTCAATATTATTACATTTTAGTATCTTAGACAGACATTTCAAATCTCTCCACACCCAACTAGGGTTAGGGTTATACACATAAATAAAAATATGCATGATTTAATTTTATAGTTGACGAAATATTTTAGTGTTATTTTATTTTACGAATTTAGGTTATTTTTGGGATATCAATTTTTTTTATTCAAGACTTAAAAATACAGAGTATCATGAAAAATATTTTAATTTTTCAAATTTCAATTTTATTTACTCAAGGGTTAAAAATCTATAGTATCATGTTGCTGCATTTGTATTTTATTTTCTTCAAAGTTTGATTTTATAGTTAATGAAATATTTTAGTGTTATTTTATTTTAGGAAATTAGTTTATTTTTGAGATTTCAATTTTATTTACTCAAAACATTTCAAATCTCTCCACACCCAAATAGGTTTAGAGTTCTTCACATAAATAAAAATATGCATGCTTTGTAAAGGGAATATTTTAGTGTTATTTTATTTGATGAATTATTTTGCACTTGTGACAATCCTCATCCGCATGCCATATTTTAGGAAATTAGTTTATTTTTGGGATTTCAATTTTATTTACTCAAGACATTTCAAATCTCTCCACACCCAAATAGGTTTAAAGCTCTTTCACATAAATAAAAATATGCTTGTTTTTTAAAGGGAATATTTTAGTGTTATTTTATTTGATGAATTATTTTGCACTTGTCTAAATCCTCATCCACTTGCCACAACTAATAAATAAGAGTCACATGTCTAGCAAAAGTTAGTTAGCCAAATTCATTCAATGTAGACACTTGCACAAAAGCAAAACTAACTTTATATCTCCACCACCTATTTCATACTGCACCTCTTAATTGTGATAAGTCCTAGTTTCCTCTCACTCAATCTTGTCCATCCGTTCATCTTTAACCTTAACCATTCACATAAGGATTTGCAGAGGCCTCCTTTTTTGCCTTAAAGTTGTCTCATCAAATCTAAGTCATCCATCTAATCAAATCCATTCATCCTATCATCCAAAAATCTATAAATCAAGCCAGTAGAGTCATAATCAAGGGCTTTGAAAGTAATGTTATGTTGTCAAATCGAGAAACCAACAATCAAATCATTATAAAAAATTATTGGAGCAAAACGACCATTGTCATAGTGAAACAAGGACTATTTTGGTAAGAACTTTCTATATTTTATCAATATTTATGGATTCATAAAACATATAATGATACAAGTCTTGACACAATAAATTATTTTTTTTTAAAGGGAAAAAGGTGGTAGGCCACCTATAGATTATATTAAGTCCTAAAGAGTTTATATAGAGAAGCAACCGAACGCCAGAACAAACATGTCCAAAAATACATCCAGAGGCCCCCGACTAGCCAGAAAAAAAAATTAGAAACAAAGCTGTCAAAAAATCTAAGTATCAACTTGAAGCTGTTAGTTCAGTGCTTTTCTTGGTAGGTTGCTTCTGCTAGTAATTAACAGTACATTCTTTTTTTGCCCAATAGTAGTTGTTTGGTACCTGAATATAGGTTACTATGTATTACAGTGATTTCTTATCACAGCTGTTTATAACAGGGGGCAAATGGTAGATAGAAAAGAAAATACAGATATGTAGGCATAAATATCACTAAATGGATAAACTTTATGCATTTGGAAAAAGTGCTAATAAGTCTTTGTAGTCAGAGGGTGTTACTAATTTTTAGTAGCTATATACATTTGGTGAAAGTGTTTAAGAATCTTTGATTCTTTAGTCTTTGATATTTTTATTCCAGATCACTTGAATAAGGTAATAAAATTTAATCTTTGATTTCTGTGATATTTCTATTCCAGATCCCTTGAGTTAAGGTCTTAAAATTTATACTTAGACTTTGCTTTTGTTTGATATTCAGCAAGCAACGATTGCAGTGGAACAGAGATTCTATCCAAGGCATCCAAGAAATCTAATTAAGACCTTTCATTGATATGGCTTTAAAGCAAGGGAGAAACAAGGATTTCAGCTTTGATATCAGCTAATAATTGAAGTCTTCCTACATTGCTGGTTATAAAGAGATATATGTATTGAAGTTATCATCCAGGCTAACTGAATTTATTGGAAAGGTAAGTGCATTATATTTTATAGATTTTAGTTTGGAGTCATCAATTTAATTTAATTTTCTTTTCTTTTCTACATAATGAAATTTAATTTATTTCTTTTTCACTCTCTGATGTTTTATAAAAATAAAGTGTTTTTGTTTTCTACATAATTTTTTTTAAACTCACTGAAATACACCATTGTTATATCCATGGTACAACCAAAATTCATGAAAAATGAAACATGGTAATGAATGCCCAAAATTACTAACATGACTACTTTCTCTACCCCAAATAATCTCCACCATGATCTCTCATTTTGCTGCTTCCATATCATCCAGTACTGAATCATTTCTCCAAATCTTCAACAAGGTTCTTAAAATAATTCCTAGTAACATTTGTAAGATCAATAAGCTCTATACGAAAATCAAGAAAATCTTGTTGAGACTTTTCATGAGAAATAAAACCTTTCAATTCCTGCTCAGCAAAATCATGAAGTCCTTCTAAAGAATATTCTGCATAAGCCTGCAAGTGTTCAAAGAGATTCTTGCTATCTCTATCCTTAGCATGCTCACTCTCTGCAAGATAATATCCATAAGCATATGTCCTTCAAAACTCATCTGCACTCAATAATCTACAGCCATGCATCTGTTATAAATTAGAGTTCAAGATCAGATTGACAGCGTGAGATGCTCAATTTCTGAAATCCAGAATTCTGAATAGTATCTAACAAATCCTTTGTTCTAGAAGATTCATTGGCTGCCCAGCGCTCACAATAATGGATATACATTTCCAAGGCTTTTTTGATGGCATCTCTATTTTCATTTTCCTTTCTCTGTAGTTCATCATCTTTATCATCATAATACTTATTGCTCTCATAATTAGAGGCATGATAGGACCAGTTTCCAAGGCACAACCAACAAAACTCAAAGCAAAATGCAGACACACAAGTCATATCCATGCAGCCATCATTTTTATCATTGGCAGAATTACACTTGGGACAAGGCTTTGTTTTAACAAGCTTCCAATTTTGTGTTTGTTCGTTGTCATTGTTTTTCAATATCCAGTTGTTTACAATTTCACAATCTACTAGAGGATGAACTTCCTCTGAACAGTTCCAACAAAACTCATGCGGACATTTACAAGTAATCTCATAGGACCTTGACCCACTTTCATAATTAATCACTTCTGCAGCATACTAACAACAAGGTGCTGGACACCATTTGATTTCATTGTTGATTTCAACATAAGATCTTACAATAAATCAATAAATAAAGAACCATTTTTTTTACCAATAGCACATTTACAAGATCATTCTTTTTAGTCTCTGACATTCTGCTCCAGCTTGATCCATTCGTGCTTGGATACAGCATAGCCAATACAATTTACAAAAATAATGCTCACAAGCACCTTCTCTCATTGAACACTAATGTAGTAACTATCACCACAAACACCACAGTCCCTCTCTGAATTTGGATCAACCTTTGAAACTCTTGTTTCTAATAGCCCTAAATCTCTTCTTATGTCCTCCTCCTTCACAAGCCACTCATCAATCATCTTCTGAAAATTCCATCCTAAGAAGAAGATTGATATTTGAGAAAATTGATGAGTGGCTTGTGAAGGAGGACATAAGGAGAGAGTAATGGCTATTAGAAACTAGGGTTTCAGAGGTTGATTCAAATTCAGAGAGGGAATGTGGTGTTTGTGGTGATAGTTACTGTATTAGTGGAATGAGAGCAGGCGCTTGTGGGCATTATTTTTGTAATTGGTGTTGGCTACGCTGGATCAAGCACGAATAGATCAGGCTGGAGTAGGATGTTTTGAGACTAAAATGTCTTGAACCATCTTGTAAATGTGCTATTGGTCAAGAAATGGTGCTTTATTTATCAATTTATTGTGAGGAACATTATCTAAAAAGGTACAAACAATACCTTGTTAGATCTTATGTTGAAAGCAACAAAGAAATCAAATGGTGTCAAGTAACTGGCTGTGAGTATGGCTGTGAGTATGCTGTAGAAGTGGTGAATTATGAAAGTGGGTCAGGGTCCTATATGGTTACTTGTAAATGCCGATATGAGTTTTCCTGGAACTGTTCAGAGGAAGTTCATCGTCTAGTAGATTGTGAAATTGTAAACAACTGGATATTGAAGAACAATGACTCCGAACAAACAGAAAACTGGAAGCTTGTTAACACAAAGCCTTGTCCAAATGTGATTCTACGATTGAGAAAAATGATGGCTGCATGCATATGACTTGTGTATTGCTTTGAGTTTTCCTAGTTGTGGCTTAGTCAACCGGCCTGATCATGCCTCTAATTATGACTTCCATAAGTATTATGATGATAAATATGAACAACTAGAAATAAATTCAAACCAAAATAGTGATGCCATCAAAAAACTATTGGAAATGTATGTCTATTATTATGAGCGCTGAGGAGCCAATGAATATTCCAGAACAAAGGGCTTTGTTGGATATGTAGACTATTCAGAATTCTGGATTTCAGAAGTTAAGCATCTCACACTGTCAATTTGACCTTGAACTCCAATTTAAAACAGATGCATGGCTGCAAATTGTTGAGTGCACAAGTGTTTAGAAGTGGACATAAGCTTATGGATATTATCTTGCAGAGAATGAGCATGCTAAGGAGTGAGCATGCTAAGGATAGAGCTAACAAGAATCTCTGACATAGTTAACAAGAATCTCTTTGAACACTTGCAGGCTTATGCAGAATCTTCTTTAGAACGACATCATGAGTGTGCTGAGGAGGAATAGAAAGGTTTTATTTCTCATGAAAAGTCTCAACAAGATTTTTTTGATCTTCGAATAAACAATAAAGCTTATTGATCTTACAAATGTCACTGGCAATTAGTATAAGAATCTTGTTGAAGCTTTGGAGAAATGACTCCGTAATGGATGCTTCCAGCAAAAGGAGATCATGGTAGGATATTATTTGGGGTAGAGAGAGTAGCCATGTTAGTAATTTTGGGCATTCATTGCTATGTTTCATGTTTCATGATTTTTAGTTGTACGGTGGATATAAAAATGGTGTAGTTATTGCTTCATATTTGTACAAGTCTCTCTGAGGTATGTGAATACCATGATTCTCGATTGTCATTCAAGTTACAACAATGGTTGTTTTGTTGAGAATATTAATTATAAAGAGTTTGGACATGTTATTTTTACTCAAAATGTTATTTAGATTATTTATTTAGATTATATATTTTAAATATATTTATTAGAAGGGATATCATTTTTGAAAGATTTATCATATTTATGTAAGAGATGTCATTTTTAAGCCATTATAAGTACATACAAAGTGATATCACTTTATATTTTTTAAATAAATACATTGAAGATATCTAAATTATTTTTAATTACATAATCATACAAAATATCTATATTTAAATTAAAGTTATTTTTAATAATTAATATATAAATATTTATAAGATATATAAATATTAAAATGATATTATATTTTATTTTTTAAATATAGAATATAATGTAAAACTATATATTTTAAATATTTATTACTTATATATATAATTAATTAATGTTTATTTGAATAGTATATAATGTTATGTATGTATGTATGTATGTATGCATGTATGGACACACTATAAAGCAAGTAGGGTGGGAGAAAGGTTTTGGAAACATAATGGCTCTGGACCAAATTAGGTTTTGGTTTTTCAAATGTGACTAGTATGAGAGGTGGAAAACTTATTCTAAAGCACTTCTAATTGAGGTATGATTGGGTTTAGAGCTAAGACTTTCAAAAGGTGGTGAAATGAGGGTTTAAAGGGAAAGACTTAGAAATGGTTCAATACTATGGAAAAGGTATGAAAAAAGGTAATGGGGAAAGGAGGAGAGGGAAAAATGACATAAAATGATGAGGGGAATGGAGATTGAAGGATTGGAATGGTGGTAGGGTGAGGTAGGAAGGGATCTCTCTAAATACTTCAAAAAATTAATTTTATATCCATGAAATGCCATAAAAAGAAAATGTTTGCCTAGCTTGAAACCATGGAAATCAACTACCTAGCTTTGGTAAATGAGTTACAATAATGTATAGGAGCAAGTTAAAAAATACTAGACACCTTGGGCTCAAATCTAGCTTTGTCTAGGAATTTTTGAAATAAGGCTGCATTGTCATACATGAGAAGAAATAAAAAAACTGTAATGCTAATCTAAAATTTCACTTTTTCTATGTTAAAATGAGGCAAAGATGGCTAAAATTTATTATAGACTTTCTTTGAGATTTTGGGGATGGGAACTCGATAGATGGGAAGTCCTAGAAGTTAATTATCTTGGAAGTGATACTTTTGGAAAGAGGATAAAAAGAAAAGGCGTTTGACCTATTGGGTGGTGAACTATGGGTAGTGTCTGTGAATAAAAATTAAGCTCAATTTTCCTAGGGGACCTGAGCTCAGAGGGGGACATCTAGGGATAGGTGTACACATTGATTATTTGCTCCTTTAGACATGTTTTAGGAATGGGAAAGTTGGGGCTTACACATAGGAAGGATTAGGCTCAACAACTTAAGGCTTAACAAGGGGTAAAGGGGTCAAAACAATGGGAAAACTAAATGAAGACTTAGGACATAGGATAGAGACAAAAATTAAATGAAAAACATCAATTAGGAAGGCTAAAGAAGCTTAGGCTATGACATTAGAAAGGAGAATAAACATGGCTATGGATGACAAAAAAGGGTCAATACATCATAAAAAGCACACACATGGGCTACGGGCTAAAATGGATGAAAAATGCTACAAGGGTATGCAAATCCCATTATATTATAAGTTACAATCATGGAAATATGTATGCGAAATAGCTATGCATTGTAGGTAGGTAATGATGATGATCTTATTGGTGCCACATGGTTGGAAGGAAAAGAGTTGGGTGATTGGATGGTAAAATAGTTGTAAGTTGGTTATTTCTATTCTAAGGCCATTTTCGTCATCTACCATAGTAGAGAGAGTAAAGAGTGGTGTTTACATGGACATTCTGTCGCTGGGAAGTCAATCCTCTATTCTCCCAAGATAATTAAGTAAATTCCCAGGAATAATGAGGTAGAAGGGAGGAGTTTTGGGCTTGGTTCATTTGGTTGACGAATCAAAAAGGGGAGCTAGGTCATTGTAGGTGTAAGACTAGTTTTCATGATAGCTTGAGAGAACCATATCCACTAGATGAAGGGTAAAGAAAGAATAGATTAATTGAGGAGCCAGAGAGAGCTATTTGTGTCCCAGGGAAGCGATAGTCCTTGAAGGCCATCAAAGGTTCATTGGTTAGTTGATAGTAGAGATGAATCATGCTATGAGGTGCAATGTTGGTTCATACATTTCTTGATGACTTGGTTCTGAAGTATTTTTGTAGGAATAAAGAGGTAGAAGGGAGGAGTTATAGATTTTGGGGCTTGGTTCATTTGGTTGACCAACCACAAAGGGGAGCTAGGTCATTGTAAGTGTAAGACTAGTTTTCATGCTAGCTAGAGAGAACCATATCCACTAGATGAAGGGTAAAGAAAGCATAGATTAGTTGAGGAGCCAGAGAGAACTGTGTGTCCTAGGAAAGTGGTAGTCCTTGGAGGCCATAAAAGATTCCCTAGTTAGTTGTTTAGTTAATATATAGTGGCATTAATGGGATGACATACATAAAACTAAATAAAGTGGACATCTATTTTTTTTTTTAAATTGTAACAACACGAGGGAGACAGGCAGAGGAAGTAACTATCAGTAATACTGAACGCAAAGAAAAACCTCATCTGCCAGGTCACCAAAGGGTCGCCCAGACTACCCTAGTGGATCAAAAAATAAGCCAGAAAATACAGCAATCAATCACCATAACACAATAAAGATTAATGTTCTGGAAATGGCAGCAGGTTATGATTTTCTTCAATGTTTAACTCAGTTTTGCAAGAGGTATGACATAGTTGTGGCTGTTTTTGGAGTTTCCAGAATTGTGGGCAGTTGGGCAATTTATCAGCTGGACTTGACGGGAGGATACAGATTTGACACAGTAGACAATGTTATGTTTGGATTTCCAAAGGACTTCAAAGCCACAATGCTGTCATGGAGTGTTTTTGGAGTTCTGCGGATTCATGGGCAACGAGCTCTCCAATTCCATTAAACTATACATATTACTAAATAACCAAATAATTCATGGGTAGCGAGCTCTCCAATTCCATCAAACTATTTAGCAGGTCAGAAGTATAAAGGATGCAGATGTAACATACTGCATATTAGCAGCGGGCAATGTGTAGAGAACTCCTATTCAAATATGCGGCTTTTCACCTACCTGGTGTGAATTTAGACCAGATATAGTTGTCAGCATGACCTTTGTAATCTTGAAGAGACTTCACTTTTCCTATCAAGAATTCCTTCATTGACTCCAGTCATCCATAAAAACATTTTGTAGCCCTATGATTAGATACTAGTTTGCATAGTACTGTCCACGGTTAGGCAAGAAATGCATACACTGGGAGGGCTAAGGCAAAAAAAATCGACACAGCAAGAAGATAAAAAATATTTCTGATTCAATGAAAAGAGTGAAGTTATATAAGTAGTCACTGAAGTTATATAAGTAGTCACACTTGAAGGTACTCTACCTTGGATAGGTCAGAGTTTAGTGCTAATGATGAATCAGACAATACAATTGGATAGCACAATAAACATTTTGGAGGCTGAGGGCTTTTATCCAAGGTATAGTAACTTCGAGTGTGACTACTTATATAACTTGACTTTTTTCATTGAATCTGCAATAATTTTTATCTCTTGCTGAGTCAATTTTTTCCTCAATTTATTGAAAATTATTCCCTTGCACTGTATGCATTTCTTGCCTAACATGCAAATTAGTATCTAATCATAGGGCTACAAAATGCTTTTATGGATGACCGGATTCGCTGCAGGAATTCTTGATAGGAAAAGTGAAGTCTCTTCAAGACTACAAAGTTCACGCTGACAACTATATCTGCTCTATCTTGTCTGGAACACCATCTGGTCTAAATACACACCAGGTAGGTGAAAACCGCATATTTGAACATGAGGACTTCTTTACACATTGCCTGCTGCTAATATGCAGTATGTTACATCTGCATCCTTTATACTTTTAACCTATGCCAAATAGTTCGATGGAATTGGAGAGCTCACTGCCCATGAATTATTTGGTTATTTGGTAATATGTATAGCTTAATGGAATTGGAGAGCTCGCTACCCATGAATCCGCCTAACTCCAAAACACTACATGATAGCATTGTGGTTGTGAAGGCCATTAGAAATCCAAACTTACCATTGCCTCCTGTGTCATAATATCCTCCAGTCAATTCTTGTCTATCCCAACTGAAGTAATATCCCTGTCTGAACACTGTTATGCTTCCTTATGTGCTTTGACTGTAATGCTTGGTAGCTCTCAGTCCAGAATTGAGGAAGGATTCGTTGGTAGTAGGCTTCCTGGTTGCCGGCTTATTGAAGGGGCTGTTGTTTATGTCACTTTTGCCCCTTATGTTAATGCATCCTATCATAAGGTTAATTATAATGGTGAAGATGAAAGTAGCAATAGCATTGTCTATACCTCTTCTCGTCCTCCTCATTCACAACATCCACGTGCAATGGTTAAAAGGCATGGTTCACCTTTGGATGCATCACTTGTGAGTACTTCTTTGCCAAATACAGTCAGTACTACCCTTCTATAAAATGCTTCTCAAATCGCTGGAGGTATGTTACAATTATTCTTTAGTTATGAGTTTTTCTAGATTATAAGATGCCTTCATAACTGTTAAGGGATAATGGCTTAGTAAAAATCTAGTCAACATTTAAAAGGTTTTAAAAGGTTTATAGACTTAGTGTAAATCTAGTCAACATTTAAAAGGTTTATATAATTTACTTTTTGGGGAATTGTTCTGTATGCTGCATCTTGTGGATTTTTACATTTCAAAGTTGTGAAAGAATATGAAAGTGGACTTTATAAATAGATTACACAAGCATGCTTTATAAAACATTGCCTATCAGCCTTGCTATAAAATGGAAGGCATTGTGGTTGTGTCATATAAACAGATGAGCGTTGGTGTGAGTCCAAGAAGTAGCTTGTATCTTAAAGAACCTGATCAATGATCTAATCTTGGTGAATACATCTAAGGTGGTTTGACTAATCCAGAAATAAAGTCCATCTTAACTTCTTTTCCCACCTCAGAGAAACCTAACAATATGGATCTGACCTTAATGAATATAGTGAAGATGATTTTGACTAGTTTCATATTCCATAATCTTGGATGTAAGAAACTGTTAAGGGATAAGATGGGTTGTCTGTTATGGTTTCTACATATCACACTGAACTGAAAAAATCATCTCAGGTCTAACTATAACTCTGAAGTAGTTGTTGCTAGTATTTTGTGTTGGAGATAATGTTTATTATAGAATGTTCCAGAATGTTGGAGATAATATTTATTATGGAATGTTCCAGAATATGGAAACTTCCATCTCTAAGTAGAAACCTCCAGATCTTTCCTTTCTCGACACTTCTCTTAGTCATTCTAAGATATTCTGGTGATTTCCATGAATGTTATAAAAATAGCAGCAAGGCTACCATTGTAACTAAGAAAGATTCTAGAGATTTTCTTTGCAATAATATATTTAAGTGTTTTGTATTTGCTGCACTCTATTTTATTTTCTCTATTTTTTTTTCAATATGGTATCAGAGTCCTCTCAAATCTTGGGGCTGTAATCTATGTTTTTTGTAGTGTTGGCTATGCATTATGCAGATTGTGTGATTGGAGGCTGATCACCATTGTTTGTGGTGAAGAAACACAAATATTGCAGCAAAGAGAAGAATTAAATCAATAGAAATTGGTGAGAAATTTTTGATTTTAATTCTCATCTTAAAAAGAGGGAATTCGATACAATGGATTCAATTGGTATTCCTTTACCTACAATTAAATTAAATGGAAAAAATTATTATGATTGGGTGTCTCGTATGGAGATTTTTCTAACGCTTCAAAATTGCTTTGAAATTGTTAATGGTAGTGAAAAAAGACCAGCAAACAGTGGAAAAGATCAAGAAGATTGGGATAAAAGAGATAAAAGGGCAGCAGCACTGATCAAGCTTAAACTTTTAGAAGAAGTTTTTCTAGAAGTTCGCAATGAAAGAAGTGGAGTTAAAGTGTGGGATATTTTGAAAACTACATATGAAAATTCAGGTGATGTATGGATTCTAACCCTCACTGCAGAATTATACAACATGAAATTATCAAATTCACAAGAGTTAGTCCCTCATCTAAGCAAATCAAAGGAAAAGAGAAATGAACTTGCTTCTCTTGGAAAGGATATAGGTGAAAAAGATTTTGTACAAATAGTTTTACAAAGTCTCCCAGGATCTTATCAGTCATTTATAAGAGGGCTAGATACTGCTAATAAATTAAAGAGTATAAAATATGAAGAGTTATGTGCTAAATTAGTGTAAGAAGAAAAATGTCAAATCAAAGAAAGGGAGTCATTTAATGATGAAGCTTTCATAATAAGAGGGAAACAGAATTACAGAAGTACACAAGAAAATTATTCAAGAGAGAAAAATTGGAAGTATGACAATAGGTATACTCCAGCCAAGGATTATAATAGAAGCAAATGGAAATGTAATTACTGTGGTAAGTTGGGTCATAAAGCAAATGAATGCTATAAGAGGATCAAAGATACAGAAAGGAAGACAAATAAGTTTACAAAAAATTTTGATTCTAAAAGTAATGCTCTCTGTATTGCACTTAAAGCAAATGATTCTTATAAAGATGACTGGGTTATTGATTCTAGGGCCACACAGCATATGTGTTATAATAAAGAACAATTTGCATCACTAAGAAATGATAACAATCCAGAGAAAATATATTTGGGGAATAATAGTGCTTTGGAAGTTAAAGGAACTAGAAATGTTAAAGTAGATAATGGTGTGTTAAAAAATGTGAAGTTAGTTCCAGAATTGAAGATAAATCTTCTTTCTGTATCTCAAATTGCAAATCAGGGGTATAAAATAGAATTCTACGATGACAAATGTTTGATCAAGGATGTGAGTAATAACTACAAAGTGACTGTAATTGGTAAAATGGAGAATGGATTATATAGGTTTCAAGAATTTACTTCTAAATGTGGAAATGAGAATATGTGTGCTATTGCCAAATATAGTGATATGAGCAGGTTATGGCATGAGCATATGGGACATGTCAATTATCAAAGCCTCAAGCTTATGGAGAAACTATATATGGTGCATGGGCTTCCAAAAATCTCATCAAGTCACAAGGTGTGTGAAGGATGTGCTATGGGAAAGCAACATATGGAAAGTTTGCCACAAGGTAAATCATGGAGAGCAAAGACTCCTTTACATTTGGTTCATAGTGATGTAATGGGTCCTTTCAGAACACCATCACTTGCAGGATCAAGGTACGCCCTCACCTTTATTGATGACTATACTAGAAGAGTTTGGGTTTATTTCTTAAAAAAGAAGGATGAAGTGTTTGATAAGTTTAAAGAGTTTAAGGCACTGGCTGAAAATCAAAGTGGAAGATCTCTGAAGATAATAAGAACAGATAGAGGTATGGAATATATGAACAAAGTTTTTTTAGATTTTTGTAAACAACATGGTATAAAGAAGGAATCAACAATCTCCTACTCACCCCAACAAAATGGAGTTGCAGAAAGGAAGAATAGAACTATACTAAAAATGGCTAGGTGCGTGCTTCACTCTAGAAATATAGAAGTTAAATTCTAGGCTGAAGCAATTTGTACTGCAGTTTATATTTTGAATAGAACACCTACTAAGGCAGTTTTGAATATAACACTAGTAGAGGCATGGAGTGGTAGGAAGCCTACAGTATCTCATTTTATAGTCTTTGGATGTAATGCATATGCCCACATCCCTGATGAAAAAAGGAGCAAGTTAGAAAGAAAGAGTGAGAAGTGCATTATGGTTGGGTATAGTGAGGAATCAAAAGGATACAGGTTATATAATCCTAAAACAAATGAAATTTATATCAAAAGGAATGTATGGTTTGATGAAGATATTGAAAGTGAACATTCTCCTACATTATCTTACTTTTCAATATTGATTGAAGAAGATAAGTCTACTTATACTAATGCTCAAAATCAAGGTGTGCAATCTTCTGCAGGAAGAGAAGGAACACAAATTGAAGCATCAAGTGAAAGTGATGATGAAGACACACAGAAGACTAGAAGCATTCAAGAAATATACCAAGAAGGCCCTAGAAATATGTTTGCTAACTATGCTCTTATGACTAAGGTGATGTAGGTTGACACTCCATGTACATATGAGGAAGCAAAAGCGAAAAGTGTGGTTGGCTGCAAGTGGACCTACAAAGTAAAGTTCACATCAGATGGAGCTATTGAAAAATATAAAGCAAGACTAGTGGCTAAAGGCTTCTCACAAACAGAAGGTATTGATTATACTGAAACCTTTGCTCCAGTTGCTAAAATGAGTTCAATTCGTACAATAGCTGCTCTAGCTGCAAAATTTGGTTGGAAAATTTATCAAATGGATGTAAAAAGTGCCTTTCTACATGGTGATCTTCAAGAAGAAATTTACATGCAACAACCACCTGGATTTGTTAAAAGTGGTGAAGAACATCTAGTGTGCAGATTAAAAAAATCATTATATGGTCTTAAGCAAGCACCAAGGGCATGGTACTCCAAAATAAATGAGTACTTTATAAATGCAGGATTTAAAAGAAGTAAAGCTGATCCAGATGTGTATGTAAAACATAGTGATGGTAAAGTTGTTATTATTGTATTATATGTGGGTGACTTGATTATTACAGGGGATCACACACATAATATTGAAATAATCAAGGATCAACTCAAACAAACTTTTGAAATAACTGATTTAGGGTTGATGCACTATTTTTTGGGTATGCAAGTATGGCAAGAAGAAGGAAGAAAAATGTTGTCTCAAACCAAACATGCTCTTGATGTATTGAAAAAGTTTAATATGACTGACTATAAAGCATCTAATACACCATGTGAAGTAGGCTTAAAATTGAGTGCTAATTCTACTCAAAAGAAGGTGGATGGAAAATTATATAGACAATTAGTTGGGAGTCTTTTGTATCTCACCATAACTAGACCAGACATTGCATATGCAGTTGGTATTGTATCCATGTACATGTCAGATCCACACATTGAGCATTGGAAAGCAGCTAAGAGAATATTAAAATATATTAAAGGCACTTATCAACTTGGAATTGAGTACAAATATGGAGGAGAGCCATCATTAGTTAGATATACAGATTCTGATTATGCAGGTGATATTGATGACAGAAAATCAACTTCAAGGTACATGTTTCATCTTGGGTCAGGACCAATTTCTTGGAGTAGCAAGAAACAAGCAACAGTATCACTATCATCTACACAAGCTGAATATGTTGGCTCATCAAAGGCATCTCAAGAAGCATTATGGCTTAGAAGACTACTTGAAGAAACACAACATCCACAAGTTTGTCCAACTACTATATTATGTGATAATCAAAGTACTATCAAGCTAGCAAAAAATCCAATTTATCATGCTAGATCAAAGCATATAGAAGTGCATCATCATTTTGTTCATGATCTGATAGAAGATCAAGTGGTGGAGTTAAAATTTTGTGGAATAGAAAATCAAATTGCTGACATATTTACAAAAGCACTACCTGAAGTGAAATTTATCAAATTTAGAGACTTGTTAAATCTCAAGGAAGTTGCTATATAATAATCTTTTGTAATTATCTTCTCCAAATAAACATTATGGGGAGGTGTTGGAGATAATGTTTATTATAGAATGTTCCAGAATGTTGGAGATAATATTTATTATGGAATGTTCCAGAATATGGAAACTTCCATCTCTAAGTAGAAACCTCCAGATCTTTCCTTTCTTGACACTTCTCTTAGTCATTCTAAGATATTCTGGAGATTTCCATGAATGTTATAAAAATAGCAGCAAGGCTGCCATTGTAACTAAGAAAGATTCTGGAGATTTTCTGTGCAATAATATATTTAAGTGTTTTGTATTTGCTGCACTCTGTTTTATTTTCTCTGTTTTTTTTTCAATATTTTGGATATGTTCAGAACTATAAAGGAATGAGGTCCTGTGAGAGAATAAACAGTAGAGAATGTTTTCTGTTTTAATTTTTAAAATTGTACAGTTGAACTCTATATGAACCACATATCCATATAAGTTCGATAGGAATTTAGCCACATACTACTTTGCTATCCAACAATTTTAGTTTAAGTTTGGTCATTTCAAAACATTGCTGCACAATCAACGCTCTATCAATATATATTATATCTTGATCTTTTACTTTTCTAAATCAGTGCATCCTTAATAGTGTTGGGCTACAGTTCATACAGATCAGTTAGAATTGGAATCTAGGACCTTCTATTTACTATCAGAGTGCTCCATCAACTGATCTACTAGTCCCTTTGTGGCTAATCCATCATTAATCTGGATGTAGCTTTTTTAAAAATTAATTCAATGTTTTTCTTGCTAAGTTGCTTCTGCTAGTAATTAACAGTACATTCTTTGTGAAATTTGCTTTTGGATTACACTGTGTGTTTTTATGTCAACGTTTCAGATCACACTCAGTGATCCATCATCAGGAAGAGGATCATTCTTTGTGAAATTTGCATCCTCTTCCTGATGATGGATCACTGAGTGTGATCCCAAATGTTGAGATAAAAACACACACAATGTAATCCAAAAGCAAATTTCACAATTACTATGGACTTTGGAAAGCTCATGCCTACTAGCACATTCTTTGTTTTTCCAATAGTAATTGTTTGGTACATTAATATAGGTCACTATGTATTACAGTGATTTCTTATCCAAAGCTGTTTATAGCAAAACAAATTTTTAAAAGGACAAATAGTAGAAAGAAAAGAAAATACAGATATGTAGTCATAGCTATCACTAACTGCATTATCTTTATGCATTTGAAGAAAATGCTAATGAGTCTTTGTAGCCATAGGGTGTTACTAATTTCTTAGTAGCTTTATACGTTTGGTAAAAGTGTATAACAATCTTTTATTTTTTAGTCTGATATTTTTATTCCAGATCACTTGAATAAGGTCATTAAATTTATACATTTTTAAGACAAAAGGTGTCAAGCACCTATAATATTATATTATATTAGAATATCGTAATTATAGAATGCAAGGAGAGAAAGAAATCCTACAGCATGAAGAACAACAAAATTTCTCCTAAGAAAAAATGAAGACCAAGAGCCAAACGATAACAGAAGAGAAGGTGAAGTGCTAACAGAACTATAAAGGTATCGCCCTATAACAGATGGTGAGAATATACAAAAAGATACAAAGAAGATGCTCCAAAAAACATAATATAGACATAGAACTTAAGAATCCATAGTAGCATTCAGATCCCGGAGCAAAAAGTGATTCTCTTCTTCACCTTCATCTGTCAGCAACCCTGGAGGCGGAGGAACTTGAGGCTGAAACTAGCAAAGGAATAGAAGAGCTTCAAACTTCTCATCAACTCTGTTAGCCAGAGCTTCACCTAATTCATCTCTATGAGCATGAATAGAGAAGTGTAGGGTGTCTTCATTTTCTTGGAGCATACCAAAATGAATTGCATTAAAAACACAGGTGAAAGCTGGGGAATGCGTAATTTGGCATCTAGTGAATAAGCCTCCCACCAAAGCACCCGACTTGAACATGTCGTAATTTTGTAAGGCCATATTCAGAGATTCTTCAAAAAACATATATGAATGAGAAAATTTCACAAGCAGCCCTCTAACAGCATTTACATCTTGAAGCAAGTCCATTGCATTCGAGGCAAAGGCCGAAAGGATTTGAGAGGGGTAGAGAGAGCGAGGACGAGCATCCATGAATTCTCTCCCTATTATCTCCCTCAAGGAATCTTCTACCTCTGCATTATCAATCATGGAAATGGAAGCCAAAGCATCTGAATCTATTCTGCCTAAGAGAGTACGCTCCCATTTCTACACTGGGAAATACATCCGGCTATTAATCTGGATCTCCATCGCAAACTGACGAGCAAGATAAGAAATAGACTCTTGAAACACTGATAAATAGGAAAAGGATCTGCCAAGCAATGATTTGATATGTCATATCTTCATTAAAGATGGAATTAAAATCTACAGAACTCTGATGTGAAAAGGAAACAAGTACTGAAAGCAGCAAAAATAATGCAGATTTGGCCATATGCGAGAGATATCCACATAAGCAAACACAAATTTATGCTTAGACTTTGCTTTTCTTTGATATTCAGCAAGCAACAATTGCAGTGGAACAGAGATTCTGTAAGGGCATCCAAGAAATCTAAATAAGACCTTTCATTGATATGGCTTTAAAGTAAGGGAGAAACCAGAATTTCAGCTTTGATATCAATTATTAATTGAAGTCTTCTTACATTTCTGGTTATAAAGAGGTACGTGTATTGAAGTTATAATTGACCTAACTGAATTCAACATTTGTTGAGTAATGAATAACTATAAATGCAGAATTTATTCCAAAGGTAAGTACATTATATTTTATAGATTTTAGTTTAAAAATAAAGTGTTTTTGTTTTTTACACACTTAATTAATATGTTGTTTTATATTTGACAAGCACATAAGTTATTTGAATGGTAAGTGCATTCTATTTTATAGATTCTACTATACAGTCACTAATGTTCTTTTCTTTTTTGCATAATAAAATTTAATTTATTTCTTTTCAACTCACTGAGATACACCATTGTTATATCCATGATACAACGAAAATTCATGAAAAATGAATCATGATAATGAATGCCCAAAATTATTAACATGGCTACTTTATCTACCCCAAATAATCTCCCACCATGATCTGTCCTTTTGTTGCTTCCATATCATCCAAATCTTCAAATCTTCAACAATATTTTTTAAATAATTCCAATGACATTTGTTAGATCAATAATCTTTATACGAAAATCAAGAAAATCTTGTTGAAACTTTTCATGAGAAATAAAACCTTTCAATTCCTTCTAAACACACTCATCACATCGTTCTCAAGAAGATTCTGCATAAGCCTGCAAGTGTTCAAAGAGATTCTTATTATCTCTATCCTTAGCATACTTACTTTCTGAAAGATAACATCCATAAGCATGTCCTTCAAAACTCTTCGGCACTCAACAATCTACAGCCATGCATCTGTTATAAATTAGAGTTCAAGATCAGATTGACAGCATCAGATGCTCAATTTCTGAAACCCAGAATTCTAAATAGTCTACATATCGAACAAAGCCTTTCTTCTAGAAGATTCATTGGCTTCCCAATGGTCACAATAATGGATATAAATTTCCAAGGATTTTTTTATCGCATCTCTATTTTTGTTTTCCTTTATTTGTAGTTCATCATCTTTATCATCATAATACTCATTGCAGTCAAAATTAGAGGCATGATCGAACTAGTTTCCAAGGCACAACCAACAAAAATCAAAGGAAAATGGAGACACACAAGTAATATGCATGCAGCCATCATTTCTATTAATGGAAGAATTACACTTGGGACAAGGCTTTGTTTTAACAAGATTCCAATTTTTTGTTTGTTCATTGTCATTGTTCTTCATTATGCAGTTGTTTACAATTTCACAATCTATTGGACGATGAACTTCCTCTGAATAGTTCCAACAAAATTCATATGGCCATTTACAAGTAACATCATAGGGCGTTGATCCACTTTCATAATTAACCACTTCTACAGCATACTCACAACTAGGTGCGGGACACCATTTGATTTCTTTGTTTCTTTCAACATAATATCTAACAAGGTATTGTCTATACCTTTTTAGATAATGTTCCTCACAATAAATCAATAAATGAAGCACCATTTTTCTTACCAATAGCACATTTACAATATGGTTCAAGACATTTTAGTCTTAGACATTCTACTCCAGCTTGATCTATCCATGCTTGGATCCAGTGTAGCCAACACCCATTACAAAAATAATGCCCACAAGCACCTTCTCTCATTCCACTAATGTAGTAACTATCACCACAAACACCACAATCCCTCTCTAAATTCGGATCAACCTTTGAAACCCTAGTTTCTAATAGCCCTAAATCTATTCTTATGTCCTCCTTCACATGCCACTCATCAGTCATCTTCTCAAAATTCCATCCTAAGAAGAAAATGATTGATATTTGAGGAAATTGGTGAGTGGTGTGTGAAGGAGGACATAAGAAGAGAGTAATGGCTATCATAAACTTGGGTTTCAGTGTTTGATTCAAATTTAGAGAGGGAATGTGTCATTTGTGGTGATAGTTACTGCATTAAGGGAATGAGAGAAGGCACTTGTGGGCATTATTTTTGTAATTGGTGTTAGCTATGCTGGATCCAAGCATGAATGGGTCAAGATGGAGTTGGATGTCATGAGACTAAAATATCTTGAACCATCTTGTAAATGTGCTATTGGTCAAGAAATGGTGCATTATTTATCAATTTTTTAATGAAGAACATTATCTAAAAAGGCATAAACAATACCTTGTTAGATCTTATGTTGAAAGCAACAAAGAAATCAAATGGTGTCAAGCAACTAGCTAAATATGATATAGAAGCAGTTTATTAAAGTAGATTAGGGTCCTATGAGGTTACCTGTAAATACCGGTATGAGTTTTGTTGGAACTGTTCAGAGGAAGTTCATTGTCCAGTAGATTGTGAAATTGTAAACAATTGGATATTGAAGAACAATAACAACAAACAAATAGAAAACTAGAATCTTATTAACACAAAGCCTTGTCCCGAGTGTAATTCTACAATTGAGAAAAATGATGGCTGCATGCATATGACTTGTGAATTGCTTTAAGTTTTGTTGGTTGTGGCTTAGGCAATTGGTCCGATCATGCCTCTAATTATGATTTCCATAATTATTATGATGATAAAGATGAAGAACTAGAAAGAAAGTCAAACCAAAATAGAGATGCCATCAAAAAAGCCCTGGAAATGTATGCTCATTATTATGAGCATTGAGGAGCCTATGAATCTTCAAGAACAAAGGCTTTTTTGGATATGCAAACTATTCATAATTTTGGTTTTCAGAAGTTTAGCATCTCACATTGTTAATTTGATCTTGAACTCCAATTTATAACAGATGCATGGCTGCATATTGTTGAGTGTAGAAGAGTTTAGAAGTGGACATATGCTTATGGATATTATATTGTAGAGAGTGAGCATGCTAAGGATAGAGCTAACAGAAATCTCTTTGAACACTTGGAGGCTTATTCAGAATCTTCTTTAGAATGAGTTGATAAGTGTGTTGTGGAGGAATTGAAAGGTTTTATTTGTCATGAAAAGTCTCAACAAGATTTTTTAATTTTTCGAATAAAGCTTATTGATCTTACAAATGTCACTCGCAATTATTTTAAGAATCTTGTTGAAGCTTTGTAGAAATGACTCGCTAATGGATGCTTCTAGCAAAAGGAGATCATGATGGGAAATTATTTGGGGTAGAGAAAATATCCATGTTAGTAATTTTGGGCATTCATTATCATGTTTCATGAATTATACTTGTACCATGAATGTACAAATGGTGTAGTTATTGCTTGATATTTCTACAAGTCTCTATAAGTTATGGAATACCATTCTCCATTGTCATTCAAGTTAAAAAAATGGTTGTTTCATTGAGAATATTAGTTATAAAGAGTTTGGAGACATTATTTTTATAGAGAAACACTTCTAATTAGGGAAACAACTTCATCATGTGATTTAGTGGTTGAATTTTGTGTGAGAGAAGGTCCCTTCTATAAACTATAGTAGGTAGTTCCCTACCCTTGGGTGAGGTTAAATGGTGGGTAGCTTGTCTTGGTCGAGCCTCAAGGGGAGAAAAATTGATAAGATTCCACATTCATAATAAATGTTTCCCTGCTATAGATAGGCCCTAGGGATTATTGGTTACTCCTCGATCAAACTAGGATCTAAGTGACTACCAATCATTAATCATTTCCCACATGTGGAACCATGCTACTGAGAACAACTATGTGAACCTCAATCTCTAACATTTAAGGATCATGATCTCCTAATTATCTATCTCCTTCAAACGATCTCTTTTTAAACAATTATAGAGTATGTAACATCCAAATCCGAAATGACAAGAAGTAACTAAGTTTTCACAACGGTAATTTTGTTTTTTTACTAAGTAATCAAATATAAAAGTAACTCATCTATAATCCAATACAACATTTTTCATTTTATCATAAACATGATCTCATTTTCATAAAATTGAAAGAAATGATATACATTAAACACTTTGTTTTCTAACAAATGAAATTTTCTTGAATCAACAAATATTGGAAACATACCATTAACATGCATCTCGATTGTCGACCCATCACATTCAAGACTCGGCATTCCTCAGTCTTTGGAAGAGAAAGTATCTTCAAGGAGCTTAACCTCCAACCACAGACCGTCGGTCTCCCACACTCCTTCCTAACCAGAAGTGGCCCTACCCTACTCAAGAGGATAGACTTAGGATAACCATTGGTGTTTGCCATCTGAGCTCTGGTGTTGTAACCTACGTGTCTTGTTATCATGCAGATCCCTAGATACCCTCTAGTCATGCACGACACTCCACAAGAAACACCATCCAGTTACGGTGAACGTTCATGCACTTGAGGATAGTACGCCACCTTGGCCAAAGGATTTGTTTTTAAATTAGCATTCTAAGAACGCATGAACTTGGTTCACCCACCCTACTTGACTTGAACTGGTCGAAATCCTACAGTTTCCTATTTGTATAGTTTGAACTAATTGACGACATTGATGACCTCAAGAGTTTAGAATTTCCTCCTGTAATAGCGCATGGCGCAACATTTACTCTAATCTTGAGTTCATAGTTTCAAAACTCATTTTCATGTAAAAACATTGTTTATAAGTGCCCACTCCTAAGTGGTTTCATATTTGTTTACTCAGTTTCCAAATTTGCACAACATACTCAAATATTTAAAACTGTTTCCCGTTATCCCGAAATTCGAGGATTCTAGACTCATATGGTCTACAAGGTAAAACGATACTAGTACCATTGCATGCAACGTAATCTCGACTCACATATAGGTTTTCAACTTTAATTGTTCATTTCAGAACCATGATGGTTTCCTAATCATTACTAATACTTTATCTTCCTACTCCTCTTTCCGTGTCATTAGTTTCACATGGTTCATCAAGATGAGAGTCGTAAATACAATATAAATGGTTTTGGAATCTTTCTTATGTTAATAGAGATGACCAATGCATGGTCCACCTCTAACTAATGGTGTATGACGGATAAGATATCAGCCGTTTACAACTGCATTTTCCAGCTATCAAACATACTAAATTTTACGTCAAAACATGCGTAAAAACTCTGGTGTTGACTCCTACACAACATGCACGTGGAGCAACGTGTTTACTCGATATGGAGCTATCGTTCAAGGAAGGTAAATTACATCTTGTATCATGATGAGTTCATTCCTAAATGTATATATGTTAGAGAATTGCGTTCTTTTATTATACTGTGTCATTCATGACAAGAAATGCTACAGTTTTTGAGTTCACGAATTCTAGATGATAGCAATACTTCTATTTCTAAGTTTTTAAAACACAAACACTGCAATGAGACAGCAATACTTCTATTTCTGAGTTTTTAAATCTTAAAACACAATAATGAAACAGCAATATTTCTATTTCTGAGTTTTTCAAATATCATACACAACAATGATGCTATTTCATGGATTAACCGCACACTAAAATCGTAGTAGAATACATTGTCTTCACATTTCATTCTTTGTAACATAATTATTCTTGCACAAATGAGACACATTTACTGGTCTATACTAAGAAACAGAAGAGAAAAAGGAAAAGAACCTATTGACAGAGATAAAGATTGCTGTGTCAAGTTCTTTTTCTCCTCTGGCTAGTTGTCCTCCTCTCAGCCGGTCACTACTCAAAACAAAGACAAGCTCCACAGTTTTCTTCTCTGCCGATCTCTTCTCAAGATAACGTCAGGCTCCCACTGTATTCTCATCTCTCTCCCTTCTATACTCTGCCAGACCACTCCCTCACTGCCCCTTAGCAACTTCTAAGACTCTCTATCCTTTCCACGGTGCACAGAAAGTAACTCACCGTTCTCTCTCTCTGCCGTTCATTTCTACTCTTCTAGACAGTGACCCACTTCCTTAACTCCCCCTCTCGATAGAGTCTCTCTCCCTATTCAAACTACCTCTGACTGCTGCCTTTACTCTCACCTCCCAACCTCTAAACTCACTACTCCCTCCTGTGCCGTCACAGATCCTACCCTCACATTTTTCTCTGCCGTCACACTCCCTTTCTTCGCACGTCAGAGTATCTTCCTCCTATGCCGTCGCCACTACCACTTCCAACTGCCTTTCTCTCTCAATGACTGAGTAAATCCTTCCACCTCGTTCTTCTCCATTTCCCTGGCATTATTCCCACTCAACATTATTCCTCAACCGCCCAGCAAAAGCTCCACTCTGCCTAGGATTTTTCTCTTGTTTCCCAACAAATCACCGTGCCCACTAAGTTCCCATGGTATCTCCATAAAGTTTTCGATTATCCCCTTTGACAACCACAGCTACCTCCCTATTCACGCCATGGTGAAGGTAGTTAGGCATTAAATGACAACTGAATTAAGCCTAAACTCAGGGAAATCGATTTAACTAAGTATAATCGACTTCTAAAACTTACTACGACCACAAGAAGTTAAACCGACTTCAATACTTACTAGAACAAAAGGCATCAACCTTCCAAGACCAACTTAAAGATTGAATTGAGGAGTTAAAGCTTGACACGGCGGTGGTTACGAAATGGTTTGAGCATCGTTGGAGTCAAGAAGGAAAGAGAGACAAAGACTATCTAATTAAGAAAACTCAAGGTTAGATTGACAACAAATCACAGTCAAAGCTAGAAGAAAAGACCCACGCTAAACGACGTCCATAATAAATTATTTCACGCTTTGGCTTCAAATCGACATTCGTTGATCTACAAGAAAAGAATATACTCACAACACAAGTTTGACACGTTTTACAACAATCACGACGGATTGATCATAACGCAAATGAGTTCTTACAACGTTAGACGCACAAAGCCGACTTCTCGCATCTTTCGACTACGAGACATGATTTACAATTTTGCCACAAGATGGTTCATTAAATACTTATAAATGAAAATAATAAACGTCTAAATAAGTCCACTTGCTGTGATGGACTTACGACGACATCGATGACTCCAAGATTCTACATGACGACTTTCGACTAGGATGTTATACTTAATCCTCTGACGTTGACATCTAGTTAACTAACCCAACCGACAACCAAGACTAAATTGATGGTTCCAAGGTTTATCTACCTGCTTGGCGTTCTCATTAACAAACACCCATGGTTAATTTCCAGTGTCTATACTCTCTCTCGAAGATACTTTCTCTTCCCGTCGAACACGGTCCACCTGTTCCTGCATCGACAGACTCACATACAATTTTGTGGTCAAAGCACCTATGATCCAAATATAATATATCTAAACATCATTGCATTTATTATAAAGACATTTAGTCTACAATATCACCTTGATCGTAATCATTAGATTCCACAATTTCATATAACAACTTTATAAAATAAATTGTCAGTTTCCATGTCGTCCACAACATATTAAATTACTAAAATTTGCAAGAAACTAAATAACATAATTGTTTCCAAAAAGAGGGATGTAACATATCCTTCCCCTTTAAAAATCATCGTCCCCGATGATTAAGTTTATCAAGCAAAAACATAAACTTAAAACAAACTTTTTATAATGCAACATTAATGTCTTTAAAAAGCTTTGGAAATCTTTGATAAATGTCTTTGTAGTCTTCCCAAGTGGCGCTATCCTCGCCATATTGGTCCCACTGTATTTTGCATTGCAAAACTTCTCGATTACGTAAACAAAGTTTACGCATTTCGAGCACATTGAGTGGCTCGATCACAACCACCCTGGGTTCTTGCATCTGTAAGGAATTCCAATTAAGGATGTGGTTATTACCTACATAATATTTCTTTAAATATGAAACATGAAAAACATTATGCATCTTAGACAAGGCTAGAGGTAGAGCAACTTTGTAGGCAACCGGATTGATAATCTCAAGAACTTTGAAAGGTCCGACATAACGAGGAGCCAATTTCAAAGATTTACCAAACTTTATAGAACTCTTTTGTGGTTTCACCCGTAAAAGCACCTTCTCACCAACAGAGAAGTGCCTAGGCACTCGCTTGCGATCTACATAACTCTTTTGCCTGTCATTGGCTTCTGCCAACCTCTTCCTAATCACTTTAACTTTTTCTTCCATATCAGAAAGCATTTCAGGTCCAATGCTTATCCTATCTTCCAGCTTATCCCAGCTTATAGGAGTTCTGCATTTCCTTCCATATAATGCTTCAAATGGCGCCATCTTAATGGTAGAATGATAGGAGTTGTTATAGGCAAATTCGACAAGAGGTAGATATTCCTCCCATCTGTATTGCTGATCCATGCAATACATTCTCAAAAGGTCTTCTAATACTTGATTCACTCTTTCTGTCTGTCCATCAGTTTCAGGATGATAAGCAGTACTTACATTCAGTTTAGTCCCTAATGCAGAAAATAAGGTTTGCCAAAACCGTGAAGTTATCCGAGCATCTCTATCAGATATTATCTTTTTAGGTACCCCATGCAATCTGCAAATTTCTTGCACAAATTTTTGAGCCAAAAGATGTGCTCCATCTGTCAAATTTCCCAGTATAAAATGTACAACCTTGGTTAGTTTATCCACCAACAACCAATATTGCATCATGCCTATTCTTAGACATTGGTAACCCCTGGACAAAATCCATACTAATAACTTGCCATTTCCATTCTAGAATATCATGTGGGTACAACAACCCAGCAGGATGTTGGTGTTCTGCCTTAACTCTCTGACACTCCAAACAACTAGCTACAAACTTTGCAGCATCACTTTTCATTCCCTTCCAGAAATATAGCAGCTTTACATCCTTTAACAGTTTAGTTACACCAGGGTGTCCAGAGTAAGGAGCACAGTGAACTTCCTTCCACACAAGGTTTCTAAGTTCTACTAAATCAGGAACATATATTCTTCCCTTGAATCTCAGCAATCCATTGGATTCAAAACTGAATCCGTCATATCTTGGGTCCTTAGGGTTTAGGTGCAGAGCCTGTTTCACTTGTTCATAATACTCATCCCCAGATAAGTTTTGCAATACTAAGTCTTTAAGGTTAGCATGAATGGAGATTATAGAGGCTATGTGCCTTCTTCTGCTTAAGGCATCAGCTACTCAGTTTTCCTTGCCTTTGATATAAGAAATTTCAAAGTCATAATCTGATATTAATTCTAACCATCTCCTTTGCCTTGCATTGAGGTTAGGTTGTGTGAATATGTAGCGAAGGCTTTGATGGTCAGATTTTAGAATAAAAGTCCTTCCTAATAAATAATGTCGCCACATCTAAAGGGCGTGAACCACTGCTGCCATCTCTAGGTCATGAGGAGCGTAGTTCTACTCATAATTTTTTAGCTTCCTTGACTCATAGGCTACTACCCTGCCATCTTGCATAAGCACACCTCCCAATCCTTCTCCCGAGGCATCAGTGATAACCTCAAACTCTCCCTCAGGATCAGGAACTTTCAGAATTGGAGCGGTTGTTAATTTTTCTTTTAACAAGTCAAAAGCCTTTTGACATTCATCCATCCAAACAAACCTTTTTCCTTTTCTCTATAAAGAGGTAATGGGGCTAGCTATGCTTCAGAAATTCAACACAAATTTCTTGTAATACCCTGCCAATCCCATGAAACTTCGTACCTCTGACACATTAGTAGGTTCAGGACATTCCATAATAGCTTTTATTTTGGCCGGATCAACTGATATCCCATTGGCTGATATTATGTGCCCTAAGTACTGTACTTCTTTCTTAAAGAAGGTGCATTTGGAGAGTTTCGCATACAATTTATGTTCTCTTAATCGTTGCAACACTATTTGAAGATGTCGTGCATGCTCCTCTTCATCCTTGGAATAGATCAGAATATCATCAATGAAGACTAGTACAAACTTATCAAGACAATCTTTAAATACACTATTCATGAGATTCATGAAAGCAGCAGGTGCATTGGTCAATCCAAATGGCAACACCGTGAACTCATAATGACCATACCTCATTCTAAATGCTGTCTTGGGAATATCTTCGTCTTTCAACCTTAACTAATGGTATCCAGATCTCAGATCTATCTTGGAAAGACTAATGCACCACGCATTTGGTCAAATAGATCATCAATTCGTGGCAAGGGATACTTGTTCTTTATAGTTGCCTTGTTAAGCATCCTAAAGTCTATACACAGCCTTAGAGTTCCATCTTTCTTTTTGACAAAGATAACCAGGGCTCCCCATGGTGATACACTTGGTCTAATTAGATTCTTAGACAAAAGCTCCTGCAACTGAGCATTTAATTCCATAAGTTATGTGGTAGTCATACGATACGGAGCTTTAGAGATTGGCTCTGATCCTGGTTTAATATCTATGCCGAAGTCAAATGCTCTCTTCGGAGGCAAGCCTGGTAACTCCTTAGGAAATACATCCCTGAAGTTGCACAGATATGGATATCTTTCCTCAAATGATTGTTTCTCCGAGGTTTCCTCTACTAGGTCCATCTTGACTACAAAAAGTTGACATCCCTTTTGCCTAGCCTGCTTTAGTTGTTTTGATGAAATGGATCTAACTTTTATTTCCCTCTGTATTCCTTGGAGATTTACAGTTTTGCCCATCTCATCCAGACACTCAATGGTTTTATGAAAGCAATCTACTTTGGATTGATGTTTCCACAACCAGCTCATTCCTAGGATGACATTGTAGGACCCTAAAGGCGCTACGTACAAGTTTGCCTCAGTGGTGAAGTTAGAAACATCAATCCTAGCTTCGAACAAACATTGCTCTACCTGAGCCTTTGAGTTATTTGCATACTCAACTATCCAAGGTTTTGACATAAAACCAGCTTTTCTAGAAAGTTTATTTAAGATTCTAGGTGACACAAAATTTTCTGTTGCACCAGTATCAAATAGAATAGAAACATGAACTCCAAATAAGGTTCCTGTCATCTCAATAGGAGTGATCTGATACTCCACCTGCCAATTGTCAAGAGCAGCATGAATCCTTTGCTGAAAGGCTTCCTGTTGTGAAGGAAGCTTCGTGTTCCTGGGCCTCCCATTCAGCTTCTTGTTGGGGCAACGGTTGGCATAATGATCTCCTCCACAAGAAAAGCATCCTCCTATAGGTCCTCACTTCTCAGATGGCCTACTTGCAGAATCACCATTCTTCTTAAAATTTACATTTCTCTTAAAATCTTCGCCTCTTCGCTCAATACCAAATCCTCCTTGATTTCTTTGATTTCCCCTATCAAACCTCATGTTTCCATATCCCTTCTCATTTTTCCTTTTATAAGACTGATCATTGTAGTTCTTATCAAACTTATTGCATTTCTTATCATGGTAAGCAGAGATAGATTTGATCTTCTGCTCTTGTTTAGTTGCCTTTTCATAAACTTGATCCATTGTGCTTGGACCATGCACCTCCACCTCACCGCCGATCTGAGGATTGAGTCCCATAATGAACTTTCTGATTTGGAACCTTTCATCCTTTTGGTATTGGGGAACATACTTTAGCAGTCTAGTGAATTTTTCTGCGTACTTGACCACAGATGGTTCACCTTGCCTGAGGTTTTGGAAATTCGTTAACTTCTGATCAAAATACAACTGAGGTAACCACCGTTTTCAGAATAGTTCCACAAACTCATCCCATGTCACCTTCAAGGGACTTAATTCCAACTCCATTTTCTTATTCATCCACCAAGTGGACGCTTCCCTAGACAGTTGATAGGCTCCCCACACGGCTTTAGTAACCTCAGAGTAGTTCCTGATCTCAAAATATTTCTCCATCTCAGTCAACCATGCTTCAGCTGCATCTCCAGTTTTCGTTCCATCAAACTTTGGAGGGTTAACCTTCTTCATATCCTTAGATAACTCTAATGCAAGTTTATCCTTGGTTTTTCTTTGGGCTTCACTGTCGTCAGGATGTTCACTTGACGTGCCATTTTCCCAATGCTTACTCTTGCTTGTGTAGTGTGAGTTCTCGTTTCCACCCTATGTGTTACTAGTTTCATCTATTTTCTTCTCTAGTTTGTTCAACCTTTCCTTGGTTTCAGTGAGCATGTTGAGGATCCTATCCAACTTGTCAATGGAGTTTTCCCGAGAGTTATGACCTTCCCGATCCTCCCCCTCGTTAAACCCTGATTGGTCCATGCTAGTTTAGTTTCACACCTGTTTAAACATATACTAATCAGTTTTACGCTTATTATTAAATATCATAAAAGAACACAACAATTGATCATATTCATAATTGTTCTCAAACCAAAATTTTGTCTTTATTCATTTTGCAAAATTGTTTCAACATCATTAGAGATAGACAAATCTCATGTTTCTACTTAGTGTTATCTAGTGGAGTGTAACCTTCGGATTCATTGTCCGACACATAATCACGAGGTGTATACCCCTCAGACTCACTATCAGAAGATAACTCAATAATCTCAGCTCTAGGTACTACATGTGGATCTCTAGTGATTATGGGTATAGTACTAGGTACACTAACAGGTACACTATCAGTTACAATCCAGGAGCAGCGGTTGATCATGATTCGAGCTGCCATCGCTGCTCCCTCTAGGAGTTCTCTCCTCACTTGCTTAAGTCGTGACATTGCATTGGCTAAGGTTTCCACATCATCAAGCCAAATGTCATTTTCGTCATTGGTTTTCTCTATGGTCTTGATCATTGCAAGTCGTTTCTGCTTAGCTTGCAGATAACGCTTCTTACCCGCAAAGGATTTTCTTCCAGTTTTCTTGATGTATACCATCCTGGCACAATAAACCAAATCATTAGCTACCCGCATAATTATGATTTCCTAATCAGGTTAGAGGACTCATCAGCCCTAGTGTTGAACCTGGTTAGCTCTGATACCATATGTAACATCCAAATCCGAAATGACAAGAAGTAACTAAGTTTTCACAATGGTAATTTTTTTTTACTAAGTAATCAAATATAAAAGCAACTCATCTATAATCCAATACAACATTTTTCATTTTATCATAAACATGATCTCATTTTCATAAAACTGAAAGAAATGATATACATTAAACACTTTGTTTTCTAACAAATGAAATTTTCTTGAATCAACAAATATTGGAAACATACCATTAACATGCATCTCGATTGTCGACCCATCACATTCAAGACTCGGCATTCCTCAGTCTTTGGAAGAGAAAGTATCTTCAAGGAGCTTAACCTCCAACCATAGACCGTCGATCTCCCGCACTCCTTCCTAACCAGAAGTGGCCCTACTCTACTCAAGAGGATTAACTTAGGATAACCATTGGTGTTTGCCATCTGAGCTCTAGTGTTGTAACCTACGTGTCTTGTTATTGTGCAGATCCCTAGATACCCTCTAGTCATGCATGACACTCCACAAGAAACGCCATCCAGTTACGGTGAACATTCGATGCACTTGAGGATAGTACACCACCTTGGTCAAAGGATTTGTTTTTAAATTAGCATTCTAAGAACGCATGAACTTGGTTCACCCACCCTACTCGACTTGAACTAGTTGAAATCCTACAGTTTCCTATTTGTATAGTTTGAACTAATTGACGACCTTGATGACCTCAAGGGTTTAGGATTTCCTCCTGTAATAGCACATGGCGCAACATTTACTCTAATCCTGAGTTCATAGTTTCAAAACCCATTTTCATGTAAAAACATTGTTTATAAGCGCCCACTCCTAAGTGGTTTCATATTTGTTTACTCAGTTTCCAAATTTGCACAACATACTCAAATATTTAAAACCATTTCCCGTTATCCTGAAATTCAAGGATTCTAGACTCATATGGTCTACAAGGTAAAACGATACTAGTACCATCGCATGCAACGTAATCTTCACTCACATATAGGTTTTCAACTTTAATTGTTCATTTCAGAACCATGACGGTTTCCTAATCATTACTAATACTTTATCTTCCTACTCCTCTTTCCGTGTCATTAGTTTCACATGGTTCATCAAGATGAGAGTCGTAAATACAATATAAATGGTTTTGGAATCTTTCTTATGTCAATAGAGATGACCAACGCATGGTCCACCTCTAACTAACGGTGTATGACGGATAAGACATCAGCCGTTTACAACTGCATTTTCCAGCTATCAAACATACTAAATTTTACGTCAAAACATGCATAAAAACTGTGGTTTGACTCCTACACAACATGCACGTGGAGCAACATGTTTACTCGATATGGAGCTATCGTTCAAGGAAGGTAAATTACATCTTGCATTATGATGAGTTCGTTCCTAAATGTATATATGTTAGAGAACTACGTTCTTTTATTATACTGTGTCATTCATGACAAGAAATGCTACAGTTTTTGAGTTCACTAATTCTAGACGACAGTAATACTTCTATTTCTGAGTTTTTAAAACACAAACACTGCAATGAGACAGCAATACTTCTATTT
This sequence comes from Cunninghamia lanceolata, assembly GCA_027924645.1. Taxonomy (NCBI): domain Eukaryota; kingdom Viridiplantae; phylum Streptophyta; class Pinopsida; order Cupressales; family Cupressaceae; genus Cunninghamia; species Cunninghamia lanceolata. The sequence continues at coordinate 1,633,010 of BSBN01001237.1, read as the reverse complement.
CTGAGTTTTTAAATCTTAAAACACAGTAATGAAACAGCAATACTTCTATTTCTAAGTTTTTCAAATATCATACACAGCAATGATGCTATTTCATGGATTAACCGCACACTGAAATCGTAGTAGAATACATTGTCTTCACATTTCATTCTTTGTAACATAATTATTCTTGCACAAATGAGACACATTTATTGGTCTATACTGAGAAATAGAAGAGAAAAAGGAAAAGAACCTGTTGACAGAGATAAAGATTGCTATGTCAAGTTCTTTTTCTCCTCTGGCTAGTCGTCCTCCTCTCAGCCGGCCACTACTCAAAACAAAGACAAGCTCCACAGTTTTCTCCTCTGCCAATCTCTTCTCAAGATAACGTCAGGCTCCCACTATATTCTCATCTCTCTCCCTTCTATACTCTACCAGACCACTCCCTCACTGCCCCTTAGCAACTTCTAAGACTCTCTATCCTTTCCACGGTGCACAGAAAGTAACTTACCGTTCTCTCTCTGTCGTTCATTTCTACTCTTCTAGACAACGACCCACTTCCTTAACTCCCCCTCTCGATAGAGTCTCTCTCCCTATTCAAACTACCTCTGACTGCTGCCTTTACTCTCACCTCCCAACCTCTAAACTCACTACTCCCTCCTATGTCGTCGCAGATCCTACCCTCACATTTTTCTCTGCCGTCACACTCCCTTTCTTCACACGTCGGAGTATCTTCCTCCTATGCCGTCGCCACTACCACTTCCAACTGCCTTTCTCTCTCCATGACCATGTAAATCCTTCCACCTCATTCTTCTCCATTTCCCCAACATTATTCCTCAACTGCCCAGCAAAAGCTCCGCTATGCCTGCGATTTTTCTCTTGTTTCCCAACAAATCACCGCGCCCACTAAGCTCCCGTGGTATCTCCATAAAGTTTTTGGTTATCCCCTTTCACAACCGCAGCTACCTCCCTATTCACGCCATGGTGAAGGTAGTTAGGCATTAAATGACAACTGAATTAAGCCTAAACTCATGGAAATCGATTTAACTGAGTATAATCGACTTCTAAAACTTACTACGACCACAAGAAGTTAAACCGACTTCAATACTTACTTGAACAAAAGGCATCAACCTTCCAAGACCAACTTAAAGATTGAATTGAGGAGTTAAAGCTTGACACGGCGGTGGTTACAAAATGCTTTGAGCATTGTTGGGGTCGAGAAGGAAAGAGAAACAAAGACTATCTAATTAAGAAAACTCAAGGTTAGATTGACAACAAATCGGAGTCAAAGCTAGAAGAAAAGACCCACGCTAAACGACGTCCATAATAAATTATTTTACGCTTTGGCTTCAAATCGACATTCGTCGATCTACAAGAAAAGAATATATTCACAACACAAGTTCGACGCATTTTACGACAATCACGACGGATTGAGCGTAACGCAAACGAGTTCTTACAACGTTAGACGCACAAAGCCGACTTCTCATGTCTTTTGACTACGAGACATGATTTACAATTTCACCACAAGATGGTTCATTAAATACTTATAAATGAAAATAATAAATGTCTAAATAAGTCGACTTGCTATGATGGACTTATGACGACATCGACGACTCCAATATTCTACATGACGACTTTCGACTAGGATGTTATACTTTATCCTCTGATGTCAACATCTAGTTAACTAACCCAACCAACAACCAAGACTAAATTGATGGTTCCAAGGTTTATCTACCTACTTGGCATTCTCGTTAACAAACACCCATGGTTAGTTTCCAGTGTCTATACTCTCTCGAAGATACTTTCTCTTCCCGTCGATCATGGTCCACCTGTTCCTGCATCGACAGACTCACATACAATTTTGTGGTCAAAGCACCTATGATCCAAATATAATATATCCAAACATCATTGCATTTATTATAAAGACATTTAGTCTACAATATCACCTTGATCGTAATCATTAGATTCCACAATTTCATATAACAACTTTATAAAATAAATTGTCAATTTCCATGTCGTCCACAACATATTAAATTACTGAAATTTGCAAGAAAGTAAATAACATAATTGTTTCCAAAAAGAGGGATGTAACAGAGTAAATGAGGGGTCCTACTATCAACTATAGAATGGGGTGGGGGGCTAGAAAAAGAATCTTAACCTAGGTAGTGTATGAGACAAATTATTAGTTGTTCCCCACTCTAGAATGGTTGGGGCCTCTATACATCTTTTGTTCCTATTAATATGTGGTAACTAATCATGCTATAGGGGCTAGGAGTACACACAACAAGACAAATTTTGGTCACTTTGTCAGCCGCGATTTTTGCCCAAAGTAATTAACTCCACTCTGGATATAAATTGGTAATGTGTATTGCTCCAGTCTCCCTAACATAATCTTAATAGTTCTTGCATCATTTGTGTCTCCATCCATGGATTTATTAGATCATAAACCTAGAGTTAGTATGGCTCTAATGTTTAATACTCCATTATTGGTGGTGTGACCTTAGATTGAGTAGATGGTTCCTCAATTCTAGATTTTGTGTTGTAAATAATAGAAATAGAAAAATGACTTCTTGTGGATGGTCATGGATCAAAATAAATGGAATGTAGGTCTCAATCTAGAATGTTTGAACTTGTTTTCTAGGGTCTCAATTCTAGTAGAGATCCTAATCATCATACAAGGTTATTTATGTTTCATGTATGAACAAATAATTGAATACCAATGATTTAGTAATGCCCTATATAGGTAGGTGTGAGGTCAAAGAAATGATAGCATCACCGAAAAATAAATTGCTACATGGAACCAACAACAAAGCCAAGGATCAAAATTTGTTCTTTTGGCTTCACATTTTCTCAAAATTAGGCTGCATAAAAGATACACATCAAAGGTGATACACACTTAATCATAAAAGCAATAATAAAGCAATAGACTCCAAATTGGAAGATCAAAAATCTTTTGGCTAAGTGCTGGGAGACCTTGGATCATTTTGAATCATACAAGGTTAGCCACATTTTCTGAGAGGCTAACATTAAGGCTGACAAACTAGCAAATGTGACAATTGATATGCCAAATAAATATATGTATGCCAAGTCAATGGAAGTGTGGGAGAAATTGGAAATAGGTCAACTTTCCATTTCACATGACCTAGGATAAAACATGTTGTTGAAAGGTATGGACAATTTTAAGTGTCTACAATAAGCCTAATAACAACCAATTAGTGAAGAAAAATCATTTACAACATGCCTATGGTGCAAATCTAGAGAGTTGAATAGGCCAAATCTAGTGAAAAATCAAGGTTTTCAAACCCTATAATATGTGAGATCTTAGTGCAAATGAATGCAAAATGTTATATGAATGCTTTGTAATCTGATTTATGATGAAAATTAATTCCACTCAGATCTGAAAATATTTTTCAAACTCTACAAAGCAAAATGCAAGTGCAAATCTAATAAAAAATCCATGAAAAAGCTAGTTTTTTTGTTGAAATTTTCTATGTAAAAATGCAAATTTTTGAAATCTAAATGCAAATTTACACTAAAATGCAGCACTACAGCCAAATTTCAATTTGAATGAGTGTCTAAGATATGTAGAAAAATCTGAAACAAGATTTTATCTACAAACCCTAGTTTTTGGATTTACTAGGTTATATGAAAAAATTAAAATTTCCAACAAAACCCTAGCAATTTTATAATGAAAATCAATGCAAGTGATTGGAATTTTGTAATTTTCTGTAATTTAGCTTAGATCTAATGCAAAAAATAGAATTTGAATGAAATTTAAATTAATTGATGAAAATTATATGAAAATGCAAACTAGGGTTTGCAATTTTTTTCAATTTATTTTTCAATTTTTTCAATTTTTTTGTGATTTTTCAAATGCAATAATATGAACAATGATATGAATGAATGAAATCAATGTAAATCTGAAGTAAAACACTCAGAAAGATGCAAATTTCATGAAAAATATGGGTCCACCAAAATGTTTAGGGTAAAATTTGGATAGAGGGTTTTTGATAGTTTGTGTGTATCCTCCTTTCACTCTAAACATTTAAGGACCTAAGGTCAAGTAGGAATCTACTATTAGGCCCTTGGTCACTTAGAATGTAGGAAAAATTAGAATTGTGTGATTTAGTTGATCAATTATGCTCAATTATGCTTAAAACCTTAATTATGCAAATTCAGAGGCAAATGGATAAATCATGGAAAATGCTTGCACACAAAGATACTAAATGATAATCAAATGCATACTAGTTTTTGAAGTTCAAAAAGAAGAATAGTCGAGGACTAATGAGTGGGTGCCCTAGTCCAGTGCCATGCTTTTTGTCAAGATCTGGAAACCTTATCCGCAACCTGTTCCTGATGTTCCAAAGACTCTTCAGTTGTAGGATTTGAAGAACTAATGAGCGGGCGCTCGAGTCCAGGTCCCTATTTTATATTCAAAATTAGCTTAAGGTCCTCCTCTAGAGTAGCCATTTCTAATCTTGATTTATCAAGAGTGGCTCCGATGGCTAGAATTCACTCATAAAAAAAGTAAAAAGTTAGTTTGAAATTTTAAAAATTATCATTCCATTATATTTAAACATTTATGGATTATACAAGTCTATGACACATTAAATTATTTTATTTATAAGATATTGTGTCATACTATAATTTAACTAGTATTTTTGGAAGTGCCTCTTTTACTATTTATTTTTCACTCAATATTATATTTTAAATTTTATAAAAATACTATAGGAACTAATTTGGTATTATGTTTTCTTATATGTTTTATATTATAAAGTTTATGCAACAATCCCACAAAATACTCATCGAAGCGCCCCATGACACACAACATTACAAATCCAACTATTTATGACTGTAATGCTTGGTAGCTCTCAATTTAGAGTTGAGCAAGGATTCGTTGGTAGTAGGCTTCCTGGTTGCCGGCTTATTGAAGGGGCTATTGTTTATGTCACTTTTTCCCCTTATGTTAATGCATCCTATCATAACGTTAATTATAATGATGAAGATGAAATAAGCAATAGCATTGTCTATACCTCTTCTTGTCCTCCTCATTCACAACATCCACGTACAATGGTTAAAAGACATGGTTCACCTTTGGATGCATCACCTGTGAGTACTTCTTTGCCAAATACAGTCAATACTACCCTTCTATAAATTGCTCCTCAAATCGCTGGAGGTATGTTGCAATTATTCTTTAGTTATGAGTTTTTCTAGATTATAAGATGCCTTCATAACTGTTAAGGGATAATGGCTTAGTAAAAATCTAGTCAATATTTAAAAGGTTTATAGACTTAGTGTAAATCTAGTCAAAATTTAAAAGGTTTATATAATTTACTTTTTGGGGAATTGTTCTGTATGCTGCATCTTATGGATTTTTTCATTTCAAAGTTCTGAAAGAATATGCAAGTGGACTTTATAAATAGATTACACAAGCATGCTTTATAAAACATTGCCTATCAGCCTTACTATAAAATGGAAGGCATTGTGGTTGTGTCATATAAACAGATGAGCATTGGTGTGAGTCCAAGAAGTAGCTTGTATCTTAAAGAATCTGATCAATGATCTAATATTGGTGAATACATCTAAAGGTGGTTTGACTAATCCAAAAATAAAGTCCATCTTAACTTCTTTTCCCGCCTCAGAGAAACCTAACAATATGGATCTGACCTTAATGAATATAATGAAGATGATTTTGACTAGTTTCATATTCCATAATCTTGGATGTAAGAAACTGTTAAGGGATAAGATGGGTTGTTTGTTATGGTTTCTACATATCACGCTAAACTAAAAAAATCATCTCAGGTCTAACAATAACCTTGAAGTAGTTGTTGCTAGTATTTTGGATATGTTCAGAACTATAAAGGAATGAGGTCCTGTGAGAGAATAAACAGTAGAGTGTTTTTTTTTTAAATATTTAAAATTGTGTAGTTGAACTCTATATGTACCACAAATCCATATAAGTTTGATAGGAATTTAGCCACATACTACTTTGCTATCCAACAATTTTAGTTTAAGTTTGGTCATTTCAAAAAATTTCTGCACAATCAATGCTCTATCAATATATATTATATCTTGATCTTTTAATTTTCTAAATCAGTGCATCCTTAATAGTGTTGGGCTGCAGTTCATACGGATCAGTTAGAATTGGAATCTAAGACCTTCTATTTACTGTCAGAGTGCTCCATCAACTGAGCTACTCATCCCTTTGTAGCTAATCCATCATTAATCTGGATGTAGCTTTTTGAAAAATTAATTCAATGTTTTTGTAACATCCCACTTCGTAACCCTGAAGGGTAAGAGCCAAAAGGGGACAAGATAATTTTTTTTTACATAACTAAACAACATACACAGATTCAGCTATCAATTTGATAGATTGATACCATTCATTTTAAACACCAAAACAAATGTTCCTAATTCCATATGATAAAAACATGAATCCATAAGCATAAAATACAGGTGGATCTGATACCCACACCGAAATCCATAAAGCAATAAAGGAACATCACATTTCTTCTCATTAAATACAATGATTACAACTTCTCTTCTAAGAGAGTTCAATTACATAACTACATATACAAGTACAATGATATATTCCAAAATATGATACAAGTACATAGCATAGTCCTGAGTATGATACAAAGACTGAATAGGTACAATAACTGAATGAAGTGATGGAGAGAGAGATCATCTAAAACTGGTGCTCCAAACATGTTCATCGGTCCCTAATGGTGGTGGCAATGCCTCCCAACTATGTGGACTCCTAAGAGACCACCCCACCATGCTCGGAGATAGTCACAAGGCCCAAACAGATGAATAACAATAAGGGGATACAAGATGGCCAAGACTCACGTCAGACACAGAGTAGACACGGAGAACAGTGCATACAATCAAAGTCATAATATAGGTGTACTCATCTAAGTCATAAGTTGGGTACTACTCATGACCGCTAAGGTGCTAGATACTAGAGTGTAATCATATGGAGTGTCATCATATGTGCTCAAAGGGATGGCACACACAGGACCAAGTACCTCTCATACAGACGAGGAGACTCAATCGTCCCTGAATCCACATCCTGTAGATGGATGACTCAATGCCCTGTAGATGGAGAGGCCTTCTCGTTGCATCCTTAACCTTTACAAGCACTCCAGGCTATGCACGAGGTTTAATTATCTTATTAGTGTTTTTACCCCAATATTTTAGTTTTAGTTATCACTTATTAATGTAACTCTGCTACTACTTCCCCTGGCAGCCACTTGCGGGCCCTAGGCCCATAGAGAGCCACTCCAACAAACCACTCTAATGCGTAGACCTTGTTCATCTCGTTTGACTAAATGAGGAATCTGAAAAGAATGAAACACTGGTGTAGGAATTAGAAATGGAGGAATGTGGTCTACAAGAGAAAATCTTCTGTAGACAGTGTAGTGTTATTGAAAATAACCCTATGCTAGTTAGATCAGTTGTGTAATAACTCCAGTGACCCCAGTTTAACCACTCTTCACATAGGAATGCATAGATATCAAGAAAACACAACAAATGGTCTTGCAAGTCTACTCACAACCTAAATTTTGCATAATGACTGCCTACCAAGACACCAATTTGGTGTATAGAACCCCCTTTGTGTTAGCCCCAAAAGAAAAGTGGATTATATAATTTCTAATGTTTCGTTTGGTTTGTCGTCACCTAAAGTAGCTTTGATCTCATTTTTTACTTAAACTACTATCTACGTGTATAGACAAAAATATATATAAAAATATTTACATTTTCAGATCTAAATCTGCACCTTTCATTTGTATTAATGCTACATGAAGATATCTTCCACTAATCTTTGTTTTTAAACTGTTAATATAATGACATCTATGTTTAAACTATTTAACAAATTGTTGTGTTATGTTCAGTTGTTCATATTTGGAGAATCTGATATATATTATATGAGATCTATGGTAAATATCATTTCAAATGTACAATAGCCTTAAAAATCATTTTACTCATCTATTATGCTGGAGATCTAACAAAAGGCTTATTTTTCTAGAGGTTAAACTCGAACCCTATCCATAACCATATATTTTAATTTCCTCAACTTCTACTTTTAGAATTTGTTGGGGTTCTACTTCAGAGTCGATTTATTAAGCTACAGCATTTAATTATAGGAATTGTCAAAAATTTCACTTCTATTCATTAGCTGGATAGCCATAGCCCATATTTTTAAAGCTTATTCATGCTCTTTCCATTTTCAAGCTAGATCCTTCAAGCCTTTCTAGCTTATGCTGTTGATTTTGTTTATAGTCTCCTTAACCCAAATTTTCTGTGTATCCCACAACTTATAAATCAGGAAACACATGATCTTTCTTAGAAAACCTTCTAATCTAATGAATTAAAGAAGAGTTCCACATGTAAAAGGAATAAATTCAAGGAAAGAGGCAATGTAAATGTCTTGTGTTGGAATAAATCTGGGTAGTTTTCCTTCAAGCGTAGCAACCAAACCATAGTTTTTGTGCTGGAAAGACAAAGAGATGAGGTAAATACCTCTAACAAATTGTACTTCCCTTCTGACTGGTCACAGCCCTCTGTAGACTACTTGCACTCCCCTGTATTCATCCTCTCATCTCTTCTTTCTCAGCCTGTGACTGAGGCGTCTTCTCTACCTGAGGCCCTTTTTTTTTAGTTTTCAACTTTTCCTTTTTTTTATATTATTTTTTCAGAGCCTCCAATCTCCCTAAAACACGTTGACCCACCTCCTGGAGATCAGATATATTTTTCTCCTTAATTCCTACATCCTTTTTCATCTACCTCAGAGATATTTTTCCTCCTCCTTATCTTATCTCTGTCGGTCACCAACTTTGTGGATATTTCCTGGTCTTGCAATAACTCTCTCTGTAGTCGTTCCTTGCAAGCATTCGATTCTCCTCCTAGAATAGATATTTTATTTCCACCTCAGAAGCCAGGAAGACATTTTCTTTTTGCATTAAACTTTCCACCAACAGTTAGCATTTTCTTTTTGCATTAAACTTTCCACTAAGAAACTTGATATAATCAAAGAAAGCCAAGGAGAAAAGTCTGAACAAATGGACTGACAAACTACACATGACCATAAGGTAATCCAGATGGTAAGACCACAACATCAGAACACTGCACTAACTAGGTGTAGTGGACTAGGGTAGGGTATAGGGAATAGGGCCTATGACTATCTCCACTACCCACCATTAGGGATAATAAGAGTATGCTTAGGTCTTTGAATATAGGCAGAGTCGATACTCAGTACCTACAACACACCAAGCACATGTTAAGGTACCTATGCATATATATACATCATATAGCTAAAGCAACAACAATCATGTAAGCATGAAATCCATCATAAGTAATAATAATGTCCACATCATAATTGTATCGAGATTGCACATTACCGGTGCCAATACAAAATAATAACAAGATGCATAATCCAAAATAAAGTATACAGTCATCCAAGTCCATCAAGATAAGAAAAACATAAGATGAACACAGGGGTCATTACATCCCCTAGAAGTCTGCAAAAAGATATGGATAAAGGTCTCTCATCCTCATCGCATCTTCCCAAGATGCTGAGGACTCACCATCAGGATCCCATTGGACCCTTACCTTCTCTATGTCCCAACCCCTGAGGGTCAACCTCTGATGCTGAAGGATGCATATGGGTTCCAAAGAAAGCTGCCCGTCCACCTTGACCTACAAAGCAGTCCAATCAAGAACATGGGTCTCATCAGGAATATACTGTCTAAGAACTGAAACATGGAACACATTGTGGATGCATGATAGACTTGGTGGTAATGCAACGCGATAGGCAACAGGACCAATCCTCTCAAGGCTCTCAAAAGGTCCAACAAAGCGAGGTGCCAGCTTCGAGCCTTTCCCATAATGGATGGGGCTCTTCTGCAAATGAACTCTCAAAAACACACGGTCACCTACCGAGAAGTGGTGATACAAATTGTTTCATCTTGGAGCATCTTCTTTGTATCTTTTTCTATATGCTCACCATACAATAAGGGGATATTTTTCCTCTGCCTTGGAGATATTTTTTCATCTGCCTTAGAGATATTTTTCCTCTTCCTTATCTTATCTCTGTCGGTCACCAACTTTGTGGATATTTCCTGGTCTTGCAATAACTCTCTCTGCAGTCGTTCCTTGCAAGCGTTTAATTCTCCACCTAGAATAGATGTTTTCTTTCCACCTCATAAGCCAGGAAGACATTTTCTTTTTGCTTTAAACTTTCCACCAACTGTGAGCATTGTTACAGTTTTTCTTGCTAAGTTGCTTCTGCTAGTAATTAACAGTACATTCTTTGTGAAATTTGCTTTTGGATTACACTGTGTGTGTTTTTAAGTCAACGTTTCATATCACACTCAGTGATGCATCATCAGGAAGAGGATCATTCTTTGTGAAATTTGCATCCTCTTCCTGATGATGGATCACTGAGTGTGATCCCAAACGTTGAGATAAAAACACACATAGTGTAATCCAAAAGCAAATTTCACAATTACTATGGAATGTGGAAAGCTCATGCCTACTAGCACATTCTTTCTTTTTCCAATAGTAGTTATTTGGTACATTAATATAGGTCACTATGTATTACAGTGATTTCTTATCCAAAGCTATTTATAGAAAAGCAAATTTTCAAAGGGACAAATAGTAGAAAGAAAAGAAAATACAGATATGTAGACATAGATATCACCAACTGCATTATCTTTATGCATTTGAAGAAAATGCTAATGAGTCTTTGTAGCCATAAGGTGTTACTAATTTCTTAGTAGCTTTATACATTTGGTAAAAGTGTATAACAATCTTTTATTTTTTAGTATGATATTTTTATTCCAGATCACTTGAATAAGGTCATTAAATTTATAATTTTTTAAGACAAAAGGTGCCAAGCACCTATAATATTATATTATATTAGAATATCGTAATTACATAATGCAAGGAGAGAAAGAAATCCTACAGCATGAAGAACAACAAAATTTCTCCTCAGAAAAAATGAAGGCCAAGAGCCAAACGATAACAGAAGAGAAGGTGAAGTGCTAACAGAACTATAAAGGTATCGCCCTATAACAGATGGTGAGCATATAGAAAAAGATACAAAGAAGATGCTCCAAAAAACATAATATAGACATAGAACTTAAGAATCCATAGTAGCGTTCAGATCCAGGAGCACAAAGTGATTCTCTTCTTCACCTTCATCTGTCAGCAACCCTGGAGGCGGAGGAACTTGAGGCTGAAACTAGCAAAGGAATAGAAGAGCTTCAAACTTCTCATCAACTCTGTTAGCCAGAGCTTCACCTAATTCATCTCTGTGAGCATGAATAGAGAAGTGTAAGGTGTCTTCATTTTCTTGGAGCATACCAAAATGAATTACATTAAACACACAGGTGAAAGCTAGGGAATGCGTAATTTGGCATCTAGTGAATAAGCCCATATTTAGAGATTCTTCAAAAAACATATATGAATGAGAAAATTTCACAACAAGCCATCTAACAGCATTTACATCTTGAAGTAAATCCATTGCATTCGAGGCAAAGGCCGAAAGGATTTGAGAGGGCTAGAGAGAGCGCGGATGAGCATCCATGAATTTTCTCCCTATTATCTCCCTCAAGGAATCTTCTACCTCTGCATTATCAATGACGAAAATGGAAGCCAAAGCATCTAAATCTATTCTGCCTAAGAAATCCTACTCCCATTTCTACATTAGGAAATACATCCGCCTATTAATCTAGATCTCCATCGCAAACTGACCAGCAAGATAAAAAATAGACTCTTGAAACACTGATAAATAGGAAAAGGATCTGCCAAGCAATGATTTGATATGTCGTATCTTCATTAAAGATGGAATTAAAATCTGTAGAACTCTGATGTGAAAAGGAAACAAGTACTGAAAGCAGCAAAAATAATGCAGATTTGGCCATATGTGAGAGATATCCACATAAGCAAACACAAATTTATGCTTAGACTTTGCTTTTGTTTGATATTCAGCAAGCAACAATTGCAGTGGAACAGAGATTTTGTATAGGGCATCCAAGAAATCTAAATAAGACCTTTCATTGATATGGCTTTAAAGTAAGGGAGAAACCAGAATTTCAGCTTTGATATCAATTATTAATTGAAGTCTTCTTACATTTCTCGTTATAAAGAGGTACGTGTATTGAAGTTATCATTAACCTAACTGAATTCAATATTTGTTAGAGTAATGAATAACTATAATTGCAGAATTTATTCCAAAGGTAAGTACATTATATTTTATAGATTTTAGTTTAAAAATAAAATGTTTTTGTTTTCTACACAATTAATTAATATGTTATTTTACATTCTACAAGCACTTAAGTTATTTGAATGGTAAGTGCATTATATTTTATAGATTCTACTATACAGTCATTAATTTTCTTTTCTTTTTCGCATAATAAAATTTAATTTATTTCTTTTCAACTCACTGAGATACACCATTGTTATATCCATGATACAACTAAAATTCATGAAAAATGAATCATGGTAATGAATGACCAAAATTATTAACATGGCTACTTTATCTACCCCAAATAATCTCCCACCATGATCTCTCCTTTTGCTGCTTCCATATCATCCAAATCTTCAAATCTTCAACAAGATTTTTAAAATAATTCCAATGACATTTGGTAGATCAATAATCTTTATAAGAAAATCAAGAAAATCTTGTTGAAACTTTTCATGAGAAATAAAACCTTTCAATTCCTTCTCAACACACTCATCAAGTCATTCTAAAGAAGATTCTGCATAAGCCTGCAAGTGTTCAAAGAGATTCTTATTATCTCTATCCTTAGCATGCTCACTCTCTGAAAGATAACATCCATAAGCACATCCTTCAAAACTCTTCAGCACTAACAATCTACAGCCAGGCATCCGTTAAGAATTAGAGTTCAAGATCAGATTGACAGCGTGAGAAGCTCAATTTCTGAAACCCAGAATTCTAAATAGTCTGCATATCCAACAAAGCCTTTCTTCTAGAAGATTCATTGGGAGAAGGCTTTGTTTTAACAAGCTTCCAATTTTTTGTTTGTTCATTGTCATTGTTCTTTATTATCCAGTTGTTTACAATTTCACAATCTACTGGATGATGAACTTTCACAATCTACTAGATGATGAACTTCCTCTGAATAGTTGCAACAAAATTCATATGGCCATTTACATGTAACATCATAGGGCCTTGACCCACTTTCATAATTAACCATTTTTACAGCATACTCACAACCAGGTGCTGGACACCATTTGATTTCTTTATTTGTTTCAACATAATATTTAACAAGGTATTGTCTATACCTTTTTATATAATGTTCCTCATAATAAATCAATAAATGAAGCACCATTTTTCTTACCAATAGCACATTTACAATATGGTTCAAGACATTTTAGTCTCAGACATTCTGCTCCAGCTTGATCCATCCATGCTTGGATCCAGTGTAGCCAACACCCATTACAAAAATAATGCCCACAAGCACCTTCTCTCATTCCTCTGATACAATAACTATCACCACAAACACCACAGTCCCTCTTTGAATTTGGATCAACCTTTGAAACCCTAATTTCTAATAGCCCTAAATCTATTCTTATGTCCTCACATGCCACTCGTCAGTCATCTTCTCAAAATTCCATCCTAAGAAGAAAATGATTGATATTTGAGGAAATTGATGACTGGCGTGTGAAGGAGGACATATGAAGAGAGTAATGGCTATTATAAACTTGGGTTTTAGAGTTTGATTCAAATTTAGAGATGGAATGTGGTATTTGTGGTGATAGTTACTGCATTAAGGGAATGAGAGAAGGCACTTGTGGGCATTAGTTTTTTAATTGGTGTTAGCTACGCTGGATCCAAGCATGAATGGGTCAAGATGGAGTTGGATGTCATGAGACTAAAATATCTTGAACCATCTTGTAAATGTGCTATTGGTCAAGAAATGGTGCATTATTTATCAATTTTTTATGAGGAACATTATCTAAAAAGGTATAAACAATACCTTGTAAGATCTTATGTTGAAAGCAACAAAGAAATCAAATGGTGTCAAGAAATGGCTAAGTATGATATAGAAGTGGTTAATTATTTAAGTGGATCAGGGTCCTATGAGGTTACTTGTAAATGTCGATATGAGTTTTGTTGGAACTGTTCAGAGGAAGTTCATTGTCCAGTAGATTGTGAAATTGTAAACAATTGGATATTGAAGAACAATAACAACAAACAAATAGAAAACTAGAATCTTAATAACACAAAGCCTTGTCCCAAGTGTAATTCTGCGATTGAGAAAAAATATGGCTGCATGAATATGACTTGTGAGTTGCTTTAAGTTTTTCTGGTTGTGGCTTAGGCAATTGGTCCAATAATGGCTCTAATTATGACTTCCATAAGTATTATGATGATAAAGATGAAGAACTAGAAAGAAAGTCAAACCGAAATAGAGATGCCATCAAAAAAGCCCTAGAAATGTATGCTCATTATTATGAGTGTTGAGGAGCCAATAAATCTTCAAGAACAAAGGTTTTTTTGGATGTGCAAACTATTCAGAATTTTGGATTTTAGAAGTTAAGCATCTCACATTGTTAATCTAATCTTGAACTCCAATATATAACAGATGCATGGCTGCATATTGTTGAGTACAGAAGAGTTTAGAAGTGGGCATATGCTTATGGCTATTATATTGTAGAGAGTGATCATGCTAAGGATAGAGCTGACAAGAATCTCTTTGAACACTTGGATGCTTATTCAGAATCTTCTTTAGAATGAGTTGATAAGTGTGCTGAGATGGAACTGAAAGGATTTATTTCTCATGAAAAGTCTCAACAAGATTTTTTAATTTTTCGAATAAAGCTTATTGATCTTACAAATGCCACTCGCAATTATTTTAAGAATCATGTTGAAGCTTTGTAGAAATGACTCAGTAATGGATGCTTCTAGCAAAAGGAGATCATGGTGAGAAATTATTTGGGGTAGAGAAAGTATCCATGTTAGTAATTCTGGGCATTCATTATCATGTTTCATGAATTTTAGTTGTACCATGAATATAAAAATGGTGTAGTTATTGCTTGATATTTCTACAGGTCTCTATAAGTTATGGAATACCATTCTCCATTGTCATTCAAGTTAAAAAAATGGTTGTTTCATTGAGAATATTAATTATAAAGAGTTTGGAGACATTTTTTTTATAGAGAAACACTTCCAATTAGGGAAACAACTTCATCATGTGATTTAGTGGTTGAATTTTGTGCGAGAGAAGGTACCTTCTATAAACTATAGTAGGTAGTTCCCTACCCTTGGGTGAGGTTGAATGGTAGGTAGTTTGTCTTGGTTGAGCCTCAGGGGGAGAAAAATTGATATGATTCCACATTCAGAATAAATGTTTCCCTACTATAGATAGGCCCTAGGGATTATTGATTAGTCCTTGATCAAACTAGGATCTAAGTGACTACCAATCATTAATCATTTTCCACATGTGGAACCATGCTACTGAGAACAACTATGTGAACATCAATCCCTAACATTTAGGGATCATGATCTCCTAATTATCTATCTCCTTCAAACGATCTCTTTTTAAACCATTATAGAGTAAATGAGGACTCCTACTATCAACTATAGAATGGGGTGGGGGGCTAGAAAAATGATGTTAACCTAGGTGGTGTATGAGACAAATTATCAGTTGTTGCCCACTCTAGAATGATTGGGGCCTCTATACAACTTTTGTTCCTATTAATATGTGGTAAGTAATCATGCTACAGCGGCTACTAGTACACACAACAAGACAAATTTTGGTCACTTTGTCAGCCACAGTTTTCCCCCAAAATAATTAACTCCAATTTGGATATAAGTTGGTAATGTGTATTGCTCCAGTCTGCCTAACACAATCTTAATAGTTCTTGCATCATTTGTGTCTCCATCCATGGATTTACTAGATCATAAACCTAGAGTTAGTATGGCTCTATTGTTGTATGCTCCATTATTGGTGGTGTGACCTTCTTGGACTGAGTAGATGGTTCCTCAATTCTAGATTTTGTGTTGTAAACAATATATATAAAAAAATGGATTTTTGTGGATGGTCATGGATCAAAATAAATGGAATGTAGGTCTCAATCTAGAATGTTTGAACTTGTTTTCTAGGGTCTCAATTCTAGTAGAGAGCCTAATCATCATGCAAGGTCTTTTATGTTTCATGTATGAACAAATAATTGAATACCAATGATTTAGTAATGCCACATATAGGTAGGTGTGAGGTCAAAGAAATGATAGCATCACCAAAAAATAAATTGTTAGATGGAACCGACAACAAAGCCAAGGATCAATTTTTTTTCTTTTGGCTTCACATTTGCTCAAAATTAGGCTGCATAAAAGATACACATTGAAGGTGATACACACGTAATCATAAATGCAATAATAAAGCAACATACTCCAAATTGGAAGATCAATAATCTTTTGACTAAGTGCTAGGAGTATGCTATAGAAGTGGTGATTTATGAAAGTGGGTTAGGGTCCTATATTGTTACTTGTAAATGCCAGTATGAGTTTTACTGGAACTGTTCAGAGGAAGTTTACCGTCCAGTAGATTGTGAAATTGTCAACAACTAGATATTGAAGATCAATGACAATGAACAAACAAAAAATTGGAAGCTTGTTAACACAAAACCTTATTTTCAACAAAAGGATTTTTAGAAAACCTGTGCTCTCCGTTCCATGTCTTTTTAGGGTTTTTAGGTCTGATTGATTTTCTGTGACAATGGAGGCTGCTGCCTTGGGTAGTGCCTCTGGGAACCAGAACTTGATGGAGGAGGATCCTTCCAAAGGATGGAAAGGAGTGTTAACAGGGAAGAAGATTTGTTCCCCTAAAGGTGTGTTGGGGATTCTAGTAAAAAAGGATGAAGGAATGGCTCTGGATATTCTAGATGACTTGGTTGAAGAGATAGTGGTGGCCATGGATCTTGCACTGGTTGGTAAGTTTTTCTCCCTTCATCCTAATATTGAAATGGTTAGGAAGTGGGTGGTCACTCGGTGGAGGATCAAAGGTAGTGTTTTGGTCATTGCTATGGCAAGAGGGTTGTTTCTATTCAAATTTATGAATAGGGAGGATATGCTAGCTATTCTTACAGGAGGGCCCTGGCTTTATGGTACCCATTTGCTTGCTTTGTGCCCTTGGAAACCTGGATTTGACCCTAGCAGGGACCTCAATAAGTCTGCCCCTGTTTAGGTAAGATTGCCAGGGTTCCCCTTGGAATTCTGGGATGAAAAGATATTTTCTGCTATTGGTAATACCTTTGGCCAGTATGTTACTGTGGATCATACCACTCGCACCCAGTCCAGGTGTGTTTATGCTCGATTTTTGGTTAATGTGGAGATTCACCAAACCCTTCCCATGTCCATAGAGTTAAACTCTAAATATGGGATTCAGACTCAGCCGATTCTCTATGAAAATGCTACTACCTTCTGTCAGATCTGCAAGAAGAAGGGCCATTTAATGACCCACTGCAAGGCGAAGCAAATGGGAGGGAATGTTGACCTTCATAATGAGACTGCAGAGCACTCATCTAAAGATGTTACCCCTGTTAATCAGGGAATGGGGGTAATGAGAAAAATGTTATCCCAAATGATTATACTGAGAAGGAGATGGAAAAAGATTGTCAGACTGCTATTTTAGATATAGATAACTATCTGGACCAACAGACCAATATGATCGAGGAGGGTGAAATATGCTCCCAATCAGTGGACAGTGATGTTGAAGGAGGCAAGGCTTTGAGTGATGATCAGCATGTTCAACCCCCATAAATAGTTGGCACTGATGGGGTAGTAACCTTTAGTTCAACGCAGGATCCTTCCCTTGCCACAGAAGCAGGAGACCAGCTAGCTAATCCATCATTGACAATCGAAATAGGACCAAGTGGTAGTGGTAATGATCAGGAGGACTGGATCACCCCTAAGAAAAAGAACCATAGGGGGAAAAAACTCTACGGATGTAGGCACTGACTCCAAACAACGGAGACCGACCCTTAGAGAAACAAGGCAAAGAGAGATTGCTAGGGAGATTGCTAGTGGTAAGCAAAAAACACTGGAGGTCCGATCCCTTAAACCTCTTAAATGAGAATCCTATCTTGGAATTTGAGGGGCTTCAATAGTCCTACCAAACAGTTTGAAGTTAAAAACTATGTACTGGATAATAAGTTAGATATATTGTTACTTCAAGAGGTTAAGATGAATGAGGAGAGCTTTAAGAAGATAGCTGACTACATATGGCCCAAAGCTACTTTCTGCATTAACCCAGCTATGGAGGCCTCTGGTGGGATTGTCACTATGTGGAACAATGCTAAAATCTAGGGTTCCCTTGTTGCTTCTAGTAAGCATTTTCTAATTATTAACTTCTCTTTGCCTTCCTTAAATTGGCCCTTAGTCAATATTTATGCCCCAAATACTAGAGCTCTTAGGCAAACTATGTGGATAGATTTGAGTACCTCTCTATCCAATACCCTATGCTCTAGGTGGATGTTAGCTGGTGATTTCAACACTCCCTTATATCCTTCTGAGAAATCTAGGGGGATTCTTGATTATTCTAATATCATGTTTGACTTTGCAGAATTTATCAATGTTTTTGGTTTGTTGGATGTGGAGCTGTAGAATCGGAACTTTACCTGTTCTAACAGAAGAAGAGGAGATCAAGTGATCCAGGTTAAATTAGACAGATTTCTTATTTCTAGCAATTGGGATAATCATTATGATATGATTCTGCAGGCTTTTCCTAGAACCATGTCTGACCACTGCCCTATTTTCCTTAATTGGAAAGATCAGTGCCAATGTGGTCCTTTTCCTTTCCATTTTGAAGCTATGTGGATTAAACATAGAGATTTTAGAAAATTGGTAGCTCAATAGTGGCAAATTCCCATATAGGGTACTCCTATGTTTAGGTTGGTTAAAAAGCTCCTGCACATTAAATAGGAAGTTCGTGGGTGGAACAAATATAGTTTTGGTAATGTGTTTCTTCAAAAGAAAAATATATCTGGGAGATTAGCAGATCTCCAACAGCAGATTGCTCAAGAAGATGCTTCAGAAGATATTATTAAGGAGGAGTGCAACCTGATTTCTGACTGGAAGAATCTTATGAGTAGAGAAGAGGTTTTTTGGAAACAGAAGTCTAGGATTCAATGGCTTAAAGAGGGAGATAGGAATACGGCTTGTTTCCATCTCTTAGCCATGAAACATAGGAAGGCCAACTCCATACAAAAATTATATTTGGAAAATGGCAATATTATCATTAAGGATAATGAGATTGGAGACCAAGCTGTGATATTCTTTAAGAATTTGCTGACTAACCAAGCTAGCAATGATGGGAATGGAAGGATTATGGACCAGTTCATTGATAAAATCCCCTGTCTGATAACTGAGGAAGACAACTTGGAAATGTTAAAACCTATTTCTGAGGAGGAGGTTCGTGCTGTCTTATTCTCTATGGGGTTCGTGCTGTCTTATTCTCTATGGGCCCTTTCAAAGCTCCTGGCCCTGATGGCTTCCCTCCAATTTTTTTTTAGGAATATTGGGATATTGTGGGGGCTGATCTCATGGCTGCTGTTAGAGACTTATTCATAACTGGTAAACTTTTAAAACAGATTAATAATACTTTTATTGTCCTTGTCCCTAAATAGTTGAAGCCTACTCATCTTTCTGATTTCAGACCCATTAACTTGTGTAATACCATCTATAAGCTTTGCACTAAAGTGATTGTCATGAGATTTCAACCTTTTTTAGATAAAATTATTTCCCCTTCTCAGAAAGGCTTTGTCCCAGGTTGTCAAATTCTTGATGTTGTGATCTCTACTCATGAAACTATTCATTCCATGGACAAGAGTAGAATCCCTGGTATGGCTCTTAAGTTAGATATCTCTAAAGCCTATGATAGGGTCTCATGGACTTTTCTATTTCATGTCATTAGAAAATTTGGTATCAATGAGAAAATTTCTCTTCTCATTCAGGAGGCTATTTCCACTGCTAAATTTTCAGTCCTCGATAATGGGGTCCCTAGGGGTTTTTTTTCTTCCTCAAGGGGAATCAGATAGGGGGATCCCCTTTCTCTTTACTTGTTTATCATGATGGCGGAGGCCCTTGGGAGACATATTCAAGCTAAGATCTCCTCTAAAGAAATCATGGGCATTAAACCTGCTTCCTCCCTTTCCCCTATGTTTGTGCAGCAGTTTGTTGATGATACCATCCTCTTTGGCATCTCTTCTGTGATTGAAGCTCGGAGTTGGAAGAATATTTTAAATAACTATGTCAAAGCTTCTGGCTAAGGCATAAACTTTCAAAAAAGCAATGTGTATTTTTTTAATACTCCTAATGATCTCCTGAAAAAAATTATTAATATTCTTGGTTGTGCTGAAGCTGATCTTCCTACTATTTATCTTGGCCTCCCTCTTACAGTCAAAGAGGTGTCTCAAGGTTTTTGGAATGGAATCTTGGAAAGAACTCAGAAGAAGTTGATTGGCTGGAAAGGGAAATTAATCAGTAGTGCAGGCAAATTACAGCTGCTTCATGCCTCCCTACAAGGTATACCTACTTACTTCCTGTCTCTTTTTAAGATACCTAGTTCTTTTGCTAACAAATTGGAATAGATTCAAAGAAAATTCTTATGGACGGGGGTGGAAGACAAATAGAGAATGTGTTTGGTCAGCTGGGAGAAAGTGTGTCTCCCCAAATCCCATGGTGGTCTCAATATCAGATCTATCTGGAATAGGAATAAAGCCCTCCTTTACAAAATCAACTGGAACCTGATCCATAACCATAAAGATTGGGGGGAAATTATGCAAGCTAAATATCTTCATGGAATTGATTGTTCCAATTTTCTCCAACAGGGAGGGATACCCCAGGGATATGTTATCTGGAATAAAATGCTGAAGTCTAGAAGCCTTCTTAAGCAAGGGCGTAGATGGAAATTAGGGAATGGAACTTCTGTTAACTTCTGGAATGATATTTGGATTAAGGATAAGGCTCTTATTACTCAGGGGGATTATGGAGTTATTGCTAGCATTGCTACTTAGTTTTTTGGGGATAAAGTCTGCAATTACATGTACAATAATAATGGTATTAGGAGCTAGAAAAACTTATTGGATTGTTGTGCTCATCACCCTAATCTAACTCCTAGGTTGCAATTTGTTCAAAATTTGATGCAGGGAGTGAAAATCCCTCTTTTCCCTCACAAAGATGAGCAGTATTGGTGGTCGGATAAGTTTGGTCACTTCTCTGTCAAGTGTACTTACCATCTATTGGTTCCTGAGGTGCATAGAAATGAGATCTGGAGGAAAGTTTCGAATCATAAACTCTTAACAAAAATCAATATGTTTTGGTGGGCTGCTGTTCATAACAAAATTCTAACCCAAGACAATTTACGAAAGAGGGGTTTTACTCTGGTCAATAGATGTTGTTTGTGCCATGTAAAGGAGGAAACTGTCTCCCATTTACTTATCCATTGTGATTTTACCAGAGAAATCTGGAACATAATCTTAAGGAATTTTGGCATTCAGTGGGTTTGTAATTCTGATATTAAAGAAGTCATTACCAACTAGTGTCCTACTTTTTCTCATCCCTAGCTTATTGAGCTATGGAACCAAACTCTTCCCTGTCTTGGTTGGACTTTATGGAAAGAACTTAATCACCAAATTTTTAGGGATACTGCTAGGGATGCTTCTTAGGTTCTTCATTCTTTTGTTAAGACCCTAATGGAAGTGTCACTAATGCCCACATCAAAATTGCAGAGAAACCTCTTTCTTATGAGGAGGAACAAATTGCAACTAATTGGAAGATCTTAAATCAAATTCATATTCATAATAATTCCAAAAAGTTGTAGAGGCTTAACACTAGATGGATTCCCCCGAGGCCTAATTGGCTCAAACTAAACTTTGATGGGGCTTCTAAGGTGGATGGCAAGGCTAGTGGTGGAGGGATTATAAGGGATGACAAAGGGTGGATGGTTTCTATCTATGTTGGTGGGTTAGGCTATCAAAGCAATAATTATGCTAAAGCCACCACTCTTCTATGGGGGGTTAAGTTGGCTATCTCCCTTGGTATTAGACATTTGAATATTCAGGGGGACTCCAAACTAGTTATTGATGCAGTTAACAATGTGTCGACTGTTGGTGTTAAGCTGAAAGATATTATTGTGGATATTTAGATTCTTCTGCAGAAGATTCCCAAAGTGGATATCTCTCATATCTATAGAGAGGGTAATGGGGTTGTGGATGCCTGTGCCGAGCTTGGCCAACAATTTTCAAATTGGCATTGTTGGCGCCAAGTCAATCACATCCCTTTAAACAAAAGGGACCTAATTCAAAAAGAGGTGACGTGTTGAGGATGAGTCAGAATTTTTGGAAAGATAGCTCTCTTCGTCAGTCTTGCTGGAAGATGCTGACATGCATCTTGGAGTAAGGGATTTTTCGTACTTGCTTATTGTCACTTCTACCTTATTACACCCCCTGGTAAGGTGAGTTGCTTACCTGCTCATTATAGCATTTCCCATGAAATCATGATCAAGCATGGGAAGAGTAGGCGTCATCTTCGTAAGGTGACACTCATTAATGATAATGCATGCAATTTTATTACCATTATCATTATCCTCAGTCAAGTGGTTAATGTTACCCTGTATACAAACTCTGTGAAACTTTGGGGTTTCTGTGCTTTGCTCTATAAGTCTAACATGGGTGGCGATAGAATCCAAATGGAACCTGTTTCCTATTGCAAGTTTAAAGACAACCCTGTGGTCTGGCATTATTGTAAGGAGGGTGGTATCAGTCCTTATTTGGAATGACTCAATGGGTATGGTGAAAACCTGTCTGAATAGTTCTCTAGGTCTTGGCAAAATCAGCATGTCACTGTGGAGGGAATTGGTTTCGAGATTTCTGAAAGTGTTATTGCTATGGTGTCTAGCATGTCAACATAGGGGATCAAACTGCAGAGGAAAGCCAAAGTGATGGACCATTCCAACCAGAAGCTTTTCCTTGGGGATGGTGAAGAACTCGTTCCTTATTAGGGAGGATTCGAATGAGTTAAGCTGCCTGAGCCTTGGGATGGGGTGTGTTTTCTCCTTATGAAGTACTTCACTCTGGAGGGGCGCTTCACCAGGTTTTACAATTATCATCTTCTCCTTCTGAATCACTTTAGATGTAATGCTCGTATTAGTTTACCGTTTTATTTATCGTCTTCCCTTGAGCATTCGGTTCTTATGGTTAGAGCTAAGTTGGCCAAGAAGCCTTCCAAGAAACCCATCCCCCTACATTAGGGTCTTATCCTCTGCCTTTACAACTTCCACCTTGCCCTGGAGTGTTCTAAGTCTATTCAAACTAATAGTGGGGAAATGTCTTCAAACCCTGATGATACTGTTGTTGCTGAAGAAATGTGCCCTTCCCCTATTTCTCATAAGATGAAAGGGGTTTCCTTTTCTACTACTGAGGAGATTCCCATGGTAACCACTATCAACACCCTGGTCTCTACAGTTAGTACAAAGAGCAAGAAGAGGAAGATACAGCTGTCGAAGAAGATACTGTGGCGGCTGCCATGGGGACCTCTAAAAATCTCTGCAGTACCCCTATGGGGCAGGGTAGCAAATCTCATTCGTCTGTGAAGAATATTAAGGAGGGATTTTCCTCAGGGGTTAGGTGGTCAGGGAGGATTGCTGGAAAACCTGTTCCCAAGGCCAAACTTATTGATTATTCTGAGAGTGCATCTGATGAATCCACCCAGAATGATGAGGCTAAGGTTATGGATGTGCAGGAGATTTCTGAGGATGCTGATGGTAAGCATGGGAATAAAGAGGTGGAGGCTACTGGTGGGGATGCTGGAGATTCTATAGGTAATGCTGGCAAAGTGGGAAAGATGTTCGTGGAGGAAGCCGATGATGAAACAGAGACTGATGCTGGCTATGGGACTGACATTGCTATTCTGAGGGGCCATATTGAGAAGCTGGAACAAACTTTTTCCACTATTCTCAGGCATACTATTTTACTTAATATTTCCATGCTGCAAGACCTTGGAGCTACCGTTGCTGTTGACACTGATGAGAACTCTAAAAAGTTGGATGTCTTCATTGAATCCATGGTTAAACAAGGAGAAAATCTTCCTCCTTAGTTCTTGTTTTTATGCTGGTGTTTCTCAGTTACTTCTTTATACTATCTTAGTCTGGTGTTGTTGTCTTTGTTGTTTATGCTGGGTAAGCAAATTATGTTGTAACTATTTTGAGGCTTTTTTGTGCTAATGCCTCTGGGGTTTCTTTTTGTTGTTTTGTAAGGGTTTGGCCCCTCGTTTAGCTGCCTTATATTATCAAAAACATAAAGCCTTGTCCCAAGTGTAATTCTGCGATTGAGAAAAATGATGGCTGCATGCATATGACTTGTGTGTTGCTTTGAGTTTTCTTGGTTGTGGCTTAGGCAACCGGTTTGATCATGCCTCTAATTATGACTTCCATAAGTATTATGATGATAAATATGAAGAACTAGAAAGAAAGTCAAACTGAAATAGTGATACCATCAAAAAAGCATTGGAAATGTATGTCCATTATTATGAGCGTTGAGTAGCCAATGAATATTCCAGAACAAAAGCTTTCTTGGATATGCAGACTATTTAGAATTCTGGATTTCAGAAGTTAAGCATCTCACACCGTCAATCTGATCTTGAACTCCAGTTTATAATAGATGCCTGGTTGCAGATTGTTGAGTGTAGAAGTGTTTAGAAGTGGACATATGCTTATGGATATTATCTTATAGAGAGTGAGCATGCTAAGGATAGAGCTAACAAGAATCTATTTGAACACTTGCAAGCATATGCAGAACCTTCTTTAGATCGACTTCATGAGTGTGCTGAGGAGGAATTAAAAGGTTTTATTTCTCATGAAATGTCTCTACAATATTTTTTTGATCTTCGAATAAATCATAAAGCTTATTGATCTTACAAATGTCACTGGCAATTATTTTAAGAATCTTGTTGAAGCTTTGGAGAAATGACTCCGTAATAGATGCTTCCAGCAAAAGGAGATCATGGTGGGAGATTATTTGGGGTAGAGAAAGTAGCCATGTTAGTAATTTTGGGCATTCATTATTATGTTTCATGTTTCATGAATTTTAGTTGTACTATGGATATAAAAATGGTGTAGTTATTGCTTGATATTTGTACAAGTCTCTCTGACATATGTCAATACCATTCTCCATTGTCATTCAAGTTACAACAATGGTTGTTTCATTGAGAATATTAATTATAAAGAGTTTGGAGATATTATTTTTACTCAAAATGTTATTTAGATTACATATTTTAAATGTATTTATTAGAAGGGATACCATTTTTGAAAGATTTATTATATTTATGTAAGAGATGTCATTTTTAAACCGATATAAGTACATAGAAAGTGATATCACTTTATATCTTTTAAATAAATGCATTGAAGATATCTCAATTATTTTTAATGACATAATTATACTAAATATCTATATTTAAATGAAATTCATTTTAATAATTAATATATAAATATATATAAGATATATAAATATTAAAATGATATCATTATATTATATTTTTTGAAAAATAGAATATAATGTAAAAATATATATTTTAAATATTTAATACTTTATATATAATTAATTAATGTTTATTTGAATAGAATATAATGTTATGTATGTATGTATGTATGTATGTATGTATGTATGCATGTATGGAAACATTGTAAAGCAAGCGGGGTGGGAGAAATGGTTGGGAAACATAATGGCTCTGGACCAAAATAGGTTTTGGTTTTTCAAATAAGACTAGTATGAGAGGTGGAAAACTTAGTCTAAAGAACTTCTAATGTAGGTATGATTGAGTTTAGAGCTAAGACTGTCAAAAGGTGGTGAAATGAAGCTTGTACTCAAAAGGGTGGATGGAAAACATGATTACATGGAAAAACAACACTATGGTAGAAAATGAGGAATGCTAGAGGAGGGTTTGAAGGATAAATATTTCAAAGCAATAAGGGTGGTGATAGAGGGTTAAAAGGGAAAGACTTAGAAATGGTTCAATACTATGGAAAAGGTATGCAAAGAGGTAATGGGGAAAGGAGGAGATGGGAAAATGACATAAAATGATGAGGAGAATGGAGATTGAAGGCTTGGAATGGTGGTAGGGTGAGGTAGGAAGGGATCTCTCTAAATACTTAAAAAAAAATTATCCATGAAATGCCAAAAAAAAATGCTTGCCTAGCTTGGAACCATGGAAATCAACTACCTAGCTTTGGTAAATGAGTTATAATAATGTATAGGACCAAGTTAAAAAATACTAGACACCTTGTGCTCAAATCTAGCTTTGTCTAGGAATTTTTGAAATAAGGTTGCATTGTCATACATGAGAAGAATTAAAAAAACTTTAATGCTAATCTAAAATTTCACTTTTTCTATGTTAAAATGAGGAAAAGATGGCTAAAATTTATTATAGACTTGCTTTGAGATTTTGGGGATGGGAACTTGATAGGTGGGAAGTCCTAGCAGTTAATTGTCTTAGATGTGAAAAATTTGGAAAGAGGATAAAAAGACAAGGCATCTGACCTATTGGGTGGTGAACTATGGGTAGTGTCTATGAATAAAAATTAAGCTCAATTTTCCTAGGGGACCCTGAGCTCAGAGGGGGACATCTAGGGATAGGTGTACACATTGATTATTTGTTCCTTTAGGCATGTTTTAGGAATGGGAAATGTGGGGATTACACATATGAAGGACTAGGCTCAACAGCTTAAGGCTTAACAAGGGGTAAATGGGTCAAAACAATCAGAGAACTAAATGAAGGCTTAGGACATAGGATGGAGACAAAAAATAAATAAAAAACATCACTTAGGAAGGCTAAAGAAGCTTAGGGTATGACATTAGAAGGGAGAATAAACATGGCTATGGATGACAAAAAAGGGTCAATACATCATAAAAATCACACACAAGGGCTAGGGGTTAAAATGGATGAAAAATGCTATAGGGGTATGCAAATCCCTTTATTATGAGTTACAATCATGGAAATAAGTGTGTGAAATAGCTATGCATGGTAGGTAGGTAATGATGATGATCTTATTGGTGCTACATGGTTGGAAGGCAAAGAGTTGGGTGATTGGATGGTAAAATAGTTGTAGGTTGGATATTGCTATTCTAAGGCCATTTTGGTCTTCTACCATAGTAGAGAGAGTAGAGAGTGGTGTTTACATGGACATTCTATTGCTAGGAAGTCAATCCTCCATTCTCCCAAGATAATTAAGTATTTTAGCAGGAAAAATGAGGCAGAAGGGAGTAGTTATAGTTTTGGGCTTGGTTCATTTGGTTGACCAAGCAAAAAGGGGAGATAGGACATTGTAGGTGTAAGACTAGTTTTCGTGATAGCCTGAGACAACCATATCCACTAGATGAAGGGTAAAGAAAGCATAGATTAGTTGAGGAGATAGAGAGAGCTATTTGTGTCCCGGGGAAGTGATAGTCCTTGAAGGCCATCAAAGGTTCCTTTGTTAGTTGACAGTAGAGATGAGTCATTCTATGAGGTGCAACGTTGGTTCATACATTTCTAGATGACTTGGATCATACCATTTGATTTCTTTGTTTCTTTCAACATAAGATCTAGCAAGGTATTGTCTATACCTTTTTAGATAACATTCCTCACAATAAACCAATAAATGAAGCACCATTTTTTTAACAATAGCACATTTACAAGATGGTTCAAGACATTTTAGGCTCAGACATTCTGCTTCAGCTTGATCCATCCATGCTTGGACCTAGTGTAGCCAAAACCCATTACAAAAATAATGCCCACAAGAACCTTCTCTCATTTTACTAATGCACTAACTATCACCACAAACACCACAGTCTCTCTTTGAATTTGGATCAACATTTGAAATGCTAGTTTCTAATAGCCCTAAATCTCTTCTTATGTCCTCTGTCACAAGCCACTCATCAATCATCTTCTCAAAATTCCATCCTAAGAAGAAAATGATTGATATTTTAGGAAATTGATGAGTGGCGTGTGAAGGACAACATAAGAAGAGAGTAATGGCTATTATAAACTTAGGTTTTAGAGGTTGATTCAAATTCAGAGAGGGAATGTGGTGTTTGTGGTGATAGTTACTGTATTAAGGGAATGAGAGAAGGCACTTGTGGGCATTATTTTTGTAATTGGTGTTAGCTACGCTAGATACAAGCATGAATGGATCAAGTTGGAGTTGGATGTCTTGAGACTAAAATATCTTGAATCATCTTGTAAATGTGATATTGGTCAAGAAATGGTGCCTTATTTATCAATTTTTTATGAGGAACATTATCTAAAAAGGTATAAACAATACCTTGTTAGATCTTATGTTGAAAGAAACAAAGAAATCAAATGGTGTCAAACAACTGGCTGAGTATGATATAGAAGTGGTTAATTATTAAAGTGGGTCAGGGTCCTATAAGGTTACTTGTAAATGTTGGTATGAGTTTTGTTGGAACTGTTCATAGGAAGTTCATCATCTAGTAGATTGTGAAATTGTAAACAACTAGATATTGAGGAACAATAAAAATGAACAAATAGAAAACTAGAAGCTTGTTAACACAAAGCCTTGTCCCAAGTGTAATTCTGTGATTGGGAAAAATGATGGCTGCATGCATATGGCTTGTGATTTAGGCAATTGGTTTGATCATGACTCTAATTATGATTTCCATAAGTATTATGATGATAAAGATGAAGAACTAGAAAGAAAGTCAAACTGAAATAGAGATACCATCAAAAAATCCTTGGAAATGTATGCCCATTATTATGAGCACTGAGGAGCCAATGAATCTTCCAAAACAAAGGCTTTGTTGGATGTGCAAACTATTCAGAATTTTGGATTTTAGAAGTTAAGCATCTCACTTTGTTAATCTAATCTTAAACTCAAATTTATAACAGATGCATGGTTTCTATTGTTGAGTGCAGAAGAGTTTAGAAGTGGACATATGCTTATGGATATTATATAGTAGAGAGTGAGCATGCTAAGGATAGAGCTAACAAGAATCTCTTTGAACACTAGGAGGCTTATTCAGAATCTTCTTTAGAATGAATTGATGAGTATGCTGAGGAGGAATTGAAAGGTTTTATTTCTTATGAAAAATCTCAACAAGATTTTTTTTTTAGTTTTAGAATAAAGCTTATTGATCTTACAAATGTCACTCACAAATGTTTTAAAAATCATGTTGAATCTTTGTAGAAATGACTCGGTAATGAATGCTTCCAGCAAAAGGAGATCACAGTGGGAAATTATTTGGGATAGAGAAAGTAGCCACGTTAGTAATTTTGGGCATTCATTATCATGTTTCATGTTTTAGGAATTTTAGTTGTACCATGAATATAAAAATGTTGTAGTTATTGCTTGATATTTCTACAAGTCTCTATAAGGTATGGAATACCATTCTCCATTGTCATTCAAGTTACAGCAATAGTTGTTTCATTGAGAATGTTAATTATAAAGAGTTTGGAGACATTATTTTTATAGAGAAATATATTGATATCATAGCTTGCATATTTTTAGAGATATTTCTTCCCAAAACCTCCTTTGACTTCCACAACTTGATATCTCAAGAGTGAACTTCTCAAGGTCCATCTTCAACCCTTCTTTAGACATTAAAAAACATAGATATACTAGTTCCCTTTGCATAAAACTGCATTTATTCATGTTTACCAATATCTTTTTTTCTTTTAACCTCTACAAAACTACCTTAAGGTGCAGTAGTTATTCCTATTTTGTTTTACTAAAAATCATAATGTCATCCAAATAAACAATAACAAATTTGCCAAGAAAAGGCTTCATTACCTCATTCATCAATCTCATAAAGGTACTGAGTGCATTTGTCAACCCAAATGGCATCACTAGCCACTCATATAGTCCATCCTTGGTCTTGAATGCTATCTTCCATTCATCCCCCTCTCTAATCTGATTTGGTAGTATCCACTCTTCAAATCAATCTTGTTGAAGTACATTGCTCCACTGAAAAAGTCCATCAACTCATCCATACAAGGCTATGGAAACTTGTACTTAATGGTTATCTTATTTATAGCCCTTGAATTACTGCACATTTGATATTTCACATCTTTCTTAGGTTCCAGTACAATAGGTACAACACATTAACTAAGGCTTTTTCTAATCAGCCCCTTATCCAATAGCTCTTACATTTGCCTATTCACCTCTTCATTTTCTATAGGTGTCATTCTATATGGTGCCTTATTTTGTAGGCCTACACTCGGTATCAAGTTGATACAATGACTTATGCTTCTAGTTGGAGTTAATCCATTAGGTAAGTCCTTCATTAGAATGTCATTGAATTCATTCATAATTTCTTAGACTTTTGTGGGAACTTCTGCCCCTTTCTCTGCTGTCATAATTTTTGCAACTTGAGGTGGGAAGGCATAACATACCTTCTCCATTCTGGTTTCCCTTAGGAACTATTTTCCACTCACTCGCTAAACTGTATTGGTTTTCTCAACTTCCTCATCCTTATCCTTGTAATGTCACTTACCTAATTTTCCCTAGAAAATTCAAATGCCACAAGTTAGGGTTAGGGTTTTGGAATTACCATTTAGACTATCTTCAAACTGCATAATACTTGTGATCTAATTCTGCAATCATGACATAGGAAGACACATATACAAAATATAGATATACAAATATACCTCTTCAAATATTAGTTTTAGATAAGATTTTCCTTACATTCAAATTCATAAACAATATTCATATAGAAAGATCATCTTTTTATTACTATGTAGTTAACTCAGTTTATTCACTCAACTTAGTCATAGAAGGGGATGATGCTGAGAAGCATGGAAGGGCATAGACTGTCAACAATACCTCCATGCAGGCCCATTAGGGAGGCATGGTAGGGTGTTGCTTAGTTCTCCCTTCACATAGTCCCTAGGGGGGCTTGGCACAATATAGTATGTCAACAAGGCCTCCATGCAGGTCCCTCAAGGAGGCAAGGAAGGGGTGCTGATCAATCCTTCCTCCAAACAGTCCCCTAGGGTGACATGGCAAGGTTCCCTCAATATAGTCCCCTTAGCATTCTTCTAGAACTGGTGAGTCTTATATATATACATGATAGTGATATAAATAAATCAGTCAATAGTCAATGATCTGACTTGTTATATTTATTCAATAATGTTTAGCAATATATCCCTTTGATGTCTTAATAGTCTATATGATTCTATATATATATATATACAACCTTCTGCAGATCTAATGTCTACTCTTTAATTAATAAATATTATTCCTTATGCTTGATTTCTTGTAGATTTGATAAATGACAACTGTTGTATATCATATTAGTTATTCTCTGCTAATGTATTTCTATTGTTGGACGCCCTTCAATGTTTTATCATTCTTCTTTTATATCTTCCTAAAGCATGAGATAGACACATCCTTCCATAGAAGACATCTCCTTTCACTTAGGACATACCCTTTCCATTATGGTCATTGCCTTTCAAGAATAGTTGCTGCCTTTTAAAAATAATTGCTACGTCTTGTAAATCAGATCCCTTCTTTTGATATGAATCATGGCCTTTAAACATACAAGATAATGAGAAGACAACCATATTGTGTGGTTGGCCATATAATAAGGTCAGCCACATTGGAGGTCAGCCCAACTAATAAGTTTTATATTTTGAATTTTGACTTCAAAGAAATGGCACCAAGGGAGATATGGGTCGACCATACTAGGAATAACTTAATTCTTTAATCTTAAATTCTTCTTCTTTATAATGTCCTCAGCGGAACATTATAGTCTACCCTGCCTAAGATTTCTTATCTTCAATCAATTACATACTAAGATGCTCTATCCATCCTTAAAAGTGTGAAGGCAATTTATTGTCCAATATTCTTCTGGTGTATCTACTATTTCCCAATATCTCTCAACAACAAACCTTGAGTTAGTAATGGGTAAGGTCTCTAACTTAAGACAAGTTTTCTCTTATCTCAGTGAGAAAAAAAACCTAGTTTTGCACATAGATATCCTTTGAGTCCAAAAAGGAAAGTGAACTTCTGATATATTATGATGGGACTTAGAAGCATGATACACATCTATGACCTCAAATGAAATGTTCTTTGATATGATCCATGGACTATCATCTATATTTTAACATTCTCATGATGTTCAAGTTTCCTAGAAGGACTTGTTAGCAATGAGGATAATGATATTCTTAGGAGAATTATTTGCCACTAAAGCAACAAGGGAGAATATTGTGATAAGAAGGTCATTGTCCTAGATTCAACCTTACTATCATAAAGTTAATAGGACGGTCAATAGTTAGAAGATTGTTATAGAAATTATCCTATCACCTCTTAAGTCCTGTTATATCACTCAAGGGATACGAGTTCCACATTAGTTTATAGGTAGACATAACATTATTAATTAACTATGTGTCAAATAGAGTTTTATTAAATTGGTTCTAAAGTTAGACCGAGTGTTGTCAAGTCTATGAGTGGAGGAGATATTCACTACTCATTGCTGCAAATTATCTATCATTTTCAGATTTGACCTATCCAAAACCAAAACCATACAAGTTTAAATAGACATTGTTTTTGTTTTGCATGAATTTTAGTATAAATGTTAAACATAAGTTGCTTAGACTTGGTAATCATGGGTTAAAGATTTCTTAAAGTCACAAAGTTCTTTTGACTCAAAACCCTTGTACTACTGGCTACCAAATGCCAATGATTTAGCCTAATTAGAAAGAAAAATTTCCAACTGTAAAATACATAATTGAAAGGTTGTATCATGATAGTATATGTGTTTCTAGCAAACTTTTTAAAAACCAAGCATCCCTTATTTTGTGTCATACTAAACATGGTTGCCAACATTAGAGGTTACCATTTTTAAATTATCGCTTGGTCTAGCACAGTCGATACCATTGTCAACATCATCTTTTCATATTTCAGGCATAACATTGTTGCCATTTTTTACCACAACTCAAAATTAGCTGAGCTATTGTGACAAGTTCATTTTTTGAGTGAGGGTTAATGTTCTTCTGTTATGAATTATTTGCATAGTTTATTGTGTTTCAGTGTTAAATGCAATTCAGTTGTTCAAAAGAGGAAAATATTTTCATATCATTCATTGCATTACAAAACATTCACATAAGACATCAGCATTTCATTCACCACAATGATTATTCATTTACAAGTTGAAATAGATAAAAGGATAAACATTGCATTGAAAGAAATAATGATATATCAAATGTCCAACACAAGCCATGGGTATAGCTAAACAAATGCAAGTATAAAGAAAATGCTATGCATCTAAGGATAAGAAGGAGAATATCATAGCCATCATTGCCATGAAGGTCTTTAATCTTCGAAGTTGTCTGCTGCCCTGCTCCTGATCTCTAATGAGAACCTAGAAAAGTTGGAAAAGGTATACAAAGAGCTAATGGGGAAAGGAGGAGAGGGGGAAATGACATAAAATGATGACGGGAATGGAGATTGAAGGCTTGGAATGCTGGTAGGGTGAGGTACGAAGGGATCTCTCTAAATAATTCAAAAAAGTAATTTTATATCCATGAAATAACATAAAAAGAAAATGCTTACCTAGCTTGAGACCATGGAAATCAACTGCATAGCTTCGGTAAATGAGTTACAATAATATATAGGAGCAAGTTAAAAAATATTGGACACCTTGGGCTCAAATCTAGCTTTGTCTAGGAATTTTTAAAATAATGTTGCTAATCTAAGATTTCACTTTTTCTATATTCAAATGAGGCAAAGTTGGCTAAAATTTATTATAGACTTGGTTTGATATTTTTGGGGATGGGAACTCGATAGGTGGAAAGTCCTAGTAGTTAATTATCTTGGATGTGAATCTTTTTGAATGAGGATATAAAGACAAGGCATCTGACCTATTAGGTGGTCAACTATGGGTGGTGTCTATGAATATGCTCAGATCTTATTAAGATATGACAATGCAAAGTTGACGACTCTTAGTAGTTTACAATTGTTCATTGGATAAGCATGTTAGTGGTTTGCAAGACTTCACTCATGGAGGATTTGACCATGTAAACAAATTTATACCATGTTATGAAGTTGATAAAAACTTATACCATGTTATATGAATTCCTTTATAGAAAGTTTGTCTTAATAGAAATATTGAAACATTTTTTTAAAGGATGCGACTAGATATGGTGAGTCTCTCTATAGAAAGATGTGACACCAATCGACCATGTTAATATTATTTACATTACATATAATGTATTTACATAACTTTGATCATTTGAAATCATTTCATAAATAATAGGATATTAAAAGGAAACCATTTCATATCAAAAAGAAACTTTCATTATGAGGTGTCACCATTTCAAATTAACAACCAACTCTAAGAAGAAGCTTTCTTCTTTTTTAATGTATCCATAGGAATAAGTGTTGGGATAAGGTGCCATTAACCTTGTAAATCCCAACATTGTATTTATTCCATTTTCTTATTTGTAATTTGTAATTACCCATAAGGGAATGAGTTAGTTTCACTGACAGTAGTAATTATTTATTACAGGGCAGGTTGTTGTAGAGTTACATTTACGGAATATTGCATCATGGTAAAGGTAAATAGGTTATTTGGGAAAATCTAGGTGCCACCTCTTGGAATATGCTATTTTAGGCATGTGTCATACATTGTCAGAGAATCTATGACAATGACAAGTTGTCATAAGATTCTATGACAGTTATGACAACAATAATGATAGTGTAAGAGTTATTTTTAGCCCGAGACGCACATGCATGCAACATGCATTATGACAAGTGTAAGAGGTGTGTAAGAGGGCATTAATATCTTGATTGCATGTAAGATTCCTTGGTTGGTGTTGGGATTCCCAACTTGGATGCCCATTTTGGGTTTCTTCACTATTTAGTGATGCATTTGTAAAGTGTTGTCAAGTTTTTGTAGTTTCATACTTGCACAGGTGCTGCCGAAATGCTGTCAAGTTGAAGATTGAAGGGAAGATTTATGTAGTTGATGTATTATACACTCTTTTGTAGATTAATACAAACTTGGGCCTTTTTCTTATGTGGAGTTTCTTACCTAAAAGGGTTTTCTCCATGTTAAACACTATGTTGTGTGATCAATTTTCAAATTTGTTTCTTCTGTGTTGCATAGTTTTATTTTTGTGACATTCTGCACATTAAATATTACCCTATTAAAAGATCATTACACATATTGTAATAAGATTTCCATTGAATAGTTTTTGCATTTAGTTTCAAACATTTGGTAGCAGGGCCTAGCTAGCTTTGACTCTTGGGTGGTAGTGTGAATGTTGTTAGTTGTAGTGGGAGATTTGGTTGTTTATGTTTGTAGATCTTGAGTTGATATTATGGCTGCATCTACTACTATACCAACCTCTCATTTGGACATTGAAAAGTTCAACAGAATAGTGTATGAGTTTTGGAAGTTGAAAATGGATGATTTGCTGGAAGAAAGAAACTAGTGCTTGGATGTTGTGGTAGAGAGGAAACCTGATGATGTCTCTCAAGATGAGTGGGATAGATTGGATAACAAGGCACGAGGTACAATCCAATTGTGTCTTGCAGATTTCATCTTGTTGAATGTCATGAAGGAAGAGACTACACATACCCTATGGAAGCATTTAAGTGAAATCTATCAAGCCAATCTAAGTATGTAAACAAGCTTTACTTGAAGAGTAAACTCTTTTCTATGAAAATGAAAGACGGTGAATTGGTTGCAGAGCATTTAAATTCATTTAATTTATTGTTGAGTTGGTTAGCATCTGTAGATGTTGAAGTTACTGAGGAAGATAAATGTATCTTACTTCTTTGTTCTCTAGCCGAGTCTTGGGATAATGTTATCCTTGCTATCACTGCTAACCTTGCACATCCGAAGTTGGATGCTATTGTTGCAGTTTTGCTAGTATAGGAATTAAGCTAGTATAAGTACTTAGAAAATGATATCACTTTATATCTTTTAAATAAATGCATTTAAGATATGTAAATTAATTTTAATTACATAATTATACTAAATATTTATATTTAAATAAAATTTAATTTTATTATTTAATATATAAATATATATAATATATATAAACATTAAAACAATATCTTTAGATTTTATTTTTTAAAATAGAATATAATGTGAAAATATATATTTTAAATATTAAATACTTTATATAAAATAAATTAATGTTTATTTGAATAGAATATAATGTTATGTATGTATGTATGTATGTATGTATGGATGTATGTATGGAAACACTCTAAAGCAAGTAGGGTGGGAGAAAGGTTTTGGAAACACAATGGCTCTTGACCAAAATAGGTTTTGGTTTTTCAAATGTGACTAGTGTGAGAGGTGGAAAACTTAGTCTAAAGCACTTCTAATGGAGGTATGATTGGTTTGGAGCTAAGAGTTTCAAAAGGTGGTGAAATGAAGCTTGTACTCAAAAGGGTGGATGGAAAACATGTCTAAATGGAAAAACAACACTATGGTGGAAAAGGAGGAATACTAGAGGAGGGTTTGGAGGATAAATATTCCAAAGAAATAAGGGTGGTGATGGAGGGTTTAAAGGGAAAGACTTAGAAATGGTTCAATACTATGGAAACGGTATGCAAAGAGATAATGGGGAAAGGAGGAGAGGGAGAAATGACATAAAATGATGAGGGGATTGGAGATTGAAGGATTGGAATCCTAGTAGGGCAAGGTAGGAAGAGATATATCTAAATACTTCAAAAAAATAATTTTATATCCATGAAATACCATAAAAAGAAAATGATTGCCTAGCTTGAAGCCATGGAAATCAACTACCTAGATTTGGTAAATGAGTTACAATAATGTATAGGAGCAAGTTAAAAAATATTGGACACCTTGGGCTCAAATCTAGCTTTGTCTAGGAATTTTTGAAATAATGTTGCATTGTCATACATGAGAAGAAATAAAAAACTTTAATGCTAATCTAAAATTTCACTTTTTCTATGTTAAAATGAGGAAAAGGTGGCTAAAATTTATTATAGACTTGCTCTGAGATTTTGGGGATGATAACTTGATAGGTGGGAAGTCATAGTAGTTAATTATCTTTGATGTGAAGCTTTTGGAAAGAGGATAAAAAGACAAGGTGTCTAACCTATTGGGTGGTGAACAATGGGTGGTGTTTGTGAATAAAAATTAAGCTCAATTTCCAACGGCACCCTAAGCTGAAATGGGACATCTAGTGGTAGGTGTACACATTGATTATTTGATCCTTTAGACATTTTTTAGGAATGGGAAAGGTTGGGATTACACATAGGAAGGACTAGGCTCAACAACTTAAGGCTTAACAAGGGGTAAATGGGTCAAAACAATATGAAAAGTAGATGAAGGCTTGGGACATAGGATGGAGGAAAACATTAAATGTAAACCATCACTTAGGAAGGCTAAAAAAGCTTAGGGTATGACATTAGAAAGGAGAATAAACATGGCTATGGATGACAAAAAGGGTCAATACATCACAAAAAGAACACACATGGGCTACATGCTAAAATGGGAGAAAAATACTATAAGGGTATGCAAATCTCATTATTATAAGTTACAATCATGGAAATAAGTATGGTAAGTAGGTAATGATGATGATCTTATTGGAGCCACATGGTTGGAAGGAGAAGAGTTGAGTGATTGCATGGTAAAATAGTTGTAGGTTGGTTATTGCTATTCTAATGCCATTTTGGTCTTCTACCATAGTAGAGAGAGTAGAGATTGGTGGTTACATGGACATTTGATTGCTTGGAAGGCAATCCTCCATTATCCCAATATAATTAAGTATTTTCATAGGAATAAAGAGGTAGAAGGGAGAAGTTATAGAGTTTGGGGCTTAGTTCATTTGGTTAACCAATCAAAAATGGGAGCTAGGTCATTGTAGGTGTAGGACTAGTGGGTAGAGAAAGCGTAGATTAGTTGAGGACCCATAGAGAGCTATGTGTGTCTTGGAGAAGTGATAGTCCTCCAAGGCCATTAAAGATTCCTTGGTTAGTTGTTTAGTTAATATATAGTGGCATTAAGGGGAAGACATACACAAAAACTAAATAGAGCCAAAATATATATTTTTAAATTATAAAGTGTTTTTAAAAATTTAAAATATGTAACTAATGCACTTTTATTAAATGAATGCACATAAAAATTAAATTTAAAATTGTTATGGAGTAAAAAGTCACCTCATGCCTTTTTACCTCCTAGTTTAGCTCCTAGTTCCCTATGTTTACATAGTGCAAATTAAATACAAATCCCAGAGCAATTTCCCCCAAAACCCATGCCAAATGGGACTTAGGGGCCTCTTCTAATCCTTAATGAAGACCAAATTAGGGTGTTTGGACTTGAGCACCCATGCCCAATTCTAGCCTAATTTGCCAAGATAAGAACAAATGCATGCCAACTTGGGCCCTCTCAAAAGGTTTCCCTCTATCGGCCTCTTCAATTTAAATTACAAATGTTAGCGCGAAAGCATATATAAGTGAGTTTATCACTTCATTTTACACCTAGATGTATAATGTGAACTTGTAATGTTGGACAAAAGAGATTTCAAGGCCTTCATTGTGTTTGACAGTAGAATTATGTTATTATTGTGTTTTTTTGTTGCAGATTTCGCTTCATTAATCAATCTCCTCATGATTTGAAGATCTTCATCTCCATGAGGGATTCACCTCTAAGGTGACATCAATTTATGTTTCAATCATTTCATTTCATCATTAGATTTAGCCTCTTCCCTCCTTGGGCACACACTCTATCTAACAATCATGTTGGAAGACTTGAATGTCCTTCTGGGGCTTGACCGAGACAAGCTCCTAAAACCACAACCCCCAACCCCCTTTCTTTGTGATTACAGGTTACAAGTGTGGGAGTTGGAAAAGTGCAGGTGTAAAGAAGCAGTTTGAAGGATAAGGATTCTAGATTTGGAAGAAATTTTCTTAAATTCCTCCCTCTTGAACTAGGGTGCCCGCATTGTCATCCTCTCAATAGGCTTGGACCCAAACTTAGGACCTGGATACAGTCTGACAGATCTTTGTATTCTGAATCTACATAAATTCTATCCTATTGGACATGGGTGCCCACACGGTAGTCTGCAAAGTTTCCATTTTTGAATACTTAACTTCTGGTATGTTTCAGATCCTCCTTAAGTATCTTCCTGTATGGTATCCTATAACATGTTATCTGTTTGTACCTAGTTGCACTATAATTAGGGTTTGAGGCATATTCAAACTAGGGTTTGACAAATCTCTTGATCTAATCTATTATTTCCATATCATTCCTAAGCACATAAACATGTACCTGAGTCCTCATTCATCTGTAGTGACTTGGCTCAATTTTTTTGGTGAACCTAGAATAGTGAGAATTTTGTATCTTTTTGAGTGTTGTAATCATTCCTTGCATTCATTCATATCATATTTATCATCTTGCATTAGAAAATCTTACATACATTTGAAAAAAAATGAAAAAACAAGCATTTTAGGCTTGTATTAAGGCATAGTTTTAAATAATTTATATTACATATGATAAATAGATTTAATGTTTTGACATTTGCATCAGATCTGATCCTTATTACAGTAATTGATCATTTCTTCATATCAAATATTTCATTTTAAAAGTTTCATTTGCTAGGATTTTACTTAAAAAGTTGTATTTTCATATAACCTAACGATTCTAAAAACTAGGGTTTGTAGTCAAATTGTCATTTTCAGATTTTTCTACTCCTTTTCAACATTCATTAAGATTTGATTTTTAAGTGTAATGTTGGATCATATTTCATACTTTTGCTTCCTAGCTTTGAAACTTCCACCTTTTACAATTACACATTATGTATTTCAACACTAAGAGTCTTAGACACTTTCTTCAAACTTCTTTAAGAAAACCTTTAAATCATTCATCTTTCCTTGTTGTGTAGCACTATTTCCATCTTAATTACTTGGTTTTCTATGAAATTTATGTATTTTTCTCTTTCAAAACCCAATTTCCTCAAACAAGTGCTTTGGTGTGAAACAGTCTCACATACATGGCTTCTCATCACAACAACAATGCTATGGTATGTCCTATATTTTATAGGAAGAGGAAGACTCCTAAACCTAAATTAATCTTTACACAACATTATAGAACAATTTGAAGCATTGAGGGACCTCTTTACATCACCATACAGATAATGAGGTACCCTATAAGAGGAGCCCTTATTGATCCTAACTGTATAGCTAATGTGGCTATTGAAGATTTCCTCTATGCACATGATTTGATGCAAGAATATTATGAGCCCACACACATGATGATTAGAACACATACTAGACCTTTCATCATGACCTTAGAGAAGATTACCTTATTTATCAAAGTAGCTGATAAAGCCTTGGAACAATCATTCAACATCATTCCTACATCTAACCTATTTCATGTGAAATTAAGCCATCCATGGCTCAAGTCCATAAAAGTGGTCCCCTCTACAATTCATAAATGTCTAAAATTTTTTCACTATGATAGAGTTCATACTATCCACCATAGTAGATGGTAGCCTCTGGTTACTCAGAGAAACTTCAATCTCGATTACTTTTGGCCGTAACCTACTGAGCCTCCTCAACCATGATAAGATCAAATCTTCTTGGGATACTAATGATATAAATCAAAGTTGATATCAAAATTGGCTAGACCTCTTATAGAAAAAATAATAAGTAAAGAGCAACCTGCATTGAAACAACCCCATAGACCGAGAGGTAAGGGAGTCTTTATCAAGGTTCCTTTGCTGTCATCCTTACAAGGATAGGGAGATACCCATAAAGAATAAAACATTTCATTAAAAAAGGTTAATTTATCAAAAGATTCCTCCTCTGAGATGTCAAAGACTGTTGAAAATCATGAGAATACTTCTGAAAACATCACCAATAAAACACTAAGGAATAGGCAAGCAAGAGAAAGAAGGAGGAGACAAGCCTTAGCTCGACAAGCAACACCTCAATAAGAGAACATTCCACCACCAGACATTGAATCCACTAAAGAAGAGCTAAAGGTTGACGAGTTAAAGGATGATGATTTAAGTTGGTCAATCTTACCTTATGTACTCATTTCCTCTCGCATTCGAGATTGGGAGGAAGATGATTTTATTGATGACAACCACTTGTTCAGTTGTGTAAACAAGTAAGTATTTCAAACCCTTGTTAGCCACCTTTGTTGTAGCATACCTTTTATCACTTATGTGGCCTCCTCTTATGTTTTGTGTTCCTCTGTGTTGTGTTATATGTTGTTTAGGTCTCTTTTGATGACCCTTGACACTCTTGTAAAGTCAAGGATACAAGGAGACCACCTCTGTTGTGACCATTCTTCTATTTGTGTCTCCATTATTCTATTCTTCTCTCCTCTATTTTATTGTTGTGTGTT
Source organism: Cunninghamia lanceolata (assembly GCA_027924645.1). Taxonomy (NCBI): domain Eukaryota; kingdom Viridiplantae; phylum Streptophyta; class Pinopsida; order Cupressales; family Cupressaceae; genus Cunninghamia; species Cunninghamia lanceolata. Next base: position 1,591,679 of record BSBN01001237.1, on the reverse strand, counting down.
GTGCCTTAGGGGCATAGCATTGCGGAAGATGTCTTGGGGGCATCCTCGTACGTGGCGTTCCTAAGGAACTTGGTTCTCCACTCTAATTTTTATTGTTTACATTCTTCAATGATTCTAGCTATTCAGTGGATGATGAAAACAAATAAATACTGATAAGGATCATGTGTCCCTTTAGCAAATTACCAAAAATGGACCAAGTCTATATATGAAGATGGGGTTGATATATATCTGACACTTGACTAGTAAAATCACTCCATGTGATGTGTCATTTCATAAAAAACCTTTGCAATACTCTCAATCTACTTCAACACACTTTGGATGGTTTTGTATCTCACCTTGTTGTTATGCTCAGTTCTGAGATATCTGTAGTATATCCCAACGGCTATACTTGGTTCTAAAGCTACAAGTGTAGCCTTGGTCTTTGATATGATCTAATATATGATTTATCCATAGCTTTCATGATTTGATTTGGTTGTTATCTTAGAGTAATATGTTTTATCCCAAGTTTATATCTTGTTGATTATCTTAGCAAATAATATCAATGTGTTTGTGGGAACATTCGGCGAAAGTGACACATGTCACCTTTGGGGGCATGGGCTTTGTAAAAGCTCTTGTTCCCTTGTGTGTTTTCAATCTACCTTAATGTGCTTGATACTAGCAAGCGAGATCAACCACATTAAGGTGGGGGCATATATAATGGTATCTGTCTGATTACTTTTACACTAACAAAGCGTGTTTGAAAGCCCTCATCGTGAGGTAGGATGGTGTATCTCTTGTGCTAGTGCACATCCTTTTATACAAAGTCCTCTATGGAGGCAAGGTGGGTCTTGAGTTATTCACCCTTAAGAATGTCTTTGGTGGTTGTGGTAGCATAGCTCAACTATTAGGTGTGTCTGAAATGTGTTTTAGATAGTGGACTAGTGATGAACTCCTTCCTATTGCTTGTGTTTGTCATGTATAAGACATATAGTGTATCTATGGTATCCTATGTAGCACTCATGTATTCTGTATGTCTTCCTTGTGTGTCTTTTGTGTCTTCCCCCAAGTGTGGTCTAAAGGTGCACAGTGATGAGCTCCCTCCACACTTGGGTTTTTGTTTAGCATGTCTCCCCTGATGTGGTCTAAAGGCATGTAGCGATGAGCTCCCTCCATATTTTGGGTTTTTGTTTTGCATGTTCTTGGTCATCTAAAGGCGTGTAGCAATGCGCTCCCTCTGCCCCCTAGTTTAAGATTTACTTTACTTGTTAAATCAATGTATACATTATATATTGTGTGACTGCTCTCATGTCTTCTTCATGTATTGCATGCCTCCATTGTATTCTTTGTGTTTTGAATGCTTCTTATTACTATTTTCTTTGTGTCTTGCATGTCTTTCATGTGTTGTCTAGCACCTACCTGAGATTAGGGGCTAGAAATAGTCCTCCAACATATGGGTATGCATTAGCTCTATGTGCTTAGCATGTTTGATGTGTTTTATGTGCTTCGACTATTCATTAATACATATATTGAATCGTAAGATCATACATACATTAAAGTAGGGGCTAGTAACAAGTGACCTCATGCCTTTTTACCTCCTAGTTTAGCTGCTAGGTCCCCATGTTTACATTATGCAAATTAAATACTAATCCTGGAGCAATTTCCCCCAAAACCCATGCCAAATGGGACTTAGGGGCTTGTTATAATTCTTAATCAAGACAAAATTAGGGCCTTGGGACTTGGGCACCCATGCCCAAGTCTAGCCTAATTCACAGGGATATAAACAAATGCATGTTGGCTTAGGCCCTCTCAAAAGGTTTCCCTCTGTCGGCCTCTTCAATTTAAATTATGAATGTTAGTGGGAAAGCATATATAAGTGAGTTTATGACTTCATTTTATAGTTAGATGGATAATGTAAACTTGTGATATTAGAGCAAAGAGATTTCAAGGCCTTCATTGAGTTTCAAAGTAGAATTGTGTTGTTATTATGTTTGTTTGTTACAAATTTGGCTTCATCGATCAATCTCCTCATGATTTGAAGGATCTTCATCTCTATGAGGGATTCAACTCTAAGGTGACATCAATTTATGTTTCAATCATTTCATTTCATCAATGGATTTGGCCTCTTCCCTCCTTGGGCATGCACTCTATCTAACAACAGTGTTGGAAGACTTGAATGTCCTTCCAGAGCTTGACCAAGGAAAGCTCCTAAACACAACCCTCGACCCCCTTTCTTTTTGATTGTAGGTTACAGGTGTGGGAGATGGAAAAGTGTAAGTGTAGAGAAGTAGTTTGAAGGATAAGGATTCTAGATCTGGATGAAATTTGCTGATATTCCTCCCTCCTGGACTAGGTTTCCCGCACCATCATCCTCCCGAGCTGAAATTAGGACCTGGATATAGTCTGACACATCTCTCAGTTCTAAATCTATAGAAATTCTACCCTATTAAATGTGGGTGCCCTCAATGTATTCTACAAATTCTCTATTTCTAAAAACTTAACTTCTAGTGTGATACTAATCCTCCTTAAGTATCTTCCTATATGGTTTCCTATAACATTTTATCTATTTGTCCCTGATTTCACTATAATTAGTGTTTGAGGCATATTTGAACTAGGGTTTGACAAATTTCTCAATCTATTCTATTCTTTCTATATCATACCTGAGCACATAAACCTGTAATTGAGTTCTCATTGATCTGTAGTGTCTTGGCTTAGTTTTTATCGTCAAATGTTATTGTGAAAGGAGGGTTTGATTTGATATACTTAAACACCATTCATCCCTTTTCTACATTTTCACACATAACAAAAATATATAATTGACATAGATTTACTAACATACCTATCTTTAGAATAATCTATCTAAAACTAAAGAGTCTTAAACTGATATTTGTGCATTATATTTTATAGATTCTACTATACAATCATTAATTTTCTTTTCTTTTCTGCATAATGAAATTTAATTTATTTCTTTTTCACTCACTGATGTACACCATTGTTATATCCATGGTACAACTAAAGTTCATGAAAAATGAAACATGGTAATCAGTACCCAAAAATACTAAAATGGCTACTTTATCTACTCCTAATAATCTCCCTTCTCTAGCCCAATTAATCTCCCACCCTGATCTCTCCTGTTTTTGCTTCCATATCATCCATTACTGAGTCATTTCTCCAAAGCTTCAACAAGACTCCTAAAATAATTTCTAGTGAAATTTGTAAGATCAATAAGATTTATATGAAATCAAGAAAATATTGGTAAGACTTTTTATGAGAAATAAAACCTTTCAATTCCATGAATACTCATGAAGTCATTTGATAGAAGATTTTGCATAAGCCTGCAAGTGTTCAAAGAGATTCTTGTTAGCTCTATCCTTAGCATGCTCAATCTCTGCAAGATATATCCATAAGCATATTTTTACTTCAAAACTCTTATATATTCAACAATCTACAACCATGCATCTATTATGGATTGGAGTTCAAGATTAGATTGATAGTGTGAGATGCTTAACTTCTAAAACCCAAAATTCTGAATAGTTTTCATGTCCAACAAAGCCTTTGTTTTGGAAGATTCATTGGTTGCCCAATGCTCATAATAATGGATATACATTTCCAAGGCTTTTTTGAAGGCCTCTCTATTTTGGTTTTCCTTTCTTTTTAGTTCTCCATCTTTATCATCATAATACTTGTTGTAGTCATAATTAGAGGCATGATCAGACCAGTTTCAAAGGAACAACTAGAAAAACTCAAAGCAACATAGAGACACACAAATTATATGCATGCAACCATCATTTTTTTCAATGGCAGAATTACACATGGGACAATTTTTTTGTTAACAAGTTTCCAATTTTCTATGTGTTCCTTATCATTGTTGTTCAATATCCAGGTGTTTACAATTTCACAATCTACTGGATGATGAACTTCCTCTGAACAGTTCCAAACAAACTCATACCAACATTTACAAGTAACCTCATAGGACCTTGACCCACTTTCATAATTAACCACTTCTACAGCATTCTCAAAACCAAGTTCTACGCACCATTTGATTTCTTTGTTCCTTTCAACATAAAATCTAACAAGGTATTATCTATAGATTTTTAGATAATGTTCCTCACAATAAATCAATAAATAAAGCACCATTTTTTTTAGCAACAACACATTTACAAGATGGTTGAAGACATTTTAGTCTCAGACATCCTACTCTAGTTTGATGTTTTAGGAATGAGAAAGGTTGAGTTTACACATAGGAAGGACAAGGCTCAACAAATTAAGGTTTAACAAAGGGTAAATGGGTCAAAACAATACGAAAACTAAATGAAGTCTTAGGACATAGAATGTAGACAAAAATTAAATGAAAAACATCACTTAGATAGGCTAAAGAAGATTAGGGTATGACATTAGAAAGGAGTATAAACGTGGCTATGGATGACAAAAAAAGGTCAATACATCACAGAAAGCATACACATGGGCTAGGGGCTAAAATGGATGAAAAATGCTATAAGGTATGCAAATCACATTATTATAGGTTACAATTATGGAAATAGGTATGCATGGTAGGTAGGTAATGATGATGATCTTATTGGAGCCACATGGTTGGAAGGCAAAGAGTTGGGTGATTGGATGGTAAAATAGTTGTATAATGGATATTGCTATTCTAAGGCCATTTTGGTCTTCTACCATAGTAGAGAGAGTAGAGAGTGGTGGTTACATGGACATTCTATTGCTTGGAAGGTAATCCTCCATTCTCCCAAGATAATTAAGTATTTTCGTAGGAATAAAGAGATAGAAGGGAGGAGTTATAATGTTTGGGGCTTGGTTCATCTAGTTAACCAATCAAAAGGGGGAGCTAGGTCATTGTAGGTGTAAGACTAGTTTTCATGATAGCTCAAGAGAACCATATCCACTAGATGAAGGGTAAAGAAAGCATAGATTAGTTAAGGAGCCACAGAGAGCTATGTGTGTCCTAGGGAAGTGATAGTCCTTGAAGGCCATCAAAGATTCATTGGTTAGTTTTTTAGTTAATATATAGTGGCATTAAGGAAATGATGTACATAAAAACTAAATAGAGCTGACATATATTTTTTAAAATTATAAAGTGTTTTTAAAAATTTAAAATATATAACTAACATACTTTTATTAAATGAATGCACATAAAAATTAAGTTTAAAATATATAATTGACATAGATTTACTAACATACCTATCTTTAGAATAATCTATCTAAAATTAAACTCTCTTAAATTTTACTCATTGATGTATACAAATTGTTATATCCATGGTACAACTAAAATTCATGAAAAATGAAACATGGTAATGAATGCCCAAAAATAATAAAATGGCTACTTTCTCTACTCCAAATAATCTCCCTTCTCTACCCCAAATAATCTCCCACCATGATCTCTCCTTTCACTACCTCCATATCATCCATTATCGAGTCATTTCTCCAAATCTTCAACAAGATTCTTAAAATAATTGTCAATGACATTTGTAATATCAATAAGATTTATATGAAAATCAAGTAAATCTTGTTGATACTTTTCACAAGAAATAAAGCCTTTCAATTCTATGCACACTCATAAAGTCATTTTAAAGAAGATTCTACATAAGCCTGCAAGTGTTCAAAGAGATTCATGTTAGCTCTATCCTAAGCATGCTCACTCTTTGCAACATAATATTGATAAGCATATGTTTACTTCAAAACTCTTTTGCATTCAACATTCTGTAGCCATGCATCTATTATAGATTGGAGTTCAAGATCAAATTGACAGTGTGAGATGCTTAACTTCTGAAACCCAAAATTCTGAATAGTTTGCATATCCAACAAAGTCTTTGTTCTCGAAGATTCATTGGCTTCCCAACACTCATAATAATGGATATACATTCCAAGGCTTTTTTGAAGGCCTCTCTAGTTTAGTTTTCCTTTCTTTGTAGTTCTCCATCTTTATCATCATAATACTTATTGCAGTCATAATTATAGGCATGATCAGACCAATTTCCAAGGCGCAACCAGAAAAACACAAATCAACATGGAGACACACAAATCATATGCATGAAGCCATCATTTTTATCAATGACATAATTTCACTTGGGGCAAGTCTTTATGTTAACAAGATTCCAATTTATCTTTGTTCCTTGTCATTGTTCTTCAATATCAAGTTGTTTACAATTTCACAATCTACTGGATGATGAACTTCCTTTGAATAGTTCCAAAAAAACTCATATCAACACTTACAAGTAACCTTATAGGACCTTGACCCACTTTCATAATTAACCACTTCTACATGATACTCACAACCAAGTGCTGGACACCATTTGATTTCTTTTGTCCTTTCAACATAAGATGTAACAAGGTATTGTATGTACCTTTTTACATAATGTTCATCACAATAAATCAATGAACAAAGCACATTTTTTTACCAATAACACATTTACAAGATGGTTCAAGATAATTTAGTCTTAGACATCCTACTCTAGCTTGATCCATTCATGGTTGGATCAAGCATAGTCAACACCCATTACCAAAATAATGCCCACAAGTGCCTTCTCTCATTCCACTAATGCACTATCACCACAAACACCACTGTCCCTCTCTAAATTTCAATCAACCTTTGAAACCCTAGTTTCTAATAGCCCTAAATCTCTTCTTATGTCCTCTTCCTTCACAAGACACTCATCAATCATCATCTAAAAACTCCATCTGAAGAAGAAGATGATTGATATTTGAGGAAATTGATGAGTGGCTTGTGAAGGAGGACATAAGAAGAGAGTAATGGTTATTAGAAACTAGTGTTTCAAAGGTTGATCCAAATTCAAAGAGGGAATGTGGTGTTTGTGGTGATAGTTACTGCATTAGTGGAGGAACATTATCTAAAAAGTACAGACAATACCTTGTTAGATCATTTGTTAAAAGCAACAAAGAAATTAAATTGTGTCCAACACCTGTGCTGTATAAGTGGTTAATTATAAAAGTGGGCCAGGGTCCTATGAGGTTACTTGTAAATGCTGGTATGAGTTTTTCTAGAACTATTTATGTCATGCCCACATTTCCCATGCGGTCACGGCACGCATCACATGTGTCATGTCCACATTTGACATATAGTCATGACATGAAATATAAAAAATTTTCCCTCGCTTCCCTAGAAACCCCCTCGCATGCATAAGCGTGTTCAATGGCATACGCTTAAGGCATAGACAAAATAGTTATCAGCAGGGTAATACGCACACATATGCATACCCAACACAAGAAGACCAACAAGGGGGTCATCGCGACATGGTTAACATCACTACAAGGGTTGAACTTACTAACTTTGTAAACCCTAAATTATGGGAAAATCTGGCAGCATAACGCCTCACGGGCGTGAGTGGGATTTATTACACTAACACTAATCTTGATCACGGGGTTTCCTGATAGGGTTAACAAATCCCTTGCAACTCCCTAATTACAATGAAATAACAGTTGATCACATTAATGGAACATTTTTCAATAAAGCCCGATCATCTCATCTCCTTCATGTTTTCTGAAATTTAATATTAATTTCTCCTCCTTCCTATTTTAGCATTTTCAACAAAGCCTGCACATTTGTTCTCCTTCCTGTTTCTCTGAAATTTAATTTTGATTATAATTCTTTATGTTTATCCTTCTTTTCTTCATGTTTTCTAACAATCAGAGTTATCACTACATCCTTTACATTACTCCTAATTTCTTGGTAGATCAAATCACTTAAACAAGGTTTACTAACTTCACTTGATGAAGTTTCCTAGGTTTCTGCTCTAGGTTTAATTCAACGTTTGAATTAATTTTGATAATTAATTTGCCCCTAATAAGGGTTAATAGAGAGTTAACTCTTACTTAGTTCTCTTAGCCTAATTCGGTAATGCCACGCATTTTCTCCTCTTTGTTTTCACTTTTAACTTTCTTTCTCTTTGTCTCTCTTTTTTCTCAATTGGACGTTTTCTTAGTTTACAGGTCAAAGTTACACTGGCCACATATGAAATTCATATGATGGCTTGATTGCTTTTATAAAGATACACATATCTATATAAATGCACATAAGCATATATAATATATATATATGCTTATTTGTGTTTATATCTCTAAGTTCTCTTTTAATAAAAAAATAGGTATATTTTTCTTTTTGTTTTCTTGGTATTTTAATTGTGATAATTATTTAAACTTCCGAAATACATTTTCTTTTAAATAAAATTAATATATATAATATTATTTTTAATTTTTAGATATATTTTTCTTTTGTCAATAATAATTCCTTGTTATATTTTTCTTTCTTTCTTTAAAAAAAAACATGGCCTCCCTTTTTAAATTTATAACAAATAATTAGTGTGTATATATATATATATATATTATCATATTAAAATATTAGGTTTTCTTTTATAAAACCTAAGCTATTTGTTTCATGTCATACATTAATTTGATCTTCAAAAAAAAGAAACCTAACATATTTTTTTTTGTTGGGCTCGAGCAGGAACAATGGAGGCAATGTAACGATCCCCGTGTTTGCTATCAAATGGTCATTCCTATGCTTGATGTACATACCACTACTTATATATTGGCTAGTGTAGTTACATTACCTCTATCCAATTGCTACACTTTTGACTATAGTGGTTACATTTATGAAATTACCAAGACTTACATCTCCATGCTTGAGTGGAACACCAATAATCTTTGCAACCATTTATAGTACTACCCCTCAAACTATCCATTAAGAAAAATATCTGATTCGTGGCAGAGGACGTGGCTAGGAATGTTTAATGAGGAAGAAAAATATCTTTTGGAGTGGTTGGGAATGTTCAATGTGGCAGAAAATATCTGGGGAGATAGGAACTTCTACGCAGCGAATATAGATCCCAAAACAAAAACAAAAAAAGATATATATATGTAGGAAAAAAAAAAGTTGGGGGGGTTGGTCAAAGGCAGTGAGGAAAATATATTTGCAAGGGTAGAATGAATCCATGGTAGGGTGGAGCACTTAGATGACAAGATCAATTCCTGGTTGTAGGTACGAATGGTATGGCTGGGTGAGAGCAACTGTAGGAAAGATAATAGAGGTGGATGAAAGATTGATGGCATCCCTTTTGATAGCAATTAATATTCCATGAATGAACCAGAGAGGGGGGGTACACTAGAGGGCGATGAGGATACTAGCTAAGGTTGTGGAGGTTTGGCATATGGGGGGAATCAAGGGAAGGCAGAGAAAATACCTTAGAGGAGAGCGACCCATAGGTTAGGGGATTTTTTTTGAAAACCGACACAGCTGTTTAGGGAGGGCCGTTCTTCTTGGGGAGAGTCATTTTTCTTCTAGAAAGGGAGGTTGAAAATATAGGAGGCCATGAAGGCAACACTGGAGGAAGAATACGACCCAGGTTAGCATATCAGTTGCAAGATTTGAGGTGCGCTTGGTATGGAGAGGTATTTGCCTTAGACCTTTGTTTTCTAGCATAAAAACTAAAACTGTTTGTTGCAATTTCTTTACCCACAAAAAAAAAATTGAAACACCATTACTACCTTAACAAAAAAATAAACTATGTTTGCTATAATTTCATTAAGCATAGAGAAAACTAAACCCCCTTTACTGCTTTTTCTTTGGGCATTTTGTCAAATAGTTCACGTGCCCTCTATATGCTTCCATTTTGGCATAGGCAGGGAGAACGCTGGCAGAGGTTGTGGAATTTGGATTTACAGCTGACAATTGCATTTGATTGAAAGATTTTAATGCCTTATCAACAAATCCAGTTTTTGCATATCATGAAATCATTTCAGTCTATGAGACCACACTTTGTTTAGGCATTTTGTCAAATAGTTCACGTGTCCTCTATATGCTTCCATTTTAGCACAGGCAGAGAGGCCACAGGCAGAGGTTGTGTTTTCTGGATTTACACCTCCCAATAGTGTTTTCTTGATAGTTTCTAAAGTTTTTTCAACAAATCCATGTTGTGTGTTTCCTGTAATCATTGCTATCCATGAGACAACATTTTCTAGGCATGATAATCTCAAGAAGAATGATGTTAAATTTCAACTAAGAGTCTTGTTTAAATGTAGTTTGACTCTCTATTTATCCTAATAGGTCTATGCTACATGATAATGGTCACATTGTGTCTATGTAAACAAAGAGAATTTCTTGTTGATAAGTAGTCAACTTAGCCCATGTGTTAATGAGGTGAGCCATTTTGAGTAATAATTATCTCGATGCCCTTGGATGGAAGTGAGCATTTAGGATAGTGTTGCTAATTTGGGAACTTGGTTGTATTTCCCTACATAAATTAAGCATTATTAATTGTTGGGAATCATTAGAGGGAACCATGTTGAGGTATGAAATAATTATCTAGGAATTTGGAGTTTTGTTATTGATCAATAAACTTTATGAGTTATGGATTTGTTTGGAATGGGTATTGGTATACATTGATCTATTTCATTTTTGTCCTTAACCTTCTTTGGTTTCCCTCCTATAGTATTCTTGCTATTTCACTTGCATGATGATAGTTAATTAAGTGATTATGAAATCCTAAAGATAGGCACCTGTGTGGATATTCCTTGAAAGATTCCTCCTAGGGTATGCTTGATCTCAGTGTTGGTATTGGTCTTATAATTGTTCCTTTGTTCACTTTATCCTTAAGCGAAATTTAGTAGAGACTAACAATGGAATGCTTTCCTTCCTCATACCTTCTTGGGAGGCTTAGATGCTTGTTTATACAAGGGGGGAGAGGTAATGTCCTACCCTCATCTTGGAGCTATTATTTTCTCCCTTTGGTGATCCTTTGCCCTCTTCATTGATGCTTTAGTCCTTGTTGTAAGATCGTTCTTTTATTAGAATTACCTTGCATTCACTATTATGGCCATATTGTGGTGATTTTCTTATAATACCCTCTAGTGTGGGTCTTCATGTGCTTGTTCGACACTTTTGTTTGCATGTTGAGCCTTTTGGTATTGGGTGTAGTCGTTAGGGTAGGCACGGAAGTAGTTCCCAATGCGGCATTGAGCAAGAGGGCTCACTTGAAGGCCCATTGGAGGAAGCATGATTTATGTGTTTGGTGCAAGGCTTGTATCTATGAGTTGAGTACATTTGTTAGCCACTTCCTTCTTGCTGCCCCTATCTTCTCACCTTCCCTATCTGAGTAGTGCTTTATTGGCATGATTATTAGGTGCCCTATTTACACCCTTCGTGAATCATGTACTTGGATGTGTTCACATGAACTCTGTGTCTTGTGGTGTTCCTTTGGGCCTTGTGACTACTTCCGAGCATGGTGGGGTGGTCTCTTATGAGTCCACATGGTTGGGAGGTGTTGCCACCACCATTGGGGACCAGTGTACAGGTTTTAGAGCACCAGCTTGAAGATATTCTATTTCTTTATGTTACTTTATCAGTTATGTACCCATTTAGTTATTGTATCTTTCATGGCTATGCCATTGTTCTTGTTTGTTCCTTAAAATAATTTGTACTCTCCTGTGAGAGATGATGTAAATTATAGTAATGAGAAGATATGTGATGTTGCCTCTTATTTGACTTACGAATTTTGGTGTGGGTATCGGATCCACTTGTACTATGGTGTTTATGGATTCATGTTTATATTTGGAAATGGGATTAGGAAAATTTGAATTGGTGTTTAAAATGAATGTAGTTTTATAATATTTTCATCTAGAGGGTGAATTAGTCCCCTCCTTTGGGTTGTACTTTCGGCCATACTTGGCCATGATTGTTATTGACATATCGAATCAGCAACCATATCTTGTGTAAGTTATCTAGGATGTCAAAAAAAAAATTATGTTGTCTTCTTTTGGCCCTTGCCCTTCGGGGTTCACATGGCAGGATGTTACAGGCAAGGGTTGCAGTGGCGGCATGGAGCAGAGATGGATCTGAGTGGAGGAGGAGTGGACTATGGGAGCAGAGAAGGGGAAAGAGAGGAGGAGGGGTGGGGGTGTGAGAGAGGCTACAGAGGGCCGCAAGCGGAGGGAAGTTTGGTGGAGGGAGGCCGCACGGGCTTTGAGCTAATGGGGGTGTAGGGAGGGGGTGGAGCCCCCACCCACATCCCACTCAGTGGGGTGTGGGTGGGGGCTCCACCCCCTCCCCACACCCATTGCAATTCATACGGTGGGGGTTTGAACCCCCACCAATATTGTAATAATTTTTTTTTAAACTGTGTTTCAAAACCAGAGCCTGCAAAAAGTATATTTTTATTTCTCCCTTATATTTTTATTTAATAGAATATAAAATATATATGTATATATATTATATACACAACAACTTCATAACAACACAATTTAATTTAAAATTTATCTATACAGAAAATTTTTATAGTCTCATACAAAAAATACAGTTTGATTAATAAAATAAATTTAGCATTTATATATATAAATGAATTTCCCAATATAATGATCAAATTCTCAAATCAGTTTGCCTTTTCCATAGAATTTTATGAGTATAATTAAAGAAAGTTAGGTTAAAAATAGATAGTTTTAATTGATTGTGTATTTTAAATGTATATGTTTATACCAAAAAAAAAGAGGAAAAAGGCAAACTGATATGAGAATTTGATCATTATATTGGGAAATTCATTTATATATACTGATTTGAGAATTTTATCATTATATTGGGAAATTCATTTATATATATATAAATGAATTTCCCAATATAATGATAAATTCTCAGATCAGTTTGCCTTTTTCCTCTTTTTTTTTGGGTATAAACATATACATTTAAAATACACAATCAATTAAAACTATCTATTTTTAACCTAACTTTCTTTAATTATACTCATAAAATTCTATTCTAACAAATAGGTAAATTATGCAATCACATTTATTGGGTATGTTTTCTTTTTTTTTAATCAAATTTCTATATGGCAATTAACCCATTTACAACAAAAATAATTTTAATGAAATGTTATAATCATTTTCTTATAATTTTTCTCTTAAGGAAAGAACATTGCAAAACAAACATTTTCAAATTTATAACAACAACAAATTCTTTCTTTTCATAGGACTAAATTGCTAATTTTCTTGTTCACTAAATTCTAAACCCACAACTTTACTATTAGAAGCATTAAGACATATACAAATTTAATATCCTTTTTAAAACAAAATTTCCTTCCTTCCTAATTGCATAAATGGTAAAATTTATTTTACAAACCAAAACTATCATTTCAATGAGAGGATTTTTCTCACAACTCAAGAAAACCAAATATTACAACAAGAGAGAGAGGAGTTCTCCTCTTAGAATCAACAAGAGTGAAATTCCTTAATAAGACCAAGCTCTTCTCAACAGCCTTAAGAGTAAAAGAAAATAAAATATTATCCCAAAACAAGAAAACTCTTCAACCTTCACATTAAGCTCCATGAAAACCTGCATAACACACAAGGGAAAGAAACACCACACATCCTACTCTCCTCCCTACCGTAGACCTATGAGAGGGTCACCTCCGAGCTAGGGAGATCATCCGCACACCTAGGGGATCCAAATCCACTTCACAACAAGGCAAAACAACATCCCAAAACATAAAATACACCCAAGGATATTTATACAAATGCAAACTCAACCCAAGTGAGTTTAAAAAGGGGTAGGAGAGTGGACACACTCAACTCTAGAGTACCACTTCTTCAAATATTTCAAAACAATTTTTCTCATGGCCTCAAGCCAACTTGATAACAATATTTCCAAAGGTGATCATATTTTGTCTCTCAAGCCATGTAACAAATTACTCAAAATCACACAAATGCCCTCAAGGCTTTCAACATCCCAAAACAAGGAAATGAACTCAAGGTGGATCACTCCTCCCCTACCCCACACTTGATGAGTATTTCTCCCAAGTGGGAGAAGCTCTTTCAACACCCTAATAAATATTCCCCACAATAACAAAATACAACACAAGCAAAAATACATCTCACACATCCATCATGCAAGCAAAATTGAATTACAAGGGAAAGGCCTTAGCCTTGGAAACCAACCTTTAAAGCCCTAATAATGGAAGAAGTTGATGTAGAGCTCCTCTAAAATCCCCTCCAACATAAGCCACCAAACTCCCTCTATCCTTTTTTCCAAAAACAATTTCCAATAATAAAAATTCTCAAAAATTCAACAACCCTTCTCCCTATCCCAAGTGGGATTATAATAAGCCTAATCCATGAGCTTTAGAGGAATGGAGAGGTGACACTTGTCACCTCCTCACTCTTCCTCTCAACTACTATTGTGTCCCAAGGGATGGGTGTTGACACATGTCATTCACCCATCCCCATAGTCTTCCTTACCCCTTACCACATGTCCTCTCTCCAAAACATGGGAGAGAAAAGGGGAGTTAAAGAGGGGAAGGGTGACACATGTCTCCCCTTCCTTCCCTCTCACGAAGGACCACTCAACTCCATGGGAACTCTCACCAATTGTGAGAGAGACTTGAGGTCAAGTCCTCCACAATTGGTGGATCTTGGAGTCATCCCTAGTCTTGGGGATTGAAAAGGGATGGGCTTGAGTGTTGGTACCACTCATCCTATCCCTCCCATACCTCCAAATTCGTCACTTAACTTCAATGTGAAGTTAAGGTGACCATACGGAGGTTTACCAAGGGTTACCCAAGTCAAAAGGGACCCTAGACCCATGGGGTATAACCTAGGGTCAATTTTAACCTAGTTAGAACACCCAAGGTCAAGTTAAAACACAAGAAAAGGGTCTCTAAAAATTTAAATATTAAAAAAATAAAATTCAAAGACAATTCTTACAACACATCATAATTCAAATTGAAAGAGGGTAGACCTAACCCATTTAACCTCATGCAAATTAACATTACAACATTACATCATACACAAGGTTGATCTTGGTTCCTCATCGAACTAGATCAGCTTCACAAGGTATTATAACATATGGTGTGGGATGATCTCCAATATCTGTGGTTTGTTAGAAAAACCTGCGCACTCAATTGCAAAGTTAATTCCACATATAAATATCATAGCCAAAGCAATTTAAAACTTGCACTCACATAAGATATCACAAGTCCTCCTAAGCATAAAGGAAATCACATTACAATTTTCTATCTAACATCACCCAATTTGTTTTCTCTTAATACAAACATCTACCTAACATCACCATATTAGTTTTCCTTTAACATAATAAGGTTTAATAGTTCAAAATCCCGGGATCGACAGTCCCATAGATATAAAAGTATCAATAACAATAAGGTAAATAGATGCAAACATTATGAAAGATACTTTGGATGAAAATGGTTATAAGGTACCTATCATGCCTTTACTCTATTTTAGACACTATTGATCTTTCTTGGACAAGCTCACTCCACATACATGGTTGTCACTTCATCTCTTGAATTGATGATTATAGATGGCACAATGAACTTGGAATTCATGTAGTCACTTGATAAGACACTCTTTCAGTTTAATATGAATATGCATTTAAATTATATTCCCCTTGAGGTTTAGGGGCAACATACTGGGCTCAACCCTTGTGGGAGCTCACATTACACCACATGCTGAATTGGTCTTCAAAACAACAACATGATTTCACCTATACCTGCACAAGAAACAAACATGTTAGATAAACTCAATGATGCTCAATGACTATTCCTCTTTTAGTCTCTCTTGCATGTGAATGATTTGTATCTAATTTAGTGCACCATAGGCAATGTATTATGCCTCTATTGATAGGCACATAGGGAACTCATAACCAGAGCTCTAACAAATCTCTTCCATTCCTGTAGGTTCTTATGAAGGTCAAGAGCAAGGACAGAAAACAACCTCAAAAACTGAAAGCATTGAACAGGCAATGATGGCTATGTTCTATCCCTTTCTTATTTCTAGATGCATATTATATTTCCTATGTTTGTAGTAGTTCAGCTATTCCCACAACTTGTGTGGGACATTTGGTCTATTATGTTTTCATTCAATGTAATGCTTATTCCATTTGTGTATCTCATTTGTAAAATTAAACAATCATTGTAATGAAATGAAACAACTTATTGCTCAAGCAAAAATCTGCAATGCAATGAATGATTAATTGAAACCTTTTTCCTCTATTGTAACCATGCATCATAACTAAATCCTTCAAGTACTCCAACTATGTAAAACAAGATAATAGGCAAATGTTAAAAACTCTCTCATCTAAAATGAATTGAATGTACTCCAGATCTACCAATTTGGGTTGTAGAGAAAAATTGGTAACATTTCTGGTGACTTCTGCTATATGCTTGCCTACTAAGTATCAAGACCAGTTGCCTTAAACTGTCCATTGGGCATTGAGTCTACTCTACTCATTTTAACTCATAAATCATTGAAAATCAGTATCTCAAAATACTCCAAAAAGCAGCAGAAAACTAAACCAAACCAAATCTAAAGCAAACTAAAAGGCCCTGATGGTCAAAAAACATGTGTAGCAGCACTTAGGGAAACAAAACTACTGAAAAGAAATGTGCATGAAGCACTTATTAATAGCAACACTAGTCTACTATTGTTCAAAGTAGCACTTATCTTCAGAGGCAATGTTTGAGGTGGATCCCATTAACTGGGATAGATAGCACTTCTCCGCTTAACTTAGAAAGTTGAAATGCATTGTTTTCCTTGCACTCTGTGATTCCATAAGGCCCTTCCCAAATTACATCGAACTTGGAATGTTTTCAAGCTCTTCTTCTCAATTCATTCCATTCGAAAACTAATCACCAATAACGAAGCTTCTTTATCTTGCCCTCTTATCAAAGGAACTCTTCATTTGAGCTTGATGGATTTCAAGCTTCCTCAAGGCTTCTTTTCTGATTTCCACTAATTCCATAAGCTAAGCTAGCCTTACTACTAAAGGTTGTTCCTCTAACAACTCAAGTTCTTTAATGAAAATTAAAGTTGGTAATTCTATTGAAATAGGCAATTTAGCTCCTTACCGTAAGTGAGCACATATGGAGAACAACTAGTAGCTCTCTTAGGAGTAATCCTATTAGCTCAAAGAGATAACTTCAACTTTTCATGTGATGTCCTCTAGTTTTCTTCAATGGTCTTTTTGATGATCTTTATCAAGTTCTTATTGGTAGATTTGGCGTGCCCATTACCCTATGGGTAGTAATTAGATGATGTATTCAAAAAGATGTTATTTTTGATAGACCAATATGAAATCTTTAAACAAATAAAAGCTAAACCATTATCAAAGATAATTGAATCTGGGGTACCAAATCAGGATACCAAATCCTCATAGAAGCCTAAAATAGAAGATTCATTTGCTTCTTTCAAAGCAATGGCCTTGGCCCATTTAGTAAAATAGTATGTAGCAGTTAGAATTCACTTGTAGCCTACACTTGAAGGTGGATTTATTGGTTTAATGAAGTCAAGACCCCATTTCACAAATGGTTGTTCTACTTTGATAGAATGTAGAGGTAAGGCTGCAAGCCTTTGCTTACCTGCAAACAATAAGCATTTTTCACACCTTCTCACCCAAGCAAATTCATCCTTAAATAGATATGGCCAGTAATAAGCAGCCTACATGATTTTCAAGGATGTTGTCCTTGCAGAAAAATGTCCTGAAGATCGATTGTTGAACTCTTCTAGCAGTTTATCAACCTTATCTGATTAAATACATCTTAGAAATACACCATTAAAAACTTTTCTATACAAAACACCTTCAATTATAGCATAAGGAGTAGCTTGTAACCTATAATACCTTCTTCTTGCCTATCCAAACCTTCAGGGCATTCACCAGTCTGTAGATAGTGAATCATTTGCTACACCCGGCTATTAGTAGGATCTGGAATAACAACTAGTTCATTGTTACTTAGGACTGTGTCAACATTTTTTGTTTGTTCTTGGTTGTGCTCTCCATTTCCAGCAAGCTTCTCGCATAATCCCTTGCCCCTAACCAACTTAGTTACCTGAATGTTGACATCAAATTCTATAACCTTTGTTACCTAACCAGCTCTTTTATCATTTATTTCTCTATTAAGTAAAAAATATTTGATAGTTGGGTGCGCAACGATCAACTGAATTATGTTATTGGACAGCATATGTCTGAATTTTTTGAGGCTTCTAACAATAGCAAAAACATGCTCCCCAACAAATGAATACTTTACCTCATAATCATGCAATACCTGGCTGAAAAATGCTACTGGCTGCTCCAAGCCTTCATCATTATTTTGGCACAACATGGCTTAGATGGTATCATCCTCCCAAAGGCATATAGAATGAAATCTTTCTTGTAGTTGGGATTAATTAGGGTAGAGGCAGCTACGAGAGCTTCTTTGATCTGTTTGAAGCTTCTCTTACCTTCCATAGTCCAATTGAAAGGTATATTGTTCTTTAACATCGATGTGAGAGGTTGCTATAAAGCAACAATATTGGGAATAAACCTTCTCATGAAATTAATTCTACCAAGAAAGCTCTGCAAGCCTTTCTTATGTGCAGGCAGCAATAAATCTAGAATTGTAGAAACTCTTTCCAGGTCAATAGAAATACCTTGCTTTGAGACAATATGTCCCAAGAGTTTACCTTTGTGAATAGAAAATATGCATTTCTTCAGGTTCAAAGAAACTCCAAACTCTTTGCATCTCTGGAAAATCTGCTTCAAGTGATCAAAATGTTCATTAGAATCTTTTAAAAAATATAGTTATATCATCTCAATATACCAGAACTATTTTGTTCATAAGGCCATGAAAGGTCATATCCATTACCCTCTAAAAGGATGCCCCTGCATTAAACAATCCCAATGGCATCTTCCTGTAGGCCATGGTACTGCACTTAGTTGTAAATGTAGTTTTATATTGGTCTTCCTCCACTAAAATATGGTTATACCCTGAGTATCCATACAACAAAGAAAATCTGTCAGAACCAGAAATAGTTTGTAAAATTGGTTCCATTAAAGGAAGAGGATAGAGATCTTTTAGTGAAGCTTGATTTAGATCACAGAAATTGACACAAAGTCAAATCTCTCTGTTCTTCATTCTAACTAGTGCTAAGTTGGAGACCCAAGATGTATGTTTTATAGGGAATATTATACTGCTCTCAATTAACTTGTTCAGCTCAGCTTTCATCAGGCGCTCATGTTTTGGGTTAAGGGGTCTTTCTCTCTACCTAACAAGCTTGGCATTAGTCTCTAACTCAATGGTATGCTGAGCTTAAACAAGATCAAACCCTCTTAAATATTTATACTCCCATGTAAAACATCACTAAACTCCTGACATAACTAAATAAAAGATTGTTGTTCACCTTTAGTGCATACCTTTCCCAACTTAAGCAGTTTACCTTTGAATATCTCTAATGTCTCATAGTGTTTCTGCTTCACAGTCACGCTGCATTTGTCTTTTCTGACCTGATCATCTGAGTTAAAAACATATTCTAATGTTACTAATCCCTTGGGAATTTTATTATACTTGAGTTGTACAATTTCATTGTCATATTGCTACTACCACTTCTGTTGGTTATCAGCTACAAATTCTTCTTTGGAAATCAGAAAACTCAAAATTTTCTCATCGCTATCAAAAACTTGCCAACTCACAGTATTGTCAGGTACATATGGTTTAACAACCATTTTTACATATGGTTGTACTTCTATGTTATGGATTTCATTCAGAATCTCAAAGTGAGATGCTAAGGCAGCAATCTTATCTGCATGTTTATTTTGGTTTCTGGGAATTGAAAGCAAATTAAAAGCATCAAAAATTTCAATTGAATCCCAAACTCAATTCTTGTACTTTTTAAGTAGGTCATTTTTAGTAACATTCAAGTTTCTCAACTAATTTACAATCAACTCAGAATCACCATAAGCTTGTAATCATTTTATACCTCTTTTTCGAGCCCATTCTAAACCATGAATTAGGGCTTTGTATTCAGTCACATTGTTTGTTTAGCTGAAAACAAACCTCATTGTTGAATAGTACCTGTCTCCATCAGGTGAAATAAGCATAGATCCTCCATCGGCACCTGTTATTCTCCTTGATCCATCAAAATACAAATTCCAAAGCTGATCCTCTTGTTGTTTAGGTTGTGTTTGATCCTTAACCAAATTTGGAATCACTGCATCAAGTTCATGTATAAGGTAAATGCCTAATCCTACCTTATCAGTGTGACAAAAAGGGTCATCTTCATGATTCTCAGCTGCCCACTCATCTAGATTAAGTTCTTTAGTAGGTGTGCTAGGGTCTAAGATCATGGATTGATCCTCCTACCCATGGGTGATGTAAAGGTTAGCATTTATTAGGCTACGGACATATGGCTCAACATGGTCTTCGCTAAGAGGCTCAGACTGTATGGTTACTTTCGTAACATATCTTGTTCTAAAGAACAAATGGGACCAATCAGAAGATAAAATCCCACCCAACTTGGCAGTGAAGTCCCTAGAAATGCAAATAGCAAAGTGAGGTGGTAGGTCTATGATATGAATGTCCTGATGGATTGCAAAATTAGGACTGGCATGCAAGGTAAGAGGTAGATTTCTTATTATCCCAACAGTATTAACAACAGACCCATCTAGTTGGACTACTCCTTTTGACAAGGGTTCATAAACTAATCCCAATCTATCAACGAGAATCTTGGGCATGACAAAACTACTTTCTCTGTAATCTATCATACAATTATGAACAAGTTTGTCACCAATAATCAAACTTAGGTAAAAAAGAGGGGGTTTTACCTCTTGAGCTTGTTGTTCATTTTTAATTTCTGGGTTGTTTGCAAGTACCACTTTAGCCTTTTCTTGGCTGGTAGCTTTAGAGAGGGAAAGCTCATCTAAAGCTTCTTGTAATAAGTCCTTTTGACTGAGAATGTGCAATGCATCCATCACTAATATATTTATAGTGGCTTTCTTGAGGTGATCAACAACATTGAAGGAAATAGGACTTACTTTTTGCTGTCCTTTAACAGCAACAACAACATTGTGCCTTTGTGAAGGTTGTGATTGCAACTTAGGCTGATCTTTTTAGGTACATCTTGAGTTCTTTGCAAAATTTGCACCTTTGGTGATGCTGTAGGAATAGTTTGTGATGAAGAAGCTTGAAATTAGTCCTTGGCAGGCTGCTATTGTACATTTACATCTTCTTGTTCCAGGTCTACAACCCTCTTTTTTGACCTTGTGTTGGTTGAAACAGGTGTATTTGGCTGATTTTGTCTTTGAGGGTAATTTGCACCATAAAATTCAGTGCCTTGCCAGTTCATTAAGGCTACATTAGCATTAACTTGTTGAGCTGAAGCTTCATTTGAGACACCTTCCAAACTAGCATAACTATTTTGCACCATAAGAGCCTGATTCCTTACACCATTTGTACATGCAGCTTGGTTATGGGTTTGGTGACATGGATAACACCAGTCACGGTCTTGTACCATGTTGTTATGAGCAGGTAAAAGGTCTTTTGAAGTGCTGGCAGTATTAGGACTATAGGACTAGAAAGGTCTAGGGTTGTAATTTCTTCTTTGGCCCTGAGGATCATTTTGGAAAGGAAGCCTATTTGTCTGATTAGACTGATACATGGCTTGGTAAGGCTTATATTCTTGGCCGATTTGCTTCTTGATATTAACAAATTCATTGCTAACAGTCTTGCTAATGGATTGTAACATGCCCTTTAACTCTTGGATTTATTTTGGACTGGGCTAGGACAACCGTTTCCTGAACTGCAGTCTGATATCCTTTTGTTAGAACTAGCGGGACCTCAACCAAAGGAGGTATGGCCATGGGCACAGATGGCTGAATTTCTAGAAAAATGAGTAAAGGAGGCCTCAGGGCTATTTTCCCTGCTTGAATAAGGCAATTTTCTGCTCTAATGGCTACATCATAAGACCCAGGAAGAGTAGTTCCACCCATAGACTGAATCATAACAGAAATTTTGCTATTTAAAGCTCTAAGATAGAATAAAAAGGCATGCTAAGATGTAGGCTTTACCACTATGGGAATCCTATCCCAAGTTCTATGGAATCGATAGTTGAAGTTTGCCATGTGCTCATGAGGAGCCCTCTTTATGGTACTCAACTACGAAATCAATGACATATGGTAAGATTTGTCTTGAAAATGTTGATGCAATCCATCTCCCAAATTGTCCCATGATGCGATTGAGCCTACTACAAGTCCTCTAAACCACTGCAAAGCCTTCCCTTTCAATGATACAGCTAAAAACCTTAGTGCTACATTCTCCTGAGTGATATTGTGCACTAAGCACAAGGTTGCCACATCTTGGATATGCTCAACAGGACTAGTATGATCTTCTCTTGTAAAGAACAACCAGCCTTTGGGGGCTGCAGTAGGAATGTATGCTCATTATTATGATCATTGAGGAGCCAATGAATCTTCAAGAACAAAGGCTTTTTTGGATGTGCAAACTATTCAGAATTTTGGATTTCAAAAGTTAAACATTTCACATTGATAATTTGATCTTGAACTCCAATTTATAACAGATGCATGGCTGCATATTGTTGAGTGTAGAAGATTTTAGAAGTCGACATATGCTTATGGATATTATATTGTAGAGAGTGAGCATGCTAAGGATAGAGCTAACAAGAATCTCTTTGAACACTTGGAGGCTTATTCAAAATCTTCTTTAGAAAGAGTTGATAATTGTGCTAAGGAGGAATTGAAAGGTTTTATTTCTCATGAAAAGTCACAACAAGATTTTTTAATTTTTTGAGTAAAGCTTATTGATCTTACAAATGTCACTCGCAATTATTTTAAGAATCTTGTTGAAGCTTTGTAGAAATGACTCACTAATGGATGCTTCCAGCAAAAGGAGATCATGGTGGGAAATTATTTGAGGGAGAGAAAGTATCCATGTTAGTAATTTTGGGTATTCATTATCATGTTTCATGAATTTTAGTTGTACCATGAATATACAAATGGTGTAGTTATTGCTTGATATTTCTACAAGTCTCTATAAGTTATGGAATACCATTCTCCATTTTCATTCAAGTTAAAACAATGGTTCTTTCATTGAGAATATTAATTATAAAGAATTTGGAGACATTATTTTTATAGAGAAACACTTCCAATTAGGGAAACAACTTCATCATGTGATTTAGTGGTTGAATTTTGTGTGAGAGAAGGTCCCTTCTATAAACTATAGTAGGTAGTTCCCTACCCTTGGGTGAGGTTGAATGGTAGGTAGTTTGGCTTGGTTGAGCCTCAGGGGAGAAAAATTGATATGATTCCACATTCATAATAAATGTTTCCCTACTATAGATAGGCCCTAGGGATTATTGATTACTCGATCAAACTAGGATCTAAGAGACTACCAATCATTAATCATTTTCCACATGTGGAAGCATGCTACTGAGAACAACTATGTGAACCCCAATCCCTAACATTTAGGGATCATGATCTCCTAATTATCTATCTCCTTCAAATGATCTATTTTTAAACCATTATAGAGTAAATGAGGGCTCCTACTATCAACTATAGAATGGGGTGGGGGGCTAGAAAAAGGATCTTAACATAGGTGGTGTATGAGACAAATTATCAGTTGTCCCCCACTCTAGAATGGTTGGTGCCTCTATACATCTTGTGTTCCTATTAATATGTGGTAACTAATCATTCTACAGGGGCTACAAGTACACACAACAAGACAAATTTTGGTCACTTTGTCAGCCGTGGTTTTCGCCCAAAATAATTAACTCTAGTCTACATATAAATTGGTAATGTGTATTGCTTCAATCTACCTAACATAATCTTAATAGTTCTTTTATCATTTGTGTCTCCATCCATGGATTTATTAGATCATAAACCTAGAGTTAGTATGGCTCTAATGTTGTATACTCCATTATTGTGGTGTGACCTTCTTAGACTGAGTAGATGGTTCCTCAATTCTAGATTTTATGTTGTAAATAATAGAAATAAAAAAATGACTTTTTGTGGATGGTCATGGATCAAAATAAATGGAATGTAGGTCTCAATCTAGAATGTTTGAACTTGTTTTCTAGGGTCTCAATTCTAGTAGAGAGCCTAATCATCATACAAGGTTATTTATGTTTCATGTATGAACAAATAATTGAATACCATTGATTTAGTAATGCCCTATATAGGTAGGTGTGAGGTCAAAGAAATGATAGCATCACCGAAAAATAAATTGCTAGATGGAACCAACAACAAAGCCAAGGATCAAATTTTTTTCTTTTGGCTTCACATTTGCTCAAAATTAGGCTACATAAAAGATACACATCGAAGGTGATACACACTTAATCATAAATTCAATAATAAAGCAACAAACTCCAAATTGGAAGATCAAAAAACTTTTGGCTAAGTGCTGGGAGACCTTGGATCATTTTGAAGTGTACAAGGTTAGCCACATTTTCTGAGAGGCTAACATTAAGGTTGACAAACAAGCGAATGTGACAATTGATATGCCAAATAAATATATGCATGCCAAGTCAATGGAAGTGTGGGAGAAACTAGAAATAGGTCGACTTTCCATTTCACATGAGCAAAAATAAAAATGGACAAATATGCTAACATTTATGAGATGGCTTAGATGAGATGCTAACATTTATGTTGACAAATATGCCTAGTACTACAACAAACAATATATATGCTAATCATAATGCCATTTACAGTGAAGTTGACTATATGGATCCAAAAATATGTCTCAAAGCATGGACGAGGCAAATTGATTATATGGATCCAACAATATGTCTCGAACCATGGATGAGGCAAATTGATTTCATGGGACATATCTTAGATATCAGGCTGAGAAAGATCTTCAAATCATGGTCGATTATTGTTTTGCACACAATCTACATGGTTATTGGGGATAATTTCATATCCACTTCTCATAAATATAGGGTGAATACCGATACATCCTTTATGATGATTGTTATGCTATTAGATTTGGGGGAGCTAAAAGATGGTATTCGGGTGGTGGCAGAGACACTAATTAAATCACATTGGTGTGGGGACTGAAGAAGACCTTTGATGATGTTGCGCTCGGCTTAGGGTTCTTTCCCAATAATCGCACTTGTCTTGTGATCATCTAGTCATATAATGAATCGTGGGTAACTTTTCTTATTACAATGATGGTATAAAATGATGAGGAAAAAAAATAGGATATGTGGTGTGAAAAATTCCTCAAGGTTCTCTCAAGAGTAGTAGATGCCCATGGCACATACTAGTTCTTCGCTATTGACTCTAGTAGCTCAGACTCTAGCATGAATGGGGCGGGGATGAGGGAAGTAGTCAATGATGACTAGGTGTAGAAAACATTTTAGAGCAGAATGTAGAAATGTTAGGAATTTACAGTATAATGTTTTTTTTAAACAGAAAAAGGTGTAGGAACACCCATAGATTAAAAAGACTTAAAAATATTACAGAAAGTATGGCCATAGCCAATACAGTATAATGTTGATATGTAATTATCTACAGTATGAATAGGGAATACATAAGTATGTGGTTCTTTGTATTAGATTTGTTTTAAATATCATCCCCCATGATATAGGGTTTTTGCTTAAGGTCCTCCTCTAGAGTAGTCATTTCTAATCTTGATTTATCAAGAGTGGCTCTGATGACCACAATTCACTCATAAAAAAACTAAAAAGTTAGTTTAAAATTTTAAAAACTATCATTCCATTATATTTAAACATTTATGGATTATACAAATCTATGACACATAAATTATTTTCTTTATAAGATATTGTGTCATACTATAATTTAACTAGTATTTTTGGAAGTGGGTCTTTTATTATCTATTTTTCACTCAATATTATATTTTGAATTTTGTAAAAATACTATAGGAACTAATTTGGTATTATGTTTTCTTATATGTTTTATATTATAAAGTTTATACAACAATCCCATAAAATACTCATTGAAGCGCCCCATGGCACACAACATTACAAATCCAACTATTTATGACTTGAAGTTATTGATGACAAGGACTAATGTTGACATAGACACAACAACCAATGAAGAATTCGATAATAATATTCATTTATTTTCTGCAAAGGATAATGTGCATAATCCTAATAGAAGAAAATTATACTCATTGAAGCACCCCATGACACATAGCATTAAAACAAAAGTGGGTACTATTAGTGCACCATAAGGATGAGAAAATGGCAAGCCTTATGTAGAGTTGTTAAATGCTAAGGATGTAACTTTAATGTTAACTTCCAATATTTGGGTAGAAGAAAGTCTTGTAAATGGAGCTCCGAGGTATACTCGAGAAATAATATGCAAACCTAGAAGTGCACCACTAGAACCACTGACATATGTTATGGTTGAATTTGACAATTATTCAAACATACCATTTGAAGATCAAACTCAACAAACATTAACAATTACACAATCCAACTACCCGCAAGATTAGCTTGGATATTGACAATACACAAATCACAAGGTTTCACTCTTTTAAAAGATACTATTGACATAGGAAATGGAATGAATAGAATTAACACTTATGGATATATTTCATGTAAATTCAATACAAGGTCTAAGAATAATTCCACAATTTACATATGACCATTATGAAAAGATAAAAAAGGGAAAACAAGTTGCCAACTAAAAATCTGGAGAGTAGATAATCAAATTATTAGAAGATAAATGATGTGATGTACTTTATACAAATCTATTTGAATGAATATGAAGTAATGAACTTGTAAAGACCCCATGTTCATAGTTTGGTGAGGTAGTTAATGCAAGAAAACATCTTGAAAGTAGGTGCAAATTGATCATTCTTAGATGGAGTGACTGTGGAAGAAAAGGGAAGCGGGTGAAAGTGTTTAAGGCAAGAAAATATCTCTGCCAGATAGCATTGGCTATATGGTCTATAGTGCCTTGTCTTTTATCCTACACATTGCATAAATGTCTACCATAGCATTTGTAACTGGAAGATCTGATAGAAATTTGCCTTCCATTATGCAAATGGATGCCCCATTCGAAAGCTGTCATTTTGGCACAATAGTGAGGATGCTAGCTAAGGTTGTGGATTTTGGCTTTACTTCTACCATTTACATTTGCTTGAAAGATTCTAAAGCCTCAAATAGATCCATATTGTGCATATCCTGTAGTCAACGCATGATATTTTGGGGTGAGAGGAATTTAAAATAGGAGAGGGCAGTGGCTGGAGGAGTGGGGATTACGCCTACTAATTGCATTTGGTTGAAAGTTCCCAAGGCCACTTCAACAAAGTTCTATAGGAGAGGCTAATAATTTAATAGAAATGGTGCCTCCAATCACATTGCAAACCCTTCAGATAATTGAAGGAGGAGGCAGTGTTCAGTTTCTGTGGCTCGCCAACATCACTACAGTGACTACACATCTGAGTTGGAGAATGGCATACAGGTTCAAATAAGGGAGTGCAAGTCCAAACAAGATCATGTCTAGCATGTGTAGGAGGCTGAGAAGGTGAGGCATGACCTATGAGGCACGGCCTGTACTGATCTATGACCTGTGATGAGGAAGGACCTGCTCTTTGAGGCTCGCGGCCTACTTTTTTAGGCTCATGGTATATCAAATAGGGGCATGACCCTTGCAAAGAGGGCTTCAACCCTTTGAAACAAGGGTTCAACCCATCCAAACAACCCTTCTAATGCTCTACAAAGAAATGTAGGAGGAAGAAAATCTCAGGAACGTATAGCAAATTTGCAAGATTGAGGTGCGTTGAAGGGGAGCATGGCTAGATCTGAGGTATTTACCTCAGTCCTTTATTACTTCAAGCACAAAAACAAAAACATGTTAGCTTCTATTTCATTAAGCATAGAAAGATGAAACCCATCACTACATTTAAAAATAATTATGCCAAAAGTTATTTCGATGCAAGTTACTTACAATGCCTCTTTCCCTGAAATTACTTGTTTATACAGAGCCCATTCTATTTGACCTGTCAATTTTATTTTTTTAGTGATGTGGGTATGAACAATAGATGATTATATATGGATTAGAGAGGATTTAGTAGTGAAAGTAAATAGGCAAAAGATGGGAGCTACTCGATTGTGCATTTTATGGACATCTAGGTGTTAAAAATGGTAGGACTAATACTTACTTTGTATTGTACTAATGGAATATAAATCTGTAGCCATTGAAAATGTTTTAAATCTCATGGAAGATGTAAAGGGGAGTAATACTTTTAAGAGTATTTAGTATGATAGAAAATGAAGAGGTCTAAACCCCATGAAACCTTTTGTAATAAGATGCCTTCTTTGAAAGAGATTTTGATTATAACTCTTCTTAAGAGTATGCAGTGGCTCTATTTTAATCATTACGGTCATGTTTTGTAGATACACCAACCTTGGGAAAACCATCGACTTTGAGTAAAGAATGTTATGGCACTAAAATACCTTAGTAACATTAATCTGGGTTTGTGCATTGAAATTTAGTCACACAATATCTAATTGGGAAAATCTACTCACAACATAAGGATCTAAGGGATTACTCTAGAAGGAAAGGATTAAGTTTTCCATTTTGTAAGTCTTTTTAACCATTTACTTTGCTATGTTAAATATTGTTGACAATATGTAATTCTAGGCTATAAATAGCCTTGCAATACCATTTGTCATGTTCTCTTATGACTTCCATGCATGCCTTTGTGAATAATGAACATATTGGCATCACTAGAGTTATTACAAAACTGATCTAACTGACAAAGATCTATTTTAATAAAAGTACACTGTCATCAAAAAATTTTGTTTTGTAGGTCACATTTATAATATTTACAATTTCAAATTTATATTTCAATGTTTCAATCAATTTTGGGATACCTCATTTGGTTAAACAAGATGAGCTTATGTCTAGGATATTGAGTCCTCGTGCATGTTCATCTGTGGGACGTCAAGTTATCTATCTGTGGGGCATTGATTAGGGCATGTTTGAGTCTCTCATCGATATGATTAGTGTACTTGATTCCATGTGGTGCGATCCCGTTGAGCACACATGATGAATCCCCATCCGATCTACACTCTAGTGTCTAGTGCCTTGGTAGTCATGAGTAGTACCTAACATTCTATTTGATGAGCATCTCTATGTTATGATTGTGGCGTTATGCATTGCTTTCTGTGTCTACTCCGTGATTGATGTGAGTGTTGGCCATCATGTATACCCTTGCCTTCTTACTTTTGTTTGGGCCTTGTGACTATCTTCAAGCATGGTGAGGTGGTCTCGTATGAGTCTACACATTTGGGAGGCATTGCCACTGCCATTGGGGACTGGTGAACAGGTTGTCAGAGCACTAGATTGGAGATGTTCTCACTCTCCATTACCCTACCTGTTGTTGTACCTATTCAGTCATTGTATCATATTCAGGACTATGTTATTGTACTTGTATATCATACTCGTGGCTATGCCATTGTATGGTATTTTATTTTATGTAATTGTTTTCTCTTAAGAGAGGAGATGTAATCATGCAAGTTAGTGAGAAGAAATGACATGTTTACTATTTGGTTTACAAATTCCTCTGTGGCTATTGGATCCACTTGTTCTATGATGTTTATGGATTCGTGTTTATATTTCAAATGGGTTACAAAAATATTTGAGTTGGTGTTTTAAAATGAATGTTGTTTTATAATGTTTTCATCTAGAGGGTGAATTAGTCCTCTCCTTTGGGTTGTACATTTGGTCATACTTGGCCATGAATGTTGTTGATCTACCAAGTCGGTAATCGTATTATGTATATGATATCTATTTATGTCAAAAAAAAATAGCTTGTCCTCTTTTGGCCCTTACCCTTCAGGGTCATGGGGCGGGATGTTACATCTGGTATCAAAGCCCATGTTCACACACTAGGAGCTTTGGTGTACTCAAGCCTTCTATGTTTTGCTATGTTTGGCATGTGTGGCATGAGCTTGTTATATTGTTTTTCATAGTTTTGATAGCTTTTATGCCTTAGCATGGCATTAGTGGGTTAAGTTACAACCCCATTCTTAGAAATTGTGGAGGAAATAGCCTCCTTGGCCTTAACTTACTCAATGGGACTTGAGTGTTGACCTTGGTTGAGAGTCTCCTATGGTTAAGAATGATCACTCTCCCATGTTATAAGACAAGGGTAGGAATGTTCTGCCTTGTGTGTTTACGGGTTGAAGGTAACTTGGTTTGCCTAATTACCCTTGCTTGGATATGTTCTTCTTGTGTCTTCCTTTATGTTGCTAGTGAATGAGATGACCCTAATTGATCATGAATTTCTCTTGTAATTCCTTCTTGTATTATAGATGTAAAGGATGGTAGGATGTAGTTGTTTGTGGATGTGGATAGATTAGTTTGATTTCTCCATGCTCTCTTGTAAGTGTTGGATGATTGCTGATTTTTTTCTTAAAACCTCTTAATGTGCTTGAGTTGCTACCATTTCTCATCCTTGATAACATGTTGAAGTCACTGGAATAATAACGGTGCCTGAAACTTTCCCCTTAGTAGAATTTTCATGTTTACATATGATGAATATTGGATGGCACGTAATGTCTTGACTTGATATGAAATCTATCTTTCTCTCCTCTTCTTAGTTGTCAATAGTTGACAAGATGTTATATTCATGGCTTATGGATTTAATTAGCCTATGAAAGTTGCAATAAGTAAAAGAATTAGTGAAGAATAACTTATGCTTGTTATAGTTATGTGTTGAAAGTTATTATATGTTAATTAGTGCCTCCTTGTTTAATGAGTTTGAATGAGGATGGTAATTGTTTAGTGGATATATCTTGTTGATGAAATATGATATTCTGAATTGCATTGTGGATTTCAATGAGACTTTATGGCTGAATGTATGTATTTTAATGCTACTGCAAATACTTAATGTAGGGTAATAGGAATGTTTTATATCTTTCTTGATGAGCAATTGCATGCCTTGAGATAGCCATTGTTACTTAAGATAATATGTATGGTTGTGAACATGAGGAATGGATTAGATTTCCTTAAACAAACTCATTTCATTATGTTATTAGCATCTAATTCTCTTGTGAACGAATGGTATTCCTATGACTAGTGACATGATGTCGCATTATGTGTCATTATGAGATGTATATCATTATGTGATTATAGAAGTGACTGTAATAATGATTGTGAAAAATGTTACTTATGTTTAAGCATTGATGTAAAAGTGATAGTGATGATGCTATACATGTTCATGTACTATTGTGATATGTTGAAAGCATTGCAAGTGAATCTATGATGTTAGGGCTAAATGAGTTGCCCCTGTAAAAAGAGGAAAATTGGTATGGATTTTTGGGAATACTTATTTTGAGTTAAGTATATATTTTGCATCATGTTGTATAGTCATGTGTGGGCTATAGTTATGCCTGGGTAAGAGAAATTGTGATTGTATTCCAATTGAGTGTTGTGATTAACCAGTGCTTGAGATGTGTGCCATGGGATGGTGGTACTGTGTACCCATCCATGGAGGATATGTATGGATGATGTGTATGGGAGAAAACCATACCATCTATGTGTTTTATATTGTCACCCTATTGACTGCCAACTCAAGGGTTGTGGGTAGGTCAATATGTGGAGAGTAGTAGCAGCAACAAAGTTCTTTGGGAGGGAATTGGACGGCCTACATATAATGGCGGCGCAAAACAACAATGATCATTTCAACCTCCCGAGAAAGTACTCACTACTTCCCCTTATTAATGGACCAGATACTTGGTTCATATAGTGTTATCCTAATCTACAAAGTTCTTAAGGATGATATTAGTTGTGGTATGAGCACTTGTGACAGCTATGATCTTACCTTGATGTGATTGTTTTAGATATGATGTCACCCCCCCACTGGTGTTCGACATAGTGCTGGTGAGGATGCCATGTCACTAATGGTAGGGAGTAGAGATCGAGGAAACGATGCCACATACCTAGATAAATGACAATGTAGTATATATGTTGTGTTCCTACTTGTGCTGAGAAGACTGGTTGCTCACACAGAGTAGAGGGTTCGCTCAAGAGGGCCCCAATTCCAATCGGTTGGCATGCGAGTGGAGTCTAGCCATGTGCACCTCTGGCTTAGTGTGTAGCCACACATGCTTTCTCCATGGGTACGCACTATGTAGGATGTTCCTATTAGTAGGACATTGCCATGTGGTATACGGCAATTGCCTACTTTCTCTTCTTGGCGTATACCATGCGTGGTTGTACCGCATGAGGTATGTGACCTGCGAGTTCCGGCACAATAACTTTCCATGTGAGGGTTGCGTGAGTTGGCCACACCCACATGAAAGACTATGGAGACAGTCATGCTTGTTTTCCTCCTTCCTCATGTGGTGACTAGTGATAGTCACATAGTGTTGTGATGTGTATATTTCAAAGATTATGAATCTTTCTTTCGGTTATTGGTGACTTTTACTTTGCTTGTGTGGACCAGCACTTTGGTTTATCTTACTTGTATTGGTTTAGCCACGGATGATTTTTTGGCATGTAACTCTTATGGTTACATTTGATTTATTGTTGAAGATTATGTGCATTTTTCTTACTTTATTGTTGGAATTGAGATTTACTCTTCCTTATTTATATTTTGGTGTCTAAACTCATTGAATTTTCTATTTTCAAATGCTGGTCTTTTGTTGTGATGTGATTTCTCATCGGGTATGGTGAGATATGTTAAATTTGATAATTAATTCAAGCCACAAAGATCACCTGCAAAACATAAGATTTACCTTCCACAAGAGAAAAAAAGCAAAGAGGAATAATTTGCACAATATTGGATGAATTAATGAAATGGATTAATAAATTACATGTTAAAACTTGCTTTTATATTTGCAAGTTAGAGAAAAACCCTAATATGACTTAAGAATAACCTAAGACTAAAATTAGCCCTAAGTAAACTTAATAAAGTGTAATTAAATATTTAATTACACCAACACCCCCCCATAAGTGCAACTTAGGGAGAAATGAAAAACCATGCAACTAATGCAAGAATGGGTCCCAGCTACAAGGCCATTTTAGGTACCCATGAACAACAAGAATCTCTCATAAGGTGGAGAGAAAGGAGAAAAACCCAGTGGGAGAAAACTCCTCTCCAAAAGAGAAAATTACAACAAGTAAATGAACATGTGATGGAAGAAGGACTAACACTAAGACCCCTCAAGAAGTGAATCCATCACAAAAGTACAATCAAGAATGCCCCCCATAAGAGAGGACAAAGAGAGAAGGTCTGATGTCCCCCCCAAAAGTGAGAAGAATGAAACCCCATGCGAGGAAATGCTCCCTCCCAAAATAGAGATGAGAAGAGAGACCATGCAGCCGCTCCTCAATATGACTCCTGCAGTGCTAGAAGATGCTCAACATAGAATAAAGATGAAGACCCATGAACGTCGAACAACATTCCTCCCCTTGGGAAGAAATAGAATTGTAGATGTGTGCATAATGTCTTCCCATTCCAGATAGGAATATACAAGAAGAAGGATAAATGTCTCTGAACTTTGCACATGATCCAAAGACAACAATGATGCTCCTAAAAACTACTCAAATGTCTCCACTCCACTACCAAATTGTGACTGAAGAAGAGGAGGATAAAGAACAATCTTTGAAGCAGATGATGGTGATGCAACTCCATCGAAACTATCATCAAAGAGAAGACAAAGGTCCTCAATGTGGTCCTCCAAATCTATAAGATGGGACTCTACAAACAAAGATGATATGTCTGCAAGATAGGAATCCCAATGAGGCAGATCAGGAAGACTAATATTGACCTGCTACACATAATCACTAGAAGCCAATGATGATGCAACACTAAACTCTGAACTAGTAGTAGGTGATGGTGGAGCAATGATCTCATCAAGAGGAGAAGCGATTGAAACAAGCATTTCAAAGAGATGATATGAGAAATGAGGACACATCTCTTTCTCATGTTGATTACTTCCACAATATCTGCAATTAGATTTATGTCGATGGTAGAATCCCATCTCCTTAGATGATTAAGGATCAAAATATGCAAATAGATTTATGCTGATAATAGAAGTCTTTCAAAGCAAACAGAACCTTTCCAAGAGGCAGCATGTCCAAGATATCCAATAGAAGCCATAAAATTGACAAACTGATTTAAAATATACCTGAGGCTGAATCTAAAAAAATTATATAGGTGGCTATGTAGAGCTCTCTGATACCTTTCCAATACCTATTCGTTTTTGAAAAATGGAGATTCTGGGCGCAAGAACAGAGCTCGAAAGCCAAAAAAGATGCCTTGACTTCAAACCGAAATAAATTGTACCAATAAGAAAAACTTGGAAAAAATACCTATACCATTGGATTGTTCTCAGAATCATCTTTTTGATGCCTATTTATTTTTGAAAATCTGACTCCGTATACTTAAGATATGCCTGATTTACCAAAACTACTCTTTTAGGACAAAGAGGCCCAAAAAAAGTACTATTGAAGCTTCTAGGCGTCCATGTGACCAGAGGCTGAGTCTCTGGGGGCTGCCGGCTAGGGCACTGGTCACTCATATGACCAGGAGCTGAGTCTCTAGGGGCTGCTGCCTAGAAGCTAGGGCCTGGTCCCCCATGCGACCAGGGGTCAAACCCTAGGGGCTAGCCCTCCAAAATAAAAAATTCATTTTTGTGAAGAAATTAATAAAATAAACTCAGTTGTACCTATGCACAGAAATTGAGGCGGCACAGAAATCAAGGCAGCATGAAAATCGTGATGGCATGCAAACCAAATCAGCTCTAAAATCAAAATCAGCTCAGATGAGAATGGCACGAAAATTGAGGTTAGCACATAAATCAAGGCACAGTACGGCCATACGGATTTCACAGAACCAAAATTTTGAAACCCTAAAAAAAACACCCAGAAACTTTTTTTTAGCAAAATATAGAGTGCCTTACATGAAAATAACAGTTTTTAGGCCTTCTGAGCGCAATGGTGAGGTCTGTTTTGGCCAAAAATACTCTAAAACTTCTATTTTTCATCAGATCTAAAAAAACACTCTTGAAACCTTAACAGATCTGGCTTCCCTAGACCAAATTCAGCCAAACAAAAGATAGATCTACCTTTTCTAGCTACTCTGAATCCACTGGAATACTTTGTTTTACACAAAAACACACCTAGCAAATGGCTCTTGCTAAAAAATTTCTCCAAATTTGAAAAGGGGCTTACAGATCTGCTCTGATACCATGTTGAATTTGATAATTAATTCAAGGCACAAAGATCACCTGCAAAACCTAAGATTTACCTTCCACAAGAGAAAAAATAAAAGAGGAATAATTTTCGTAATATTGGATGAATTAATGAAATGGATTAATAAATTACATGTGAAAACTTGCTTTTATATTTGCAAGTTAGAGAAAAACCCTAATATGACTTAAGAATAACCTAAGACTAAAATTCGCCCTAAGTAAACTTAATAAAGTGTAATTAAATATTTAATTACACCAACAAGATCCACTCATTTGAGTGTATACGAGGAAGTAGACATAGGGAAACCCTTAATGATGGGGGTATGTGTGAGCTGTTGTAAGCTCTAATTCACTACCTTCCTATTGTTTGACTATCTTTTGGAGGCTAAAACCCTTACACAAACAAGAGATATGTCATTGTGGCTTGTATGGAAGGGCTCACTAGGTGGGTCAATGCCATCAAGACACATCGATATGGATATTGGACATGGTTATAATTATATGTGGATGGTACTACGACATCCATGTGAACCCCTATGTAGCCTTGTGATGAGAATGAGTATGTATGTACATGTGGGTTGTACAATTGTCATGTACGTAGTTGCATATTAAATATAGAAGAGAACAAAATTTGCATCATTATGCCTTGAAAAGTGACAAATTATTGCATTATATGTAAAGAGATGCCATGCATGATATGAAATCAGAGGTTGAAATCATGTATATGTGAGTATGTGTGCTCCATTTTATAGATAGTTGCATATAAAAGTTAGAGAATTGAAAATTTTATGTCTTAAAAGTGTATTTTTCTGCAAATTATGAGAAAATTGTGTGGTTTATCCTGGAATTACATGCTTATATGTTTATATACTATTATCAGTACTTTCAGATGATCATGGAGAGGAAAGGGATGATGTCGTAACACTCGTATCCAATAGGCTTACGATGTCATGACCCTCTTCTTGATGACCATTTATGCTTCAGCTATTATATGATATATGTGCATGTGCTTTGACATGTGCTTAGAGTGTTGTAGGTACTAAGTATCGACTCTGTCTAGATTCACAACCCCGAGCATACTCGTATTCCCTGATGGTGGTTACAGGAGATAGTCACATGCCCTATTCCCTACCCTAGCCATTGTACCCTACTAGTGCAGTGTTCCTATGTTATTGTCTTATCATCCGATTAGCTAATGGTAATGTTCAGATTTCCCTTAGGGTCACGTGTAGTTTGCCAGTGCAATGGTTGAGGCTTTTCTCCTTATTTTCCATTGATTGTTCAATGTGGCTTCCTTGGCATCATTCTTTATTTTGATTGAAGAAAATTGTTATATGCTAATGTGTATTTAGTAGGAAAAAAGTGCCTTGCCTATTCCTTACCCATGTACTGGGATAGATTGCATGTAATTGTCCATGTGATAACCTAACTTTTTTATATGGTATCGAGTTTCATGGACTAGAGTGCATTTGCAGGCTTCCAGAAGTAAGCCTAGTCCTAGGGGGCTAGGATGTAATGACTCTGTGTTCGTAGTTTGATGAGGCAGTTAATGTAAGAAAATATTTTGAAAGTAGGTGTGAATTGATGGTTCTTGGAGGGAGCGACTGCAGAAGAAAAGGGAAGTGAGTGAAAGTGATTAAGGCAAGAAAATATCTTTGCTAGATAGCATTGGCGATATGGTCTATAGTGCCTTGTCTTTTATCCTACACATTGTATAAATGTCTACTATAGCATTTGCAACTAGAAGATCTGACAAAAATCTACCTTCCATTATGCAAATTGTCCTTGCCCCATTCGAAAGCTGCCATTTTGGCATGTCAGTGAGGATGCTGGCTAAGGTCATGGATTTTGGCTTTACTTCTACCATTTGCATTTGCTTGAAAGATTCTAAAGCCTTAAACAAATCCATTTTGTGCATATCCTACTGTCAACGCATGATATTTTGGGGTGAGAGGTGTTTAAAATAGGAGAGGGCAGCAACTGGAGGAGTGGGGATTACGCCTCCTAATTGCATTTGGTTGAAAGTTCCAAAAGGCCGCTTCAACAAAGTTCCATAGGAGAGGCTTGTCAGATAATAGAAATGGTGCCTCCAATCACACTGAAAACCCTCTAGATAATGGAAGGAGGTAGCGTTTGGTTTCTTAGGTTCACCAACATCACTACAGTGACTCCAAATCTGAGTTGGAGAATGGCGTGCAGGTTCAAATAAGGGAGTGTAGGTTTAAACAAGATCATGTCTGGCATGTGTAGAAGGCTGAGAAGGTGAGGCAAGACCTATGAGGCATGGCCTATACTGAGCCATGACCTATGATGAGCAAGGACCTGCTCTTTGAGGCCCGCGACCTACTTTTTCAGGCCCGTGGTATATCAAATAGGGGCACGACCCTTGCACGGTATATTCTTTTATGTAATTGTACTCTCTTAAGAAACAAGATGTAATCATGCAAGTTAATGAGGAGAAATGAGATGTTTACTATTTGGTTTATGGATTCCAGTGTGGGTATCGGATCTGCTTGTTCTATGGTGTTTATGGATTTGTGTTTATATTTGGAATGGGTTATAGGAACATTTGGGTTGGTGTTTTAAAATGAATGTAGTTTTATAATGTTTTCATCTGGAGGGTGAATTACTCCTCTCCTTTGGGTTGTACATTCGTCCATACTTAGCCATGAATGTTGTCGATCTACCGAGTTGGCAACCGTATTATGTATATGATATATATTTATGTCAAAAAAATTTATCTTGTTGTCTTTTGGCCCTTACCCTTTGGAGTCACAGGGCGGGATGTTATAGATTTTTTTTCACATTCTCTTAGCTCTATTGCCCATTTGATCATTATGAAAATATGATAAATGATGTGATGTAATTACAAATCTATTTCAATGAATATGAAATAATGCACTCTTTAGACACATCATCATCTTAGCACTATATCCCATTTTCAATATTCTTAATGTTATTCTCTCTAAAGCCACTACACTATTATTACTGAAAAAATGTCTCAATCATTATAATAGTTTTTTTACATGTTCAAACTGTAGATGCTACTAGTGTACCTGTGTGTCGAGAAGGATATATCTCACCTATTTTAGATAGATTTTTCTAAAGATACATATGGTACTTTGTAGACACTTAAACTTTACCATATCCTTATGACACTTCTAACATCATCTTTTAACAACTTCTAAGCCTCACCTTGCACCACTTTCAACATATCCTAAACATCCACCTTTCTACATTCTCCTAACACCACCTTGGGACACTTTGAGACACATTCATCGTAGGACTCCCCTTAACATTCCCATTTCCATTAGTCAATTGATTAATTAAATAAATTGTATTTAATTAATTAGGATAGTCCCTTTTACCAAATTAATTAAATAAATTGTATTTATTTATTTGGTTTTAATCCATTTTCCCTTTAGTTAAATTAACTAAATAAATTTTACTTATTTAAGTAATTTAGTTTACTTGTGACTGTGTACATAAAAATAAATAGAGCCAACATATATATACACTAAGTGTTTTAAATTTAAAAAATATATAATTGGCATATTTTAATTAAATGAATGCACATAAAAATTATAAAGTAGTTGGTTTAAATTTAAAATATATAACCGACATACTTTTATTAAATGAATGCACATAAGAATTAAATTTAAAATATATAACCGACATAATTTATTAAATAAATGCACATAACAATAAACCGACATAAAGTAAATAATATATAATACTAAAATATAAATCACAAAAAATATCAAATCGAATACAAAAAAGAAAAAGAATAGGGGAGAAGCTCTGAAGTTATTTGAATGGTAAGTGCAGTTAATTTTGTTTGGTTTTCTGTAGAATGAAATTTAATTTATTGGTTCCTTCTCACTACTATTTTATAAAAAAAAATTATTAGGGTTTAAATTTGTTTTATAACAGGCTTTGTAAAGTTTAATTTTATGGTTAAGTAAATATTTTAAGTTATTTTATTTTATAAAATTAGGTTATTTTTGGGATTTCAAATTTTTTTACTCAAGAGTTAAAAATTTAGGGTATCATGGAAAATATTTAGATGAAGTGATGTGATATTGTTGCATTTTAAGTTGCGGTATTGAACCAAATATCATTTTAAATTATAATAATATTCAATATTATTACATTTTAGTATCTTAGACAGACATTTCAAATCTCTCCACACCCAACTAGGGTTAGGGTTATACACATAAATAAAAATATGCATGATTTAATTTTATAGTTGACGAAATATTTTAGTGTTATTTTATTTTACGAATTTAGGTTATTTTTGTGATATCAATTTTTTTTATTCAAGACTTAAAAATACAGAGTATCATGAAAAATATTTTAATTTTCATATTTCAATTTTATTTACTCAAGGGTTAAAAATTTATAGTATCATGTTGCTGCATTTGTATTTTATTTTCTTCAAAGTTTGATTTTATAGTTAATGAAATATTTTAGGAAATTAGATTATTTTTGAGATTTCAATTTTATTTACTCAAAACATTTCAAATCTCTCCACACCCAAATAGATTTAGAGTTCTTCACATAAATAAAAATATGCATGCTTTGTAAAGGGAATAGTTTAGTGTTCTTTTATTTGATGAATTATTTTCCACTTGTGAGAATCCTCATCCGCTTGCCATATTTTAGGAAATTAGTTTATTTTTGGGATTTCAATTTTATTTACTCAAGACATTTCAAATCTCTCCACACCCAAATAGGTTTAAAGTTCTTCACATAAATAAAAATATGCTTGTTTTTTAAAGGGAATATTTTAGTGTTATTTTATTTGATGAATTATTTTGCACTTGTCTAAATCCTCATCCACTTGCCACAACTAATAAATAAGAGTCACATGTCTAGCAAAAGTTAGTTAGCCAAATTCATTCAATGTAGATACTTGCACAAAAGCCAAACTAACTTTATATCTCCACCACCTATTTCATACTGCACCTCTTAATCGTAGCCATTCAAATAAGGATAAGTCCTAGTTTCCTCTCACTCAATCTTGTCCATCTGTTAATCTTTAACCTTAACCATTCACATAAGGATTTGCAGAGGCCTCCTTTTTTGCCTTAAAGTTGTCTCATCAAATCTAAGTCATCCATCTAATCAAATCCATTCATCCTATCATCCAAAAATCTATAAATCAAGCCAATAGAGTCATAATCAAGGGCTTTGAAAGTAATGTTATGTTGTCAAATCCAGAAACCAACAATCAAATCATTATAAAAAATCATTGGAGCAAAACGACCATTGTCATAGTAAAACAAGAACTAGTTTGGTAAGAACTTTCTATATTTTTTCAATATTTATGGATTCATAAAATATATAATGATACAAGTCTTGACACAATAATTTTCTTTTTTAAAAGGGAAAAAGGTGGTAGGCCACCTATAGATTATATTAATTCATAAAGAGTTTATATAGAGAAGCAACCGAACGCCGGAACAAACATGTCCAAAAATACATCCACAGGCCCCCGACTACCCAGAAAAAACAATTAGAAACAAAGCTGTCAAAAAATCTAAGTATCAACTTGAAGCTGTTAGTTCAGTGCTTTTCTTGGTAGGTTGCTTCTTCTAGTAATTAACAGTACATTATTTTTTTGCCCAATAGTAGTTGTTTGGTACATGAATATAGGTCACTATGTATTACAGTGATTTCTTATCCAAAGCTCCTTTATAACAAGGGGCAAATGGTAGAAAGAAAAGAAAATACAGATATGTAGGCATAAATATCACTAAATGGATAAACTTTATGCATTTGGAAAAAGTGCTAATAAGTCTTTGTAGTCAGAGGGTGTTACTAATTTTTAGTAGCTTTATACATTTGGTGTAAGTGTTTAAGAATCTTTGATTCTTTAGTCTTTGATATTTTTATTCCAGATCACTAGAATAAGGTAATAAAATTTAATCTTTGATTCTGTAGTCTGTGATATTTCTATTCCAGATCACTTGAATAAGGTCTTAAAATTTATACTTAGACTTTGCTTTTGTTTGATATTCAGCAAGCAACGATTGCAGTGGAATAGAGATTCTGTCCAGGGCATCCAAGAAATCTAATTAAGACTTTTCATTGATATGGCTTTAAAGCAAGGGAGAAACAATGATTTCAGTTTTGATATCAGCTAATAATTGAAGTCTTCCTACATTGCTGGTTATAAAGAGATACATGTATTGAAGTTATCATCCAGGCTAACTGAATTTATTGGAAAGGTAAGTGCATTATATTTTATAGATTTTAGTTTGAAGTCATCAATTTAATTTAATTTTCTTTTCTTTTATGCATAATGAAATTTAATTTATTTCTTTTTCACTCTCTGATGTTTTATAAAAATAAAGTGTTTTTGTTTTCTACATAATTTTTTTTAAACTCACTGAAATACACCATTGTTATATCCATGGTACAACCAAAATTCATGAAAAATGAAACATGGTAATGAATGCCCAAAATTACTAACATGGTTACTTTCTCTACCCCAAATAATCTCCACCATGATCTCTCATTTTGTTGCTTCCATATCATCCATTACTGAATCATTTCTCCAAATCTTCAACAAGATTCTTAAAATAATTCCTAGTGACATTTGTAAGATCAATAAGCTCTATACGAAAATCAAGAAAATCTTGTTGAGACTTTTCATGAGAAATAAAACCTTTCAATTCCTGCTCAGCAAAATCATGAAGTCCTTCTAAAGAATATTCTACATAAGCCTGCAAGTGTTCAAAGAGATTCTTGCTAGCTCTATCCTTAGCATGCTCACTCTCTGCAAGATAATATCCATAAGCATATGTCCTTCAAAACTCATCTGCACTCAATAATCTACAGCCATGCATCTGTTATAAATTAGAGTTCAAGATCAGATTGACAGCGTGAGATGCTCAATTTCTAAAATCCAAAATTCTGAGTAGTATCTAACAAATCCTTTGTTCTAGAAGATTCATTGGCTGCCCAGCGCTCACAATAATGGATATACATTTCCAAGGCTTTTTTGATGGCATCTCTATTTTCATTTTCCTTTCTCTGTAGTTCATCATCTTTATCATCATAACACTTATTGCTCTCATAATTAGAGGCATGATAGGACCAGTTTCCAAGGCACAACCAACAAAACTCAAAGCAAAATGCAGACACACAAGTCATATCCATGCAGCCATCATTTTTATCATTGGCAGAATTACACTTGGGACAAGGCTTTGTTTTAACAAGCTTCCAATTTTCTGTTTGTTCGTTGTCATTGTTTTTCAATATCAAGTTGTTTACAATTTCACAATCTACTAGAGGATGAACTTCCTCTGAACAGTTCCAACAAAACTCATAAGGACATTTGCAAGTAATCTCATAGGACCTTGACCCACTTTCATAATTAATCACTTCTGCAGCATACTAACAACAAGGTGTTGGGCACCATTTAATTTCATTGTTGCTTTCAGCATAAGATCTATCAATAAATCAATAAATAAAGAACCATTTTTTTTACCAATAGCACATTTACAAGATCATTCTTTTTAGTCTCTGACATTCTGCTCCAGCTTGATCCATTCGTGCTTGGATACAGCAAAGCCAACACCATTTACAAAAATAATGCTCACAAGCACCTGCTCTCATTGGACACTAATGTAGTAACTATCACCACAAACATCACAGTCCCTCTCTGAATTTGGATCAACCTTTGAAACTCTTGTTTCTAATAGCCCTAAATCTCTTCTTATGTCCTCCTCCTTCACAAGCCACTCATCAATCATCTTCTGAAAATTCCATCCTAAGAAGAAGAAGATTGATATTTGAGAAAATTGATGAGTGGCTTGTGAAGGAGGACATAAGGAGAGAGTAATGGCTATTAGAAACTAGGGTTTCAGAGGTTGATTCAAATTCAGAGAGGGAATGTGGTCTTTGTGGTGATAGTTACTGCATTAGTGGAATGAGAGCAGGCACTTGTGGGCATTATTTTTGTAATCGGTGTTGGCTACGCTGGATCAAGCACGAATGGATCAGGCTGGAGTAGGATGTTTTGAGACTAAAATGTCTTGAACCATCTTGTAAATGTGCTATTGGTCAAGAAAT
The DNA here is from genome assembly GCA_027924645.1 of Cunninghamia lanceolata. Classification (NCBI taxonomy): domain Eukaryota; kingdom Viridiplantae; phylum Streptophyta; class Pinopsida; order Cupressales; family Cupressaceae; genus Cunninghamia; species Cunninghamia lanceolata. Next base: position 1,548,656 of record BSBN01001237.1, on the reverse strand, counting down.
GGTGCTTTATTTATCAATTTATTGTGAGGAACATTATCTAAAAAGGTACAAACAATACCTTGTTAGATCTTATGTTGAAAGCAACAAAGAAATCAAATGGTGTCAAGCAACTGGCTGTGAGTATGGCTGTGAGTATGCTGTAGAAGTGAATTATGAAAGTGGGTCAGGGTCCTATATGGTTACTTGTAAATGCCGATATGTGTTTTCCTGGAACTGTTCAGAGGAAGTTCATCGTCTAGTAGATTGTAAAATTGTAAACAACTGGATATTGAAGAACAATGACTCCGAACAAACAGAAAACTGGAAGCTTGTTAACACAAAGCCTTGTCCAAGTGTGATTCCGCGATTGAGAAAAATGATGGCTGCATGCATATGACTTGTGTGTTGCTTTGAGTTTTCCTAGTTGTGGCTTAGTCAACCGGCCTGATCATGCCTCTAATTATGACTTCCATAAGTATTATGATGATAAATATGAACAACTAGAAATAAATTCAAACCAAAATATTGATGCCATCAAAAAACCATTGGAAATGTATGTCCATTATTATGAGCGCTGAGGAGCCAATGAATATTCCAGAACAAAGGGCTTTGTTGGATATGCAGACTATTCGGAATTCTGGATTTCAGAAGTTAAGCATCTCACACTGTCAATTTGACCTTGAACTCCAATTTAAAACAGATGCATGGCTGCAGATTGTTGAGTGCACAAGTGTTTAGAAGTGGACATAAGCTTATGGATATTATCTTGCAGAGAATGAGCATGCTAAGGAGTGAGCATGCTAAGGATAGAGCTAACAAGAATCTCTGACTTAGTTAACAAGAATCTATTTGAACACTTGCCGGCTTATGCAGAATTTTCTTTAGAACGACATCATGAGTGTGCTGAGGAGGAATTGAAAGGTTTTATTTCTCATGAAAAGTCTCAACAAGATTTTTTTGATCTTCTAATAAACAATAAAACTTATTGATCTTACAAATGTCACTGGCAATTAGTATAAGAATCTTGTTGAAGCTTTGGAAAAATGACTCCCTAATGGATGCTTCCAGCAAAAGGAGATCATGGTAGGATATTATTTGGGGTAGAGAGAGTAGCCATGTTAGTAATTTTGGGCATTCATTACTATGTTTCATGTTTCATGATTTTTAGTTGTACCATGGATATAAAAATTGTGTAGTCATTGCTTCATATTTGTACAAGTCTCTCTGAGGTATGTGAATACCATGATTCTCCATTGTCATTCAAGTTACAACAATGGTTGTTTTGTTGAGAATATTAATTATAAAGAGTTTGGACACGTTATTTTTACTAAAAACGTTATTTTTACTAAAAACGTTATTTAGATTATTGATTTAGATTACATATTTTAAATGTATTTATTAGAAGGGATATCATTTTTGAAAGATTTATCATATTTATGTAAGAGATGTCATTTTTAAGCCATTATAAGTACATACAAAGTGATATCACTTTATATTTTTTAAATAAATACATTGAAGATATCTAAATTATTTTTAGTTACATAATCATAAAATGTATCTATATTTAAATTAAAGTTATTTTTAATAATTAATATATAAATATTTATAAGATATATAAATATTAAAATGATATTATATTTTATTTTTTAAATATAGAATATAATGTAAAAATATATATTTTAAATATTTATTACTTTATATATATAATTAATTAATGTTTATTTGAATAGTATATAATGTTATGTATGTATGTATGCATGCATGTATGGAAACACTATAAAGCAAGAAGGGTGGGAGAAAGGTTTTGGAAACATAATGGCTCTGGACCAAATTAGGTTTTGGTTTTTCAAATGTGACTAGTATGAGAGGTGGAAAACTTAGTCTAAAGCACTTCTAATCGAGGTATGATTGGGTTTAGAGCTAAGACTTTCAAAAGGTGGTGAAATGAGGGTTTAAAGGGAAAGACTTAGAAATGGTTCAATACTATGGAAAAGGTATGCAAAGAGGTAATGGGGAAAGGAGAAGAGGGAAAAATGACATAAAATGATGAGGGGAATGGAGATTGAAGGATTGGAATGGTGGTAGGGTGAGGTAGGAAGGGATCTCTCTAAATACTTCAAAAAAATAATTTTATATCCATGAAATGCCATAATAAGAAAATGTTTGCCTAGCTTGAAACCATGGAAATCAACTACCTAGCTTTGGTAAATGAGTTACAATAATGTATAGGAGCAAGTTAAAAAATACTAGACACCTTGGGCTCAAATCTAAAATAAGGTTGCATTGTCATACATAGCTTTGTCTAGGAATTTTTGAAATAAGGTTGCATTGTCATACATGAGAAGAAATAAAAAAACTGTAATGCTAATCTAAAATTTCACTTTTTCTATGTTAAAATGAGGCAAAATGGCTAAAATTTATTATAGACTTGCTTTGAGATTTCCGGGATGGGAACTCAATAGATGGGAAGTCCTAGAAGTTAATTATCTTGGAAGTGAAACTTTTGAAATAGGATAAAAAGATAAGGCGTTTGACCTATTGGGTGGTGAACTATGGGTAGTGTCTGTGAATAAAAATTAAGCTCAATTTTCCTAGGGGACCCTGAGCTCAGAGGGGGACATCTAGGGATAGGTGTACACATTGATTAATTGCTCCTTTAGACATGTTTTAGGAATGGGAAAGGTGGGGCTTACACATAGGAAGGACTAGGCTCAACAGCTTAAGGCTTAACAAGGGGTAAAGGGGTCAAAACAATGGGAAAACTAAATGAAGGCTTAGGACATAGGATAGAGATAAAAATTAAATGAAAAACGTCAATTAGGAAGGCTAAAGAAGCTTAGACTATGACATTAGAAAGGAGAATAAAGATGGCTATGGATGACAAAAAAGGGTCCATACATCATAAAAAGCACACATGGGCTACGGGCTAAAATGGATGAAAAATGCTACAAGGGTATGCAAATCCCATTATATTATAAGTTACAATCATGGAAATAGGTATGCGAAATAGCTATGCATGGTAGGTAGGTAATGATGATGATCTTATTGGTGCCACATGGTTGGAAGGAAAAGAGTTGGGTGACTGGATGGTAAAATAGTTGTAAGTTGGTTATTTCTATTCTAAGGCCATTTTGGTCATCTACCATAGTAGAGAGAGTAGAGAGTGGTGTTTACATGGACATTCTGTTGCTGGGAAGTGAATCCTCTATTCTCCCAAGATAATTAAGTAAATTCACAGGAATAATGAGGTAGAAGGGAGGAGTTTTGGGCTTGGTTCATTTGGTTGACCAATCAAAAAGGGGAGCTAGGTCATTGTAGGTGTAAGACTAGTTTTTATGATAGCTCGAAAGAACCATATCCACTAGATGAAGGGTAGAGAAAGAATAGATTAGTTTAGGAGTCAGAGAGAGCTAATTGTGTCCCAGGGAAGTGATAGTCCTTGAAGGCCATCAAAGGTTCCTTGGTTAGTTGATAGTAGAGATGAGTCATGCTATGAGGTGCAATGTTGGTTCATACATTTCTTGATGACTTCATTCTGAAGTATTTTTGTAGGAATAAAGAGGTAGAAGGGAGGAGTTATAGATTTTGGGGCTTGGTTCATTTGGTTGACCAACCACAAAGGGGAGCTAGGTCATTGTAGGTGTAAGACTAGTTTTTATGCTAGCTAGAGAGAACCATATCCACTAGATGAAGGATAAAGAAAGCATAGATTAGTTGAGGAGCCAGAGAGAACTATGTGTGTCCCAGGTAAGTGATAGTCCTTGAAGGCCATCAAAGATTCCCTAGTTAGTTGTTTAGTTAATATATAGTGGCATTAAGGGGATGACATACATAAAAACTAAATAAAGTGGATATATATATATTTTTTAAAATTGTAACAACATGAGGGAGACAGAGGAAGTAACCAGGCAGAGGAAGTAACTATCAGTAATACTAAACGCAAAGAAAAACCTCATCTGCCAGGCCACCAAAGGGTCGCCCAGACTACACTAGTGGATCATAAAATAAGCCAAAAAATACAACAATCAATCACCAGAACACAATGAAGATTAATGTTCTGGAAATGGCAGCAGGTTATGATTTTCTTCAATGTTTAACTCAGTATTGGAAGAGGTATGACATAGTTGTGACTGTTTTTTGAGTTTCCGGAATTGTGGGCAGTTGGGCAATTTATCAGCTGGACTTGACGGGAAGATATGGATTTGACGCAGTAGACAATGTTATGTTTGGATTTCCAAAGGACTTTAAAGCTACAATACTGTCATGGAGTGTTTCTGGAGTTCTGCGGATTCATGGGCAACGAGCTCTCCAATTCCATTAAACTATACATATTACTAAATAACCAAATAATTCACGGGTAGCGAGCTCTCCAATTCCATCAAACTATTTAGCAGGTCAAAAGTATAAAGGATGTAGATGTAACATACTGCAGATTAGCAGCTGGCAATGTGTAGAGAACTCCTCCTGTTTAAATATGCGGCTTTTCACCTACCTGGTGTGAATTTAGACCAGATGTTGTTCCGGGTAGGATAGAGCAGATATAGTTGTCAGCATGACCTTTGTAATCTTGAAGACACTTCACTTTTCCTATGAAGAATTCCTTCAGTGACTCCAGTCATCTATAAAAACATTTTGTAGCCCTATGATTAGATACTAATTCTCATATTACTGTCCACGGTTAGGCAAGAAATCATACACTGGGAGGGCTAAGGCAAAAAAATCGACGCAGCAAGAAGATAAAAAATATTTCTGATTCAATGAAAAGAGTGAAATTATATAAGTAGTCAGTGAAGTTATATGAGTAGTCACACTCGAAGGTACTCTACCTCGGATAAAAACACTTGGGCTCCAACATGTTTATTGTCCCACCCACATGTATTGTCTAATTCATCAGCTCCTATAAGTAGTTCAATGTTTTTCTAGTTCATTAGCAAGAAAAGCATTGAACTAGTTATTAAAAGTTTGATAACGGTCAGAGTTTAGTGCTAATGATGAATCAGACAATACAATTGGGTAGCACAATAAACATGTTGGAGGCTGAATAATTTTATCCAAGGTATAGTAACTTCGAGTGTGACTACTTATATAACTTCATTTTTTTCATCGAATCTGCAATAATTTTTATCTCTTGCTGAGTCGATTTTTTCCTCAATTTATTGAAAATTAATCCCTTCCACTGTATGCATTTCTTGCCTTTCATGGACAGTAACATGCAAATTAGTATCTAATCATAGGGCTACAAAATGTTTTTATGGATGACCGGATTCGCTGCAGGAATTCTTGATAGGAAAAGTGAAGTCTCTTCAAGACTACAAAGTTCACGCTGACAACTATATCTGCTATATCTTGTCTGGAACACCATCTGGTCTAAATACACACCAGGTAGGTGAAAACCGCATATTTGAACAGGAGGACTTCTTTACACATTGCCTGCTGCTAATCTGCAGTATGTTACATCTGCATCCTTTATACTTTTAACCTATGCCATATAGTTCGATGGAATTGGAGAGCTCGCTGCCCATGAATTATTTGGTTATTTAGTAATATGTATAGCTTAATGGAATTGGAGAGCTCGCTACCCATGAATCCATGAATCCGCCTAACTCCAAAACACTCCATGATAGCATTGTGGTTGTGAAGACCATTAGAAATCCAAACTTACCATTGTCTCCTGTGTCATAATATCCTCTCGTCAATTCTTGTCTATCCGAACTGAAGTAATATCCCTGTCTGAACACTGTTATGCTTCCTTATGTGCTTTGACTGTAATGCTTGGTAGCTCTCAGTTCAGAATTGAGGAAGGATTCATTGGTAGTAGGCTTCCTGGTTGCCGGCTTATTGAAGGGGCTGTTGTTTATGTCACTTTTGCCACTTATGGTAATGCATCCTATCATAAAGTTAATTATAATGGTGAAGATGAAAGTAGCAATAGCATTGTCTATACCTCTTCTCGTCCTCCTCATTCACAACATCCACGTGCAATGGTTAAAAGACATGGTTCACCTTTGGATGCATCACCTGTGAGTACTTCTTTGCCAAATACAGTCAATACTACCCTTCTATAAAATGCTCCTCAAATCGAAGGAGATATGTTACAATTATTCTTTAGTTATGAGTTTTTCTAGATTATAAGATGCCTTCATAACTGTTAAGGGATAATGGCTTAGTAAAAATCTAGTCAACATTTAAAAGGTTTATAGACTTAGTGTAAATCTAGTCAACATTTAAAAGGTTTATATAATTTACTTTTTGGGAAATTGTTCTGTATGCTGCATCTTGTGGATTTTTACATTTCAAAGTTCTGAAAGAATACGCAAGTGGACTTTATAAATAGATTACACAGGCATGCTTTATAAAACATTGCCTATCAGCCTTACTATAAAATGGAAGGCATTGTGGTTGTGTCATATAAACGGATGAACATTAGTGTGAGTCCAAGAAGTAGCTTGTATCTTAAAGAACCTGATCAATGATCTAATCTTGGTGAATACATCTAAGGTGGTTTGACTAATCCAGAAATAAAGTCATCTTAACTTCTTTTCCCGCCTCAGACCTTAATGAATATAATGAAGATGATTTTGACTAGTTTCATATTCCATAATCTTGGATGTAAGAAACTGTTCAGGGATAAGATGGGTTGTCTGTTATGGTTTCTACATATCACACTGAACTGAAAAAATCATCTCAGGTCTAACAATAACTCTAAAGTAGTTGTTGCTAGTATTTTGGATATGTTCAGAACCATAAAGGAATGAGGTCCTATGATAGAATAAATAGTAGAGAATTTTTTTCGCAATTGAACTCTATATGAACCATAGATCCATATAAGTTTGATAGGAATTTAGCCACATACTACTTTGCTATCCAACAATTTTAGTTTAAGTTTGGTCATTTCAAAAAATTTCTGCACAATCAACGCTCTATCAATATATATTATATCTCGATCTTTTACTTTTCTAAATCAGTGCATCCTTAATAGTGTTGGGCTACAGTTCATACGGATCAGTTAGAATTGGAATCTAAGACCTTCTATTTACTGTCAGAGTGTTCCATCAATTGAACTACTGGTCCCTTTGTGGCTAATCCATCATTAATCTGGATGTAGCTTTTTTAAAAATTAATTCAATGTTTTTCTTGCTAAGTTGCTTTTGCTAGTAATTAACAGTACATTCTTTGTGAAATTTGCTTTTGGATTACAGTGTGTGTGTTTTTATGTAAACGTTTCAGGTCACACTCAGTGATCCATCATCAGGGAGAGGATCATTCTTTGTGAAATTTGCATCCTCTTCCTGATGATGGATCACTGAGTGTGATCCCAAACGTTGAGATAAAAACACACACAGTGTAATCCAAAAACAAATTTCACAATTACTATGGACTGTGCAAAGCTCATGCCTACTAGGACACTCTTTGTTTTTCCAATATTAGTTGTTTGGTACACTAATATAGGTCACTATGTATTACAGTGATTTCTTATCCAAATCTGTTTATAGCAAATCAAATTTTCAAAGGGACAAATGGTAGAAAGAAAAAAAAATACAGATATGTACGCATAAATATCACTAACTCAATTAACTTTATGCATTTGGAGAAAATGCTAATGAGTCTTTGTAGCCATAGGGTGTTACTAATTTCTTAGTAGCTTTATACATTTGATAAAAGTGTATAACAATCTTTTATTTTTTAGTCTGATATTTTTATTCCAGATCACTTGAATAAGGTCATTAAATTTATATATTTTTTTAAGACAAAAGGTGCCAAGCACCTATAATATTATATTATATTAGAATATCGTAATTACAGAATGCATGGAGAGAAGAAATCCTACAGCATGAAGAACAACAAGATTTCTCCTAACAAAAAATGAAGGCCAAGAGCCAAACGATAACAGAAGAGAAGGAGAAGTGCTAACAGAACTATAAAGGTATCGCCCTATAACAGATGGTGATCATATACAAAAAGATACAAAGAAGATGCTCCAAAAAACATAATATAGACATAGAACTTACGAATCCATAGTAGCATTCAGATCCCGGAGCACAAAGTGATTCTCTTCTTCACCTTCATCTGTCAGCAACCCTGGAGGCGGAGGAACTTGAAGCTGAAACTAGCAAAGGAATAGAAGAGCTTGAAACTTCTCATCAACTCTGTTAGCCAGAGCTTCACCTAATTTATCTCTGTGAGCATGAATAGAGAAGTGTAGGGTGTCTTCATTTTCTTGGAGCATACCAAAACGAATTGCATTAAAAGCACAGGTGAAAGCTGGGGAATGCGTAATTTGGCATCTAGTGAATAAGCCTCCCACCAAAGCACCCGACTTGAACATGTCGTAATTTTGTAAGGCCATATTCAGAGATTCTTCAAAAAACATATATGAATTAGAAAATTTCACAACAAGCCCTCTAACAGCATTTACATCTTGAAGCAAGTCCATTGCATTCGAGGCAAAGGCCGAAAGGATTTGAGAGGGGTAGAGAGAGCGAGGACGAGCATCCATGAATTCTCTCCCTATTATCTAGTTGAGCATGCTAAGGATAGAGCTAACAAGAATCTCTTTGAACACTTGGAGGCTTATTTAGAATCTTCTTTAGAATGAGTTGATAAGTGTGCTGAGGAGGAATTGAAAGGTTTTATTTCTCATGAAAAGTCTCAACAAGATTTTTTAATTTTTTGAATAGAGCTTATTGATCTTACAAATGTCACTCGCAATTATTTTAAGAATCTTGTTAAGCTTTGCAGAAATGACTCGCTAATGGATACTTCTAGCAAAATGAGATCATGGTGGGAAATTATTTGGGGTAGAGAAAGTATCCATGTTAGTAATTTTGGGCATTCATTATCATGTTTCATGAATTTTAGTTGTACCATGAATATACAAATGGTGTAGTTATTGCTTGATATTTCTACAAGTCTCTATAAGTTATGGAATACCATTCTCCATTGTCATTCAAGTTAAAACAATGGTTGTTTCATTGAGCATATTAGTTATAAAGAGTTTGGAGAGATTATTTTTATAGAGAATCACTTCCAATTAGGGAAACAAATTCATCATGTGATTTAGTGGTTGAATTTTGTGCGAGAGAAGGTCCCTTCTATAAACTATAGTAGGTAGTTCCCTACCCTTGGGTGAGGTTGAATGGTAGGTAGTTTGGCTTGGTCGAGTCTCAGGGGAGAAAAATTGATATGATTCCACATTCATAATAAATGTTTCACTACTATAAATAGGCCCTAGGGATTATTGATTACTCCTTGATCAAACTAGGATCTAAGTGATTACCAATCATTAATCATTTTCCACATGTGGAGCCATGCTACTGAGAACAACTATGTTAACTTCAATCCCTAACATTCAGGGATCAAGATCTCCTAATTATCTATCTCCTTCAAACGATCTCTTTTTAAACCATTATAGAGTAAATGAGGGCTCCTACTATCAACTACAGAATGGCGTGTGGGGCTAGAAAAAGGATATTAACCTAGGTGGTGTATGAGAGAAATTATCAGTTGTTCTCCACTCTAGAATGGTTGGGGCATTATATTTTATAGATTCTACTATACAGTCATTAATTTTCTTTTCTTTTTTGCATACTAAAATTTAATTTATTTCTTTTCAATTCACTGAAATAAAAACACACACAGTGTAATCCAAAAGCAAATATCACAATTACTATGGACTGTGGAAAGCTCATGCCTACTAGTACACTCTTTGTTTTTCCAATATTAGTTGTGTGGCACATTAATATAGGTCACTATGTATTACAGTGATTTCTTATCCAAAGTTGTTTATAGCAAATCAAATTTTCAAAGGGACAAATGGTAAAAAGAAAAGAAAATACAGATATGTACGCATAGATATCACTAACTCAATTAACTTTATGCATTTGGAGAAAATGCCAATGAGTCTTTGTAGCCATAGGATGTCACTAATTTCTTAGTAGCTTTATACATTTGGTAAAAGTGTATAACAATCTTTTATTTTTTAGTCTGATATTTTTATTCCAGATCACTTGAATAAGGTCATTAAATTTATATATTTTTTTTAAGACAAAAGGTGCCAAACACCTATAATATTATATTATATTAGAATATCATAATTACAGAATGCAAGGAGAGAAAGAAATCCTACAGCATGAAGAACAACAAAATTTCTCCTAAGAAAAAATGAAGGCCAAGAGCCAAACGATAACAGAAGAGAAGGAGAAGTGCTAACAGAACTATAAAGGTATCGCCCTATAACAGATGGTGATCATATACAAAAAGATACAAAGAAGATGCTCCAAAAAACATAATATAGACATAGAACTTACGAATCCATAGTAGCATTCAGATCCCGGAGCACTAAGTGATTCTCTTCTTCGCCTTCATCTGTCAGCAACCCTGGAGGCGGAGGAACTTGAGGCTGAAACTAGCAAAGTTATAGAAGAGCTTGAAACTTCTCATCAACTCTGTTAGCCAGAGCTTCACCTAGTTCATCTCTTTGAGCATGAATAGAAAAGTGTAGGGCGTCTTCATTTTCTTGGAGCATACCAAAACGAATTGCATTAAAAACACAGGTGAAAGCTGGGGAATGCGTAATTTGGCATCTAGTGAATAAGCCTCCCACCAAAGCACCCGACTTGAACATATCGTAATTTTGTAAGGCCATATTCAGAGATTCTTCAAAAAACATATATGAATGAGAAAATTTCACAACAAGCCCTCTAACAGCATTTACATCTTGAAGCAAGTCCATTGCATTCGAGGCAAAGGCCGAAAGGATTTGAGAGGGGTAGAGAGAGCGAGGACGAGCATCCATGAATTCTCTCCCTATTATCTCCCTCAAGGAATCTTCTACCTCTGCATTATCAATGATGAAAATGGAAGCCAAAGCATCTGAATCTATTCTGCATAAGAGAGTACGCTCCCATTTCTACACTGGGAAATACATCCGCCTATTAATCTGGATCTCCATCGCAAACTGACCAGCAAGATAAGAAATAGACTCTTGAAACACTGATAAATAGGAAAAGGATCTACCAAGAAATGATTTGATATGTCATATCTTCATTCAAGATGGAATTAAAATCTGTAGAACTCTAATGTGAAAAAGAAACAAGTACTGAAAACAACAAAAATAATGCAGATTTGGCCATATGCGAGAGATATCCACATAAGCAAAAACAAATTTATGCTTAGACTTTGGTTTTCTTTGATATTCAGCAAGCAACAATTGCAGTGGCACAGAGATTCTGTAAGGGCATCCAAGAAATCTAAATAAGACGTTTCGTTGATATGGCTTTAAAGTAAGGGAGAAACCAGAATTTCAGCTTTGATATCAATTATTAATTGAAGTCTTCTTATATTTCTGGTTATAAAGAGGTACGTGTATTGAAGTTATCATTGACCTAACTAAATTCAATATTTGTTAGAGTAATGAATAACTATAGTAATGAATAACTATAATTGCAGAATTTATTCTAAAGGTAAGTACATTATATTTTATAGATTTTAGTTTAAAAATAAACTGTTTTTTTGTTTTCTACACAATTAATTAATATGTTATTTTATATGGGACAAGCACATAAGTTATTTGAATAGTAAGTGCATTATATTTTATAGATTCTACTATACAGTCACTAATTTTCTTTTCTTTTTTGAATAATAAAATTTAATTTATTTCTTTTCAACTCACTGAGATACACCATTGTTATATACATGATACAAATAAAATTCATAAAAAATGAATCATGGTAATGAATGCCTAAAATTATTAACATGGCTACTTTATCTACCCCAAATAATCTCCCACCATGATCTCTCCTTTTGCTGCTTCCATATCATCCAAATCTTCAAATCTTCAACAAGATTTTTAAAATAATTCCAATGACATTTGTTAGATCAATAATCTTTATACGAAAATCAAGAAAATCTTGTTGAGACTTTTCATTAGAAATAAAACCTTTCAATTCCTTCTAAACACACTCATCAAGTCCTTCTAAACAAGATTCTGCATAAGCCTGCAAGTGTTCAAAGAGAATCTTATTCTCTCTATCGTTAGCATGCTCACTTTCTGAAAGATAACATCCATAAGCATATGAATCAAAACTCTTCGGCACTCAACAATCTACAGCCATGCATCTGTTATAAATTAGAGTTCAAGATCAGATTGACAGCGTGAGATGCTCAATTTTTCAAACCCAGAATTCTAAATAGTCTGCATATCCAACAAAGCCTTTCTTCTGGAAGATTCATTGGCTTCCCAATGGTCGCAATAATGGATATAAATTTCCAAGGATTTTTTTATGGCATCTCTATTTTTGTTTTCCTTTCTTTGTAGTTCATCATCTTTATCATCATAATACTCATTGTAGTCAAAATTAGAGGAATGATCGGACTAGTTTCCAAGGCACAACCAACAAAAATCAAAGGAAAATGGAGACACACAAGTTATATGCATGCAGCCATCATTTCTATCAATGGAAGAAGTACACTTGGGACAAGGCTTTGTTTTAACAAGCTTCCAATTTTTTGTTTGTTCATTGTCATTGTTCTTCATTATCCAGTTGTTTATAATTTCACAATCTACTGAATGGTGAACTTCTTCTGAACAGTTCCAACAAAATTCATATGGCCATTTAAGAGTAACATCATAGGGCCTTGACCCACTTTCATAATTAACCACTTCTACAGCATACTCACAACTAGGTGCTGGACACCATTTGATTTCTTTGTTTCTTTCAACATAATATCTAACAAGGTATTGTCTATACCTTTTTAGATAATGTTCCTCACAATAAATCAATAAATGAAGCACCATTTTTCTTACCAATAGCACATTTACAATATGGTTCAAGACATTTTAATCTCAGATATTCTTCTCCAGCTTGATCCATCCATGCTTGGATCCAGTGTAGCCAACACCCATTAAAAAAATAATGCCCACAAGTGCCTTCTCTCATTCCACTAATGCAGTAACTATCACCACAAACACCACAGTTCCTCTCTAAATTTGCATCAACCTTTGAAACCCTAGTTTCTAATAGCCCTAAATCTATTCTTATGTCCTCCTTCACATGCCACTCATCAGTCATCTTCTCAAAATTCCATCCTAAGAAGAAAATGATTGATATTTGAGGAAATTGATGAGTGGCATGTAAAGGAGGACATAAGAAGAGAGTAATCGCTATTATAAAATTGGGTTTCGGAGTTTGATTCAAATTCAGAGAGGGAATATGGTATTTGTGGTGATAGTTACTGCATTAAGGGAATGAGAGCAGACACTTGTGGGCATTATTTTTGTAATTGGTGTTAGGTATGCTACATCCAAGCACGAATGAGTCAAGATGGAGTTGGATGTCATGAGACTAAAATATCTTGAACCATTTTGTAAATGTGCTATTGGTCAAGAAATGGTGCATTATTTATCAATTTTTTTATGAGGAACATTATCTAAAAAGGTATAAACAATACCTTGTTAGATCTTATGTTGAAAGCAACAAAGAAATCAAATGGTGTCAAGCAACTGGCTAAGTATGATATAGAAGTGGTTAATTATTAAAGTGGATCAGGGTCCTATGAGGTTACTTGTAAATGCCGGTATGAGTTTTGTTGGAACTGTTCAGAGGAAGTTCATCGTCCAGTAAATTGTGAAATTGTAAACAATTGGATATTGAAGAACAATAACAACAAACAAATAGAAAACTGGAATCTTATTAACACAAAGCCTTGTCCCAAGTGTAATTCTACGATTGAGAAAAATGATGGCTGCGTGCACATGCCTTGTGAGTTGCTTTAAGTTTTACTGGTTGTGGCTTAGGCAATTGGTCCGATCATGCCTCTAATTATGATTTCCATAAGTATTATGATGATAAAGATGAAGAACTGGAAAGAAAGTCAAACCGAAATAGAGATGCCATCAAAAAAGCCCTGGAAATGTATGCTCATTATTATGAGCGTTGAGGAGCCAATGAATCTTCAAGAACAAAGGCTTTTTTTGATGTGCAAACTATTCAGAATTTTCGATTTCAGAAGTTAAGAATCCCACATTGTTAATCTGATCTTGAACTCCAATTTAAAACAGATTCATGGCTGCATACTGCATATTCTTGAGTGCAGAAGAGTTTAGAAGTGGACAAATGCTTATGGATATTATATTGTAGAGAGTGAGCATGCTAAGGATAGAGCTAACAAGAATCTCTTTGAATACTTGGAGGCTTATTCAGAATCTTCTTTAGAATGAGTTGATAAGTGTGCTGAGGAGGAGGAGGAATTGAAAGGTTTTATTTCTCTTGAAAAGTCTCAACAAGATTTTTTAATTTTTTGAATAGGGCTTATTGATCTTACAAATGTCACTCGCAATTATTTTAAAAATCTTGTTGAAGCTTTGTAGAAATGATTCGCTAATGGATGCTTCCAGCAAAAGGAGATCATGGTGGGAAATTATTTGGGGTAGAGAAAGTATCCATGTTAGTAATTTTGGGCATTCATTATCATGTTTCATGAATTTTAGTTGTACCATGAATATACAAATGGTGTAGTTATTGCTTGATATTTCTACAAGTCTCTATAAGTTATGGAATACCATTCTCCATTGTCATTCAAGTTAAAACAATGGTTGTTTCATTGAGAATATTAGTTATAAAGAGTTTGGAGAGATTATTTTATAGAGAATCACTTCCAATTAGGGAAACAACTTCATCATGTGATTTAGTGGTTGAATTTTGTGCGAGAGAAGGTCCCTTCTATAAACTATAGTAGGTAGTTCCCTACCCTTGGGTGAGGTTGAATGGTAGGTAGTTTGGCTTGGTCGAGCCTCAGGGGAGAAAAATTGATATGATTCCACATTCATAATAAATGTTTCCCTACTATAGATAGGCCCTAGGGATTATTGATTACTCCTCGATCAAACTAGGATCTAAGTGATTTCCAATAATTAATCATTTTCCACATGTGGAACCATGCTATTGAGAACAACTATGTGAACCTCAATCCCTAACATTCAGGGATCATGATCTCCTAATTATATATCTCCTTCAAACGATCTCTTTTTAACCCATTATAGAGTAAATGAGGGCTCCTACTATCAGCTATAGAATGGGGTGGGGGTCTAGAAAAAGGATCTTAACCTAGGTGGTGTATGAGACAAATTATCAATTGTTCCCCACTCTAGAATGGTTGGGGCATTATATTTTACAGATTCAATTATAGTCATTAATTTTCTTTTCTTTTTTACATAATAAAATTTAATTTATTTCTTTTCAACTCACTAAGATAAAAACACACACAGTGTAATCCAAAAACAAATTTCACAATTACTATGGACTATGGAAAGCTCATGCCTACTAGTGCACTCTTTGTTTTTCCAATATTAGTTGTTTGGTACATTAATATAGGTCACTATGTATTACAGTGATTTCTTATCCAAAGCTGTTTATAGCAAATCAAATTTTCAAAGGGACAAATGGTAGAAAGAAAAGAAAATACAGATATGTACACATAGATATCACTAACTCAATTAACTTTATGCATTTGGAGAAAATGCTAATGAGTCTTTGTAGCCATAGGGTGTTACTAATTTCTTAGTAGCTTTATACATTTGGTAAAAGTGTATAACAATCTTTTATTTTTTAGTCTGATATTTTTATTCCAGATCACTTGAATAAGGTCATTAAATTTATATTTTTTTTTAAGACAAAAGGTGCCAAGCACCTATAATATTATATTATATTAGAATATCGTAATTACAGAATGCAAGGAGAGAAAGAAATCCTACAGCATGAAGAACAAAAAAATTTCTCCCAAGAAAAAATGAAGGCCAAGAGCCAAACGATAACAGAAGAGAAGGAGAAGTGCTAACAGAACTATAAAGGTATCGCCTTATAACAGATGGTGATCATATACAAAAAGATACAAAGAAGATGCTCCAAAAAACATAATATAGACATAGAACTTACGAATCCATAGTAGCATTCAGATCCCAGAGCACAAAGTGATTCTCTTCTTCACCTTCATCTGTCAGCAACCCTGGAGGCGGAGGAACTTGAGGCTGAAACTAGCAAAGGAATAGAAGAGCTTGAAACTTCTCATCTACTCTGTTAGCCAGAGCTTCACCTAATTCATCTCTGTTGTTGGAATAGTAATCCCAACTACTCGGCTCATTTAATGAAGACAACCTCCTTTTGGTGTTTGTTTTTCTACTTCCTCTGCCATCGTCCTCTTTCCATTACTTTTCTGCATGATGTTGTCATGAAAAGTATGGGCTCTCTTGCCTTCTTTAATGTCTGCAAAAATGATGATATGCAGCCCATACCTCTGCTGCTGTTGTAATTGACTGAAGGTTTTTCAGCTTTGTAGTAGTTATGTTTTTAGGTAGGTGTGTGTAGTTAAAAAAAAAAAAAGTCTAATACATTTTATGCTCTGTTTTTTTTCTGAGTTTTATGGTCTATAAAGAGCAGCTCCTCTATTTATGAAAGAACATGTATTTTTAGTATTTAAAAATCACTATGTTTTCATGGATTTAAAAACAAATGCTCTATTTTCTTCTGTCTTCATATACATATAAGATTTCCAAACAGCAGTAGATCTGTTTGTTTTATCTCTGGTTATTTTGTCTCTATTTTGGTACTCTGCCTTATTCTTCACCTGGTATCAGAGCCTAAGGTTGCTCAAACAGGGGTTGCTCAAGGAAAAATATAGCAGAACTGAAAATAATCAAAGTTAAGAGCTCCAACAAAGGCATTCAAGCAAGTTTCACAGTCAGCAATGGCAAGCACAAGCACAAGTTTAACAAATCCTCAAATCCCACAGTTCAATGGGAAAAATTATGATTACTGGTCCATTACAATGAAGGCAATCTTTTGTTTTCAAGACATATGGGATCTTGTAGAGAATGGCTTTCCAGAACCACCAGATGCAGTAGCATACAATGCTCTATCTCAAGTAGAGAAAGATCTGTTGAGGGATAATAGAAAGAAGGATGCCAAAGCTCTCTTTTACATCTTCCAAGCTGTTCATGAGAGCATTTTTCCAAGGATTGCAGCAGCAACAAAGTCCAAACAAGCATGGGATATTCTTCAAACAGCCTATCAAGGAATGGCAAAGGTGAAAATAGCTAAGTTGCAAATGCTAAAAATGGATTTTGAAACAATCTTCATGAAGGATTCAGATTCAGTAGACACTTTCTTCACACAAGTGATGGGTTTAGTTAATCAAATTAGATCTCATGGTGAGACACTTGAAGATACAAGGGTTATAGAAAAGATTTTAAGGAGTTTACCCACAAGGTTTGAATCCATAGTTGTGACCATAGAGGAAACAAAGAACCTCTCACAGTTTTCAGTTGATGAGCTCCATGCATCTCTCATTTCTCATGAGCATAGGCTTAGTAGGTCAGCAAACTCATCATTGGAGCATGCATTCAAGACACAAGCTTCAATCAACCATGGAAGAGGCAGAGGAAGATCGAATTTCAGAGGTAAAGGAATTCATATAGAGGTGGAAGAAGCAGCCCATCAAATTCAGGTGGAAGAGGTGTTGTGACGTGGTCCAACATCGCCCCATCAACCTGGGGACCCCTTGATTTGGTGTTTTGGTCTGTGGTCTTGGTCAGAGTTTCTTATCTGGGCAAGGTTGTTTGCGGGGGTCATTAGGGTACATTATAATCCATTTATTGGTTGGTATATGACTTGCAATGCATTAGAAATATCCTAACTAGGCGTTGAGCTCATTTATTTCAAATCTCTATCCTGGTGGACATTTTTAATCACCTTGCACTGCATTGAGATCTTCTTTTTTCAACAGCATGCCCACTCCCCCTGGATCTCCGCCTAAGCGGACTTCATTTACCTTCTAGCATTGCTTTTCATTTCCTATTCTCTCAATAGGCTAGATGACCGCTTGAGCGGATTTTCACGATTTGTTGGGAACTCTACATGTTTTGAGTTAGTCTCCGGTGGGCTTAAGTGACCGTTTGCCTAGGGTGTCTGTTGCATAGCATGGTTATTAATGGACCTTTGGTAGTTATGCAGAACATCACAAAATTCTATTCTCAGCATCGCGTCAAATGTGAAGTATAACATTCACCCCACGTTGATCATTCATGGAGGGACGAACTTTTGAGAGTCCACTGCAATCCTGCATTGTGCACGTTGAAGCAAAAGGACCGCCAGGACGGAGATAGGTCTTAGGTTTGCAATTTTCTTTTTTGCCAGGATCTCAAACATTTGTGCTGACCCGCTGTAACACCGTCACCTCTTTGGCAATCATGATGACCTGTTGAAGGAAGCATTGAACATTTTTTGTGTAGAACGAATCAATTCTATTCTTAGCGTGCAATTAAATAGGCACTGCACTCTGAAAAACACATGGATAGGGAATAAATTGAGTTCTTGGCAGGAGTTTGAGTCATGTATCTTTCAAATATTGGCTCGTCCTATTTTTAGCCCCACGATTTAATTTAGGTAATGACATTTATGTGGCAGGAGGTGGAGCGCACTATTTATGCTAGCAAAATCTTTTGAACATTATTGAATGACAGTGCCAACTTTCTTAGCATATGTGGTATGCACTGTCCTCCAGAAAAGATGATTTCACTGTGTGAGACGATAGGGATTCAAGGGTGTTTTATCATTTGTTCTAACAGTGAGCTTTGCCTCCTGTATCAGTATTTGGAAACCCGACTATGTTCATGAGTTCTGTTTGCAAGAGGGGATCCTTATGAGGCCTGTCTGAATGGGTGCTTGGACGTTAAACTAGTTAATATTACATAATCTGCCCGGTGTTCTCAAAGCTTCCTGAGTGCAGGTTTAAGAGTGTCTTCCTTGGTTGAAGTCTTCGAAAGTTTAAGAAAGACCACCTTCTATTTCTTGGTAATCGACCTCCCCTCCATTAAAGCACATAAGGGATTACAACACACGATTATTGCAGGTCCATTAGGAGATCAGATTTGACAGGAGCAAATAGGAACTAAGTGTGTTAGTGAGATATTTGAACATTTTGTTCTCACGGGAATCACATTATTGTTTTTTCTTTAGCGGAGGGGTGTGATAAATTGAAATCTTGCATTCAAATAATCCCGCATGTATTAAGTGTAGGTTTTGTTACTATTATGTTGTTACTAAATGTCATTTTCAAGATTTTGACATAAGGCGGTTGTGTAGGTGAAAGATGAGTGCAAAGGACAGACAAGCATTGATGAGGAGTGACATGAAGGGAACGTGGCCAAAAACAAAGATCACTTCGAAGTGGCGAAACTTCTGTGACACCAATCTGGGGAAGACCAATATGCAAGAGATTCGGCAAAATTTGCACAAACCCAATCCATCAGATCTAGTCAGACGAATGTTGAAGAACGGGATTGTGCAAGCTACTTGTTTCCCGCCAACAATGCTGTGTCCAGAACTGATGTTAGAATGCGCCAAGCATTATAATCATGAAAAGAGATGTATTATGACTAGAGAGGGCAAAGTACTTGCTTATCTGAGAAAGGAGGCGATCACGGAAGCTTTTGACATCCCCTCATACAAAACTACTACATTCTGCGATAAGGAGTCTGCTTTGCAACTTTATTTGGCTGGACCTGAGAAATGTATGGAGGTAATAAACAACAGCTGCTTGGTGCAACCAAGGCCACATGTGAGTAAGGTACCTAAAAAGCTTCACAAGTCTAACTTTCATCAAGAAATCAACTATATGGTTGTGTTTTTGAACCGCATCATGGGCTACCCACAATCGGCAAATTTCGAGCCCTGGATGTTCTTCTTCATTGAAGAAATTATAAGTGAAAAAAGAATGATAGATTGGGCTAAAATGATCAGCAGCAACATCGATGATCAATTGAAGGGTTTACAGGTAACGAAAACATTTTACATGAGCTCATATATTATATATATGCTTGCCAGAAGCGAGAGATATCCAGGATTGAACTGCAAGGGGAGAGTTGGAAACGGAGAAGGACAGTTCAAGGTTTATGATTGCTATCCTCAGCTGCACTTACAGGGTATATCCCATTACAGAAGGTTTAATGATGCCTTTTCCATGCATAT
The DNA here is from genome assembly GCA_027924645.1 of Cunninghamia lanceolata. Lineage (NCBI taxonomy): Eukaryota > Viridiplantae > Streptophyta > Pinopsida > Cupressales > Cupressaceae > Cunninghamia > Cunninghamia lanceolata. The sequence goes on along the minus strand of BSBN01001237.1, from coordinate 1,528,656 downwards.
TGTTAGATTGTTACAAGGTAGCACATGCAGGAGATTGTCGAAGGAGGCCATGAACTTCATTGCAAAATATGGAAAGTGGTTTATTCAGTTTCCAAGATTCACATACATCTGTGTGGAGGGTTTCTCATCATTGCCTTACAGATTACCTAGATACCCCACTGACAGAATGGTGTTGTTGGAAGTAACACGATAGCTGGTTGCATTCGACAGAGTCCAGAGAAAGAGGAAGAAGACTACAACAAAGTTTTCAATCAGCATCGGGAGGCTTGAGGCTTGAATGTCATTACAAGCTGCTGAAAATTTAGAGATAGAGTTACAGGCTTACAACTAGTATGCCACAATGATGCACGTAGTAACTTTGATCCATTTGCACAGTCAGATAGAAATTTGGGAGCAAATACGAGCACAAACCACAGCTCGAGGATCACTGGATAGATACATATGATGACATAGAAATAAGAAAGAAAAGTTGCTACCGATTGTCTTTGGATCTGGTCAGATCAACAAGAGTGATCAACATTCTGGATCAGCTTGAGGAGAATCACAAAAGACTTTCACAAAGTTCGTATGAAGAAAAAAGAGATAGGCCCTTCACCATCAATTGGTCTGAGCAGGAGGCCACATGCAATGATGATTTGATGATGCCAATTATATCGCATACAAGAAAGTATGTAGACTTCCAGATTCGTAGGCTTCAGGAGAAGAATGTCCAATTGACTTACAACTTGATGGGAGGAGTTAGTGTACATCAGTCCAAGGATAGTTCAGGAAGTAGGTCATCCAATAATTCCAATGGTTCCGAGGGAGAAGGTGATGATCCACATGAGGGTATTCAGCCAAGTAAGAAGGTAAAGACTAATGATCAGCAGGCAGTTAGTGCATTTTCAAGACAAGAGGGTAATAATATAATAAATATTGATGAAGATGAAGTGAGACCTGATGAGCAGACATCCTTGAAAATCCAAGATGATCGGGGAAACAAACAAGGTAATCAAATTGGTGTAGTGTCAAAATCAGCTAAGGAACAAGAAGTGGTCATGATAGAAACAGAAGCTAAAAATCAAGATGACAAAGAGTTGTATGAGTTTGATGAGGAGGCTCTTCCCACTGTTCAGCATAAGGGAGTTCAAGAAGAAAGTTAGGAAGACCTGTCCAATCTGCCTGAGTGGTTAAGAGATCAAGTCAAGGAAAAGTCTATTATTGAAAGGGAACCCATACTAAGTTTGGAAGACTTGCTGAGTAGGGCCAAAACTAACAATGGAAAGCAGAAAATTACTAAATTCTCAAAAATCACAAGAGGCAACTCGGGGTCAAGGCAAGTGCATATTGCTGTCCCAAAAATCAGCAAAGAGGCAGATGGTGGCATTCCGAGTGCATATGACATCAATACTTTTGATTTGGGACCAGCCACAGCAGAGCAGGAGATAGAAGAGTTGGAAGATTCAGTTGCTGTCATCAAAGAAAGGCTACGGAAGGAACAAGAACAGAGGATTCAGTTAGAGAAGTATAACTTGGCATTTCGGCATTATATTCAGTAGTTAATGAGGCCACTAAGCCAAGCTGAAGAGATGGTTGCACCACCGGCATTGCTCCCGCAGGAGTCTGTGGTTCATTTGGAAGAAATGAGGTCCTCTTCTCAAGTATTGCAGGACTGGGCAGCAAATTTTAAGATCAAGGCTGATGGGTTCGTGGATGAGATTGTGAAGTTGTACAGGGAAGCTGCTTCAACATTTGACAGAGTTCAGAATATTCTAATTAATTGTGCACAATTCAGAAATGTAAAGGAAGAAGTTATGCCTCAGTTGAAAAGGCTGATTTATACTCCAAGTGCCACATTGTTGGATGAAGGGGTGATTGAGCGGGGTCCAACATATAATTTCCATTCTTGTTATTGTGCACTCAGCATAAAGGAGCAAGTTTTGGGAAAGGTTGAGAGTGACTGCACTCAAACAAGAGAGGTACTTCGGGAAATGCAAAATAAAATACTTGTTTTCGTAAATAGGGTAGTTGATTCTAATGGAGAGATTGATGAATACTTGTTGAAAGACAAGATGCATGCAAAGTATTTTCGGCATACACAGGTTGTTTCGAGGGAGTTGTTGGATGAAATTTGCATGCTTTCCACTTTCATGGGCACGTTTCAGACATCCATGGCTAGTTAGGAAATGATAGTTGTCAAATCTACAGAGGAGCTGCAAATCGTAGAGGGCACCATTCAGACTCTGCCAAGTGTACCTATGGAGGAGGTTACACGTGTCATCGCTAGATTTGTGGAGTTTACCGCAAAGAGGAAAGGTCATAAATGAGGGTATTCCACTTAGTTGGTGCATCATTAATGAAAGGTCCAATTTTAGTAAATTTTGTAACCACTTGCCTGTGTGGCATAATATGGGCCCTCTATTTAAAGTTTTAATCTTGGCCATCCATTGAGTTTTGGGGCCTATATAAACCCATTTTTCTCTCATTTGCAAGGGGGGAATGCTCTGAGAAATTGTTGCTCAAGACTCTGCTGAAATAAATACAAATTCATTGCTGAAATTTTCATGGTGATTTGTGTTGTTTCAAATGAATGCATGGTTTCTAAGTGTTCACTCATAGAATAAGATCTGTTTAGTTTGTTTTCAGCAATTTAGTTTTATGTTTTATGGAAGTTGTTGTTGCTGATTCATGTTTGGTGTCTCCATAGTTCATACCATTTATAATTTGTTGATGGCAAATTGTAGTGCATGGTTAGTCTGAACATCATTTGAGCTTAATCTGAAAATCTTACTTTACCCCTAGAAGGTAGCACCACTTTTGTGTAGTTGTTACCTTATGGCGAAGCAAAGCGTGGTTGAGATTCCGGTGAATCAGTGGTGATTGCTTGCATTTAGATTAGAGCCTTCTAAACTCATTTCCTTTTGCATTTTCTTTAAAATCTTGTTAGATTTAGATTCAAGAGCTTCCATTGTCATATCTTAAGTTATTGAATTGGTAGACCTTCAAAGAAGCTGTGTTACATGTTATCCAAGAGAAACAAGTTTCCTATTGTTGAGCATTTACGTAAGTCCCTTTGTGTCAAACAGTAATTCACATCCTACTGTTAAGTTATCCCAAGTCGCAACACAAAAAGTAACTAATCAAGAACCTTGGAGTCTACTCATCTGATCACTTAGCTTAGCATTTGAGGGATTTTGTTCAAGAGAGGATAGAGTACACCAGTATTTTATTCTACGTTGTATGTGCAAGGAAAACATCTCAACAAGAGGCAGTAGCCAAAACTCAAGCCCAAACCCATCTCAAAATCAACCACAAGGTCAAAGGTATGACAAATCTCAAATCCAATGTCATTATTGTAAGAAATATGGGCATTATTCAAATGAATGTAGGAAAAAACAATCTGATTTCAGCAAACAAAATGCAAACTTTACAAGAGAAAACCAAAATTAGAGCAATATGTTCATAGCATGCAATGTAGCATAAGAAAATCAGAAGGATGTATGGTTTTTAGACTCAGGTTGCAGCAATCATATGACAGGGAACTTAGAAATGTTCTCAAGTTTAGATGAAAGTGTAAAATCAGATGTCACATTGGGTAATGACAACAAAGTTTCAGTTATGGGCAAAGGAAACATCAACATTCTAACTAAACAGGGGGAGAAGAAGTATATTTCAAATGTGTATTTTGTGCCTGGTCTAAAACATAATTTAATGAGTATTGGGCAGCTTGTTCAAAAAGGGTATAGAGTCTTCTTCAAAAATAGAGAATGCACTATTCTAGATAAATTTCCAAGCAACCAGCTTATTGCCAAAGTCCAAATGACAAACAATAGAATGTTTCCCCTAAAGATTAAGCTAGATTTGAATGTGGAATATGCTCAAGCACAACCCACAATGAACCCACAAGAGGATAAAAGAAAAGTTGCAGCAGTTACACAAACCATTTTTCAAGCAGAAATAAAAGATGAAAATTGGTTATGGCATCTAAGATTTGGGCATCTCAACTTTGGAGGTCTAAATTTGCTTCATAGGAAGAGTATGGTAAAGGGTATGCCTCTAATAGAGAAACCGGAAAGAGTATGTGAAGGATACATCTTGGGAAAGCAACATAGAGAGACATTTCCAACTAGCAAGTCAATTAGAGCAAAGGCACCTTTAGAGATTGTTCATTCAGATTTATGTGGGCCAATGCAAACACCCTCAATTGGTGGAAGATTCTACTTTTTGACTTTCATTGATGACTATTCAAGGAAAACATGGGTCTACTTTCTAAGGCAAAAGAATGAAGTGTTTGATTACTTCCGTCAATTCAAGGCACTTGTTGAGAAGCAAAGTGGGCAGTACATCAAAGCATTGAGAACAGATAAAGGTGGTGAGTACATCTCAAATGAATTTCTAAATTTTTGCAAAGACCATGGTATTCACAAGCAATTCACAACCAGGTACACACCTCAACAAAATGGGGTAGCTGAAAGGAAAAATAGAACAATTATGGAAATGGCAAGAAGCATGTTGAAAGCAAAGCATTTGTCAAATGAATATTGGGCTAAAGCTGTAGCTTGTGCAACATATATTATGAATAGATGTCCAACCAAGAGTGTGAAGAATATGGTTCCTGAAGAAGCATGGACAGGAAGAAAACATAGTGTTGCTCACAAGAGAGTATTTGGATGTGTGGCATATGCACATGTGCCAGATGAGTTGAGAAGAAAGTTGGACAACAAAGGAGAAAAGTGTATATTTGTTGGTTATAGTGATGAATCCAAGGCATATAAACTATACAATCCAATAACCAAGAAAGTTATAATCAGCAGAGATGTGCAATTCATAGAAGATGAAGCATGGGATGGAAGTTTGGAGAAAACAATCAATATTGCAACCAACTTACCACAAGAAGATAGAGAAGATTTTACACCAGCAGGTACTCCATCAAATGTGACTCCTTCCACACTCATTCAAGCTCAACAAAGTGGTCATCAAATGACACCATCATCAAATGTAAGGACAGCCCCACGCATTCAAGCATCCACTCCTTCAAATGTACAACAAACAATATCTACAATTGGCAATCAGGGTGCAGGACTATCAAGTCCACATTCCACAAGTCCAAGTTCAAGTGATATGTCAAATCCAACATTAGCAAGCTTAAGGAGACAAAAAATTAGAAGTTTAAGAGACATTTATGATCAAAATGAAGGTGAGAACAATGCTGGTCTGATTTCTCTTTTTGCATTTTATTCACAAGTAGAAGATCCAATTCATTATGAAGATGCTATCAAGCATGAAAAATGGGTAAATGCAATGGATGATGAAATTGATGCAATAGAAAAGAATCAAACATGGGAGTTAGTGAGTCTTCCAAAAGACAAAGATGTTATAGGAGTGAAGTGGGTTTACAAAACCAAATTAGATGCAAATGGTGATGTGCAAAAGCATAAAGCGAGACTAGTGGCAAAAGGATATTCACAACAGCCCGGGGTTGATTACAATGAGACATTTGCTCCAGTAGCACGTTTAGACACCGTGAGAACTATACTTGCAATAGCAGCTCAAAACAAATGGCCAGTTTTCCAAATGGATGTGAAATCAGCCTTTTTGAATGGTTATCTTGAAGAAGAAGTTTATGTGGAGCAGCCACCTGGGTATGAGATTTTGGGTCAAGAAGACAAAGTCTACAAACTGAAAAAGGCACTCGATGGACTCAAGCAAGCCCCAAGAGCTTGGTACAGTAGAATTGATTCATATCTTTTGCAAAATGGCTTCAATAGGTGCAGCAATGAGCCTACATTATACAACAAGATAAATGAGCATGGTGAGATCATAATTGTTTGCTTATATGTTGATGATTTGATATTCATGGGTGATTTGGCAATTGATTTGTTCAAAGAAGCTATGAAAAAGGAATTTGAAATGACTGATTTAGGCCTCATGAAGTATTTTCTTGGCATTGAGGTGAATCAAAATGATAATGGTATTTTCATCTCCCAATCTAAATATGCAAATGACATTTTGAGAAGGTTTAATAAGATAAATTGTAAATCAGCTCCAACACCAATTGTCACAGGACTGAAATTAAGCAAGGATGATAAAGGAGGCAACATTAATCCAACTTTGTATAAAAGGCTTGTTAGTAGCCTCATGTATTTAACAACCACAAGGCCTGACATAATGTATGTAGTTAGTCTCATTTCAAGGTTCATGGAGTCTCCAAAGGACTCTCATTGGCAAGCAGGAAAGAGAATTCTCAGATATGTGAGTGGAACAAGGAACTATGGCATTCAATATGCAAAGTCAAATGAGTTCAAGCTAATTGGATATACAGATAGTGATTGTGCAGGAAGCATTGATGATAGGAAGAGCACTTCTGGTTATGTCTTTCATTTTGGAACAGGTGTAGTTTCATGGGCTTCAAATAAACAACCAATTGTTACTCTTTTATCAGCTGAAGCAGAGTACGTAGCAGCCACAGGTGCATCATGCCAAGCAGTTTGGATGAGAAGAGTTTTGAAAGATCTCAATCAAGAACAACAAGAGGCAACAAGGATCTATTGTGACAACAACTCAACTATAGCATTGTCAAAGAATCCAGTTTTTCACAAGAGAAGTAAACATATAGACACAAGATATCATTTCATTAGAGAGTTGATTAACAATGGAGAGATCTTTTTAGATTTTTGCAGGTCTGAAGATCAATGTGCAGACATCTTCACCAAGCCATTAGGGAAAGAAAGTTTTGTGTTTCAAAGAGATCGATTGCGCATCATAGATGGCAGTAGTTGTGATTAAGGGGGAGTGTTGGAATAGTAATCCCAACTACTCGGCTCATTTAATGAAGACAACCTCCTTTTGATATTTGTTTTTCTACTTCCTCTGCCATCGTCCTCTTTCCATTACTTTTCTGCATGATGCTGTCATGAAAAGTATGGGCTCTCTTGCCTTCTTTAATGTCTATGGAGATGATGATATGCAGCCCATACCTCTGCTGCTGTTGTAATTGACTGAAGGTTTTTCAGCTTCGTAGTAGTTATGTTTTTAGGTAGGTGTGTGTAGTTAAAAAAAAATAAGTCTGATACATTTTATGCTCTATTTTTTTTCTGAGTTTTATGGTCTATGAAGAGCAGCTCCTCTGTTTATGAAAGAACATGTATTTTCAGTATTTAAAAATCACTATGTTTTAATAGATTTAAAAACAAATGCTCTGTTTTTTTCTGTCTTCATATACATATAAGATTTCCAAACAGCAGTAGATCTGTTTGTTTTATCTCTGGTTATTTTGTCTCTATTTTGGTACTCTGCCTCTTTCTTCATCTGTGAGCATGAATAGAGAAGTGTAGGGTGTCTTCATTTTCTTGGAGCGTACCAAAAGGAATTGCATTAAAAACACAGGTGAAAGCTGGGGAATGCGTAATTTGGCATCTAGTGAATAAGCCTCCCACCAAAGCACCCGACTTGAACATGTCGTAATTTTGTAAGGCCATATTCAGAGATTCTTCAAAAAACATATATGAATGAGAAAATTTCACAAGCCCTCTAACAGCATTTACATCTTGAAGCAAGTCCATTGCATTCGAGGCAAAGTCCGAAAGGATTTGAGAGGGGTAGAGAGAGCGAGGACGAGCATCCATGAATTCTCTCCCTCAAGGAATCTTCTACCACTGCATTATCAATGACGAAAATGGAAGCCAAAGCATCTGAATCTATTTTGCATAAGAGAGTACGCTCCCATTTCTACACTGGGAAATACATCCGCCTATTAATCTGGATCTCCATCGCAAACTGACCAGCAAGATAAGAAATAGACTCTTGAAACACTGATAAATAGGAAAAGGATCTGCCAAGCAATGATTTGATATGTCATATCTTCATTCAAGATGGAATTAAAATCTGCAGAACTCTGATGTGAAAAGGAAACAAGTACTGAAAGCAGCAAAAATAATGCAGATTTGGCCATATGCAAGAGATATCCACATAAGCAAACACAAATTTATGCTTAAACTTTGGTTTTCTTTGATATTCAGCAAGCAACAATTGCAGTGGAACAGAGATTCTGTAAGGGCATCCAAGAAACCTAAGTAAGACGTTTCATTGATATGGCTTTAAAGTAACGGAGAAACCAGAATTTCAGCTTTGATATCAATTATTAATTGAAGTCTTCTTATATTTCTGGTTATAAAGAGGTACGTGTATTGAAGTTATCATTGACCTAACTAAATTCAATATTTGTTAGAGTAAGTTATAGAATTTATTCCAAAGGTAAGTACATTATATTTTATAGATTTTAGTTTAAAAATAAAGTGTTTTTGTTTTCTACACAATTAATTAATATGTTATTTTATATTGGACAAGCACATAAGTTATTTGAATGGTAAGTTCATTATATTTTATAGATTCTACTATACAGTCACTAATTTTCTTTTCTTTTTCACATAATAAAATTTAATTTATTTCTTTTCAACTCACTGAGACACACCATTGTTATATCCATGATACAACTAAAATTCATAAAAAATGAATCACGGTAATGAATGCCCAAAATTATTAACATGGCTACTTTATCTACCCCAAATAATCTCCCACCATGATCTCTCCTTTTGCTGCTTCCTTATCATCCAAATCTTCAAATCTTCAACAAGATTTTTAAAATAATTCCAATGACATTTGTTAGATCAATAATCTTTATAGGAAATCAAGAAAATCTTGTTGAGACTTTTCATGAGAAATAAAACCTTTCAATTCCTTCTAAACACACTCATCAATTCCTTCTAAAGAAGATTCTGCATAAGCCATGCATCTATTATAAATCATCTATTATAAATTAGAGTTCAAGATCAGATTGACAGTGTGAGATGCTCAATTTCTGAAACCCATAATTCTAAACAGTCTGCATATCCAACAAAGCCTTTCTTCTAGAAGATTCATTGGCTCCCAATGGTCACAATATAAATTTCCAAGGATTTTTTTATGGCATCTCTATTTTTGTTTTCCTTTCTTTGTAGTTCATCATCTTTATCATCATAATACTCATTGTAGTCAAAATTAGAGGCATGATCGGACCAGTTTCCAAGGCACAACCAACAAAAATGAAAGGAAAATGGACACACACAAGTTATATGCATGCAGCCATCATTTCTATCAATGGAAGAATTACACTTGGGACAAGGCTTTGTTTTAAAAAGATTCCAATTTTTTGTTTGTTCATTGTCATTGTTCTTAATTATGCAGTTGTTTACAATTTCACAATCTATTGGATGATGAACTTCCTCTGAACAGTTCCAACAAAATTCATATGGCCATTTACAAGTAACATCATAGGGCGTTGATCCACTTTCATAATTAACCACTTCTACAGCATACTCACAACCAGGTGCTGGACACCATTTGATTTCTTTGTTTCTTTCAACATAATATCTACCAAGGTATTATCTATACCTTTTTAGATAATGTTCCTCAGAATAAATCAATAAATGAAGCACCATTTTTCTTACCAATAGCACATTTACAATATGGTTCAAGACATTTTAGTCTCAGACATTCTACTCCAGCTTGATCCATCCATGCTTGAATCCAGTGTAGGCAACTACCATTACAAAAATAATGCCCACAAGTGCCTTCTCTCATTCCACTAATGTAGTTACTATCACCACAAACAGCACAGTCCCTCTCTAAATTTGGATCAACCTTTGAAACCCTAGTTTCTAATAGCCCTAAATCTATTCTTATGTCCTCCTTCACGTGCCACTCATTAGTCATCTTCTCAAAATTCCATGCTAAGAAGAAAATGATTGATATTTGAGGAAATTGATGAGTGGCGTGTGAAGGACATAAGAAGAGAGTAATGGCTATTATAAACTTGGGTTTAAGAGTTTGATTCAAATTCAGAGAGGGAATGTGGTATTTGTGGTGATAGTTACTGCATTAAGGGAATGAAAACAGGCACTTGTGGGCATTATTTTTGTAATTGGTGTTAGCTACACTGGATCGAAGCACGAATGGGTCAAGATGGAGTTGGATGTCATGAGACTAAAATATCTTGAACCATCTCGTAAATTTGCTATTGGTCAAGAAATGGTGTGTTATTTATCAATTTTTTTATAAGGAACATTATCTCAAAAGGTATAAACAATACCTTGTTAGATCTTATGTTGAAAGCAACAAAGAAATCAAATGGTGTCAAACAACTGGGTGAGTATGATATAGAAGTGGTGAATTATGAAAGTGGTTCAAGGTCCTATATGGTTACTTGTAAATGCCGGTATGAGTTTTGTTGGAACTGTTCAAGGGAAGTTCATCATCCAGTAGATTGTGAAATTGTAAACAATTGGATATTGAAGAACAATAACAACAAACAAATAGAAAACTGGAATCTTATTAACAGAAAGCCTTGTCCCAAGTGTAACTCTGCGATTGAGAAAAATGATGGCTGCATGCATATGACTTGTGAGTTGCTTTAAGTTTTACTAGTTGTGGCTTAGGCAATTGGTCTGATCATGCCTCTAATTAGTCTGGATATCCAACAAAGCCTTTCTTCTGGAAGATTCATTGGCTTCCCAACGGTCACAATAATGGATATAAATTTCCAAGGATTTTTTTTATGGCATCTCTATTTTTGTTTTCCTTTCTTTGTAGTTCATCATCTTTATCATCAGAATACTCATTGTAGTCAAAATTAGAGGCATGATCGGACTAGTTTCCAAGGCACAACCAACAAAAATCAAAGGAAAATGGAGACACACAAGTCATATGCATGCAGCCATCATTTCTATCAATCACAGAATTGCACTTGGGACAAGGCTTTGTTTTAACAAGCTTCCAATTTTTTGTTTGTTCATTGTCATTGTTCTTCAATATCTAGTTGTTTACAATTTCACAATCTACTGGATGATAAAATTTGTCTGAATAGTTCCAACAAAATTCATATGGCCATTTACAAGTAACATCATAGGACCTTGACCCACTTTCACAATTAACCACTTCTATAGCATACTCACAACCAGGTGCTGGACACCATTTGATTTCTTTGTTTCTTTCAACATAAGATCTAACAAGGTATTGTCTATACCTTTTTAGATAATGTTCCTCACAATAAATCAATAAATGAAGCACCATTTTTTTTACCAATAGCACATTTACAAGATGGTTCAAGACATTTTAGTCTTAGACATTCTGCTCTGGCTTGATCCATCCATGCTTGGATCTAGTGTAGCCAATAGCCATTATAAAAATAATGCCCACAAGCGCCTTCTCTCATTCCACTAATGCAGTAACTATCACCACAAACACCACAATCCTTGTCTGAATTTGAATCAACCTTTGAAACGCTAGTTTCTAATAGCCCTAAATCTCTTTTTATGTCCTCCTTCACAAGCCACTCATCAGTCATCTTCTCAAAATTCCATCCTAAGAAGAAAATGATTGATATTTGAGGAAATTGATGAGTGGCATGTGAAGGAGGACATAAGAAGAGAGTAATGGCTATTATAAACTTGGGTTTCAGAGGTTGATTCAAATTCAAAACGAGAATGTGGTGTTTGTGGTGATAGTTACTACATTAAGGAAATGAGAGTTGGTGCTTGTGGGCATTATTTTTGTAATTGGTGTTATCTATGCTAGATCCAAGCATGAATGGCTCAAGATTGGAGTTGGATGTCATGAGACTAAAATATCTTGAACCATCTTGTAAATGTGCTATTGGTCAAGAAATGGTGTGTTATTTATCTATTTTTTATGAGGAACATTATCTAAAAAGGCATAAACAATCCCTTGTTAGATCTTATGTTGAAAGCAACAAAGAAATCAAATGGTATCAAGCAACTGGTTGAGTATGATATAGAAGTGGTTAATTATTACAGTGGATCAGGGTCCTCTGAGGTTACATGTAAATGCCGGTATGAGTTTTGTTGGAACTATTCAGAGGAAGTTCATCATCCAGTAGATTGTGAAATTGTCAACAATTGGATATTGAAGAACAATAACAACAAAGAAATAGAAAACTGGAAACTTATTAACACAAAGCCTTGTCCCAAGTGTAATTCTCCAATTGAGAAAAATGATGGCTGCATGCATATGACTTGTGAGTTTCTTTGAGTTTTGCTGGTTGTGGCTTAGGCAATTGGTCCGATCATGCCTCTAATTATAATTTCTAGTAGTATTATGATGATGAAGATGAAGAACTAGAAAGAAAGTCAAACCAAAATAGAGCTACCATAAAAAAAGCCCTTGAAATGTATGCTCATTATTATAAGCATTGAGGAGCCAATGAATCTTCAAGAACAAAGGCTTTTTTGGATGTGCAAACAATTCAGAATTTTGAATTTCAGAAGTTACGCATCTCACATTGTTAATCTGACCTTGAACTCCAATTTATAATAGATACATGGCTGAATATTGTTGAGTGCAGAAGAGTTTAGAAGTGGACATATGCTTGTGGATATTATATTGTAGAGAGTGAGCATGCTAAGGATAGAGCTAACAAGAATCTCTTTGAACACTTGGAGGCTTACTCAAAATCTTCTTTAGAATGAGTTGATAACTGTGCTGAGGAGGAATTGAAAGGTTTTATTTCTCATGAAAAGTCTCAAAAAGATTTTTTAATTTTTTGAATAAAGCTTATTGATCTTACAAATGTCACTCGCAATTATTTTAAGAATCTTGTTGAAGCTTTGTAGAAATGACTTGCTAATGGATGCTTCTAGCAAAGGGAAATCATGGTGGGAAATTATTTGGGGTAGAGAAAGTATCCATGTTAGTAATTTTGGGCATTCATTATCATGTTTCATGAATTTCAGTTGTACCATGAATATACAAATGGTGTAGTTATTGCTCGATATTTCTACAAGTCTCTATAAGTTATGGATTACCATTCTCCATTTTCATTCAAGTTAAAACAATGGTTGTTTCATTGAGAATATTAGTTATAAAGAGTTTAGAGACATTATTTTTATAGAGAAACACTTCCAATTAGGGAAATAACTTCATCATGTGATTAAGTGGTTGAATTTTGTGTGAGAGAAGGTCCCTTCTATAAACTATAGTAGGTAGTTCCCTACCCTTGGGTGAGGTTGAATGGTAGGTAGTTTGGCTTGGTCGAGCCTCAAGGGGAGAAAAATTGATATGATTCCACATTCATAATAAATGTTTCCCTACTATAGATAGGCCATAGGGTTTATTGATTACTCCTCGATCAAACTAGGATCTAAGTGACTACTAATCATTAATCATTTTCCACATGTGGAACCATGCTACTAAGAATAACTATGGGAACCTCAATCCTTAACATTCAGGGATCATGATCTCCTAATTATCTATCTCCTTCAAATGATCTCTTTTTAAACCATTATAGAGTAAATGAGGGCTCCTACTATCAACTATAGAATGGGGTGGGGGGCTAGAAAAAGGATCTTAACCTAGGTGGTGTATGAGACAAATTAACAGTTGTTCCCCACTCTAGAATGGTTGGGGCCTCTATACATCTTTTGTTCCTATTAATATGTGGTAACTAATCATTCTATAGGGGCTACAAGTACACACAACAAGATATATTTTGGTCACTTTGTCAGCTCAGGCAAAATAATTATGGATATAAATTGGTAATGTGTATTGCTCCAGTGTGCCTAACATAATCTTAATAGTTCTTGCATCATTTGTGTCTCCATCCATGGATTTATTAGGTCATAAACCTTGAGTTAGTATGGCTCTAATGTTTTATACTCCATTATTGGTGGTGTGACCTTCTTAGAATGAGTAGATGGTTCCTCAATTCTAGATTTTGTGTTGTAAATAATAGAAATAGAAAAATGACTTTTTGTGGATGGTCATGGATCAAAATAAATGGAATGTAGGTCTCAATGTAAAATGTTTGAACTTGTTTTCTAGAGTCTCAATTCTAGTAGAGAGTCTAATCATCATACAAGGTTATTTATGTTTCATGTATGAACAAATAATTGAATACCAATGATTTAGTAATGCCCTATATAGGTAGGTGTGAGTTCAAATAAATGATAGCATCACCAAAGAATAAATTGCTAGATGGAACCAACAACAAAGCCAAGGATCAAAATTTGTTCTTTTGGCTTCACATTTGCTCAAAATTAGGCTGCATAAAAGAAACACATCGAAGGTGATACACACTTAATCATAAATGCAAACAGACTCCAAATTGGAAGATCAAAAATCTTTTGGCTAAGTGCTGGGAGACCTTGGATCATTTTTAAGCATACAAGGTTAGCCACATTTTCTGAGAGGCTAACATTAAGGCTGACAAATTAGGCAATGTGACAATTGATATGCCAAATAAATATATGCATGCCAAGTCAATTGAAGTGTGGGAGAAATTGGAAATAGTTTGACTTTCCATTTCACATGACCTAGGACAAAATGTGTTGTTGAAAGGTATGGACAATTTTAAGTGTCTACAATAACCCTAATAATAGCCAATTAGTGCAGAAAAATCCTTTACAACATGCCTATGGTGCAAATCTAGATAGTCGAATAGGCCAAATCTAATGAAAAATCAAGGTTTTCAAACCCTATAATATGTGAGATCCTAGTGCAAATGAATGCAAAATGTTAAATGAATGCTTTGTAATCTGATTTATGATGAAAATTAATTCCACTCAGATCTGAAAATATTTTTCAAACTCTACATTGCAAAATGCAAGTGCAAATCTAATAAAAAATCCATGAAAAAGCTAGTTTTTTTGTTGAAATTTTCTATGTAAAAATGCAAATTTACACTAAAATGCAGCACTACAGCCAAATTTAAATTTGAATGAGTGTCTAAGATATGTAGAAAAATCTGAAACAAGATTTTACCTACAAACCCTAGTTTTTGGATTTACTAGGTTATATGAAAAATTTAAAATTTCCAACAAAACCCTAGCAATTTTATAATGAAGATGCAGTGCAAGTGATTGGAATTTTGTAATTTTCTATAATTTAGATTAGATCTAATGCAAAAATTAGAATTTGAATGAAATTCAAATTAATTGATGAAAATTATATGAAAATGCAAACTAGCGTTTGCAAATTTTTTTAGTTTTTTTGTGATTTTTCGAATGCAATAATATGAACAATGATATGAATGAATGAAATCAATGTAAATCTGAAGCAAAACACTCAGCAAGGTGCAAATTTCATGAAAAATATGGGTTCACCAAAATGTTTAGGGTAAAATTTGGATAGAGGGTTTTTGATAGTTTGTGTGTATCCTCCTTTCACCGCTAAACATTCAAGGACCTTAGGTCAAGTAGGAATCTACCATCAGGCCCTTTGTCACTTAGAATGTAGGGAAAATGAGAATTGTGTGATTTAGTTGATCAATTATGCTCAATTATGCTTAAAACCATAATTATGCAAATTCAGAGGCAAACGGATAAATCATGGAAAATGCTTGCACACAGAGATACTAAATGATAATCAAATGCATACTAGTTTTTGGAGTTAGGAAAGAAGAATAGTTGGGGACTAATGAGTGGGCGCCATAGTCCAGTGCCATGCTTTTTTTTAGGATTTGGAAACCTTGTCCGCAACCTGTTCCTGATGTTCTGGAGATTCTTCAGTTGTGGGATTGGGAGGACTAATGAGCAGGCACTCGAGTCTAGGTCCCTATTTTATATTCAAAATTAGCTCAAGGTCCTCCTCTAGATTAGCCATTTCTAATCTTGATTTATCAAGAGTGGCTCCGATGGCCATAATTAACTCATAAAAAAGTATAAAGTTAGTTCAAAATTTTAAAAATTATCATTCCATTATATTTAAACATTTATGGATTATACAATTCTATGACACATTAAATTATTTTATTTATAAGATATTGTGTCATACTATAATTTAACTAGTATTTTGGGAAGTTGGTCTTTTATTATCTATTTTTCACTCAATATTATATTTTGAATTTTGTAAAAATACTATAGGAACTAATTTGGTATTATGTTTTCTTATATGTTTTATATTATAAAGTTTATGCAACAATCCCATAAAATACTCATCGAAGCACCCCATGGCACACAACATTACAAATTCAACTATTTAAGACTTGAAGTTACTGAGGACAAGGACTAATGTTGACATAGACACAACAACCAATGAAGAATTTGATAATAATATTCATTTATTTTCCACAAAGGATAATGTGCATAATCCTAATAGAAGAAAATTATACTCATTGAAGCACCCCATGACACATAGCATTACAACAAAAGTGGGTACTATTAGTGCACCATAAGGATGAGAAAATGGCAAGCCTTATGTGGAGCTGTTAAATGCTAAGGATGTAACTTTAATGTTAACTTCCAATATTTGGATAGAAGAAAGTCTTGTAAATGGAGCTCCGATGTATGTTCGAGAAATAATATACAAACCTAGAAGTGCACCACTAGAACCATTGACATATGTTATGGTTGAATTTGACGATTATTTAGACATACCATTTGAAGATCAAACTCAACAAACATTAACAATTACACCAATACAAAGGTCCACCACACGATCCAAATACCCTTAAGATTAGTTTGGATATTGACAATACACAAATCACAAGGTCTCACTCTTTTAAAAGCTACTATTGACATAGGAAATGGAATGAATAGAATTAACACTTGTGGATATATTTCATGTAAGTTCAACACAAGGTCTAAGAATAATTCCACAATTTACATATGACCATTATGAAAAGATGAAAAAGGGAAAACAAGTTGCCAACTAAAAATTTGGAGAGTAGATAATCAAATTATTAGAAGATAAATGATGTGAAGTACTTCTTACAAATCTATTTGAATGAATATGAAGTAATGAACTTGTAAGGACCCCGTGTTCATAGTTTGGTGGGGTAGTTAATGCAATAAAATATCTTGAAAGTATGTGCGAATTGATAGTTCTTGGATGGAGCGACTGCAGAAGAAAAGGGAAGTAGGTGAAAGTGCTTAAGGAGAGAAAATATCTCTTCCAGATAGCATTGGCTATATGGTCTGCAGTGCCTTGTCTTTTATCCTACACATTACATAAATGTCTACCATAGCATTTGCAACTAGAATATCTGGCAGAAATCTACCTTCCATTATGCAAATGGATGCCCTTGCTCCATTCGAAAGCTGTCATTTTGGCATTATAGTGAGGATGCTAGCTAAGGTTGTGGATTTTGGCTTTACTTCTGCCATTTGCATTTGCTTGAAAGATTCTAAAGCCTTGAATAGATCCATTTTGTGCGTATCTTGCAGTCAACGCATGATATTCTAGGGTGAGAGGCATTTAAAATAGGAGACGACAGTGGCTGGGGGAGTGGGGATTATGCCTACTAATTGCATTTGGTTGAATGTCCCCAAGTCCGCTTCAACAAAGTTCTATAGAAGAGGCTAGTAAGTTAATAGAAATGGTGCCTCCAATCACACTGCAAACCCTTCGGATAATTGAAGGAGGAGATAGTGTTCAGTTTCTGTGGTTTGCCAACACCACTATAGTGACTCCACATCTGAGTTGGAGAATGGTGTGCAGGTTCAAATAAGGGAGTGTAAGTCCAAACAAGATCATCTTTGGCATGTGCAGGAGGATGAGAAGGTAAGGCATGACCTATGAGGCATGGCCTGTGCTGAGCTGTGACCTGTGATGAGGAAGGACCCACTCTTTGAGGCTTGCGGCCTATTTTTTGAGGCTCGTGGCAGATCAAATAGGGGCATAACCCTTGCAAAGAGGGCTTTGACCCTTTGAAATAGGGGTTTGACCCATCCAAACAACCCTTCTGATGCTCTACAAAGAAACGCAAGAGGAAGAAAATCTCAGGAACGTATAGCAAATTTGCAAGATTAAGGTGCGTTGAAGGGGAGCGTGGCCAGATCTGAGGTATTTACCTTAATCTTTTATTACTTCCAGCACAAAAAATAAAACATGTTAGTTTCTATTTCATTAAGCACAGAAAGATGAAACCCATCGCTGCCATTTAAAAATAATTATGCCAAAAGTTATTTCGATGCAAGTTACTTACAATGCCTCTTTCCCTGAAATTATTTGTTTATACAGAGCCCATTCTATTTGACCTATCAGTTTTATTGTTTTAGTGATGTGGGTATGAGAAATAGATTACTATATATGGATTAGAGAGGATTTAGTAGTGAAAGTAAATGGGTAAAAGATGGGAGCTACTCGATTGTGCATTTTATGGATATCCAGGTGTTAAAAATGGTAGGACTAATACTTACTTTGTATTGTACTAATGGAATATAAATTTGTAGCCATTGAAAATGTTTTAAATCTCATGAAAGATGTAAAGGGGAGTAATAGTTTTAAGAGTGTTTAGTATGATAGAAAATGAAGAGGTCTAAGCCCCATGAAACCTCTTGTAATAAGATGCCTTCTCTAAAAGAGATTTTCATTATAACTCTTCTTAAAAGTATGGAGTGGCTCTATTTTAATCATTATGGTCATGTTCTATAGATACACCAGCCTTGGGAAGACCATCGAATTTGAGTAAAGAATGTTATGGCACTAAAATACCTTAGTAACATTGATCTGGGTTTGTGCATTGAAATTTAGTCACATAATATCTAATAGGGAAAATTTGCTCACAACACAAGGATCTAAGGGATTACTCTAGAAGGAAAGGATTAAGTTTTCCATTTTGTAAGTCTTTTTAATATTTTACTTTGCTATGTTAAATATGGTTGACAATATGTAATTCTAGGCTATGAGTAGCCTTGCAATACCATTTGTCGTGTTCTCTTATGACTTCCATGCATACCTTTGTGAACAGTGAACATATTGGGGTCACTAGAGTTATTAAAAAACTGATCTAACTGACAAAGAGCTATTTTACTAAAAGTACACTGTCATCGAAAACTTCTGTTCTGTAGGTCACATTTATAATAATTACAATTTCAAATTTATATTTCAATGTTTCAGTCAATTTTTGGATACCTCATTTGGTTAAACAAGATGAGCTTAGGTCTAGGATATTGAGTCCTCGTGCATGGCCTTGAGTGCTTGTAAAGGCTAAGGATGCATCATACAAGAAGGCCTATCCATCTACGGGGCGTCAAGTTATCTGTCTGCGGGGCATTGATTAGGGCATGTTTGAGTCTCCTCATCGGTATGAGTAGTGTACTTGTTTCCATGTGGTGCCATCCCTTTGAGCACACATGATGAAACCCCATCCGATCTGCACTCTAGTGTCTAGTGCCTTGGTAGTCATGAGTAGTATCTGACATTCTATTTGATGAGCATCTCTATGTTATGATTGTGACATTATGCATTGCTTTCCGTGTCTTCTCTATGATTGTTGTGAGTGTTGGCCATCCTATATACCCTTGCCTTGTTACTTTTGTTTAGGCCTTGTAACTATCTTTGAGAATGATGGGGTGGTCTCGTATGAGTCCACATGGTTTGGAGGTGTTGCCACCGCCATTGGGGACTGGTGAACAGGTTATTGGAGCACCAGATTGGAGACTTTCTCACTCTCTGTTACCCTATCTGTTGTTGTACCTATTCAGTTATTGTATCATATTCAGGACTATGTTATTGTACTTGTATATCATACTCATGGCTATGCCATTGCATAGTATATTCTTTTATATAATTGTACTCTCTTAAGAAAGAAGATGTAATCATGCAAGTTAATGAGGAGAAATGAGATGTTTACTATTTGGTTTATGGATTCTGGTGTGGGTATCGGATCCGCTTGTTCTTTGATGTTTATGGATTTATGTTTATATTTGGAATGGGTTATAGGAACATATGGGTTGGTGTTTTAAAATGAATGTAGTTTTATAATGTTTTCATCTAGAGGGTGAATTAGTCCTCTCCTTTGAGTAGTGCATTTGTCCATACTTGGCCATGAATGTTGTCGATCTATCGAGTTGGCAACCGTATTATGTATATGATATCTATTTATGTCAAAAAAATTATCTTGTCCTCTTTTGGCCCTTACCCTTTGGAGTCATAGGGTGGGATGTTACAAAACTTTTTTCACATTCTCTTAGCTCTATTGCACATTTGATCATTATGAAAATATGATAAATTATCTGATGTAATTACAAATCTATTTCAATGAATATGAAACAATGCACTCTTTCGACACATCATCATCTTAGTACTATATCCCATTTTCAATATTTTTAATGTTATTCTCTCTAAAGGTACTACACTACTATTACTCAAAAAATGTCTCAATCATTATAATAGTTTTTTGACATGTTCAAATTGTAGATGCTACTAGCATACCTATGTGTCGAGAAGGATATATCTCACCTATTTTAGATAGATTTTTCTAAAATTACATATGGTACTTTGTAGACACTTAAACTTTACCATATCCTTATGACACTTCTAACATCATCTTTTAAAAACTCCTAAGCCTCACCTTGCACCATTTTCAACATATCCTAAACATCCACCTTTCTACATTCTCCTAACACCACCTTGGGACACTTTGAGACACATTCATCTTAGGACTCCTCTTAACATTCCCATTTCCATTAGTCAATTGATTGATTAAATAAATTATATTTAATTAAATAGGATAGTCCCTTTTACCGAATTAATTAAATAAATTATATTTATTTATTTGGTTTTAATCCATTTTCCCTTTAGTTAAATTAATTACATAAATTTTACTTATTTAAATAATTTAGTTTACTTGTGACTATGTACATAAAAATTAAATAGAGTATATATATATACTAAGTGTTTTAAATTTAAAAAATATATAACTGGCATATTTTAATTAAATGAATGCACATAAAAATTATAAAGTAGTTGGTTTAAATTTAAAATATATAACTGACATACTTTTATTAAATGAATGCACATAAGAATTAAATTTAAAATATATAACTGACATAGTTTATTAAATAAATGTACATAACAATAAACCAACATAAAGTAAATAATATATAATACTAAAACATAAATGACAAAAAATATCAAATCGAAAACAAAAAAGAAAAAGAATAGGGGAGAAGCTCAGAAGTTATTTGAATGGTACGTGCAGTTAATTTTGTTTGGTTTTCTGTAGAATGAAATTTAATTTATTAGTTCCTTCTCACTACTATTTTATAAAAAAAATTATTAGGGTTTAAATTTGTTTTATAATAGGCTTTGTAAAGTTTAATTTTATAGTTTTGTAAATATTTTATGTTATTTTATTTTATGAAATTAGGTTATTTTTGGGATTTCAATTTTTCTTACTCAAGAGTTAAAAATTTAGGGTATCATGGAAAATATTTAGATGAAGTGATGCGATATTGTTGCATTTTAAATTGTGGTAGTATTCAATATTATTACATTTTAATATCTTAGGCAGATATTTCAGATCTTTCCACACCAAACTAGGGTTGGGGTTATACACATAAATAAAAATGACATTTCAAATCTCTCCACACCCAACTAGGGTAAGGATTATACACATAAATAAAAATACGCATGATTTAATTTTACCATTTCAAATCTCTCCACGAATACAGAGTATCATGAAAAATATTCTAATTTTCAGATTTCAATTTTATTTACTCAAGGGTTAAAAATCTATAGTAACATAGTTTAATTTTATAGTTAATGAAATATTTTAGTGTTATTTTATTTTAGGAAATTAGTTTATTTTTGAGATTTCAATTTTATCTACTCAAAACATTTCAATTCTCTCCACACCCAAATAGGTTTAGAGTTCTTCACATAAATAAAAATATCCATGCTTTGTAAAGGGAATATTTTAGTGTTATTTTATTTGATGAATTATTTTCCACTTGTGAGAATCCTCATTCGCTTGCCATATTTTAGGAAATTAGTTTATTTTTGGGATTTCAATTTTATTTACTCAAGACATTTCAAATCTCTCCACACCTAAATAGGTTTAGAGTTCTTCCCATAAATAAAAATATGCTTGTTTTTTTGTTTTTTAAAGGGAATATTTTAGTGTTATTTTATTTGATGAATTATTTTGCACTTGTCTAAATCCTCATCCACTTGCCACAACTAATAAATAAAAGTCACATGTCTAGCAAAAGTTAGTTAGCCAAATTCATTAAACGTAGACACTTGCACAAAAGCCAAACTAACTTTATATCTCTACCACCTATTTCATACTACACCTCTTAATCGTAGCCATTCAAATAAGGATAAGTCCTAGTTTGCTCTCACTCAATCTTGTCCATCCGTTCATCTTTAATCTTAACCATTCACATAAGGATTCAAAGAGGCCTCCTTTTCTGCCTTAAAGTTGTCTCATCAAATCTAAGTCATCCATCTAATCAAATCCATCCATCCTATCATCCAAAAATCTATAAATCAAGCCAATAGAGTCATAATCAAGGGCTTTGAAAGTAATGTTCTATTGTCAAATCGAGCAACCAACAATCAAATCATTATAAAAAATCATTGGAGCAAAACACCATTGTCATAGTGAAACAAGGACTATTTTGGTAAAAACTTTCTATATTTTTTCAATATTTATGGATTCATAAAATGTATAATGATACAAGTCTTGACACCATAAATTATTTTTTTTAAAAAGGGAAAAAGGTGGTAGGCCACCTATAGATTATATTGCCAGAACAAACATGTCCAAAAATACATCCACAGGCCCCCGACTGGCCAGAAAAAAACAATTAGAAACAAAGCTGTCAAAAAATCTAAATATTAACTTGAAGTTGTTAGTTCAATGCTTTTCTTGGTAGGTTGCTTCTGCTAGTAATTAACAGTACATTCTTTTTTTTCCCAATAGTAGTTGTTTGGTACATGAATATAGGTCACTATGTATTACAATGATTTCTTATTCAAAGCTGTTTATAACAAGGGGTAAATGGTAGAAAGAAAAGAAAATACAGATATGTAGGCATAGATATCACTAAATGGATAAACTTTATGCATTTGGAGAAAGTGCTAATAAGTCTTTGTAGTCAGAGGGTGTTACTAATTTTTAGTAGCTTTTTATATTTGGTGAAAGTGTTTAAGAATCTTTGATTCTTAAGTCTTTGATATTTTTATTCCAAATCACTTGAATAAGGTCATAAAATTTAATCTTTGATTCTTTAGTCTATTGCAGTGGAACAGAGATTCTGTACAGGGCGTCCAAGAAATCTAATTAAACCTTTCATTGATATGGATTTAAAGCAAGGGAGAAAGAAGGATTTCAGCTTTGATATCAGCTAATAATTGAAATCTTCCTACATTGCTGGATATAAAGAGATACATGTATTTAAATTATCATCCAGGCTAACTGAATTTATTGGAAAGGTAAGTGCATTATATTTTATAAATTTTAGTTTGGAGTCATCAATTTAATTTTCTTTTCTTTTCTGCATAATAAAATTTAATTTATTTCTTTTTCACTCTCTGATGTTTTATAAAAATAAAGTGTTTTTGTTTTCTACATAATTTTTTTTAACTCATTGAAATACACCATTGTTATATCTATGGTACAACCAAAATTCATGAAAAATGAAACATGGTAATGAATGCCCAAAATTACTAACATGGCTACTTTCTCTACCCCAAATAATCTCCACCATGATCTCTCCTTTTGCTGCTTCCATATCATCCATTGCTGAATCATTTCTCCAAATCTTCAACAAGATTCTTAAAATAATTCCCAGTGACATTTGTAAGATCAATAAGCTCTATACGAAAATCAAGAAAATCTTGTTGAGACTTTTCATGAGAAATAAAACTTTTCAATTCCTGCTCAGCAAAATCATGAAGTCCTTCTAAAGAATATTCTGCATAAGCCTGCAAGTGTTCAAAGAGATTCTTGCTAGCTCTATCCTTAGCATGCTCACTCTCTGCAAGATAATATCCATAAGCATATGTCCTTCAAAACTCATCTGCACTCAATAATCTACAGCCATGCATCTGTTATAAATTAGAGTTCAAGGTCAGATTGACAGCGTGAGATGCTCAATTTCTGAAATCCAGAATTCTGAATAGTATCTAACAAAGCCTCTGTTCTGGAAGATTCATTGGCTGCCCAGTGCTCACAATAATGGATATACATTTCCAAGGCTTTTTTTGATGGCATCTCTATTTTCATTTTCCTTTCTCTGTAGTTCATCATCTTTATCATCATAATACTTATTGCTCTCATATTTAGAGGCATGATAGGACCAGTTTCCAAGGCACAACCAAGTCATATGCATGCAGCCATCATTTTTATCATTGGCAGAATTAGACAAGGCTTTGTTTTAACAAGCTTCCAATTTTCTATTTGTTCATTGTGATTATTTTTCAATATCCCGTTGTTTACAATTTCACAATCTACTGGAGGATGAACTTCCTCTGAATAGTTCCAACAAAACTCATACGGACATTTACAAGTAATCTCATAGGACCTTGACCCACTTTCATAATTAATCACTTCTGCAGCATACTAACAACAAGGTGCTGGACACCATTTGATTTCTTTGTTGCTTTCAACATAAGATCTAACAATAAATCAATAAATAAAGAACCATTTTTTTACCAATAGCACATTTACAGGATCGTTCTTTTTAGTCTCTGACATTCTGCTCCAGCTTGATCCATTGGTGCTTGGATCCAGCATAGCCAACACCATTTACAAAAATAATGCTCACAAGCGCCTGCTCTCATTGGACACTAATGTAGTAACTATCACCACAAACACCACAGTCCCTCTCTGAATTTGGATCAACCTTTGAAACTCTTGTTTCTAATAGCCCTAAATCTCTTCTGATGTCCTCCTCCTTCACAAGCCACTCATCAATCATCTTTTGAAAATTCCATCCTAAGAAGAAGAAGATTGATATTTGAGAAAATTGATGAGTGGCTTGTGAAGGAGGACATAAGGAGAGAGTAATGGCTATTAGAAACTAGGGTTTTAGAGGTTGATTGAAATTCAGAGAGGGAATGTGGTGTTTGTGGTGATAGTTACTGCATTAGTGGAATGAGAGCAGGCACTTGTGGGCATTATTTTTGTAATTAGTGTTGGCTACGCTGGATCAAGCACGAATGCATCAGGATGGAGTAGGATGTTTTGAGACTAAAATATCTTGAACCATCTTGTAAATGTGCTATTGGTCAAGAAATGGTGCTTTATTTATCAATTTATTGTGAGGAACATTATCTAAAAAGGTACAGACAATACCTTGTTAGATCTTATGTTGAAAGCATCAAAGAAATCAAATGGTGTCAAGGAACTGGCTGTGAGTATGGCTGTGAGTATGTTGTAGAAGTGGTGAATTATGAAAGTGGTTCAAGGTCCTATATGGTTACTTGTAAATGCCGATATGAGTTTTGTTGGAACTGTTCAGAGGAAGTTCATCGTCTAGTAGATTGTGAAATTGTAAACAACTGGATATTGAAGAACAATGACTCCGAACAAACAGAAAACTGGAAGCTTGTTAACACAAAGCCTTGTCCAAGTGTGATTCTGCGATTGAGAAAAATGATGGCTGCATGCATATGACTTGTGTGTTGCTTTGAGTTTTCTTGGATGTGGCTTAGTCAACCAGCCTGATCATGCCTCTAATTATGACTTCCATAAGTATTATGATGATAAATATGAAGAACTAGAAATAAAGTCAAACCAAAATAGTGATGCCATCAAAAAACCATTGGAAATGTATGTCCGTTATTATGAGCACTGAGCAGCCAATGAATATTCCGGAACAAAGGCTTTGTTGGATATGCAAACTATTCAGAATTCTAGATTTCAGAAGTTAAGCATCTCACACTATCAATTTGACCTTGAACTCCAATTTCTAGTAGATGCATGGCTGCAGATTGTTGAGTGCAGAAGTGTTTAGAAGTCGACATAAGCTTATGGATATTATCTTGCAGAGAGTGAGCATGCTAGGGATAGAGCTAACAAGAATCTCTGAATTAGCTAACGAGAATCTCTTTGAACACTTGCAGGCTTATGCAAAATTTTCTTTAGAATGATATCATGAGTGTGCTGAGGAGGAATTGAAAGGTTTTATTTCTCATGAAAAGTTTCACCAAGATTTTTTTGATCTTTGAATAAACAATAAAGCTTATTGATCTTACAACTGTCACTGGCAATTAGTTTAAGAATCTTGTTGAAGCTTTGGAGAAATGACTCCATAATGGATGCTTCTAACAAAAGGAGATCATGGTGGGATATTATTTGGGGTAGAGAGAGTAGCCATATTAGTAATTTTGGGCATTCATTATTATGTTTCATGTTTCATGATTTTTAGTTGTACCATGGATATAAAAATGGTGTAGTTATTGCT
The DNA here is from genome assembly GCA_027924645.1 of Cunninghamia lanceolata. Taxonomy (NCBI): domain Eukaryota; kingdom Viridiplantae; phylum Streptophyta; class Pinopsida; order Cupressales; family Cupressaceae; genus Cunninghamia; species Cunninghamia lanceolata. The sequence goes on along the minus strand of BSBN01001237.1, from coordinate 1,502,488 downwards.
TGGTATTTGTACAAGTCTCTCTGAGGTATGTGAATACCATGATTCTCCATTGTCATTCAAGTTATAACAATGGTTGTTTTGTTGAGAATATTAATTATAAAGAGTTTGGAGACATTATTTTTACTCAAAACATTATTTAGATTATTTATTTAGATTACATATTTTAAATGTATTTATTAGAAGGGCTATCATTTTTGAAAGATTTATTATATTTATGTAAGAGATGTCATTTTTAAGCCACTATAAGTACATACAAAGTGATATCAGTTTATATTTTTAAATAAATACATTGAAGATATCTAAATTATTTTTAATTACATAATTATACTAAATATCTATATTTAAATGAAAGTTATTTTTAATAATCAATATATAAGATATATAAATATTTAAATGATATTATATTTTATTTTAAAAAAATAGAATATTATGTAAAAATATATATTTTAAATATTTAATACTTTATATATATAATTAATTAATGTTTATTTGAATAGAATATAATGTTATGTATGTATGTATGTATGCATGCATGTATGGAAACACTATAAAGCAAGCAGGGTGAGAGAAAGGTTTTGGAAACATAATGGCTCTGGACCAAATTAGGTTTTGTTTTTTCAAATGTGACTAGTATGAGAGGCGGAAAACTTAGTCTAAAGCACTTCTAATCGAGGTATGATTGGGTTTAGAGCTAAGACTTTCAAAAGGTGGTGAAATGAGGGTTTAAAGGGAAAGGCTTAGAAATGGTTCAATACTATGGAAAATGTATGCAAAGAGGTAATAGGGAAAGGATGAGAGGGAAAAATGACATAAAATGATGAGGGGAATGGAGATTGAAGGATTGAAATGGTGGTAGGGTGAGGTAGGAAGGGATCCCTCTAAATACTACAAAAAATTAATTTTATATCCATCAAATGCCAAAAAAAGAAAATGTTTGCCTAGCTTGAAACCATGGAAATCAACTACCTAGCTTTGGTAAATGAGTTACAATAATGTATAGGAGCAAGTTAAAAAATACTAGACACCTTGGGCTCAAATCTAGCTTTGTCTAGGAATTTTTGAAATAAGGTTGCATTGTCATACATGAGAAGAAAAAAAAAAAACTGTTATGCTAATCTAAAATTTCACTTTTTCTATGTTAAAATGAGGCAAAGATGGTTAAAATTTATTATAGACTTTCTTTGAGATTTTGGGGATGGGAACTTGATAGATGGGAAGTCCTAGAAGTTAATTATCTTGGAAGTGAAACTTTTGGAAAAAGGATAAAAAGAAAAGGCATCTGACCTATTGGGTGGTGAACTATGGGTAGTGTCTGTGAATAAAAATTAAGCTCAATTTTCCTAGGGGACCTGAGCTGAGAGGGGGACATCTAGGGATAGGTGTACACATTGATTATTTTCTCCTTTAGACATATTTTAGGAATGGGAAAGTTGGGCCTTACACATAGGAAGGACTAGGCTCAACAACTGAAGGCTTAACAAGGGGTAAACGGGTCAAAACAATGGGAAAACTAAATGAAGACTTAGGACATAGGATAGAGACAAAAATTAAATGAAAAACATCAATTAGGAAGGCTAAAGAAGCTTAGGCTATGACATTAGAAAGGAGAATAAACATGGCTATGGATGACAAAAAAGGGTCAATACATCATAAAAAGCACACACATGGGCTACGGGCTAAAATGGATGAAAAATGCTACAAGTGTATGCAAATCCCATTATATTATAAGTTACAATCATGGAAATATGTATGGGAAATAGCTATGCATGGTAGGTAGGTAATGATGTTGATCTTATTGGTGCCACATGGTTGGAAGGAAAAGAGTTGGGTGATTGGATGGTAAAATAGTTGTAAGTTGGTTATTTCTATTCTAAGGCCATTTTCGTCATCTACCATAGTAGAGAGAGTAAAGAGTGGTGTTTACATGGACATTCTGTTGCTGGGAAGTCAATCCTCTATTCTCCCAAGATAATTAAGTAAATTCCCAGGAATAATGGGGTAGAAGGGAGGAGTTTTGGGCTTGGTTCATTTGGTTGACCAATCAAAAAGGGGAGCTAGGTCATTGTAGGTGTAAGACTAGTTTTCATGATAGCTCAAGAGAACTATATCAACTAGATGAAGAGTAAAGAAATAATAGATTAATTGAGGAGCCAGAGAGAGCTATTTGTGTCCCAGGGAAGTGATAGTCCTTGAAGGCCATCAAAGGTTCCTTGGTTAGTTGATAGTAGAGATGAGTCATGTTATGAGGTGCAATGTTGGTTCATACATTTCTTGATGACTTGGTTCTGAAGTATTTTTGTAGGAATAAAGAGGTAGAAGGGAGGAGTTATAGATTTTGGGGCTTGGTTCATTTGGTTGACCAACCATAAAGGGGAGCTAGGTCATTGTAGGTGTAAGACTAGTTTTCATGCTAGCTAGAGAGAACCATATCCACTAGATGAAGGGTAAATAAAGGATAGATTAGTTGAGGCACCAGAGAGAACTGTGTGTCCTAGGGAAGTGGTAGTCCTTGGAGGCCATAAAAGATTCCCTAGTTAGTTGTTTAGTTAATATATAGTGGCATTAAGGGGATGACATACATAAAAACTAAATAAAGTGGACATATATATATTTTTTCAAATTGTAACAACATGAGGGAGACAGGCAGAGGAAGTAACTATCAGTAATACTGAACGCAAAGAAAAACCTCATCTGCCAGGTCACGAAAGGGTCGCCCAGACTACCCTAGTGGATCAAAAAATAAGCCAGAAAATACAGCAATCAATCACCATAACACAATGAAGATTAATGTTCTGGAAATGGCAGCAGGTTATGATTTTCTTCAATGTTTAACTCAGTATTGCAAGAGGTATGACATAGTTGTGGCTGTTTTTTGAGTTTCCAGAATTGTGGGCAGTTGGGCAATTTGTCAGCTGGACTTGACGGGAGGATATGGATTTGACACAGTAGACAATGTTATGTTTGGATTTCCAAAGGACTTCAAAGCCACAATGCTGTCATGGAGTGTTTTTGGAGTTCTGCGGATTCATGGGCAACGAGCTCTCCAATTCCATTAAACTATACATATTACTAAATAACCAAATAATTCATGGGTAGCGAGCTCTCCAATTCCATCAAACTATTTAGCAGGTCAAAAGTATAAAGGATGCAGATGTAACATACTGCATATTAGCAGCGGGCAATGTGTAGAGAACTCCTATTCAAATATGCGGCCTTTCACCTACCTGGTGTGAATTTAGACCAGATGTTGTTCTGGGTAGGATAGAGCAGATATAGTTGTCAGCATGACCTTTGTAATCTTGAAGAGACTTCACTTTTCCTATCAAACATTCCTTCATTGACTCCAGTCATCCATAAAAACATTTTGTAGCCCTACTTTTAGATACTAATTTGCATAGTACTGTCCACGGTTAGGCAAGAAATGCATACACTGGGAGGGCTAAGGCAAAGAAATCGACACAGCAAGAAGATAAAAAATATTTTTGATTCAATGAAAAGAGTGAAGTTATATAAGTAGTCACTGAAGTTATATAAGTAGTTACACTTGAAGGTACTCTACCTTGGATAAAAGCACTTGGGCTCCAACATGTTTATTGTCCCACCCAAATGTATTGTCTGATTCATCAGCTCCTATAAATAATTCAATGTTTTTCTAGTTCATTAGCAAGAAAAGCATTGAACTAGTTATTAAAAGCTTGATAACGGTCAGAGTTTAGTGCTAATGATGAATCAGACAATACAATTAGATAGCACAATAAACATTTTGGAGGCTGAGTGCTTTTATCCAAGGTATAGTAACTTCGAGTGTGACTACTTATATAACTTGACTTATTTCATTGAATCTGCAATAATTTTTATCTCTTGCTGAGTCAATTTTTTCCTCAATTTATTGAAAATTATTCCCTTGCACTGTATGCATTTCTTGCCTAACATGCAAATTAGTATCTAATCATAGGGCTACAAAATGTTTTTATGGATGACCGGATTCGCTGCAGGAATTCTTGATAGGAAAAGTGAAGTCTCTTCAAGACTACAAAGTTCAGGCTGACAACTATATCTGCTCTATCTTGTCTGGAACACCATCTGGTCTAAATACACACCAGGTAGGTGAAAACCGCATATTTGAACAGGACTTCTTTACACCTGCTGCTAATATGCAGTATGTTACATCTGCATCCTTTATACTTTTAACCTATGCCAAATAGTTCGATGGAATTGGAGAGCTCACTGCCCATGAATTATTTGGTTATTTAGTAATATGTATAGCTTAATGGAATTGGAGAGCTCGCTACCCATGAATCCGCCTAACTCCAAACCACTACATGATAGCATTGTGGTTGTGAAGGCCATTAGAAATCCAAACTTACCATTGTCTCCTGTGTCATAATATCCTCCAGTCAATTCTTGTCTATCCCAACTGAAGTAATATCCCTGTCTGAACACTGTTATGCTTCCTTATGTGCTTTGACTGTAATGCTTGGTAGCTCTCAGTTCAGAGTTGAGGAAGGATTCGTTGGTAGTAGGCTTCCTGGTTGCCGGCTTATTGAAGGGGCTGTTGTTTATGTCACTTTTGCATCCTATCATAAGGTTAATTATAATGGTGAAGATGAAAGTAGCAATAGCATTGTCTATACCTCTTCTCGTCCTCCTCATTCACAACATCCACGTGCAATGGTTAAAAGGCATGGTTCACCTTTGGATGCATCACTTGTGAGTACTTCTTTGCCAAATACAGTCAATACTACCCTTCTATAAAATGCTCCTCAAATCGCTGGAGGTATGTTACAATTATTCTTTAGTTATGAGTTTTTCTAGATTATAAGATGCCTTCGGCTTAGTAAAAATTTAGTCAACATTTAAAAGGTTTATAGACTTAGTGTAAATCTAGTCAACATTTAAAAGGTTAATATAATTTACTTTTTGGGGAATTGTTCTGTATGCTGCATCTTGTGTATTTTTACATTTCAAAGTTCTGAAAGAATATGAAAGTGGACTTTATAAATAGATTACATAGGCATGCTTTATAAAACATTGCCTATCAGTCTTAGTATAAAATGGAAGGCATTGTGGTTGTGTCATATAAACATATAAACAGATGAGCATTGGTGTGAATCCAAGAAGTAGCTTGTATCTTAAAGAACCTGATCAATGATCTAATCTTGGTGAATACATCTAAGGTGGTTTGACTAATCCAGAAATAAAGTCCATCTTAACTTCTTTTCCCACCTCAGAGAAACCTAACAATATGGATCTGACCTTAATGAATATAGTGAAGATGATTTTGACTAGTTTCATATTCCATAATCTTGGATGTAAGAAACTGTTAAGGGATAAGATGGGTTGTCTGTTATGGTTTCTACATATCACGCGGAACTGAAAAAATCATCTCAGGTCTAACAATAACTCTGAAGTAGTTGTTGCTAGTATTTTGGATATGTTCAGAACTATAAAGAAATGAGGTCCTGTGAGAGAATAAACAGTAGAGAATGTTTTTTGTTTTAATTTTTAAAATTGTGCAGTTGAACTCTATATGAACCACAGATCCATATAAGTTCGATAGGAATTTAGCCACATACTACTTTGCTATCCAACAATTTTAGTTTAATTTTGGTCATTTCAAAACATTTCTGCACAATCAACGCTCTATCAATATATATTATATCTTGATCTTTTACTTTTCTAAATCAGTGCATCCTTAATAGTGTTGGGTTACAGTTCATACAGATCAGTTAGAATTGGAATTTAGGACCTTCTATTTACTGTCAGAGTGCTCCATCAATTGAGCTACTGGTCCCTTTGTGGCTAATCCATTATTAATTTGGATGTAGCTTTTTTTAAAATTAATTCAATGTTTTTCTTGCTAAGTTGCTTCTGCTAGTAATTAACAGTACATTCTTTGTGAAATTTGCTTTTGGATTACACTGTGTGTGTTTTTATGTCAACGTTTCATATCACACTCAGTGATCCATCATCAGGAAGAGGATCATTCTTTGTAAAATTTGCATCCTCTTCCTGATGATGGATCACTGAGTGTGATCCCAAACGTTGAGATAAAAACACACACAATGTAATCCAAAAGCAAATTTCACAATTACTATGGACTGTGGAAAGCTCATGCCTAGTAGCACATTCTTTGTTTTTCCAATAGTAGTTGTTTGGTACATTAATATAGGTCACTATGTATTACAGTGATTTCTTATCCAAAGCTGTTTATAGCAAAGCAAATTTTCAAAGGGACAAATAGTAGAAAGAAAAGAAAATACAGATATGTAGTCATAGATATCACTAACTGCATTATCTTTATGCATTTGAAGAAAATGCTGATGAGTCTTTGTAGCTATAGGGTGTTACTAATTTCTTAGTAGCTTTATACATTTGATAAAAGTGTATAACAATCTTTTATTTTTTAGTCTGATATTTTTATTCCAAATCACTTGAATAAGGTCATTAAATTTATAGATTTTTAAGACAAAAGGTGCCAAGCACCTATAATATTATATTATATTAGAATATCGTAATTACAGAATGCAAGGAGAGAAAGAAATCCTACAGCATGAAAAACAACAAAATTTCTACTAAGAAAAAATGAAGACCAAGAGCCAAACGATAACAGAAGAGAAGGTGAAGTGCTAACAGAACTATAAAGGTATCGCCCTATAACACATGATGAGCATATACAAAAAGATACAAAGAAGATGCTCCAAAAAACATAATATAGACATAGAACTTAAGAATCCATAGTAGCATTCAGATCCCGGAGCACAAAGTGATTCTCTTCTTCACCTTCATCTGTCAGCAACCCTGGAGGCGGAGGAACTTGAGGCTGAAACTAGAAAAGGAATAGAAGAGCTTGAAACTTCTCATCAACTCTGTTACCCAGAGCTTCACCTAATTCATCTCTGTGAGCATGAATAGAGAAGTGTAGGGTGTCTTCATTTTCTTGGAGCATACCAAAACGAATTGCATTAAAAACACAGGTGAAAGCTGGGGAATGCGTAATTTGGCATCTAGTGAATAAGCCTCCCACCAAAGCACCCGACTTGAACATGTCGTAATTTTGTAAGGCCATATTCAGAGATTCTTCAAAAAACATATATGAATGAGAAAATTTCACAAGAAGCCGTCTAACAGCATTTACATCTTGAAGCAAGTCCATTGCATTCGAGGCAAAGGCCGAAAGGATTTGAGAGGGGTAGATAGAGCGAGGACGAGCATCCATGAATTCTCTCCCTAATATCTCCCTCAAGGAATCTTCTACCTCTGCATTATAAATCATGAAAATGGAAGCCAAAGCATCTGAATCTATTCTGCCTAAGAGAGTACGCTCCCATTTCTACACTGGGAAATACATCCGGCTATTAATCTGGATCTCCATCGCAAACTGACGAGGAAGATAAGAAATAGACTCTTGAAACAGTGATAAATAGGAAAAGGATCTGCCAAGCAATGATTTGATATGTCATATCTTCATTACAGATGGAATTAAAATCTGCAGAACTCTGATGTGAAAAGGAAACAAGTACTGAAAGCAGCAAAAATAATGCAGATTTGGCCATATGCGAGAGATATCCACATAAGCAAACACAAATTTATGCCTAGACTTTGCTTTTCTTTGATATTCAGCAAGCAACAATTGCAGTGGAACAGAGATTCTGTAAGGGCATCCAAGAAATCTAAATAAGACCTTTCATTGATATGGCTTTGAAGTAAGGGAGAAACCAGAATTTCAGCTTTGATATTAATTATTAATTGAAGTCTTCTTACATTTCTGGTTATAAAGAGGTACGTGTATTGAAGTTATCATTGACCTAACTGAATTCAATATTTGTTAAGTAATGAATAACTATAAATGCAGAATTTATTCCAAAGGTAAGTACATTATATTTTATAGATTCTAGTTTAAAAATAAAGTGTTTTTGTTATTTACACACTTAATTAATATGTTATTTTATATTTGACAAGCAGATAAGTTATTTGAATGGTAAGTGCATTATATTTTATAGATTCTACTATACAGTCACTAATTTTCTTTTCTTTTTCGCATAATAAAATTTAATTTATTTCTTTTCAACTCACTGAGATACACCATTGTTATATCCATGATACAACGAAAATTCATGAAAAATGAATCATGGTAATGAATGCCCAAAATTATTAACGTGGCTACTTTATCTAACCCAAATAATCTCCCACCATGATCTGTCCTTTTGCTGCTTCCATATCATCCAAATCTTCAAATCTTCAACAATATTTTTAAAATAATTCCAATGACATTTGTTAGATCAATAATCTTTATACGAAAATCAAAAAAATCTTGTTGAGACTTTTCATGAGAAATAAAACCTTTCAATTCCTTCTAAACACACTCATCAAGTGGTTCTAAAGAAGATTCTGCATAAGCCTGCAAGTTTTCAAAGAGATTCTTATTATCTCTATCCTTAGCATACTTACTTTCTAAAAGATAACATCCATAAGCATGTCCTTCAAAACTCTTCGGCACTCAACAATCTACAGCCATGCATCTGTTATAAATTAGAGTTCAAGATCAGATTGACAGCATCAGATGCTCAATTTCTGAAACCCAGAATTCTAAATAGTCTGCATATCGAACAAAGCCTTTCTTCTAGAATATTCATTGGCTTCCCAACGTTCACAATAATGGATATAAATTTCCAAGGATTTTTTTATGGCATCTCTATTTTTGTTTTCCTTTCTTTGTAGTTCATCATCTTTATCATCGTAATACTCATTGCAGTCAAAATTAGAGGCATGATCGGACTAGTTTCCAAGGCACAACCAACAAAAATCAAAGGAAAATGGAGACACACAAGTAATATGCATGCAGCCATCATTTCTATCAATGGAAGAATTACACTTGGGACAAGGCTTTGTTTTAACAAGCTTCTAATTTTTTTGTTGGTTCATTGTCATTGTTCTTCATTATCTAGTTGTTTACAATTTCACAATCTACTACAATTTCACAATCTACTACATGTTGAACTTACTCTGAACAGCTCCAAAAAAATTCATATGGCCATTTACAAGTAACATCATAGGGCCTTCACCCACTTTCATAATTAATCACTTCTACATCATACTCACAACTAGGTGCTAGACACCATTTGATTTCTTTGTTTCTTTCAACATAATATCTAACAAGGTATTGTCTATACCTTTTTAGATAATGTTCCTCACAATAAATCAATAAATGAAGCACCATTTTTCTTACCAATAGCACATTTACAATATGGTTCAAGACATTTTAGTCTCAGACATCCTGCTCCAACTTGATGCATCCATGCTTGGATCCAGTGTAGCTAACACCCATTACAAAAATAATGCCCACAAGTGCCTTCTCTCATTCCACTAATGCAGTAACTATCACCACAAACACCACAGTCCCTCTCTAAATTTGGATCAACCTTTGAAACCCTAGTTTATAATAGCCCTAAATCTATTCTTATGTCCTTCACATGCCACTCATCAATCATCTTCTCAAAATTCCATACTAAGAAGAAAATGATTGATATTTCAGGAAATTGATGAGTGGCGTGTGAAGGAGGAAATAAGAAGAGAGTAATGGCTATTATAAACTTGGGTTTCAGTGTTTGATTGAAATTTAGAGAGGGAATGTGGTATTTGTGGTGATAGTTACTGCATTAAGGGAATGAGAGAAGGCACTTGTGGGCATTATTTTTGTAGTTGGTGTTAGCTACGCTGGATCCAAGCACGAATGGGTCAAGATGGAGTTGGATGTGACACTAAAATATCTTGAACCATCTTGTAAATGTGCTATTGGTCAAGAAATGGTGCATTATTTATCAAATTTTTTTATCAGGAACATTATCTAAAAAGGTATAAACAATACCTTGTTAGATCTTATGTTGAAAGCAACAAAGAAATCAAATGGTGTCAAGCAACTGGCTAAGTATGATATAGAAGTGGTTATTTTTTAAAGTGGATCAGGGTCCTATGAGGTTACTTGTAAATACCGGTATGAGTTTTGTTGGAACTATTCAGAGGAAGTTCATTGTCCAGTAGATTGTGAAATTGTAAACAATTGGATATTGAAGAACAATAACAACAAACAAATAGAAAACTAGAATCTTATTAACACAAAGCCTTGTCCCGAGTGTAATTTTGCGATTGAGAAAAATGATGGCTGCATGCATATGACTTGTGAGTTGCTTTATGTTTTTCTAGTTATGGCTTAGGCAATTGGTCCGATCATGCCTCTAATTAGGATTTCCATAAGTATTATGATGAAAAAGATGAAGAACTAGAAAGAAAGTCAAACTGAAATAGAGATGCCATAAAAAAAGCCCTGGAAATGTATGCTCGTTATTATGAGCATTGGATATGCAAACTATTCAGAATTTTGGTTTTCAGAAGTTAAGCATCTCACATTGTTAATCTGATCTTGAACTCGAATTTATAATAGATGCATGGCTGCATATTGTTGAGTGTAGAAGAGTTTAGGAGTGGACATATGCTTATGGATATTATATTGTAGAGAGTGAGCATGCTAAGGATAGAGCTAACAAGAATCTCTTTGAACACTTGGAGGCTTATTCAGAATCTTCTTTAGAATGAGTTGATAAGTGTGTTGAGGATGAATTGAAAGGTTTTATTTCTCATGAAAAGTCTCAACAAGATTTTTTAATTTTTCAAATAAAGCTTATTGATCTTACAAATGTCACTCGCAATTTATTTTAAGAATCTTGGTGAAGCTTTGTAGAAATTACTCACTAATGGTTGCTTCCAGCAAAAGGAGATCATGGTGGGGAATTATTTGGGGTAGAGAAAGTATCCATGTTAGTAATTTTGGGCATTCATTATCATGTTTCATGAATTATAGTTGTACCATGAATATCAAAATGGTGTAGTTATTGCTTGATACTTCTACAAGTCTCTATAAGTTATGGAATACCATTCTCCATTGTCATTCAAGTTAAAACAATGGTTGTTTCATTGCGAATATTAGTTATAAAGAGTTTGGAGACATTATTTTTATAGAGAAACACTTCCAATTAGGGAAACAACTTCATCATGTGATTTAGTGGTTGAATTTTGTGTGAGAGAAGGTCCCTTCTATAAACTATAGTAGGTAGTTCCCTACCCTTGGGTGAGGTTGAATGGTGGGTAGTTTGTCTTGGTCGAGCCTCAAGGGGAGAAAAATTGATATGATTCCACATTCATAATAAATGTTTCCCTACTATAGATAGGCCCTAGGGTTCATTGATTACTCCTCGATCAAACTAGGATCTAAGTGACTACCAATCATTAAGCATTTTCCACATGTGGAACCATGCTACTGAGAACAACTATGTGAACCTCAATCTTTAACATTCAGGGATCATGATCTCCTAATTATCTATCTCCTTCAAACGATCTCTTTTTAAACCATTATAGAGTAAATGAGGGCTCCTACTATCAACTATATAATGGGGTGGGGGGTTAGAAAAAGAATCTTAACCTAGGTAGTGTATGAGACAAATTATCAGTTGTTCCCCACTCTAGAATGGTTGGGGCCTCTATACATCTTTTGTTTCTATTAATATGTTGTAACTAATCATGCTACAGGGGCTGCAAGTACACACAACAAGACAAATTTTGGTCACTTTGTCAGCCACGGTTTTCACCCAAAGTAATTAACTCCACTCTGGATATAAATTGGTAATGTGTATTGCTCCAGTCTCCCTAACATAATATTAATAGTTCTTGCATCATTTGTGTCTCCATCCATGGATTTATTAGATCATAAACCTAGAGTTAGTATGGCTCTAATGTTGTATACTCCATTATTGGTGGTGTGACCTTCTTAGATTGAGTAGATGGTTCCTCAATTCTAGATTTTGTGTTGTAAATAATAGAAATAGAAAAATGACGTTTTGTGGATGGTCATGGATCAAAATAAATGGAATGTAGGTCTCAATCTAGATTGTTTGAACTTGTTTTCTAGGGTCTCAATTCTAGTAGAGAGCCTAATCATCATACAAGGTTATTTATGTTTCATGTATGAACAAATAATTGAATACCAATGATTTAGGAATGCCCTATATAGGTAGGTGTGAGGTCAAAGAAATGATAGCATCACTGAAAAATAAATTGCTACATGGAACCAACAACAAAGCCAAGGATCAAAGTTTGTTCTTTTGGCTTCACATTTTCTCAAAATTAGGCTGCATAAAAGATACACATCGAAGGTGATACACACTTAATCATAAATGCAATAATAAAGCAACAGACTCCAAATTGGAAGATCAAAAATCTTTTGGCTAAGTGCTGGGAGACCTTGGATCATTTTGAAGCATACAAGGTTGGCCACATTTTCTGAGAGGCTAACATTAAGGCTGACAAACTAGCAAATGTGACAATTGATATGCCAAATAAATATATGTATACCAAGTCAATGGAAGTGTGGGAGAAATTGGAAATAGGTCAACTTTCCATTTCACATGACCTAGGATAAAACGAGTTGTTGAAAGGTATGGACAATTTTAAGTGTCTACAATAACCCTAATAATAGCCAATTAGTGCAGAAAAATCCTTTACAACATGCCTATGGTACAAATCTAGAGAGTCGAATAGGCCAAATCTAGTGAAAAATCAAGGTTTTCAAACCCTATAATATGTGAGATCTTAGTGCAAATGAATGCAAAATGTTATATGAATGCTTTGTAATCTGATTTATGATGAAAATTAATTCCACTCAGATCTAAAAATATTTTTCAAACTCTACAATGAGAAATGCAAGTGCAAATCTAATAAAAAATCCATGAAAAAACTAGTTTTTTTGTTGAAATTTTCTATGTAAAAATGCAAATTTTTGAAATCTAAATGCAAATTTACACTAAAATGAAGCACTACAGCCAAATTTCAATTTGAATGAGTGTCTAAGATATGTAGAAAAATCTGAAATAAGATTTTACCTACAAACCCTAGTTTTTGGATTTACTAGGTTATATGAAAAATTTAAAATTTCCAACAAAACCCTAGCAATTTTATAATGAAAATCAATGCAAGTGATTGGAATTTTGTAATTTTCTATAATTTAGCTTAGATCTAATGGAAAAAATAGAATTTGAATGAAATTTAAATTAATTGATGAAAATTATATGAAAATGCAAACTAAGGTTTGCAATTTTTTTCAATTTTTTTTTCAAAATTTCCAATTTTTTTGTGATTTTTCAAATGCAATAATATGAACAATGATATGAATGAATGAAATCAATGTAAATCTGAAGCAAAACACTCAGCAAGGTGCAAATTTCATGAAAAATATGGGTCCACCAAAATGTTTAGGGTAAAATTTGGATAGAGGGTTTTTGATAGTTTGTGTGTATCCTCCTTTCACTCTAAACATTTAAGGGCCTAAGGTCAAGTAGGAATATACTATCAGGCCCTTTGTCACTTAGAATGTAGGGAAATCAGAATTGTGTGATTTAGTTGATCAATTATGCTCAATTATGCTTAAAACCCTAATTATGCAAATTCAAAGGCAAACAGATAAATCATGGAAAATGCTTGCACACAGAATACTAAATGATAATCAAATGCATACCAGTTTTCAAAGTTTAGAAAGAAGAATAGTCGGGGACTAATGAGCGGGTGCCCTAGTCTAGTGCCATGCTTTTTCTCAGGATCTAGAAACCTTATCTGCAACTTGTTCCTGATGTTCTAGAGACTCTTCAGTTGTGGGATTTGAAGGACTAATTCACTCATAAAAAAAGGAAAAAGTAAAAAGTTAGTTTAAAATTTAAAAAAATATCATTCCATTATATTTAAACATTTATGGATTATACAAGTCTATGACACATTAAATTATTTTATTTATAAGATATTGTGTCATACTATAATTTAACTAGTATTTTTGGAAGTGCCTCTTTTATTATTTATTTTTCACTCAATAGTATATTTTGAATTTTGTAAAAATACTATAGGAACTAATTTGGTATTATGTTTTTCTTATATGTTTTATATTATAAAGTTTATGCAACAATCCCATAAAATACTCATCAAAGCGCCCCATGGCACACAACATTACAAATCCAACTATTTATGACTGTAATGCTTGGTATCTCTCAATTCAGAGTTAAGCAAGGATTCCTTGGTAGTAGGCTTCCTGGTTGCCGGCTTATTGAAGGGGTTGTTGTTTATGTCACTTTTGCCCCTTATGTTAATGCATCCTATCATAACGTTAATTATAATGGTGAAGATGAAAGAAGCAATAGCATTGTCTATACCTCTTCTCGTCCTCCTCATTCACTACATCCATGTGCAATGGTTAAAAGACATGGTTCACCTTTGGATGCATCACCTGTGAGTACTTCTTTGCCAAATACAGTCAATACTACCATTCTATAAAATGCTCCTCAAATCGCTGGAGGTATGTTACAATTATTCTTTAGTTATGAGTTTTTCTAGATTATAAGATACCTTCATACCTGTTAAGGGATAATGGCTTAGTAAAAATCTAGTCAATATTTAAAAGGTTTATAGACTTAGTGTAAATCTAGTCAACATTTAAAAGGTTTATATAATTTATTTTTTGGCGAATTGTTTTGTATGCTGCATCTTGTGGATTTTTTCATTTCAAAGTTCTGAAAGAATACGCAAGTGGACTTTACAAATAGATTACACAGGCATGCTTTATAAAACATTGCCTATCAGCCTTACTATAAAATGGAAGGCATTGTGGTTGTGTCATATAAACAGATGAGCATTGGTGTGAGTCCAAGAAGTAGCTTGTACCTTAAAGAATCTGATCAATGATCTAATCTTAGTGAATACATCTAAGGTGGTTTGACTAATCCAGAAATAAAGTCCATCTTAACTTCTTTTCCTACCTCAGAGAAACCTAACAATATGGACCGACCTTAATGAATATAATGAAGATGATTTTGACTAGTTTCATATTCCATAATCTTGGATGTAAGAAACTGTTAAGGGATAAGATGGGTTGTCTGTTATGGTTTCTACATATCACGCTGAACTGAAAAAATCATCTCAGGTCTAACAATAACTCTGAAGTAGTTGTTGCTAGTATTTTGGATATGTTCAGAACTATAAAGGAATGAGGTCCTGTGAGAGAATAAACAGTAGACAGTGTTTTTTTTTTTAATTTTTAAAATTGTGCAGTTGAACTCTATATGAACCATAGATCCATATAAGTTCGATAGGAATTTAGCCACATACTACTTTTCTATCCAACAATTTTAGTTTAAGTTTGGTCATTTCAGAAAATTTCTGCACAATCAACACTCTATCAATATATATTATAACTTGATCTTTTACTTTTCTAAATTAGTGCGTCCTTAATAGTGTTGGGCTACAGTTCATACGGATCAGTTAGAATTGGAATCTAGGACCTTCTATTTACTGTTAGAGTGCTCCATCAACTGAGCTATTGGTCCCTTTGTGGCTAATCCATTATTAATCTGGATGTAGCTTTTTTAAAAATTAATTCAATGTTTTTATAACATCCCGCTACGTAACCCTAAAAGGTAAGAGCCAAAAGGGGACAAGATAATTTTTTTTACATAAGTAAACAACATACATAGATTCAGCTGTCAATTTGATAGATAGATACCATTCATTTTAAACACCAAAACAAATGTTACTAATTCCATATGATAAAAAGATGAATCCATAAGCATAAAATACAGGTGGATCTGCTACGCACACTGAAATCCATAAAGCAATAAAGGAACATCACATTTCTTCTCATTAAATACAATGATTACAACTTCTCTTCTAAGAGAGTTCAATTAAATAACTGCATATACAATTACAATGATATATTCCAAAATATGATACAAGTACATAGCATAGTCTTGAGTATGATACAAAGACTGAATAGGTACAATAACTGAATGAAGTGATGGAGAGAGAGATCATCTCAAACTGGTGCTCCAAACTTGTTTGCTGGTCCCCAATGGTGGTGCCAATGCTTCCCAACCATGTGGACTCCTAAGAGACCACCCCACCATGTTCGGAGATAGTCACAAGGCCCAAACAGATGAATAACAATAAGGGGATACAAGATGGCCAACACTCACATCAGACATAGAGTAGACACAAAGAACAGTGCATACAATCAAAGTCATAATATAGGTGTACTCATCTAAGTCATAAGTTGGGTACTACTCACGACCGCTAAGGTGCTAGATACTAGAGTGTAATCATATGGAGTGTCATCATATGTGCTCGAAGGGATGGCACACACGGGACCAAGTACCTCTCATACAGATGAGGAGACTCAATCATGTCCGAATCCACATCCTACAGATGGATGATTCAATGCCTTATAGATGGATAGGTCTTCTCATTGCATCCTTAGCCTTTACAAGTGCTCAAGGCTATGCACGAGGTTTAATTATCTTATTAGTGTTTTTACCCTAATGTTTTAGTTTTAGTTATCACTTATTAATGTAACTTTGCTACTAGTTCCCCTAGCAGCCACTTGCAGGCCCTAGGCCCATAGAGAGCCACTCCAACAAACCACTCTAATGCCTAGACCTTGTTCATTTCATTTCACTAAACGAGGAATTTGAAAAGAATGAAACACTGGTGTAGGAATTAGAAATAGAGGAATGTGGTCTACAAGAGAAAAGCTTCTGTAGACAGTGTAGTGTTATTGAAAATAACCCTATGCTAGTTAGATCAGTTATGTAATAACTCCAGTGACCCCAGTTTAACCACTCTTCACATAGGAATGCACTGATATCAAGAAAACACAACAAATGGTCTTGCAAGTCTACTCATACCCTAAATTTTGCATAATGACCACCTACCAAGACACCAATTTGGTGTATGGAACCCCCTTTGTGTTAGCCCCCCCAAAAAAGTGGATTATATAATTTCTAATGTTTCTTTTGGTTTGTCACCACCTAAAGTAGATTTGGTCTCATTTTGTACTTAAACTACTATCTACATGTACAGACAAAAATATATATAAAAATATTTATATTTTCAGATCTAAATCTGTAACTTTTATTTGTTTTACTGCTACATGAAGATATCTTCCACTAATCTTTCTTTTTAAACTGTTAATATAATGACATCTATGTTTAAACTGTTTAACACACTATTGTGTTATGTTCAGTTGTTCATATTTGGAGAATCTGATATATATTATATGAGATCTATGGTAAATATCATTTCAAATGTACAATAGTCTTAAAAATCATTTTACTCATCTATTATGCTGGAGATCTAACAAAAGGCTTATTTTTCTAGAGGTTAAAATTGAACCCTATCCATAACCATATATTTTAATTTCCTTAACTTCTATTTTTAGAATTTGTTGGGGTTCTACTTCAGAGTCGATTTATTAAGCTACAACAATTAATTACAGGAATTGCCAAAAATTTCACTTCTATTCATTAGTTGGATAGCCATAGCCCATATTTTTAAAGCTTATTCATGCTCTTGCCATTTTCAGGCTAGATCCTTCAAGCCTTTCTTGCTTATGCTGTTGATTTTGTTTATAGTCTCCTTAACCCAAATTTTCTGTGTGGCCCACAAGTTATAAATTAGAAAACACACGATCTTTCTTAGAAAACCTTCTAATTTAACGAATTAAAGAAGAGTTCCACATGTAAAAGGAATAAATTCAAGGAAAGAGGCACCGTAAATGTCTTGTGTTGGAATAAATCTGGGTAGTTTTCTTTCAAGCGTAGCAACCAGACCATAGTTTTTGTGCTGGAAAGACAAAGAGATGAGGTAAATACCTCTAACAAATTGCACTTCCCTTCTAACTGGTCGCAGTCCTCTGTAGACTAGTTGCACTCCCCTGTATTCATCCTCTCATCTCTTCTTTCTCAGCCTGTGAATGAGGCGTCTTCTCTGCCTAAGGCCTTTTTTTTTTAGTTTTCAACTTTTCCTTTTTTTTATATTCTTTTTTTAGAGCCTCCAATCTCCCCAAAATGTGTTGACTCACCTCTCGTAGATCAGACACGTTTTTCTCCTTAATTCCTACATCCTTTTTCATCTGCCTTCGAGATATTTTTCCTCCTCCTTATCTTATCTCTATCAGTCACCAACTTCGTGGATATTTCCTAGTCTTGCAATAACTCTCTCTGTAGTCGTTCCTTGCAAGCATTCAATTCTCCACCTAGTATAGATATTTTCTTTCCACCTCATAAGCCAGGAAGACATTTTATTTTTGCATTAAACTTTCCTCCAACCATGAGCATTGTTACATCCTACCCCCCTAGGTCTAGGCTTACTCCTGGAAGCCTGCAAACACTAAGATGCATCCAAAGCACACAGTATACTAAGAAACTTGATATAATCAAAGAAAGCCAAGGAGAAAAGTCTCAACAAATGGACTGACAAACTACACATGACCATAAGGTAATCTAGATGGTAAGACCACAACATGGGAACACTGCACTAACCAGGTGTAGTGGACTAGGGTAGGGTATAGGGAGTAGGGCCTATGACTATCTTCAGTACCCACCATCGAGGATAATAAGAGTATGCTCAGGCCTTTGAATCTAGGTGGAGTCGATACTCAGTACCTGCAACACTCCAAGCACACGTCAAGGTACCTATACATATATATACATCATATAGCCGAAGCAACACCAATCATGTAAGCATGAAATCCATCATAAGTAATAATAATGTCCACATCATAATAGTATCGAGATTGCACATCACCGGTGCCAATACAAAATAATAACAAGATGCATAATCCAAAATAAAGTATATAGTCATCCAAGTCCATCAAGATAAAAAAAACATAAGATGAACACAGGGGTCATTATATCCCCTAGAAGTCTGCAAAAAGATATGGATAAAGGTCTCTCATCCTCGTCACATCTTCCCAAGATGCTGAGGACTCACCATCAGGATGCCATTGGACCCTTACCTGCTCTATGTCCCAACTCCTGAGGGTCAACCTCTGATGCTGAAGGATGTGTACAGGGTCCAAAGAAAGCTGCCTGTCCGCCTCAACCTGCGAAGTAGTCCAAACAAGAACATGGGTCACATCAGGAATATACTGTCTAAGAACTGAAACATGGAACACATCGTGGATGTGTGATAGACTCGGTGGTAATGCAAGTTGATAGGCAATAGGACCAATCCTCTCAAGGATCTCAAAATGTCCAACAAAGCGAGGTTCCAGCTTCGAGCCTTTCCCATAATGGATGGGGCTCTTCTGCAGATGAACTCTCAAAAACATATGGTCACCTACCAAGAAGTGGTGATCCAACCCATGGGCATCGGCATACTTCCTCTACCGATCCTGAGTTGTAGCCAAATGCTCTCTGATTCGCACTACCTACTGCTCCATATCCTAAAGCATCTCTGGACCCAAAATAACTCAGTCCTCTAAGCGATCCCAACTCAATAGAGTGTGACATGGCCTACCATACAAGGCCTAGAAGGGAGACATACCGAGAGAACTGTGATACCCATTGTTATAAGCAAACTCAACTAGGTACAAATAGTCCTCCCAACAACATTGTTGATCCATAACATACATCCGAAGCATATCCTCTAAGACCTGATTAACCTGCTCTGTCTGTCTGTCAGTCTTGGGATGGTATGCAGACCTGAAATTAAGCTAAGCTCCCAAAGCATGCTGAAGAGAAGTCCACAAAGTTGAAGTGAACACAGGATCATGATCGGAAATGATCCTACGAGGAATACCATGCAGACGCGCAATATCCTCCATAAACACTTGAGTTACAGACGTTGCAGTGTAGGAAGATCTCATGGGTGAGAAGTGTGCCACCTTGGACAACTTGTCCACTGTGACCATAATAGCATCATGACAATGCAAAGTAATAGGTAACCCCACTATGAAATCTAGAGATATCATATCCCATTTCCATCCAGGGATAGAATGAGGCTGCAACAATCCTGCTAGGTGTTGATGCTCTACCTTCACCCGCTGACACTCAAGATACTGAGCCACAAAATCAGCAATATCTCATCACAAACTTGCCCAATAATACAACTATCGAAGATTAGCATGCATCTTTGTGACACCCGGATGAGCTGAATAGGGTGCACGATGGGCTTCTAACAAAACCAAGGAATGAAGATCCCAAGAATCTAGAACATAAATATGACCAAGATGTCACAAAAGTCCATCAGGCTTGAGAGAGAACCCTGCAAACCTACCCTCAAGTACTCTCCCAGACTTGATCTTCGCTCTCACCTCCTGATACGAAGTATCACTAGGAAGTGACTCCAAAATATGGCTTCGCAAATCCACTCCAAGAGGCAAAAGTGAAATCTCATGTCTCCTCCTACTCAAGGCATCCGCAATAATATTCTCCTTACCCTGAATGTAGTGAACCTCAAAGTCGTACTCACAGAGGAACTCCATCCAATGGCGTTGCCAAGCATTTAAATTTGGCTGAGTGAATATATACTGCAAACTGCGATGATCACTATGTAACTCAAACCGATGTCCCAAAAGGAAATGTCTCTAATGCACAAGCACATGGACAATAGCCGCTAACTCCAAATCGTGGGTGGGGTAGTTCAACTCACGATCCTTGAGCTTACGGGACTCATATGCAATCACTCATCCTTCCTGCATGAGAACTACCCCCACACCCTCCAATGAAGCATCGGTACACACTACAAAATCACCTGTAGGATCTGGCACTACCAGGATAGGTGCACTAGTCAGCCACTCCTTAAGAGCCTGAAATGCTGACTCACACTGATCTGACCACACAAACTTCTTCCCTTTTCACTGAAGAGAAGTGATGGGATGAGCTACCTGAGAGAAATCTCTCACAAACAGCAATAGTAACCCGCCAATCCCATGAAACTGTGAACCTCGGTCACATTTGTTGGTGCTGGCCAATCCACAATAGCTTGAATCTTAGAAGGATCCACTGAGATACCTTCTCCTGAGATGATGTGACCCAATTATCTCACCTTAGTCTGGAAGAACTCACACTTAGCCAAATTGCCAAACAACTAATTATCACGCAAGCACTACAACACTTGCCGCAAATGGCCTTCATGCTCCTCCATAGTCCTCGAATAAATCAAAATATCATCAAGGAACATGTGAACAAACTGATCAAGATAGGTGTGAAACACCCCATTCATCAAACTCATGAAAACTGATGGAGCATTGGTCAACCCAAAAGGGACAATCGTGAACTCATAATGCCCATAGCATGTATGAAATGCTATTCGATGAATGTCTGCCTCATGAATGTGAAGTTGATGGTATCCTGACTTCAGATCTATCTTGGAGAACACCTTGGCTCCCCTTATCTGATCGAACAAATCATCTATCCGAGGTAACGGGTATCAATTCTTCACTGTCACTTTGTTCAACTGGAGATAATCAATGCACAAGTGAAGAGACCCATCCTTCTTCTTCACGAAGATGATTGGTGCACCCCAAGGGGATACACTAGGATGAATGAAACCCTTCTCTAGTAACTCCTTTGACTGCAACCACAACTTACCCAACTCCTAAGTAGTCATGTGATACGGTGCCTGAGAAATAGGCTTTGCACCAGGAATGAGATCGATAAGGAAGTCTATGTCACGCTTAGGCGGCATACCTGGAATATCACTCAGAAAAACATCTACAAACTCTTGAAGAATAGGATGATCGTCAAGAGATACCTCCTGAATCCCACCCTCAGCAAGATCACTAATTGAAATAGTGAACATTTGACAACCTTTCCGCATGGCACGCTTCAACTGCATAGCTGAAATCACACGGAGAGAAATGGGTCTCTGAACCCCAACTAACTCAACATGCTCCCCAACATCGTCAACACACTGAACTGATTTACGCCGACAATCTGTACTAGCTAGGTGGGTCTCCAACCAATCCATGCCTAAAACAATCCCATAGGACCCCAAAGGCAACACACGAAGATCCACTATGGTAGTGAAGGTGCCCAAATCCAACACACAACCATGAACAAGGGAGTCTATAGCCACCTTGGATCTAGTAGTTAACTCAACCTACCAACCAATGTCTTACCTTGCCACCATGAGTCCACAACACTCCACAAGAGAAGGAGAAATGAAATAATCTGAAGCTCCTGAATCAAATAAGATAGATGTGGTAATCCCACATAACACACTTGAACACTCGACTACAGTGCCCTAATGCTCATCCTAACGGTTATCAACCATCGTAAAAACTCTATGTGATCTGCCAGCCTCACCTACTATAGGCTCTGAAGTAGCCTGTCTCTGACTACCTCCAGCCACTGATCTTTGAGGACACTGAGTAGCTATATGACCATGCTGCCCACAAGCATAACAACCACCCCTGCCAAAACCTCAGCCTGAAAATGGTGCACATGACTCCTGGGATCCACCACCCCTAGAACTCTGATGAGCACTTTGAAAACTCTGTGATAGACCACTCTGCTGCCTACTCTGAGAGTGATGATGTGAATGATCTCTAGAAAACAAAGTACCAGGATTCTGCCCACTCTGCTGAGACTGAGCAGGCCTATGCCTCTGTCGCTGACCATGTCTAGAAGGTGCAGTATGTGATCTAGATGGTCTATCTCCCTGAGACTGTGTACCCCAAGCAACTGATCCTAAAGGAGGGGTACTACCAATTTGAACACCTGCCTGGCCACCAAAACCCCTAGTCAAATTCTCCTCTATCAACCTCGCCTTCTCCACGGCAACCTCTAAGGTCTTCAGCTCAAACACATGGACACCACCACTAATACGGGCATTCAATCCCCTAATGAAATGTTTTGCTGACATCAGCTCATCATCAGAAATGCTAGCATATTGCTTCAACTCAAAGAAGTAGTGCTCATACTGATCTACTGTCATAATCAACTGACGAAGTTCGTGGAACTCATCAGCACATCTCTGTCGATAGTAGTCTAAAGAAATCATGCACCAAACCTCTCTAAGAATAGTCCCCATGACACAGAAGCAATGCCTAGGTGAATCTTCTACTCCTCTACTCTCCACCATGTAGATGCAAAACCTCTGAGATGCATAATGGCACATCAAGCTCTAGTATTGCTACTATAAGGATGCATAGCAAAGCATTGATCAAGATTGATCAACGAAGTCTCTACCTCGGTACCTATACTAGAACCATCAAAAGTAGGGGGATGAGCCCTAAGAAGATCCCTCATGTGACCTATAGTAACACTATCTCCATCCACCCTATCCCTCACAACAACTACTCTTGAATGATCTGGACTATGAGAACGCTCACGTTCAGCTCCAGCATCCTAACCATCTTGATGAGAAGGGTGTGACTCTGCCTCATGAGATACCTGCTGACGAGGTCCTAATCAGTCCAAAATCTGCTATAAAATAGCTAAAACATGAGCACCCCGAAGCCCTTCGGCTTGATTCTCAATATGCAGTTCCTCTTGATGCTCACCCTGATTGCCCTGATTGCCTTGATTACCCTGATTGCCTTCATTACCTTGATTACCCTGATTGCCCTGATTACCTTGATTACCCTGATTGGCATCATAATGGGTTCTACATTGAAGAACAGTGGCTATACCTCTAATTCTGCCTCTAGCTCTACCCCTAGGAGGCATCCTAAAGGAACAAAGAACACATCAAAATAGATCATCACAAAGACAACATAATCACCATACTAAGGCATGAAAGCATAACAACATGACTAAAGAACAATATAACAAGCTCATGCCACACACATCAAACACAACAAAACATAGAAGGCTCAAGTACGCCAGAGCTCCCAGTGTGTGAACATGGGCTCTGATACCAGATGTAACATCCTGCTACGTAACCCCGAAGGGTAAGAGCCAAAAGGGGACAAGATAATTTTTTTTTAACATAAGTAAACAACATACATAGATTCAGCTGTCAATTCAATAGATTGATACCATTCATTTTAAACACCAAAACAAATGTGCCTAATCCCATATGATAAAAACATTAATCCATAAGCATAAAATACAGGTGGATCTGATACCCACACCGAAATCCATAAAGCAATAAAGGAACATCACATTTCTTCTCATTAAATACAATGATTACAACTTCTCTTCTAAGAGAGTTCAATTACATAACTGCATATACAATTACAATGATATATTCCAAAGTATGATACAAGTACAAAGCATAGTCCTGAGTATGATACAAAGGTTGAATAGGTACAATAACTGAATGAAGTGATGGAGAGAGAGATCAATTCAAACTGGTGCTCCAAACCTATTCCCCAGTCCCCAATGGTGGTGGCAACACCTCCCAACCATGTGGACTCTGTTGGTTCCCAAAAATGTAGGTTGCTAACCCTAAGAGGATGCCAGACTCTATGTTTGGATTTGCAACGTTTTTGGACCAATTGACAGAGCTATTAGCTCCCTACACTTCAGGTCCTGCAAACCTAGGCGGGTGTACCTTTGTAACTAAAGCAGACTTAACACTATATGACTTGATTGGATTAGTAAATCTTTCACAATGGCATAAAATGTAATAGATGCAAGCTTCTAAACTACTCCTACTCCTAATACTAAGATCTGAGATGTAATTGTTTGAATGAGATTTTATGGAATCCTAAAATGGAATTGGTATGACCAGTGCCTATTTCTGTTGGGCTAATGGAGTCAAGGTGTATATGATATATGATTTACTTATAGGTTACAATCCTAATTGTTTGGCACTTGTGTTTGTTTATAGCTTGTATAAATGTGCAAGAATGTGACTGACAAACTCTGCTTAGTGATCCACTCGAATCTTACCAGGTTATCGTGACTTATTGAAAGGATTTTTTAATCCTTGCTTGAAGGAACCGATCAAAAGAATCACACAATGATAGCAAATGTGTATTGACAAATGGAGTTGATGCTCAATTTGAATAACAAGACAATATCAAGTTGGAGACAGTATGACAATCTTGACAATTATAGGGCTGCTCTTACCTATCCAAATGCTACCTCCAGGTTACTGTAATCAATCAAAAGGATTTTATATCTGTAATGGAAACCAATTAATTTGATTACACGAAAACAACAAGTGTGTCTCGATGAAACTGAAATATCAACTTGGAAACTCAGGTTCAAATAACAAAGAAATAACAGTATGGAGACAACCAAATAATTGCACAGTTCAACAAACAATAGACACCAATATTAAATCATTTATTTATACATTTTCTCCACTATACAGTTGCGAAAGATTTTACAATGTACAACATAATATTTTATTTTGGCAACTGGTCAATCCATCCAGTTATCTAACTAATGTTTTTCCTAATCTACTCTTGATCCTAATCTACTGATGTCCTTCCTAATCTCTGTTTGCATCTCCATATATATCTTGTATTTTTAGGGTTGCAACCCTTCACATACCAGTGCATCCTTTGGTATGATTCTTCATTAAATTGTTTTAGGCAAAATAAAATATTTAATTAGTTGCCATTGGCAAATTAAATATTTTGATTAAACTTCAAGCTCAATTTTACTCGTACATATGTTTACCATACTTAATCACCCATTTTAACTCCTCGAGTAAAAATATTTCGTATTACATTTACTTTGTGTGTCTTCACTTTGTTTTGCTAAAAATATTAATTTGGGTAAAAATATTACCCCGTTCTCTCTTCCTCGGTGAAAATACTTTTGCTGCAAATCATTCTTTAGGTTTGATGTCTTCTTAAACCTCAGAAAAATATTTCATTTCTTGCACCACTAAATATTTATTTATTTATATTTTTTATTACTTTTCCTTTGCAGGGTCCATCGGTGTAACATAAGTTTATCGGGAGCTTTAAAATACTACATACCGATATGCTATTTGTTGCCGATAAAACCTCCATTTTTTACAAAGTTTGCTCACCGATAACTTTGAAATATCATCTATTTTCTTGTATAATTTTATATTTTTTACACAATGTTTCCCAAACGTATTTTTGGTGGCCTACCCCATCGGTGTAATGCACATCATCGGAGAGATCTAAAAAGTTTGCTCCAATCTATTTGGTCTTGCCGATGAGTTATATTAGGGTTTCTTTTCCAAATTTTCAACTGTGTATTTACCGGTGAGAATGCAAGGAGGATTCTGGCAATGATCTGGCTTTACACCCGTAATCGTAGTATTCTGTGAGATCACAAATAGCTTATGCGCTTTGCTTAGATTTTCACATTCTACAGGCATGTCCATCGGAGTATTTCAACTATAATATATGTCAAAAATTCTTGTTTCACTTAATAATGGTATCTGAGGATAAAGAGTGTTCTTCATGCCCTCGCCATTTTAATATTCAACCATTTACATCCCTTCCAGCAACAATTGTATCAGATGGATGAAAAGCTTGTGTAGAACACATTTGTATATGATGCAGCCGGATCTTCTTCACCTCTTTTTCATTTGTAATTTTCTTCATCTGGAGTCTTCAAAATATGAATTACCATTCTATCTGTTACTCCAATATATTTTTATTAGTGGGACATAACTGTATCGGGAGCTTTAAAATATCTCCTATCGATATGTCGTCTCCTGCCGATGAAACCTCCATCTCTGTGAGGGATAACAATTTTTATTAATGCAAAATATAAAACATTAGCCTTCAGTCCTTTAAAATTTAATTATTTCCCTTCATGTGATGAATAATATTAATCTCTTGTGGTCACACTCACTCAATCTTCGGAGTAGAAATATTTCACTCATTAGGGTAACATTATGACATATTAAAATAATACCCTTGTTAGGGTTTGCCTTCATTCCACATGTATTTTGATTATTTACTTAATTAATTGTATCCTTTCTCTTTGATGGCAATCTTCACGTATTCACTCTTTGCTGGAATTATTTCACCTTTAATAAAATGTCATCAGGGTGAAATAACCTTCACTCTATAATCCTTGGTTTCACATCTCAATAAAAATATGTTATAATTTCATTGTCAAGAGGTGAAAAAATATTTACCTCTCCTTGTTTTAATTAGAGGATACTAGATATACTTTCACTTGAAAATAAAGTATTTCATAATACTTTATTTTAATCTTTGTGTTGAATTTTTGGATTCTATTTTCCATTGTGTATTTTTACCTTTACTTGGCAAATATTTGATTTGGGTAAAAACAATTACCACCCACTTGTTTCACCCATTGCCTTATGCATTTTCACATAAAAATTTATTTAGGTAAAATAATTACCTATTTGATTAACTTCTCTAGAAAAGTATTTTTCTTCTGAGTAGAAAATATTTTGAATAAATTCTCACCTTATAACTCCTTCCATGAAAATAGGATATTTATTTGCACCTTATGTAAATATTTATTCTCGTTTGAATAAACCTTTCATCTCACGGGACTCCATCGGCAAGACTTGTTAGATCGGTGTGACTTGAGATTTTCACTCCGATGGTATATCTCTTGCCGATGAGTTTTCCATCGGTGAGACCTATATGATGTCTTGCCGATGAAAATTTTTTTTATAGCTTTTGTTCATCAGTGAGACTTTTGCTGAAACTGTGTCCATTGTAGCAAATTGTTATATCACGAAAAAGGATAAAAAGTATTCCCAGTTCTTTTAATTCCATTTCACACACCTTGCATGGTGATCAAAACAGGCCAACTAGCCTTCAGAATTAGCTTGAAAAACTAATCAAAACTTTTCCTGGAGCCACAAAAATACACCAACATGTTGAATTGTGATAGGGGAGTATGGTCGTCAGACGGATTGGCATGAAGTTATTGGGATTAAAAGCTGCTCGCAATCAAAGTAGCTCACTCAACGTGTTTTGCACCTATTTTAAACTCAACTGAAACCTGTTATTTTGCCTCTTTGGAAAAATATCAAATCTGATATTGAGAACCTGCCGTCCTGGGGATTAGTTCATTTAGGCCACATGAACATGTGTGCAAAAGGATTTTTTATTATTCCTCTTCCTTCATAAGATATCAGATGTCAAAGTTGACCTTTCTGAAGCTGCCTGGGAATGCAGTCACAGAACTGTGTAAAATCCATTTGGATTCGATTTTGAAAAAATATCAAACGAAGTGCCGGGACCTTGAGAATTGGCATGTAGGCACATTAATATGGGAAGAATTTAAGACATCAATTGGTTTTTTATGAACACGACCCGATTGCTAGATATTACCTTCCAAATTAACCTCCTTGAAAACTGCCCCTTCAAAACCTGATTCGAGCTCACCAACTTGCAATTTTAAAAACCCATTAAATCTCTTCCTGGGAAGTTGTAACTGGAAAGTTGAGTTTATTTAGGCTTGATGAGTGCATGTGTAAGAGGATTCTTCACCATCCATCTTCTGTTATGAAATGGTAAGGGCCAAAGTTGAGCTCTCCACAACTTTCTGGAAATGCATATGGCAACTGAACTTTTTACATTTGCTTTTGATTTTGAAAAAATAGCAAACGAGATGTTGGGCTCCCAAAAACTAGCATGAAAGTACATTATCATGAGAAAAATATGGAACACTAATTAGTTTGTCAGGATCATCATTTAGCTGCTAGATATCAACCTCCAAAGTTGGCCTCTCGGGCTGATTTCATATTGTGCAAGTAACAAACCTTATCAAAACCCTCCAACTTGGTTCTTCAAAACCTAGTCAAAATTGATCGTATGAAGCTGAAATCAGGAGTGCTCACTTACATATGGCAGACAAACATGTTTGTGGAATAATTTTGTATGAAGATGAACTGGCTCCGAATTATAATGCTTCAAAGTAGGCCATTTGAGCATATTGTGCAGGTGTATCTATGAGTGTTGAAATTGAATTTCACATATGGGAACCTAAAATCTTGCAAAAATTGGTATGAAATTTTAGGTCCCAACAGACTCCTAAGAGACCACCCCACCATGCTCGGAGATAGTCACAAGGCCCAAATGGATGAGTAACAATAAGGGGATACAAGATGGCCAACACTCACATCAGACACAGAGTAGACACAGAGAACAGTGCATACAATCAAAGTCATAATATAGGTGTACTCATCTAAGTCATAAGTCAGGTACCACTCATGACTGCTAAAGGTGCTAGATACTAGAGTGTAATCATACGGAGTGTCATCATATGTGCTCGAAGGGATGGCACACACGGGACCAAGTACCTCTCACACAGATGAGGAGACTCAATCGTGCCCGAATCCACATCCCACAGACGGATAACTCAATGCCCTGCAGACAGATAGGCCTTCTCGTTGCATCCTTAGCCTTTACAAGCGCTCAAGGCTATGCACAAGGTTTAATTATCTTATTAATGTTTTTACCAGAATATTTTAGTTTTAGTTATCACTTATTAATGTAACTCTGCTACTAGTTCCCCTGGTAGCCACTTGCGGGCCCTGGGCCTGTAGAGAGCCACTCTAACAAACCACTCTAATGCCTAGACCTTGTTCATATCGTTTGACTAAATGAGGAATCCAAAAAGAATAAAACACTGGTGTAGGAATTAGAAATAGAGGAATGTGGTCTACAAGACAAAAGCTTCCGTAGACAATGTAGTGTTATTGAAAACAACCCTATACTAGTTAGATCAGTTGTGTAATAACTCCAGTGACCCCAGTTTAACCACTCTTCACATAGGAATGCATGGATATTAAGAAAACACAACAAATGGTCTTGCAAGTCTACTCACAGCCTAAATTTTGTATAATGACTACCTACCAAAACACCAATTTGGTGTATGGAACCCCCTTTGTGTTAGCCCCAAAAGAAAAGTGGATTATATAATTTCTAATTTTTCTTTTGGTTTATCGTCACCTAAAGTAGCTTTGGTCTCATTTTGTACTTAAACTACTATCTACGTGACAAAAATATATATAAAAATATTTACATTTTCAGATCTAAATCTGCACCTTTCATTTGTATTACTGCTACATGAATATATCTTCCACTAATCTTTCTTTTTAAATTGTTAATATAATGACATCTATGTTTAAACTATTTAACAAACTATTGTGTTATGTTCAGTTGTTCATATTTGGAGAATCTGATATATATTATATGAGATCTATGGTAAATATCATTTCAAATGTACAATAGCCTTAAAAATTATTTTACTCATCTATTATGTTGGAGATCTAACAAAAGGCTTTTTTTTTTCTAGAGGTTAAAATCAAACCCTATCCATAACCATATATTTTAATTTCCTCAACTTCTATTTTTAGAATTTGCTGGGGTTCTACTTCAGAGTCGATTTATTAAGCTACAACATTTAATTATAGGAATTGCCAAAAAATTCACTTCTATTCATTAGCTGGATAACCATAGCCCATATTTTTAAAGCTTATTCATGCTCTTGCCATTTTTAGGCTAGATCCTTCAAGCCTTTCTAGCTTATGCTGTTGATTTTGTTTATAGTCTGCTTAACCCAAATTTTTTGTGTGTCCCACAACTTATAAATCAGAAAACACATGATCTTTCTTAGAAAACCTTCTAATCTAACAAATTAAAGAAGAGTTCCACATGTAAAAGGAATAAATTCAAGGAAAGAGACAATGCAAATGTCTTGCATTGGAATAAATCTGGGTAGTTTTCCTTCAAGCGTAGCAACCAGACCATAGTTTTTGTGCTGGAAAGACAAAGACCTCTAACAAATTGTACTTCCCTTCTGACTGGTCGCAGTCCTCTGTAGACTAGTTGTGCTCCCCTATGTTCATCCTCTCATCTCTTCTTTCTCAGCCTGTGAATGAGGCGTCTTCTCTACCTGAGGCCTTTTTTTTTTAGTTTTCAACCTTTCCTTTTTTTTTATATTGTTTTTTCAGAGCCTCCAATCTCCCCAAAACGTGTTGACTCGCCTCCCGCAGATCAGATATGTTTTTCTCCTTAATTCCTACTTCCTTTTTCATCTACCTCAGAGATATTTTTCCTCCTCCTTATCTTATCTCTGTCGGTCACCAACTTCGTGGATATTTTCTAGTCTTGCAATAACTCTCTCTGCAGTCGTTCCTTGCAAGCGTTCAATTCTCCACCTAGAATTGATATTTTGTTTCCACCTCATAAGCCAGGAAGACATTTTCTTTTTGCATTAAACATTCCACCAACCATGAGCGTTGTTACAGTTTTTCTTGCTAAGTTGCTTCTGCTAGTAATTAACAGTACATTCTTTGTGAAATTTGCTTTTGGATTACACTATGTGTGTTTTTATGTCAACATTTCAGATCACACTCAGTGATGCATCATCAGGAAGAGGATCATTCTTTGTGAAATTTGCATCCTCTTCTTGATGATGGATCACTGAGTGTGATCCCAAATGTTGAGATTAAAACACACACAGTGTAATCCAAAAGCAAATTTCACAATTACTATGGACTGTGGAAAGCTCATGCCTACTAGCACATTCTTTGTTTTTCCAATAGTAGTTATTTGGTACATTAATATAGGTCACTATGTATAATAGTGATTTCTTATCCAAAGTTGTTTATAGAAAAGCAAATTTTCAAAGGGACAAATAGTAGAAAGAAAAGAAAATACAGATATGTAGACATAGATATCACTAACTGCATTATCTTTATGCATTTGAAGAAAATGCTAATGAGTCTTTGTAGCCATAGGGTGTTACTAATTTCTTAGTAGCTTTATACATTTGGTAAAAGTGTATAACAATCTTTTATTTTTCAGTCTGATATTTTTATTCCAGATCACTTGAATAAGGTTATTAAATTTATAATTTTTTAAGACAAAAGGTGCCAAGCACCTATAATATTATATTATATCAGAATATCGTAATTACAAAATGCAAGGAGAGAAAGAAATCCTACAGCATGAAAAACAACAAAATTTCTCCTAAGAAAAAATGAAGGCCAAGAGCTAAACGATAACAGAAGAGAAGGTGAAGTGCTAACAGAACTATAAAGGTATCGCCCTATAACAGATGGTGAGCATATAGAAAAAGATACAAAGAAGATGCTCCAAAAAACATAATATAGACATAGAACTTAAGAATCCATAGTAGCATTCAGATCCTAGAGCACAAAGTGATTGTCTTCTACACCTTCATCTGTCAGCAACCCTGGAGGCGGAGGAACTTGAGGCTGAAACTAGCAAAGGAATAGAAGAGCTTCAAACTTCTCATCAACTTTGTTAGCCAGAGCTTCACCTAATTCATCTTTGTGAGCATGAATAAAGAAGTGTAGGCTGTCTTCATTTTCTTGCAGCATACCAAAACGAATTACATTAAAAACACAGGTGAAAGCTGGGGAATGTGTAATTTGGCATCTAGTGAATAAGCCTCCCACCAAAGCACCCGACTTGAACATGTCGTAATTTTGTAAGGCCATATTCAGAGATTCTTCAAAAAACATATATGAATGAGAAAATTTCACAAGAAGCCGTCTAACAGCATTTACATCTTGAAGCAGGTCCATTGCATCCGAGGCAAAGGCCGAAAGGATTTGAGAGGGCTAGAGAGAGCAAGGACGAGCATCCATGAATTCTCTCCCTATTATCTCCCTCAAGGAATCTTCTACCTCTGCATTATCAATGACGAAAATGGAAGCCAAAGCATCTGAATCTATTCTGCCTAAGAAATCTCGCTCCCATTTCTACACTGGGAAATACATCCGCCTATTAATCTGGATCTCCACCGCAAACTGACCAGCAAGATAAGAAATAGACTCTTGAAACACTGATAAATAGGAAAAGGATCTGCCAAGCAATGATTTGATATGTCATATCTTCATTCAAGATGGAATTAAAATCTGCAGAACTCTAATGTGAAAAGGAAACAAGTACTGAAAGAAGCAAAAATAATGCAGATCTAGCCATATGCAAGAGATATCCACATAAGCAAACACAAATTTATTCTTAGACTTTGCTTTTGTTTGATATTCAGCAAGCGACAATTGCAGTGGAACAGAGATTCTGTATAGGGCATCCAAGAAATCTAAATAAGACCTTTCATTGATATGGCTTTAAAGTAAGGGAGAAATTAGAATTTCAGCTTTGATATCAATTATTAATTGAAGTCTTCTTACATTTCTCGTTATAAAGAGGTACGTGTATTGAAGTTATCATTGACCTAACAGAATTCAATATTTGTTAAAGTAATGAATAACTATAATTGCAGAATTTATTCCAAAGGTAAGTATATTATATTTTATAGATTTTAGTTTAAAAATAAAGTTTTTTTGTTTTCTACACAATTAATTAATATGTTATTTTATATTGGACAAGCACATAAGTTATTTGAATGGTAAGTACATTATATTTTATAGATTCTACTATACAGTCATTAATTTTCTTTTGTTTTTCGCATAATAAAATTTAATTTATTTCTTTTCAACTCACAAAGATACACAATTGTTATATCCATGATACAACTAAAATTCATGAAAAATGAATCATGGTAATGAATGACCAAAATTATTAACATGGCTACTTTATCTATCCCAAATAATCTCCAACCATGATCTCTCCTTTTGCTACTTCCATATCATCCAAATCTTCAAATCTTCAACAAGATTTTTAAAATAATTCCAATGACATTTGTTAGATCAATAATCTTTATACAAAAATCAAGAAAATCTTGTTGAGACTTTTCATGAGAAATAAAACCTTTTAATTCCTTCTCAACACACTCATCAAGTCATTCTAAAGAAGATTCTGCATAAGCCTGCAAGTGTTCAAAGAGATTCTTATTATCTCTATCCTTAGCATGCTGACTCTCTGAAAGATAACATCCATAAGCACGTCCTTCAAAACTCTTCAGCACTCAACAATCTACAGCCATGCATCTGTTATAAATTAGAGTTCAAGATTAGATTGATAGTGTGAGAAGCTCAATTTCTGAAACCCAAAATTCTAAATAGTCTGCATATCCAGCAAAGCCTTTCTTTTGGAAGATTCATTGGGACAAGGCTTTGTTTTAACAAGCTTCCAATTTTTCATTTGTTCATTGTCATTGTTCTTCATTATCCATTTGTTTACAATTTCACAATCTACTGGATGATGAACTTCCTCTGAATAGTTCCAAAAAAATTCATATGGCCATTTACAAGTAACATCATAGGGCCTTGACCCACTTTCATAATTAACCACTTCTACAGTATACTCACAACCAGGTGCTGGAGACCATTTGATTTCTTTGTTTCTTTCAACATAATATCCAACAAGGTATTGTCTATACCTTTTTAGATAATGTTCCTCACAATAAATCAATAAATGAAGCACCATTTTTCTTACCAATAGCACATTTACAATATGGTTCAAGACATTTTAGTCTCAGACATTCTGCTCCAGCTTGATCCATCTATGCTTGGATCCAGTGTAGCCAACACCCATTACAAAAATAATGCCCACAAGCACCTTCTCTCATTCCACTGATACAGTAACTATCACCACAAACACCACAGTCCCTCTCTGAATTTGCATCAACCTTTGAAACCCTAGTTTTTAATAGCCCTAAATCTATTCTTATGTCCTCCTTTACATGCCACTCGTCAGTCATCTTCTCAAAATTCCATCCTAAGAAGAAAATGATTGATATTTGAGGAAATTGATGAGTGGCGGGTGAAGGAGGACATATGAAGAGAGCAATGGCTATTATAAACTTGGGTTTCAGAGTTTGATTCAAATTTAGAGAGGGAATGTGGTATTTGTGGTGATAGTT
Source organism: Cunninghamia lanceolata (assembly GCA_027924645.1). NCBI lineage: Eukaryota > Viridiplantae > Streptophyta > Pinopsida > Cupressales > Cupressaceae > Cunninghamia > Cunninghamia lanceolata. The sequence goes on along the minus strand of BSBN01001237.1, from coordinate 1,467,944 downwards.
ACTGCATTAAGGGAATGAGAGAAGGCACTTATGGGCATTATTTTTTTAATTGGTGTTAGCTACACTAGATCCAAGCATGAATGGGTCAAGATGGAGTTGGATGTCATGAGACTAAAATATCTTGAACCATCTTGTAAATGTGCTATTGGTCAAGAAATGGTGCGTTATTTATCAATTTTTTATGAGGAACATTATCTAAAAATGTATAAACAATACCTTGTAAGATCTTATGTTGAAAGCAACAAAGAAATCAAATGGTGTCAAGTAACTGGCTAAGTATGATATAGAAGTGGTTAATTCTTCAAGTGGATTAGGGTCCTACGAGGTTACTTGTAAATGCAGGGATGAGTTTTGTTGGAACTGTTCAGAGCAAGTTCATTGTCTAGTAGATTGTCAAATTGTAAACAATTGGATATTGAAGAACAATAACAACAAACAAATAGAAAACTAGAATCTTAATAACACAAAGCCTTGTCCCAAGTGTAATTCTACGATTGAGAAAAATTATGTCTGCATGCATAGGACTTGTGAGTTGATTTAAGTTTTGCTGGTTGTGGCTTAGGCAATTGGTCCAATCATGGCTCTAACTATGACTTCCATATGTATTATGATGATAAAGATGAAGAACTAGAAAGAAAGTCAAACCGAAATAGAGATGCCATAAAAAAAGTCCTAGAAATGTATACTCATTATTATGAGTGTTGAGGAGCCAATGAATCTTCAAGAACAAAGGTTTTTTTGGATGTGCAAACTATTGAGAATTTTGGATTTCAAAAGTTAAGCATCTCACATTGTTAATCTAATCTTGAACTCCAATATATAACAGATGCATGGCTGCATATTGTTGAGTGCAGAAGAGTTTAGAAGTGGACATATGCTTATGGATATTATATTGTAGAGAGTGAGCATGCTAAGGATAGAGCTGACAAGAATCTCTTTGAACACTTGGATGCTTATTCAGAATCTTCTTTAGAATGAGTTGATAAGTGTGCTGAGGAGGAACTAAAAGGATTTATTTCTCATGAAAAGTCTCAACAAGATTTTTTAATTTTTCGAATAAAGCTTATTGATCTTACAAATGTCACTCGCAATTGTTTTAAGAATCTTGTTGAAGCTTTGTAGAAATGACTCGGTAATGGATGCTTCTAGCAAAAGGAGATCATGGTGGGAAATTATTTGGGGTAGAGAAAGTATCTGTGTTAGTAATTTTGGGCATTCATTATCATGTTTCATGAATTTTAGTTGTACCATGAATATAAAAATGGTGTAGTTATTGCTTGATATTTCTACAAGTCTCTATAAGTTATGGAATACCATTCTCCATTGTCATTCAAGTTAAAACAATGGTTGTTTCATTGAGAATATTAATTATAAAGAGTTTGGAGACATTATTTTTATAGAGAAACACTTCCAATTAGGGAAACAACTTCATCATGTGATTTAGTGGTTGAATTTTGTGTGAGAGAAGGTACCTTCTATAAACTATAGTAGGTAGTTCCCTACCCTTGGGTGAGGTTGAATGGTAGGTAGTTTGGCTTGGTTGAGCCTCAGGGGGAGAAAAATTGATATGATTCCACATTCATAATAAATGTTTCCCTACTATAGATAGGCCCTAGGGATTATTGATTACTCCTTGATCAAACTAGGATCTAAGTGACTACCAATCATTAATCATTTTCCACATGTGGAACCATTCTACTGAGAACAACTATGTGAACATCAATCCCTAACATTCAGGGATCATGATCTCCTAATTATCTATCTCCTTCAAACGATCTCTTTTTAAACCATTATAGAGTAAATAAGGGCTCCTACTATCAACTATAGAATGGGGTGGGGGGCTAGAAAAATGATTAACCTAGGTGGTGTATGAGACAAATTATCAGTTGTTGCCCACTCTAGAATGGTTGGGGTCTCTATAAATCTTTTGTTCCTATTAATATGTGGTAAGTAATCATGCTACAACAGCTACTAGTACACACAACAAGACAAATTCTGGTCACTTTGTCAGCTACGGTTTTCCCCCAAAATAATTAACTCCAATTTGGATATAAATTGGTAATGTGTATTGCTCTAGTCTGCCTAACATAATCTTAATAGTTATTGCATCATTTGTGTCTCCATCCATCAATTTACTAGATCATAAACCTAGAGTTAGTATGGCTCTATTGTTCTATACTCCATTATTGGTGGTGTGACCTTCTTATATTGAGTAGATGGTTCCTCAATTCTAGATTTTGTGTTGTAAATAATAGAAATAAAAAAATGACTTTTTGTGGATGGTCATGGATCAAAATAAATGGAATGTAGGTCTCAATCTAGAATGTTTGAACTTGTTTTCTAGGGTCTCAATTCTAGTAGAGAGCCTAATCATCATACAAGGTCCTTTATATTTCATGTATGAACAAATAATTGACTACCAATGATTTAGTAATGCCATATATAGGTAGGTGTGAGGTCAAAGAAATGATAGCATCACCAGAAAATAAATTGATAGATGGAACCAACAACAAAGCCAAGGATCAAATTTTTTTCTTTTGGCTTCACATTTACTCAAAATTAGGCTGCATAAAAAGATACACATTGAAGGTGATACACACTTAATCATAAATGCAATAATAAAGCAATAGACTCCAAATTGGAAGATCAAAAATCTTTTGGCTAAGTGCTGGGAGTATGCTATAGAAGTGGTGATTTATGAAAGTGGGTTAGGGTCCTATATTTTTACTTGTAAATGCCAGTATGAGTTTTGCTGGAACTATTCAGAGGAAGTTCATCGTCCAGTAGATTGTGAAATTGTAAATAAATGGATATTGAAGATTAATGACAACAAACAAATATAAAATTGGAAGCTTGTTAACACAAAGCCTTATTTTCAACAAAAGGATTTTCAGAAAACCTGTGCACTGCATTCCATGGCTTTTTAGGGTTTTTAGGTCTAATTGCTTTTCTATGACAATGGAGGTTGCTACCTTGGGCAGTGCCTCTGGGAACCAGAACTTGATGGAGGAGGATCCTTCCAAAGGATGGAAAGGAGTGTTGACAGGGAAGAAATTTTGTTCCCCTAAAGGCGTGTCGGGGCTTCCAGTCAAAAAGGATGAAGGAATGGCTCTGGATATTTCAGACGACTTAGTTGAAGAGATAGTGGTGGCCATGGATCTTGCACTGGTCGGTAAGTTTTTCTCCCTCCATCCTAATATTGAAATGGTTAGGAAGTGGGTGGTCACTCGGTGGAGGATCAAAGGCAGTGTTTCGGTCATTGCTATGGCTAGAGGGTTGTTTCTATTCAAATTTATGAATAGGGAGGATATGCTAGCTATTCTTACAGGAGGACCCTGGCTTTATGGTACCCATTTACTTGCTTTGTGCCTTTGGAAACCTAGGTTTGACCCTAGCATGGACCTCAATAAGTCTGCCCCTGTTTGGGTAAGATTGCCAAGGTTCCCCTTGGAATTCTGGGATGAAAAGATATTTTCTACTGTTGGCAATAACTTTGGCCAGTATGTTACTGTGGATCATACCACTCGCACCCAGTCTAGGTGTGTGTATGCTCAGTTTTGTGTTAATGTGGAGATTCACCAAACCCTTCCCATGTCCATAGAGTTAAACTCTAAATATGGGATTTGGACTCAACTGATTCTCTATGAAAATGCTACTACCTTCTGTCAGATCTGCAAGAAGAGGGACCATTTAATGACCCACTGCAAGGCAAAGCAAATGGGAGGGAATGTTGACCTTCATAATGAGAGTGTGGAGTACTCATCCAAAGATGTTACCCCTGTTAATCGGGGAATGGGGGGTAATGAGGAAAATGTTATCCCAGATGATTATACTGAGAAGGAGATGGAAAAAGATTGTCAGACTGTTGTTTTAGATATAGATAACTATCTGGACCAACAGACCAATCTGATTGAGGAGGGTGAAATATGCTCCCAATCGGTGGACAATCACATTGAAGGAGGCAAGGCTTTGAGTGATGATCAACATGTTCAACCCCCAGAAATAGTTGGCACTGATGGGGTAGTAACCTTCAGTTCAACACAGGATCCTTCCCTTGCCACGAAAGTAGGAGACCAGCAAGCTAATCCATCATTAACAATGAAAATAGGACCAAGTGGTAGTGGTAACGATCAGGAGGACTGGATCACCCCTAAGAAAAAATCCAAACAAGGGAGACCAACCCTTAGAGAAACATGGCAAAGAGAGATTGCCAGTGGTAAGGAAAAAACACTGGAGGTTCAATCCCTTAAACCTCTTAAATGAGAATCCTATCTTGGAATTTGAGGGGCTTCAATAGTCCCACCAAATAGTTTGAAGTTAAAAACTGTGTACTAGATAATAAGTTAGATATTTTGTTACTTCAAGAGGTTAAGATGAATGAGGAGAGATTTAAGAAGATAGTTGACTACATATGGCCCAAAGCTACTTTCTGCATTAGCCCGGCTATGGGGGCCTCTGGTGAGATTGTCACTATGTCGAACAATGCTAAAATCTAGGGTTCCCTTGTTGCTTCTAGTAAGCATTTTCTGATTATTAACTTCTCTTTGCCTTCCTTAAATTGGTCCTTAATCAATATTTATGCCCCAAATACTAGAACTCTGAGGCAAACTTTGTGGACAGATTTGAGTACCTCTATGTCCAATACCCCATGCTCTAGGTGGATGTTAGCTGGTGATTTCAACATTCCCTTATATCCTTCTAAGAAATTTGGGGGGATTCTTGATTATTCTAATAGCATGTTTGACTTTGTAGAATTTATCAATGTTTTTGGTTTGTTGGATGTGGAGCTGCAGAATCAGAACTTTACCTGGTCTAACAAAAGAAGAGGAGATCAAATGATTCAGGTTAAATTAGATAGATTTCTTATTTCTAGCAATTGGGATAATCATCATGATATGATTCTGCAGGCTTTTCCTAGAACCATGTCTGACCACTTCCCTATTTTCCTTAATTGGAAAGATTAGTGCCAACGTGGTCCTTTTCCTTTCCATTTTGAAGCTATGTGGATTAAACATAAAGATTTTAGAAAATTGGTAGCTCAATGGTGGCAAATTCCCATATAGGGTACTCCTATGTTCAGGTTGGTTAAAAAGCTCTTGCACATTAAACAAGAAGTTCGTGGGTGGAACATATATAGTTTTGGTAATGTGTTTCTTCAGAAGAAAAATATATCTGGGAGATTAGTAGATCTCCAATAGCGGATTGCTCAAGGAGATGCTTCAGAAGATATTATTAAGGAGGAGTGCAACATGATTCTGACTGGAAGAATCTTATGAGCAGAGAAGAGGTTTTTTGGAAACAGAAGCCTAGGATTCAGTGGCTTAAAGAGGGAGATAGGAATACAGCTTTTTGCCATCTCTCAGCCATGAAACATAGGAAGGCCAACTCCATACAAAAATTATGTTTGGAAAATGGCAATATTATCACTAAGGATAATGAGATTGGAGACCAAGCTGTGATATTCTTTTAGAGTTTGCTGACTGACTGGTGACAAAATTTTGCACCATTTCAAGCTTTTTCTAAAGCAGAGACACAGAGTTTCATCACTCCTAGCCACCATAAAATGCATAGGAATAAATGGATTGTGGGCAGAAATAAAGAAGTTAGGCGGAGAAAGCCATTTGTCAACATACGTGTCAATGAAGAACATGAAAGAATGCTACGGAATGCTCCACGTGGAGACACCCGAGAGATGTAAAGAAAGTAACTTAGAACCTTTTGGAGCTTGCCAAGTGTCAGTTTCTGCTTGAGTTTCAAAAGACTTTTTTAAGTTTCTTTGTGTGTGCGGAAGGCACCATGTGTCTTTTGTGGTTGTTGTGGAGCTTGCTAAGTGTTAGCTTCCGAAGGTTGTTCCTATATGTTTTGATGTTAAGTGAAAGATGAAGGTGGGTCCCGGTATAAGAGTTTCTAATGTTTCTCAAAGTTAGGTGGAAGGCGCCATGTGTCAATCTCTGTGTGAACCTTAAAAAGAGTCTCTAGAGTTTCAAGAGCACGGAAAGCACCATGTATCAGTTGGTTGTTGCTGCGGATGGTGCCACCTATCCCTATTTTCCTTTTTGAAAGCTAAATGATGCAAAGGGTTGTGGGTCCCGTTTCTATGTGTTTTAAAAGCTTCAGTGCTGTGGATCATGCCAGATGTCAAAGGCAGAGTTTCTCCTGAATATAAAGATACAGTTAAGTATCAAAGCTACGGATAAAGACATATATGTTTCTAGTTGCTACGGAGGGCACCAAGTGTCAGTTTCCTATTTCTTTTGGCGGGATCAAGGAGTTTCAAGTGATGCACGTGGATGCTACCATCTGTTGCAGAGTTTTAAGTTTCAAATAGGCAGAAGCTGCCAAGTGTCTATACCTGATTCAGAGGAGTGCCACATATATTCTATTATAGCCAATGGGCCTGCATGAGGGTTTAACCATCTCAAATTTGAAGGATCTTTTCTGACAGACACTTCTAGTTACCTCCAGTTTAGTTAGGCCGTTGGAGATTTGATTGTTTCACACAATCTTGAGATATTTTATGTGCTATAAATATGTAACATTTGCAATGATCCAAAAGATATAGATTGTTTATTGAGTTCTTTTTGATACACATACATTCAAGGAGTTCTTCTGGAGACATATACGTTCAGAGTTCTACGCTTTACATATCAGAGTTTGGAGTAGCAGATATAGAGTTTCTTCTTGTCTTTGCAGTGTCTTTTCATGATGATTGTAATAGTTTATTCTGTGCAACAATTTTGCCTTTGTAAATTTATTCTTTCATTCAAATATGAGATAGTGTCCTGTACATTTATGAGTTTATTTTGTTCTTGTCTCCAATTTCTCAATTTCTCTGTTTCTCTGGCTCTGTTTAATATGTTTTAAAACTGAGTGTTAATCACGCATATTTTGCTCTTTAAATCTAGGTAAATCTTTCAAAGTTAACACTGTACAAATAATTGTTTCAAATCTAGTGGATCGCCTTAGATTAGGCATTTATTTCTGCAATCTTGTTTCCTTCTAACCCTTTTTTCAAACCTCATTGAAGAACAGAAGAGCCAGCTTCCCTAAAATTTGGAGGTCACTCTGAGGAGCATTCCCATGTCTCAGAGTTTCCCATGTTGCTACTGGATTACACCCTTAGATTTATGCATCAACAGTTTTTGGCACGCCCAGTGGGACCAGATTCAAAGACTTGAGTCTTTGTTTTTAGAGAATCTTTGCCCTGTATTTTGTGGTTTTGATGGAAAATCACAAAAATATCTACTGATGGGAGCATGAATCTTCCATCTAGTGACTGTATTGAAGGTTCTTTCTCAAATCTTTGCTCTTGCAGATCATGGCCGCCCCTGGTATATATGTACACCTAAATATTCAAAGAGATCTACCCTTTGTGACTTGGGATTCAAGTCTTGTTGTTCTTCAGCAAAAGGGTCAAGTTCCTAACACAGCATGGAAGGCACTGCCTTAGTTTCTTGGAGATGGCTCTGTTTGCCCTGCAGATCATATTCAAGATGTTGCAAATCTGTGCTCTGTTCACAATTTCACGACTGAGAATCATGCTCTCTTGTTGTTGGCATCATCCCTTAAGGGCAAAGCAAAAGAATGGTATAGAAGCATGCAGCCCGGTTCAATCACTAGATGGGATCAGCTTGGGGAACTCATCTACAATTAGTTTAGAGATAGTACAGATGTTAGCACTCTCACCCAGAACCTGATTACAATCAAGAGGCATTCAATGGAGAGCATCCATGACTTCAATTCAAGATTTGATAAGCTATGGAAGAAATTCTCTACATATATCAGGCCTCCTCCAGCCTTTGTATTTCTTTATTACTTAAAGGCTTTAGACCCTGAAATATCTGTCATGATACAAGCCCTAGGAGGTGATACTTTGCCCCAATCATATGATCTGGCTATTAGAGCTGAAAATAACGTCATTGATGCTGGTAGGTTGTCTCCTCTATCTTTAAAACCATTAATGCCTCATGCAAATAGCCTGTCTCAAGCTCTTTCTTGCAGCCAGGTACATATAAATTTTGATCCACCCACCCTCCCTACTGATTTGACAAATCATGAGGAGATGAGTGCTGTGAGAGAACTAATTAAAACTCTCTCCCATAAGATCAATGAGTTAAAAGGGCAAAACCTATACCATGCTCATCTATGTTTTATGCCTCAAGATTCCTATGAACAGCAATATCAGTCTAATTAGCTTATTGAAGAGATCCTTCCTCAGGCTCAACACAGACCCACTTATCTTGAAAATTATGCTTTACAAACCTCTATAGCTACTAATCAACCAATAAAGCTATAGGCCAAGTTCTTTGTCATTTTGACATGAAAGAAGATTTGAATGTAAAAGATCAAAATGCAAGCAAGAAGGTGGCTCCTATCTATTTAGAATGTCCTTCTAGTTGTCAACATCATGCAGCTATGGCAACATGTAACTCAGAAACCCAGTCAAGTCATGAAGGAGAGTCAGAAGATTCTTATGAGGTGACACTTTTTGAAGCTGAAAAGTACTAGGTCAATGGTAATGCACAGTCTGTATCACATCTAGAGGTTAAAGTTGCAAAATAAGTTACTGCCAAGTCTACAAATGAGACAGATGATAATATCTTAATTCTAGAAGCTGAAAGGTACTGGCCATCAGAGGATACAAGATCTTTGTGTCAGTTTGAGAAAGAACAAGAAGTACATACTCTTTTGCAAAATATTGGTGATGAGTCTAAGAACGATTTTTTTGGGATGATCTTGAGGATTTCTGTTCAAAATTGGGTAATCATGATACAAGGAAAGGTGAAATCCATGAAGATAATGCCTCAAAAGATACACGTAGTGAAGAGTCAAAGGAAGAGTCTCATCATGTTTCATTCTTCATTCAAGAAGAGACATCAATTAGGTTCAAGACAGTTCTAGGCAGCTCTATCACATTTCAGCCATATTTCAAGGATATTATGGATTATGAGCATGCAAAGGTGAAAACAAAGGGGCCTACAAAAGAAGTCCAGTTAGCAGAATCTCTCAGCTGCAAATAGAGAAAAGAGCTTCAGTGTTTTATTTTCCCTCCCCACCCTCCACTGATGCAAGAACAACATGATGATCAGTATGACTGGTGTTTTGGAGCACAGAAAGAATTTCCTGAGTATAGACAAGCAAAAAGGTACAAAATATTGTTATATTTCTTCATACAATTTATCTGGTTCCTTTTCAATTTGATGTGGATAAATTGGAGCAACATAATCAGACATGGTAGCTATTTTGCTGTTCCGGTGAATGGACATGTCCCTGCCACTTTGTAAACCAGAGATTATGAGTTCGAAATGGGCAGGCCCATTTTCCCAGCCAATCGCCATAAATTGGTGATAAAATTTTGCACCATTTCAAGCTTTTTCTAAAGAAGAGACACATAATTTCATCACTCACAGCCATTGTAAAATGCACAGGAATAAATGGTTTGTGGGCAGAAATAAAGAAGTTAGGCGGAGAAAGCCATTTGTCAACATCCACGTCAATGAAGAATAGGAAAGAATGCTATGGAATGCTCCACGTGGAGATACCCGAGAGATGTAAAGAAAGTAATTCAGAACCTTGTGGAGCTTACCAAGTGTCAGTTTCTGCTTGAGTTTCAAAAGACTCTTTTAAGTTTTTGTGTGTGCGCAGAAGGCGCCATGTGTCTTTTGTGGTTGCTGTGGAGCTTGCCAAGTGTCAGCTTCTGTAGGTTGTTCCTATATGTTTTGATGTTAAGTTAAAGATGAAGGTGGGTCCCAGTATAAGAGTATGTAATGTTTCTCAAATTTAGGTGGAAGGTGCCATGTGTCAATCTCTACGTGAACCTTAAAAAGAGTTTCTAGACTTTCAAGAGCGCAGAAAGTACCACGTATCAGTTGGTTGTTGCTGCAGATGGTGCCACATGTCCTTGTTTTCCTTTTTGAAAGCTAAATGATGTGGAGGGTTGTGGGTCCCGTTTCTATGTGTTTTAAAAGCTTCAGTGCTGCGAATCGCGCCAGATGTCAATGGTAGAGTTTCTCCCAAATACAAAGACATAGTTAAGTATCAAAGTTGCGGATTAAGACACGTATATGTTTCTAGTTGCTACAGAGGGCACCAAGTGTCAGTTTCCTATTTCTTCCGGTGGGATCAAGGAGTTTCAAGTGATGCAAGCAGATGCTACCATCAGTTGCGGAGTTTTAAGTTTCAAATAGGTGGAAGCTGCCAAGTGTCTGTACCTGATTCAGAGGAGCACCACATATATTCTATTACAGCCAATGGGCCTGCATGAGGGTTTAACCGTCTCAGATTCGAAGGATCTTTTCTGACAGACACTTCTAGTTACCTCCAGTTCAGTTAGGCCATTGGAGATTTGATTGTTTCACACAATCTTGAGATATTTTTTGTGCTATAAATATGTAACATTTGTAATGATCCAAAAGATATAGATTATTCATGGAGTTCTTCTAGATACACATACATTCGTGGAGTTCTTTTGGAGACACATACGTTTAGAGTTCTACACTTTACAGATTAGAGTTTGGAGTAGCAGATATAGAGTTTCTTCTTGCCTTTGCAGTGTCTTTTCGTGATGATTGTAATAGTTTATTCTGTGCAACAATTTTGCCTTTGTAAATTTATTCTTTCATTCAAATATGAGACGGTGTCCTGTGCATTTATGAGTTTACTCTGTTCTTGTCTCCAATTTCTTTGTTTCTCTGCCTCTGTTTAATATGTTTTAAAACTAAGTTTTAATCATGCATATTTTGCTCTTTAAATCTAGTTAAATCTTTCAAAGTTAACACTATGCAAATAATTGTTTCAAATCCGGTGGATCGCCTTAGATTAGGCATTTATTTCTGCAATCTTGTTTCCTTCTGACCCTTTTTTCAAACCTCATTGAAGAACAGAAGAGCCAGCTTCCCTAAAATCTGGAGGTCACTCTGCCGAGCATTCCCACATCTCAGAGTTTCCCATGTTGCTGTTGGATTACACCCACATATTTATGCATCAACACTAACCAAGCTAGCAATGATGGGAATGGAAGGATTATGGACCAGTTCATTGATAAAATCCCTTGTCTGATAACTAAGGAAGACAACTTGGAAATGTTAAAACCTATTTCTGAGGAGGAGATTCATGCTATCTTATTCTCTATGGGCCCTTTCAAAGCTCCTGGCCTTGATGGCTTCCCTCCAAATTTTTTTCAGGAATATTGGGATATTGTGGGGGCTGATCTCACGGCTGCTGTTAGAGACTTCTTCAGAACTGGTAAACTTTTAAAGTAGATTAATAATACTTTTATTCTCCTTGTCCCTAAAAAGTTGAAGCCTACTCATCTTTCTAATTTCAGACCCATTAGCTTGTGTAATACCATCTATAAGCTTTGCACTAAAGTGATTGTCATGAGATTTCAACCTTCTTTAGATAGAATTATTTCCCCTTCTCAGAAAGGCTTTGTCCCAGGTCATCAAATTCTTCATGCTGTGATCTCTACTCATGAAACTATTCATTCCATGGACAAGAGTAGAATCCTTGGTATGGCTCTTAAGTTAAATATCTCTAAAGCCTATGATAGGGTCTCATGGACTTTTCTATTTAAAGTCATTAGAAAATTTGGTTTCAATGAGAAAATTTCTCTTCTCATTCAGGAGGTTGTTTCCACTGCTAAATTTTTGGTCTTGGTTAATGGGGTCCCTAGGGTTTTTTCTCTTCCTCAAGGGGAATCAGACAGGGGGATCCCCTTTCTCCTTACTTGCTTATCATGATGGCGGAGGCCCTTCGGAGACATATTCAAGCTAAGATCTCCTCTAAAGAAATCATGGGCATTAAACCTGCTTCCTCCCTTTCCCCTATGTCTGTGTAGCAGTTTGTTGATGATACCATCCTCTTTGGCATCTCTTCTGTGATTGAAGCTCGGAGTTTGAAGTATATTTTAAATAACTATGCCAAAGCTTCTGGCCAAGGCATAAACTTTCAAAAAAGCAATATGTAATTTTTTAATACTCCTAATGATCTCCGGAAAAAAATTATTAATATTCTTGGTTGTGCTGAAGTTGATCTTCCTGCTATTTATCTTGGCCTCCCTCTTATGGTCAAAGAGGTGTCTCAAGGTTTTTGGAATGGAATCTTGGAAAGAACTCAGAAGAAGTTGATTGGCTAGAAAGGGAAATTACTCAGTAGTGCGGGCAAATTATAGCTACTTCGTGCCTCCCTACAAGGTATACCTACTTACTTCCTATCTCTTTTTAAGATACTTAGTTCTTTTGCTGACAAATTGGAATAGATTCAAAGAAAATTCTTATGGATGGGGTGGAAGACAAATAGAGAATGTCTTTGGTCAGCTGGGCGAAAGTGTGTCTCCCCAAATCCCATGGTGGTCTCAATATCAGATCTATCTAGAATAGGAATAAAGCCCTCCTTTGCAAAATCAACTGGAACCTGATCCATAACCATAAAGATTGGGGGGAAATTATGCAAGCCAAATATCTTCATGGAACTGATTGTTCCAATTTTCTCTAACAGGGAGGGATACCCCAGGGATCTGTTATCTGGAATAAAATGCTGAAGTCCAGAAGCCTTCTTAAGCAAGGGCTTAGATGGAAATTAGGGAATGGAACTTCTATTAACTTCTAGAATGATATTTGGATTAAGGATAAGGCTCTTATTACTCAGGGGGATTATGGAGTTATTGCTGGCATTGCTACTTAGTTTTTTGGGGATAAAGTCTGCAATTACATGTACAATAATAATGGTATTAGGAGCTGGAAAAACTTATTGGATTGTTGTGCTCATCATCCTAATCTCACTCCTAGGTTAAGATTTGTTCAAAATTTTATGCAGGGGGTCAGAATCCCTTTTTTCCCTCGTGAAGATGAGCAATATTGGTGGCCAAATAAGCTTGGTCACTTCTCTGTCAAGTTTACTTACCATCTGTTGGTACCTGAGGTGCATAGAAATGAGATTTGGAGGAAAGTTTGGAATCATAAACTCTTACCAAAAATCAATAAGTTTTGGTGGGCTGTTGTTCATAACAAAATTCTAGCCCAAGATAATTTACAGAAGAGGGGTTTTACTCTGGTCAATAGATGTTGTTTGTGCCATGTAAAGGAGGAAACTGTCTCCCATTTACTTATCCATTGTGATTTTGCCAAAGAAATCTGAAACATAATCTTAAGGAATTTTGGCATTCAGTGTGTTTGTAATTTTGATATTAAGGAAGTCATTACCAGCTGGTGTCCTACTTTTTCTCATCCCTAGCTTATTGGGCTATGGAACCAAACTCTACCTTGTCTTGTTTGGACTTTATGGGAAGAACATAATCACCAAATTTTTAGGGATACTGTTAGGGATGCCTCTCAGGTTCTTCATTCTTTTGTTAAGACCCTAATGGAAAGTGTCACTAATGCCCACATCAAAATTGCAGAGAAACCTCTTTCTTATGAGGAGGAACAAATTGTGACTAATTGGAAGATCTTAAATCAAATTCCTATTCATAATAATTCCAAAAAGTTGCAGAGGCTTAACACTAGATGGATTCCCCCAAGGCCTAATTGGCTCAAACTAAACTTTGATGGGGCTTCTAAGGTGGATGGCAAGGCTAGTGGTGGCGGGATTATATGGGATGAGAAAGGGTGGATGGTTGATGTCTATGCTGGTGGGTTAGGCTATCAAAGCAATAATTATGCTGAAGCCACCGCTCTTCTATGGGGGGTTAAGTTTGCTATCTCCCTTGGTATTAGACATTTGAATATTCAGGGGGCTCCAAACTGGTTATTGATGTGGTTAACAATGTGTCAACTGTTGGTGTTAAGCTGAAAGATATTATTGTGGATATTCAAATTCTTCTACAGAAGATTCCCAGAGTGGATATCTCTCATATCTATAGAGAGGGTAATGGGGTTGCGGATGCCTGTGCCGAGCTTGGCCAACAATTTTAAAATTAGCGTTGTTGGTGCCAAGTCAATCACATCCCTTTAAACATAAGGAACCTAATTCAAAAAGAGGTGACGTGTTGAGGATGAGTCAAAATTTTTGGAAAGATAGTTCTCTTCGTCAGTCTTGCTAGAAGATGCTGACGTACATCTTGGAGTACAGGATTTTTCATACTTGCTTATTGTCACTTTTGCCTTATTACATCGTCCTGGTAAGGCAAGTTGCTTACCTGCTCATTATAGCATTTGCCATGAAATCATGATCGAGCATGGGAAGAGTAGGTGTCATCTTCATAAGGCGACACTCATTAATGATAATGCATGCAATTTTCTTACCATTATCATTATCCTCGGTCAAGTGGTTAATGTTACCCTGTATATGAACTTTGTGAAACTTTTGGGGTTTCTGTGCTTTGCTCTATAAGTCTAACATGGGTGGTGATAGAATTCGAAAGGAACCTGTTTCCTGTTGCGAGTCTAAAGACAACCCTGTGGTCTGGCATTGTTGTAAGGAGGGTGGTATCAGTCCTTATTTGGAATGGCTCAATGGGTATGATGAAAACCTGTCTAAATAGTTTGCTAGGTCTTGGCAGAACCGGCGTGTCATTGTGGATGGAATTGGTTTCGAGATTTCTGAAAGTGTTATTGCTATGGCGTCTGACATGTCGACACAGGGGATCAAACTACAGAGGAAAGCAAAAGTGATGGGCCATTCCAACCAGAAGCTTTTCCTTGGGGATAGTGAAGAACTCGTTCCTTATCAAGGAGGATTCAAACGAGCTAAGCTGCCTGAGCCTTGGGACGGGGTGTATTTTCTCCTTATGAAGTACTTCACTCTGGAGGGGCACTTCACCAGGTTCTACAATTATCATCTTCTCCTTCTGAATCACTTTAGATGTAATGCTCATATTAGTTTCCCATTTTATTTATTGTCTTCCCTTGAGCATTCAGTTCTTAGGGTTAGAGCTAAGTTGGCCAAGAAGCCTTACAAGAAACCCATCCCCCTACATTAGGGTCTTATCCTCTGCCTTTACAACTTCCACCTTGCCCTAGAGCCTTCTAAGTCTATTCAAACTAATAGTGGGGAAATGTCTTCAAACCCTGATGATACTGTTGTTGCTGAAGAAATGTGCCCTTCCCCTATTTCTCATAAGATGAAAGGGGTTTCCTTTTCTACTATTGAGGAGATTCCCATGGTAACCACTACCAACACCCTGGTCTCTACAGTTAGTATGAAGAGCAAAAAGAGGAAGATACATGCTGTTGAAGAAGATACTATGGGGGCTACTGTGGGGACCCTTAAAAATCTTTGCAGTACCCCTGTGGGGCAGGACAGTAAATCTCATCCATCTGTGAAGAATATTAAGGAGGGCTTTTCCTCAGGGGTTAGTTGGTCAGGGAGGATTGGTGGAAAACTTGCTCCCAAGGCCAAACTTATTGATTATTATAAGAGCGCATTTGATGAATCCACCCAGGGTGATGAGGCTAAGGTTATGGATGTGCAAGAGATTTCTGAGGATGCTAATGGTAAGCATGGGAATAAAGAGGTGGAGGCTACTGGTGGGGATGCTGGTGATTCTGTGGGTAATGTTGGCAAAGCAGGAAAGATGTTCGTGGAGGAAGCCGATGATGAAACAGAGACCAATGTTGGCTATGGGACTGACATTGCTATTCTGAGGGGTCGTATTGAGAAGCTGGAACAGACTTTTTCCACTATTCTCAGGTGTACTATTTTACTTAATATTTCTATGCTGCAAGACCTTGGGGCTACCATTTCTGTTGACACTGATGAGAACTTTAAAAAGTTGGATGACTTCATTGAATCCATGGTTAAGCAAGGAGAGAATCTTCCTCCTTAGTTCTTGTTTTTATGCTAGTGTTTCTCGGTTACTTCTTTATACTATCTTAGTTTGGTGTTGTTGTCTTTGTTGTTTATGCTAGGTAAGCAAATTATGTTGTAACTATTTTGAGGATTTTTTGTACTGATGCCTCTGGGGTTTCTTTTTGTTGTTTTGTAAGAGTTCGGCCCCTCGTTTAGCTGCCTTATATTATCAAAAATAGAAAGCCTTGTCCCAAGTGTAATTCTATGATTGAGAGAAATGATGTCTACATGCATATGACTTGTGTGTTGTTTTGAGTTTTCTTGGTTGTGGCTTAGGCAACTAGTCTGATCATGCCTCTAATTATGACTTCCATAAGTATTATGATGAGAAATATGAAGAACTAGAAAGAAAGTCAAACCGAAATAGTGATGCCATCAAAAAAGCATTGGAAATGTATGTCCATTATTATGAGCATTGAGTAGCCAATGAATATTCCAGAATAAAATCTTTCTTGGATATGCAGACTATTTAGAACTCTGGATTTCAGAAGTTAAGCATCTCACACTGTCAATCTGATCTTGAACTCTAGTTTATAACAGATGCTTGACTACAGATTGTTGAGTGTAGAAGTGTTTAGAAGTGGACATATGCTTATGGATATTATCTTGCAGAGAGTGAGCATGCTAAGGATAGAGCTAACAAGAATCTCTTTAACTTAGCTAACAAGAATCTCTTCGAACACTTGCAGGCTTATGCATAATCTTCTTTAGATCAACTTCATGAGTGTGCTGAGGAGGAATTGAAAGGTTTTATTTCTCATGAAATGTCTCTACAAGATTTTTTGGATCTTTGAATAAATCATAAAGCTTATTGATCTTACAAATGTCACTGGCAATTATTTTAAGAATCTTGTTGAAGCTTTGGAGAAATCACTCCGTAATGGATGCTTCCAGCAAAAGGAAATCATGGTGGGAGATTATTTGGGGTAGAGAAAGTAGTCATGTTAGTAATTTTGGGCATTCATTATTATGTTTCATGTTTCATAAATTTCAGTTATACTATGGATATAAAAATGGTGTAGTTATTGCTTGATATTTGTACAAGTCTCTTTGACGTATGTCAATACCATTCTCTGTGTATGAGGAAAATTGACTATGATAAACTTAAACAAATCAAAAACCAATAACATAAAGAGAACCGATCTAAATAAAAGCTATTACTAATAAATGAATAAAACATGGAAGATTTTACCGAGATTTGTATTATTCCCTTTGGATGAATGTAGATTGCTCAATAGTATTCCAAAACCATGGTTGTAACAAGCAAGTAGTGTGCTCAAAGATCAATGTCAAAAGATCGTGAAGTTGCTCAATCGATGCGATGTATGCTCAAAGCGCTATTAAGTATGCTTGAGAATAAGTGGTCGAAGAGAGATTGTGAAGGAGATGAGGGGGGTTTATATGGATTTCAACAGAGATCAATCAACGGTCCCGATAATTCAGAAGAATCAACGGAGGAGAATAGTTGAGGAACGTGCAACGAATAAGAAGAAGACAAGTGTCACACAAAAGCTATTTTATTTGAGTTAAACACTTTCTTTTCGAAAGATAAGACATGCTTTTCATAAATTAAAAAGCTTTTTTCTAATTTAAGAGAAATTGATAAAAACAAGGTTGAGTGAATAGATAACTCAACTTTAGATTTGCTTTTGCATGATTTGAGAGAAATTAAATAATAAATTATTTAATTGTGTGTGCATGGAGAAGAAGACTTATTTTTAGAAGATTTGAAAGATATTTGAAGAATTTGAAGATAAAAAGGCAAATTAAATAAATAAATTTATTTAATTGTTGTGCATGATTTAGAAGAATAAATAAAATATTTGATTGTATTTTATTTTTAGAGATTGAGAGGATTTAAATAAATTTGATTTGATTTATTTAAATTTGGAAGAATGAATTTGATTTAATTAAATAATTAGGAATTATTTAATTGTTTGGACAAGATAGAATTTGTGATGAATTAATTAAATAATGGGATTTATTTAATTAATGGAGACTTGAAATTTAGAAAGAAGATAACGATCTAATTAAATACTATATATTATTTAATGGAGACTTAAAATTTGAAAGAGGATAATGATTTAATTAAATAATATAAATTATTTAATTAATGGAGACTTGAAATTTGAAAGAGGATAATGATTTAATTAAATAATATAAATTAGTTAATTAATGGAAGAATAAGGTTGATTTTGCTGAAATTAATTAAATAAAGGGGATTTATTTAATTAATGTTGAATTTTGAAGTTTTGGAAGAATTTGATGAAATTAATTAAATAATTAGATTATTTAATTAATGTTGAAATGCAGGTGATGCTATAGATTAGACGAAATGCAAGTGATTTGAAGACATGGTCATTTTAGGGTGTCTACATTTTGCCCCTCTTTGATGCAATGCAGTTTACAACGTTGCTTCAAAGAAATCGATAGTTGAAGACATGATACGATTTTTTATGCCACAGTGTAGCTAGTTGCCCCAGCGTAGCTGGCATAGGGTGCCCCCTCGAGAGGAAAGATAGGGAGGCGACAGAAGAACTATGTTGATGCTCGACTAGAAGATTTGTTGGAGACAGACGAGGTTGGGTTGATGATAGATAGAAGAAAGGAGATAGGAGAGAACATGAGAGAAAGAATGTTGATCGATCATTGCTAGAAAACTATATAAGGCCATGGGTAAATGGATGGGGTAAATGGATGAGCTTGTTGCAATGGTTTCACATTTGTTTATAAAGAGCAATCCTTATTTTTGATATAGTAGGTGGATAGTTCACCACCAAGGTATAAAAGACCAAGGTGCAGTAATATCCGAGTGCGTGGACGTTGACTCTGTAAGCAAGCGGATTGAACTTAGATCCTTTTAGACATAATATGACCTTGTTGGAACATGTGAATAAGCCATAGTCTTGAACATAAAATAAACTTCAATACATGTAAATGCAAGAAGAATTATTAATATGTAAGATGCTAGGTTGTAACATACACAAGATAAATAGAATGCTAAGAAAGATGCTAAAGATCATTCCTCAAACACAGCATACAAAAGCAATGACTATGTCTCCAATCCGTACTGTATCGCAACATACCAAGATTATAGATAAATCAAGGTAGCATTGAATAGGTAATGGAAAAAGGAGAAAAAGATAAACCAAAAAGCAAAGTGACTGACTTACAAAGTAAACATATAGCCAACATATTCTCTTGCCAAAGAGGTTGCTCAGGATAGATTGGATAGGAAAGATAACAACCTTATCATAGGAAATTTGTGTCCATTAAAGGGTGCTATCTACCTAAAAAGATAATGTTTCATTGCAGGAAATGCCACATGTCGTAGGAGACGTGTGTGTTGGTCTCGACAATGGAACACTATGTAGAAGACAAGCTTGTTGATCTAGGGATTTGGTTAAGCGAGACTTAGCTGATGTTGGCAATCAGTATGCAGGACAATAGATGACTCTGGAAGGAAGCTCCTTTGCTTCAGGTTTGTTAAGGACCTTTGCTTTGAAAGGATGTGCTAGCTTGCTGCTTGAGTTAGTCAAGTCGAGGTGAATGGATTTTGAAAATGGAAGACTAGAAAGGTGACAATGTTTGATGGATTGCAACAGGTGGAGAATGATGAATCGTATGTGCCTGAGTACTGGATACATCCTTCATATTCCAGACTGCCTACATACCCTGTATCCACGGGATCAAGGCACATTACGAGGAAAGGTGAAAGTGATAAATATGTAGTTCTAGATAGAGTGAGGAGATGGGTCAAGGTGAAAGGAGGGGATCTTATGTACCTGAGTACTGGAAGCTTCCTTCGTATTCCAGATTGCCTACATACCCATATCCATGGGATCAAGGTACCTTAAGATTGAAATGATGATAATATGTAGTTCTGGTTGGTGTGATGATGTAGGAAAAGTGTTGAGGAGATAACATCCTTATCGTAGGAGCAATGTGTCTGTTGAAGGGTGTTATTTGTAGAAAGGAGAGAGATTGAAGTGCTTGGAAAACCACGAACAAGGAACTCCTCCTAGACTTAGGTTAAGGAAAGAGTTGCCCCCATTCTGGTAGAGGAATTTGCATGGGTGACCAACGAAGAAGACACAGAAAGCTTTGACCTAGGACAAGACAGTGCAAACTATTGACACATGCTAAGATGTGGGATGGTGACGATGGACGTTGACAAATTTTCAAGCTATACTAGATAGGGAAATAGAAATGCAAACAAGGTCAATGGTTTTATTATGGATGCATGGATGAAAGTTGTTTGTGAACTAGACATGGAGTGGACAGGACTTGATAGATGATGGATGCTAACTCTACACATAGTGCCTGTTTGCCAAGTTTTCACTATGGTACTTATCCAAGGCACCTGTTTACTAGGTTTTCACCATAGGATGGATTTTTTTTTTTGGAATACTCTGAGGATCAGGCATAGAACTTCTTGAGATGAACACTATTAAATGGCTCATCTAGAGGAATACCGTCAGGTGTAGCTAAAGTATAAGCTCTTGATCCATATGCTGTTGTCACAATAAAGGGACCTAACCAGTTAGGCTCAAACTTGCCCTTCTTCTCTCGGTCTATTTGATTTCTTTGATTCTTTTTAAGTACAAGATCACCGACTTGAAACCGTCTTTCTTTGATCTTCTGTTGTAATTATGCTGGAGGCAGTTTTGATAGACATGGAGATGATTAAGCATTGCAAGGCGCCTCTCATCTAGTAGTTCAAGCTCAGCTAATCTGGAAGTGCAATACTCCTCTTCACCGATCAGGTGCTACATGGATACTCTGAGGGATGGGATCTTGACCTCTATAGGTAGGATGGCTTCAAAGCCATAGACCAAGGCATAGGGTGTGGCACCAGTTGGTGTTCTGATACTAGTGCGGTAGGCCCATAGGGCAGGATTGAGCTGCAAGTGCCAATCACGACTAGCTTCATTGACTATTTTCTTGAGGATTTTGAGAATGGTTTTATTGGAAGCCTTATCTTGGCCGTTACTTTGTGGATAATAGGGGGTTGAAAAGCAATGTTGGATATTGTATTGTGTGCACAAGGTGCGGACATCTTGATTCTTGAATGGTCTCCCATTATCAGTGACAATGGCTTGGGGAATACCATACCGGCAAATGAGGTAGTTAAGGATAAACTTGGCTAATTTCTTACCGGTGATATAGGTCATGGGAATGGCCTCAACCCACTTCGTGAAGTACTCAGTGGTGATAATGATGAATTTGTGACCATTGGATGAGGATGGGTGGATTTGTCCTACGAGGTCGAGACCCCATTGAGAAAAAGGCCAAGGAGTTGTCACAGGTTGTAGTTTGTGAGCTGGTGCATGAATCAAATCTCCATGCTGCTAGCATTGTAGACACTTCTTAGCAAACTGTGCAACATCTTGCTCTATTGTGGGCCAGTAATAACCTATTATGAGTATCTTCTTTGTGAGATTAGGACTGGTAGAATGTGCACCACAGACACCTTCGTGTATGTCTCATAAGGTGGCTTCAGCTTCTTCTGCGTTAAGACATCGTAAGAGGATACCATCGAGACTCTGGTGATATAGTGTATCACCCAGAATGGTGTAGTGGGAGGATCAACGGATAAAGGTTTTGCGTTGGGTGGAGGAAAGGTCAGAGGGCAAGGTATTGTTTTTAAGGTATTCATAGATATCTTCATACCATGGGGAATTGGGATCAACAAGTTTGCAGATGATTTCAGTAACTGGAACGTCGACGGATGGTATCAATAATTGCTTGATCAAGAATTCACATTTCTATGTATTAGCAGGCATGTCGATAAGTGACCCTACAGAAGCCATAGAATCTGCAGCTTTGTTATGCTCTCTTGGAATTTGCTCAAATGTGATACTAGAAAAATGTGGTTTGTAGGCATCCACTAGTTGCTTGTAGGGGACCAACTTTTCATCTTTTGTTTGGTACTCATCTGTGACTTGGCAAATGACTAGTTGTGAGTCTCCATATACTTGTAATTCTGTGATGTCCCATTGAACTGCTATATTGAGACCTATGAGGAGTGCTTCATATTCGGCAATGTTGTTGGTGCAAGGGAATGCAAGCTGATATGACTTTGGAATATAGTTATTTTGAGGTGTGATGAATAAGATGCCAGCCCCTGATCCATGCTATGTTTAGGAACCATCAAAGTACAACTTCCACATTATTGAGTTAGACAGCGTGAATAGATTCTCATCCGAAAAGTTTGCTACCATAGGGTGTGTATCTGTCATGGGTGCTTCTGCTAGTTGATCTGCTAGTGCTTGTCCTTTGATTGCTTTACAATCTATATACTCAATGTCAAACTCACTAAGGATCATGACCCATTTAGCTAGTCTGCTTGTAAGAGCTACTTTTGCTAGTAGATACTTTAATGGATCAATTTTTGCTATAAGATTTGTGTGTTGGTTCAACATGTAATGCCACAACTTTTGGGAAGTGAACACTGCTGCTAAACAAGCCCTTTCCATTGGTGAATAATTGAGTTCATATCCCACCAAGGTTCTACTGATATAATAAATTGCATGCTCTTTTCCTATTTCATCATGTTGTGCTAGCAAGGCCCCTAGGGCTGAAGTTGTAGTATAGATGTATAATATCAAAGGTTTATCCACAACTAGTGGTACCAATATAGGAGGTGTAGCTAGATACTCTTTAAGTTGATCAAATGCTACTTGACACTTATCATCCCATCGAAATGAGACATCCTTTCGGAGTAAGTGTTGAAATGGTTGACATTTATCTGCTAGCTCTAAGATGAAATACCTAATGGATTGCAACCTTCCCTGAAGACTCCTTAATGCTTTGAGGTTCTTTGGTGGAGGCATCTCCACTATAGCCTTTACTTTTGTGGGGTCTACTTCAATACCCCTGCGAGATACAATGTACCCCAATAGCTTTCCTGATATTACTCCAAAGACACACTTCTTTGGATTGAGGTGCACTTGATATTTCTCGAGCTTGTCAAAGATCTGTCCTAGAACCTGTATGTGGTCTACCCTAGAAGATTTACCTAGTATGTCATCCACATAGTCCTCCATGATATGATGAAAGAGGTCATGGAATATCACTGTCATTGCTCTCTGATAGGTTGCTCCTGCATTCTTTAGACCAAACGGCATGACACACCAACAATAATTGCCCCAAGGACAAGTAAAGATTGTTTTATGTTGATCTTCTTCTACTATCCTTATCTAATTGTAGCTTGAGATTCCATCCATGAGAGAAAGTATTTCGTGACTTGCTGTCAAGTCTACTATAATATCGATGTTTGGTAATGGAAAGTCATCTTTGGGACATGCTTTGTTGAGATCTCTAAAATCATTGCACATGTAGATGTGCCCATTGTGTTTAGACACAGGTACAATGTTTGATACCCAGTCTGAATTATCAATAGGTCGGATGAACTTTGCATCTAACAGCTTCTGCATTTCCACTTTTACTAAGAGAGCTATCTGTGGGTGCATCTTCCTCATCTTTTGCTTGACTAGTTTCACTTTTGGATCAACTGTGAGATAATGAACAACTAGCTTAGGGTCTAACCCTGGCATATCTGCATAGGTCCATGCAAAATTAATGGTTCTCTGTAAGAAGAATTTGTTAAGATTCTTGTGCTCTGTTTCTGATAGTGATGCTACTAGGAATGTGGTCTTTGGATTTTGCTCTGTGCCAAGGTTTATCTCTATAGAATCCTCTACTAGGAGAGATGACTTCTCTTGATACTTAGATGGTAGGGGAAGGTCAAATCCTCCATACTTCGGTGCCACAGTTGGGTTTTCACCTTTGGATATGTCTTTTATTTTTACTATTTTGTGATCGGGAGGTGCCACAGTGTGGTTTTCACCTAAAGATCTTTCTTTATTTTTACTTTTGCGATACAGGATTTGGCATTCTCACCAAAATAAGTTGTTGGCTCTAGTTCCATTACAAAACCTACTTTGTGATCTCCAAGGGGGATACCTTCCCGAAGTCCCATGAACTCAACTAAAGCTTCGTCATTCTGAAATACATCTATAATGGGGGACCCTTGTTGGTCCCAATCGATAAGTTCAGGGTAGACAAGTGTGACATTTTGGGTGTTTGTGGTGGAGGTTAATGATACGGAGGATAGTGTAAAAATGGAGGATTTTGTAAATAGGTCAGTCATATGGAGGGAAGAGTCATCGATGGTATCCATAGTAGACGTCCAATCAGCGGGAAAAGTGTCAGCTACCTCGTCGAGGATATACTTGATGTCCAAGGCGTGTGGTACCTTCTTACCAAATCCTAATCCTTTCTTGTCTAGTTTCTTTGTCACAACAATGGGCTCCATAGTTCCTTGATTCTATTTCCCAAGGCCACATTTGCCTTTATAGCCCATGTTTTTTACTATCCTTAAGCCATTACCATATTGCTTGACAAGTATTGTGACTGGTTCTTTCTCTTTATAGAGCCAAGAAGAAATGTCCTCAATAGTTTCCTCTTCCAATAACCGTCCCTATTGGAATTGGGTTAGAAATGCTGGGGGAGGAATAGCTACTTTTTTGGTTACTTTGGCAATGGGTGGTTGGCTGTAAGATTTTGGAGATAAAGGCATTCACCCGACACAACAAGATTTGGAGATATCATAAGTGCCAAAGCCTATATCATGGATGTGTGCTTTGATTTTAGGAATAGGATTAGGTTCACTTGTAGAGGCCTGTGTCAGAGTTTCAGGATCAACATATAGTGGGGATTCAAGGGCTTTTGCATTATTAGGCACTTGGTTGCAATTCTTATAACTGCCTTGCAAGACACGACATAATTCAAAAGGATTGGGGTCTCCTGGGATAGTGATCTCCGTACCATTGTATGGGAACTTTAGAGACTGATGGTATGTGGAGGGAACAACTTTCATTGCATGGATCTATGGGCATCCTAGGATAATGTTATAAGGCAGCTCAATATCAAGGACTCGACATTGAGTTTCAAGCATGACAGGACCCAGTTGTATAGGCAAATGAATAATACCTTCTGAACGGTGTTCGGCATCATCATATCACTTGATTGTAATACTTTGATCAGTGTTGACATGATCCTCAGAGTATCCCAATTGCTTAAGTAACTTTAAAGAATAGATGTTGAGACCAGCACCACCATCTATGAGTATACGTTTGATTTTGTGCTTATGGATGAGAACCTCAATATGAAGGGCATCATTGTGACACAGATCATGGGATGGGAGGTCCTTTTTAGAAAAGACCAGATTGTAGGGTGAAGCAATGTTACCTACTATAGCTTGGAAATCCATGACCGCTATGTTGTTAGGAATCGAAGACTCTTGGAGGGCTTTTTCTAGCACTACTCTATGTGTAGGTGATGATCGTAGAAGGTCCAAGATAGAGATTTGTGCTGGCATTTTCCCTAGATGTTCGACAAGATTATAATTAGATTGAGCTAGAAGACTAGGTGTAGGACCACGAATGGTGACACGACCACGGCGAGTGGTAATAGCACAATCTGTAGATTTGCCATTGATTGTGAGGATAGACACTCGACTCTCTTCAAAACGACCAACAATGGAATCAAAGGAAGTGGAAGCATGATTGATACCTTTACCTCTATCCTAAGGAAGAGGTGGACCATGATGAGGGAATGGTTCCTTGTACATATCAAGATCTTTGTTCATGTGCTAAGCTGGTAGATCTTCTTGTAGAGATATTTGATTACCTTCGATGAGATTTTGGATTAGGTGGTTGAGTTTCATGCATGATGTGGTCCTATGCCCTTTGCTCCTATGGAATTCATAGTATTCATTCTCTCTGTATTGTGTGGTTTTGTAAATAGCTTCCCCATACAGGGGAGCATCGGGTAAGGTTATGAGACCTTTGTGTAAAATCTTTTGTAAGACTATCTCTATGGGCTCTTCCAAGGGAGTGAATTGACACTGCAGAGGGTAATCTTGTTGAGGCCGCTCTTGTTGTCATTGCTGTTCGTTTTGATAAGGTTGCCTTCGTTGTTGCTGTTGTTGAGGTGGAGCTTGACTTGGTTTGGAAAGATGCAGCGGCATTTGCAAAGTTTGGACATGTTTAGAATCAACCACCCCATTGTTGACCACGTTTTTGTTTTTGTTCCAATATTTGGGCTTATCACTCAATTGTTGATGAGGAGCACTGTCTTTTATCTCTTTGAAGATTTTGACTACACCTTTAGCAATGAGGGCCTTTTCAATGTTGATTCCCTTGTATGTGATTTCGTCAAAGGTTGTAGCACTAAGAATTTTCAAATACAAACCTAACTCTTGGTTGAGGTTCTGCACAAATATGCTAACTAGCTATTTCTCAAGAATCTTGAAAGGGAATTTGCTAGCCATTTGTCTCCATCGTTGAAGGAAAGAAATGAAAGTTTCACCATTTTTATGTTTATTGTTGCACAGATCAGTCATGGAGAACTCATTCTCTACGTTGTAAGAAAAATGGGTGGCAAACTTCTCTGCTAGCTCGTTAAATGACTTGATACCCGTAGGTAACTGTGAGAACCATTCTATAGCTTGACCTCCAAGATTGTGAGGAAATAGACGCATAAGATATGTGTCATTATGTGAGATCTCGAAGCAAGCAAGATAGAATTCCCTAAGATGGTCCTTTGGGTCGCCTTTTCCTTTGTATTTATCAAACTTAGGAATAGTAAAATTTTGAGGAAAAGGGATCATGGGTAATGACTGATCAAAAGGATAAGGACACACTTCCTCTAAAGAGAATGTCTTCTTGGTGTGGCCAAACGTAAGATCAGATAGCTATTGTTGAACTTCTACAATTTTTAGCTCCATTGTTGTGGGAGGGGTTGGAAACATCTCCTGTTGTCCTAGAAGTGGATGTTGCTGCCCATATGGTAGATTGTAGTGTGAACCATGAGCATTGGTATTATAAGGGTCATAAGATTGGTTGGGGTCATACGTGTTGTATGTTGGATTTGGATTGGTTTGGAATTGGATGTTTTTATTTGGAAGAGGTGGAGGTGGCGCTAGGTAAGAATGTTGGCTTTGTGATGGTTGGAGAAAAGAATTAGGTGGAGGAAAGCTAAAGTTTGTTGGGCTAGGTTACAAGTGCGGAACATAGCTTTGGGAAACTTGATGTTGGGAATGTTGAGAGTGGCTAGGTAATGTGTGAAAGAAATTTAGCGCTGATGAATGTAGCGGAGGAGGGACATAGGTAGATGTGATTTGCGATGGTTGAGGTTGATTGAGGATGAGAGTAGAAGAATGTTGTGGTTGGGTTTGCATGACTCTAGTTGGTTGAGAGACATGAAGGTTTGATGATATAGGAGGTGGCATTTGTTGAGACCCTTGTTGCATGGCTACATAGTTGTTCCCCAGATTGTAATTTGTTGGGAAACCTATTCGTGAAGGAGTAACCAAAATTCCAGTTGCGATTGGTGTGGACACTTTAGGAGTTTGTTGTATATTCGATCAAGCTAAGATGGCTTGCTTAGCTAGTTCCACTTGATGTTGGAGAGTTTCTTGTTGGTGTTTGTAGATATCCATAGGAGTTAGAAGCGGTGAAATGACCCTCTTTCCTATCAGGTTTTGATAAAGGGGATTCTTAATCGTTCTCCCTTGTAAGCTTTGTTAGGTAAAGGTGTGGTCACTGTTGACATGGTTTGGACCACCTGTATGGCACTTAAGGTGTTGTTTGTCTCCTTGAGAGTGGATAAATCAAAATCTTGAGGTAACTTGGCTCCTTGCTCTGCAAGCAAGCGAAAGAAATGATATTGGTTCTCGCTAAGGATTTTGTCAAAGGCGGCTATAGCTCTAGGATCTTGTATGAATTCATCAAGATCTTGCCCATCTTCTTGAGAGGATTGACCTATTTCAAAGTGTCACTCTTCTTGAGGTGGGACTAGATCTACAGTATAACCTTGTGGGACAAAATCTAGAGGCATGCCAGTGGTATAGTGAGGTGTACTTGTCAAAGGGACCCTACCTTCTTGAGGCGTGGCTTGATCAATAGTATATCCTTGTGGCACAAAATCTGGAGGCAAGCTGGTGGTATAGTGAGGTGTACTTACCAAAGGGACCCTACCCTCATGAGGAATACGAGGGTGGTCAAGGTGCAGCATGTTGGGAGAATTGGTAGATCTTTCTGTGGCTATTCTAGGACTAACCTTGGGAGTAATGTTGAGACAGCCTGATTGTGGTGTACGAGGAGGCAATTTGCGCTTCCTAGGGACAACTTGCTTGGACTTCATAGTTTGCTGGAGCCTAGTGGTTACCATGGAATACACTAGGACAAAAGGTAATGCTAGGATTCTACTTGTGTTTTAAGAAAGACAAACTCTGATGCACAAGTGACTGGACCAAAGGTGCTATACTATTTGACCAAAGGTGCAGGACTGTGCAACCAAAAAGTGTGCTACTGTAATACCAAAGGCGATGGACTAAGCTACCAGAGGTGAGTTACTACTATACCAAAGGCAAGATAATGTGACCAAAAGCGAGCTATTGTACCACCAAGGGTGAGCTGCTGTAATACCAGAGACGTTGAAGTAGTGTCTGATGTTTTTTAAAGGCAATTTTGATAGATTTGGTTATGGTTCTGATTAGATTTTTTTTTGGTAAGAGAAAACACAGCAAACAAGTGGTCAAAAAAGGACTGACACAACAGATAGTGTATGTTTGAGGGTCACAAAAAGCCCAATATTTCCATAGGTATAAGATAACTGTAATCAATAACAAGCATTTTTTATCCCTAGAGACAAAGTTTCATTGCAGTAGATCAGCTCACAGCTTAATACTCTGTCAATAAAAATATCATTCCATAAAGGTGTCAGATATTTTGTATCTTTATGAGAGACGATATGTAGGGATATCTCACCCTCCCTTGGAAAGCTCAAGTAGGTCATAAGAGCTTTTTGACCAAGGGAATACTATCTCTTCTCAAGGGAGCCAATGGTGAGTATCTTAAGGGCTTAAATTGATTCCCCTTGAACTGATGATTACCGCAACGTTCGGAGGTAGATCGCGTAGTCTCTATCTAGAATGGTTCTTAGTAACTTTGAGGGACCAATGCCTTATGAGCAATGTGACAAGCTACTAAAAGCTTTAACCAATCCTACTAAGAGTATCAAACACTTCTCTCATTGTAAAAATTGTTTCCACAAAGATCTACACCTCTTTTCAATTTGGCAGCACAAGGTAAGGCTGACATCAGTTAGGACTTAGCTTTCACCTTATCCCTCTTATATAGCAGTTCAAAGGAAAACTCTGCTTAGGGTCGTCCCTTTTGGATGAAGTGCAATCCAAAAGTAGGCCCTTCTAAAGGAATTACTAAAATGTAAGAACAAGCACGTCAAATAAAGGTTTAATTGTCCCGTTATAAGAAAAATAAGGTGCAACTAAATTAGGCACACACACGATTGTAGTTGTCAATTGTCCCTTATGAAATTGAAGTGTTTGACATTCATGTCCATTGTCCCTTAGAAAATTGAGGTGTTTTCGTATACAGGTCCATTGTCCCTTAAGAAAAGCAGTATGTTCCTAAGACTTAGATTGCCGAAATGATTTGTTCAATTATCCCTTAAGAAGGCAATATGTTTCTGAGGCTTAGTGAGATAAATCAAGATTTCTTCAATGCTCGTCTTGTATGAACATATTAGAAAAACCTATTTGCTCTGTGTGAGTGATAAGAAGCTGGAACAAGTTAAATAGTTCCAAAAAACCCACAAGTTAGCAAAAAATAAATCAAATTGACCAAAAGCGCTTAACTTGTTAGGTGAAAAAATGAGCAATATGAAAAAATCTAATAATAATGATTAGGTATAACAGATTGAATATTATGATCAGATTCTATTTGAAATTTTATGCAATTTCAAAAAAAAGTTTGTGAAAATTGAGTAAATTTTACACAAGTTATGACTATTTGAAGTTTGCAAAAAAGGGTTGACTTTGACTGAGTGTACCTAATAAATCTAATAAAATTACCTCAAAATTATTTCACCACAAAAAATTTGGGAGAACCATCTTTCCAACGCCACTAGTTTCGTGAAAATCTGACTCTCTATCCAAAAGATATGCTCGATTTCGTGAAACTACTAAAAATAGGTCAAAAAAATATGGGCTAAAAATAGGGATACAGATTGGGATCTACTTTTCTTGAAATCTGTACACTTCCTGCAAAAAATAAGAGATACTCAGATAGAATTTTGATGTTTTTGACAAAACCTAGAAATCTTTTGAGCTAAAGTTATACAGATATTCCTGATTTCATGAAATTTCTAAAAATAGGCTAAAAAAAAGTAAAAAAAATAAGCATAGACTAAAAATAAGAGATACCCAGATAGGATTTTGATATTTTTGACAAAACTCAAAAATCTTTTGAGCTAAAGTTACCCCATTTGAATGCTCAATGCCTATTCTCTCAAACTAGTGAACAAGAATCTTCAAATCTTCTGCATTGTGATTGCGCTTTTCCATACCTAGCTTAAAAAAAATCAAGGTTAGTGGGTCCCACCGGGCGTGCTAGAATGTGTATGAAAAATGTTGACTATGATAAACTTAAACAAATCAAAAACTAATAACATAAAGAGAACCGATCTAAATAAAAGCCATTACTAATAAATCAATAAAATATGAAAGCTTTTACCGAGATTTGTATTGTTCCCTTTGGATGAATGTAGATTGCTCAATAGTATTGCAAAACCATGGTTGCAACAAGCAAGTAGTGTGCTCAAAGATCAATGTCAAAAGATCGTGAAGTTGCTTAATTGATGCGATGTATGCTCAAAGCACTATGAAGTATGCCTGAGAATAAGTGGTCGAAGAGAGATTGTGAAGGAGATGAGGGGGGTTTATATAGATTTCAGCATAGATCAATCAACGGTCCTGATAATTCAGAAGAATCAACAGAGGAGAACAGTTGAGGAACGTGCAACGAATAAGAAGAAGACAAGTGTCACACAAATCCTATTTTATTTGAGTTAAACACTTTCTTTTCTAAAGATAAGAAATACTTTTCATAAATTAGAAATTTTTTTTCTAATTTAAAAGAAATTGATAAAAACAAGGTTGAGTGAATAGATAACTCAACTTTAGATTTGCTTTTGCATGATTTGAGAGAAATTAAATAATAAATTATTTAATTGTGTGTGCATGGAGAAGAAGACTTATTTTTAGAAGATTTGAAAGATATTTGAAGAATTTGAAGATAAAAAGTTAAATTAAATAAATAAATTTATTTAATTGTTGTGCATGATTTGGAAGAATAAATAAAATATTTGATTGTATTTTATTTTTGGAGATTGAGAGGATTTAAATAAATTTGATTTGATTTATTTAAATATGGAAGAATGAATTTGATTTAATTAAATAATTAGGAATTATTTAATAGTTTGGATAAGATATAATTTGTGATGAATTAATTAAATAATGGGATTTATTTAATTAATGGAGACTTGAAATTTAAAAAGAAGATAATGATCTAATTAAATAATATAAATTATTTATTGGAGACTTGAAATTTGAAAAAGGAAAATGATTTAATTAAATAATATAAATTATTTAATTAATGGAAGAATAAGGTTGATTTTGCTGAAATTAATTAAATAAAGGGGATTTATTTAATTAATGTTGAATTTTGAAGTTTTGGAAGAATTTGATGAAATTAATTAAATAATTAGATTATTTAATTAATGTTGAAATGCAGGTGATGCTATAGATTAGACGAAATGCAAGTGATTCGAAGGCATGGTCATTTTAGGGTGTCTACATTCTCCATTGTCATTCAAGTTACAACAATGGTTGTTTCATTGAGAATATTAATTATAAAGAGTTTGGAGATATTATTTTTACTCGAAATGTTATTTAGATTACATATTTTAAATGTATTTATTAGAAGGGATACCATTTTTGAAAGATTTATTATATTTATGTAAGAGATGTTATTTTTAAGCCAATATAAGTACATAGAAAGTGATATCACTTTATATCTTTTAAATAAATGCATTGAAGATATCTAAATTATTTTTAATGACATAATTATACTAAATATCGATATTTAAATGAAATTTATTTTAATAATTAATATATAAATATATATAAGATATATAAATATTAAAATGATATCATTATATTCTATTTTTTGAAAAATAGAATATAATGTAAAAATATATATTTTAAATATTTAATACTTTATATATAATTAATTAATGTTTATTTGAATAGAATATAATGTTATGTATGTATGTATGTATGCATGTATGGAAACACTATAAAGCAAGCGGGGTGGGAGAAATGGTTGGGAAACATAATGGCTCTGGACCAAAATAGGTTTTGGTTTTTCAAATAAGACTAGTATGAGAGGTGGAAAACTTAGTCTAAAGAACTTCTAATGTAGGTATGATTGAGTTTAGAGCTAAGACTGTCAAAAGGTGGTGAAATGAAGCTTGTACTCAAAAGGGTGGATGGAAAACAACACTATGGTAGAAAATGAGGAATGTTAGAGGAGGGTTTGGAGGATAAATATTTCAAAGTAATAAGGGTGGTGATAGAGGGTTTAAAGGGAAAGACTTAGAAATGGTTCAATACTATGGAAAAGGTATGCAAAGAGGTAATGGGGAAAGGAGGAGAGGGAAAAATGACATAAAATGATGAGGGGAATGGAGATTGAAGGCTTGGAATGGTGGTAGGGTGAGGTAGGAAGGGATCTCTCTAAATACTTTAAAAAAAAAAATTATATCCATGAAATGCCAGAAAAAAAATGCTTGCCTAGCTTGAAACCATGGAAATCAACCACCTAGCTTTGGTAAATGAGTTATAATAATGTATAGGACCAATTTAAAAAAATACTAGACACCTTGGGCTCAAATCTAGCTTTGTCTAGGAATTTTTGAAATAAGGTTGCATTGTCACACATGAGAAGAATTAAAAAAACTTTAATGCTAATCTAAAATTTCACTTTTTCTATGTTAAAATGAGGAAAAGATGGCTAAAATTTATTATAGACTTGCTTTGAGATTTTGGGGATGGGAACTTGATAGGTGGGATGTCCTAGTAGTTAATTATCTTAGATGTGAAACTTTTGGAAAGAGGATAAAAAGACAAGGCATCTAACCTATTGGCTGGTGAACTATGGGTGGTGTCTATGAATAAAAATTAAGCTCAATTTTCCTAGGGGACCCTAAGCTCAGAGGGGGACATCTAGGGATAGGTGTACACATTGATTATTTGCTCCTTTAGACATGTTTTAGGAATGGGAAAGGTGGGGATTACACATATGAAGGACTAGGCTCAACGACTTAAGGCTTAACAAGGGGTAAATGGGTCAAAACAATGGGAAAACTAAATGAAGGCTTAGGACATAGGATGGAGACGAAAACTAAATGAAAAACATCACTTAGGAAGGCTAAAGAAGCTTAGGGTATGACATTAGAAGGGAGAATAAACATGGCTGTGGGTGACAAAAAAGGGTCAATACATCATAAAAAGCACACACGTGGGCTAGGGGTTAAAATGGATGAAAAATGTTATAAGGGTATGCAAATCCCTTTATTATAAGTTACAATCATGGAAATAGGTGTGCGAAATAGCTATGCATGGTAGGTAGGTAATGATGATGATCTTATTTATGCCACATGATTGGAAGGCAAAGAGTTGGGTGATTGGATGGTAAAATAGTTGTAGGTTGGATATTGCTATTCTAAGGCCATTTTGGTCTTCTACCATAGTAGAGAGAGTGGAGAGTGGTGTTTACATGGATATTCTATTGCTGGGAAGTCAATCCTCCATTCTCCCAAGATAATTAAGTATTTTAGCAGGAAAAATGAGGCAGAAGGGAGGAGTTATAGTTTTGGGCTCGGTTCATTTGGTTGACCAAGCAAAAAGGGGAGCTAGGACATTGCAGGTGTAAGACTAGTTTTCATGATAGCCTGAGAGAACCATATCTACTAGATGAAGGGTAAAGAAAGAATAGAATAGTTGAGGAGATAGAGAGAGCTATTTGTGTCCCGGGGAAGTGATAGTCCTTCAAGGCCATCAAAGGTTCCTTTGTTAGTTGATAGTAGAGATGAATCATGTTATGAGGTGCAACATTGGTTCATACATTTCTAGATGACTTGGTTCATGCCATTTGATTTCTTTGTTTCTTTCAACATAAGATCTAGCAAGGTATTGTCTATACTTTTTTAGACAACGTTCCTCACAATAAATCAATAAATGAAGCACCATTTTTTTTTACCAATAGCACATTTACAAGATGGTTCAAGACATTTTAGGCTCAGATATTCTGCTCCAGCTTGATCCATCGATGCTTGGACCTAGTGTAGCCAAAACCAATTACAAAAATAATGCCCACAAGAACCTTCTATCATTTTACTAATGTAGTAACTATCACCACAAACACCACAGTCCCTCTTTGAATTTGGTTCAACATTTGAAATGCTAGTTTCTAATAGCCCTAAATCTCTTCTTATGTCCTCTGTCACAAGCCACTCATCAATCATCTTCTCAAAATTCCATCCTAAGAAGAAAACGATTGATATTTTAGGAAATTGATGAGTGGCATGTGAAGGAAAACATAAGAAGAGAGTAATGGCTATTATAATCTTGGGTTTTAGAGGTTGATTCAAATTTAGAGAGGGAATGTGGTGTTTGTGGTGATAGTTACTGTATTAAGGGAATGAGAGAAGGCACTTGTGGGCATTATTTTTGTAATTGGTGTTAGCTATGCTAGATACAAGCATGAATGGATCAAGTTGGAGTTGGATGTCTTGAGACTAAAATATCTTGAATCATCTTGTAAATGTGCTATTGGTCAAGAAATGGTGTCTTATTTATCAATTTTTTATGAGGAACATTATCTAAAAAGATATAAACAATACCTTGTTAGATCTTATATTGAAAGAAACAAAGAAATCAAATGGTGTCAAACAACTAGGTGAGTATGATATAGAAGTGGTTAATTATTAAAGTGGGTCAGGGTCCTATAAGGTTACTTGTAAATGCTGGTATGAGTTTTGTTGGAACTGTTCATAGGAAGCTCATCATCTAGTAGATTGTGAAATTGTAAACAACTAGATATTGAGGAACAATAAAAATGAACAAATAGAAAACTGGAAGCTTGTTAACACAAAGCCTTGTCCCAACTATAATTCTGTGATTGGGAAAAATGATGTCTGCATGCATATGGCTTGTGAGTTGCTTTTAGTTTTGCTACTTGTGGCTTAGGCAACTGGTCTGATCATGACTCTAATTATGAATTCCATAAGTATTATGATGATAAAGATGAAGAACTAGAAAGAAAGTCAAACTGAAATAGAGATGCCATCAAAAAAGCCTTGGAAATGTATGCCCATTATTATGAGCACTGAGGAGCCAATGAATCTTCCACAACAAAGGCTTTGTTAGATGTGTAAACTATTCAGAATTTTGGATTTCAGAAGTTAAGCATCTCACTTTGTTAATCCAATCTTGAACTCCAATTTATAACAGATGCATGGTTTCTATTGTTGAGTGCAGAAGAGTTTAGAAGTGGACATATGCTTATGGATATTATATTGTAGAGAGTGAGCATGCTAAGGATAGAGCTAACAAGAATCTCTTTGAACACTTGAAGGCTTATTTAGAATCTTCTTTAGAATGAATTGATGAGTATGCTGAGGAGGAATTGAAAGGTTTTATTTCTTATGAAAAGTCTCAACAAGATTTTTTTTTAGTTTTAGAGTAAATCTTATTGATCTTATAAATGTCACTCAAAATTGTTTTAAGAATCATGTTGAATCTTCATATAAATGACTCGATAATGAATGCTTCTAGAAAAAGGAGATCACAGTGGAAAACTATTTGGGCTAGAGAAAGTAGCCATATTAGTAATTTTGGGCATTCATTATCATGTTTCATGTTTTAGGAATTTTAGTTGTACCATGAATATAAAAATGGTGTAGTTAGTGCTTGATATTTCTACAAGTCTCTATAAGGTATGGAATACCATTCTCCATTGTCATTCAACTTACAACAATAGTTGTTTCATTGAGAATATTAATTATAAAGAGTTTGGAGACATTATTTTTATAGATAAATATATTGATATCATAGCTTGCATATTTTTAGAGATATTTATTCCCAAAACCTCCTTTGACTTCCACAACTTGATATCTCAAGAGTGAACTTCTCAAGGTCCATCTTCAACCCTTCTTTAGACATTAAAAAACCTAGATATACTAGTTCCCTTTGCATAAAACTGCATTTATCCATGTTTATCAATATCTTTTTTTCTTTTAACCTCTGGAAAACTACCTTAAGGTGTAGTAGTTATTCCTATTTTGTTTTACTAAAAATCATAATGTCATCCAAATAAACAGTAACAAATTTGCCAAGAAAAGGCTTCATTACATCATTCATCAATCTCATAAAGGTACTGAGTGCATTTGTCAACCCAAATGGCATCACTAGCCACTCATATAGTCCATCCTTGGTCTTGAATGCTATCTTCCATTCATCCACCTCTCTAATATGATTTGGTAGTATCCACTCTTCAAATCAATCTTGTTGAAGTACATTGCTCCACTCAAATAGTCCATCAACTCATCCATACAAGGCTATGGAAACCTATACTTAATGGTTATCTTATTTATAGCCCTTGAATTACTACACATTTGACATTTCACATCTTTCTTAGGTTCCAGTACAACAGGTACAACACATTGAGTAAGGCTTTTTCTAATCAGCCCCTTATCCAAAAGATCTTGCATTTGCCTATTCACCTCTTCATTTTCTATAGGTGTCATTCTATATGGTGCCTTGTTTTGTAGGCCTGCACTTGGTATCAAGTCAATGCAATGACTTATGCTTCTAGTTGGAGTTAATCAATTAAGTAAGTCCTTCATTAGAATGTCATTGAATTCATTCATAATTTCTTGGAATTTTTTAGGGACTTCTGCCCCTTTCTCTATTGTCATAATTTTTGCAACTTGAGGTGGGAAGGCATAACATACCTTCTCCATTCTGGTTTCCCTTAGGAAATATTTTCCACTCACTAGCTAAACTGTATTGGTTTTCTCAACTTCCTCATCCTTATCCTTGTAATGTCGCTTACCTAATTTTCCCTAGAAAATTCAAATGCCACAAGTTAGGTTTAGCATTTTGGAATTACCATTTAGACTATCTTCAAACTGCATAATACTTGTGATCTAATTCTTCAATCATGACATAGGAAGGCACATATACAAAATATAGATATACAAATATACCTCTTTGAATATTAGTTTTAGATAAGATTTTCCTTACATTCAAATTCATAAACAATATTCATATAGAAAGATCATCTTTTTATTACTATGTAGTTAACTCAGTTTATTCACTCAACTCAGTCATCGAAGGGGATGATGCTGAGAAGCATGGTAGGGTGTTGCTTAGTTCTCCCTTCACATAGTCCCTAGGGGGGCTTGGCACAATATAGTATGTCAACAAGGCCTCCATGCAAGTCCCTCAGGGAGGCAAGGAAGGGGTGTTGATCAGTCCTTCCTCCAAACAAGCCCTTAGGGTGGCATGAAGGTTCCCTCAATATATTTCCCTCAGCATTCTTCTAGAACTTGTGAGTCTTATATATATATATATATATATATATATATATGATAGTGATATAAATAAATCAGTCAATAGTCAATGATCTGACCTGTTATATTTATTCAATAATGTTTAGCAATATATCCCTTTGATGTCTTAATAGTCTATATGACTCTATATATATATATACAACCTTCTACAGATCCAATGTCTACTCTTTAATTAATAAATATTATTCCTTATGCTTGATTGCTTGTAGATTTGATAAATGACAATTGTTGTATATCATATTAGTTATTCTCTGCTAATGTATTTCTATTGTTGGATGCCCTTCAATGTTTTGTGATTCTTCTTTTATATCTTCCTAAAGCATGAGATAGACACATCCTTCCATAGAAGACATCTCCTTTCACTTAGGACATACCCTTTCCATTATGGTCATTTCCTTTCAAGAATAGTTGCCGCGTTTTAAAAATAATCGCTGCCTCTTATAAATCAGATCCATTCTTTTGATATGAATCATGGCCTTTAAACATACAAGATAATGAGAAGACAACCATATTGTGTGGTCAGCCATATAATAAGGTTAGCCACATTGGAGGTCAGCCCAACTAATAAGTTTTATATTTTGAATTTTGATTTCAAAGAAATGGCGCCAAGGGAGATATGGGTCGACCATACTTGGAATAACTTAATTCTTTAATCTTAAATAATTCTTCTTTATAATGTCCTCAACAGAACATTATAGTCTACCCTACCTAAGATTTCTTGTCTTCAATCAATTACATACTAAGATGCTCTATCCATCCTTAAAAGTGTGAAGGCAATTTATTATCCAATATTCTTTTGGTGTATCTACTATTTCCCAATATCTCTCAAAAACAAACCTTGAGTTAGTAACGGGCAAGGTCTCTAACTTAAGACAAGTTTTCTCTTATCTCAGTGAGAAAAAAACCAAGTTTTGCACATGGATATCCTTTGAGTCCAAAAAGGAAAGTGAACTTCTAATATATTATGATGGGACTTAGAAGCATGATACACATCTATGACCTCAAATGAAATGTTCTTTGATATGATCCATGGACTGTCATCTATATTTTAATGTTCTCATGATGTTCAAGTCTCCTAGAAGGAATTGTTAGCAACAAGGATAATGATATTCTTAGGAGAATCATTTGCCACTAAAGCAACAAGGGAGAATATTGTGATAAGAAGGTCATTGTCCTAGATTCAACCTTACTATCATAAAGTTAATAGGATGGTCAATAGTTAGAAGATTGTTATAGAAATTATCCTATCACCTCTTAAGTCTTGTTATATCACTCAAGGGATATGAGTTCCACATTAGTTCATAGGTAGACATAACATTATTAGTTAACTATGTGTCAAATAGAGTTTTATTAAACTAGTTCTAAAGTTAGACTGAGTGTTGTCAAGTCTATGAGTGGAGGAGATATTCACTACTCATTGCTGCAAATTATCTATCCTTTTCAGATTTGACCTATCCAAAACCAAAACCATACAAGTTCCAATAGACATTGTTTTTGTTTTGCATGAATTTTAGTATAAATGTTAAACATAAGTTGCTTAGACTTGGTAATCACGGGTTAAAGATTTCTTAAAGTCACAAAGTTCTTTTGACTCAAAACCCTTGTACTACTAGCTACCAAATGCCAATGATTTAGCCTAATTAGAAAGAAAAATTTCCAACAGTAAAATACATAATTGAAAGGTTGTATCATGATATTATATGTGTTTCTAGCAGACTTTTTAAAAGTCAAGCATCCCTTATTTTGTGTCATACTAAACATGGTTGCCAACATTAGAAGTTACCATTTTTAAATTGCTGCTTGGTCTAGCATAGTCAATACCATTATCAACATCATCTTTTCATATTTCAAGCATAACATTGTTGCCATTTTTTACCACAGCTCAAAATTGGCTAAGCTAATGTGACAAGTTCATTTTTTGAGTGAGGGTTAATGTTCTTCTGTTATGAATTATTTGCATAGTTTATTGTGTTTCAGTGTTAAATGCAATTCAGTTATTCAAAAGAGGAAAATATTTTCATATCATTCATTGCATTACAAAACATTCACATAAGACATAAGTATTTCATTCACCACAATGATTATTCATTTACAAGTTGAAATAGATAAAAGGATAAACATTGCATTGAAAGAAATAATGATATATCAAATGTCCAACACAAGCCATGGGTATAGCCGAACAAATGCAATTATAAAGAATATGCTATGCATCTAAGGATAAGAAGGAGAATATCATAGCCATCATTGCCTTGAAGGTCTTTAATCTTTGAAGTTGTCTGCTGCCCTGCTCTTGATCTTTGATGAGAACTTGGAAAAGTTGGAAAAGGTATGCAAAGAGCTAATGGAGAAAGGAGGAGAGGGAGAAATGACATAAAATGATGACGGGAATGGAGATTGAAGGCTTGGAATGCTGGTAGGGTGAGGTAGGAAGGGATCTCTCTAAATACTTCAAAAAAGTAATTTTATATCCATGAAATACCATAAAAAGAAAATGCTTACCTAGCTTGAGACCATGGAAATCAACTGCATAGCTTTGGTAAATGAGTTACAATAATATATAGGAGCAAGTTAAAAAATATTGGACACCTTGGGCTCAAATCTAGCTTTGTCTAGGAATTTTTGAAATAATGTTGCTAATCTAAGATTTCACTTTAATGCTAATCTAAGATTTCACTTTTTCTATATTCAAATGAGGCAAAGCTAGCTAAAATTTATTATAGACTTGGTTTGATATTTTTTGGGATGGGAACTC
Organism: Cunninghamia lanceolata; assembly: GCA_027924645.1. NCBI lineage: Eukaryota > Viridiplantae > Streptophyta > Pinopsida > Cupressales > Cupressaceae > Cunninghamia > Cunninghamia lanceolata. The sequence continues at coordinate 1,427,833 of BSBN01001237.1, read as the reverse complement.
AATAGGTGGAAAGTCCTAGTAGTTAATTATCTTGGATGTGAAGCTTTTGGAATGGGGATAAAAAGACAAGGCATCTGACCTATTAGGTGGTCAACTATGGGTGGTGTCTATGAATATGCTTAGATCTTATTAAGATATGACAATGCAAAGTTGATGACTCTTAGTAGTTTACAATTGTTCATTGGACAAGCATGTCAGTGGTTTGCAAGGCTTCACTCATGGAGGATTTGACCATGTAAACAAATTTATACCATGTTATGTAAACTAATCGACCATGTTAATATTATTTACATTACATATATTGTATTTACATAACTTTGATGATTTGAAATCATTTCATAAATAATAGGACATTAAAAGGAAACCATTTCATATCAAAAAGAAACTTTCATTATGAGGTGTCAGCATTTCAAATTAGCAACCAACTCTAAGAAGAAGCTTGCTTCTTTTCTAATGTATTTATAGGAATAAGTGTTGGGATAAGGTGCCATTAACCTTGTAAATCCCAAAATTGTATTTATTCCATTTTCTTATTTGTAATTTGTAATTACCCATAAGGGAATGAGTTAGTTTCACTGACAGTAGTAATTATTTATTACAGGGCAGGTTGTTGTAGAGTTACATTTACAAAATATTGCATCATGGTAAACGTAAATAGGTTATTTGGGAAAATCTAGGTGCCACCTCTTGGAATATTCTATTTTAGGAATGTGTCATACATTGTCAGAGAATCTATGACAATGACAAGTTGTCATAAGATTCTATGACAGTTATGACAACAATAATGATAGTGTAAGAGGTATTTTTAGCCCCAGACGCACATGCATGCAACATGCATTATGACAAGTGTAAGAGGTGTGTAAGAGGGCACTAATATCTTGATTGCATGTAAGATTCCTTTGTTGGTGTTGGGATTCCCAAATTGGATGCCCATTTTGGGTTTCTTCACTATTTAGTGATGCATTTGTAAAGTGTTGTCAAGTTTTTGTAGTTTCATACTTGCACAGGTGCTGCCGAAATGCTGTCAAGTTGAAGATTGAAGGGAAGATTTGTGTAGTTGATGTATTATACACTCTTTTGAAGATTAATACAAACTTGGGCCTTTTTCTTATGTGGAGTTTCTTACCTGAAAGGGTTTTCTCCACGTTAAACACTATGTTGTGTGATCAGTTTTCAAATTTGTTGCTTCTATGTTGCATAGTTTTATTTTTGTGACATTCTGGACATTAAATATTACCCTATTAAAAGATCATTACACATATTGTAATAAGATTTCCATTGAATAGTTTTTGCCTTTAGTTTCAAACATTTGGTAGCAGGGCCTAGCTAGCTTTGACTCTTGGGTGGTAGTGTGAATGTCGTTTAGTTGTAGTGGGAGATTTGGTTGTTTGTGTTTGTAGATCTTGAGTTGATATTATGGTTGCATTTGCTGCTACACCAACCTCTCATTTGGACATTGAAAAGTTCAACGGAATAGTGTATGAGTTTTGGAAGCTGAAAATGGATGATTTGCTAGAAGAAAGAAACTAGTGCTTGGATGTTGTGGGAGAGAGGAAACTTGACGATGTCTCTCAAGATGAGTGGGATAGACTGGATAACAAGGCACGAGGTACAATCCAATTGTGTCTTGCAGATTTCATCTTCTTCAATGTCATGAAGGAAGAGACTACACATACCCTATGGAAGCATTTAAGTGAAATCTATCAAGCCAATCTAAGTATGTAAACAAGCTTTACTTGAAGAGTAAACTCTTTTCTATGAAAATGAAAGATGGTGAATTGGTTGTAGAGCATTTAAATTCATTTAATTTATTGTTGAGTTGGTTAGCATATGTAGATGTTTAAGTTACTGAGGAAGATAAATGTATCTTACTTCTTTGTTCTCTAGCTGAGTCTTGGGATAATGTTATCCTTGCTATCACTGCTAACCTCACACATCCAAAGTTGGATACTATTGTTACAGTTTTTCTAGCATAGGAATTAAGATAGTATAAGTACTTAGAAAATGATATCACTTTATATCTTTTAAATAAATGCATTTAAGATATGTAAATTAATTTTAATTACATAATTATACTAAATATTTATATTTAAATAAAAGTTATTTTTATTATTTAATATATAAATATATATAATATATATAAACATTAAAACGATATCATTAGATTTTTTTTTTTAAATAGAATATAATGTGAAAATATATATTTTAAATATTTAAATACTTTATATAAAATTAATTAATGTTTATTTGAATAGAATATAATGTTATGTATGTATGTATGTATGGAAACACTCTAAAGCAAGTAGGGTGGGAGAAAGGTTTTGGAAACACAATGGCTCTTGACCAAAATAGGTTTTGGTTTTTCAAATGTGACTAGTGTGAGAGGTGGAAAACTTAGTCTAAAGCACTTCTAATGGAGGTATGATTGGTTTGGAGCCAAGAATTTCAAAAGGTGGTGAAATGAAGCTTGTACTCAAAAGGGTGGATGGAAAACATGTCTAAATGGAAAAACAACACTATGGTGGAAAAGGAGGAATGCTAGAGGAGGGTTTGGAGGATAAATATTCCAATGAAATAAGGGTGGTGATGGAGGGTTTAAAGGGAAAGACTTAGAAATGGTTCAATACTATGGAAACGGTATGCAAAGAGATAATGGGGAAAGGAGGAGAGGGAGAAATGACATAAAATGATGAGGGGAATGGAGATTAAAGGAGTGGAATGTTGGTAGGGTGAGGTAGGAAGGGATCTCTCTAAATACTTCAAAAAAATAATTTTATATCCATGAAATACCATAAAAAGAAAATGATTGCCTAGCTTGAAGCCATGGAAATCAACTACCTAGATTTGGTAAATGAGTTACAATAATGTATAGGAGCAAGTTAAAAAATATTGGACACCTTGGGCTCAAATATAGCTTTGTCTAGGAATTTTTGAAATAATGTTGCATTGTCATACATGAGAAGAAATAAAAAACTTTAATGCTAATCTAAGATTTCACTTTTTCTATGTTAAAATGAGGAAAAGGTGGCTAAAATTTATTATAGACTTGCTCTAAGATTTTGGGGATGATAACTTGATAGGTGGGAAGTCCTAGTAGTTAATTATCTTGGATGTGAAGCTTTTAGAAAGAGGATAAAAAGACAAGGTGTCTAACCTATTGGGTGGTGAACAATGGGTGGTGTTTGTGAATAAAAATTAAACTCAATTTCCAACAGCACCCTAAGCTGAATGGAACATCTAGTGGTAGGCGTACACATTGATTATTTGCTCCCTTAGACATGTTTTAGGAATGGGAAAGGTTGGGATTACATATTGGAAGGACTAGGCTCAACAAATTAAGGCTTAACAAGGGGTAAATGGGTCAAAACAATATGAAAACTAGATGAAGGCTTAGGACATAGGATGGAGGAAAACATTAAACGTAAACCATCACTTAGGAAGGCTAAAGAAGCTTAGGGTATGACATTAGAAAGGAGAATAAACAGGGCTATGGATGACAAAAAGGGTCAACACATTACAAAAAGAACACACATGGGCTACAGGCTAAAATGGGAGAAAAATACTATAAGGGTGTGCAAATCACATTATTATAAGTTACAATCATGGAAATCGGTATGGTAGGTAGGTAATGATGATTATCTTATTGGAGCCACATGGTTGGATTGCCATTTTGGTCTTCTACCATAGTGGAGAGAGTAGAGATTGGTGGTTACATGGACATTTGATTGCTTGGAAGGTAATCCTCTATTATCCCAAGATAATTAAGTATTTTCATAGGAATAAAGAGGTAGAAGGGAGAAGTTATAGAGTTTGGGGCTTAGTTCATTTGGTTAACCAATCAAAAATCAGAGCTAGGTCATTGTAGGTGTAGGACTAGTCGATAGAGAAAGCATAGATTAGTTGAGGACCCATAGAGAGCTATGTGTGTCTTGGAGAAGTGATAGTCCTCCAAGGCCATTAAAGATTCCTTGGTTAGTTATTTAGTTAATATATAGTGGCATTAAGGGGAAGACGTACACAAAAACTAAATAGAGCCAGAATATATATTTTTAAATTATAAAGTGTTTTTAAAAATTTAAAATATGTAACTGATGCACTTTTATTAAACAAATGCACATAGAAATTAAATTTAAAATTGTTATGGAGTAAAAAGTGACCTTGTGCCTTTTTACCTCCTAGTTTAGCTCCTAGGTCCCCGTGTTTACATAGTGCAAATTAAATACAAATCCCAGAGCAATTTCCCCTAAAACCCATGTCAAATGGGACTTAGGGGCCTCTTCTAATCCTTAATGAAGACCAAATTAGGGTGTTTGGACTTGAGCACCCATGCCCAATTCTAGCCTAATTTGCCAAGATAAGAACAAATGCATGCCAGCTTGGGCCTTCTCAAAAGGTTTCCCTCTATCGGCCTCTTCAATTTAAATTACAAATGTTAACACGAAAGCATATATAAGTGAGTTTATCACTTCATTTTACACCTAGATGGATAATGTGAAGTTGTAATGTTGGACAAAAGAGATTTCAAGGCCTTCATTGTGTTTGAGAGTAGAATTATGTTATTATTGTGTTCTTTTGTTGCAGATTTGGCTTCATTAATCAATCTCCTCATGATTTGAAGATCTTCATCTCCATGAGGGATTCACCTCTAAGGTGACATCAATTTATGTTTCAATCATTTCATTTCATCGTTAGATTTAGCCTCTTCCCTCCTTGGGTATACACTCTATCTAACAATCATGTTAGAAGACTTGAATGTCCTTCTGGGGCTTGACCGAGACAAGCTCCTAAAACCACCACTGCCAATCCCCTTTCTTTGTGATTATAGGTTACAAGTGTGGGAGTTGGAAAAGTGCAGGTGCAAAGAAGCAGTTTGAAGGATAAGGATTCTAGATTTTGAAGAAATTTTCTTAAATTCCTCCCTCTTGAACTAGGGTGCCCGCATTGTCATCCTCTCAATAGGCTTGGACCTAAACTTAGGACCTGGATACAGTCTAACAGATCTCTATATTCTGAATCTACATAAATTCTATCCTATTGGACATGGGTTCCCGCATCATAGTCCGCAAAGTTTCCATTTTTGAATACTTAACTTCTGGTATGTTTCAGATCCTCCTTGAGTATCTTTCTGTATGGTATCCTATAACATGTTATCTAATTGTACCTAGTTACACTATAATTAGGGTTTGAGGCATATTCAAACTAGGGTTTGACAAATCTCTTGATCTAATCTATTATTTCCATATCATTCCTAAGCACATAAACATGTACCTGAGTCCTCATTCATTTGTAGTGACTTGGCTTAGTTTTTTGGTGAACCTAGAACAATGAGAATTTTGTATCTTTTTGAGTGTTGTAATCATTCCTTACATTCATTCATATCATATTTATCATCTTGCATTAGAAAATCTTACATACATTTGAAAAAAAATGAAAAAACAAGCATTTTAGGATTGTATTAAGGCATAGTTTTGCATTATTTATATTACATATGATAAATAGATTTAATGTTTTGACATTTGCATCAGATCTGATCCTTATTACAGTAATTGATCATTGCTTCATATCAAATATTTCATTTTAAAAGTTTCATTTGCTAGGGTTTTACTTAAAAAGTTGTATTTTCATATAACCTAATGATTCTAAAAACTAGGGTTTGTAGTCAAAATTTCATTTTCAGATTTTTCTACTCCTTTTCAACATTCATTAAAATCTGATTTTGAAGTGTAATGTTGGATCATATTTCATACTTTTGCATCCTAGCTTTGAAACTTCCACCTTTTGCAATTACACATTATGTATTTCAACACTAAGAGTTTTATACACTTTCTTTAAACTTCTTTAAGCAAACCTTTAAATCATTCATCTTTCCTTGTTGTGTAGCACTATTTCCATCTCAATTACTTGGTTTTCTATGAAATTTATGTATTTTTCTCTTTCAAAACCTGATTTCCTCAAACAAGTGCTTTGGTGTGAAACAGTCTCACATACATGGCTTCTCATCACAACAACAATGCTATGGTCTGTCCTAGATTTTATAGGAAGAGGAAGACTCCTAAACCTAAATTAATCTTTACACAACATGAAAGAACAATTTGAAGCATTGAGGGACCTCTTTGCATCACCGTACAGATAATGGGGTACTCTACAAGAGGAGCCCTTATTGATCCTAACTGTAAATAAATGTGGCTACTGAAGATTTCCTCTATGCACATGATTTGATGCAAGAATATTATGAGCCCACACACATGATGATTAGAACACATACTAGACCTTTCATCCTAGCCTTAGGGAAGATTACCTTATTTATCAAAGTAGTTGATAAAGCCTTGGAACAATCATTCAACATCATTCCTACATCTAACCTATTTCATGTGAAATTAAGCCATCCATGGCTCAAGTACATGAAAGCGGTTCCCTCTACAATTCATAAATGTCTAAAATTTCCTCACTATGATAGAGTTCATACTATCCACCATAGTAGATGGTAGCCTTTGGTTACTCAGAGAAACTTCAATCTTGATTACTTTTGGTCGTAACCTACTGAGCCTCCTCAACCATGATAAGATCAAATCTTCTTGGGATACTAATGATATAAATAAAAGTTGATAACAAAATTGGCTAGACCTCTTATAGAAAAAATCATAAGTAAACAGCAACCTGCATTGAAACAACCCCATAGACCGAGAGGTAAGGGAGTCTTTATCAAGGTTCCTTTGTCGTCATCCTTATAAGGATAGGGAGATACCCATAAAGAATAAAACATTTCATTAAAAAAGGTTAATTTATCACAAGATTCCTCCTCTAAGATGTCAAAGACTGTTGAAAATGATGAGAATACTTTTGAAAACATCACCAATAAAACACTAAGGAATAGCCAAGCAAGAGAAAGAAGGAGGAGACAAGCCTTAGCTCGACAAGCAACACCTCAATAAGAGAACATTCCACCACCAGAAATTGAATCCACTAAAGAAGAGCTAAAGGTTGAAGAGTTAAAGGATGATGATTTAAGTTGGTCAATCTTACCTTATGTACTCATTTCCTCTCACATTCGAGATTGGGAGGAAGATGTTTTTATTGACGACAACCACTTGTTCAGTTGTGTAAATAGGTAAGTATTTCAAACCCTTTTTAGCCACCTTTGTTGTAGCATACCTTTTCTTGCTTATGTGGCCACCTCTTATGTTTTGTGTTCCTCTGTGTTGTGTTATATGTTGTTTAGGTCTCTTTTGATGACCTTTGACACTCTTGTAAAGTCAAGGATACAAGGAGACCACCTCTGTTGTGACCATTCTTCTATTTGTGTCTCCATTATTCTATTCTTCTCTCTATTTTATTGTTGTGTGTTGTGCCTTAGGGGCATAGCATTGCGGAAGATGTCTTGGGGGCATCCTCGTACGTGGTGTTCCTAAGGAACTTGGTTCTCCTCTCTCATTTTTATTGTTTATATTCTTCAATGATTCTAGCTATTCAGTGGATGATGAAAATAAATAAATACTGATAGGGATCATGTGTCCCTTTAGCAAATTACCAAAAATGGACCAAGTCCATCTATGAAGATGGGGTTGATATATATCTGACACTTGACTAGTAAAATCACTCCATGTGATGTGTCATTTCATAAAAAACCTTTGTAATACTCCCAATCTACTTCAAGACACTTTGGATGGTTTTGTATCTCACCTTGTTGTTATGCTCAGTTCTGAGATATCTGCAGTATATCCCAATGGCTATGCTTGGTTCTAAAGCTGCAAGTGTAGCCTTGGTCTTTGATATGATCTAATATATGATTTATACATAGCTTTCATGATTTGATTTGGTTGTTATCTTAGAGTAATATGTTTTAGCCCAAGTTTATATCTTGTTGATTATCTTAGCAAATAATATCAATGTGTTTGTGGGAACATTTGGCGAAAGTGACACATGTCACCTTTGGGGACATGGGCTTTGTAAAAGTTCTTGTTCCTTTGCATGTTTTCAATCTACCTTAAAGTGCTTGATACTGGAAACCAAGATCAACCACATTAAGGTGGGGGCATATATAATGGTATTTGTCTAATTACTTTTACACTAACAAAGCATGTTTGAAAGCCCTCATCATGAGGTAGGATGGTGTATCTCTTGTGCTAGTGCACATCCTTTTATACAAAGTCCTTTATGGAGGCAAGGTGGGTCTTGAGTTATTCAGCCTTAAGCATGTCTTTGGTGGTTGTGGTAGCGTAGCTCAACTACCAGGTGTGTCTGAAATGTGTTTTAGATAGTGGACTAGTGATGAACTCCTCCCTATTGCTTGTGTTTGTCATGTATAAGACGTATAGTGTATCTATGGCATACTATACAGCACTCGTGTATTTTGTATGTCTTCCTTGTGTGTCTTTTTTGTCTTCCCCCAAGTGTGGTCTAAAGATGTATAGTGATGAGCTCCCTCCACACTTGGGTGTTTGTTTGGCATGTCTCCCCTGATGTGGTCTAAAGGCATGTAGTGATGAGCTCCCTCCATATTTTGGGTTTTTGTTTTGCATGTTCTTGGCAGTCTAAAGGCATGTAGCAATGCGCTCCCTCTACCCCCTAGTTTAAGATTTACTTTACTTGTTAAATCAATGTATACTTTATCTATTGTGTGACTGCTCTCATGTCTTCTTCATGTATTGCATGCCTCCATTGTATTCTTTGTGTTTTGAATGCTTCTTATTACTATCTTCTTTGTGTCTTGCATGTCTTTCATGTGTTGTCTAGCACTTACCTGAGATTGAGGACTAGAAATAGTCCTCCAACATATGGGTATGCATTAGCTCTATGTGCTTAGCGTGTTTGATGTGTTTGATGTGCTTTGACTGTTCATTAATACATATATTGAATTGTAAGATCATACATACATTAAAGTAGGGGCTAGAAAAAAGTGACCTCGTGCCTTTTTAACTCCTAGTTTAGCTGCTAGGTCCCCATGTTTACATTATGCAAATTAAATACTAATCCTGGAGCAATTTCCCCCAAAACCCATGCCAAATGGACCTTAGGGGCTTGTTCTAATCCTTAATCAAGATCAAATTAGAGCCTTGGGACTTGGGCACCCATGCCCAAGCCCATCCTAATTTACCAAGATAAAAACAAATGCATGTTGGCTTGGGCCCTCTCAAAAGGTTTCCCTCTATCGGCCTCTTCAATTTAAATTACGAATGTTGGCGGGAAAGCATATATAAGTGAGTTTATGACTTCATTTTACAGCTAGATGGATAATGTAAACTTGTGATATTAGAACAAAGAGATTTGAAGGCCTTCATTGAGTTTCAAAGTAGAATTGTGTTGGAAGACTTGAATGTCCTTCCGGAGCTTGACTAAGGAAAGCTCCTAAACACCACAACCCTCGACCCCCTTTCTTTGTGATTGTAGGTTACAAGTGTGGGAGATGGAAAAGTGTAAGTGCAGAGAAGTAGTTTGAAGGATAAGGATTCTGGATCTGAAAGAAATTTGCTGATATTCCTCCCTCCTGGACTAGGTTGCTCGCACCATCATCCTCCCGATAGGCTTGACCCTGAAATTAGGACCTGGATACAGTCTGACACATCTCTCAGTACTAAATCTATGGAAATTCTACCCTATTAAATGTGGGTGCCCTCACTGTATTATGCAAAGTCTCTATTTCTAAAAACTTAACTTTTGGTATGTTTCTAATCCTCCTTAAGTATCTTCCTATACAGTTTCCTATAACATTTTATCTACTTGTACCTGATTGAACTATAATTAGGGTTTGAGGCATATTCAAACTAGGGTTTGACAAATTTCTCAATCTAATCTATTCTTTCTATATCATACCTAAGCACATAAACCTATAATTGAGTTCTCATTGATCTATAGTGTCTTGGCTTAGTTTTTATCATCAAATGTTATTGTGAAAGGAGGGTTTGATTTGATATACTTAAACACCATTCATCCCTTTTCTACATTTTCACACATAACAAAATATATAGTTGACATAGATTTACTAACATACCTATCTTTAGAATAATCTATCTAAAAATAAAGAGTCTTAAACTAATATTTGTGCATTATATTTTATAGATTCTACTATACAATCATTAATTTTCTTTTCTTTTCTTTTCTGCATAATGAAATTTAATTTTTTTTTTCACTCACTGATGTACACCATTGTTATATCCATGGTACAACTAAAGTTCATAAAAATAAAACATGGTAATCAGTGCCCAAAATACTAAAATGGCTACTTTATCTACTCCTAATAATCTCCCTTCTCTACCCCAATTAATCTCCCACCCTAATCTCTCCTTTTGTTGCTTCCATATCATCCATTACTGAGTCATCTCTCCAAAGCTTCAACAAGATTCCTAAAATAATTTCTAGTGAAATTTGTAAGATCAATAAGATTTATATGAAATCAAGAAAACATTGGTAAGACTTTTTATGAGAAATAAAACCTTTCAATTCCATGAATACTCATGAATTCATTTGATAGAAGATTTTGCATAAGCCTACAAGTGTTCAAATAGATTCTTGTTAGCTCTATCCTTAGCATGCTCAATCTCTGCAAGATATATCCATAAGCATATGTTTACTTCAAAACTCTTATGTATTCAACAATCTACAACCATGCATCTATTATGGATTGGAGTTCAAGATTAGATTGACAGTGTGAGATGCTTAACGTCTGAAACCCAAAATTCTGAATAGTTTTCATGTCCAACAAAGCCTTTGTTCTAGAAGATTCATTGGTTGCCCAATGCTCACAATAATGGATATACATTTCCAAGGCTTTTTTGAAGACCTCTCTATTTTGGTTTTCGTTTCTTTTTAGTTCTCCATCTTTATCATCATAATACTTGTTGTAGTCATAATTAGAGGCATGATCAGACCAGTTTCAAAGGAACAACTGGAAAAACTCAAAGCAACATAGAGACACACAAATCATATGCATGCAACCATCATTTTTCTCAATGGCAGAATTACACATGGGACAATTTTTTTGTTAACAAGTTTCCAATTTTCTATGTGTTCCTTATCATTGTTGTTCAATATCCAGGTGTTTACAATTTCACAATCTACTAGATGATGAACTTCCTCTGAATAGTTCCAAAAAAACTCATACCAACATTTACAAGTAACCTCATAGGACCTTGACCCACTTTCATAATTAACCACTTCTACAGCATTCTCAAAACCAAGTTCTAGGCACCATTTCATTTCTTTGTTCCTTTCAACATAAGATCTAACAAGGTATTATCTATAGATTTTTAGATAATGTTCCCCACGATAAATCAATAAATAAAGCACCATTTTTTTTACCAACAACACATTTACAAGATGGTTGAAGACATTTTAGTCTCAGACATCCTACTCTAGTTTGACTTTTTAGGAATGGGAAAGGTTGAGTTTACACATAGGAAGGACTAGGTTCAACAAATTAAGGTTTAACAAAGGGTAAATGGGTCAAAACAATAGGAAAACTAAATGAAGTCTTAGGACATAGAATGTAGACAAAAATTAAATGGAAAACATCACTTAGATAGGCTAAAGAAGATTAGGGTATGACATTAAAAAGGAGTATAAACATGGCTATGGATGACAAAAAAAGGTCAATACATCACAAAAAGCATACACATGGGCTAGGGGCTAAAATGGATGAAAAATGCTATAAGGTATGCAAATCGCATTATTATAGGTTACAATTATGGAAATAGGTATGCATGGTAGGTAGGTAATGATGATGATCTTATTGGAGCCACATGGTTGGAAGGCAAAGAGTTGGGTGATTGGATAGTAAAATAGTTGTATGTTGGATACTACTATTCTAAGGCCATTTTGGTCTTCTACCATAGTAGAGAGAGTAGAGAGTGGTGGTTACATGGACATTCTATTGCTTGGAAGCCAAACCTCCATTCTCCCAAGATAATTAAGTATTTTCGTAGGAATAAAGAGGTAGAAGGGAGGAGTTATAAAGTTTGGGGCTTGGTTCATCTGGTTAACCAATCAAAAGGGGGAGCTAGGTCATTGTAGGTGTAAGACTAGTTTTCATGATAGCTTAAGAGAACCATATCCACTAGATGAAGGGTAAAGAAAGCATAGATTAGTTAAGGAGCCACAGAGAGCTATGTGTGTCCTGGGGAAGTGATAGTCCTTGAAGGCCATCAAAGATTCATTGGTTAGTTTTTTAGTTAATATATAGTGGCATTAAGGAAATGATGTACATAAAAACTAAATAGAGCTGACATATTTTTTTTAAATTATAGAGTGCTTTTAAAAATTTAAAATATATAACTGATATACTTTTATTAAATGAATGTACATAAAAATTAAATTTAAAATATATAATTGACATAGATTTACTAACATACCTATCTTTAGAATAATCTATCTAAAATTAAAGTGTCTTAAACTAATATTTGTGAATTATATTTTATAGATTCTACTATACAATCATTAATTTTCTTTTCTTTTCTGCATAATGAAATTTAATTTATTTCTTTTTTACTCATTGATGTATACCATTGTTATATCCATGGTACAACTAAAATTCATGAAAAATGAAACATGGTAATGAATGCCCAAAAATACTAAAATGGGTACTTTCTCTACTCCAAATAAGCTCCCTTCTCTACCCCAAATAATCTCCCACCATGATCTCTCCTTTCACTGCTTCCATATCATCCATTATCGAGTCATTTCTCCAAATCTTCAACAAGATTCTTAAAATAATTGTTAATGACATTTTTAAGATCAATAAGATTTATATGAAAATCAAGAAAATCTTGTTGAGACTTTTCACAAGAAATAAAACCTTTCAATTCTATGCACACTTATAAAGTTATTTTAAAGAAGATTCTACATAAGCCTACAAGTGTTCAAAGAGATTCATGTTAGCTCTATCATTAGCATGCTCACTCTTTGCAACATAATATCGATAAGCATATGTTTACTTCAAAACTCTTTTGCATTCAACATTCTGTAGCCATGCATCTATTATAGATTGGAGTTCAAGATCAGATTGATAGTGTGAGATGCTTAACTTCTGGAACCCAAAATTCTGAATAGTCTGCATATCCAACAAATCCTTTGTTCTTGAAGATTCATTGGCTTCCCAACACTCATAATAATGGATATACATTCCAAGGATTTTTTGAAGGCCTCTCTAGTTTAGTTTTCCTTTCTTTGTAGTTATCCATCTTTATCATAATAATAATTATTGCAGTCATAATTATAGGCATGATCGGACCAGTTTCCATGGCACAACCAGAAAAGCATAAAGCAACATGGAGACACACAAATCATATGCATGAAGCCATCATTTTTATCAATGACATAATTACACTTGGGGCAAGTCTTTATGTTAACAAGATTCCAATTTTATGTTTGTTCCTTGTCATTGTTCTTCAATATCAAGTTGTTTACAATTTCACAATCTACTGGATGATGAACTTCCTCTGAATAGTTCCAAAAAAACTCATATCAACACTTACAAGTAACCTTATAGGACCTTGAACCACTTTCATAATTAACCACTTCTACATGATACTCACAACTAAGTTTTGGACACCATTTGATTTCTTTTGTCCTTTCAACATAAGATGTAACAAGTTATTGTATGTACCTTTTTACATAATGTTCATCACAATAAATCAATGAACAAAGCACCATTTTTTTTACCAATAACATATTTACAAGATGGTTCAAGACAATTTCATCTTAGACATCCTGCTCTAGCTTGATCCATTCATGGTTGGATCAAGCATAGTCGACGCCCATTACCAATATAATGCCCACAAGTACCTTCTCTCATTCCACTAATGCACTAACTATCACCACAAACACCACTGTCCCTCTCTGAATTTCAATCAACCTTTGAAACCCTAGTTTTTGATAGCCCTAAATCTCTTCTTATGTCCTCTTCCTTCACAAGACACTCATCAATCATCTTCTAAAAACTCCATCTGAAGAAGAAGATGATTGATATTTGAGGAAATTGATGAGTGGATTTTGAAGGAGGACATAAGAAGAGAGTAATAATTATAGAAACTAGTGTTTCAAAGGTTGATCCAAATTTAGAGAGGGAATGTGGTGTTTGTGGTGATAGTTACTGCATTAGTGGAGGAACATTATCTAAAAAGTATAGATAATACCTTATTAGAGCATCTGTTAAAAGAAACAAAGAAATTAAATGGTTAATTATAAAAGTGGGCCAGGGTCCAATGAGGTTACTTGTAAATGCTGGTATGAGTTTTTCTAGAACTATTTATGTCATGCCCACATTTCCCATGCGGTCATGACATGCATCACACGTGTCATGTCCACATTTGACATATGGTCATGACATGAAATATAATTTTTTTTCCCATGCTTCCCTATTAACCCCCTCGCATGCATAAGCGTGCTCGGTGGCATACGCTTAAGGTGTAGACAAAATAGTTATCAGTGGGGTAATACATACACATATGTATACCCAACACAAGAAGGCCAACAAGGGGGTCATCGCAACGTGGTTAACGCCATTAAAAGGGTTGAACTTACTAACTTTCTAAACCCTAAATTATGGGAAAATCTGGCAGCATAACACCTCACGGGCATGAGTGAGATTTATTACACTAACACTAATCTTGATCACGAGGTTTCCTGATAGGGTTAACAAATCCCTTACAACTCCCTAAATACAATGAAATAACAGTTGATCACATTAATGGAACATTTTTCAACAAAGCCCGATCATCTCATCTCCTTCACATTTTCTAAAATTTAATATTAATTTCTCCTCCTTCCTATTTTAGCATTTTCAACAAAGCCTACACATTTGTTCTCCTTTCTGTTTCTCTAAAATTTAATTTTGATTGTATTTCTTTATGTTTATCCTGCTTTTCTTCACATTTTCTAACAATTAGAGTTATCACTGCATCCTTTACATTATTCATAATTTCTTGGTAGATCAGATCACTTAAATAGGGTTTACTAACTTCGCTTGATGAAGTCTCCTAGGTTTCTGCTCTAAAGTTTGAATTAATTTTGATAATTAATTTGCCCCTAATCAGAGTTAACAAAGAGTTAACTCTTACTTAGTTCTCTTAGCCTAATTCGGTAATGCCATGCATTTTCTCGTCTTTGTTTTCACTTTTAACTTTCTTTCTCTGTCTCTCTTTTTTCTCAATTGGGTGTTTTCTCAGTTTACAGGTCGAGGTTACACTGGCCACATATGAAATGCATATGATGGCTTGATTGCTTTTATAAAGATACTCATATCTCTATAAATGCAAATAAGCATATATAACATATATATATATATATATATATATATATATATATATATATATATATATATATATATATGCTTATTTGCATTTATATCTCTAAGTTCTCTTTTAATAAAAAATAGGTATATTTTTCTTTTTGTTTTCTTGGTATTTTAATTGTGATAATTTTTTAAACTTCCGAAATACATTTTCTTTTAAATCAAATTAATATATACTTATATATATATAATATTTTTTTTAATTTTTAGATATATTTTTATTTTGTCGATAATAGTCCCCTGTTATATTTTTTTTTCTTTCTTTTAAAAGAAAAACATGGCCTTCCTTTTTAAATTTATAACAAATAATTAGTGTATATATATATATATTTTTTATTGTATTAAAATATTAGGTTTTCTTTTATAAAACCTAAGCTATTTGTTTCATGTCATACATTAATTTGATCTTCAAAAAAAAGAACCCTAACATATTTTTTTTTGTTGGGCTTGAGCAGGAACAATGGAGGCAAGGACGGCGACAGCAGCATGGAGGAGAGAAGGATCTAAGTGGAGGAGCCGCGGACTGTGGGAGCAGAGAAGGGGAAAGAGCGAAGGAAGGGCGAGGGTGTGAGAGAGGCTGCAGAGGGCCGCAAGTGGAGGGAAGTTCGGTGGAGGGAGGTCGTGCGGGCTTCAAGCTAATGGGGGTGTGGGAAGGGGGTGGAGCCCCAACCCACATCCCACTTAGTGGGGTGTGGGTGGGGGCTCCACCCCCTCCCCACACCCATTGCAATTCATACGGTGGGGGTTGAACCCCCACCAATATTGTAATTAAAAAATTTTTTAACAGTGTTTCAAAACCAGAGCCTACAAAAAGTATATTTTTATTTCTCCCTTATATTTTTATTTAATAGAATATAAAATATATATGTATATATATTATATACACAACTTCTTAACAACACAATTTAATTTAAAATTTATCTATACAAATTTTATTTACAGTCTCATAAAAAAAATACAGTTTGATTAATAAAATAAATTTAGCATATATATATATATATATATATATATATATATATATATATATATATATATGAATTTCCCAATATAATGATCAAATTCTCAAATTAGTTTACCTTTTTCATAGAATTTTATGAGTATAATTAAAGAAAGTTAGGTTAAAAATAGATAGTTTTAATTGATTGTGTATTTTAAATGTATATGTTTATACCAAAAAAAAAAAAGGAAAAAGGCAAACTGATTTGAGAATTTGATCATTATATTGGGAAATTCATTTATATAATGATCAAATTCTCAAATCAGTTTGCCTTTTTCCTCTTTTTTTTTTTGGTATAAACATATACATTTAAAATACACAATCAATTAAAACTATCTATTTTTAACCTAACTTTCTTTAATTATACTCATAAAATTCTATTTTAACAAATAGGTAAATTATGCAATAACATTTATTGGGTATATTTTCTTTTCTTTTTTAATCAAATTTCTCTATGGCAATTAACTCATTTACAACAAAAATAATTTCAATGAAATGTTATAATCAATTTCTTATAATTTTTCTCTTAAGGAAAGAACATTGCAAAATAAACATTTTCAAATTTATAACAACAACAAATTCTTTCTTTTCATAGGACTAACTTGCTAATTTTCTTGTTCACTAAATTTTAAACCCACAACTTTACTATTAGAAGCATTAAGACATATACAAATTTAATATCCTTTTTAAAACAAAATTTCCTTCCTTCCTAATTCCATAAATGGTAAAATTTATTTTACAAACCAAAACTATCATTTCAATGAGAGGATTTTTCTCACAACTCAAGAAAACCAAATATTACAACAAGAGAGAGAGGAGTTCTCCTCTTAGAATCAACAAGAGTGAAATTCCTTAATAAGACCAAGCTCTTCTCAAGAGCCTTAAGAGTAAAGGAAAATAAAATATTTTTCCAAAACAAGAAAACTCTTCAACTTTCACATTAAGCTCCATGAAAACCTGCATAACACACAAGGGAAAGAAACACCACACATCCTACTCTCCTTCCTACTGTAGACCTGCAAGAGGGTTAACCTCGAGCTAGGGAGATCATCCGCACACCTAGGGGATCCAAATCCACTTCACAATAAGGCAAAACAACATCCCAAAACACAAAATACACCCATGGATATTTACACAAGCACAAACTAAACCCAAGTGAGTTTAAAAAGGGGTAGGAGAGTGGACACACTCAACTCTAGAGTACCACTCCTTCAAATATTTCAACACAATTTTTCTCATGGCCTCAAGCCAACTTGATAACAATATTTCCAAATGTGTTCATATTTTGGCTCTCAAGCCATGTAACAAATAACTCAAAATCACACAAATGCCCTCAAGGCTTTCAACATCCCAAAACAAGGAAATGAACTCGAGGAGGATCACTCCTCCCCTACCCCACACTTGATGAGTATTTCTCCCAAGTGGGAGAAGCTCTTTCAACACCCTAATTAATATTCCCCACAATAACAAAATACAACACAAGAAAAAATACATCTCACGCATCCATCATGCAAGCAAAATTGAATTACAAGGGAAAGGCCTTAGCCTTGAAAACCAACCTTTAAAGCCCTAATAATGGAAGAAGTTGATGTAGAGCTCCTCTAAAATCCCCTCCAACATAAGCCACCAAACTCCCTCTATCCTTTTTCCCAAAAACAATTTCCAATAATAAAAATTCTCAAAAATTCAACAACCCTTCTCCCTATCCCAAGTGGGATTATAATAAGCCTAATCCATGAGCTTTATAGGAATGGGGAGGTGACACTTGTGACCTCACTCTTCCTCCCAACTACTATTGTGTCCCAAGGGATGGGTGTTGACACATGTCACTCACCCATCCCCATAGTCTTCCTTACCCCTTACCACATGTCCTCTCTCCAACACATGGGAGAGAAAAAGGGAGTTAAAGAGAATAAGGGTGACACATGTCTCCCCTTCCTTCCCTCTCACAAAGGACCACTCAACTCCATGGGAACTCTCACCAATTGTGAGAGAGACTTGAGGTCAAGTCCTCCACAATTGGTGGATCTTGGAGTCATCCCTAGCCTTGGGGATTGAAAAGGGATGGGCTTGAGTGTTGGTACCACTCATCCTATCCCTCCCATGCCTCCAAATTCGTCACTTAACTTCGATATGAAGTTAAGGTGACTATATGGAGGTATACCAAGGGTTACCCAAGTCAAAAGGGACCCTAGACCCATGGGGTATAACCCAGGGTCAATTTTAACCTAGTTAGAACACCTAGGGTCAAGTTAAAACACAAGAAAAGGGTCTCCAAAAATTTAAATTTTAAAAAAAAGAAATTCAAAGACAATTCTTACAACACATATCATAATTCAAATTAAAAGAGGGTAGACCTAACCCATTTAACCTCATGCAAATTAACATTAAAACATTATATCATACACAGGGTTGATCTTGGTTCCTCGTCGAACTAGATCAGCTTCACAAGGGATTACAACATATGGTGCGGGATGATCTCTAGTATTTGTGGTTTGTTAGAAAAACCTACGCACTCAATTGCAAATTTAATTGCACATATAAATATCATAGCCAAAGCAATTTAAAACTTGCACTCACATAAGATATCACAAGTCCTCTTAAGCATAAAGGAAATCACATTACAATTTTCTATCTAACATCACCCAATTAGTTTTCCTGTAATGTAAACATTAATCTAACATCACCGAATTAGTTTTCCTATAAAATAAACATCTATCTAAGATCACCCAATTTGTTTTCTCTTAATACAAACATCTATCTAACATCACCATATTAGTTTTCCTTTAACATAATAAGGTTTAATAGTTCAAAAATCTGGGATCAATAGTCCCACAGATATAAAAGTATCAATAACAGTAAGGTAAATAGATGCAAACATTATGAAAGATACTTTGGATGAAAATGGTTATAAGGTACCTATCATGCCTTTACTCTATTTTAGACACTATTGATCTTTCTTAGACAAGTTCACTCCACATACATGGTTGTCACTTCATCTCTTGAATTGTTGATTATAGATGGGGCAATGAACTTGGAATTCATGTACTCACTTGATAAGACACTCTTTCAGTTTAATATGAATATGCATTTAAATTCTATTCCCCTTGAGGTTCAGGGGCAACATACTAGGCTCAACCCTTGTGGGAGCCCACTTTACACCACATGCTGAATTGGTCTTCAAAATAGCAACATGATTTCACCTATACCTGCACAAGAAACAAACATGTTAGATAAACTCAATGATGCTCAATGACTGTTCCTCTTTTAGTCTCTCTTGCATGTGAATGATTTGTATATGATTTAGTGCACCATAGGCAATGTATTATGCCTCTGTTGATAGGCACATAGGGAACTCATAACCAAAGCTCTAACAAATCTCTTCCATTCTTGCAGGTTCTTATGAAGGTCAAGAGCAAGGACAAAAAACAACCTCAAAAATTGAAAGCATTGAACAAGCAATGATGGCTATGTTCTATCCCTTTCTTATTTCTAGATGCATATTATATTTCCTATGTTTGTAGTAGTTCAGCTATTCCCACAACTTGTGTGGGACATTTGGTCTATTATGTTTTCATTCAATGTAATGCTTATTCCATTTGTGTATCTCATTTGTAAAATTAAACAATCATTGTAATGAAATGAAATAACTTATCACTCAAGCAAAAATCTGCAATGCAATGAATGATTAACTGAAACCTTTTCCTCTATTGTAACCATGCATCATAACTAAATCCTTCAAGTACTCCAACTATGAAAAACAAGATAACAGGCAAATGTTAAAAACTTTCTCATCTAAAATAAACTGAATGTACTCTAGATCTACCAATTTGGTTTGTAGAGAAAAATTGGTAACATTTCTAGCGACTTCTGCTATATGCTTGCCTACTAAGCATCAGGACTAGTTGCCTTAAACTGTCCATTGGGCATTGAGTCTACTCTACTCATTTTAACTTAGAAATCATTGAAACTCAGTATCTCAAACTACTCCAAACAATAGTAGAAAACTAAACCAAACCAAATTGAAAGCAAACTAAAAGGCCCTGATGATCAAAAAACATGTGTAGCAGCAGTTAGGGAGACAAAACTACTAAAAAGAAATGTGCATGAAGCACTTATTAATAGCAACACTAGTCTACTATGGTACAAAGTAGCACTTATCTTCAGAGGCAATGTTTGAGGTGGATCCCATTAACTGGGATAGATAACACCTCTCCGCTTAACTTAGAAAGTTGAAATGCATTGTTTTCCTTGCACTCTATGATTCCATAAGGCCCTTCCCAAATTGCATTGAACTTGGAATATTTTCGATCTCTGCTTCTCAATTCATTCCATTTGAAAACCAATCATCAATAACGAAGCTTCTTTGTCTTGCCCTCTTATCAAAGGAACTCTTCGTTTGAGCTTGATGGGTTTCAAGTTTCCTCAAGGCTTCTTTTCTGATTTCCTCTAATTCCATAAGCTAAGCTAGCCTTACTACTAAAGGTTGTTCCTCTAATAGCTCAAGTTCTTTAATGAAAGTTAAAGTTGGTAATTCTACTAAAATAGGCAATTTAGCCTCCTTACCGTAAGTGAGCACATATGGAGAACAACTAGTAGCTCTCTTAGGAGTAATCCTATCAGCTCAAAGAGATAACTTCAACTTTTCATGTGATGTCCTCTGGTTTTCTTCAATGGTCTTTTTGATGATCTTTATCAGGTTCTTATTGGTAGATTTGGTGTGCCCATTACCCTATGGGTAGTAATTAGATGATGTATTCAAAAAGATGTTATTTTGATAGACCAATATCTAGTCTTTAAACCAATAAAAGCTAAACCATTATCAAAGATAATTGAATCTGGGGTACCAAATCAGGATACCAAATCCTCATAGAAGCCAAAAATAGAAGATTCATTTGCTTCTTTCAAAGCAATAGCCTTAGCCCACTTAGTAAAATAGTCTGTAGCAGTTAGAATCCCATTGTAGCCTACACTTGAAGGTTCATTTATTGGTCCAATGAAGTCAAGACCCCATTTCGCAAATGGTTGTTCTACTTTGATAGAATACAGAGGTAAGGCTGCAAGCCTTTGCTTACCTGCAAACAATAAGCATTTTTCACACCTTCTCACCCAAGAAAATTCATCCTTAAATAGATCTGGCCAGTAATAAGAAGCCTACATCATTTTCAAGGATGTTGTCCTTGCAGCAAAATGTCTTGAAGATCGATTGTGGAACTCTTCTAGCAGTTTATCAACCTTATCTGATTCAATACATCTTAGAAATACACCATTAAAATATTTTCTATACAAAACACCTTTAATTATAGCATAAGGAGTAGCTTGTAACCTATAATACCTTCTTCTTGCCCTATCCAAACCTTCAGGGCATTCACCAGTCTGTAGATAGTGAATCATTTGTTGCACCCATCTATTAGTAGGAGCTGGAATACCAACTGGTTCATTGTTACTTAGGACTGTGTCAACATTTTCTATTTGTTCTTGGTTGTGCTCTCCATTTCCAGCAAGCTTCTCGCATAAGCCCTTGCCCCTAACCAACTTAGTTACCTTAATGTTGACATCAAATTCCATAACCTTTGTTACCTAACCAGCTCTTAAATTATCATGTATTTCTCTATTAAGTAAAAAATCTTTGATAGTTGGGTGCGCAACCATCAACTAAATTATGTTATTGGACATCATATGTCTAAATTTTTTGAGGCTTCTAACAATAGAAAAAACATGCTCCTCAACAAATGAATACTTTACCTCATAATCATGCAATACCTGGCTGAAAAATGCTACTGGCTGCTCCAAGCCTTCATCATTATTTTGGCACAACATGGCTGAGATGGTATGATCCTCCCCAAGGCATATAGAATGAAATCTTTCTTGTAGTTGGGATTAATTAGGGTAGAGGCAGCTACGAGAGCTTCTTTGATCCGTTTGAAGCTTCTCTTACCTTCCTTAGTCCAATTGAAAGGTATATTCTTCTTTAACATCGATGTGAGAGGTTTCTATAAAGCAACAATATTGGGAATAAACCTTCTCAAGAAATTAATTCTGCCAAGAAAGCTCTGCAAGCCTTTCTTATGTGCAGGCAGCAATAAATCTAGAATTGTAGAAACTCTTTCCAGGTCAATAGAAATACCTTTCTTTGAGACAATATTTCGCAAGAGTTTACCTTTGTGAACAGAAAATATGCATTTCTTCAGGTTCAAAGAAACTCCAAACTCTTTGCATCTCTGGAAAATCTGCTTCAAGTGATCAAAATGTTCATTAGAATCTTTTAAAAAAATATAGTTATATCATCTCAATATACTAGAACTATTTTGTTCATAAGGCCATGAAAGGTCATATCCATTACCCTCTAAAAGATTGCCCCTACATTGAACAATCCCAATGGCATCTTCCTGTAGGCCATGGTACCACACTTAGTTGTAAATGCAGGTTTATATTGGTCTTCCTCCTTCACTAAAATCTGGTTATAGCCTGAGTATCCATACAACAAAGAAAATTTGTCATAACCAGAAATAGTTTGTAAAATTTGTTCCATTAAAGGAAGAGGATAGTGATCTTTTAGTGAAGCTTGATTTAGATCACGGAAATTGACACAAAGTCAAATCTCTCCGTTCTTCTTTCTAACTAGTGCTAAGTTGGAGACCTAAGATATATGTTTTATAGGGAATATTATACTGCTCTCAATTAACTTGTTCAGCTCAGCTTTCCTTAGGTGCTCTTTTTTGGGTTAAGGGGTCTTTCTCTCTACCTAACAAGCTTAGCATTAGGCTCTAACTCAATGGTATGTTGAGCTTAAACATGATCAAACCCTCTTAAATCTTTATACTCCCATTTAAAAACATCACTAAACTCCTGACATAACTGAATAAAAGACTATTGTTCACCTTTAGTGCATACCTTTCCCAACTTAAGCAGTTTACCTTTGAATATCTCTAATGTCTCATAGTGTTCCTGCTTCACAGTCATGCTACATTTGTCTTTTCTAACCTGATCATCTAAGTTAAAAACATATTCTAATGTACTAATCCCTTGGGAAGCTTATTAGACTTGAGTTGTACAATTTCATTGTCATATTGCTACTGCCACTTCTGTTGGTTATCAGCTGCAAATTCTGCTTTTGCAATTAGAAAACTCAAAATTTTCTCATTGTTATCAAAAACCTACCAACTCACAGTATTGTCAAGTACATATGGTCTAACAATCATTTTTACATATGGTTGTACCTCGATGTTATGGATTTCATTTAGAATCTCAAAGTGAGATGCTAAGGCAGCAATCTTATCTGCATGTTTATTTTGGTTTCTGGGAATTGAAAGCAAATTAAAAGCATCAAAAATTTCAATTGAATCCCAAACTCGATTCTTGTACTTTTTAAGTAGGTCATTTTTAGTAACATTCAAGTTTCTCAACTAATTTACAATCAACTCAGAATCACCATAAGCTTGTAATCATTTTATACCTCTTTTTTGAGCCCATTCTAAACCATGAATTAGGGCTTTGTATTCAGCCACATTGTTTGTTTAGCTGAAAGCAAACCTCATTGTTGAATAGTACCTGTCTCCATCAAGTGAAATAAGTATAGATCCTCCATTGGCACCTGTTATACTCCTTGATCCATCAAAATACAAATTCCAAAGCTGATCTACTTGTTGTTCAGGTTGTGTTTGATCCTTAACCAGATTTGGAATCACTGCATCAAGTTCATGTATAATGTAAATGCCTAATCCTACCTTATCAGTGTCACAAAAAGGGTCATCTTCATGATCCTTAGCTGCCCACTCATCTAGATTAAGTTCTTTAGTAGGTGTGCTAGGGTCTAAAATCATGGATTGATCCTCCTGCCAATGGGTGATATAGAGGTTAGCATTTATTAGGCTATGGACATATGGCTCAACATGGTTTTTGCTAAGAGGCTCAGACTGTATGGTTACTTTCGTACCATATCTTGTTCTAAAGAACAAATGGGACCAATCAGAAGATAAAATCCCACCCAACTTGGTAGTGAAGTCCCGAGAAATGCAAATAGCAAAGTGAGGTGGTAGGTCTATGATATGAATGTCCTGATGGATTGCAAAATTAGGACTGGCATGCAAGGTAAGAGGCAGATTTCTTATTATCCCAGCAGTATTAACAGCAGACCCATCTAGTTGGACTACTCCTTTTGACAAGGGTTCACAAACTAATCCCAATCTATCAGCTAGACTCTTGGGCATGACAAAACTACTTGCTCTGTAATCTATCATACAATTATGAACAAGTTTGTCACCAATAATCAAACTTAGGTAAAAAGGAGGGGGTTTTACTCTTGAGCTTGTTGTTCATTTTTAATTTCTGGGTTGTTTGCAAGTACCACTTTAGCCTTTTCTTGGCTAGTAGCTTCAGAGAGGGAAATCTCATCTAAAGCTTCTTGTAATAAGTCCTTTTGAATGAGAATGTGCAATGCATCCATCACTAATATATTGATAGTGGCTTTCTTGAGGTGATCAACAACATTGAAGGAAACAGGACTTACCTTTTGCTGTCCTTTAACACTAACAACAACATTTTGCCTTTGTGAAGGTTGTGATTGCAACTTACGCTAATCTTTTTAGGTATATCTTGAGTTCTTTGCAAAATTTGCACCTTTGGTTATGCTGTAGGAATAGTCTGTGATGAAGAAGCTTGAAATTTGTCCTTGGCAGGCTGTTGTTGTACATTTACATCTTGTTGTTCTAGGTCTACAACCCTCTTTTTTGACCTTGTGTTGGTTGAAATAGGTGTATTTGGCTGATTTTATCTTTGAGGGTAATTTGCACCACAAAATTTAGTGCCTTGCCAGTTCATTAAGGATACATTAGCATTAACTTATTGAGTTGAAACTTCATTTGAGACACTTTCCAAACTAGCATAACTATTTTGCACCATAAGAGCCTGATTCCTTACACCATTTGTACATGCAGCTTGGTTATGGGTTTGGTGACATGGATAACACCAGTCACGGTCTTGTGCCATGTTGTTCTGAGTGGGTAAAAGGTCTTTTGAAGTGCTGGCAGTATTAGGACTATAGGACTAGAAATGTCTAGGGTTGTAATTTCTTCTTTGGCCCTGAGGATCATCTTGGAAAGGAAGCCTATTTGTCTGATTAGACCAATACAGGGCTTGGTAAGGCTTATGTTCATGGATGATTTGCTTCTTGATATTAACAAATTCATTGCTAACAGTCTTGCTAATGGATTGTAACATGCCCTTTAACTCTTGGATTTATTTTGGACTAGGCTAGGACAACGGTTTCCTAAACTACAGTATGATATCCTTTTGCTAGAACTGGTGGGACCTCAGCCAAAGGAGGTATAGCCATGGGCACAGATGGCTGAATTTCTAGAAAAATGGGTAAAGGAGGCCTCAGGCTATTTTCCATGCTTGAATAAGGCAATTTTCTGCTCTAATGGCTACATCATAAGACCCAGGAAGAGTAGTTCCACCCATAGACTGAATCATAACAGAAATTTTGTTATTTAAAGCTCTAAGATAGAATAAAAAGGCATGATGAGATGTAGGCTTTACCACTATGGGAATCCTATCCCAAGTTCTATGGAACCGATAGTTGAAGTCTGCCATGTGCTCATGAGGAGCCCTCTTTATGGTACTTAACTGCTAAATCAATGACATATGGTAAGATTTGTCTTGAAAATACTGATGCAATCCATCTCCCAAGTTCTCCCATGATGCGATCGAGCCTACTACAAGTCCTCTAAACCACTACAAAGCCTTCCCTTTCAATGATGCAGCCAAAAGCCTTAGTGCTACATTCTCCTGCGTGATATTGTGCACTGAGCACAAGGTTGCCACATCTTGGATATGCTCAATAGGAGTAGTATGATCTTCTTTGGTAAAGAACAACCAGCCTTTGGGGGATGCAACAGGAATGTATGCTCATTATTATGAGCATTGAGGAGCCAATGAATCTTCAAGAACAAAGGCTTTTTTCGATGTGCAAACTAGTGAGAATATTGGATTTCAGAAGTTAAGCATTTCACATTGTTAATCTGATCTTGAACTCCAATTTATAATAGATACTTCGCTGCATATTGTTGAGTGCAAAAGAGTTTAGAAGTGGACATATGCTTATGGATATTATATTGTAGAGAGTGAGCATGATAAGGATAGAGCTAACAAGAATCTCTTTGAACACTTGGAGGCTTATTCAGAATCTTCTTTAGAATGAATTGATAATTGTGCTAAGGAGGAATTGAAAGGTTTTATTTCTCATGAAAAGTCACAACAAGATTTTTTAATTTTTCGAATAAAGCTTATTGATCTTACAAATGTCACTCGCAATTATTTTAAGAATCTTGTTGAAGCTTTGTAGAAATGACTCACTAATGGATGCTTCCAACAAAATGACATCATGGTGGGAAATTATTTGAGGTAGAGAAAGTATCCACGTTAGTAATTTTGGGCATTCATTATCATGTTTCATGAATTTTAGTTGTACCATGAATATACAAATGGTGTAGTTATTGCTTGATATTTCTACAAGTCTGTATAAGTTATGGAATACCATTCTCCATTGTCATTTAAGTTAAAACAATGGTTGTTTCATTGAGAATATTAATTGTAAAGAGTTTGGAGACATTATTTTTATAGAGAAACACTTCCAATTAGGGAAACAACTTCATCATGTGATTTAGTGGTTGAATTTTGTGCGAGAGAAGGTCCTTCTATAAACTATAGTAGGTAGTTCCCTACCCTTGGGTGAGGTTGAATGGTAGGTAGTTTGGCTTCGTCGAGCCTCAGGGGGCAAAAATTGATATGATTCCACATTCATAATTAATGTTTCCCTACTATAGATAGGCCCTAGGGATTGTTGATTACTCGATCAAACTAGGATCTAAGTGACTACCAATCATTAATCATTTTCCACATGTGGAACCATGCTACTAAGAACAACTATGTGAACCTCAATCCCTAACATTTAGGGATCATGATCTCCTAATTATCTATCTCTTTCAAACGATCTCTTTTTAAACCATTATAGAGTAAATGAGGGCTCCTACTATCAACTATAGAATGGGGTGGGGGGCTAGAAAAAGGATCTTAACCTAGGTGGTGTATGGGACAAATTATCAGTTGTCCCCCACTCTAGAATGGTTGGTGCCTCTATACATCTTGTGTTCCTATTAATATGTGGTAACTAATCATGCTACAGGGGCTACGAGTACACACAACAAGATAAATTTTGGTCACTTTGTCAGCTGTGGTTTTCGCCCAAAATAATTAACTCTAGTCTACATATAAATTGGTAATGCGTATTGCTCTAGTCTGCCTAATATAATCTTAATAGTTCTTGCATCATTTGTGTCTCCATCCATGGATTTATTAGATCATAAACCTAGAGTTAGTATGGCTCTAATGTTGTATACTCCATTATTGGTGGTGTGACCTTCTTAGACCGAGTAGATGGTTCCTCAATTCTAGATTTTGTGTTGTAAATAATAGAAATAAAAAAATGACTTTTTGTGGATGGTCATGGATCAAAATAAATGGAATGTAGGTCTCAATCTAGAATGTTTGAACTTGTTTTCTAGGGTCTCAATTCTAGTAGAGAACCTAATCATCATACACGGTTATTTATGTTTCATGTATGAACAAATAATTGAATACCAATGATTTAGTAATGCCCTATATAGGTAGGTGTGAGGTCAAAGAAATGATAGCATCACCAAAAAATAAATTGCTAGATGGAACCAACAACAAAGCCAAGGATCAAAATTTTTTCTTTTGGCTTCACATTTGCTCAAAATTAGGCTACATAAAAGATACACATCGAAGGTGATACACACTTAATCATAAATGCAATAATAAAGCAACATACTCCAAATTGGAAGATCAAAAATCTTTTGGCTAAGTGCTGGGAGACCTTGGATCATTTTGAAGCGTACAAGGTTAGCCACATTTTTTGAGAGGCTAACATTAAGGCTGACAAACAAGCGAATGTGACAATTGATATGCCAAATAAATATATGCATACCAAGTCAATGGAAGTGTGGGAGAAATTGGAAATAGGTCGACTTTCCAGTTCACATGAGCAACAATAAAAATGGACAAATATGCTAACATTTATGAGATGGCTTAGATGAGATGCTAACATTTATGTTGACAAATATGCCTAGTACTACAACAAACAATATATATGCTAATCATAATGCCATTTCTAGTGAAGTTGACTATATGAATCCAACAACATGTCTCAAAGCATGAACGAGGCAAATTGATTATATGGATCCAACAATATGTCTCAAAGCATGGACGAGGCAAATTGATTTCATAGGACATATCTTAGATCTCAGGCTGAGAAAGATCTTCAAATCATGGTCGATTATTGTTTTGCACACAATCTACATGGTTATTAGGGATAATTTCATATCCCCTTCTCTTAAATATAGGATGAATACCGATACATCCTTTATGATGGTTGTTATGCTATTAGATTTGGGGGAGCTAAAAGATGGTATTCGGGTGGTGGCAGAGACACTAATTAAATCACATTGGTGTGGGGACTGAAGAAGACCTTTGATGATGTTGCACTAGGCTTAGGGTTCTTTCCCAATAATCGCACTTGTCTTGTGATCCTCTAGTCGTATAATGAATCATGGGTAACTTTTCTTATTACAATGACGGGATAAAATGATGAGGAAAAAAATAGGACATCTAGTGTGAAAAATTCCTCAAGGTTCTCCCAAGAGTAGTAGATGCCCATGGCACATACTGGTTCTTCGCTATTGACTCTAGTAGCTCGGACTCTAGCACGAATGGGGCGGGGATGAGGGAAGTAGTCAATGATGACTAGGTGTAGAAAACATTTTAGAGCAGAATGTACAAAGGTTAGGAATTTACAGTATAATGTTTTCTTTTTTAAACAGAAAAAGGTGTAGGAACACCCATAGATTAAGAAGACTTAAAAATATTACAGAAAGTATGGCCATAGCCAATACAGTGTAATGTTGATATGTAATTATCTACAGTATGAATAGGGAATACATAAGTATGTGGTTCTTTGTATTAGATTTGTTTTAAATATAGTCCCCCATGATATAGGGTTTTTGCTTAAGGTCCTCCTCTAGAGTAGTCATTTCTAATCTTGATTTATCAAGAGTGGCTCTGATGGCCACAATTCACTCATAAAAAAATAAAAAGTTAGTTTAAAATTTTAAAAATTATCATTCCATTATATTTAAACATTTATGGATTAGACAAGTCTATGACATATTAAATTATTTTATTTATAAGATATTGTGTCATACTATAATTTAACTAGTATTTTTGGAAGTGGGTCTTTTATTATCTATTTTTCACTCAATATTATATTTTGAATTTTGTAAAAATACTATAGGAACTAATTTGGTATTATGTTTTCTTATATGTTTTATATTATAAAGTTTATACAACAATCCCATAAAATACTCATTGAAGCGCCCCATGGCACACAACATTACAAATCCAACTATTTATGACTTGAAGTTATTGATGACAATGACTAATGTTGACATAGACACAACAACCAATGAAGAATTTGATAATAATATTCATTTATTTTCCACAAAGGATAATGTGCATAATCCTAATAGAAGAAAATTATACTCATTGAAGCACCCCATGACACATAGCATTACAACAAAAGTGGGTACTATTAGTGCACCATAAGGATGAGAAAATGGCAAGCCTTATGTGGAGTTGTTAAATGCTAAGGATGTAACTTTAATGTTAACTTCCAATATTTGGATAAAAGAAAGTCTTGTAAATGGAGCTCCGAGGTATGTTCGAGAAATAATATACAAACCTAGAAGTGCACCACTAGAACCACTGACATATATTAAGGTTGAATTTGACAATTATTTCGACATACCATTTGAAGATCAAACTCAACAAACATTAACAATTACACAATCCAACTACCCGTAAGATTAGCTTGGATATTGACAATACACAAATCACAAGGTTTCACTCTTTTAAAAGATACTATTGACATAGGAAATGGAATGAATAGAATTAACACTTATGGATATATTTCATGTAAATTCAATACAAGGTCTAAGAATAATTCCACAATTTACATATGACCATTATGAAAAGATAAAAAAGGGAAAACAAGTTGCCAACTAAAAATCTGGAGAGTAGATAATCAAATTATTAGAAGATAAATGATGTGATGTACTTTTTAAAAATCTATTTGAATGAATATGAAGTAATGAACTTGTAAAGAACCCATGTTCATAGTTTGGCGAGGTAGTTAATGCAAGAAAACATCTTGAAAGTAGGTGCGAATTGATTGTTCTTGGATGGAGTGACTGTGGAAGAAAAGGGAAGCAAGTGAAAGTGTTTAAGGCAAGAAAATATCTCTGCCCGATAGCATTGGCTATATGGTCTATAGTGCCTTGTCTTTTATCCTACACATTGCATAAATGTCTACCATAGCATTTGCAACTAGAAGATCTGACAGAAATATCCCTTCCATTATGCAAATGGATGCCCTTGCCCCATTCGAAAGCTGTCATTTTGGCACGATAGTGAGGATGCTAGCTAAGGTTGTGGATTTTGGCTTTACTTCTACCATTTACATTTGCTTGAAAGATTCTAAAGCCTCGAATAGATCTATTTTGTGCATATCCTGCAGTCAACACATGATATTTTGGGGTGAGAGACATTTAAAATAGGAGAGGGTAGTGGCTGGAGGAGTGGGGATTATGCCTACTAATTGCATTTGGTTGAAAGTTCCCAAGGCCACTTCAACAAATTTCTATAGGAGAGGCTAGTAAGTTAATAGAAATGGTGCCCCCAATCACACTGGAAACTCTTCGGATAATTGAAAGAGGAGGCAGTGTTCTGTTTCTGTGGTTCGCTAACATCACTACAGTGACTACACATCTGAGTTGGAGAATGGCATGTAGGTTCAAATCAGGGAGTGCAAGTCCAAACAAGATCATGTCTGGCAAGTGCAGGACGCAGAGAAGGTGGGCCATGACCTATGAGGCATGGCCTGTACTGAGTCGTGACCTGTGATGAGGAAGGACCTGCTCTTTGAGGCTCGTAGCCTACTTCTTCAGGCTTGTGGTATATCAAATAGGGGCATGACCCTTGCAAAGAGGGCTTCAACCCTTTGAAACAGGGGTTCAGCCCATCCAAACAACCCTTCTGATGCTCTACAAAGAAATGCAAGAGGAAGAAAATCTCAGGAACATATAGCAAATTTGCAAGATTGAGGTGCATTGAAGGGGAGCGCAGCTAGATCTAAGGTATTTACCTATCATTTATTACTTCAAGCACAAAAACAAAACCATATTAGCTTCTATTTCATTAAGCATAGAAAGTTGAAACCCACCGCTGCCATCTAAAAATAATTATGCCAAAAGTTATTTCGATGCAAGTTACTTACAACGCCTCTTTCCCTCAAATTATTTGTTTATACAGAGCCCATTCTATTTGACCTGTCAGTTTTATTGTTTTAGTGATGTGGATATGAGCAATAGATTATTATATATGGATTAGAGAGGATTTAGTAGTGAAAGTAAATAGGCAAAAGATGGGAGCTACTCGATTGTACATTTTATGGATATCCAGGTGTTAAAAATGGTAGGACTAATACTTACTTTGTATTGTACTAATGGAATATAAATCTGTAGCCATTGAAAATGTTTTAAATCTCATGGAAGATGTAAAGGGGAGTAATAGTTTTAAGAGTGTTTAGTTTGATAGAAAATGAAGACGTCTAAGCCCCATGAAACCTTTTGTAATAAGATGCCTTCTCTGAAAGAGATTTTCATTATAACTCTTCTTAAGAGTATGGAGTGGCACTATTTTAATCATTACAGTCATGTTCTACGGATACACCAACCTTGGGAAAACCATTGACTTTGAGTAAAGAATGTTATGTCACTAAAATACCTTAGTAACATTGATCTGGGTTTGTGCATTGAAATTTAGTCACATAATATCTAATTGGGAAAATCTGCTCACAACACAAGGATCTAAGGGATTACTCTAGAAGGAAAGGATTAAGTTTTCTATTTTGTAAGTCTTTTTAACCATTTACTTTTCTATGTTAAATATTGTTGACAATATGTAATTCTAGGCTATGAATAGCCTTGCAATACCATTTGTCATGTTCTCTTATGACTTCCATGCATACCTTTGTGAATAGTGAACATATTGGGGTCACTAGAGTTATTATAAAACTGATCTAACTGACAAAATTCTATTTTAATAAAAGTACACTGTCATCAAAAACTTCTGTTTTGTAGGTCACATTTATAATATTTACAATTTCAAATTTATATTTCAATGTTTCAGTCAATTTTTGGATACCTCTTTTGGTTAAACAAGATGAGCTTAGGTCTAGGATATTGAGTCCTCGTTCATGGACTTGAGTGATTGTAAAGGCTAAGGATGCATACGAGAAGGCCTATCTATCTGCAGGTCATTGATTCAAGCATGTTTGAGTGTCCTCATTGATATGATTAGTGTACTTGATTCTGTGTGGTACCATCCCTTTGAGCACACATGATGAATCCCCATCTGATCTACACTCTAGTGTCTAGTGCCTTGGTAGTCATGAGTAGTACCGAACATTCTATTTGATGAGCATCTCTATGTTATGATTGTGGCATTATGCATTGCTTTCCATGTCTACTCTGTGATTGATGTGAGTGTTGGCCATCCTGTATACGCTTGCCTTGTTACTTTTGTTTAGGCCTTGTGACTATCTTCAAGCATGGTGAGGTGGTCTCATATGAGTCCACACATTTGGGAGGCATTGCCACCACCATTGGGGACTGGTGAATAGGTTATTAGAGCACTAGATTGGAGATGTTCTCACTCTCCATTACCCTACCTGTTGTTGTACCTATTCAGTCATTGTATCATATTCAGGACTATGTTATTGTACTTGTATATCATACTCATGGCTATGCCATTGTACATTATATTATTTTATGTAATTGTACTCTCTTAAGAGAGAAGATGTAATCATGCAAATTAGTGAGAAGAAATGAGATGTTTACTATTTGGTTTACAAATTTCTGTGTGGGTATCAGATCCACTTGTTCTATGATGTTTATGGATTCATGTTTATATTTCGAATGGGTTATAGAAATATTTGGGTTGGTGTTTTAAAATGAATGTAGTTTTATAATGTTTTCATCTGGAGGGTGAATTAGTCCTCTCCTTTGGGTTGTACATTTGGTCATACTTGGCCATGAATGTTGTTGATCTACTGAGTTAGTAATCGTATTATGTATATGATATCTATTTATGTAAAAAAAAAATAGCTTGTCCTCTTTTGGCCCTTACCCTTCAGGGTCACGGTGCAGGATGTTACATCTGGTATCAAAGCTCATGTTCACACATTGGGAGCTTTGGTGTACTTGATCCTTCTATGTTTTGCTATGTTTGGCGTGTGTGGCATGAGCTTGTTATATTGTTTTTCATAGTTTTGATTGCTTTTATGCCTTAGCATGGCATTAGTGGGTTAAGTTACAACCCCATTCTTAGAAATCATGGAGGAAATAACCTCCTTGGCCTTAACTTACTCAATGGGACTTGACTGTTGACCTTGGTTGAGAGTCTCCCATGGTTAAGAATGATCACTCTCCCATGTTATAAGACAAGGGTAGGAATGTTCTGCCTTGTGTGTTTACGGGTTGAAGGTAACTTGGTTTGCCTAATTGCCCTTGCTTGGATATGCTCTTCTTGTGTCTTCCTTTATGTTGCTAGTGAATGAGATGACCCTAATTGATCATGAATTGCTCTTGTAATTCCTTCTTGTATTATAGATGTAAAGGATGGTAGGATGTAGCTGTTTGCAGATGTGGATAGATTAGTTTGATTTCTCCATGCTCTCTTGTAAGTATTGGATGATTGTTGATTTTTTTCTTAAAACCTCTTAATGTGCTTGAGTTGCTACCATTTCTCATCCTTGATAACGTGTTGAAGTCACTGGAATACTAACGGTGCCTGAAACTTTCCCCTTAGTAGAATTTGCATGTTTACATATGATGAATATTGGATGGCATGTAATGTCTTTACTTGATATGAAATCTATCTTTCTCTCCTCTTATTAGTTGTCAATAGTTGACAAGATGTTAGATTCATGGCTTATGGATTTAATTAGCTTGTGAAAGTTGCAATAAGTAATATAATTAGTGAAGAATAACTTATGCTTGTTATGGTTATGTGTTGAAAGTGATTACATGTTAATTAGTGCCTCCTTGTTTAATGAGTTTGAATGAGGATGGTAATTGTTTAGTGGATATATCTTGTTGATGAAATATGATATTCTCAATTGCATTGTGGATTTCAATGAGACTTTATGGCTGAATGTATGTATTTTAATGCAACTGCAAATACTTAATGTAGGGTAATAGGAATGTTGCATATCTTGCTTGATGAGCAATTGCATGCCTTGACATAGCCATTGTTACTTAAGATAATATGTATGGTTGTGAACATGAGGAATGGATTAGATTTCCTTAAACAAACTCATTTCATTATGTTATTAGCATCTAATTCTCTTGTGAATGAATGGTATTCCTGTGACTAGTGACATGATGTCGCATTATGTGTCATTATGAGATGTATATCATTATGTGATTACAGAAGTGACTGTAATAATGATTGTGAAAAATGTTACTTATGTTTAAGCATTGATGTAAAAGTGATAGTGATGATGCTATACATGTTCATGCACTATTGTGATATGTTGAAAGCATTGCAAGTGAATCTATGATGTTAGGGGTAAATGAGTTGCCCCTGTGAAAAGAGGAAAATTGGTATGGATTTTTGGGAATACTTATTTTGAGTAAAGTGTATATTTTGCATCATGTTGCATAGTCATGTGTGGGCTATAGTTATGCCTGGGTAAGAGAAATTGTGATTGTATTCCAATTGAGTGTTATGATTAACCAGTGCTTGAGATGTGTGCCATGGGATGGTGGTACTACGTACCCATCCATGGAGGATATGTATGGATGATGTGTATGGGAGAAAACCATACCATCTATGTGTTTTCTCTTGTCACCCTATTTACTACCAACTCGAGGGTTGTGGGTGGGTCAATATGTGGAGAGTAGTAGCAGCAACAAAGTTCTTTGGGAGGGAATTGCATGGCCTACCTAAAATGGCAACGCAAAACAACAACGATCGTTTCAACCTCCCAGGAAAGTACTCACTACTTCCCCTTATTAATGGACTAGATACTTGCTTCATATAGTGTTATCCTAATCTGCAAAGTTCTTGAGGATGATATTAGTTGTGGTATGAGCACCTGTGACAGCTATGATCTTACCTTGATGTGATTGTTTTAGATATGATGTCACCCCCCACTAGTGTTCTAACATAGTGCTAGTGAGGATGCCATGTCACTAATGGTAGGGATAGAGATGGAGGAAATGATGCCACATACCTAGATATGTGACAATGTAGTATATATGTTGTGTTCCTACTTGTGCTAAGAGGACTGGTTGTTCACATAGAGTAGAGGGTTAGCTCAAGAGGGCCTCAATTCCAATTGGTTGGCATGTGAGTGGAGTCTAGCCATGTGCACCTCTAGCTCAGTGTGTAGCCACACATGCTTTCTCCGTGGGTACGTACTATGTAGGATGTTCCTATGAGTAGGACATTGCCATGTGGTATATGGCAACTGCGTGCTTTCTCTGCTTGGCGTATAGCATGCGCGGTCGCACCGCATGAGGTATGTGACCTGGGAGTTCCGGCACAATACCTTTCCATGTGAGGGTTGCGTGAGTTGGCCACACCCACATGAAGGACAATGGAGATAGTCATGCTTGTTTTCCTCCTTCCTCATGTGGTGACTAGCGATAGTCACATAGTGTTGTGATGTGTATATTTCAAAGATTATGAATCTTCCTTTCAGTTATTGGTGACTTTTACTTTGCTTGTGTAGACCAGCAATTGGTTTATCTTACTTGTATTGGTTTAGCCACGGATGATTTTTTTGGCATGTAACTCTTATGGTTACATCTGATTTATTGTTGAAGATTATGTGCATTTTTCTAACTTTATTGTTGGAATTGAGATTTACTCTTCCATATTTATATTTTGGTGTCTAAACTCATTGACTTTTCTATTTTCAAATGCTAGTTTTATGTTGTGATGTGATTCCTCATCAGGTATGGTGACATCCACTCATTTGAGTGTATACGAGGAAGTAGACATAGGGAAACTCTTAAGGATGGGAGTATGTGTGAGCTGTTGTAAGCTCTAATTCACTACCTTCCTATTGTTTGACTATCTCTTGGAGGCTAAAACCCTTACACAAAAAAGAGATATGTCATTGTGGCTTATATGGAAGGGCTCACTAGGTGGGTCAATGCCATCAAGACACATCGATATGGATATTGGACATGGTTATAATTAGATATGGATGGTACTGCAACATCTATGTGAACCCCTATGTAGCCTTGTGATGAGAATGAGAATGTATGTATATGTGGGTTGTACAATTGTCATGTACATAGTTGCATATTAAATATAGAAGAGAACAAAATTTGCATCAGTATGCCTTGAAAAGTGACAAACTATTGCATTATATGTAAAGAGATGTCATGCATGATATGAAATTAGAGGTTGAAATTATATATATGTGAGTCTGTGCGCTCCATTTTATAGATAGCTACATATAAAAGTTAGAGAATTGAAAATTTTGTCTTAAAAGTGTATTTTGCTGCAAATTATGAGAAAATTGTGTGGTTTATCCTGGAATTACATGCATATATGTGTATATACTGTTATCAGTACTTTTAGATGATCATGGATAGGAAAGGGATGATGTCATAACACTCGTATCCAATAGGCTTACGATGTCATGACCCTCTTCTTGATGACCATTGATGCTTCAGCTATTCTATGATATATGCGCATGTGCTTTGACGTGTGCTTAGAGTGTTGCAGGTACTGAGTATCGACTCCGCCTAGATTCATAGGCCCAAGCATACTCATATTCCCTGATGGTGGTTACAAGAGATAGTCACATGCCCTGTTCCCTACCCTAGCCATTGTACCCTACTAGTGTAGTGTTCCTATGTTGTTGTCTTGTCATCCGATTAGCTAATGGTAATGTTTAGATTTCCCTTAGGGTCATGTGTAGTTTGCCAGTGCAATGGTTGAGGCTTTTCTCCTTGGTTTCCATTGATTGTTCAATGTGGCTTCCTTGGCATTATTCTTTATTTTGATTGGAGATAATTGTTATATGCTAATGTGTATTTAGTAGGAAATAAGTACCTTGCCTATTCCTTACCCATGTACTGGGACAGATTGCATGTAATTGTGCATGTGATAACCTGACTTTTTTATATGGTATCGAGTTTCATGGACTAGAGTGTGCTTTGGCTACATCCTAGCATTTGCAAACTTTTAGGAGTAAGCCTAGTCCTAGGGGGCTAGGATGTAATGACTCCGTGTCTGTAGTTTGATGAGGCAGTTAATGTAAGAAAATGTTTTGAAAGTAGGTGTGAATTGATGGTTCTTGGAGGGACTGACTGCAGAAGAAAAGGGAAGTGGGTGAAAGTGATAGAACATGGACCATCTAGGACTCGAACCTAGGACCTTCCATTCACTGCTGGAGTGCTCTACCACTAAGCTACTGGCCCCTCTTGGACCAGTCCATCCTCGGTTTGGGTATGGCTTGTTTCCAAGACCAATAGTTTAAGGCAAGAAAATATCTCTACTAGATAGCATTGGTGATATGGTCTATAGTGCCTTGTCTTTTATCCTACACATTGCATAAATGCCTACCATAGCATTTGCAACTGGAAGATTTGACAAAAATCTACCTTCCATTATGCAAATTGTCCTTGCCCCGTTTGAAAGCTGCCATTTTGGCATGGCAGTGAGGATGCTAGCTAAGGTCATGGATTTTGGATTTACTTCTACCATTTACATTTGCTTGAAAGATTCTAAAGCCTCAAACAAATCCATTTTGTGTGTATCCTACTATCAACGCATGATATTTTGGGGTGAGAGGTGTTTAAAATAGGAGAGGGCAGCAACTGGAGGAGTGGGGATTACGCCTCCTAATTGCATTTGGTTGAAAGTTCCAAAAGGCCACTTAAACAAAGTTCCATAGGAGAGGCCAGTCAGATAATAGAAATGGTGCCTCCAATCACACTGCAAACCCTCCAGATAATGGAAGGAGGCAGCATTTGGTTTCTGTGGTTCACCAACATCACTACAGTGACTCCAAATCTGTGTTGGAGAATGGCATGCAGGTTCAAATAAGGGAGTGCAGGTCCAGACAAGATCATGTCTGGCATGTGTAGAAGGCTGAGAAGGTGAGGCAAGACCTAGGAGGTATGGCCTATGCTAAGCCATGACCTGTGATGAGCAAGGACCTGCTCTTTGAGGCCCACGACCTACTTTTTCAGGCCCATGGTATATCAAATAGGGGCACGACCCTTGCACAGTATATTCTTTTATGTAATTGTACTCTCTTAAGAAAGAAGATGTAATCATGCAAGTTAATGAGGAGAAATGAGATGTTTACTATTTGGTTTATGGATTCTAGTGTGGGTATCGGATCCGCTTGTTCTATGGTGTTTATGGATTTGTGTTTATATTTGGAATGGGTTATAGGAACATTTGGGTTGGTGTTTTAAAATGAATGTAGTTTTATAATATTTTCATCTGGAGGGTGAATTACTCCTCTCCTTTGGGTTGTACATTTGTCCATACTTGGCCATGAATGTTGTCGATCTACCAAGTCGGCAACCGTATTATGTATATGATATATATTTATGTCAAAAAAAATTTATCTTGTCGTCTTTTGGCCCTTACCCTTTGGAGTCGCAGGGCAGGATGTTACAGAATTTTTTTCACGTTCTCTTAGCTCTATTTCCCATTTGATCATTATGAAAATATGATAAATGATGTGATGTAATTACAAATCTATTTCAATGAATATGAAATAATGCACTCTTTAGACACATCATCATCTTAGCACTATATCCCATTTTCAATATTTTTAATGTTATTCTCTCTAAAGTCACTACACTATTATTACTCAAAAAATGTCTCAATCATTATAATAGTTTTTTTACATGTTCAAACTGTAGATGCTACTAGCGTACCTGTGTCGAGAAGGATATATCTCACCTATTTTAGATAGATTTTTCTAAAGATACATATGGTACTTTGTAGACACTTAAACTTTACCATATCCTTACGACAATTCTAACATCATCTTTTAACAACTTCTAAGCCTCACCTTGCACCACTTTCAACATATCCTAAACATCCACCTTTCTACATTCTCCTAACACCACCTTGGGACACTTTGAGACACATTCATCTTAGGACTCCCCTTAACATTCTCATTTCCATTAGTCAATTGATTAATTAAATAAATTATATTTAATTAAATAGGATAGTCCCTTTTACCAAATTAATTAAATAAATTTTACTTATTTAAATAATTTATTTTACGTGTGATTGTGTACATAAAAATTAAATAGAGCTGACATATATATATATATACACTAAGTGTTTTAAATTTAAAAAATATATAATTGTCATATTTTTATTAAATGAATGCATATAAAAATTATAAAGTAGTTGGTTTAAATTTAAAATATATAACTGACATACTTTTATTAAATGAATGCACATAAGAATTAAATTTAAAATATATAACTGACATAATTTATTAAATAAATGCACATAACAATAAACCGACATAAAGTAAATAATATATAATACTAAAACATAAATCACAAAAAATATCAAATCGAATACAAAAAAGAAAAAGAATAGGGGAGAAGTTCAGAAGTTATTTGAATGGTAAATGCAGTTAATTTTGTTTGGTTTTCTGTAGAATGAAATTTAATTTATTGGTTCCTTCTCACTGCTATTTTATAAAAAAAATTATTAGGGTTTAAATTTGTTTTATAGCAGGGTTTGTATAGTTTAATTTTATGGTTAAGTAAATAATTTATGTTATTTTATTTTATGAAATTAGGTTATTTTTGGTATTTCAAATTTTTTTACTCAAGAGTTAAAAATTTAGGGTATCATGGAAAATATTTAGATGAAGTGATGTGATATTGTTGCATTTTAAGTTGCGGTAGTATTCAATATTATTACATTTTAATATCTTAGGCATATATTTCAAATCTTACAACATCCAACTAGGGTTGGGGTTATACACAAATAAAAATATGCACGATTTAATTTTATAGTTAACCAAATATCATTTTAAATTGTAATAGTATTCAATATTATTACATTTTAGCATCTTAGACATACATTTCAAATCTCTCCACACCCAACTAGGGTTAGGGTTATACACATAAATAAAAATATGCATGATTTAATTTTATAGTTGACGAAATATTTTAGTGTTATTTTATTTTACGAATTTAGGTTATTTTTGGGATATCAATTTTTTTTATTCAAGACTTAAAAATACAGAGTATCATGAAAAATATTTTAATTTTCAGATTTCAATTTTATTTACTCAAGGGTTAAAAATCTATAGTATCATGTTGCTGCATTTGTATTTTATTTTCTTCAAAGTTTGATTTTATAGTTAATGAAATATTTGAGTGTTATTTTATTTTAGGAAATTAGTTTATTTTTGAGATTTCAATTTTATTTACTCAAAACATTTCAAATCTCTCCACACCCAAATAGGTTTAGAGTTCTTCACATAAATAAAAATATGCATGCTTTGGAAAGGGAATATTTTAGTGTTATTTTATTTGATGAATTATTTTGCACTTGTGAGAATCCTCATTCACTTGCCATATTTTAGGAAATTAGTTTATTTTTGGGATTTCAATTTTATTTACTCAAGACATTTCAAATCTCTCCACACCCAAATAGGTTTAAAGTTCTTCACATAAATAAAAATATGCTTGTTTTTTAAAGGGAATATTTTAGTGTTATTTTATTTGATGAATTATTTTGCACTTGTCTAAATCCTCATCCACTTGCCACAACTAATAAATAAGAGTCACATGTCTAGCAAAAGTTAGTTAGCCAAATTCATTCAACGTAGACACTTGCACAAAACCCAAACTAACTTTATATCTCTACCACCTATTTCATACTACACCTCTTAATCATAGCCATTCAAATAAGGATAAGTCCTAGTTTGCTCTCACTCAATCTTGTCCATCCGTTCATCTTTAATCTTAACCATTCACATAAGGATTCAAAGAGGCCTCCTTTTTTGCCTTAAAGTTGTCTCATCAAATCTAAGTCATCCATCTAATCAAATCCATCCATCCTATCATCCAAAAATCTATAAATCAAGCCAATAGAGTCATAATCAAGGGCTTTGAAAGTAATGTTCTATTGTCAAATCGAGCAACCAACAATCAAATCATTATAAAAAATCATTGGAGCAAAACACCATTGTCATAGTGAAACAAGGACTATTTTGGTAAGAACTTTCTATATTTTTTCAATATTTATGGATTCATAAAATGTATAATGATACAAGTCTTGACACCATAAATTATTTTTTTTAAAAAGGGAAAAAGGTGGTAGGCCACCTATAGATTATATTGCAAGAACAAACATGTCCAAAAATACATCCACAGCCCCCGACTGGCCAAAAAAAAACAATTAATTTATTTTTAGGAAATTAGTTTAGGAAATTAGTTTATTTTTGGGATTTCAATTTTATTTACTCAAGACATTTCAAATCTCTCCACACCTAAATAGGTTTAGAGTTCTTCCCATAAATAAAAATATGCTTGTTTTTTAAAGGGAATATTTTAGTGTTATTTTATTTGATGAATTATTTTGCACTTGTCTAAATCCTCATCCACTTGCCACAACTAATAAATAAGAGTCACATGTCTAGCAAAAGTTAGTTAGCCAAATTCATTCAACGTAGACACTTGCACAAAAGCCAAACTAACTTTATATCTCCACCACCTATTTCATACTGCACCTCTTAATCGTAGCCATTCAAATAAGGATAAGTCCTAGTTTCCTCTCACTCAATCTTGTCCATCCGTTAATCTTTAACCTTAACCATTCACAGAAGGATTTGCAGAGGCCTCCTTTTTTGCCTTAAAGTTGTCTCATCAAATCTAAGTCATCCATCTAATCAAATCCATTCATCCTATCATCCAAAAGTCTATAAATCAAACCAATAGAGTCATAATCAAGGGCTTTGAAAGTAATGTTATCAACAATCAAATCATTATAAAAAATCATTGGAGCAAAACGACCATTGTCATAGCGAAACAAGGACTATTTTGGTAAGAACTTTCTATATTTTTTTAATATTTATGGATTCATAAAACATATAATGATACAAGTCTTGACACAATAAATTATTTTTTTTAAAAGGGAAAAAGGTGGTAGGCCACCTATAGATTATATTAAGTCCTAAAGAGTTTATATAGAGAAGCAACCGAACGCCAGAACAAACATGTCCAAAAATACATCCACAGGCCCCCAACTAGCCAGAAAAAAAAATTAGAAAGCTGTCAAAAAATCTAAGTATCAACTTGAAGCTGTTAGTTCAGTGCTTTTCTTGGTAGGTTGCTTCTGCTAGTAATTAACAGTACATTCTTTTTTGCTCAATAGTAGTTGTTTGGTACATGAATATAGGTCACTATGTATTACAGTGATTTCTTATTCAAAGCTGTTTATAACAAGGGGCAAATGGTAGAAAGAAAAGAAAATACAGATATATAGGCATAAATATCACTAAATGGATAAACTTTATGCATTTGGAAAAAGTGCTAATAAGTCTTTGTAGTCAGAGGGTGTTACTAATTTTTAGTAGCTTTATACATTTGGTGAAAGTGTTTAAGAATCTTTGATTCTTTAGTCTTTGATATTTTTATTCCAGATCACTTGAATAAGGTAATAAAATTTAATCTTTGATTCTTTAGTCTGTGATATTTCTATTCCAGATCACTTGAATAAGGTCTTAAAATATATACTTAGACTTTGCTTTTGTTTGATATTCAGCAAGCAACGATGGCAGTGGAATAGAGATTCTGTCCAAGGCATCCAAGAAATCTAATTAAGACCTTTCATTGATATCAGCTAATAATTGAAGTCTTCCTACATTGTTGGTTATAAAGAGATACATGTATTGAAGTTATCATCCAGGCTAACTGAATTTATTGGAAAGGTAAGTGCATTATGTTTTATAGATTTTAGTTCGGAGTCATCAATTTAATTTAATTTTCTTTTCTTTTCTGCATGATAAAATTTAATTTATTTCTTTTTAAGTGCATTATATTTTATAGATTTTAGTTTGGAGTCATCAATTTAATTTAATTTTCTTTTCTTTTCTACATAATGAAATTTAATTTATTTCTTTTTCACTTTCTGATGTTTTATAAAAATAAAGTGTTTTTGTTTTCTACATAATTTTTTTAAACTCACTGAAATACACCATTGTTATATCCATGGCATAACCAAAATTCATGAAAAATGAAACATGGTAATGAATGCCCAAAATTACTAACATGGCTACTTTCTCTACACCAAATACTCTCCACCATGATCTCTCATTTTGCTGCTTCCATATCATCCATTACTAAATCATTTCTCCAAATCTTCAACAAGGTTCTTAAAATAATTCCTAGTGACATTTGTAAGATCAATAAGCTCTATACGAAAATCAAGAAAATCTTGTTGAGACTTTTCATGAGAAATAAAACCTTTCAATTCCTGCTCAGCAAAATCATGAAGTCCTTCTAAAGAATATTCTGCATAAGCCTGCAAGTGTTCAAAGAGATTCTTGCTAGCTCTATCCTTAGCATGCTCACT
The DNA here is from genome assembly GCA_027924645.1 of Cunninghamia lanceolata. Taxonomy (NCBI): domain Eukaryota; kingdom Viridiplantae; phylum Streptophyta; class Pinopsida; order Cupressales; family Cupressaceae; genus Cunninghamia; species Cunninghamia lanceolata. The sequence continues at coordinate 1,383,764 of BSBN01001237.1, read as the reverse complement.
CTCTGCAAGATAATATCCATAAGCATATGTCCTTCAAAACTCATCTGCACTCAATAATCTACAGCCAAGCCATGCATCTGTTATAAATTAGAGTTCAAGATCAGATTGACAGCGTGAGATGCTCAATTTCTGAAATCCAGAATTCTGAATAGTATCTAACAAATCCTTTGTTCTAGAAGATTCATTGGCTGCCCAGCGCTCACAATAATGGATATACATTTCCGAGGCTTTTTTGATGGCATCTCTATTTTCATTTTCCTTTCTCTGTAGTTCATCATCTTTATCATCATAATACTTATTGCTCTCATAATTAGAGGCTATTAGAAACTAGGGTTTCAGAGGTTGATTCAAATTCAGAGAGGGAATGTGGTATTTGTGGTGATAGTTACTGTATTAGTGGAATGAGAGCAGGCCCTTGTGGGCATTATTTTTGTAATTGGTGTTGGCTACGCTGGATCAAGCACGAATGGATCAGGCTGGAGTAGGATGTTTTGAGACTAAAATGTCTTGAACCATCTTGTAAATGTGCTATTGGCCAAGAAATGGTGCTTTATTTATCAATTTATTGTGAGGAACATTATCTAAAAAGGTACAAACAATACCTTGTTAGATCTTATGTCGAAAGCAACAAAGAAATCAAATGGTGTCAAGCAACTGGCTGTGAGTATGGCTGTGAGTATGCTGTAGAAGTGGTGAATTATGAAAGTGGGTCAGGGTCCTATATGGTTACTTGTAAATGCCGATATGAGTTTTCCTGGAACTGTTCAGAGGAAGTTCATCGTCTAGTAGATTGTGAAATTGTAAACAACTGGATATTGAAGAACAATGACTCCGAACAAACAGAAAACTGGAAGCTTGTTAACACAAAGCCTTGTCCAAGTGTGATTCTACGATTGAGAAAAATGATGGCTGCATGCATATGACTTGTGTATTGCTTTGAGTTTTCCTAGTTGTGGCTTAGTCAACCGGCCTGATCATGCCTCTAATTATGACTTCCATAAGTATTATGATGATAATTATGAACAACTAGAAATAAATTCAAACCAAAATAGTGATGCCATAAAAAAACCATTGGAAATGTATGTCCATTATTATGAGCGCTGAGGAGCCAATGAATATTCCAGAACAAAGGGCTTTGTTGGATATGCAGACTATTCAGAATTCTGGATTTCAGAAGTTAAGCATCTCACACTGTCAATTTGACCTTGAACTCCAATTTAAAACAGATGCATGGCTGTAAATTGTTGAGTGCACAAGTGTTTAGAAGTGGACATAAGCTTATGGATATTATCTTGCAGAGAATGAGCATGCTAAGGAGTGAGCATGCTAAGGATAGAGCTAACAAGAATCTCTGACTTAGTTAACAAGAATCTCTTTGAACACTTGCAGGCTTATGCAGAATCTTCTTTAGAACGACATCATGAGTGTGCTGAGGAGGAATTGAAAGCTTTTATTTTTCATGAAAAGTCTCAACAAGATTTTTTTGATCTTCGAATAAACAATAAAGCTTATTGATCTTACAAATGTCACTGGCAATTAGTATAAGAATCTTGTTGAATCTTTGGAGAAATGACTCCGTAATGGATGCTTCCAGCAAAAGGAGATCATGGTAGGATATTATTTGGGGTAGAGAGAGTAGCCATGTTAGTAATTTTGGGCATTCATTGCTATGTTTCATGTTTCATGATTTTTAGTTGTACCATGGATATAAAATGGTGTAGTTATTGCTTCATATTTGTACAAGTCTCTCTGAGGTATGTGAATACCATGATTCTCCATTGTCATTCAAGTTACAACAATGGTTGTTTTGTTGAGAATATTAATTATAAAGAATTTGGACACATTATTTTTACTCAAAACGTTATTTAGATTATTTATTTAGATTACATATTTTAAATGTATTTATTAGAAGGGATATCATTTTTGAAAGATTTATCATATTTATGAAAGAGATGTCATTTTTAAGCCATTATAAGTACATACAAAGTGATATCACTTTATATTTTTTAAATAAATACATTGAAGATATGTAAATTATTTTTAATTACATAATCATACAAAATATCTATATTTAAATTAAAGTTATTTTTAATAATTAATATATAAATATTTATAAGATATATAAATATTAAAATGATATTATATTTTATTTTTTAAATATAGAATATAATGTAAAACTATATATTTTAAATATTTATTACTTTATATATATAATTAATTAATGTTTATTTGAATAGTATATAATGTTATGTATGTATGTATGTATGTATGTATGTATGTATATATGCATGCATGCATGTATGGAAACACTATAAAGCAAGCAGGGTGGGAGAAAGCTTTTGGAAACATAATGGCTCTGGACCAAATTGGGTTTTGGTTTTTCAAATGTGACGAATATGAGAGGTGGAAAACTTAGTCTAAAGCACTTCTAATCGAGGTATGATTGGGTTTAGAGCTAAGACTTTCAAAAGGTGGTGAAATGAGGGTTTAAAGGGAAAGACTTAGAAATGGTTCAATACTATGGAAAAGGTATGCAAAAAGGTAACGGGGAAAGGAGGAGAGGGAAAAATGACATAAAATGATGAGGGGAATGGAGATTGAAGGATTGGAATGGTGGTAGGGTGAGGTAGGAAGGGATCTCTATAGATACTTCAAAAAATTAATTTTATATCCATGAAATGCCATAAAAAGAAAATGTTTGCCTAGCTCGAAACCATGGAAATCAACTACCTAGCTTTGGTAAATGAGTTACAATAATGTATAGGAGCAAGTTAAAAAATACTAGACACCTTGGGCTCAAATCTAGCTTTGTCTAGGAATTTTTGAAATAAGGTTGCATTGTCATACATGAGAAGAAATAAAAAAACTGTCATGCTAATCTAAAATTTCACTTTTTCTATGTTAAAATGAGGCAAAGATGGCTAAAATTTATTATAGACTTGCTTTGAGATTTTGGGGATGGGAACTCGATAGATGGGAAGTCCTAGAAGTTAATTATCTTGGAAGTGAAACTTTTGAAAGAGGATAAAAAGAAAAGGCGTCTGACCTATTGGGTGGTGAACTATGGGTAGTGTCTGTGAATAAAAATTAAGGTCAATTTTCCTAGGGGACCCTAAGCTCAGAGGGGGACATCTAGGGGTAGGTGTACACATTGATTATTTGCTCCTTTAGACATGTTTTAGGAATGGGAAAGGTGGGGCTTACACATAGGAAGGACTAGGCTCAACAGCTTAAGGCTTAGCAAGGGGTAAAGGGATCAAAACAATGGGAAAACTAAATGAAGGCTTAGGACATAGGATAGAGACAAAAATTAAATGAAAAACATCAATTAGGAAGGCTAAAGAAGCTTAGATTATGACATTAGAAACAAGAATAAACATGGCTATGGATGACAAAAAAGGGTCAATACATCATAAAAAACACACACATGGGCTACGGGCTGAAATGGATGAAAAATGCTACAAGGGTATGCAAATCCGATTATATTATAAGTTACAATCATGGAAATAGGTATGTGAAATAGCTATACATGGTAGGTAGGTAATGTTGATGATCTTATTGGTGCCACATGGTTGGAAGGAAAAGAGTTGGGTGATTGGATGGTAAAATAGTTGTAAAATGGTTATTTCTATTCTAAGGCCATTTTGGTCATCTACCATAGTAGAAAGAGTAGAGAGTTGTGTTTACATGGGCATTCTATTGCTGGGAATTCAATCCTCTATTCTCCCAAGATAATTAAGTAAATTCGCAGGAATAATGAGGTAGAAGGGAGGAGTTTTGGGCTTGGTTCATTTGGTTGACCAATCAAAAAGGGGAGCTAGGTCATTGTAGGTGTAAGACTAGTTTTTATGATAGCTCAAAAGAACCATATCCACTAGATGAAAGGTAAAGAAAGAATAGATTAGTTTAGGAGCCAAAGAGAGCTATTTGTGTCCCAGGGAAGTGATAGTCCTTGAAGGCCATCAAAGGTTCCTTGGTTAGTTGATAGTAGAGATGAGTCATGCTATGAGGTGCAATGTTGGTTCATACATTTCTTGATGACTTGGTTCTGAAGTATTTCTGTAGGAATAAAGAGGTAGAAGGGAGGAGTTATAGATTTTGGGGCTTGGTTCATTTGGTTGACCAATCACAAAGGGGAGCTAGGACATTGTAGGTGTAAGACTAGTTTTCATGCTAGCTAGAGAGAACCATATCCACTAGATGAAGAATAAAGAAAGCATAGATTAGTTGAGGAGCCAGAGAGAACTATGTGTGTCCTAGGGAAGTGATAGTCCTTGAAGGCCATCAAAGATTCCCTAGTTAGTTGTTTAGTTAATATATAGTGAGATTAAGGGGATGACATACATAAAAACTTAAAGTGGATATATATATATTTTTTTAAATTGTAACAACATGAGGGAGACAGAGGAAGTAACTATCAGTAATACTGAACGCAAAGAAAAACCTCATCTGCCAGGCCACCAAAGGGTCGCCCAGACTACACTAGTGGATCATAAAATAAGCCAAAAAATACAACAATCAATCACCAGAACACAATGAAGATTAATGTTCTGGAAATGGCAGCAGGTTATGATTTTCTTCAATGTTTCACTCAGTATTGGAAGAGTTATGACATAGTTGTGGCTGTTTTTGGAGTTTCCGGAATTGTGGGTAGTTGGGCAATTTATCAGCTGGACTTGACGGGAGGATATGGATTTAACGCACTAGACAATGTTATGTTTGGATTTCCAAAGGACTTCAAAGCTACAATACTGTCATGGAGTGTTTCTGGAGTTCTGCGGATTCATGGGCAACGAGCTCTCCAATTCCATTAAACTATACATATTACTAAATAACCAAATAATTCACGGGTAGCGAGCTCTCCAATTCCATCAAACTATTTAGCAGATCAAAAGTATAAAGGATGCAGATGTAACATACTGCAGATTAGCAGTGGGCAATGTGTAGAGAACTCCTCCTATTCAAATCTGCGGCTTTTCACCTACCTGGTGTGAATTTAGACCAGATGTTGTTCCGGGTAGGATAGAGCAGATATAGTTGTCAGCATGACCTTTGTAATCTTGAAGAGACTTCACTTTTCCTATCAAGAATTCCTTCAGTGACTCCAGTCATCCATAAAAACATTTTGTAGCCCTATGATTAGATACTAATTCTCATATTACTGTCCACGGTTAGGCAAGAAATGCATACACTGGGAGGGCTAAGGCAAAAATATCGACACAGCAAGAAGATAAAAAATATTTCTGATTCAATGAAAAGAGTGAAGTTATATAAGTAGTCAGTGAAGTTATATAAGTAGTCACACTCGAAGGTACTCTACCTTGGATAAAAGTACTTGGGCTACAACATGTTTATTGTTAGGAATTATTAAGATTGTCTAGAATGTTTCTAGAAGTCTTCCAAAGAACATTCCAGGAAGAAGCTTCTAATTGTTCTAGAAAAGAACTTTCTAAGAGAAACTTCCAGCTGTTCTAGAAAAGAACATTCTAGGATTTTAGAATCATCTAGAATGCTAGAAGCTTCCAGGCCTCAAAGCTTCTGTAGCTATATATATGTGTTTAGAGAGAGCTGCCGGAAGCATTTTTGGATGTAATGCAAGTTAGATGAATAAATATTTCTGAGTTTATCTAACTCTGTTTGCCCTATTTTCTCTCTGTTTTGCTGTTGTTGTTCTGTTTTCATTATCTTGGGACTGTTTTTACATGGTATCAGAGCCTGGTTCAGCTAGATTTTTTTTTCCAGGTTCAGCTAGAGATTTAGTTAGAGGCTCAGTTGGAAGTATAATGCTGAAGTGATTTGTTTGCAGGGCATATATATTGTTGGAAGTGATTTGTCTACAGGGCTCTTTATTTTTGGCTAACATGGGATCTACAAATGAAGTGTTGCCAATATTTGATGGAAGTGGTTTTGCAGATTGGAAGATTGCAGTCAAGAATGCTTTGAGAGAAAAGGCTCTATGGAGGATAGTGAATAAGGAAATTGGAGAACCCCAAAGTGAAAAAGAAAAGGAGCTATAGAAATGCAAGCTAGAAGAAGCTAGAGGAATTATTGGTAAAGCTTTAAGCCCCAATCTCAGTAGAAGATTTATTGATACTGATAATCCAATAGAGCTATGGGAGAGTTTAGAAAAAGATTATAAAGATGCAGATATTGCTAGCATGTTGAGTATAGAAGAAAGATTGGTGAATTTAGATCCTTCTGATTTTGAAAAAATGTCTGATTACTTTAATGAAGTTACATTTTTAAATGCTCAGTTGAAGAAAATAGGTGCTGAATATGCAAAAAAAGATTTTTAGTTGATTGCAATGGTTGAAAGTAAGCTTCCCCAGCCATACAAGGTATTTAAGGAATCAAGGAAAAGGGTTCTCCAACTAACTCCCAATGCCCCCCAGCAAACTTTGGATCAATTTTGTAAGTCTGTTTTAGATGAAGAGGTTCAGCTTATTAAAGAAGGGCATATTAAGAAGAATCATGCATATGCAGCCAAGAGTAAATTTTCTAGATATGATGGAAAGAAGAATTGGAAAGGAAATTATAAATTTTGAAATGACAGTTCTAACCATTTCTCTAGAAATGACTGCAGAAAAGCAAGTTGGAAGGAAATCAATTATTTGCAGGTATTATGGAGGTGAAAATCACATGGAGAAATTTTGTTTGAAGAAGAGGGACAATGAAAGGTAGCAATATAGGCCCAAGCAAGAAAGGTTCAAGGATGGCAAGAAGGATAGGCATAGCTTCGTAGCCATCTCTCTAAAAAGGCTAGAGAAATCAAATAAGGAGGTAATTGCTAGACCTGAAAGTAGTGTTAAGGGGGGATACTTTGCTTCAGATTCTAATAAAGAATGGATTTTAGATTCAGGGGCATCATATCACATGACTGGGGATAGATCTTTGTTTATTGATTTTTATGAAGGGAAGAATTCAGATCAAGAAATTACTATTGGCAATAAAATGAGACTTCTAGTTTTAGGAACGGAGACTGTTAATGTCATGAATGGGTCTTTGAAAAATGTTTTGCTGGTTGAAGGATTAGGGGTGAATCTTATTTCAGTATATAAAATTGTTCAAGCTGGATATGAGTTTGTTGTCACTACTGATCAACTTATTGTTAGAGATAGAAAAGACCCAAGCAATATAATTGCTATTGGTAGAGTTGATCATAAAGAGTTTATTTAAATTTGTCAGGTTTGTTGATGATGAATATACACTCTCTCATGCTTTTATTGCTCAAGCTGATTATATGTCAAAAATTTGGCATGCTAGACTTGGACATATAAATTATAGAAAATTACAAGATATGGTTAGAATGGATATGGTTAGTGGATTGACAAAAATTTCAGCATCTGAAGGTGTGTGTGAAAGATGTGTGTTAGGAAAACATCATCGAGATCCTTTTGATTCCGGGAAAGCATGGAGAGCTAATTATCCGTTGCAGCTTATTCACAGTGATCTATGCGAACCAGGATATCCTTCACTTTTATGTGCCAGGTACCTTCTGACTTTTATTGATGATTACAGTAGGAGAGTATGGGTTTATTTTCTTGAAAAGAAAAATGAAGTATTTGAAGTTTTTCAAAAGTTTAAGGCATTAGTTGAAAATCAAAGTGGAAAAAGAATTAAGTGTTTAAGGACGGATAATGGGGGTGAATATTGCAACTATGCAGTTGAGTCATTTTGTGAAAATTGTGGTATTAAGGTGCAAAGAACGGTTCCTTATACTCCTCAACAAAATGGGGTGGCTAAACGAATGAATAGAACTCTTTTAGAAATGGCTCGTTGTATGTTGCATTTTAAAAGTTTGCATACCAAATTTTGGGGTTTGGCTATTTCTTGTGCTGCATATATTGTGAATAGAATTCCAACTAAAGCCCTCCCAAATATTCCCCCTAAAGAAGCTTGGAGTGGTAGAAAGCCCCACATTGGGTATTTTAAAGTATTTGGGTGCATTGCTTGGACACATGTTCCTGATGAAAAGAGAAAAAAATTGGAACCATAGAGTCATAAGTGTTTGTTGGTGGGTTATAGTGAAGAATCAAAGGCTTATAGGTTATATGATTTGACCACAAGAAAGGTCTTTATTAGTAGAGATGTAAAGTTTGATGAGCTTTCACAACTTACAACCACTTCCTCTCACTCTACAACAACAAATGTTTCTGATTTTTCAGATATTTTAGAAAGAAATGAAGCCAATATTGATGAAGATGAGGTGAGCACTACTAATAACGATAATACTATTGAAAATAAAACTACTAATGCTTGTACTCAGCCATTTTTTGCAGGTAGTGATGATGAAGAAGATGCCATTTCAGCTAGACAAAAGACAAGGAGTGTTGAAGAAATATATAGACAAGGCTCAAAGATCTAAGGAAGGAATGGTAGTGCTCTCATGGCCAAAGTATTACAAGTAAATGACCCAATCTCATATGAGCAAGCTAGAGGAAAGAAGGAATGGGAGCAAGCCATGAAAGAGGAATATGATGCATTGTTAGAGAATAAAACTTGGGAACTTGTGCCCTAGCCCAAAGGTAAGAATGTTATTGGTTGCAAATGGGTTTACAAAACTAAATTTAAATCAGATGGTGCTATAGAAAAATTCAAAGCTAGATTGGTTGCTAAGGGGTTCAATCAAAAAGCAGGTGTTGATTATGAAGAAACATTTGCTCCTGTCATTAAAATGAACATAGTTAGAATTATTCTTTCTTTGGCTGCAAGTCTTGGGTGGCATATTCATCAAATGGATGTCAAAAATGCATTCTTAAATGGAGATTTATATGAAGAAATATATATGGATCAACCACCAGATTTTGTGGATCAACAACATCCTAATCTTGTTTGCAGATTAAAGAAGTCACTTTATGGTCTTAAACAAGCACCACGAGCATGGAATGAGAAGATTGACAGGTATTTGCAGCTTCATGGATTTAAGAGATGTAAGTCAGATCCCAATCTTTATGTGAAGAAAGTTCAAGATGATATTCTTCTTGTTGCACTTTATGTAGATGATTTACTCATTGCTGGACCGAATATTGGGTTAATCAATGATTTAAAATCAGATCTTAAGAGGACATTTCATATGAGTGATTTGGGTGAACTAAACTATTTTCTTGGCTTACAAGTTTGTTGATTACATGATGGATTGTTCATCTCACAATCAAAATATGCTTTGGACCTTTTAGAAAAGTTTAACATGCTTGGATGCAAGCCAGCATCTACCCCGTTTCAATCCGGAGTCAAGCTTACTAAAGAATGTACTTCCAAGAGTGTCGATGCCACTTTATATAGACAGCTTGTTGGTAGCTTGGTTTATCTAACTCATACTAGACCAGATATTTGTTTTGCAGTCAATCTTATATCTAGATTTATGCAGGCACCTAAACAAAGTCATTGGCTGGCTGCTAAGAGAATTTTACGATACATCCATGGAACCATACACTTTGGAATCTACTATGGCTATAAGTCTTCAATTTCTTTGGTTGGATTTACTGATTTAGATTGGGGTGGTGATATAGATGATCAAAAATCTACTGGTGGTTATGTTTTCAATCTTGGATCAGGCCCTATTACATGGAGTAGCAAGAAACAAACAACTACATCATTATCTTCATGTGAAGCAGAATATAGAGCAGCAAAAGAAGCAGGCAAGGAAGCAGTTTGGATTCAGAATCTTCTTTTTGAGATTGGTTTTCTACAAAGTTCAACCAGCACTCTGTATTGTGACAATCAAAGTACCATACAGGTTGCCAACAATCCAGTCTTTCATGCTAAAACAAAGCACATTGAGATAGATGTTCACTACATTTGGAATTTTGTTCAAGCATTTATTATCAATCTTCAGTTTTGTCCAAGTGAAGAACAAGTAGCTGATATATTCACTAAGAGTATGACTGAAGCCAAATTCTTAAAATTAAGAGGCATGCTTGGTATGTTAGAGGTGAACATTAAGGGGGGATAGTAGTATAATGTTCCCCCCTCCTTTGTATTTCCCCTCTCCTTTTGTATTATGTTTGTATTATTCTAGCCAATCTTAAGGGGGGATGTTAGGAATTATTAAGATTGTCTAGAATATTTCTAGAAGTCTTCCAAAGAACATTTCAGGAAGAAGCTTCCAATTGTTCTAGAAAAGAACTTTCTAAGAGAAACTTCCAGCTGTTCTAGAAAAGAACATTCTAGGATTTTAGAATCATCTAGAATGCCAGAAGCTTCCAGGCCTCAAAGCTTCTGTACCTATATATATGTGTTTAGAGAGAGCTGCTGGAAGCATTTTTGGATGTAATGCAAGTTAGATGAATAAATATTTCTGAGTTTATCTAACTCTGTTTGCCTTGTTTTCTCTCTGTTTTACTGTTGCTGTTCTGTTTTCATTATCTTGGGACTGTTTTTACATTTATTGTCCCACCCAAATGTATTGTCTGATTCATTAGCTCCTATAAGTAGTTCAATACTTTTCTAGTTCATTAGCAAGAAAAACATTGAACTAGTTATTAAAAGCTTGATAACGGTCAGGGTTTAGTGCTAATGATGAATCAGACAATACAATTGGGTAGCACAATAAACATATTGGAGGCTGAGTAATTTTATCCAAGGTATAGTAACTTCGAGTGTGACTACTTATATAACTTGACTTTTTTCATTGAATCTGCAATAATTTTTATCTCTTGCTGAGTCAATTTTTTCCTCAATTTATTGAAAATTATTCCCTTGCACTGTATGCATTTCTTGCCTAACATGCAAATTAGTATCTAATCATAGGGCTACAAAATGTTTTTATGGATGACCCGATTCGCTGCAGGAATTCTTGATAGGAAAAGTGAAGTCTCTTCAAGACTACAAAGTTCACGCTGACAACTATATCTGCTCTATCTTGTCTGGAACACCATCTGGTCTAAATACACACCAGGTAGGTGAAAACCGCATATTTGAACAGGAGGACTTCTTTACACATTGCCTGCTGGTAATCTGCAGTATGTTACATCTGCATCCTTTATACTTTTAACCTATGCCAAATAGGTCGATGGAATTGGAGAGCTCGCTGCCCATGAATTATTTGGTTATTTAGTAATATGTATAGCTTAATGGAATTGGAGAACTCGCTACCCATGAATCCATGAATCCGCCTAACTCCAAAACACTCCATGATAGCATTGTGGTTGTGAAGGCCATTAGAAATCCAAACTTACCATTGTCTCCTGTGTCATAATATCCTCTCGTCAATTCTTGTCTATCCGAACTGAAGTAATATCCCTGTCTGAACACTGTTATGCTTTTTTATGTGCTTTGACTGTAATGCTTGGTAGCTCTCAGTTCAGAGTTGAGGAAGGATTCATTGGTAGTAGGCTTCCTGGTTGCCGGCTTATTGAAGGGGCTGTTGTTTATGTCACTTTTGCCCCTTATGTTAATGCATCCTATCATAAGGTTAATTATAATGGTGAAGATGAAAGTAGCAATAGCATTGTCTATACCTCTTCTCGTCCTCCTCACTCACAACATCCACGTGCAATGGTTAAAAGACATGGTTCACCTTTGGAAGCATCACCTGTGAGTACTTATTTGCCAAATACAGTCAATACTACCCTTCTATAAAATGCTCCTCAAATCGCTGGAGGTATGTTACAATTATTCTTTAGTTATGAGTTTTTCTAGATTATAAGATGCCTTCATAACTGTTAAGGGATAATGGCTTAGTAAAAATCTAGTCAACATTTAAAAGGTTTATAGACTTAGTGTAAATCTAGTCAACATTTAGAAGGTTTATATAATTTATTTTTTGGGAAATTGTTCTGTATGCTGCATCTTGTGGATTTTTACATTTCAAAGTTCTGAAAGAATACGCAAGTGGACTTTATAAATAGATTACACAGGCATGCTTTATAAAACATTGCCTATCAGCCTTACTATAAAATGGAAGGCATTGTGGTTCTGTCATATAAATGGATGAGCATTAGTGTGAGTCCAAGAAGTAGCTTGTATCTTAAAGAACCTGATCAATGATCTAATCTTGGTGAATACATCTAAGGTGGTTTGACTAATCCAGAAATAAAGTCCATCTTAACTTCTTTTCCCGCCTCATAGAAACCTAACAATATGGATCTGACCTTAATGAATATAATGAAGATGATTTTGACTAGTTTCATATTCCATAATCTTGGATGTAAGAAACTGTTCAGGGATAAGATGGGTTGTCTGTTATGGTTTCTACATATCACACTGAACTGAAAAAATCATCTCAGGTCTAACAATAACTCTGAAGTAGTTGTTGCTAGTATTTTGGATATGTTCAGAACTATAAAGGAATGAGGTCCTGTGAGAGAATAAATAGTAGAGAATTTTTTTGTTTTAATTTTAAAAATTGTGCAATTGAACTCTATATGAACCACAGATCCATATAAGTTTGATAGGAATTTAGCCACATACTACTTTGCTATCCAACAATTTAAGTTTATGTTTGGTCATTTCAAAAAATTTCTGCACAATCAACACTCTATCAATATATATTATATCTTGATCTTTTACTTTTCTAAATCAGTGCATCCTTAATAGTGTTGGGCTAAAGTTCATATGGATCAGTTAGAATTGGAATCTAAGACCACTGTCAGAGTGCTCCATCAACTGAACTACTGGTCCCTTTGTGGCTAATCCATCATTAATCTAGATGTAGATTTTTTAAAAATTAATTCAATGTTTTTCTTGCTAAGTTGCTTCTGCTAGTAATTAACAGTACATTCTTTGTGAAATTTGCTTTTGGATTACACTGTGTGTGTTTCTATGTCAACGTTTCAGATCACACTCAGTGATCCATCATTAGGAAGAGGATCATTCTTTATGAAATTTGCATCCTCTTCCTGATGATGGATCACTGAGTGTGATCCCAAACGTTGAGATAAAAACACACACAGTGTAATCCAAAAATAAATTTTACAATTACTATGGACTGTGGAAAGCTCATGCCTACTAGTACACTCTTTGTTTTTCCAATATTAGTTGTTTGGTACATTAATATAGGTCACTATGTATTACAGTGATTTCCTATCCAAAGTTGTTTATAGCAAATCAAATTTTCAAAGGGACAAATGGTAGAAAGAAAAGAAAATACAGATATGTATGCATAGATATCACTAACTCAATTAACTTTATGCATTTGGAGAAAATGCTAATGAGTCTTTGTAGCCATAGGGTGTTACTAATTTCTTAATAGCTTTATACATTTGGTAAAAGTGTATAACAATCTTTTATTTTTTAGTCTGATATTTTTATTCTAGATCACTTGAATAAGGTCATTAAATTTATATTTTTTTTTAAGACAAAAAGTGCCAAGCACCTATAATATTATATTATATTAGAATATCGTAATTACAGAATGCAAGGAGAGAAAGAAATCCTACAGCATGAAGAACAACAAAATTTCTCCTAAGAAAAAATGAAGGCCAAGAGCCAAACAATAACAGAAGAGAAGGAGAAGTGCTAGCTGTAAGAACAGGCCCAATAAACACCAAAAGATAGGGCAAAACATAACAGCAACAAATAGAAAAGAGGCAGGGCAAAACATAGTTGAATAACCCGGCAAATTATATATTTATCTAACTTGCATTACATCCAAATGTTGTGTCTAGCAGCAATCCAGATGCTGTATCTAACAGCTATCCAGATACTATATCCAGCAACCATCCAAAGGCTATGTACAACAACTCTCTATAATCACATATATATAGCTATAGAACCTTTGAAGCCTAGAAGCTTCTAACTTTCTAGAAAACTCTTAAACCTAAAATGTTCTTTTCTAGAACATATTTTAGAATATTCTTTTCTAGAACAACTCCAAGAATGTTCTAGCTTATAGAAAACTCTAGAAACATTCTATCATTTTCTAGACAATCTTAATCCTTAACATCCCCCCTTAAGATTGGCTAGAATAATACAAAGAGAATACAAAAGAGAGGGGAAATACAAATGAGAGGGGAACATTATATTACTATCCCTCCTTAATGTTCACCTCTAACATACCAAGCATTCTTTTATCATATTCTTTTTTCTCTTGTACTTCACACTCTTCTTTTGCATCCTCTTTTTTGTCTTCAACCTTCAAATTTTTTATGAGATCGGCGGCTGATTCGCCAGCTTCATCACTCTCTGCTGAGCTCTTTGATTGAGACTCAGCAGTCTCCTCAAACGTATCTTTGAACTTTTTAGCATTCTCCACAGAACCCAAACGGATACAGAAGAGTTCATCCTTTAGTTCCCCATCTGAGAAATTAGTTGCATGCTAGACCCAAGTTTTATCACTACCAGCATGCTCCTGCAATGACATTGATGCCAAAATTAAATGGTTGGCACAGATTTTCAATGTCTTGGACTGTCTCATGACCAGCCGGACCTTAGCAGTCTCCTTGTGCTTAAGTAGCTTCACTGTTCCCACACCATGCTCCTTCCATTGATTTCCATCCTTATCAGACTGATAAAGTTTGGCCTTCATGTCAAGGAGGGCATCTTCCTCTTCTTCTCTAGTGGTGACTGCAACCTCCTCAAGCTTAATAATGGGGGCAACCTAAGCTTCGGTGTCCTCCTCCTTTGCAACATCATCATCATTCTCCTCTTAAGCCACACCTCTCGTGTGCTTGGGGCCCCTAGCCTGGCCTGGCTCTGATACCATGTTGAGACATGGACCAGCTAGGACTCGAACCTAGGACCTTCCATTTGCTGCTGGAGTGCTCTACCACTGAGCTATTGGCCCCTCTTAGACCAGTCCATCATCGGTCCAAGTGTGGCTTACACCAACACCGCCCCTCCAAATGCTTATCCGGCAGCTCTCTCTAACACATATATATATAGCTATAGAAGCTTTGAGGCCTGGAAGCTTCTGGCATTCTAGATGATTCTAAAATCCTAGAATGTTCTTTTCTAGAACAGCTGGAAGTTTCTCTTAGAAAGTTCTTTTCTAGAACAACTGGAAGCTTCTTCCTAGAATGTTCTTTGGAAGACTTCTAGAAACATTCTAGACAATCTTAATAATTCCTAACATCCCCCCTTAAGATTGGCTAGAATAATACAAACATAATACAAAAGGAGAGGGGAATATTATACTACTATCCCCCATTAATGTTCACCTCTAACATACCAAGCATGCCTCTTAATTTTAAGAATTTGGCTTCAGTCATACTCTTAGTGAATATATCAGCTACTTGTTCTTCACTTGGACAAAACTGAAGATTGATAATAGATGCTTGAACAAGATCCCGAATGTAGTGAACATCTATCTCAATGTGCTTTGTTTTAGCATGAAAGACTGGATTGTTGGCAACCTGTATGGTACTTTGATTGGTGTAAGCCACACTTGGACTGATGATGGACTGGTCCAAGAGGGGCCAGTAGCTCAGTGGTAGAGCACTCCAGCAGCAAATGGAAGGTCCTAGGTTCGATTCCTAGCTAGTCCATGTCTCAACATGGTATCAGAGCTAGGCCAGGCTAGCAGCCCCAAGCACACGAGAGGTGTGGCTTAAGGGGGGGTGTTGGTATAAGCCACACTTGGACCGATGATGGACTGGTCCAAGAGGGGCCAGTAGCTCAGTGGTAGAGCACTCCAGCAACAAATGGAAGGTCCTAGGTTCGAGTCCTAGCTGGTCCATGTCTCAACACTAACAGTACTATAAAGGTATCGCCCTATAACAGATGGTGATCATATACAAAAAGATACAAAGAAGATGCTCCAAAAAACATAATATAGACATAGAACTTACGAATCCATAGTAGCATTCAGATCCCGGAGCACAAAGAGATTCTCTTCTTCACCTTCATCTGTCAGCAACCCTGGAGGTAGAACTTACGAATCCATAGTAGCATTCAGATCCCGGAGCACAAAGTGATTCTCTTATTCACCTTCATCTGTCAACAACCCTGGAGGCGGAGGAACTTGAGGCTGAAACTAGCAAAGGAATAGAAGAGCTTGAAACTTCTCATCAACTCTGTTAGCCAGAGCTTCACCTAATTCATCTCTGTGAGCATGAATAGAGAAGTGTAGGATGTCTTCATTTTCTTGGAGCATACCAAAACGAATTGCATTAAAAACACAGGTGAAAGCTGGGGAATGCGTAATTTGGCATCTAGTGAATAAGCCTCCCACCAAAGCACCCGACTTGAACATGTCGTAATTTTGTAAGGCCATATTCAGAGATTCTTCAAAAAACATATATGAATGAGAAAATTTCACAACAAGCCCTCTAACAGCATTTACATCTTGAAGCAAGTCCATTACATTCGAGGCAAAGGCCGAAAGGATTTGAGAGGGGTAGAGAGAGCGAGGACAAGCATCCATGAATTCTCTCCCTATTATCTCCCTCAAGGAATCTTCTACCTCTGCATTATCAATGACGAAAATGGAAGCCAAAGCATCTGAATCTATTCTGCCTAAGAGAGTACGCTCCCATTTCTACACTGGGAAATACATCCACCTATTAATCTGGATCTCCATCACAAACTGACCAGCAAGATAAGAAATAGACTCTTGAAACACTGATAAATAGGAAAAGGATCTGCCAAGCAATGATTTGATATGTCATATCTTCATTCAAGATGGAATTAAAATCTGCAGAACTCTGATGTGAAAAGGAAACAAGTACTGAAAGCAGCAAAAATAATGCAGATTTGGCCATATGCAAGAGATATCCACATAAGCAAAAACAAATTTATGCTTAGACTTTGCTTTTCTTTGATATTCAGCAAGCAACAATTGCAGTGGAACAGAGATTCTGTAAGGGCATCCAAGAAATCTAAATAAGACGTTTCATTGATATGGCTTTAAAGTAAGGGAGAAACCAGAATTTCAGCTTTGATATCAATTATTAATTGAAGTCTTCTTATATTTCTGGTTATAAAGAGGTACGTGTATTGAAGTTACTAACTAAATTCAATATTTGTTAGAGTAATGAATAATTATAATTGTAGAATTTATTCCAAAGGTAAGTACATTATATTTTATAGATTTTAGTTTAAAAATAAAGTATTTTTGTTTTCTACACAATTAATTAATATGTTATTTTATATTAGACAAGCACATAAGTTATTTAAATGGTAAGTGCATTATATGTTATACACTAATTTTCTTTTCTTTTTCACATAATAAAATTTATTTTATTTCTTTTCAACTCACTGAGATACACCATTGTTATATCCATGATACAACTAAAATTCATAAAAAATGAATCACCGTAATGAATGCCCAAAATTATTAACATGGCTACTTTATCTACCCCAAATAATCTCCCACCATGATCTCTCATTTTGCTGCTTCCATATCATCCAAATCTTCAAATCTTCAACAAGATTTTTAAAATAATTCCAATGACATTTATTAGATCAATAATCTTTATACGAAAATCAAGAAAATCTTGTTGAGACTTTTCATGAGAAATAAAACCTTTCAATTCCTTCTAAACACACTCATCAAGTCCTTCTAAAGAAGATTCTGCATAAGCTTGCAAGTGTTCAAAGAGAATCTTATTATCTCTATCCTTAGCATGCTCACTTTCTGAAAGATAACATCCATAAGCATGTCAATCAAAACTCGTCGGCACTCAACAATCTACAGCCATGCATCTGTTATAAATTAGAGTTCAAGATCAGATTGATAGCGTGAGATGCTCAATTTCTGAAACCCAGAATTCTAAATAGTCTGCATATCCAACAAAGCCTTTCTTCTGGAAGATTCATTGGCTTCCCAACGGTCGCAATAATGGATATAAATTTTCAAGGATTTTTTTATGGCATCTCTATTTTTGTTTTCCCTTCTTTGTAGTTAATCATCTTTATCATCATAATACTCATTGCAGTCAAAATTAGAGGCATTATCAGACTAGTTTCCAAGGCACAACCAACAAAAATCAAAGGAAAATGGAGACACACAAGTTATATGCATGCATCCATCATTTCTATCAATGGAAGAAGTACACTTGGGACAAGGCTTTGTTTTAACAAGCTTCCAATTTTTTGTTTGTTCATTGTCATTATTCTTAATTATCTAGTTGTTTACAATTTCACAATCTACTGGATGGTGAACTTCCTCTGAATAGTTCCAACAAAATTCATATGGCCATTTACAAGTAACATCATAGGCCCTTGAACCACTTTCATAATTAACCACTTCTACAGCATACTCACAACCAGGTGCTGGACACCATTTGATTTCTTTGTTTCTTTCAACATAATATCTAACAAGGTATTGTCTATACCTTTTTAGATAATGTTCCTCACAATAAATCAATAAATGAAGCACCATTTTTCTTACCAATAGCACATTTACAATATGGTTCAAGACATTTTAGTCTCAGAGATTCTGCTCTAGCTTGATCCATCCGTGCTTGGATCCGGTGTAGCCAACACCCATTACAAAAATAATGCCCACAAGTGCCTTCTCTCATTCCACTAATGCAGTAACTATCACCACAAACACCACAGTCCCTCTCTGAATTTGAATCAACCTTTGAAACCCTAGTTTCTAATAGCCCTAAATCTCTTTTTATGTCCTCCTTCACAAGCCACTCATCAGTCATCTTCTCAAAATTCCATCCTAAGAAGAAAATGATTGATATTTGAGAAAATTGATGAGTGGCATGTGAAGGAGGACATAGGAAGAGAGTAATGGCTATTATAAACTTGGGTTTTGGAGGTTGATTCAAATTCAAAACAAGAATGTGGTGTTTGTGGTGATAGTTACTACATTAAGGGAATGAGAGTTGGTGCTTGTGGGCATTATTTTTGTAATTGGTGTTAGCTATGCTAGATCCAAGCATGAATGGCTCAAGATTGGAGTTGGATGTCATGAGACTAAAATATCTTGAACCATCTTGTAAATGTGCTATTGGTCAAGAAATGGTGTGTTATTTATCTATTTTTTATGAGGAACATTATCTAAAAAGGCATAAACAATCCCTTGTTAGATCTTATGTATAAATCAACAAAGAAATCAAATGGTGTCAAGCAACTGGCTGAGTATGATATAGAAGTGGTTAATTATTAAAGTGGATCAGGGTCCTCTAAGGTTACTTGTAAATGTCAGTATGAGTTTTGTTGGAACTGTTCAAAGGAAGTTCATCATCCAGTAGATTGTGAAATTGTAAACAATTGGATATTGAAGAACAATAACAACAAATTAATAGAAAACTGGAATCTTATTAACACAAAGCCTTGTCCCAAGTGTAATTCTGCGATTGAGAAAAATGATGGCTGCATGCATATGACTTGTGAGTTTCTTTGAGTTTTGCTAGTTGTGGCTTAGGCAATTGGTCCAATCATGCATCTAATTATGATTTCCATAAGTATTATGATGATAAAGATGATGAACTAGAAAGAAAGTCAAACCGAAATAGAGATGCCATCAAAAAAGCCCTTGAAATGTATGCTCATTATTATGAGCGTTGAGGAGCCAATAAATCTTCAAGAACAAAGGCTTTTTTCAATGTGCAAACAATTCAAAATTTTGGATTTCATAAGTTAAGCATCTCACATTGTTAATCTGATCTTGAACTCCAATTTATAACAGATACATGGCTGAATATTGTTGAGTGCAGAAGAGTTTAGAAGTGGACATATACTTATGGATATTATATTGTAGAGAATGAGCATGCTAAGGATAGAGCTAACAAGAATCTCTTTGAACACTTGGAGGCTTACTCAGAATCTTCTTTAGAATGAGTTGATAAGTGTGCTGAGGAGGAATTGTAAGGTTTTATTTCTCATGAAAAGTCTCAACAAGATTTTTTTATTTTTTTAATAAAGCTTATTGATCTTACAAATGTCACTCGCAATTATTTTAAGAATCTTGTTGAAACTTTGTAGAAATGACTCGCTAATGGATGCTTCTAGCAAAAGGAAATCATGGTGGGAAATTATTTGGGGTAGAGAAAGTATCCATGTTAGTAATTTTGGGCATTCATTATCATGTTTCATGAATTTTAGTTGTACTATGAATATACAAATGGTGTAGTTATTGCTCGATATTTCTACAAGTCTCTATAAGTTATGGAATACCATTCTCCATTGTCATTCAAGTTAAAACAATGGTTGTTTCATTGAGAATATTAGTTATAAAGAGTTTGGAGACATTATTTTTATAGAGAAACATTTCCAATTAGGGAAACAACTTCATCATGTGATTTAGTGGTTGAATTTTGTGCGAGAGAAGGTCCTTCTATAAACTATAGTAGGTAGTTCCCTACCCTTGGGTGAGGTTGAATGGTAGGTAGTTTGGCTTCGTCGAGCCTCAGGGGGAGAAAAATTGATATGATTCCACATTCATAATAAAGGTTTCCCTACTATAGATAGGCCCTAGGGTTTATTGATTACTCCTTGATCAAACTAGGATCTAAGTGACTACCAATCATTAATCATTTTCCACATATGGAACCATGCTATTGAGAACAACTATGGGAACCTCAATCCCTAACATTCAGGGATCATGATCTCCTAATTATCTATCTCCTTCAAATGATCTCTTTTTAAACCATTATAGAGTAAATGAGGGCTCCTACTATCAACTATAGAATGGGGTGGGGGGCTAGAAAAAGGATCTTAACCTAGGTGGTGTATGAGACAAATTATCAGTTGTTCCCCACTCTAGAATGGTTGGGTCCTCTATACATCTTTTGTTCCTATTAATATGTGGTAACTAATCATGCTATAGGGGCTACGAGTACACACAACAAGACAAATTTTGGTCACTTTGTCAGCTCAGGTTTTCACCCAAAATAATTAACTCCAGTCTGGATATAAATTGGTAATGTGCATTGCTCCAGTCTACCTAACATAATATTAATAGTTCTTGCATCATTTGTGTCTCCATCCATGGATTTATTAGGTCATAAACCTTGAGTTAGTATGGCTCTAATGTTGTATACTCCATTATTGGTGGTGTGACCTTCTTAGACTGAGTAGATGGTTCCTTAATTCTAGATTTTGTGTTGTAAATAATAGAAATAGAAAAATGATTTTTTGTGGATGGTCATGGATCAAAATAAATGGAATGTAGGTCTCAATCTAAAATGTTTGAACTTGTTTTCTAGGGTCTCAATTCTAGTAGAGAGCCTAATCATCATACAAGGTTATTTATGTTTCATGCATGAACAAATAATTGAATACCAATGATTTAGTAATGCCCTATATAGGTAGGTGTGAGGTCAAAGAAATGATAGCATCACCAAAAAATAAATTGCTAGATGGAACCAACAACAAAGTCAAGGATCAAAATTTGTTCTTTTGGCTTCACATTTGCTCAAAATTAGGCTGCATGAAAGATACACATCGAAGGTGATACACTTTTTATTATAAATGCAAACAGACTCCAAATTGGAAGATAAAAAATCTTTTGGATAAGTGTTGGGAGACCTTGGATCATTTTGAAGCATACAAGGTTAGCCACATTTTATTAGAGGCTAACATTAAGGCTGACAAATTAGGCAATGTGATAATTGATATGCCAAATAAATATATGCATGCCAAGTCAATGGAAGTGTGGGAGAAATTGGAAATAGTTCGACTTTCCATTTTACATGACCTAGGACAAAACGTGTTGTTGAAAGGTATGGACAATTTTAAGTAGCTACAATAACCCTAATAACAGCCAATTAGTGTAGACAAATCCTTTACAACATGCCTATGGTGCAAATCTAGATAGTCGAATAGGCCAAATCTAGTGAAAAATCAAGGTTTTGAAACCCTATAATATGTGAGATCCTAGTGCAAATGAATGCAAAATGTTATATGAATTCTTTGTAATCTGATTTATGATGAAAATTAATTCCACTCAGATCTGAAAATATTTTTCAAACTCTACAATGCAAAATGCAAGTGCAAATCTAATAAAAAAATCCATGAAAAAACTAGTTTTTTTGTTGAAATTTTCTATGTAAAAATGCAAATTTACACTAAAATGCAGCACTACAGCCAAATTTAAATTTGAATGAGTGTCTAAGATATGTAGAAAAATCTGAAACAAGATTTTACCTACAAACCCTAGTTTTTGGATTTACTAGGTTATATGAAAAATTTAAAATTTCCAACAAAACCCTAGCAATTTTATAATGAAAATGCAGTGCAAGTGATTGGAATTTTATAATTTTCTATAATTTAGCTTAGATCTAATGCAAAAATTAGAATTTGAATGAAATTCAAATTAATTGATGAAAATTATATGAAAATGCAAACTAGCGTTTGCAATTTTTTTCAATTTTTTTTTCAAATTTTTTAATTTTTTTGTGATTTTTTGAATGTAATAATATGAACAATGATATGAATAAATGAAATAAATGTAAATCTGAAGCAAAACACTCAGCAAGGTGCAAATTTCATGAAAAATATGGGTTAACCAAAATGTTTAGTGTAAAATTTGGATAGAGGGTTTTTGATAGTTTGTGTGTATTCTCCTTTCACTGCTAAACATTCAAGGACCTTAGATCAAGTAGGAACCTACTATTAGGCCCTTTGTCACTTAGAATGTAGGGAAAATGAGAATTGTGTGATTTAGTTGATCAATTATGCTCAATTATGCTTAAAACCCTAATTATGCAAATTCAGAGGCAAATGGATAAATCATGGAAAATGCTTGCACACAGAGATACTAAATGATAATCAAGTGCATACTAGTTTTTGAAGTTTGAAAATAAGAATAGTTGGGGACTAATGAGTGGGTGCCCTAGTCTAGTGCCATGCTCTTTGTTAGGATTTGGAAACTTGTCCGCAACTTGTTCCTGATGTTCTAGAGATTCTTCAGTTGTGGGATTCAGAGGACTAATGAGCGGGCACTCGAGTCTAGGTGCCTATTTTATATTCAAAATTAGCTTAAGGTCCTCCTCTAGAGTAGCCATTTCTAATCTTGATTTACCAAGAGTGGCTCCAATGGCCACAATTCACTCATAAAAAAGTAAAAAATTAGTTCAAAATTTTAAAAATTATCATTCCATTATATTTAAACATTTATGGATTATACAAGTCTATGACACATTAAATTATTTTATTTATAAGATATTGTGTCATACTATAATTTAACTAGTATTTTTGGAAGTTGGTGTTTTACTATCTATTTTTCACTCAATATTATATTTTGAATTTTGTAAAAATACTATAGGAACTAATTTGGTATTATATGTTTTATATTACAAAGTTTATGCAACCATCCCATAAAATACTCATCGAAGCACCCCATGGCACACAACATTACAAATCCAACTATTTATGACTTGAAGTTACTGAGGACAAGGACTAATGTTGACATAGACACAACAAACAATGAAGAATTTGATAATAATATTCATTTATTTTCCACAAAGGATAATGTGCATAATCCTAATAGAAGAAAATTATACTCATTGAAGCACCCCATGACACATAGCATTACAACAAAAGTGGGTACTATTAGTGCACCATAAAGATGAGAAAATGACAAGCCTTATGTGGAGTTGTTAAATGCTAAGGATGTAAATTTAATGTTAACTTCCAATATTTGGATAGAAGAAAGTCTTGTAAATGGAGCTCCAAGGTATGTTCGAGAAATAATATACAAACCTAGAAGTGCACCACTAGAACCATTGACATATGTTATGGTTGAATTTGATGATTATTTAGACATATCATTTGAAGATCAAACTCAACAAACATTAACAATTACACCAATACAAAGATCCACCACACAATCCAAATACCCTTAAGATTAGCTTGGATATTGACAATACACAAATCACAAGGTCTCACTCTTTTAAAAGCTACTATTGACATAGGAAATGGAATGAATAGAATTAACACTTGTGGATATATTTTATGTAAATTCAATACAAGGTCTAAGAATAATTCCACAATTTACATATGACCATTATGAAAAGATGAAAAAGGGAAAACAAGTTGCCAACTAAAAATCTGGAGAGTAGATAATCAAATTATTAGAAGATAAATGATGTGAAGTACTTCTTACAAATCTATTTGAATGAATATGAAGTAATGAACTTGTAAGGACCCCATGTTCATAGTTTGGTGAGGCAATTAATGCAAAAAAATATCTTGAAAGTATGTGCAAATTGATAGTTCTTGGATGGAGCGACAACAGAAGAAAAGGGAAGTGGGTGAAAGTGTTTAAGGAGAGAAAATATCTCTTCCAGATAGCATTGGCTATATGGTATGTAGTGCCTTGTCTTTTATCCTACACATTGCATAAATGTCTACCGTAGCATTTGCAACTGGAAGATCTGGCAGAAATCTACCTTCCATTATGCAAATGGATGCCCTTGCCCCCTTCGAAAGGTGTCATTTTGGCATTATAGTGAGGATGCTAGCTAAGGTTGTGGATTTTGGCTTTATTTCTGCCATTTGCATTTTCCTGAAAGATTCTAAAGCCTTGAATAGATCCATTTTGTCTGTATCCTGCAGTCAACACATGATATTTTGGGGTGAGAGGCATTTAAAATAGGAGAGGGCAGTGGCTGGGGGAGTGGGGATTATGCCTACTAATTGCATTTGGTTGAATGTCCCCAAAGCCACTTCAACAAAGTTCTATAGGAGAGGCTAGTAAGTTAATAGAAATGGTGCCTCCAATCACACTGCAAACCCTCCAGATAATTGAAGGAGGAGGCAGTGTTCAGTTTCTGTGGTTCGCCAACATCACTACAGTGACTCCACATCTGAGTTGGAGAATGGTGTGCAGGTTCAAATAAGGGAGTGCAAGTCCAAACAAGATCATCTCTAGCATGTGCAGGAGGATGAGAAGGTGAGGCATGACCTATGAGGCACAGCCTGTGCTGAGCTGTGACCTGTGATGAGGAAGGACCCACTCTTTGAGGCTCGCAGCCTACTTTTTCAGGCTCGTGGTAGATCAAATAGGGGCATGACCCTTGCAAAGAGGGATTTGACCCTTTGAAATAGGGGTTTGACCCATCCAAACAACCCTTCCGATGCTCTACAAAGAAATGCAGGAGGAAGAAAATCTCAAGAACGTATAGCAAATTTGCAAGATTGAGGTACGTTGAAGGGGAGCGTGGCTAGATCTGAGGTATTTACCTCAATCTTTTATTACTTCTAGCACAAAAAATAAAACATGTTAGCTTCTATTTTATTAAGCACAGAAAGCTAAAACCCTTCGTTGCCATTTAAAAATAATTATGCTGAAAGTTATTTTGATGCAAGTTACTTACAACGCCTCTTTCCCTAAAATTATTTGTTTATACAGAGCCCATTCTCTTTGACCTATCAGTTTTATTGTTTTAGTGATGTGGGAATGAGAAATAGATTATTATATATGGATTAGAGAGGATTTAGTAGTGAAAGTAAATGGGCAAAAATGGGAGCTACTATTATTTACAACGCCTCTTTCCCTAAAATTATTTGTTTATATAGATCCCATTCTCTTGGACCTATTAGTTTTATTGTTTTAGTGATGTGGGTATGAGCAATAAAATATTATATATGGATTAGAGGGGATTTAGTAGTGAAAGTAAATGGGCAAAAGATGGGAGCTACTTGATTATGCATTTTATGGATATCTAGGTGTTAAAAATGGTAGGACTAATACTTACTTTGTATTGTACTAATGGATTATAAATCTGTAGCCATTAAAAATGTTTTAAATCTCATGAAAGATGTAAAGGAGAGTAATAGTTTTAAGAGTGTTTAGTATGTTAGAAAATGAAGAGGTCTAAGCCCCATGAAACCTCTTGTAATAAGATGCCTTCTCTGAAAGAGATTTTCATTATAACTCTTCTTAAGAGTATAGAGTGGCTCTATTTTAATCATTATGGTCATGTTCTACAGATACACTAGCCTTGGGAAGACCATCGAATTTGAGTAAAGAATGTTATGGCACTAAAATACCTTAGTAACAGTGATCTGGGTTTGTGCATTGAAATTTAGTCACATAATATCTAATTGGGAAAATCTACTCACAACACAAGGATCTAAGGGATTACTCTAGAAGGAAAGGGTTAAGTTTTCCATTTTGTAAGTCTTTTTAATATTTTACTTTGCTATGTTAAATATGGTTGACAATATGTAATTCTAGGCTATGGGTAGCCTTGCAATACCATTTATCGTGTTCTCTTATGACTTCCATGCATACCTTTGTGAATAGTGAACATATTGGGGTCACTAGAGTTATTGAAAAACTGATCTAACTGACAAAGAGCTATTTTACTAAAAGTACACTGTCATCGAAAACTTTTGTTTTGTAGGTCACATTTATAATATTTACAATTTCAAATTTATATTTCAATGTTTCAATCAATTTTTGGATACCTCATTTGGTTAAACAAGATGAGCTTAGGTTTAGGATATTGAGTCCTCATGCATGGCCTTGTGTGTTTGTAAAGGCTAAGGATGCATACAAGAAGGCTTATCCATCTACGAGGCATCAAGTTATCTGTCTACGATGCGTTGATTCGGGCATGTTTGAGTCTCCTCATTGGTATGAGTAGTGTACTTTCTTCTGTGTGGTGCCATCCCTTTGAGCACACATGATGAAACCCCATCTGATTTGTACTCTAGTGTCTAGTGCCTTGGTAGTCATGAGTAGTACCCGACATTCTATTTTATGAGCATCTCTATGTTATGATTGTGACATTATGCATTGCTTTTCGTGTCTGCTCTGTGATTGTTGTGAGTGTTGGCCATCCTCTATACCCTTGCCTTGTTACTTCTATTTGAGCCTTGTGACTATCTTCAAGCATGGTGAGGTGGTCTTGTATGAGTCCACATTTTTGGGAGATATTGCCACCGCCATTGGGGACCGGTGAACAGGTTATTAGAGCACTAGATTGGAGATGTTCTCACTCTCCATTACCGTATCTGTTGTTATACCTATTCAGTCATTGTATCATATTCAGGACTATGTTATTGTACTTGTATATCATACTCATGGCTATGCCATTGTACAGTATATTATTTTATGTAATTGTACTCTCTTAAGAGAGAAGATGTAATCATGCAAGTTAATGAGAAGAAATGAGATGTAACTATTTGGTTTACGGATTCCTGTGTGGGTATCAGATCTACTAGTTCTATGATGTTTATGGATTCGTGTTTATATTTGTAATGGGTTATAGAAATATTTGGGTTGGTGTTTTAAAATGAATGTAGTTTTATAATGTTTTCATCTAGAGGGTGAATTAGCCCTCTCCTTTGGGTTGTACATTTGGCCATACTTGTCCATGAATGTTGTTGATCTACTGAGTCAATAATCATATTATGTATATGATATCTATTTATGTCAAAAAAAAATTATCTTGTCCTCTTTTGGCCCTTACCCTTCAGGGTCACGGGGTGGGATGCTACATCTAGTATTAGAGCCCATGTTCACACACTGGGAGCTTTGGTGTACTTGAGCCTTCTATGTTTCACTATGTTTGGCATGTGTAGCATGAGCTTGTTATATTGTTTTTCATAGTTTTGATTGCTTTCATGCCTTAGCATGGCATTAGTGGGTTAAGTTACAACCCCATTCTTAGAAATCATGGAGGAAATAGCCTCCTTAGCCTTAACTTACTCAATGGGACTTGAGTGTTGACCTTGGTTGAGAGTCTCCCATGGTTAAGAATGATCACTCTCCCATGTTATAAGATGAGGGTAGGAATGTTCTGCCTTGTGTGTTTACGGGTTGAAGGTAACTTCGTTTGCCGAATTGCCCTTGCTTGGATATGCTCTTCTTGTGTCTTCCTTTATGTTGCTAGTGAATGAGATGGCCCTAATTGATCATGAATTGCTCTTGTAATTCCTTCTTGTATTATAGATGTAAAGGATGGTAGGATGTACCTGTTTGTAGATGTGGATAGATTAGTTTGATTTCTCCATGCTCTCTTGTAAGTGGTGGATTATTGCTGATTTTTTTCTTAAAACCTCTTAATGTGCTTGAGTTGCTACCATTTCTCATCCTTGATAACATGTTGAAGTCACTAGAATACTAACGGTGCCTTAAATTTTCCCCTTAGTAGAATTTGCATGTTTACATATGATGAATATTGGATGGCATGTAAAGTCTTGACTTGAGATGAAATCTATCTTTCTCTCCTCTTCTTAGTTGTCAATAGTTGACAAGATGTTAGATTCATGGCTTATGGATTTAATTAGCCTGTGAAAGTTGCAATAAGTAAAAGAATTAGTGAAGAACAACTTATGCTTGTTATGGTTATGTGTTGAAAGTGATTATATGTTAATTAGTGCCTCCTTGTTTAATGAGCTTGAATGAAGATGGTAATTGTTTAGTGGATATATCTTGTTGATGAAATATGATATTCTCAATTGCATTGTGAGTTTCAATGAGACTTTATGGCTGAATGTATGTATTTTAATGCAACTACAAATACTTAATGTAGGGTAATAGGAATGTTTCATATCTTGCTTGATGAGCAATTGCATGCCTTGACATAGCCATTGTTACTTAAGATAATATGTATGGTTGTGAACATGAGGAATGGATTAGAGTTCCTTAAACAAACTCATTTCATTATGTTATTAGCATGTAATTCTCTTGTGAATGAATGGTATTCTTGTGACTAGTGACATGATGTCGCATTATGTGTCATTATGAGATGTATATCATTATGTGATTATAGAAGTGACTGTAATAATGATTGTGAAAAATGTTACTTATGTTTAAGCATTGACGTAAAAGTGATAGTGATGATGCTATACATGTTCATGCACTATTGTGTTATGTTGAAAGCATTGCAAGTGAATCTATGATGTTAGGGGTAAATGAGTTGCCCCTGTGAAAAGAGGAAAATTGGTATGGATTTTTGGGAATACTTATTTTGAGTAAAGTGTATATTTTGCATCATGTTGCATAGTCATGTGTGGGCTATAGTTATGCCTGGGTAAGAGAAATTGTGATTGTATTCCAATTGAGTGTTGTGATTAACTAGTGCTTGAGATGTGTGCCATGGGATGGTGGCACTATGTACCCCTCCATGGAGGATATGTATGGATGATGTGTATGGGAGAAAACCATACCATCTATGTGTTTTCAAATAATAGAAATGGTGCCTCCAATCACACTACAAACCCTCCAGATAATGGAAGGAGGAGGCAGCATTTGGTTTCTGTGGTTCACCAACATCACTACAGTGACACCAAATCTGAGTTCGAGAATGGCGTGTAGATTCAAATAAGGGAGTGTAGGTACAAACAAGATCATGTCTGGCATGTACAGGAGGTTGAGAAGGTAAGGCACGACCTATGAGGCATGTCCTATGCTGAGCTGTGACCTATGATGAGGAAGGACGTACTCTTTGAGGCTCACGACCTACTTTTTTAGGCTTGTGGTATATCAAATAGGGGCATGACCCTTACAAAGAGAGCTTCGACCCTTTGAAATAGGGGTTCGACCCATCTAGACAACCCTTTTGATGCTCTATAATAAAATGCAGGAGGAAGAAAATCTTAGGCAAGCATAGCAAATTTGCATGATTGAGGTGCGTTGAAGGGGAGTGCAGCTAGATCTGAGGTATTTACCTCAGTCTTTTATTACTTCCAACACAAAAACTAAAACATGTTAGCTTCTATTTATTAAGCACAGAAAGATGAAACCCATCGCTACCATTTAAAAATACTTATGCCAAAATTTATTTCAATGCAAATTATTTACAACGCCTCTTTCCCTAAAATTATTTGTTTATATAGATCCCATTCTATTGGACCTATTAGTTTTATTGTTTTAGTGATGTGGGTATGAGCAATAAAATATTATATATGGATTAGAGGGGATTTAGTAGTGAAAGTAAATGGGCAAAAGATGGGAGCTACTCGATTATGAATTTTATGGATATCCAGGTGTTAAAAATGGTAGGACTAATACTTACTTTGTATTGTAATAATGGAATATAAATCTGTAGCCATTGAAAATGTTTTAAATCTCATGGAAGATGTAAAGCAGAGTAATAGTTTTAAGAGTGTTTAGTATGATAGAAAATGAAGAGGTCTAAGCCCCAAGAAACCTTTTGTAATATGATGCCTTCTCTAAAAGAGATTTTCATTATAACTCTTCTTAAGAGTATGGAGTGGCTCTGTTTTAATCATCACGATCATTTTCTACTGATACACCAGCCTTGGGAAACCATCAACTTTGAGTAAAGAATGTTATGGTACTAAAATACCTTAATAACATTGATCTGGGTTTGTGTATTGAAATTTAGTGACATAATAGCTAATTGGGAAAATCTGCCTACAACACAAGGATCTAAGGGATTACTATAGAATGAAACAATTAAGTTTTCCATTTTGTAAGTCTTTTTAACATTTTACTTTGCTATGTTAAATATGGTTGACAATATGTAATTCTAGGTTGTGAGTAGCCTTGCAAAACCATTTGACATGTACTGTTATGACTTCCATGCATACCTTTGTGAACAATGATCATATTGTGGTCACTAGAGTTATTACAAAACTGATCTAATTGACAAAGAGCTATTTTAATAAAACTACACTATCATCAAAAACTTTTGTTCTGTAGGTCACATTTATGATATTTACAATTTCAAATTTATATTTCAGTGTTTCAGTCAATTATTGGATACCTCGTTTGGTTAAACAAGATGATCCTAGGTCTAGGATATTGAGTCCTTGTGCATGGCCTTGAGCACTTGTAAAGGCTAAGGATCCATACGAGAAGGCCTATATGTCTGTGGGGTGTTGATTCGAGCATGTTTGAGTCTTCTCGTCAGTATAAGTAGTATACTTGATTATCTGTGTTGTCATCCCTTTGAGCACACATGATGACTCCCCATCTGATCTGCACTCTAGTGTCCAGTGCCTTGGTAGTCTTGAGTAGTACCTAACATTCTATTTGATGAGCATCTCTATGTTATGACTATGACATTATGTATTGTTTTCCATGTCTGCTCTGTGATTGATGTGAGTGTTGGCCATCCTATATACCCTTGCCTTGTTACTTCTGTTTAGGCCTTGTGACTATCTCTGAGCACAATGGGTTGGTCTCGTATGAGTCCACATGGTTGGGAGATGTTTCCACCGCCATTGGGGACCTGTGAACATGTTTTTGGAGCACCAGATTGGAGACGTTCTCACTCTCTGTTACCCTATCTGTTGTTGTACCTATTCAGTCATTGTATCATATTCAGGACTATGTTATTGTACTTGTATATCATACTCATGGCTATGCCATTGCACGGTATATTCTTTTATATAATTGTACTCTCTTAAGAAAGAAGATGTAATCATGCAAGTTAATGAGGAGAAATGAGATGTTTACTATTTGGTTTATGGATTCTGGTGTGGGTATTGGATCCGCTTGTTCCTTGATGTTTATGGATTTGTGTTTATATTTAGAATGGGTTATAGAAACATTTGGGTTGGTGTGTTAAAATGAATGTAGTTTTATAATGTTTTCATCTAGAGGGTGAATTAGTCCTCTCCTTTGAGTAGTACATTCATCCATACTTGGCCATGAATGTTGTCGATCTACCAAGTTGGCAACCGTATTATGTATATGATATCTATTTATGTCAAAAAAAATTATCTTCTCCTCTTTTGGCCCCTTACCCTTTGGGGTCATAGGGTGGGATGTTATAGAACCTTTTTCATATTCTCTTAGCTCTATTGCACATTTGATCATTATGAAAATATGATAAATGATGTGATGTAATTACAAATCTATTTCAATGAATATGAAACAATGCACTCTTTCAACACATCATCATCTTACTACTATATCCCATTTTCAATATTTTTAATGTTATTCTCTCTAAAGGTACTACACTACTATTACTCAAAAAATGTCTCAATCATTATAATAGTTTTTTGACATGTTCAAACTATAGATGCTACTAGCATACCTGTGTGTCGAGAAGGATATATCTCACTATTTTAGATAGATTTTTCTAAAGATACATATGGTACTTTGTAGACACTTAAACTTTACCATATCCTTACGACACTTCTAACATCATCTTTTAACAACTCCTAAGCCTCACCTTGCACCACTTTCAACATATCCTAAACATCCACCTTTCTACATTCTCCTAACACCACCTTGGACACTTTGAGACACATTCATCTTAGGACTCCCCTTAACATTCCCATTTCCATTAGTCAATTGATTAATTAAATAAATTATATTTATTTATTTGGTTTTAATCCATTTTCTAGTTAAATTAATTAAATTTTTTTTACTTATTTAAATAATTTAGTTTACTTGTGACTGGACATAAAAATTAAATAGAGCCGACATATATATATATATATATTTTAAATTTAAAAAATATATAACTGGCATATTTTTATTAAATGAATGCACATAAAAATTATAAAGTAGTTGGTTTAAATTTAAAATATATAACCGACATACTTTTATTAAATGAATGCACATAAGAATTAAATTTAAAATATATAACTGACATAGTTTATTAAATAAATGCACATAACAATAAACCGACATAAAGTAAATAATATATAATACTAAAACATAAATCACAAAAAAGAAAAAGAATAGGGGAGAAGCTCAGAAGTTATTTGAATGGTAAGTGCAGTTAATTTTGTTTGGTTTTCTGTAGAATGAAATTTAATTTATTGGTTCCTTCTCACTACTATTTTATAAAAAAAATTATTAGGGTGTCAGTTTGTTTTATAACAGGTTTTGTAAAGTTTAATTTTATAGTTTTGTAAATATTTTATGTTATTTTATTTTATGAAATTAGGTTATTTTTGGTATTTCAATTTTTTTTACTCAAGAGATAAAAATTTAGGGTATCATGGAAAATATTTAGATGAAGTGATGCAATATTGTTGCATTTTAAATTGTGGTAGTATTCAATATTATTACATTTTAATATCTTAGGCAGATATTTTAGATCTTTCCACACCCAACTAGGGTTGGGGTTATACACACAAATAAAAATATGCATGAATTAATTTTATAGTTAACCAAATATCATTTTAAATTGTTATAGTATTCAATATTATTACATTTTAGTATCTTAGATAGACATTTCAAATCTCTCCACACCCAACTAGGGTTAGGATTATACACATATATAAAAATATGCATGATTTAATTTTATCATTTCAAATCTCTCCATGAATACAGAGTATCATGAAAAATATTTTAATTTTCAGATTTCAATTTTATTTACTCAAGGGTTAAAAATCTATAGTAACATGTTGCTGCATTTGTATTTTATTCTTCAAAGTTTAATTTTATAGTTAATGAAATGTTTTAGTGTTGTTTTATTTTAGGAAATTAGTTTATTTTTGAGATTTCAATTTTATTTACTCAAAACATTTCAATTCTCTCCACACCCAAATAGGTTTAGAGTTCTTCACATAAATAAAAATATGCATGCTTTGTAAAGGGAATATTTTAGTGTTATTTTATTTGATGAATTATTTTTCACTTGTGAGAATCCTCATTCACTTGCCATATTTTAGGAAATTAGTTTATTTTTGGGATTTCAATTTTATTTACTAAAGACATTTCAAATCTCTCCACAACCAAATAGGTTTAGAGTTCTTCCCATAAATAAAAATATGCTTGTTTTTTAAAGGGAATATTTTAGTGTTATTTTAGTTGATGAATTATTTTGCACTTGTCTAAATCGTCATCCACTTTCCACAACTAATAAATAAGAGTCACATGTCTAGCAAAAGTTAGTTAGCCAAATTCATTGAAGGTAGACACTTGCACAAAAGCGAAACTAACTTTATATCTCCACCACCTATTTCATACTACACCTCTTAATCGTAGCCATTCAAATAAGGATAAGTCCTAGTTTCCTCTCACTCAATCTTGTCCATCCGTTCATCTTTAATCTTAACCATTCACATAAGGATTCAAAGAGGCTTCCTTTTTTGCCTTAAAGTTGTTTCATCAAGTCTAAGTCATCCATCTAATCAAATTCATTCATCCTATCATCCAAAAATCTATAAATCAAGCCAATAGAGTCATAATCAAGGGCTTTGAAAGTAATGTTCTATTGTCAATTCGAGCAACCAACAATCAAATCATTATAAAAAATCATTGGAGCAAAACGACCATTGTCATAGTGAAACAAGGACTATTTTGGTAAGAACTTTCTATATTTTTTCAATATTTATGGATTCATAAAATGTATAATGATACAAGTCTTGAAACCATAAATTATTTTTTTTAAAAGAGAAAAAGGTGGTAGACCACCTATAGATTATATTGCCAGAACAAACATGTCCAAAAATACATCCACAGGCCCCCGACTGGCCAGAAAAAAACAATTAGAAAGAAAGCTGTCAAAAAATCTAAGTATTAACTTGAAGTTGTTAGTTCAATGCTTTTCTTGGTAGGTTGCTTCTGCTAGTAATTAACAGTACATTCTTTTTTTTCCCAATAGTAGTTGTTTGGTACATGAATATAGGTCATTATGTATTACAGTGATTTCTTATCAAAGCTGTTTATAACAAGGGGTAAATGGTAGAAAGAAAAGAAAATACAGATATGTAGGCATAGATATCACTAAATGGATAAACTTTATGCATTGGTAGAAAGTGCTAATAAGTCTTTGTAGTCAGAGGGTGTTACTAATTTTTAGTAGCTTTTTACATTTGATGAAAGTGTTTAAGAATCTTTGATTTTTTAGTCTTTGATATTTTTATTCCAGATCACTTGAATAAGGTCATAAAATTTAATCTTTGATTCTTTAGTGTGTGATATTTCTATTCCAAATCACTTGAATAAGGTCTTAAAATTTATACTTAGACTTTGCTTTTGTTTGATATTCAGCAAGCAACAATTGCAGTGGAATAGAGATTCTGTGCAGGGCGTCCAAGAAATCTAATTAAACCTTTCATTGATATGGCTTTAAAGCAAGGGAGAAAGAAGGATTTCAGCTTTGATTCAGCTAATAATTGAAGTCTTCCTACATTGCTGGTTATAAAGAGATACATGTATTTAAGTTATCATCCAAGCTAATTGAATTTATTGGAAAGATAAGTGTATTATATTTTATAAATTTTAGTTTGGAGTCATCAATTTAATTTTCTTTTCTTTTCTGCATAATGAAATTTAATTTATTTCTTTTTCACTC
Source organism: Cunninghamia lanceolata (assembly GCA_027924645.1). Classification (NCBI taxonomy): domain Eukaryota; kingdom Viridiplantae; phylum Streptophyta; class Pinopsida; order Cupressales; family Cupressaceae; genus Cunninghamia; species Cunninghamia lanceolata. The sequence continues at coordinate 1,348,743 of BSBN01001237.1, read as the reverse complement.
TCTATATTTTATAAAAATAAAGTGTTTTTGTTTTCTACATATTTTTTTTTTTAACTCACTGAAATACACCATTGTTATATCCATGGTACAACCAAAATTTATGAAAAATGAAACATGGTAATGAATGCCCAAAATTACTAACATGGCTACTTTCTCTACCCCAAATAATCTCCGCCATGATCTCTCCTTTTGCTGCTTCCATATCATCCATTACTGGATCATTTGTCCAAATCTTCAACAAGATTCTTAAAATAATTCCCAGTGACATTTGTAAGATCAATAAGCTCTATACGAAAATCAAGAAAATCTTGTTGAAACTTTTCATGGGAAATAAAACCTTTCAATTCCTGTTCAGCACAATCATGAAGTCCTTCTAAAGAATATTCTGCATAAGCCTGCAAGTGCTCAAAGAGATTCTTGCTACATCTATCCTTAGCATACTCACTCTCTGCAAGATAATATCCATAAGCATATGTCCTTCAAAACTCATCTGCACTCAATAATCTACATCCATGCATCTGTTATAAATTAGAGTTCAAGATCAGATTGACAGCGTGAGATGCTCAATTTCTGAAATCCAGAATTCTGAATAATATCTAACAAAGCCTTTGTTCTGGAAGATTCATTGGCTGCCCAGCTTTTTTGATGGCATCTCTATTTTCATTTTCCTTTCTCTGTAGTTCATCATCTTTATCATCATAATACTTATTGCTCTAATAATTAGAGGCATGATAGGACCAGTTTCCAAGGCACAACCAAGTCATATGGATGCAGCCAACATTTTTATGATTGGCAGAATTACACTTGGGACAAGGCTTTGTTTTAACAAGCTTCCAATTTTCTATTTCTTCATTGTCATTGTTTTTCAATATCCCGTTGTTTACAATTTCACAATCTACTGGAGGATGAACTTCCTCTGAATAGTTCCAACAAAACTCATACGGACATTTACAAGTAATCTCATAGGACTTTGACCCACTTTCATAATTAATCACTTCTGCAGCATACTAACAACAAGGTGCTGGACACCATTTGATTTCTTTGTTGCTTTCACATAAGATCTAACAATAAATCAATAAATAAAGAACCATTTTTTACCAATAGCACATTTACAAGATCGTTCTTTTTAGTCTCTGACATTCTGCTCCAGCTTGATCCATTGGTGCTTGGATCCAGCATAGCCAACACCATTTACAAAAATAATGCTCACAAGCGCCTGCTCTCATTGGACACTAATGTAGTAACTATCACCACAAACACCACAGTCCCTCTCTGAATTTGGATCAACCTTTGAAACTCTTGTTTCTAATAGCCCTAAATCTCTTCTTATGTCCTCCTCCTTCACAAGCCACTCATCAATCATCTTCTGAAAATTCCATCCTAAGAAGAAGAAGATTGATATTTGAGAAAATTGATGAGTGGCTTGTGAAGGAGGACATAAGGAGAGAGTAATGGCTATTAGAAACTAGGGTTTTAGAGGTTGATTGAAATTCAGAGAGGGAATGTGGTGTTTGTGGTGATAGTTACTGGATTAGTGGAATGAGAGCAGGCGCTTGTGGGCATTATTTTTGTAATTAGTGTTGGCTACACTGGATCAAGCACGAATGGATCAGGCTGGAGTAGGATGTTTTGAGACTAAAATATCTTGAACCATCTTGTAAATGTGCTATTGGTCAAGAAATGGTGCTTTATTTATCAATTTATTGTGAGGAACATTATCTAAAAAGGTACAGACAATACCTTGTTAGATATTATGTTGAAAGCAACAAAGAAATCAAATGGTGTCAAGGAACTGGCTGTGAGTGTGCTGTAGAAGTGGTGAATTATGAAAGTGGTTCAGGGTCCTATATGGTTACTTGTAAATGCCGATATTAGTTTTGTTGGAACTGTTCAGAGGAAGTTCATTGTCTAGTAGATTGTGAAATTGTAAACAACTGGATATTGAAGAACAATGACTCCGAACAAACAGAAAACTGGAAGCTTGTTAACACAAAGCCTTGTCCAAGTGTGATTCTGCGATTGAGAAAAATGATGGCTGCATGCATATGACTTGTGTGTTGCTTTGAGTTTTCTTCGTTGTGGCTTAGTCAACCAGCCTGATCATGCCTCTAATTATGACTTCCATAAGTATTATGATGATAAATATGAAGAACTAGAAATAAAGTCAAACCAAAATAGTGATGCCATCAAAAAACCATTGGAAATGTATGTCCATTATTATGAGCACTGCGCAGCCAATGAATATTCCAGAACAAAGGCTTTGTTGGATATGCAAACTATTCAGAATTCTGGATTTCAGAAGTTAAGCATCTCACACTGTCAATTTGACCTTGAACTCCAAATTATAATAGATGCATGGCTGCAGATTGTTGAGTGCAGAAGTGTTTAGAAGTGGACATAAGCTTATGGATATTATCTTGCAGAGAGTGAGCATGCTAGGGATAGAGCTAACAAGAATCTCTGAATTATCTAACAAGAATCTCTTTGAACACTTGCAGGCTTATGCAAAATCTTCTTTAGAATGATATCATGAGTGTGCTGAGGAGGAATTGAAAGGTTTTATTTCTCATAAAAAGTCTCACCAAGATTTTTTTGATCTTCGAATAAACAATAAAGCTTATTGATCGTACAAATGTCACTGGCAATTAGTTTAAGAATCTTGTTGAAGCTTTGGAGAAATGACTCCGTAATGGATGCTTCTAGCAAAAGGAGATCATGGTGGGATATTATTTGGGGTAGAGAGAGTAGCCATGTTAGTAATTTTGGGCATTCATTATTATGTTTCATGTTTCATGATTTTTAGTTGTACCATGGATATAAAAATGGTGTAGTTATTGCTTGGTATTTGTACAAGTCTCTCTGAGGTATGTGAATACCATGATTCTCCATTGTCATTCAAGTTATAACAATGGTTGTTTTGTTGAGAATATTAATTATAAAGAGTTTGGAGACATTATTTTTACTCATATCATTATTTAGATTATTTATTTAGATTACATATTTTAAATGTATTTCTTAGAAGGGCTATTATTTTTGAAAGATTTATTATATTTATGTAAGAGATGTCATTTTTAAGCCATTATAAGTACATACAAAGTGATATTAGTTTATATTTTTTAAATAAATACATTGAAGATATCTAAATTATTTTTAATTACATAATTATACTAAATATCTATATTTAAATGAAAGTTATTTTTAATAATCAATATATAAGATATATAAATATTTAAATGATATTATATTTTATTTTAAAAAAATAGAATATAATGTAAAAATATATATTTTAAATATTTAATACTTTATATATATAATTGATTAATGTTTATTTGAATAGAATATAATGCTATGTATGTATGTATGCATGTATGGAAACACTATAAAGCAAGCAGGGTGGGAGAAAGGTTTTGGAAACATAATGGCTCTGGACTAAATTAGGTTTTGGTTTTTCAAATGTGACTAGTATGAGAGGTGGAAAACTTAGTCTAAAGCACTTCTAATCGAGGTATGATTGGGTTTAGAGCTAAGACTTTCAAGAGGTGGTGAAATGAGGGTTTAAAGGGAAAGGCTTAGAAATGGTTCAATACTATGGAAAAGGTATGCAAAGAGGTAATGGGGAAAGGAGGAGAGGGAAAAACGAAATAAAATGATTAGGGGAATGGAGATTGAAGGATTGGAATGGTGGTAGGGTGAGGTAGGAAGGGATCTCTCTAAATACTTCAAAAAATTAATTTTATATCCATGAAATACCATAAAAAGAAAATGTTTGCCTAGCTTGAAACCATGGAAATCAACTACCTAGCTTTGGTAAATGAGTTACAATAATGTATAGGAGCAAGTTAAAAAATACTAGACACCTTGGGCTCAAATCTAGCTTTGTCTAGGAATTTTTGAAAAAAGGTTGCATTGTCATACATGAGAAGAAATAAAAAAACTATAATGCTAATCTAAAATTTCACTTTTTCTATGTTAAAATGAGGCAAAGATGGCTAAAATTTATTATAGACTTTCTTTGAGATTTTGGGGATGGGAAATCGATAGATGGGAAGTGAAACTTTTGGAAAGAGGATAAAAAGAAAAGGCATCTAACCTATTGGGTGGTGAACTATGGGTAGTGTCTGTGAATAAAAATTAAGCTCAATTTTCCTAGGGGACCTGAGCTCAGAGGGGGACATCTAGGGATAGGTGTACACATTGATTATTTGCTCCTTTAGACATGTTTTAGGAATGGGAAAGTTGGGGCATACAAATAGGAAGGACTAGGCTCAACAACTTAAGGCTTAACAAGGGGTAAAGGGGTCAAAACAATGGGAAAACTAAATGAAAACTTAGGACATAGGATAGAGACAAAAATTAAATGAAAAACATCAATTAGGAAGGCTAAAGAAGCTTAGGCTATGACATTAGAAAGGAGAATAAACATGGCTATGGATGACAAAAAAGAGTCAATACATCATAAAAAGCACACACGGGCTACGGGCTAAAATGGATGAAAAATGCTACAAGGGTATGCAAATCCCATTATATTATAAGTTACAATCATGGAAATATGTATGCGAAATAGCTATGCATGGTACGTAGGTAATGATGATGATCTTATTGGTGCCACATGGTTGGAAGGAAAAGAGTTGGGTGATTGGATGGTAAAATAGTTGTAAGTTGGTTATTTCTATTCTAAGGCCATTTTCGTCATCTACCATAGTAGAGAGAGTAAAGAGTGGTGTTTACATGGACATTCTGTTGCTGGGAAGTCAATCCTCTATTCTCCCAAGATAATTAAGTAAATTCGCAGGAATAATGAGGTAGAAGGGAGGAGTTTTGGGCTTGGTTCATTTGGTTGACCAATCAAAAAGGGGAGCTAGGTCATTGTAGGTGTAAGACTAGTTTTCATGATAGCTCGAAAGAACCATATCCACTAGATGAAGGGTAAAGAAAGAATAGATTAATTGAGGAGCCAGCGAGAGCTATTTGTGTCCCAAGGAAGCGATAGTCCTTGAAGGCCATCAAAGGTTCCTTGGTTAGTTGATAGTAGAGATGAATCATGTTATGAGGTGCAATGTTGGTTCATACATTTCTTGATGACTTGGTTCTGAAGTATTTTTGTAGGAATAAAGAGGTAGAAGGGAGGAGTTATAGATTTTGGGGCTTGGTTTATTTGGTTGACGAACCACAAAGGGGAGCTAGGTCATTGTAGGTGTAAGACTAGTTTTCATGCTAGCTAGAGAGAACCATATCCACTAGATGAAGGGTAAAGAAAGCATAGATTAGTTGAGGAGCCAGAGAGAACTGTGTGTCCTAGGAAAGTGGTAGTCCTTGGAGGCCATAAAAGATTCCCTAGTTAGTTGTTTAGTTAATATATAGTGGCATTAAGGGGATGACATACATAAAAACTAAATAAAGTGGACATATATATATTTTTTAAAATTGTAACAACATGAGGGAGACTGGCAGAGGAAGTAACTATCAGTAATACTGAACGCAAAGAAAAACTTCATCTGCCATGTCACCAAAGGGTCGCCCAGACTACTCTAGTGGATCAAAAAATAAGCCAGAAAATACAGCAATCAATCACCATAACACAATGAAGATTAATGTTCTGGAAATGGCAGCAGGTTATGATTTTCTTCAATGTTTAACTCAGTATTGCAAGAGGTATGACATAGTTGTGGCTATTTTTGGAGTTTCCAGAATTGTGGGCAGTTGGGCAATTTATCAGCTGGACTTGATAGGAGGATATAGATTTGACACAGTAGACAATGTTATGTTTGGATTTCCAAAGGACTTCAAAGCCACAATGCTGTCATGGAGTGTTTTTGGAGTTCTGCGGATTCATGGGCAACGAGCTCTCCAATTCCATTAAACTATACATATTACTAAATAACCAAATAATTCATGGGTAGCGAGCTCTCCAATTCCATCAAACTATTTAGCAGGTCAAAAGTATAAAGGATGCAGATGTAACATACTGCATATTAGCAGCGGGCAATGTGTAGAGAACTCCTATTCAAATATGCGGCTTTTCACCTACCTGGTGTGAATTTAGACCAGATGTTGTTCTGGGTAGGATAGAGCAGATATAGTTGTCAGCATGACCTTTGTAATCTTGAAGAGACTTCACTTTTCCTATCAAGAATTCCTTCATTGACTCCAGTCGTCCATAAAAACATTTTGTAGCCCTATGATTAGATACTAATTTGCATAGTACTGTCCACGGTTAGGCAAGAAATGCATACACTGGAAGATAAAAAAGGCAAAAAAATCGACACTAAGAAAGGCAAAAAAATAGATACTAAGAAAGGCAAAAAAATCGACACAGCAAGAAGATAAAAAATATTTCTGATTCAATGAAAAGAGTGAAGTTATATAAGTAGTCACTGAAGTTATATAAGTAGTCACACTTGAAGGTACTCTACCTTGGATAAAAGCACTTGGGCTTCAACATGTTTATTGTCCCACCCAAGTAAATAGTTCAATGTTTTTCTAGTTCATTAGCAAGAAAATAGTTATTAAAAGCTTGATAACGGTCAGAGTTTAGTGCTAATGATGAATCAGACAATACAATTGGATAGCACAATAAACATTTTGGAGGCTGAGTGCTTTTATCCAAGGTATAGTAACTTCGAGTGTGACTACTTATATAACTTGACTTTTTTCGTTGAATCTGCAATAATTTTTATCTCTTGCTGAGTCAATTTTTTCCTCAATTTATTGAAAATTATTCCCTTGCACTGTATGCATTTCTTGCCTAACATGCAAATTAGTATCTAATCATAGGGCTACAAAATGTTTTTATGGATGACCCGATTCGCTGCAGGAATTCTTGATAGGAAAAGTGAAGTCTCTTCAAGACTACAAAGTTCACGCTGACAACTATATCTGCTCTATCTTGTCTGGAACACCATCTGGTCTAAATACACACCAGGTAGGTGAAAACCGCATATTTGAACAGGAGGACTTCTTTACACATTGCCTGCTGCTAATATGCAGTATGTTACATCTGCATCCTTTATACTTTTAACCTATGCCAAATAGTTCGATGGAATTGGAGAGCTCACTGCCCATGATTATTTGGTTATTTAGTAATATGTATAGCTTAATGGAATTGGAAAGCTCGCTACCCATGAATCCGCCTAACTCCAAACCACTACATGATAGCATTGTGGTTGTGAAGGCCATTAGAAATCCAAACTTACCATTGTCTCCTGTGTCATAATATCCTCCAGTCAATTCTTGTCTATCCCAACTGAAGTAATATCCCTGTCTGAACACTGTTATTCTTCCTTATGTGCTTTGACTGTAATGCTTGGTAGCTCTCAGTTCAGAGTTGAGGAAGGATTCGTTGGTAGTAGGCTTCCTGGTTGCCGGCTTATTGAAGGGGCTGTTGTTTATGTCACTTTTGCCCTTTATGTTAATGCATCCTATCATAAGGTTAATTATAATGGTGAAGATGAAAGTAGCAATAGCATTGTCTATACCTCTTCTCGTCCTCCTCATTCACAACATCCACGTGCAATGGTTAAAAGGCATGGTTCACCTTTGGATGCATCACTTGTGAGTACTTCTTTGCCAAATACAGTCAATACTACCCTTCTATAAAATGCTCCTCAAATCGCTGGAGATATGTTACAATTATTCTTTAGTTATGAGTTTTTCTAGATTATAAGATGCCTTCATAACTGTTAAGGGATAATGGCTTAGTAAAAATCTAGTCAACATTTAAAAGGTTTATAGACTTAGTGTAAATCTAGTCAATATTTAAAAGGTTTATATAATTTACATTTTGGGGAATTGTTCTGTATGCTGCATCTTGTGGATTTTTACATTTCAAAGTTCCTGAAAGAATATGAAAGTGGACTTTATAAATAGATTACACAGGCATGCTTTATAAAACATTGCCTATCAGCCTTACTATAAAATGGAAGGCATTGTGGTTGTGTCATATAAATAGATGAGCATTAGTGTGAGTCCAAGAAGTAGCTTGTATCTTAAAGAACCTGATCAATGATCTAATCTTGGTGAATTCATCTAAGGTGGTTTGACTAATCCTGAAATAAAGTCCATCTTAATTTCTTTTCTCACCTCAGAGAAACCTAACAATATGGATCTGACCTTAATGAATATAGTGAAGATGATTTTGACTAGTTTCATATTCCATAATCTTGGATGTAAGAAACTGTTATGGGATAAGATGGGTTGTCTGTTATGGTTTCTACATATCACGCTGAACTGAAAAAATCATCTCAGGTCTAACAATAACTCTGAAGTACTTGTTGCTAGTATTTTGGATATGTTCAGAACTATAAAGGAATGAGGTCCTGTGAGAAAATAAACAGTAGAGAATGTTTTTTGTTTTAATTTTTAAAATTGTGCAGTTGAACTCTATATGAACCACAGATCCATATAAGTTCGATAGGAATTTAGCCACATACTACTTTGCTATCCAACAATTTTAGTTTAAGTTTGGTCATTTCAAAACATTTCTGCACAATCAACGCTCTATCAATAATATTATATCTTGATCTTTTACTTTTCTAAATCAGTGCATCCTTAATAGTGTTGGGCCACAGTTCATACAGATCAGTTAGAATTGGAATCTAGGACCTTCTATTTACTGTCAGAGTGCTCCATCAACTGAGCTATTGGTCCCTTTTTGACTAATCTATCATTAATCTGGATGTAGCTTTTTTAAAAATTAATTCAATGTTTTTCTTGCTAAGTTGCTTCTGCTAGTAATTAACAGTACATTCTTTGTGAAATTTGCTTTTGGATTACACTGTGTGTGTTTTTATGTCAACGTTTCAGATCACACTCAGTGATCCATCATCAGGAAGAGGATCATTCTTTGTGAAATTTGCATCCTCTTCCTGATGATGGATCACTGAGTGTGATCCCAGACGTTGAGATAAAAACACACACAATGTAATCCAAAAGCAAATTTCACAATTACTATGGACTGTGGAAAGCTCATGCCTGCTAGCACATTCTTTGTTTTTCCAATAGTAGTTGTTTGGTACATTAATATAGGTCACTATGTATTACAGTGATTTCTTATCCAAAACTGTTTATAGCAAAGCAAATTTTCAAAGGGACAAATAGTAGAAAGAAAAGAAAATACAGATATGTAGTCATAGCTATCACTAACTGCATTATCTTTATGCATTTGAAGAAAATGCTAATGAGTCTTTGTAGCCATAGGGTGTTGCTAATTTCTTAGTAGCTTTATACATTTGGTAAAAGTGTATAACAATCTTTTATTTTTTAGTCTAATATTTTTATTCCAGATCACTTGAATAAGGTCATTAAATTTATACATTTTTAAGACAAAAGGTGTCAAGCACCTATAATATTATATTATATTATTATATTAGAATATCGTAATTACAGAATGCAAGGAGAGAAAGAAATCCTACAGCATGAAGAACAACAAAATTTCTCCTAAGAAAAAATGAAGACCAAGAGCCAAACGATAACCGAAGAGAAGGTGAAGTGCTAACAGAACTATAAAGGTATCGCCCTATAACAGATGGTGAGAATATACAAAAAGATACAAAGAAGATGCTCCAAAAAAACATAATATAGACATAGAACTTAAGAATCCATAGTAGCATTCAGATCCCGGAGCACAAAGTGATTCTCTTCTTCACCTTCATCTGTCAGCAACCCTGGAGGCGGAGGAACTTGAGGCTGAAACTAGCAAGGGAATTGAAGAGCTTCAAACTTCTCATCAACTCTATTAGCCAGAGCTTCACCTAATTCATCTCTGTGAGCATGAATAGAGAAGTGTAGGGTGTCTTCATTTTCTTGGAGCATACCAAAACGAATTGCATTAAAAACACAGGTGAAAGCTGGGGAATGCGTAATTTGGCATCTAGTGAATAAGCCTCCCACCAAAGCACCCGACTTGAACATGTCGTAATTTTGTAAGGCCATATTCAGAGATTCTTCAAAAAACATATATGAATGAGAAAATTTCACAACAAGCCCTCTAACAGCATTTACATCTTGAAGCAAGTCCATTGCATTCGAGGCAAAAGCCGAAAGGATTTGAGAGGGGTAGAGAGAGCGAGGACGAGCATCCATGAATTCTCTCCCTATTCTCTCCCTCAAGGAATCTTCTACCTCTGCATTATCAATCATGAAAATGGAAGCCAAAGCATCTGAATCTATTCTGCCTAAGAGAGTACGCTCCCATTTCTACACTGGGAAATACATCCGGCTATTAATCTGGATCTCCATCTCAAACTGACCAGCAAGATAAGAAATAGACTCTTGAAACACTGATAAATAGGAAAAGGATCTGCCAAGCAATGATTTGATATGTCATATCTTCATTCAAGATGGAATTAAAATCTGCAGAACTCTGATGTGAAAAGGAAACAAGTACTGAAAGCAGCAAAAATAATGCAGATTTGGCCATATGCGAGAGATATCCACATAAGCAAACACAAATTTATGCTTAGACTTTGCTTTTCTTTGATATTCAGCAAGCAACAATTGCAGTGGAACAGAGATTCTGTAAGGGCATCCAAGAAATCTAAATAAGACCTTTCTTTGATATGGCTTTAAAGTAAGGGAGAAACCAGAATTTCAGCTTTGATATCAATTATTAATTGAAGTCTTCTTACATTTCTGGTTATAAAGAGGTACGTGTATTGAAGTTATCATTGACCTAACTGAATTCAATATTTGTTAAGTAATGAATAACTATAAATGCAGAATTTATTCCAAAGGTAAGTACATTATATTTTATAGATTTTAGTTTAAAAATAAAGTGTTTTTGTTTTTTACACACTTAATTAATATGTTATTTTATATTTGACAAGCACATAAGTTATTTGAATGGTAAGTGCATTAAATTTTATAGATTCTACTATACAGTCACTAATTTTCTTTTCTTTTTCGCATAATAAAATTTAATTTATTTCTTTTCAACTCACTGAGATACACCATTGTTATATCCATGATACAACGAAAATTTAAGAAAAATGAATCATGGTAATGAATGCCCAAAATTATTAACATGGCTACTTTATCTACCCCAAATAATCTCCCACCATGATCTGTCCTTTTGCTGCTTCCATATCATCCAAATCTTCAAATCTTCAACAATATTTTCAAAATAATTCCAATGACATTTGTTAGATCAATAATCTTTATACGAAAATCAAGAAAATCTTGTTGAGACTTTTCATGAGAAATAAAACCTTTCAATTCCTTCTAAACACACTCATCAAGTCCTTCTAAAGAAGATTCTGCATAAGCCTGCAAGTGTTCAAAGAGAATCTTATTATCTCTATCCTTAGCATACTTACTTTCTGAAAGATAACATCCATAAGCATGTCCTTCAAAACTCTTTGGCACTCAACAATCTACAGCCATGCATCTGTTATAAATAGAGTTCAAGATCAGATTGACAGCATCAGATGCTCAATTTCTGAAACCCAGAATTCTAAATAGTCTGCACATCGAACAAAGCCTTTCTTCTAGAAGATTCATTGGCTTCCCAACGGTCACAAGAATGGATATAAATTTCCAAGGATTTTTTATGGCATGTCTATTTTTGTTTTCCTTTCTTTGTAGTTCATCATCTTTATCATCATAATACTCATTGCAGTCAAAATTAGAGGCATGATCGGACTAGTTTCCAAGGCACAACCAACAAAAATCAAAGGAAAATGCAGACACCCAAGTAATATGCATGCAGCCATCATTTCTATCAATGGAAGAATTACACTTGGGACAGGGCTTTGATTTAACAAGCTTCTAATTTTTGTTTGTTCATTGTCATTGTTCTTCATTATCCAGTTGTTTACAATTTCACAATCTACTAGATGTTGAACTTACTCTGAACAGTTCCAACAAAATTCATATGGCCATTTACAAGTAACATCATAGGGCCTTGACCCACTTTCATAATTAACCACTTCTACAGCATACTCACAACTAGGTGCTGGACACCATTTGATTTCTTTGTTTCTTTCAACATAATATCTAACAAGGTATTGTCTATACCTTTTTAGATAATGTTCCTCACAATAAATCAATAAATGAAGCACCATTTTTCTTACCAATAGCACATTTACAATATGGTTCAAGACATTTTAGTCTCAGAGATTCTGCTCCAGCTTGATCCATCCATGCTTGGATCTAGTGTAGCCAACATGCATTACAAAAATAATGCCCACAAGCACCTTCTCTCATTCCACTAATGCAGTAACTATCACCACAAACACCACAGTCCCTCTCTAAATTTGGATCAACCTTTGAAACCCTAGTTTCTAATGGCCCTAAATCTATTCTTATGTCCTCCTTCACATGCCACTCATCAGTCATCTTCTCAAAATTCCATCCTAAGAAGAAAATGATTGATATTTGAGGAAATTGATGAGTGGCGTGTGAAGGAGGACATAAGAAGAGAGTAATGGCTATTATAAACTTGGGTTTCAGAGTTTGATTCAAATTTAGAGAGGGAATGTGTTATTTGTGGTGATAGTTACTACATTAAGGGAATGAGAGAAGGCACTTGTGGGCATTATTTTTGTAATTGGCGTTAGCTACGCTGGATCGAAGCACGAATGGGTCAAGATGGAGTTGGATGTCACGAGACTAAAATATCTTGAACCATCTTGTAAATGTGCTATTGGTCAAGAAATGGTGCGTTATTTATCAATTTTTTTATGAGGAACATTACCTAAAAAGGTATAAACAATACCTTGTTAGATCTTATGTTGAAAGCAACAAAGAAATCAAATGGTGTCAACAAAATGGCTAAGTATGATATAGAAGTGGTTAATTATTAAAGTTGATCAGGGTCCTATGAGGTTACTTGTAAATACCGGTATGAGTTTTGTTGGAACTGTTTAGAGGAAGTTCATTGTCCAGTAGATTGTGAAATTGTAAACAATTGGATATTGGAGAACAATAACAACAAACAAATAGAAAACTAGAATCTTATTAACACAAAGCCTTGTCCTAAGTGTAATTCTGCAATTGAGAAAAATGATGGCTGCATGCATATGACTTGTGAGTTGCTTTAAGTTTTGCTGGTTGTGGCTTAGGCAATTGGTCCAATCATGCCTCTAATTATGATTTCCATTATTATTATGATGATAAAGATGAAGAACTAGAAAGAAAGGCAAACCGAAATAGAGATGCCATCAAAAAATCCCTAGAAATGTATGTTCATTATTATGAGCGTTGAGGAGCCAATGAATCTTCAAGAACAAAGGCTTTTTTGGATATGCAAACTATTCAGAATTTTGGTTTTCAGAAGTTTAGCATCTCACATTGTTAATTGGATCTTGAACTCCAATTTATAACAGATGCATGGCTGTATATTGTTGAGTGTAGAAGAGTTTAGAAGTGGACATATGCTTATGGATATTATATTGTAGAGAGTGAGCATGTTAAGGATAGAGATAACAAGAGTCTCTTTGAACACTTGGAGGCTTATTCACAATCTTCTTTAGAATGAGTTGATAAGTGTGTTGAGGAGGAATTGAAAGGTTTTATTTCTCATGAAAAGTCTCAGCAAGATTTTTTAATTTTTTGAATAAAGCTTATTGATCTTACAAATGTCACTTGCAATTATTTTAAGAATCTTGTTGAAGCTTTGTAGAAATGACTCGCTAACGGATGCTTCTAGCAAAAGGACATCATGATGGGAAATTATTTGGGGTAGAGAAAGTATCCATGTTAGTAATTTTGGGCATTCATTATCATGTTTCATGAATTATAGTTGTACCATGAATATACAAATGGTGTAGTTATTGCTTGATATTTCTACAAGTGTCTATAAGTTATGGAATACCATTCTTCATTGTCATTCAAGTTAAAACAATGGTTCTTTCCTTGAGAATATTAGTTATAAAGAGTTTGGAGACATTATTTTTATAGAGAAACACTTCCAATTAGGGAAACAACTTCATCATGTGATTTAGTGGTTGAATTTTGTGTGAGAGAAGGTCCCTTCTATAAACTATAGTAGGTAGTTCCCTACCCTTGGGTGAGGTTGAATGGTGGGTAGTTTTTCTTGGTTGAACCTCAGGGGGAGAAAAATTGATAAGATTCCACATTCATAATAAATGTTTCCCTACTATAGATAGGCCCTAGGGATTATTGATTACTCCTCGATCAAACTAGGATCTAAGTGACTACCAATCATTAATCATTTTCCACATGTGGAACCATGCTACTGAGAACAACTATGTGAACCTCAATCTATAACATTTAGGGATCATGATCTCCTAATTATCTATCTCCTTCAAACGATCTCTTTTTAAACCATTATAGAGTAAATGAGGGCTCCTACTATGAACTATAGAATGGGGTGGGGGCCTAGAAAAAGAATCTTAACCTAGGTGGTGTATGAGACAAATTATCAGTTGTTCCCCACTCTAGAATGGTTGGGGCCTCTATACATCATTTTTTCCTATTAATATGTTGTAACTAATCATGCTACTGGGGCTACAAGTACACACAACAAGACAAATTTTGGTCACTTTGTCAGCCGCGGTTTTCGTCCAAAGTAATTAACTCCACTCTAGATATAAATTGGTAATGTGTATTGCTCCAGTCTCCCTAACATAATATTAATAGTTCTTGCATCATTTTTGTCTCCATCCATGGATTTATTAGATCATAAACCTAGAGTTAGTATGGCTCTAATGTTGTATACTCCATTATTGGTGGTGTGACCTTCTTAGATTGAGTAGATGGTTCCTCAATTCTAGATTTTGTGTTGTAAATAATAGAAATAGAAAAATGACTTTTTGTGGATGGTCATGGATCAAAATAAATGGAATGTAGGTCTCAATCTAGAATGTTTGAACTTGTTTTCTAGGGTCTCAATTCTAGTAGAGAGCCTAATCATCATACAAGGTTATTTATGTTTCATGTATGAGCAAATAATTGAATACCAATGATTTAGGAATGCCCTATATAGGTAGGTGTGAGGTCAAAGAAATGATAGCATCACTGAAAAATAAATTGCTACATGGAACCAACAACAAAGCCAAGGATCAAAATTTGTTCTTTTGGCTTCACATTTTCTCAAAATTAGGCTGCATAAAAGATACACATCGAAGGTGATACACACTTAATCATAAATGCAATAATAAAGCAACAGACTCCAAATTGGAAGATCAAAAATCTTTTGGCTAAGTGTTGGGAGACCTTGGATCATTTTGAAGCATACAAGGTTGGCCACATTTTCTGAGAGGCTAACATTAAGGCTGACAAACTAGCAAATGTGACAATTGATATGCCAAATAAATATATGTATACCAAGTCAATGGAAGTGTGGGAGAAATTGGAAATAGGTCAACTTTCCATTTCACATGACCTAGGATAAAACGAGTTGTTGAAAGGTATGGACAATTTTAAGTGTCTACAATAACCCTAATAACAGCCAATTAGTGCAGAAAAATCCTTTACAACATGCCTATGGTGCAAATCTAGAGAGTCGAATAGGCCAAATCTAGTGAAAAATCAAGGTTTTCAAACCCTATAATATGTGAGATCTTAGTGCAAATGAATGCAAAATGTTATATGAATGCTTTGTAATCTGATTTATGAACAAAATTAATTCCACTCAGATCTAAAAATATTTTTCAAACTCTACAATGCAAAATGCAAGTGCAAATCTAATAAAAAATCCATGAAAAAGCTAGTTTTTTTGTTGAAATTTTCTATGTAAAAATGCAAATTTTTGAAATCTAAATACAAATTTACACTAAAATGTAGCACTACAGCCAAATTTCAATTTGAATGAGTGTCTAAGATATGTAGAAAAATCTGAAACAAGATTTTACCTACAAACCCTAGTTTTTGGATTTACTAGGTTATATGAAAAATTTAAAATTTCCAACAAAACCCTAGCAATTTTATAATGAAAATCAATGCAAGTGATTGGAATTTTGTAATTTTCTGTAATTTAGCTTAGATCTAATGCAAAAAATAGAATTTGAATGAAATTTAAATTAATTGATGAAAATTATATGAAAATGCAAATTAGGGTTTACAATTTTTTTCAAATTTTTTAATTTTTTTGTGATTTTTCGAATGCAATAATATGAACAATGATATGAATGAATGAAATCAATGTAAATCTGAAGCAAAACACTCAGCACGATGCAAATTTCATGAAAAATATGGGTCCACCAAAATGTTTAGGGTAAAATTTGAATAGAGGGTTTTTGATAGTTTGTGTGTATCCTCCTTTCTCTCTAAACATTTAAGGACCTAAGATCAAGTAGGAATCTACTATCAGGCCCTTTGTCACTTAGAATGTAGGGAAAATCAGAATTGTATGATTTAGTTGATCAATTATGCTCAATTATACTTAAAACCCTAATTACGCAAATTCAGAGGCAAACAGATAAATCATGGAGAATGCTTGGACACAGAGATACTAAATGATAATCAAATGCATACTAGTTTTCAAAGTTCAAAAAGAAGAATAGTCGGGGACTAATGAGTGGGTGCCCTAGTCCAGTGCCATGCTTTTTGTCAGGATCTGGAAACCTTATCCACAACCTGTTCTTGATGTTTCAGAGACTCTTCAGCTGTGGGATTCGAAGGACTAAAGAGCTGGTGCTCGAGTCCAGGTCCCTATTTTATATTCAAAATTAGCTTAAGGTCCTCCTCTAGAGTAGCCATTTCTAATCTTGATTTATCAAGAGTGGCTCCGATGGCCACAATTCACTCATAAAAAAAGTAAAAAGTTAGTTTAAAATTTTAAAAATTATCATTCCATTATATTTAAACATTTATGGATTATACAAGTCTATGACACATTAAATTATTTTATTTATAAGATATTGTGTCATACTATAATTTAACTAGTATTTTTGGAAGTGCCTCTTTTATTATTTATTTTTCACTCAATATTATATTTTGAATTTTGTAAAAATACTATAGGAACTAATTTGGTATTATGTTTTCTTATATGTTTTATATTATAAAGTTTATGCAACAATCCTATAAAATACTCATCGAAGTGCCCCATGACACAAAACATTACAAATCCAACTATTTATGACTGTAATGCTTGGTAGCTCTCAATTTAGAGTTGAGCAAGGATTCGTTGGTAGTAGGCTTCCTGGTTGCCGGCTTATTGAAGGGGCTGTTGTTTATGTCACTATTGCCCCTTATGTTAATGCATCCTATCATAACGTTAATTATAATGATGAAGATGAACGAAGCAATAGCATTGTCTATACCTCTTCTCGTCCTCCTCATTCATAGCATCCATGTGCAATGGTTAAAAGACATGGTTCACCTTTGGATGCATCACCTGTGAGTACTTCTTTGCCAAATACAGTCAATACTACCCTTCTATAAAATGCTCCTCAAATCACTGGAGGTATGTTGCAATTATTCTTTAGTTATTAGTTTTTCTAGATTATAAGATGCCTTCATAACTGTTAAGGGATAATGGCTTAGTTAAAATCTAGTCAATATTTAAAAGGTTTACAGACTTAGTGTAAATCTAGTCAACATTTAAAAGGTTTATATAATTTACTTTTTGGGGAATTGTTCTGTATGCTGCATCTTGTGGATTTTTTCATTTCAAAGTTTTGAAAGAATACACAAGTGGACTTTATAAATAGATTACATAGGCATGCTTTATAAAACATTGCCTATCTGCCTTACTATAAAATGGAAGGCATTGTGGTTGTGTCATATAAACAGATGAGCATTAGTGTGAGTCCAAGAAGTAGCTTGTATCTTAAGGAATCTGATCAATGATCTAATATTGGTGAATACATCTAAGGTGGTTTGACTAATCCAGAAATAAAGTCCATCTTAACTTCTTTTCCCACCTCAGAGAAATCTAACAATATGGATCTGACCTTAATGGATATAATGAAGATGATTTTGACTAGTTTCATATTCCATAATCTCGGATGTAAGAAACTGTTAAGGGATAAGATGAGTTGTCTGTTATGGTTTTGACATATCACGCTGAACTGAAAAAATCATCTCAGGTCTAACAATAACTCTGAAGTAGTTGTTGCTAGTATTTTGGATATGTTCAGAACTATAAAGGAATGA
Organism: Cunninghamia lanceolata; assembly: GCA_027924645.1. Taxonomy (NCBI): domain Eukaryota; kingdom Viridiplantae; phylum Streptophyta; class Pinopsida; order Cupressales; family Cupressaceae; genus Cunninghamia; species Cunninghamia lanceolata. The sequence goes on along the minus strand of BSBN01001237.1, from coordinate 1,330,686 downwards.
GGTCCTGTGAGAGAATAAACAATAGAGAGTTTTTTTTTTTAATTTTTAAAATTGTGCAGTTGAACTCTATATGAACCACAGATCCATATAAGTTTGATAGGAATTTAGGCACATACTACTTTGCTATCCAACAATTTTAGTTTAAGTTTGGTCATTTCAAAAAAAATTTGCACAATCAACGCTCTATCAATATATATTATATCTTGATCTATTACTTTTCTAAATCATTGCATCCTTAATAGTGTTGGGCTACAGTTCATATGGATCAGTTAGAATTGGAATCTAGGACCTTCTATTTACTGTCAGAGTGCTCCATCAACTGATCTATTGGTCCCTTTGTGGCTAATCCATCATTAATCTGGATGTAGCTTTTTTAAAAATTAATTCAATGTTTTTGTAACATCCTACTACGTAAACCTGAAGGGTAAGAGCGAAAAGGGGACAAGATAATTTTTTTTTTACATAAGTAAACAACATACACAAATTTAGCTGTCAATTTGATAGATTGACACCATTCATTTTAAACACCAAAACAAATGTTCCTAATTACATATGATAAAAACATGAATCCATAAGCGTAAAATACAGGTGGATCCGATACCCACACCAAAATCCATAAAGCAATAAAGGAACGTCACATTTCTTCTCATTAAATGCAATGATTACAACTTCTCTTCTAAGAGAGTTCAATTACATAACTGCATATACAATTACAATGATATATTCCAAAATATGATACAAGTACATAGCATAGTCCTGAGTATGATACAAAGACTGAATAGGTACAATAACTGAATGAAGTGATGGAGAGAGAGATCATCTCAAACTGGTGTACCAAACCTGTTCGCCAGTCCCCAATGGTGGTGGCAATGCCTCCCAACCATGTGGACTCCTAAGAGACCACCCCACTGCGCTCAGAGATAGTCACAAGGCCCAAACGGATGAATAACAATAAGGGGATACAAGATGGCCAACACTCACATCAGACATAGAGCAGACATGAAGAACAACGCATACAATCGAAGTCATAATATAGGTGTATTCATCTAAGTCATAAGTTGGGTACTACTCACAACCGCTAAGGTACTAGATACTAGAGCATAATCATATGGAGTGTCATCATATGTGCTCGAAGGGATGGCACACACAGGACCAAGTACCTCTCATACAGATGAGGAGACTCAATCATGCCCAAATCCACATCTCGCAGATGGATGACTCAACACCCTGTAGATGGATAGGCCTTCTCATTACATCCTTAGCCTTTACAAGCGCTCAAGGCTATGCACGAGGTTTAATTATCTTATTAGTGTTTTTATGCCAATGTTTTAGTTTTAGTTATCACTTATTAATGTAACTCTGCTACTAGTTCCCCTGGCAGCCACTTGTGGGCCCTAGGCCCATAGAGAGCCACTCCAACAAACCACTCTAATGCCTAGACCTTGTTCATCTCGTTTGACTAAACAAGAAATCCAAAAAGAATGAAACACTGGTGTAGGAATTAGAAATAGAGGAATGTGGTCTACAAGACAAAAGCTTCTGTAGACAGTGTAGTGTTAGTGAAAACAACCCTATGCTAGTTAGATCAGTTGTGTAATAACTCCAGTGACCCCAGTTTAACCACTCTTCACATAGGAATGCATGGATATCAAGAAAACACAACAAATGGTCTTGAAAGTCTACTCATAGCCTAAATTTTGCATAATGACCACCTACCAAGACACCAATTTGGTGTATGGAACCCCCTTTGTGTTAGCCCCAAAAGAAAAGTGAATTATATAATTTCTAATGTTTCTTTTGGTTTGTTGTCACCTAAAGTAGCTTTGGTCTCATTTTGTACTTAAACTACTATCTACGTGTATGGACAAAAATATATATAAAAATATTTACATTTTCAGATCTAAATCTGCACCTTTCATTTGTATTATTGCTACACGAAGATATCTTCCACTAATCTTTGATTTTAAATTGTTAATATAATGACATATATGTTTAAACTGTTTAACAAACTGTTGTGTTATGTTCAATTGTTCATATTTGGAGAATCTAATATATATTATATGAGATCTATGGTAAATATCATTTCAAATGTACAATAGCCTTAAAAATCATTTTACTCATCTATTATGTTGGAGATCTAACAAAAGGCTTATTTTTTTGGAGGTTAAAATCGAATCCTATCCATAACCATATATTTTAATTTCCTCAACTTCTACTTTTAGAATTTGTTGGGGTTCTACTTTAGAGTTGATTTATTAAGCTGTAGCATTTAATTACAGGAATTGCCAAAAATTTCATTTCTATTCATTAGCTAGATAGCCATACTCCATATTTTCAAAGCTTATTCATGCTCTTGCCATTTTCAGGCTAGATCCTTCAAGCCTTTCTAGCTTGTGCTGTTGATTTTGTTTATAGTCTCCTTAACCCAAATTTTTTGTGTATCCCACAACTTATAAATCAGAAAACACATGATCTTTCTTAGAAAACCTTCTAATCTAGCAAATTAAAGAAGAGTTCCACATGTAAAAGGAATAAATTCAAGGAAAGAGGCAATGTAAATGTCTTGTGTTGGAATAAATCTGGGTAGTTTTCCTTCAAGCGTAGCAACCAAACCATAGTTTTTGTGCTGGAAAGACAAAGAGATGAGGTAAATACCTCTAACAAATTGCACTTCCCATCTGACTGGTCATAGTCCTCTATAGACTAGTTGTGCTCCCCTGTATTCATCCTCTCATCTCTTCTTTCTCAGCCTGTGAATGAGGCATCTTCTCTGCCTGAGGCCTTTTTTTTTTTAGTTTTCAACTTTTCCTTTTTTTATATTATTTTTTCAGAGCCTCCAATCTCCCCAAAACGTGTTGACCCACCTCTCGCAGATCAGATATGTTTTTCTCCTTAATTCCTATGTCCTTTTTCATCTACCTCAGAGATATTTTTCCTTCTCCTTATCTTATCTCTGTTAGTCACCAACTTTGTGGATATTTCCTAGTCTTGCAATAACTCTCTCTGTAGTCGTTCCTTGCAAGCATTCGATTCTCCACCTAGAATAGATATTTTCTTTCCACCTCATAAGCCAGGAAGACATTTTCTTTTTGTATTAAACTTTCCACCAAGCATGAGCATTGTTACATCCTACCCCCTAGGTCTAGGCTTACTCCTAGAAGCCTGCAAACACTGAGATGCATCCAAATCACACAGTATACTAAGAAACTTGATATAATCAAAGCAAGCCAAGGAGAAATGTCTTAACAAATGGACTGACAAACTACACATGACCATAAGGTAATCTAGATGGTAAGACCACAACATGGGAACACTGCACTAACCAGGTGTAGTGGACTAGGGTAGGGTATAAGGAATAGGGCCTATGACTATCTCCAGTACCCACCATCGGGGATAATAATAGTATGCTCAGGCTTTTGAATCTAGGCAGAGTCGATACTTAGTACCTGCAACACACCAAGCACACGTCAAGGTACCTGTGCATATATATACATCATATAGTCGAAGCAAGAACAATCATGTAAGCATGAAATCCATCATAAGTAATAATAATGTCCACATCATAATAGTATCAAGATTGCACATCATCGGTACCAATACAAAATAATAACAAGATGCATAATCCAAAATAAAGTATATAGTCATCCAAGTCCATCAAGATAAGAAAAACATAAGATGAACACAGGGGTCATTACATCCCCTAGAAATCTGCAAAAAGATATGGATAGAGGTCTCTCATCCTCATCGCATCTTCCCAAGATGCTGAGGACTCACCATCAGGATCCCATTGGACCCTTACTTGCTCTATGTCTCGACCCCTAAGGGTCAACCTTCAATGCTGAAGGATGCGTATGGGTTCCAAAGAAAGCTGCCCGTCTGCCTCAACCTCCAAAGCAGTCCAATCAAGAACATGGGTCACATTAGGAATATACTGTCTAAGAACTGAAACATGGAACACATCGTGGATGCGTGATAGACTCAGTGGTAATGCAAGGTGATAGGCAACAGGACCAATCCTCTTAAAGATCTCAAAAGGTCCAACAAAGCGAGGTGCCAGCTTTGAGCCTTTCCCATAATGGATGGGGCTCTTTTGCAGACGAACTCTCAAAAACACATAGTCACCTACCAAGAAGTGGTGATCCAACCTACGGGCATCATCATACTTCCTTTGCCGATCCTAAGCTATAGCTAAATGCTCTCTGATCCTCACTACCTGCTGCTCCATATCCTGAAGCATCTCTGGACCCAAAATAACTCGGTCCTCTAAGCGATCCCAACTCAACAGAGTACGACATGGCCTACTGTACAAGGCCTAGAAGGGAGACATACCAAGAGAACTATGATACCCATTTTTATAAGCAAACTCAACTAGGTACAAATAGTCCTCCCAACAACACTGTTGATCCATAACGTACATCCGAAGCATATCCTCTAAGACCTGATTAACCCGCTCTATTTGTCCGTCAGTCTTGGGATGGTATGCAGAGCTGAAATTAAGCTGAGCTCCCAAAGCATGCTAAAGAGAAGTCCACAAAGTTGAAGTGAACATTGGATCATGATCGAAAATGATCCTACGAGGAATACCATGCAGATGCACAATATCCTCCATAAACACTCAAGCTACAGACATTGCAGTGTAGGAAGATGTCATGGGTGAGAAGTGTGCCACCTTGGACAACTTATCCACTGTGACCATAATAGCATCATGACGACGCGAAGACATAGGTAACCCCACTATGAAATCTAGAGATATCATATCCCACTTCCATCCAGGGATGGAATGAGGCTGCAACAATCCTGCTGGGTGTTGATGCTCTGCCTTCACCCACTGACACTCAAGACACCGAGCCACAAAATCAGCAATATCTCGTCACAAACCTGCCCAATAATACAACTGTCAAAGATCAGCATGCATCTTTGTGACACCTAGATGAGCTGAATAGGGTGCACGATGGGCTTCTAACAAAACCAAGGAATGAAGATCACCATAATCTAGAACATAAATACGACCAAGATGTCACAAAAGTCAATCAGGCTCGAGAGAGAACCCTGCAAACCTACCCTCAAGGACTCTCCCAGATTCGATCTCCGCTCTCACCTCTTGATACCAAGTATCACTAGGAAGTGACTCCAAAATATGGCTCCGCAAATCCACTCTAAGAGACAAAAGTGAAATCTCATGTCTCCTCCTACTCAAGGCATCCACAACAACATTCTCCTTACCCTGAATGTAGTGAACCTTGAAGTCGTACTCACAGAGGAAATCCATCCAATGGCACTGTCGAGCATTCAAATTTGGCTGAAGGAAGATATACTACAAACTACAATCATCACTATGCAACTCAAACCGATGTCCCAAAAGGAAATGTCTCCAACACACAAGCGCATGGACGACAACCGCTAACTCCAAATTGTGGGTGGGGTAGTTCAGCTCATGATCATTGAGCTTACAGTGCTCATATGCAATCACTCATCCCTCATGCATGAGAACTACCCCCACACCCTCCAATGAAGCATCGGTGCACACTACAAAATCACTTGTGGGATCTAGCACTACTAGGATAGGTGCACTAGTCAACCGCTCCTTAAGAGCCTAAAATGCTGACTCACACTGATCTGACCACACAAACTTCTTCCCTTTTCGCTGAAGAGAAGTGATGGGATGGGCTACCCAAGAGAAATCTCTCACAAATTAGAAATAGTAACCTGCCAGTCCCATGAAACTGCGAACCTCGGTCACATTCGTTGGTGCTGGCCAATCCACAATAGCTTGAATCTTAGAAGGATCCACTGAGATACCTTCTCCTGAGATGATGTGACCCAAATATCTCACCTCAGTCTGGAAGAACTCACACTTAGCCAAATTGCCAAACAACTGATTATCACGCAAGCACTACAACACTTGTAGTAAATGGCCTTCATGCTCCTCCATAGCCCTCAAATAAATCAAAATATCATCAAGGAACATGAGAACAAACTGATCAAGATGGGTGCGAAACACCCCATTCATCAAACTCATGAAAATAGATGGAGCATTGGTCAACCCAAAAGGGAGAATCGTGAACTCATAATGCCCATAGCGTGTACGAAATGCTATTCGATGAATGTCTACCTCATGAATGCAAAGTTGATGGTATCCTGACTTCATATCTATCTTGCAGAACACCTTGGCTCCCCTCATCTGATCGAACAAATCATCTATGCAAGGCAACAGGTATCGATTCTTCACTGTCACTTTGTTCAACTAGAGATAATCAATGCACAAGTGAAGAGACCCGTCCTTCTTCTTCACGAAGATGATAGGTGCACCCCAAGGGGATACACTAGGATGAATGAAACCCTTCTCCAGTAACTCCTCTAACTGCAACCACAACTCACCCAACTCCGGAGTAGTCATGTGATATGGTGCCCAAGAAATAGGCTCTGCACCAGGAATGAGATCGATATGGAAGTCTATGTCGCGCTTAGGCGGCATACCTGGAATATCACTCAGAAAGACATTTGCAAAATCCTAAAGAATAGGATGATCATCAAGAGATACCTCCTGAATCCCACCCTCAGCAAGATCACTAACTGAAATAGTGAACATTTGACAACCTTTCAGCATGGCATGCTTCAACTGCATAGCTGAAATCACACGGAGAGAAATGGGTCTCTGAACCCCAACTAACTCAACATGCTCCCCAACATCGTCAACACACTGAACTGATTTATGTTGACAATCTATACTGGCTAGGTGGGTCTCCAACCAATCCATGCCTAAAACAATCCCATAGGACCCCAAAGGCAACACACGAAGATCCACTATGGTAGTGAAGGTGCCCAAATCCAAGACACAACCACGAACAAGGGAGTCTACAGCCACCTTGGATCTAGTAGCTAACTCAACCGTCCAACCAACATCTTGCCTTGCCACCATGAGTCTACAACACCCCACAAGAGAAGGAGAAATTAAAGAATTTGAAACTCCTAAATCAAATAGGATAGATGTGGTAATCCCACATAACACACCTGAATACTCGACTATGGTGCCCTAATGCTCAGCCTGATGGTTATCAATCGTCGTAAAAACTCTATGTGATCTACCAGCCTCACCTACTGTAGGCTCTGAAGTAGCCTATCTCTGACTACCTCCAGCCACTAATCTCTGAGGACACTGAGTAGCTATATGACCATGCTGCCCACAAGCATAACAACCACCCCTTCCAAAACCTTGGCCTAAAAATGGTGCACGTGACTGCTAGGATCCATCACCCCTAGAACTCTACTGAGCACTCTGAAAACTCTATGACAGACTACTCTACTGCCTACTCTGAGAGTGATGACGTGAATGATCTCTAGAAAATGGAGTACCAGGATTCTACCCACTCTACTAAGACTGAGTAGGCCTATGTCTCTGTCGCTGACCATGTCTAGAAGGTGTAGTATGTGATCTAGATGGTCTAGCTCCCAAAGACTATGTACCCTGAGCAACTGATCCTGAAGGAGGGGCACTACCAATCTGAACATCTGCCTGACCACCAAAACCCCTAGTCAAATTCTCCTCTATTAACCTTGCCTTCTCCACGGTAAGCTCTAAGGTCTTCAGCTCAAACACACAGACACCACCACTGATATCGGCATTCAAGCCCCTAATGAAATGTTGTACTAACATCGGCTCATCATCAAAAATGCTAGCATATTGCTTCAGCTCAAAGAAGCAGTGCTCATACTGATCTACTATCATAGTCAACTGATGAAGTTCGTGGAACTGATCAGCACATCTCTGTCGATAGTAGTCTGAAAGAAATCATGCACGGAACCTCTCTAAGAACAACTCCTCTACTCTCCACCATGTAGATGCAAAACCTTTGAGATGCATAATGGCACATCGAGCTCTAGTATTGCTACTATAAGGATGCATAGTAAAGCATTAATTGAGATCGATCAACGAAGTCTCTACCTCAGTACCTGTACCAGAACCATCAAAAATAGGGGGATGAGCCCTAAGAAGATCCCTCATGTGACCTGCAGTAACACTATCTCCATCCACCCTATCCCTCACAACAACTACTCTCGAATGATCTGGACTATGAGAATGCTCATGCTCAGCTCCAGCATCCTGACCATTTTGATGAGAAGGGTGTGACTCTGCCTCATGAGATACCTCCTGACGAGGTCCTAATCGGTCCAAAATCTACTGTAAAATAGCTAAAACATGAGCACCCCCAAGCCCTTCGGCTTGATTCTCAATATGCGGTTCCTCTTGATGCTCACCTTGATTGCCCTGATTACCCTGATTGCCTTGATTACCTTGATTACCCTGATTGCCCTAATTACCTTGATTACCCTGATTGGCATCATGACAGGTGCTACGTTGAAGAACAGTGGCTATACCTCTAATTCTGCCTCTGGCTCTACCCCTAGGAGGCATCCTAAAGGAACAAAGAACACATCAAAATAGATCATCACAAAGATGACCTAATCAACATACTAAGGCATGAAAGCATAACAACATGACTAAAGAACAATATAACAAGCTCACGCCACACACGTCAAACACAGCAAAACATAGAAGGCTCAAGTACTCCAGAGCTCCCAGTGTGTGAACATGGGCTCTGATACCAGATGTAACATCCCACTACATAACCCTAAAGGGTATGAGCCAAAAGGGGACAAGATAATTTTTTTTTTAGATAAGTAAACAACATACATAGATTCAACTGTCAATTCGATAGATTGATACCATTCATTTTAAACACCAAAACAAATGTTCCTAATCCCATATGATAAAAACATGAATCCATAAGCATAAACTACAAGTGGATCCGATACCCACACCAAAATCCATAAAGCAATAAAGGAGCATCACATTTCTTCTCATTAAATACAATGATTACAACTTCTCTTCTAAGAGAGTTCAATTACATATCTGCATATATAATTACAATGATATATTCCAAAATATGATACAAGTACATAGCATAGTCCTGAGTATGATACAAAGGCTGAATAGGTACAATAACTGAATGAAGTGATGGAGAGAGAGATCATTTCAAATTGGTGCTCTAAACCTATTCACCGGTCCCCAATGGTGGTGGCAATGCCTCCCAACCATTTGGACTCCTAAGAGACCACCCCACCATGCTCGAAGATAGTCACAAGGCCCAAATAGATGAATAACAATAATGGGATACAAGATGGCCAACACTCACATCAAACATAGAGCTGACACGGAGAATAGTGCATACAATCAAAGTTATAATATAGGTGTACTCATCTAAGTCATAAGTCGGGTACTACTCATAACCGCTAAGGTGCTAGATACTAGAGTGTAATCATATGGAGTGTCATCATATGTGCTCCAAGGGATGGCACACACGGGACCAAGTACCTCTCATACAGACGAGGAGACTCAATCGTGCCCGAATCCACATCCTGCAGACAGATGACTCAATGCCTGGCAGATGGATAGTCCTCCTTGTTGCATCCTTCGCCTTTACAAGTGCTCAAGGCTATGCACGAGGTTTAATTATCCTATTAGTGTTTTTACCCCAATGTTTTAGTTTTAGTTATCACTTATTAATGTAACTCTTCTACTAGTTCCCCTGGCAGCCACTTGTGGGCCCTAGGCCCATAGAGAGCCACTCCAACAAACCATTCTAATGCCTAGACCTTGTTCATCTCATTTGACTAAACGAGGAATCCGAAAAGAATAAAACACTAGTGTAGGAATTAGAAATAGAGGAATGTGGTCTACAAGACAAAAGATTCCGTAGACAGTGTAGTGTTATTGAAAACAACCCTATGCTAGTTAGATCAGTTGTGTAATAACTCCAGTGACCCCAGTTTAACCACTCTTCACATAGGAATGCACGGATATCAAGAAAACACAACAAATGGTCTTGCAAGTCTACTCACAGCCTAAATTTTGTATAATGACCGCCTACCAAAACACCAATTTGGTGTATGTAACCCACTTTGTGTTAGCCTCAAAAGAAAAGTGGATTATAATTTTTAATGTTTCTTTTGGTTTGTCATCACCTAAAGTAGCTTTAGTCTCATTTTGTACTTAAACTACTATCTATGTGACAAAAATATATATAAAAATATTTACATTTTCAGATCTAAATCTGCACCTTTCATTTGTATTACTGCTACATGAAGATATCTTCCACTAATCTTTTTTTTTAAACTGTTAATATAATGACATCTATGTTTAAATTGTTTAACAAACTGTTGTGTTATGTTCAGTTGTTCATATTTGGAGAATCTAATATATATTATATGAGATCTATGGTAAATATCATTTCAAATGTACAATAGCCTTAAAAATCATTTTACTCATCTATTATGCTGTGGATCTAACAAAAGGCTGATTTTTCTGGAGGTTAAAATCAAACCCTATCCATAACCATATATTTTAATTTCCTCAACTTCTATTTTTAGAATTTGTTGGGGTTCTACTTCAGAGTCGATTTATTAAGCTACAACATTTAATTACAGAAATTGCAAAAAATTTCACTTCTATTCATTAGCTGGATAGCCATAGCCCATATTTTTAAAGCTTATTCATGCTCTTGCCATTTTTAGGCTAGATCCTTCAAGCCTTTCTGGCTTATGCTGTTGATTTTGTTTATAGTCTCCTTAACCCAAATTTTCTGTGTGTCCCACAACTTATAAATTAGAAAACACATGATCTTTCTTAGAAAACCTTTTAATCTAATGAATTAAAAAAGAGTTCCACATGTAAAAGGAATAAATTCAAGGAAAGAGGCAATGTAAATGTCTTGTGTTGAAATAAATCTGGGTAGTTTTCCTTCAAGCATAACAACTAGACCATAGTTTTTGTGCTGGAAAGACAAAGAGATGAGGTAAATACCTCTAACAAATTGCACTTCCCTTCTAACTAGTCGCAGTCCTCTATAGAGTAGTTGTGCTCCCTGTTGATGTGTTTTCCTTGCACATACAACGCAAATAAAATACTGGTGTACTCTATCCTCTCTTGAAAAAAATCCCTCAAATGCTAAGCTAAGTGATCAGATGAGTAGACTCCAAGGTTCTTGATTAGTTACTTTTGTGTTGCGACTTGGGATAACTTAGTAGTATGATGCGAATTACTGTTTGACACAAAGGGACTTACGTAAATGCTCAACAATAGGAAACTTGTTTCTCTTGGATAACATGTAACATAGCTTCTTTGAAGGTCTACCAATTTGATAACTTAAGATATGACAATGGAAGCTCTTGAATCTAAATCTAACAAAATTTTAAATAAAATGCAAAAAGGAAATGAGTTTAGAAGGCTCTAATCTAAATGCAAGCAATCACCACTGATTCACCGGAATCTCAACCACACTTTGCTTTGCCATAAGGTAACAACTACACAAAAGTGGTGCTATCTTCTAAGGGGAAAGTAAGATTTTTAGATTACTTCCATGCACAAAGTAATTGAAGTTAAGCTCAGATGATGTTCAGACTAACCATGCACTACAATATGCCATCGACAAATTATAAATGGTATGAACTATGGAGACACCAAACATGAATCAGCAACAACAACTCCCATAAAACATAAAACTAAATTGCTGAAAACAAACTAAATAGATCTTATTCTATGAGTGAACACTAGAAACCATGCATTCATTTGAAACAACACAAATCACCATGAAAATTTCAGCAATGAATTTGTATTTATTTCAGTAGAGTCTTGAGCAACAATTTCTCAGAGCATTCCCCCCTTACAAATGAGAGAAAAATGGGTTTATATAGGCCCCAAAACTCAATGGATGGCCAAGATTAAAACTTTAAATCGAGGGCCCGTATTATGCCACACAGGCCAGTGGTTACAAAATTTACTAAAATTGGACCTTGCATTAATGATGCACCAACTAAGTGGAATACCCTCATTTATGACCTTTCCTTTTTGCGGTAAACTCCACAAATCTAGCGATGACACATGCAACCTCCTCCATAGGGACACTTGGCAGAGTCTGAATGGTGCCCTCTACAATTTGCAACTCCTCCGTACATTTGACAACCGTCATTTCCCAACCATCCATGGATGTCTAAAACGTGCCCATGAAAGTGGAAAGTGTGCAAATTTTGTCCAACAACTCCCTCGAAATAGCCTGTGTATGCCGAAAATACTTTGCATGCATCTTGTCTTTCAGCAAGTATTCATCAATCTCTCCATTGGAATCAACTACCCTGTTTACGAAAACAAGTATTTTGTTTTGCATTTCCCGAAGTACCTTTCTTGTTCGAGTGCAGTCACTCTCAACCTTTCCCAAAACTTGCTCCTTTATGCTGAGTGCACAATACCAAGAATGAAAATTATATGCTGGACCCTGCTCAATCACCCCTTCATCCAACAATGTGGCACTTGGAGTATAAATCAGCCTTTTCAACTGAGGCATAACTTCTTCCCTTACATTTCTGAATTCTGCACAAGTAACTAGAATATTCTGAACTCTGTCAAATGTTGAAGCAGCCTCCTTGTGCAACTTCACAATCTCATCCACGAACCTATCCGCCTTGATCTTGAAATTTGCTACCCAATCTTGCAATACTTGAGAAGAAGACCTCATTTCTTCCAAATGGACCACAGACTCCTGCGAGAGCAATGCCGGTGGTGCAACCATCTCTTTAGCTTGGCTTAGTGGCCTCATTAACTACTGAATATAATGCTGAAATGCCAAGTTATCCTTCTGTAACCAAATCCTCTGTTCTTGTTCCTTCTGTAGCCTTTCTTTGATGACAGCAACTGAATCTTCCAACTCTTCTATCTCCTGCTCTATTTTGGCTGGTCCCAAATCAAAAGTATTGATGTCATATGCACTCGGAACGCCATTATCTGCATCTTTGCTGATTTTTGGGACAGCAATATGCACTTGCCTTGACCCCGAGCTGCCTCTTGTGATCTTCGAGAATTTAGTAATTTTCTGCTTTCCATTGTCAGTTTTGGCCCTGCTCAGCAAGTCTTCCAAACTTAATATAGGTTCCCTTTCAAAAATAGATTTTTCCTTGACTCGATCTCTTAACCACTCAGGCAGATTGGACAAGTCCTCCTGACTTTCTTCTTGAACTCCCTTATGCTGAACAGTGGGAAGAGCCTCCTCATCAAACTCATACAACTCTTTGTCATCTTGATTTTCAGCTTCTATTTCTATCATGACCACTTCTTGTTCCTTGGCTGATTTTGACACTACTTCACCAATTTGATTACCTTGTTTGTTTCCCTGATCATCTTGAATTTTCAAAGTTGTCTTCTCATCATGTCTCACTTCATCTTCATCAATATTTATTATGTTATTACCCTCCTGTCTTGAAAATGCACTAGCTGCCTTTTGATCATTAGTCTTTGCCTTCTTACTTAGCTGAATATCCTCATGCAGATCATCATCTTCACCCTCTAAACCATTGGAATTATTGGATGACCCACCACTTGAAGCATCCTTGGACTGATGTACACTAACTCCTCCCATCAAGTTGTAAGTCAATTGGACATTCTTCTCCTGAAGCCTACGAATCTGGAAGTCTACATACTTTCTTGTATGTGATACAATTGGCATCATCAAATCATCATTGCATGTGGCCTCCTGCTCAGACCAATTGATGGTGAAGGGCCTATCTCTTTTCTCTTCATACAAACTTTGTGAAAGCCTTTTGTGATTCTCCTCAAGCTGATCCGGAATGTTGATCACTCTTGTTGATCTGACCAGATCCAAAGACAATCAGTAGCAACTTTTCTTTCTTATTTCTATGTCATCATATGTATCTATCCAGTGATCCTTGAGCTGTGGTTTGTGCTTGTATTTGCTCCCAAATTTTTGTTTGATTGTGCCAAATGGATCAAAGTTACTGCGTGCATCATTGTGGCATACCAAGTTGTAAGCCTGCAACTCTATCTCTAAATTTTCAGCGGCTTGTAATGACATGCAAGTCTCAAGCCTACCGATGCTGATTGGAAACTTTGTTGTAGTCTTTTTCCTCTTTCTCTAGACCTTGTCAACTGCAACCAGCTATCGTGTTACTTCCAACAACACCATTCTGTCAGTGGGGTACCTAGGCAATCTGTAAGGCAATGATGAGAAGCCCTCCACACGGATGTATGTGAATCTTGGAAACTGAATAAACCACTTTTTGTATTTTGTGATGAAGTTCATGGCCTCCTTCGACAATCTCCTGCATGTGCTACCTTGTAACAATCTAACAATATGCATGGAAAAGGCATCATTAAACCTTCTGTAATGGGATATAGCTTGTAAGTGTAGCTAAGGATAGCAATCATAAACATTAAACTGTCCTTCTTTGTTTCCAACTCTCCCCTTACAGTTCAATCCTGGATATCTCTCGCTTCTGGCAAGCATATATATAATATATGAGCTCATATAAAATGCTTTCATTTCCTGTAAACCCTTCAATTGATCGTCAATGTTGCTGCTGATCATTTCAGCCCAATCTATCATTCTTTTTCCACTTATAATTTCTTCAATGAAGAAGAACATCCAGGGCTCAAAATTTGCCGATTGTGGGCAGCCCATGATGTGGTTCAAAAACACAACCATATAGTTGATTTCTTGATGAAAGTCAGACTTGTGAAGTTTTTTAGGCACCCTACTCACATGTGGCCTTGGTTGCGCCAACCTGTTGTTGTTTATCACCTCCATACATTTCTCAGGTCCAGCCAAATAAAGCTGCAAAGTAGACTCCTTGTCACAGAATGTAGTAGTTTTGTATGAGGGAATGTCAAAAGCTTCTGCGATCGCCTCCTTTCTTAGATAAGCAAGTACTTTTCCCTCTCTAGTCATAATACATCTCTTTTCATGATTATAATGCTTGGCGCATTCTAACATCAGTTCTGGACACAGCATTGTTGGCGGGAAACAAGCAGCTTGCATGATCCCATTCTTCAACATTCGCCTGATTAGATCCGATGGATTGGGCTTGTGCAAATTTTGCCGAATCTCTTCCATGTTGGTTCTCCCGAGATCGGTGTCACAGAGGTTTCACCACTTCGAAGTGATCTTCGTTTCTGGCCATGTTCCCTTCATGTCGCTCCTCATCAATGCCTGTCCGTCTCTTGCGCTCATTGCTCACCTGCACGAATTTCAGATATCAACTGGATAGAATAATGTAAAAAAAACTAGCATATGAGACAAAACACACCACACAATGTATGTAGGATAATTCGAATGTGCAATTTTAAATTTCTTCACTTTATATCCACAGAAAAATTGACAATGGGAGCTTTGCGGAAAAGAATGAAATTTGACCAATACCAACAATCCTAGCCTGATCTATCCTTTGCTAGAATCTACTCCTTAACACAGTGCCCAATCTGTAAGCGCAGATGATAATGACGATAAAATCTCTTTATAAATGTCTTGGTTTCAAGTATCGCATGGCTGAATGAGTCTCAGACTCCTCTCATAACCATCTGTGTTTACCTTGTTGCAGAAATTAGCATTTATGCACATCTGAATAAACCACAAGCTCCTAAGACCTCAAATAAGAAGTAGACACCCCCTTTTGTGATGGTGCACAGCGCAACAAAATGCAAGCAACAAGTTTTGCTTAGTCTACGCCTAACAAAATGCCTGAGTGCTCGCAATATCTTTATAACATTCCCAAACATAGCTTGAGGTTTCCTGTAGACATGTTAAACTATCGATTATGAAATCACCTATTGCCAATGTGGAAACAGCATGCACAGCTCTACTTTAAAATGGAATTGAATCACATCAACTGCCGTGCAAACAAACTCAAACGCAACCACTGTAACGCTGGTCCAGCATGTGGATTTACTAGATTCATCATACTATCAAGGACCAAATTCTAAGGGACGTGCTTGATGCTATTCGCTGGCCCTTAATGCACCATACCAAGTTTAGCATAAACCCCACGATTTCTAACATGATTTGAATGTGCCTGGGGCAGTCAACCCATCCTCTGACATATTATTCTAAACTTAGCACAAATGGCTCAACCAAATACACGCATCAGAACGGCTCTTCAATAGCCTCATAATGTCAAAAGATATCATATCCGACGTGTATGGAAGATGCAGATTGCGCAATGGAGATAGGAAAGCCTTTTGGCAGACCATCTACTTAAGAGGATCTTCACAAATATTTGCATAGGAGAATCCACCGTGCTAGATATGTATGATCTGCAAATGCAAAGATCCTAAAGCGGGCCTGAGAATGTGCCTTGGATTACCTCTGCCATGCAAATAAATTCCAACTAAGCATCCTAGCGGTGGACCAGCCGATTAAGATATGCACAATGTGAAGACCATATACATTCAATCTACTCATTATCAATCATGCAGAACGGGCCCTTCGAGAGGTCATACAAAATGGAAAGTGTGATTTGCAAAGAGGTCCAAAAGAGTCTACCTGAGGCGGAGATTTTGAGTTGCTATGACGTTTAATACTAGTGCAAAGCGGTATCAATTCTACGCTAGGAACAGCTAATACACACTAAATATGAATGAGCATTTGGCACTCAAGCAGATGCCCTGGTAACCTATGTATAATCATCTTATTCACGAGGCTTTGATGGATATGGACTTGATCACCATGAGCGGAGGCCAAAAGGTTAAATGAGAAGAGTGGGTCCAAAGCAGACACTCAAGTATCTTATGTATGTAATCAGCCTTTGCAAAGGGACTCTCATCATGCGCTTGGATGGACTTTTCAAACCACTGCGCATAAGGTGAAAAACAAACAGTTTGTGGTGCACAACAAAAGGTCCGCCAGATGATATTTCAAGGAAAGCCAAAAGGACTTTGGTGCCCATTTTTGAATAATCACGCACATTAACATGAGTGACGTGAATATCATATAACGGGGCCTATGGAATGAGCGGGGCTTCCTAATATGCCCATGAAAGAATCAATGCTCCAAGGTGATAGCATTTTATAATGGCCCTCACAACCCCTCACGAGCTAACAGCAACTTCCTACAAACTACACAAGATTCAAAATTAAGCCATGTATAAACCAACTGACTACTAAGGGGCTCTAGAACGAACAACATATGCCCATTTACCATAGGTAAGCATGTGCTGTTAAATTCTGGAGTGACAAACTTCTCAAAGTATTCAATGGCTACGATCATAACCTCCACAACTCGCCAACCCCTCCCATAGATGCAGGGAAGCACAAAAGACCCACAACAAAAAAACTCAAAACACAGGGGTCCCCAAGATCGATGGGGCGATGTTGGAATACATCACAACATCTGGTGACTCCACAAGAGAAATGTTCTTGAACATTTCAGGAATAAAGACTCATTTAAAACCCTAAATCATCAAATAACCTTGTCAAGTCCATCCAATAGCTAAGAGTCACACTCAAAAGGAGACAAGAGTCATAAATTGTATCACGACATTTCATCTCTGCTGTTTCTTAGGGTAAAAATTTCATTTAAAACTTCCTCAAGTGTTCTAGAGATAAGCAAGAATCAAAACTTCAAAATCCTTGCGTGCACCCACATATTAGGTCAGATAAACATGAAAACTTAATCAAGGCATCAAAATCAAAAGCTTAGTACAACCATTTTCATCCTGAAAGATCCAAGTGTGTGCAATTGGGTTCATTTCCATCCATTAGCACTTAAGATCACCTTAGTTCCTCCGCATTAAGCTATGTGATTAGTGCACACCTCATGAACTACCTGGACATGGCCCCGCTGCCAGCGAGTGTCTATAGCCCTGATGGGTTTGTCTCGTAATTCCACTCGAGCAGAGCCCTACTGCCGGTCAAGAGTCCATAGCCCCGGTAAAGATTACTTGATCGTCCATCTAACTTAGTTATGGTGTGTGATTTGTGATTTTCTTTCATTTCTTTTCTTTTCTTTTGATTTTCAACATGCTTTTGCTTGGTAGAGTACAATGCAGTACCGCTACATGATAACTCAGCTAGCTGGGTGTGGACTTACAATGGCGGCAAAGGTGGACCTTTAGATTTTTCACTTAATGCGAGATCACAAAGATTTACTTGGGTACTTCTAGATTTTAAAAGTGGAAAGATATAAGATGTCAAAACAATTCAAGTCGCCCTAAATAGTCAATTTATTCTCCCAGAGTAAGAAACATGCTATCGAACGCCAACAATGGAGTCCACAATGGATCTATCCATCTGACGCAAGCTTATCAAAAGAAAACAAAAAGTATTCATTTAAAGATTAAACATTTTAAACATATAATCAAAGACCTTCATGTCAAAATACAATGCATGATTCCCTTCTCGAGTCAAGTACAGATCTTAACAAAAAGATAGACTAAAGAGAATTACCTTCTGACTCAAAGAATCTCATGAATATTTATTCTCAAAATATACTTAGCATTACCTCATGAAGTCAACCAGAAGTGCTCTTATTGTAAAAACCACCCAAAACGGGACCCCGGGAAAAACCAAAAACTGTAGCAAAAGCAGACAAGCCCAAAATAAAGCAAACCTACCCTAAAACTAACCTATGAAAGCAAGAAACAACTATCCTAACTATGCACAAATAGGTCCCCGAAGGAATTTAGGGTTGGAAATAATGCTTTAAGAATTGTCCATTGACGGGCAATGGAACAGATTCTCTAGTGAGTGTTTTCAGTTTGAAAGCATTTTCTCCCAAAATTTCAGCAATCTGGTAAGGCCCCTTCCAAAGATTATCAAATTTATCATGTCCACGCTTTCTCTCTTTAGCTTTGTCCCAGTATAGAACCAAATCAGAAATATGAAAAGACTTGATCTTTGCTTGTCTATCAAACCACCTCTTCACAACTCCTTGATGTTTTGCAAAATTTTTAAGTGCCATGTCCCGTTTTTCTTCTAAGCGGAGCAGTTGTGACAACCTAGTTTGGACTCTGTCATTTTCTTCCATGTAATCTTGCATAAATTGTAATGTAGGAATTCTCAATTGGATTGGGAATACAGGATCTTGGCCATAAACTAGATGATAAGGGGATGTACCCAAGGAACTCTTTATTCTCGTCCTGTCTGCCTAAAGAGCAAACTTAAGTTGCGTATGCCAATCTCTCGGGTTTTTGTCCAATAGTTTCTTAATTGCACCTAGCAAGTTTTTGTTAGTAGATTCTGCTAGGCCATTTCCCTACAGGTAATAGTTTGATAAAAATTTCAGTGTAATGCCATATTCGAAGGCCCAGTTAGAAAATTTTAGTGAAGCAAAAGTAGGACCATTATCACAAACAAGTGCATGTGGACATCCAAACCTAGTGATAATATTTTCTTCAAGAAATTTAATCACAACATCAGAAGTACAAAATTTTAAAGCATGAGCCTTAGACCACCTGGTACAGTAATCAGTAGTGGTTAGAATATACCTGTGTTGTGCCGAGGAAGGTGGGTTAATCATACCAATAAAGTCCAAACCCCATTAAGCAAAAGGTCTTACTTCGATCACCAGTTGAAGTGGCATGGCTGGATTTCTTTCCCTCGAAGCAGCTACCTGGCATGTGTGACATTTCTTGACATGGTCATATGCATCATGAAACAAAGTGGGCCAATAATAGCCTACCCTCAGAATCTGGTGTGCTGTAGCTAAACCACCCCCATGACATGTTCCAAATTTGCCGTGGAAGTATTCCATTATCTGACCTGCTTCATCCTTTCCTAGGCATGTCAAATATATCCCTTCATGATTCTTTCTGAACAGGACTGATCCTTGGAGCATAAAACATTGACTTTTTATTCTCAAAGCTCTCTTCTGGGTTGAATTCATATGTGCCGGACACTTTTGATTTAATAGACAATAAATAATGTCATTGTACCACTCATCAGGTGATACATCCTCAAGAGTATAAACTTGTTGCACCAACCCTGGTCCATCAGTTGCAATCATTTGAGTCAGTCCTTGTCCTCGAACAAGCTTCATTGGTTGTATTTCAATATCATATTCTTGAATGGTGGCGACCCACTTGCCTCTTCTTTCTCCCAACTCATTCTGCATAAGCAGGGTCTTGACTGCCACATCTGGAACAATAGCATGTATTTTACTTCTCAAAATGTAATGTCTGAATTTCTTAATTGCTTTGACCAGTGCATAAGCTTGCTTTTCCACATTTGGATATCTCAGTTCAGCATCTTTCAATGGTGTGCTCATGAAAGCTATTGGGTGTTCATCTTTTTCTTCATTTCTCTGGGTGAGAGTTGCTGCACAAGTATGCTCTGAAGCAAATGAATATAGATAAAATGGCCTTGTGTAGTCTGGGCTTATCAAAATAGGAGCATCAACAATAGCTTGTTTGATTTCTTCAAATGCCTTTCTTGCAGAAATTGTCCACTCTATCTTCGCATCTTTCTTCAACATGTCATTCAATGGCTTAACAATCTCTGCAAATCCTGTAATGAACCTCCTAACGAAGTTTATCTTCTCGAAGAAAGACTTTAGCTCCTTCTTACTTGTAGGCATATCAATCTTGGAAATAGCCTCTATCCTACTCGGATCTATTGAAATTCCCTTCTCTGAAATCACATGTCCCAATAATTTGCCTTCTGTTACTCCAAACATACACTTTTTTGGATTCAGTGAGATTCTGTGTTTTCTACATCTTTGAAATACTTTCCTCAAATCCTCTATGTGATCCTCCCTTCTGCAAGAGAAAACTGTGAGATCATCCATGTATATGATTATACATTTTCTGATCAAATCATGAAAAGCAATGTCCATAGCTCTTTGAAAGGTTGCTCCGGCGTTAATCAGTCCAAATGGCATTTGCCTATATGCATAGTTTCCCCACTTGCAAGTGAATGTAGTCTTCAATCGGTCTTCTGGTTCCACCATCACTTGGTTGTATCCTGAATATCTATCTAAGAAAGACATCATCTGGGAACCATTTACAATTTGCAACACTTCATCCAATGAGGGAAGTGGATAATTGTCCTTTTCTGATGCTATGTTCAAATTCCTGAAATCCACACACAACCTTATCTCCCCATTTTTCTTACGAACAGGAACAAGATTGGCGACCCACGTTGAGTGCCTTACCGGAAATATTATCCTTGTGTTCAATAGCTTCTTTACCTCTTTATATATCAATGGTTCTAAAAGTGGATTGACAGGCCTCTGCCTTTGTCTGAACGGCTTGCTGTTGGGTTTCAGAGGAATGGTGTGTGTAATGATTGAGGTATCATAAGTGTTTAAATCATCATAACTCCATGCTATAATGTCTAAAAATTCTTTCATGCATTTGAGTATACCTTCTTTTTCTTCAGGTCTACACACCTTTCCTATTAACACATTCTTCTCTTCATTACTTGTTCCCATATTGATAGGTTCACATTTATCTCCTTGAATCTTATGATCTCTCAATGCACTCAATTGATCTGAATCAAAGATTCTTTCTAACTCAACCATCCCTCGTGGTATTGTGTTATTTTTTAGGTTCAAGATACCCTCTACATCAAATTCTGCTTGTTCCAAATCTTCTTCATCTATGATTTGAGCCTCAAAAACCCCAGAATTTGTGATGAAATCCAATATGTGTTTATCATCATTGAACACCTAAAAATTTGTAACATTATCAGGAACTGATGGTACTAAGACCAGCTCTATGGTGAACTTCTTTAACCCATTCATGGCAAGTGGTGTAAGTGAACTTGTAGCTTGTGCTAGGGAATTAGCAACTTGATTCTTTGATCTGTAAACTGATTTGATGTTGAATGCATCAAAACTTTCGATCAAATCCCAAACATGATTTCTATACCTCTTCAATCTCTTATCATGACAAACATACTTCTTTCTTATTTGCTTGACAATTACCTCAGAATCTCCATAAACATGTAGAATCTTAGGTCCTTTCTTGATAGCCATCAATAACCCATGAACTAATGATTCATACTCTGCCACATTATTTGTACATGGAAATTGCAGTCTATGCGCAGCCAAGAATGATTCGCCTGATGGATTGATTAACTCAAACCCAGCACCAGCTCCTTGTTTTGACTTGGACCCATCAAAACGCAAAGTCCATACTTGATTTCCTTCTTGATCAATTGAAATTTTGTTTGGATTTTCTCTTTCCTTACCCTTCTTGGGAGTCCTCGGTGAAATTAGATTCTTCTTCGATTGATCGTCACTTTTTTCAGACTTTTCAATTATTTCAGTTTTGGTGGGTAATTTGATCGGGTTATCTTCCTTCTTTACTTCCAAAATTTCTAGTTTTACAGCCTGAGGGACTCTCCTGTATACTTGTTCTAAGGCAACTTTACACATAGCACAGGAAAACTCAGAATGAAAAGCACTATGTATCCGGCACCAGTTAGGTAATAATAGATCTTTGACATTTGCTTGCTGACCCAACTCTGTTGCTTACTGAACATTCTTGAGTATGAAATTTCAGAAATTTTCAAATGTACCATCTCCTTCATCAGAAGCGGACTCATAATTGTGATCAAGTAAAGTTTTAGTTTCATCGAAAGATTTCTAACCTTCATCTTCTTTCATTCTTGAACCTTGTAACATGAAGACTTCTTCTGTATTTGGCCTGTAATTCCCAAGATCCGTTTCTAGGAACAGGACCTCATTGTCCTCACCATATTCTGTGATCATCAGTTTCAATCTTGGAGTACTATCAATTCTAATTTGATTTGGAATTCCCTTCCATGGTAGCCACATGTGTGAGAAATCGGTAGCTACATACCCATTCAATCTTCTTGACCAATCTCTACTCAAGAGCATGCCATATCTGCCTGGGATATCAACAACTGATATATCAATGTAGCTTTGGATTCTTGGATCAGATGACAATTACATGTGTATATTATTCAATTCTCCAACCACGGGCACTTCTGTCTTATCCAGTTGTGTAACTTTCTTTGTGGTCGGAGTAGGAATCAAACCCAATCTTTTACATATGGTGAGTGGCATTACGTTGCTTGATGCTCCTAAATCCATCAAACAATTATGTAACATTTTCTTGAAAATACGGACTGATAATAGGAATGGGGCAGGCTCATCTCTTCCTTGATAGAAAACTACAGACTTTTCGTTTGGTAATTTGGAATGTGCGTTCTTTTCCACATCATTTGACTATGAGATTTGATCTTTTGCAATCCTTTCATTTTTGATGATCTTTTCACTTTTAACAATACTTCCTTCTTTTATATCCTTCATACTTCCTTCTTTTATATCCTTTGTAGGGTCTTGGGCTATACATACTGAGTTCATATGGAGAAACACCCTCTGGCACACTTTCCACAACATGTGCATTCTGAACATGGGATGAGTTAGAAGGGCCTGCCATAGCATTCCTTGGAATAGATGTATCATTTAAGCTGTTTAAAATTGTGTTTCTAATTTCAGGGATTCTCATCATTTCAACCAAAGGCATGCTCACTTTCACTTTCTTGAATTCTTCAGTAACAATTAAACTTAGACGTTTCAATCCATCATTTGTCGCAGGGCCATCTCGTGAAAGATTGGCTCCTTGTGGATTGTCTCGTGGCTGAACTTCACTGAGAACAACTATGTGAACATCAATCCCTAACATTCAGGGATCATGATCTCCTAATTATCTATCTCCTTCAAACAATCTCTTTTTAAACCATTATAGAGTAAATGAGGGCTCCTACTATCAACTATAGAATGGGGTGGGGGCTAGAAAGATGATCTTAACCTAGGTGGTGTATGAGACAAATTATCAGTTGTTACCCACTCTAGAATGGTTGGGGCCTCTATACATCTTTTGTTCCTATTAATATGTGGTAAGTAATCATGCTACAATGGCTACTAGTACACACAACAAGACAAATTTTGGTCACTTTGTCAGTCACAGTTTTCCCCCAAAATAATTAACTCTAATCTAGATATAAATTGGTAATGTGTATTGCTCCAGTCTACCTAACATAATCTTAATAGTTCTTGCATCATTTGTGTCTCCATCCATGGATTTACTAGATCATAAACCTAGAGTTAGTATGGCTCTATTGTTGTATACTCCATTATTGGTGGTGTGACCTTCTTAGACTGAGTAGATGGTTCCTCAATTCTATATTTTGTGTTGTAAATAATATAAATAAAATGACTTTTTGTGGATGGTGATGGATCAAAATAAATGGAATGTAGGTCTCAATCTAGAATGTTTGAACTTGTTTTCTAAGGTCTCAATTCTAGTAGAGAGCCTAGTCATCATACAAGGTCCTTTATGTTTCATGTATGAACAAATAATTGAATACCGATGATTTAGTAATGCCATATATAGGTAGGTGTGAGGTCAAAGAAATGATAGCATCACCAAAAAATAAATTATAGATGGAACCAACAACAAAGCCAAGGATCAAATTTTTTTCTTTTGGCTTCACATTTGCTCAAAATTAGGCTGCATAAATAATACACATTGAAGGTCAAAAATCTTTTGGCTAAGTGCTGGGAGTATGCTGTAGAAGTGGTGATTTATGAAAGTGGGTTAGGGTCCTATATTGTTACTTGTAAATGCTGGTATGAGTTTTGCTGGAACTGTTTAGAGGAAGTTTACCATCCAGTAGATTGTGAAATTGTAAACAACTGGATATTGAAGATCAATGACAACGAACAAACAAAAAACTAGAAGCTTGTTAACACAAAGCCTTATTTTCAACAAAAGGATTTTCAGAAAACCTGTGCTCTGTGTTCCATGGCTTTTTAGGGTTTTTAGGTCTGATTGCTTTTCTGTGACAAAGGAGGCTGCTGCCTTGGGTAGTGCCTCTAGGATGAAGGAATGGCTCTGGATATTCCAGACAGCTTGGTTGACGAGATAGTGGCAGCCATGGGTCTTGCACTGGTCGGTAAGTTTTTCTCCCTCCGTCTTAATATTCAAATGGTTAGGAAGTGGGTGGTCACTCGGTGGAGGATCAAAGGCAGTGTTTCGGTCATTGCTATGGCAAGAGGGTTGTTTCTATTCAAATTTATGAATAGGGAGGATATTCTAGCTATTCTTGTAGGAGGACCCTAGCTTTATGGTACCCATTTGCTTGATTTTTGTCCTTGGAAACCTGGGTTTGACCCTAGCACAGACCACAATAAGTCTGCCCCTGTTTGGGTAAGATTGCCAGGGTTCCCCTTGGAATTCTAGGATGAAAAGATATTTTCTGCTATTGGCAATACCTTTGGCCAGTATGTTATTGTGGATCATACCACTCACACCCAGTCCAGGTGTGTTTATGCTCAGTTTTGTGTTAATGTGGAGATTCACCAAACCCTTCCCATGTCCATAGAGTTAAACTCTAAATATGGCAATTGGACTCAGCCAATTCTCTATGAAAATGCTACCGCCTTATGTCAAATCTGCAAGAAGAAGGGTCATTTAATGACCCACTGCAAGGTGAAGCAAATGGGAGGGAATGTTGACCTTCATAATGAGACTACGGAGCACTCATCCAAAGATGTTACCCCTGTTAATCAGGGAATGGGGGGTAATGAGGAAAATGCTATCCCAGATGATTATACTGAGAAGGAGATGGAAAAATATTGTTAGACTGTAGTTTCAGATACAGATAACTATCTGGACGAACAGATCAATCTAATTGAGGACAGTGAAATACGCTCCCAATCGGTGGACGGTGACGTTGAAGGAGGCAAGGCTTTGAGTGATGATCAACATGTTCAACCCCCAGAAATAGTTGGCACTGATGGGGTAGTAACCTTCAGTTCAACGCAGGATCATTCTGTTGCCACGGAAGTAGGAGACCAGCTAGCTAATCCATCATTGACAATCAAAATAGGACCAAGTGGTAGTGGTAATGATCAAGAGGACTGCATCACAGCTAAGAAAAAGAACCGTAGGGGGGAAAATTTGTGGATGTAGGCACTGACTCGAAACAAGGGAGACTGACCCTTAGAGAAACAAGGCAAAGAGAGATTGCCAGGGAGATTGCTAGTGGTAAGCAAAAAACACTAGAGGTCCAATCCCTTAAACCTCTTAAATGAGAATCCTATCTTGGAATTTGAGGGGCTTTAATAGTCCCACCAAACAGTTTGAAGTTAAAAACTGTGTACTGGATAATAAATTAGATATTTTGTTACTTCAAGAGGTTAAGATGAATGAGGAGAGCTTTAAGAAGATAGTTGACTACATATGGCCCAAAGCTGCTTTCTACATTAGCCTGGCTATGGGGGCCTCTAGCGGGATTGTCACTATGTGGAACAATGCTAAAATCCAGGATTCCCTTGTTGCTTCTAGTAAGCATTTTCTGATTATTAACTTCTCTTTGCCTTCCTTAAATTGGTCCTTAATCAATATTTTGCCCCAAATACTACAGCTTTGAGGCAAACTTTGTGGACAAATTTGAGTACATCTCTGTCCAATACCCCGCGCTCTAGGTGGATGTTAGCTGGTGATTTCAACACTCCCTTATATCCTTCTGAGAAATCTGGGGGGATTCTTGATAATTCTAATAGCATGTTTGACTTTGTGGAATTTATCAATATTTTTGGTTTGTTGGATGTGGAGCTGCAGAATCAGAACTTTACCTGGTCTAACAGAAGAAGAGGAGATCAAATGATCCAGGTTAAATTAGATAGATTTCTTATTTCTAACAATGGGGATAATCATCATGATATGATTCTGTAGGCTTTTCCTAGAACCATCTCTGACCACTGCCCTATTTTCCTTAATTGGAAAGATCAGTGCCAATGTGGTCCTTTTCCTTTTCGTTTTGAAGCTATGTGGATTAAACATAGAGATTTTAGAAAATTGGTAGCTCAATGGTGGCAAATTCCCATACAGGGTACTCCTATGTTTAGGTTGGTTAAAAAGCTCCTGCACATTAAACAGGAAGTTCGTGGGTGGAATAGATATAGTTTTGGTAATGTGTTTCTTGAGAAGAAAAATATATCTGGGAGATTAGTAGATCTCCAACAGCGGATTGCTCAAGGAGATGCTTTAGAAGATATTATTAAGGAGGAGTGTGACCTAATTTTTGACTGGAAGAATCTTATGAGAAGAGAAGAGGTTTTTTGGAAACAAAAGTCTAGGATTCAGTGGCTTAAAGAGGGAGATAGGAATATGGGGCTTCCATCTCTCAGCCATGAAACATAGGAAGGCCAACTCCATACAAAAATTATGTTTGGAAAATGGCAATATTATCAATGAGGATAATGAGATTGGAGACCAAGCTATGATATTCTTTCAGAATTTGCTGACTGACCAAGCTAGCAATGATGGGAATGGAAGGATTATGGACCAGTTCATTGATAAAATCCCTTGTCTAATAACTGAGGAAGACAACTTGAAAATGTTAAAACCTATTTTTGAGGAGGAGGTTCGTGCTGTTTTATTCTCTATGGGCCCTTTCAAAGCTCCTGGCCCTGATGGCTTCCCTCCAATTTTTTTTCAGGAATATTGGGGTATTGTGGGGGCTGATCTCATGGCTGTTGTTAGAAACTTCTTCAGAACTGGTAAACTTTTAAAGCAGATTAATAATACTTTTATTGTCCTTGTCCCTAAATAGTTGAAGCCTACTAATCTTTCTAATTTTAGACCCATTAGCTTGTGTAATACCATCTATAAGCTTTGCACTAAAGTGATTGTCATGAGATTTCAACCTTTTTTAGATAAAATTATTTCCCCTTCTCAGAAAGGCTTTGTCCCAGGTCATCAAATTCTTGATGCTGTGATCTCTACTCATGAAACTATTCATTCCATGGATAAGAGTAGAATCCCCGGTATGGCTCTTAAGTTAGATATCTCTAAATCCTATGATAGGGTCTCATGGAATTTTCTGTTTCAAGTCATTAGAAAATTTGGTTTCAATGAGAAAATTTCTCTTCTCATTCGGGAGGCTATTTCCACTACTAAATTTTTGGTCCTGGTTAATGGGGTCCCTAGGGGTTTTTTCTCTTCCTCAAGGGGAATCAGACAGGGGGATCCCCTTTCTCCTTACTTGTTTATCATGATGGTGGAAGCCTTTGGGAGACATATTCAAGCTAAGATCTCCTCTAAAGAAATCATGGGCATTAAACCTACTTCCTCCCTTTCCCCTATGTCTGTACAATAGTTTGTTGATGATACCATCCTCTTTGGCATCTCTTCTGTGATTAAAGCTCAGAGTTGGAAGAATATTTTAAATAACTATGCCAAAGCTTCTGGCCAAGGCATAAACTTTCAAAAACACAATGTGTATTTTTTTAATACTCTTAATGATGTCTGGAAAAAAAATTATTAATATTCTTGGTTGTGCTGAAGCTAATCTTCTTGCTATTTATCTTGGCCTCCCTCTTACGGTCAAAGAGGTGTCTCAAGGTTTTTGGAATGGAATCTTGGAAGAACTCAGAAGAAGTTGATTGGGTGGAAAAGGAAATTACTCAGTAGTGTGGGCAAATTACAACTACTTCATGCCTCCCTGCAAGGTATACCTACTTACTTCCTATCTCTTTTTAAGATACCTAGTTCTTTTGCTGACAAATTGGAACAGATTCAATGAAAATACTTATGGATGGGGGTGGAAGACAAATAGAGAATGTCTTTGGTCAGCTGGGAGAAAGTGTGTCTCCCCAAATCCCATGGTGGTCTCAATATCAGATCTATCTGGAATAGGAATAAAGCCCTCCTTTGTAAAATCAACTTGAACCTAATCCATAACCATAAAGATTGGGGGGAAATTATGCAAGCCAAATATCTTCATGGAACTGATTGTTCCAATTTTCTCCAACAGGGAGGGATACCCCAGGGATCTGTTATATGGAATAAAATGCTGAAGTCCAGAAGCCTTCTTAAGAAAGGGCTTAGATGGAAATTAGGGAATGGAACTTCTATTAACTTCTGGAATGATATTTGGATTAAGGATAAGGCTCTTATTACTCAGGGGGATTATGGAGTTATTGTTGGCATTGCTACTCAATTTTTTGGGGATAAAGTCTACAATTACATGTACAATAATAATGGTATTAGGAGCTAGAAAAACTTATTGGATTGTTGTGCTCATTGCCCTAATCTCACTCCTAGGTTGCGATCTGTTCAAAATTTGATGTAGGGGGTCAGAATCCCTCTTTTCCCTCATGAAGATGAGTAGTATTGGTGGCCAGATAAGCTTGGTCACTTCTCTGTCAAGTCTACTTACCATCTATTGGTTCCTGAGGTGCATAGAAATGAGATCTGGAGGAAAGTTTAGAATCATAAACTCTTACCAAAAATCAATATGTTTTGGTAGGTTGCTGTTCATAACAAAATTCTAACCCAAGACAATTTACAGAAGAGGGGTTTTACTCTGGTCAATAGATGTTGTTTGTGCCATGTAAAGGAGGAAACTATCTCCCATTTACTTATCCATTGTGATTTTGCCAGAGAAATTTGGAACATAATCTTAAGGAATTTTGGCATTTAGTGGGTTTGTAATTATGATATTAAGGAAGTCATTACTAACTAGTGTCCTACTTTTTCTCATCCCTGGCTTATTGAGCTATGGAACCAAACTCTGCCCTGTCTTGGTTGGACTTTATGGAAAGAATGTAATCACCAAATTTTTAGGGATACTGCTAGGGATGCCTCTCAGGTTCTTCATTCTTTTGTTAAGACCCTAATGGAAAGTGTCACTAATGCCCACATCAAAATTATGGAGAAACCTCTTTCTTATGAGGAGGAACAAATTGCGACTAATTGGAAGATCTTAAATCAAATTCTTGTTCATAATAATTCCAAAAAGTTGCAAAGGCTTAACACTAGATGGATTCCCCTGAGGCCTAATTGGCTCAAACTAAACTTTGATGGGGCTTCTAAGGTAGATGGCAAGGTTAGTGGTGGAGGGATTATAAGGGATGACAAAGGGTGGATAGTTGTTGTCTATGCTGGTGGATTAAGCTATCAAAGCAATAATTATGCTGAAGCCTCCGCTCTTCTATGGGGGGTTAAGTTGGCTATCTCCCTTAGTATTAGACATTTGAATATTCAGGGGGACTCCAAACTGGTTATTGATGCGGTTAACAATGTTTCGACTGTTGGTGTTAAGCTAAAAGATATTATTGTGGATATTTAGATTCTTCTGCAAAAGATTCCTAGAGTGGACATCTCTCATATCTATAGAGAGGGTAATGGGGTTGCGGATGCTTGTGCCGAGCTTGGCCAAGAATTTTCAAATTGGCATTGTTGGCGCCAAGTCAATCACATCCCTTTAAACATAAGGGACCTAATTCAAAAAGAGGTGATGTGTTGAGGATGAGTTAGAATTTTTGGAAAGACAGCTCTCTTCGTCAGTCTTGCTGGAAGATGCCGACGTGCATCTTGGAGTGTGAGATTTTTCGTACTTACTTGCTTATTGTCACTTCTGCCTTACTACACCCCCCTAGTAAGGCGAGTTGCTTACCTACTCATTATAGTGTTTGCCATGAAATCATGATCAAGCATGGGAAGAGTAGGCATCATCTTCGAAAGGCGGCACTCATTAATGATAATGCATGCAGTTTTATTACCATTATCATTATCCTCGGTCAAGCAGTTAATGTTACCCTGTATACGAACTCTATGAAACTTTGGGGTTTCTGTGCTTTGCTCTATAAGTCTAACATGGGTGGCAATAGAATCCGAACGGAACTTGTTTCCTGTTGTGAGTTTAAAGACAACCTTGTGGTCTAGCATTATTGTAAGGAGGGTGGTATCAGTCCTTATTTGGAACGGCTCAATGGGTATGATGAAAACCTGTCTGAACAGTTCGCTAGGTATTGGCAAAACTGGTGTGTCATTGTGGGGGGAATTGGTTTCAAGATTTCTGAAAGTGTTATTGCTATGGCGTCTGGCATGCGACATAGGGGATCAAACTGCAGAGGAAAGCCAAAGTGACGGACCATTCCAACCAGAAGCTTTTCCTTGGGGACGGTGAAGAACTCGTTCCTTATCAGGGAGGATTCGAATGAGCTAAGCTACCTGAGCCTTGGGATGGGGTGTGTTTTCTCCTTATGAAGTACTTCACTCTGGAGGGGCGCTTCACCAGGTTCTACAATTATCATCTTTCCCTTTTGAATCACTTTAGACATAATGCTCATATTAGTTTCCCGTTCTATTTATTGTCTTCCCTTGAGCATTCACTTCTTAGGGTTAGAGCTAAGTTGGCCAAGAAGCCTTCCAAGAAACCCATCCCCCTACATTAGGGTCTCATCCTCTGCCTTTACAACTTCCACCTTGCCCTGGAGCCTTCTAAGTCTATTCAGACTAATAGTGGGGAAATCTCTTCAAACCCTAATGATACTGTTGTTGCTGAAGAAATGTGCCCTTCCCCTGTTTCTCATAAGATGAAAGGGGTTTCCTTTTCTACTACTGAGGAGATTCCCATGGTAACCACTACCAACACCGTGGTCTCTACAGTTAGTACGAAGAGCAAGAAGAGGAAGATACATGCTATCGAAGAAGATACTATGGGGGCTGCCATGGGGACCTCTAAAATTCTTTGTAGTACCCCTGTGGGGCAGGTCAGCAAATCTCATCCGTCTGCGAAGAATATTAAGGAGGGATTTTCCTCAGGGTTTAGGCGGTCAAAGAGGATTGCTGGAAAACCTACTCCCAAGGCCAAACCTATTGATTATTCTAAGAGTGCATGTGATGAATCCACCCAGGCTGATGAGGCTAAGGTTATGGATGTGCAGGAGATTTCTGAGGATGTTGATGGTAAGCATGGGAATAAAGAGGTGGAGGCTACTAGTGGGGATGCTGGTGATTCTGCGGGTAATGCTGGCAAAGTGGGAAAGATGTTCATGGAGGAAGCCGATGATGAAACGGAGACCGATGCTAGCTATGGGACTAACATTGCTATTCTGAGGGGCCATATTGAGAAGCTGGAACAAACTTTTTCCACTATTCTCAAGTGTACTATTTTACTTAATATTTCCGTGCTACAAGACCTTGGGGCTACCGTTGCTATTGACACTGATGAGAACTCTAAAAGGTTGGATGATTTCATTGAATCCATGGTTAAACAAGGAGAGAATCTTCCTCCTTAGTTCTTGTTTTTATGCTGGTGTTTCTCCGTTACTTCTTTATACTATCTTAGTTTGGTGTTGCTGTCTTTGTTGTTTATGCTGGGTAAGCAAATTATGTTGTAACTGTTTTGAGGCTTTTTTGTGCTAATGCCTCTAGGGTTTCTTTTTGCTATTTTGTAAGGTTTAGCCCCTTGTTTAGCTGCCTTATATTATCAATAACACAAAGCCTTGTCCCAAGTGTAATTCTGCAATTGAGAAAAATGATGGCTGCATGCATATGACTTGTGTGTTGCTTTGAGTTTTCTTGGTTGTGGCTTAGGCAACCGGTCTGATCATGCCTCTAATTATGAATTCCATAAGTAATATGATGATAAATATGAAGAACTAGAAAGAAAGTCAAACCAAAATAGTGATGCCATCAAAAAAGCATTGGAAATGTATGTCCATTATTATGAGTGCTGAGCAGCCAATGAATATTCCAGAACAAAAGCTTTCTTGGATATGCAAACTATTTAGAATTCTAGATTTTAGAAGTTAAGCATCTCACACTGTCAATCTGATCTTGAACTCCAGTTTATAACAGATGCCTGGCTGCAGATTGTTGAGTGCAGAAGTGTTTAGAAGTGGACATATGCTTATGGATATTATCTTACAGAGAGTGACCATGCTAAGGATAGAGCTAACAAGAATCTCTTTGACTTAGCTAACAAGAATCTCTTTGAACACTTGCAGGCTTATGCAAAATCTTCTTTAGATCAACTTCATGAGTGTGCTGAGGAGGAATTGAAAGGTTTTATTTCTCATGAAATGTCTCTACAAGATTTTTTTGATCTTTGAATAAATCATAAAGCTTATTGATCTTACAAATGTCACTGGCAATTATTTTAAGAATCTTGTTGAAGCTTTCGAGAAATGACTCTGTAATGGATGCTTCCAGCAAAAGGAGATCATGGTGGGAGATTATTTGGGGTAGAGAAAGTAGACATGTTAGTAATTTTGGGCATTGATTATTATGTTTCATGTTTCATGAATTTTAGTTGTAATATGGATATAAAAATGGTGTAGTTATTGCTTGATACTTGTACAAGTCTCTCTGACGTATGTCAATACCATTCTCCATTATCATTCAAGTTACAACAATGGTTCTTTCATTGAGAATATTAATTATAAAGAGTTTGGAGATATTATTTTTACTCAAAATGTTATTCAGATTACATATGTTAAATGTATTTATTAGAAGGGATACCATTTTTGAAAGATTTATTATATTTATGTAAGAGATGTCATTTTTAAGCCAATATAAATATATAGAAAGTGATATCACTTTATATCTTTTAAATAAATGCATTGAAGATATCTAAATTATTTTTAATGACATAATTATACTAAATATCTATATTTAAATGAAATTTATTTTAATAATTAATATATAAATATATATAAGATATATAAATATTAAAATGATATCATTATATTCTATTTTTTGAAAAATAGAATATAATGTAAAAATATATATTTTAAATATTTAATACTTTATATATAATTAATTAATGTTTATTTGAATAGAATATAATGTTATGTATGTATGTATGCATGTATGGAAACACTGTAAAGCAAGCGGGGTGGGAAACATAATGGCTCTGGACCAAAATAGGTTTTGGTTTTTCAAATAAGACTAGTATGAGAGGTGGAAAACTTAGTCTAAAGAACTTCTAATGTAGGTATGATTGATTTTAGAGCTAAGACTATCAAAAGGTGGTGAAATGAAGCTTGTACTCAAAAGGGTGGATGGAAAACATGGTTAAATGGAAAACAACACTATGGTAGAAAATGAGGAATGCTAGAGGAGGGTTTGGAGGATAAATATTTGAAAGCAATAAGGGTGGTGGTAGAGGGTTTAAAGGGAAAGGCTTAGAAATGGTTCAATACTATGGAAAAGGTATGCAAAGAGGTAATGGGGAAAGGAGGAGAGGGAAAAATGACATAAAATGATGAGGGGAATGGAGATTAAAGGCTTGGAATGGTGGTAGGGTGAGGTAGGAAGGGATCTCTCTAAATATTTAAAAAAAAAATAAATTATATCCATGAAATGCCAAAAAAGAAAATACTTGCCTAGCTTGAAACCATGGAAATCAACTACCTAGCTTTGGTAAATGAGTTATAATAATGTATAGGACCAAGTTAAAAAATACTAGATAACTTGGGCTCAAATCTAGCTTTGTCTAGGAATTTTTGAAATAAGGTTGCATTGTCATACATGAGAAGAATTAAAAAAACTTTAATGCTAATCTAAAATTTCACTTTTTCTATGTTAAAATGAGGAAAAGATGGCTAAAATTTATTATAGACTTGCTTTGAGATTTTGGGGATGGGAACTTGATAGGTGTGAAGTCCTAGCAGTTAATTATCTTAGATGTGGAACTTTTGGAAAAAGGATAAAAAGACAAGGCATCTGACCTATTGGGTGGTGAACTATGGGTGGTGTCTATGAATAAAAATTAAGCTCAATTTTCCTAGGGGACCCTGAGCTCAGAGAGGGTCATCGAGGGATAGGTGTACACATTGAATTTTTGTTCCTTTAGACATGTTTTATGAATGGGAAAGGTGGGGATTACACATATGAAGGACTAGGCTCAACGGCTTAAGGCTTAACAAGGGGTAAATCGGTCAAAACAATGGGAAAACTAAATGAAGGCTTAGGACATAGGATGGAGACAAAAACTAAATGAAAAACATCACTTAGGAAGGCTAAAGAAGCTTAGGGTATGACATTTGAAGGGAGAATAAACATGGCTATGGATGACAAAAAAGGGTCAATACATCATAAAAAGCAAACACATGGGCTAGGGGTTAAAATGGATGAAAAATGCTATAAGGGTATGCAAATCCCTTTATTATAAGTTACAATCATGGAAATAGGTGTGCAAAATAGGTATGCATGGTAGGTAGGTAATGATGATGATCTTATTGGTGCCACATGGTTGGAAGGCAAAGAGTTGGGTGATTGGATGGTAAAATAGTTGTAGGTTGGATATTGTTATTCTAAGGCCATTTTGGTCTTCTACCATAGTAGAGAGAGTAGAGAGTGGTGTTGACATGGACATTCTATTGCTGGGAATTCAATCCTCCATTCTCCCAAGATAATTAAGTATTTTAGCAGGAAAAATGAGGCAAAAGGGAGGAGTTATAGTTTTGGGCTTGGTTCATTTGGTTGACCAAGCAAAAAGGGGAGCTAGGACATTGTAGGTGTAAGACTAGTTTTTGTGATAGCCTCAGAGAACCATATCCACTAGATGAAGGGTAAAGAAAGCATAGATTAGTTGAGGAGATAGAGAGAGCTATTTGTGTCCCGAGGAAGTGATAGTCCTTGAAGGCCATCAAAGGTTCCTTTGTTAGTTGATAGTAGAGATGAATCATGCTATGAGGTGCAACGTTGGTTCATACATTTCTAGATGACTTGGTTCATACCATTTGATTTCTTTGTTTCTTTCAACATAAGATCTAGCAAGGTATTGTCTATACCTTTTTAGATAACGTCCTCACAATAAATCAATAAATGAAGCACCATTTTTTTTACCAATAGCACATTTACAAGATGGTTCAAGACATTTTAGGCTCAGACATTCTGCTCCAGTTTGATCCATCCATGCTTGGACCTAGTGTAGCCAAAACCCATTACAAAAATAATGGCCACAAGAACCTTCTCTCATTTTACTAATGCAGGAACTATCACCACAAACACCACAGACCCTCTTTGAATTTGGATCAACGTTTGAAATGCTAGTTTCTAATAGCCCTAAATCTCTTCTTATGTCCTCCATCATAAGCCACTCATCAATCATCTTCTAAAAATTCCATCCTAAGAACAAAATGATTGATATTTTAGGAAATTGATGAGTGGCATGTGAAGGACAACATAAGAAGAGAGTAATGGCTATTATAAACTTGGGTTTT
This sequence comes from Cunninghamia lanceolata, assembly GCA_027924645.1. Classification (NCBI taxonomy): domain Eukaryota; kingdom Viridiplantae; phylum Streptophyta; class Pinopsida; order Cupressales; family Cupressaceae; genus Cunninghamia; species Cunninghamia lanceolata. Next base: position 1,294,852 of record BSBN01001237.1, on the reverse strand, counting down.
AGAGGTTGATTCAAATTCAGAGAGGGAATGTGGTGTTTGTGGTGATAGTTACTGTATTAAGGGAATGAGAGAAGGCACTTGTGGGCATTATTTTTGTAATTGGTGTTAGCTATGCTAGATAAGAGCATGAATGGATCAAGCTGGAGTTGGATGTCTTGAGACTAAAATATCTTGAATCATCTTGTAAATGTGATATTGGTCAAGAAATGGTGCCTTATTTATCAATTTTTTATGAGGAACATTATCTAAAAAGGTATAAACAATACCTTGTTAGATCTTATGTTGAAAGAAACAAAGAAATCAAATGGTGTCAAACAACTGGCTGAGTATGATATAGAAGTGGTTAATTATTAAAGTGGGTTAGGGTCCTATAAGGTTACTTGTAAATGCTGGTATGAGTTTTGTTGGAACTATTCATAGTAAGTTCATCATCCAGTAGATTGTGAAATTGTAAACAACTAGATATTGAGGAACAATAAAAATGAACAAATAGAAAACTGGAAGCTTGTTAACACAAAGCCTTGCCCCAAGTCTGTGATTGGGAAAAATGATAGCTACATGCATATGGCTTGTGAGTTGCTTTAAGTTTTGCTAGTTGTGGCTTAGGCAACTGGTCTGATCATGACTGTAATTATGATTTCCATAAGTATTATGATGATAAAGATGAAGAACTAGAAAGAAAGTCAAACTGAAATAGAGATGCCATAAAAAAAGCCTTGGAAATGTATGCCCATTATTATGAGCACTGAGGAGCCAATGAATCTTCCAGAACAAAGGCTTTGTTGGATGTGCAAACTATTTAGAATTTTGGATTTCAAAAGTTAAGCATCTCACTTTGTTAATCTAATCTTGAACTCCAATTTATAATAGATGCATGGTTGCTATTGTTGAGTGCAGAAGAGTTTAGAAGTGGACATATGCTTATGGATATTATATTGTACAGAGTGAGCATGCTAAGGATAGAGCTCACAAGAATCTCTTTGAACACTTGGAGGCTTATTCAGAATCTTCTTTAGAATGAATTGATGAGTATGCTGAGGAGGAATTGAAAGGTTTTATTTCTTATGAAAAGTCTCAACAAGATTTTTTTTTTAGTTTTAGAATAAAGATTATTGATCTTACAAATGTCACTCACAATTGTTCTAAGAATCATGTTGAATCTTTGTAGAAATGACTCGGTAATGAATGCTTCCAGCAAAAGGAGATCATGGTGGGAAATTATTTGCGGTAGAGAAAGTAGCCATGTTAGTAATTTTGGGCATTCATTATCATGTTTCATGTTTTTGGAATTTTAGTTGTACCATGAACATAAAAATGGTGTAGTTATTGCTTGATATTTCTACAAGTCTCCATAAGGTATGGAATACCATTCTCCATTGTCATTCAAGTTACAACAATAGTTGTTTCATTGAGAATATTAATTATAAAGAGTTTGGAGACATTATTTTTATAGAGAAATATATTGATATCATAGCTTACATATTTTTAGAGATATTTATTCCCAAAACCTCCTTTGACTTCCACAACTTGATATCTCAAGAGTGAACTTCTCAAGGTCCATCTTCAACCCATCTTTAGACATTAAAAAACCTAGATATACTAGTTCCCTTTGCATAAAACTGCATTTATCCATGTTTAGCAATATCTTTTTTTCTTTTAACCTCTGTAAAACTGCCATAAGGTGCAGCAGTTATTCCTATTTTGTTTTACTAAAAATCATAATGTCATCCAAATAAACAGTAACAAATTTGCCAAGAAAATGCTTCATTACCTCATTCATCAATCTCATAAAGGTACTGAGTGCATTTGTCAACCCAAATGGCATCACTAGCCACTCATATAGTCCATCCTTGGTCTTGAATTCTATCTTCCATTCATCTCCCTCTCTAATCTGATTTGGTAGTATCCACTCTTCAAATCAATCTTGTTGAAGTACATTGCTCCATCTCAAATAGTCCATCAACTCATCCATAAAAGGCAATGGAAGCATGTACTTAATGGTTATCTTATTTATAGCCCTTGAATTACTACACATTTGACATTTCACATCTTTCTTAGGTTCCAGTACAATAGGTACAACACATTGACTAAGGCTTTTTCTAATCAGTCCCTTATGCAATAGCTCTTGCATTTGCCTATTCACCTCTTCATTTTCTATAGGTGTCATTCTATATGGTGCGTTATTTTGTAGGCCTACACTTGGTATCAAGTCGATGCAATGACTTATGCTTCTAGTTGGAGTTAATCCATTAGGTAAGTCCTTCATTAGAATGTCATTGAATTCATTCATAATTTCTTGGACTTTTGTACGAACTTCTGCCCCTTTCTCTTGGACTTGAGGTGGGAAGGCATAACATACCTTCTCCATTCTGGTTTCCCTTAGGAACTATTTTCCACTCACTAGCTAAACTGTATTGGTTTTCTCAACTTCCTCATCCTTATCCTTGTAATGTCGCTTACCTAATTTTCCCTAGAAAATTCAAATGCCACAAGTTAGGGTTAGGGTTTTGGAATTACCATTTAGACTATCTTCAAACTACATAATACTTGTGATCTAATTCTACAATCATGACATAGGAAGACACATATACAAAATATAGATATACAAATATACCTCTTCGAATATTAGTTTTAGATAAGATTTTCCTTACATTCAAATTCATAAACAATATTCATATAGAAAGATCATCTTTTTATTACTATGTAGTTAACTCAGTTTATTCACTCAACTCAGTCATAGAAGGGGATGATGCTAAGAAGCATGGCAGGGCATAGACTGTCAACAATACCTCCATGCAGGCCCATTAGGGAGGCATGGTAGGGTGTTGCTTAGTTCTCCCTTCACATAGTCCCTAGGGGGCTTGGCACAATATAGTATGTCAACAAGGCCTCCATGCAGGTCCCTCAGGGAGGCAAGGAAGGGGTGCTGATCAGTCCTTCCTCCAAATAGGCCCTTAGGGTGGCATGGCAAGGTTTCCTCAATATAGTCCACTCAGCATTCTTCTAGAAATGGTGAGTCTTATATATATATATGATAGTGATATAAATAAATCAGTCAATAGTCAATGATCTGACCCGTTATATTTATTCAATAATGTTTAGCAATATATCCCTTTGATGTCTTAATAGTCTATATGACTCTATATACATACAACCTTCTATAGATCCAATGTCTGCTCTTTAATTAATAAATATTATTCCTTTTTCTTGATTGCTTGTAGATTTGATAAATGACAACTATTGTATATCATATTAGTTATTCTCTACTAATGTATTTCTATTGTTGGATGCCCTACAATGTTTTATGATTCTTCTTTTATATATTCCTAAAGCATGAGATAGACACATCCTTCCATAGAAGACATCTCCTTTCACTTAGGACATACCCTTTCCATTATGGTCATTGCCTTTCAAGAATAGTTGTTGCCTTTTAAAAATAATCGTTGCTTCTTATAAATCAGATCCCTTCTTTTGATATGAATCATGGCCTTTAAACATACAAGATAATGAGAAGACAACCATATTGTGTGGTCGGCCATATAATAAGGTCAGCCAAATTGGAGGTCAGCCCAACTAATAAGTTTTATATTTTGAATTTTGATTTCAAAGAAATGGCACCAAGGGAGATATGGGTCAACCATACTAGGAATAACTTAATTCTTTAATCTTAAATTCTTCTTCTTTATAATGTCCTCAATGGAACATTATAGTCTACCCTGCCTAAGATTTCTTGTCTTCAATCAATTACATACTAAGATGCTCTATCCATCCTTAAAAGTGTGAAGGCAATTTATTGTCCAATATTCTTCTGGTGTATCTACTATTTCTCAATATCTCTCAACAACAAACCTTGAGTTAGTAACGGGTAAGGTCTCTGACTTAACACAAGGTTTCTCTTATCTCAGTGAGAAAAAAACCAAGTTTTGCACATGGATATCCTTTGAGTCGAAAAAGGAAAGCAAACTTCTGATATATTTGATGGGACTTAGAAGCACGATACACATCTATGACCTCAAATGAAATGTTCTTTGATATGATCCATGGACTATCATCTATATTTTAACATTCTCATGATGTTCAAGTCTCCTAGAAGGACTTGTTAGCAACGAGGATAATGATATTCTTAGGAGAATCATTTGCCACTAAAGCAACAAGGGAGAATATTGTGATAAGAAGGTCATTGTCCTAGATTCAACCTTACTATCATAAAGTTAATAGGACGGTCAATAGTTAGAAGATTGTTATAGAAATTATCCTATCACCTCTTAAGTCTTGTTATATCACTCAAGGGATTCGAGCTGCACATTAGTTTATAGGTAGACATAACATTATTAGTTAACTATGTATCAAATAGAGTTTTATTAAACTGGTTCTAAAGTTAGACTGAGTGTTGTCAAGTCTACAAGTGGAGGAGATATTCACTACTCATTGCTGCAAATTATCTATCCTTTTCAGATTTGACCTATCCAAAACCAAAACCATACAAGTTCCAATAGACATTGTTTTTGTTTTGCATGAATTTTAGTATAAATGTTAAACATAAGTTGCTTAGACTTGGTAATCACGGGTTAAAGATTTCTTAAAATCACAAAGTTCTTTTGACTCAAAACCCTTGTACTACTAGCTACCAAATGCCAATGATTTAGCCTAATTAGAAAGAAAAATTTCCAACTGTAAAATACATAATTGAAAGGTTGTATCATGATATTATATGTGTTTCTAGCAAACTTTCTAAAAATCAAGCATCCCTTATTTTGTGTCATACTAAACATGGTTGCCAACATTAGAAGTTACCATTTTTATATCACTGCTTGGTCTAGCACAGTCGATACCATTATCAACATCATCTTTTCATATGTCAGGCATAACATTGTTGCCATTTTTTACCACAGCTCAAAAATGGCTGAGCTAATGTGACAAGTTCATTTTTTGAGTGAGGGTTAATGTTCTTCTGTTATGAATTATTTGCATAGTTTATTGAGTTTCAGTGTTAAATGCAATTCAGTTGTTCAAAAGAGGAAAACATTTTCATAGCATTCATTCCATTACAAAACATTCACATAAGACATAAGTATTTCATTCACCATAATGATTATTCATTTACAACTAGAAATAGACAAAAGGATAAACATTGCATTGAAAGAAATAATGATATATCAAATGTCCAACACAAGCCAGGGGTATAGCTAAACAAATGCAAGTATAAAGAAAATGCCTTGCATCTAAGGATAAGAAGGAGAATATCATAGCCATCATTGCCTTGAAGGTCTTTAATCTTCGAAGTTGTCTGCTGCTTTGCTCCTGATCTCTGATGAGAACCTAGAAAAGTTGGAAAAGGTATGCAAAGAGCTAATGGGGAAGGAGGAGAGGGAGAAATGACATAAAATGATGACGGGAATGGAGATTTAAGGCTTGGAATGTTGGTAGGGTGAGGTAGGAAGGGATCTCTCTAAATACTTCAAAAAAGTAATTTTCTATCCATGAAATAACATAAAAAGAAAATGCTTACCTAGCTTGAGACCATGGAAATCAACTGCATAGCTTCGGTAAATGAGTTACAATAATATATAGGAGCAAGTTAAAAAATATTGGACACCTTGGGCTCAAATCTAGCTTTGTCTAGGAATTTTTGAAATAATGTTGCTAATCTAAGATTTCACTTTAATGCTAATCTAAGATTTCACTTTTTCTATATTCAAATGAGGTAAATCTAGCTAAAATTTATTATAGACTTTGTTTGATATTTTTGGGGATGGGAACTCGATACGTGGAAAGTCCTAGTAGTTAATTATCTTGGATGTGAAGCTTTTGGAATGAGGATAAAAAGACAAGGCATCTGACCTATTAGGTGTTCAACTATGGGTGGTGTCTATGAATATGCTCAGATCTTATAAAGATATGACAATGCAAAGTTGACGACTCTTAGTAGTTTACAATTGTTCATTGGATAAGCATGTTAGTGGTTTGCAAGGCTTCACTCATGGAGGATTTGACCATGTAAACAAATTTATACCATGTTATGAAGTTGATAAAAACTTATACCATGTTATATGAATTCCTTTATAGAAAGTTTGTCTTAATAGAAATATTGAAACATTTTTTTAAAGGATGCAACTAGATATGGTGAGTCTCTCTATAGAAAGATGTGACACTAATCAACCATGTTAGTATTATTTACATTACATATAATGTATTTACATAACTTTGATCATTTGAAATCATCTCATAAATAATAGGATATTAAAAGGAAACCATTTCATATCAAAAAGAAACTTTCATTATGAGGTGTCACCATTTCAAATTAGCAACCAACTCTAACAAGAAGCTTGCTTCTTTTTTAATGTATTCATAGGAATAAGTGTTGGGATAAGGTGCCATTAACCTTGTAAATCCCAACATTGTATTTATTCTATTTTCTTATTTGTAATTTGTAATTACCCATTAGGGAATGCTTTAGTTTCACTGACAGTAGTAATTATTTATTACAGGGCAGGTTGTTGTAGAGTTACATTTACAGAATATTGCATCATGGTAAAGATAAATAGGTTATTTGGGCAAATCTAGGTGCCACCTCTTAAAATATGCTATTTTAGGCATGTGTCATACATTGTTAGAGAATCTATGACATTGACAAGTTGTCATAAGATTCTATGATAGTTATGACAACAATAATGATAGTGTAAGAGGTATTTTTAGCCCCAGATGCACATGCATGCAACATGCATTATGACAAGTGTAAGAGGTGTGTAAGAGGGCATTAATATCTTGATTGCATGTAAGATTCCTTGGTTGGTGTTGGGATTCCCAAATTAGATGCCCATTTTGGGTTTCTTCACTATTTAGTGATGCATTTGTAAAGTGTTGTCATGTTTTTGTAGTTTCGTACTTGTACAGGTGCTGCCGAAATGCTATCAAGTTGAAGATTGAAGGAAAGATTTGTGTAGTTGATGTATTATACACTCTTTTGCAGATTAATACAAACTTGGGCCTTTTTCTTATGTGGAGTTTCTTACCTAAAAGGGTTTTCTCCACGTTAAACACTATGTTGTGTGATCAGTTTTCAAATTTGTTGCTTCTGTGTTGCATAGTTTTATTTTTGTGATATTTTGGACATTAAATATTACCCTATTAAAAGATCATTACACATATTGTAATAAGATTTCCATTGAATAGTTTTTTCCTTTATTTTCAAACATTTGGTAGCAGGGCCTAGCTAGCTTTGACTCTTGGGTGGTAGTGTGAATGTTGTTTAGTTGTAGTGGGAGATTTGGTTGTTTGTGTTTGTAGATCTTGAGTTGATATTATGGTTGCATCTGCTACTGCACCAACCTCTCATTTGGACATTGAAAAGTTCAACGGAACGGTGTATGAGTTTTGGAAGCTGAAAATGGATGATTTGCTGGAAGAAAGAAACTAGTTCTTGGATGTTGTGGGAGAGAGGAAACCTGACGATGTCTCTCAAGATGAGTGGGATAGACTAGATAACAAGGCACGAGGTACAATCCAATTGTGTCTTGCAGATTTCATCTTGTTGAATGTCATGAAGAAAGAGACTACACATACCCCATGGAAGCATTTAAGTGAAATCTATCAAGCCAATCTAAGTATGTAAAAAAGCTTTACTTGAAGAGTAAACTCTTTTCTATGAAAATGAAAGACGGTGAATTGGTTGCAGAGCATTTAAATTCATTTAATTTATTGTTGAGTTGGTTAGCATCTGTAGATGTTGAAGTTACTGAGGAAGATAAATGTATCTTCTTTGTTCTCTAGCTGAGTCTTGGGATAATGTTATCCTTGCTATCACTGCTAACCTCGCACATCCGAAGTTGGATGCTATTGTTGCAGTTTTGCTAGCATAGGAATTAAGATAGTATAAGTACTTAGAAAATGATATCACTTTATATCTTTTAAATAAATGCATTTAAGATATGTAAATTAATTTTAGTTACATAATTATACTAAATATTTATATTTAAATAAAAGTTATTTTTATTATTTAATATATAAATATATATAATATATATAAACATTAAAACGATATCATTAGATTTTATTTTTTAAAATAGAATATAATGTGAAAACATATATTTTAAATATTTAAATACTTTATATAAAATTAATTAATGTTTATTTGAATAGAATATAATGTTATGTATGTATGTATGTACGTATGTATGTATGGAAACACTCTAAAGCAAGTAGGGTGGGAGAATGGTTTTGGAAACACAATGGCTCTTGACCAAAATAGGTTTTGACTTTTCAAATGTGACTAGTGTTAGAGTTGGAAAACTTAGTCTAAAGCACTTCTAATGGAGGTATGATTGGTTTGGAGCTAAGAATTTCAAAAGGTGGTGAAATGAAGCTTGTACTCAAAAGGGTGGATGGAAAACATGTCTAAATGGAAAAACAACACTATGGTGGAAAAGGAGGAATGCTAGAGGAGGGTTTGGAGGATAAATATTCCAAGGAAATAAGGGTGGTGATGGAGGGTTTAAAGGGAAAGACTTAGAAATGGTTCAATACTATGGAAATAGTATGCAAAGAGATAATGGGGAAAGGAGGAGAGGGAGAAATGACATAAAATGATGAGGGGAATGGAGATTGAAGGATTGGAATGCTAGTAGGGTGAGGTAGGAAGGGATCTCTCTAAATACTTCAAAAAAATAATTTTATATCCATGAAATACCATAAAAAGAAAATGATTGCCTAGCTTGAAGCCATGGAAATCAACTACCTAGATTTGGTAAATGAGTTAAAATAATGTATAGGAGCAAGTTAAAAAATATTGGACACCTTGGGCTCAAATCTATCTTTGTCTAGGAATTTTTGAAATAATGTTGCATTGTCATACATGAGAAGAAATAAAAAACTTTAATGCTAATCTAAAATTTCACTTTTTCTATGTTAAAATGATGAAAAGGTGGCTAAAATTTATTATAGACTTGCTCTGAGATTTTGGGGATGATAACTTGATAGATGGGAAGTCCTAGTAGTTAATTATCTTTGATGTGAAGCTTTTGGAAAGAGGATAAAAAGACAAGGTGTCTAACCTATTGGGTGGTGAACAATGGGTGGTGTTTGTGAATAAAAATTAAGCTCAATTTCCAATGGCACCCTAAGCTGAAATGGGACATCTAGTGGTAGGTGTACACATTGATTATTTGCTCCTTTAGATGTGTTTTAGGAATGGGAAAGGTTGGGATTACACATAGGAAGGACTAGGCTCAATAACTTAAGGCTTAACAAGGGGTAAATGGGTCAAAACAATATGAAAACTAGATGAAGACTTAGGACATAGGATGGAGGAAAAAATTAAATGTAAACCATCACTTAGGAAGGATAAAGAAGCTTAGGGTATGACATTAGAAAGGAGAAGAAACATGGCTATGGATGACAAAAAGGGTCAATACATCACAAAAAGAACACACATGGGCTACAGGCTAAAATGGGAGAAAAATAATATAAGGGTATGCAAATCACATTATTATAAGTTACAATCATGGAAATAGGTATGGTAGGTAGGTAATTATGATGATCTTATTGGAGCCACATGGTTGGAAGGAGAAGAGTTGAGTGATTGCATGGTAAAATAGTTGTAGATTGGTTATTGCTATTCTAATGCCATTTTGGTCTTCTACCATAGTAGAGAGAGTAGAGATTGGTGGTTACATGGATATTTGATTGCTTGGAAGGAAATCCTCCATTATCCCAAGATAATTAAGTATTTTCATAGGAATAAAGAGGTAGAAGGGAGAAGTTATAGAGTTTGGGGCTTAGTTCATTTGGTTAACCAATCAAAAATGGGAGCTAGGTCATTGTAGGTGTAGGACTAGTGGGTAGAGAAAGCATAGATTAGTTGAGGACCCATAGAGAGCTATGTGTGTCTTGGAGAAGTGATATTCCTCTAAGGCCATTAAAGATTCCTTGGTTAGTTGTTTAGTTAATATATAGTGGCATTAAGGGGAAGACGTACACAAAAACTAAATAGAGCCAATATATATATTTTTAAATTATAAAGTGTTTTTAAAAATTTAAAATATGTAAGTGATGCACTTTTATTAAATGAATGCACATAAAAATTAAATTTAAAATTGTTATGGAGTAAAAAGTGACCTCATGCCTTTTTACCTCCTAGTTTAGCTCCTAGGTCCTCGTGTTTACATAGTGCAAATTAAATACAAATCCCAGAGCAATTTCCCCCAAAACCCATGTCAAATGGGACTTAGGGGCCTCTTCTAATCCTTAATGAAGACCAAATTAGGGTGTTTGGACTTGAGCACCCATGCCCAATTCTAGCCTAATTTGCCAAGATAAGAACAAATGCATGCCAGCTTGGGCCCTCTCAAAAGGTTTCCCTCTATCGGCCTCTTCAATTTAAATTACAAATGTTAGTGTGAAAGCATATATAAGTGAGTTTATCACTTCATTTTAACCCTAGATAGATAATGTGAACTTGTAATGTTGGACAAAAGAAATTTCAAGGCCTTCATTGTGTTTGAGAGTAGAATTATTTTATTATTGTGTTTTTTTGTTGCAGATTTGGTGTCATTAATCAATCTCCTCATGATTTGAAGATCTTCATCTCCATGAGGGATTCACCTCTAAGGTGACATCAATTTATGTTTCAATCATTTCATTTCATCATTAGATTTAGCCTCTTCCCTCCTTGGGCACACACTCTATCTAACAATCATGTTGGAAGACTTGAATGTCCTTCTGGGGCTTGACCGAGACAAGCTCCTAAAACCACAACCCCCAACCCCATTTCTTTGTGATTATAGATTACAAGTGTGGGAGTTGGAAAAGTGCAGGTGCAAAGAAGCAGTTTGAAGGATAAGGATTCTAGATTTGGAAGAAATTTTCTTAAATTCCTCCCTCTTGAACTAGGGTGCCCGCATTGTCATCCTCTCAATAGGCTTGGACCCAAACTTAGGACCTGGATATAGTTTGATAGATCTCTATATTCTAAATCTACATGAAGTCTATCCTATTGGACATGGGTGCCCGCACCATAGTCCGCAAAGTTTCCATTTTTGAATACTTAACTTCTGGTATGTTTTGGATCCTCCTTGAGTATCTTCCTGTATGGTATCCTATAACATGTTATTTGTTTGTACCTAGTTGTGCTATAATTAGGGTTTGAGGCATATTTGAACTAGGGTTTGACAAATCTCTTGATCTAATCTATTATTTCCATATCATTTCTAAGCACTTAAACATGTACCTGAGTCCTCATTCATCTGTAGTGACTTGGCTTAGTTTTTTTGGTGAACCTAGAACAGTGAGCATTTTGTATCTTTTTGAGTGTTGTAATCATTCCTTGCATTCATTCATATCATATTTATCATCTTGCATTAGAAAATCTTACATACATTTGAAAAAAATGAAAAAACAAGCATTTTAGGCATGTATTAAGGCATAGTTTTGCATAATTTATATTACATATGATAAATAGATTAATGTTTTGACATTTGCATCAGATCTGATCCTTATTACAGTAATTGATCATTGCTTCATATCAAATATTTCATTTTAAAAGTTTCATTTGCTAGGGTTTTACTTAAAAAGTTGTATTTTCATATAGCCTAATGGTTCTAAAAACTAGGGTTTGTAGTCAAATTTTCATTTTCAGATTTTTCTACTCCTTTTCAACATTCATTAAAATCTGATTTTGAAGTGTAATGTTGCATCATATTTCATACTTTTGCATCCTAGCTTTGAAACTTCCACCTTTTGCAATTACACATTATGTATTTCAACACTAAGAGTCTTATACACTTTCTTCAAACTTCTTTAAGAAAACCTTTAAATCATTCATCTTTCCTTGTTGCGTAGCACTATTTGCATCTTAATTACTTGGTTTTCTATGAAATTTATGTATTTTTCTCTTTCAAAACCCAATTTCCTCAAACAAGTGCTTTGGTGTGAAACAGTCTCACATACATGGCTTCTCATCACAACAACAATGCTATGGTTTGCCCTAGATTTTATAGGAAGAGGAAGACTCCTAAACCTAAATTAATCTTTACACAACATGACAGAACAATTTGAAGCATTGAGGCACCTCTTTACATCATCATACAGATAATGGGGTACCCTATAAGAGGAGCCCTTATTGATCCTAACTGTATAACTAATGTGGCTACTAAAGATTTCCTCTATGCGCATGATTTGATGCAAGAATATTATGAGCCCACACACATGATGATTAGAACACATACTAGATCTTTCATCCTGGCCTTAGAGAAGATTACCTTATTTATCAAAGTAGCTGATAAAGCCTTGGAACAATCATTGAACATCATTCCTACATCTAACCTATTTCATGTGAAATTAAGCCATTCATGGCTCAAGTCCATGAAAGCGCTCCCCTCTACAATTCATAAATGTCTAAACTTTCCTCACTATGATAGAGTTCATACTATCCACCATAGTAGATGGTAGCCTCTGGTTACTCAAAGAAAATTCAATCTCGATTACTTTTGGCCGTAACCTACTGAGCCTCCTCAACCATGATAAGATCAAATCTTCTTGGGATACTAATGATATAAATCAAAGTTGATAACAAAATTGGCTAGACCTCTTATAGAAAAAATCATAAGTAAAGAGCAACCTGCATTGAAATAACCCCATAGACCGAGAGGTAAGGGAGTCTTTATCAAGGTTCCTTTGCCGTCATCCTTACAAGGATAGGGAGATACACATAAAGAATAAAACATTTCATTAAAAAAGGTTAATTTTTCACAAGATTCCTCCTCTGAGATGTAAAAGACTGTTGAAAATCATGAGAATACTTTTGAAAACATCACCAATAAAACACTAAGGAAAAGGCAGGCAAGAGAAAGAAGGAGGAGACAAGCCTTAGCTCAACAAGCAACACCTCAATAAGAGAACATTCCACCACCCGACATTGAATCCACTAAAGAAGAGCTAAAGGTTTAAGACTTAAAGGATGATGATCTAAGTTGGTCAATCTCACCTTATGTACTCATTTCCTCTTGCATTTGAGATTGGGAGGAAGATGATTTTATTGATGACAACCACTTGTTTAGTTGTGTAAACAGGTAAGTATTTCAAACCCTTTTTAGCCACCTTTGTTGTATCATACCTTTTCTCACTTATGTGGCCTCCTCTTATGTTTTGTGTTCCTCTGTGTTGTGTTATATGTTGTTTAGGTCTCTTTTGATGACCCTTGACACTCTTGTAAAGTCAAGGATACAAGGAGACCACCTCTGTTATGACCATTCTTCTATTTGTGTCTCCATTATTCTATTCTTCTCTCCTCTATTTTATTGTTGTGTGTTGTGCCTTAGAGGCATAACATTGTGGAAGATGTCTTGGGGGCATCCTCGTATGTGGTGTTCCTAAGGAACTTGGTTCTCCTCTCTAATTTTTATTGTTTACATTCTTCAATGATTCTAGCTATTCAGTGGATGGTGAGAACAAATAAATACTGATAAGGATCATGTGTCCCTTTAGCAAATTACCAAAAATGGACCAAGTCCATATATGAAGATGGGGTTGATATATATCTGACACTTGACTAGTAAAATCACTCCATGTGATGTGTCATTTCATAAAAAACCTTTGTAATACTCTCAATCTACTTCAACACACTTTGGATGGTTTTGTATCTCACCTTGTTGTTATGCTTAGTTTTAAGATATCTGTAGTATATCCCAATGGCTATACTTGGTTCTAAAGCTACAAGTGTAGCCTTGGTCTTTGATATGATCTAATATATGATTTATACATAGCTTTCATGATTTGATTTGGTTGTTATCTTAGAGTAATATGTTTTATCCCAAGTTTATATCTTGTTGATTATCTTAGCAAATAATCTCAATGTGTTTGTGGGAACATTTGGCAAAAGTGACACATGTCACCTTTGGGGGCATGGGCTTTGTAAAAGCTCTTGTTCCCTTGTGTGTTTTCAATCTACCTTAATGTGCTTGATACTGGCAAGCGAGATCAACCACATTAATGTGGGGACATATATAATCGTATCTGTCTAATTACTTTTACACTAACAAAGCATGTTTGAAAGCCCTCATCGTGAGGTAGGATGGTGTATCTCTTGTGCTAGTGCACATCCTTTTATAAAAAGTCCTCTATGGAGGCAAGGTGGGTCTTGAGTTATTCACCCTTAAGCATGTCTTTGGTGGTTGTGGTAGCATAGCTCAACTATCAGGTGTGTCTGAAATGTGTTTTAGATAGTGGACTAGTGATGAACTCCTCCCTATTGCTTGTGTTTGTCATGTATAAGATGTTGATAACTGAGAGGGGGGGGTGAATCAGTTATCCTAATTATTTCTCTATCTGAACTTCCTTATGGTTAATGCAGCATTGAATCAAACATAAAAACATAACCATGAAATAAGAAAACACATGACACAGTATTTTTGACGTGGAAACCCTGTTAAGGGAGAAAACCACGGGGTGATTAACCCAAAAATTATTCTCTGTTAGAAGAATAGAAAGTTACAAAATGGCACTTGCCAATTAGGGCTCACTGCCCGAGCACACTGCTCACAAGAGGCTCACTGCCTACAAGAAGACACACTGTCTTACAAAGTGATAAGAATCACAGTCTTGAACTGATTGGAAGCATCTGCATATGCTGGAGTTCAGTTCCGGTTAGGTTCAGTACACTGATCTGCTGCACTTCATCTTTCCTCTGTTCTTTAGTCTGCTATCCTTTCACATACCAGATCTTTCTTTCTACTTCTACTCTGCTCTGGACTTGTTCGCATATACCTTCACACATTTTTCACACACTTCACAACTAAATCCATCCTCTATATATATCCGCACAAGTAATTTCATCACCTTTCTAGTCGGCATCCGGAACAGTCTAGTTTCTTACAAACTTAGTTCTGTCGGCTGAATCCTTGCTCACCAAGCAATGCGGATCAAGCATATACTTGTAGATATCATCAATTATGTCGGCCAAACATGATTCATGCCTCCACAACCCTTATCATCATCTGTAACACATCCGGAAAGTAGTCTGATACTCTGTCAGTCAGTTCTTCCTCTGTTTTCACTGTCTCTCAGGAATCCGGTACTCAACTATTCATATCTTTTTCCTTGTTCATCTCCAGAGGCTAAATCCTTGGAATATACCACTCAAGATAGTCCTCTTGACTTCCCCAGATCTGCACTGCACCAAGACACTTCCTCTGAGAGATCCGGACCAATCTGTCGGACCTTGCCACATGCTCTGTTCTTGTTCACCGGACCACAACAATCTTTAATCTGACTTCCGGTAGAGACATATCATGACTTGCGGATATGTGGGATGACCTTTGTTGCCATCAATGACAACAACCATGAATCCATATAGTGTCTCTTGCCAACAATCTCCCCCTTTGGCATTGATGGCAACACTTAGTGAAAAATGACTAAGTGTTTACACTATGCTCCCCCTTTGCTGATGCTCTGTCTTTATATACAATTTCCGGAACTCCCCCTTAGTTGGATTCCTCATTTTTCACTGCTCCTCACTCCCCCTTTGACATCAATGGCAAAGGGTAGGGTCCGCATACCAAAATTTTCAAAAATTTTCTATATATAGTCGCATATTTACATACTCACATATACTGCAGAATGTCTGCAAAGGATGTCTGCAGTTGAACCATTTCAGTAGCCCAACTTAGCTTCATTCTGTCCAAAATTGAAATGTGACCACTCAACAAAAATGCAAAGGCTTCTGCCCGCTTGAGATCTGTCGGATCTTTTGTTTGGGCGGTGGTCTGGGCATCACTGATGGCCTCATGCATAGTTTCCAACTTAGGGACTATAATCCTTCTAAGTTCTCCCATCCGGTTGGTGATGTTCTTCCTCTCCTTCTCAAGATTCTTTATTTCATTCAAGACTGCAATAGTCTGACATTCTTGATTTATTATAGAGGAAGAGAGAGGATCAAAACTTTGAGATAAGCTTTGAAGCTTGTCCTGTTCCTCTTTTATTTTCTTATCAATTGCTGCTGTTGCCTTTGACCAAGATATACAAAATTTGTAGATGTCACCGCCATCCTTAAGAGCATTCTCTAAGCTCTTTATTCCAATGCTTACAATCTTCCTATCTTTAGAGATTAGTTCTAATATTTCAGAAAATCTCTTATCCAAAAATTCCTTCCGGACCTTTTCTTCAGCTGATTTTTCTAGAGAATTAAAATGTGTATCAATATTGCTGACTAAGGTTTTTAGATTACCGGAAGTGGAGGCTGTCGGATCTATCTGGATTGATGGCATGATCTTTACAAGTACTCCGGAAGCAGCCTCTATCAACTCACAGTCTTCCATATGAGACTTCAGGAGCTTTTCATTTGCCTTGGCATTTGCAAATGAAGCTATCTTCATTGTTTGTACCGGAGAGAGAGAGTCAAAATCAAATGGGCCTTTTAGAAGCTCCGGTTCATCAATCTCTAGAGTTTCTTTGCTCAAAAATTGTTGAACAGTTTGTGCAGTGTCTCTTGCCGGAGACAGATGTTTCTTTTCTTCTGCAGTCTTAGAACTGTCAACCTCTTTGTCTGTCACCACTGCTTCCTTCTCCTGTAATTGCTCTTCTTCTTTGGATCCGGAGACTGTAGGGGAAACCGGAGGAGAGATGCTTGCTTGTTCATGGGCCACTTCTTCTGGAGCAGATGATTCCGGATCTGCAGCTGTTTCTGTACCTAAATCCTCTACAACAGGAAGATTGAACCTTTTGAAGGCCTTCCGGAGGATCTCTTCTGTCTCTTGTGCCACTTTGTCAGTCTCACCAAGCATGAGCTGATTCATCCTGGCTTTACTTCTGAACTCATCTTTGCAGTCCTTGAAGATCATGTTCATTGTCTTGGGATCAATTTGAGGATATAGCTGAATAGCTATCTGCTCCCGGATCTCAAGATCTTTGGCATGAGCATTGTTCTTTCTTACTTCCAATTCCTTTTCTAGGCTTTTGGGAATAAGAGATATGATCTCAATGAAAGCCTTATTGTATATGTTCAGATATTTGATGGTGGCTTCCTGCAGAGTCTTTTGGTCAGCCTCACTGAAGTCATCATAAGATTCAGTCATTGGTTGAAGGTTTCCATCCACCGTGACTGACTTGATTACATTATCTAGGGACAGAGTGGGCTTTTCAACAGATTCCTCTGCCATTTCATCCTTGTCTTGGCCTGTGGAGGGTTTACCGGATCCTTTCTTCTTCTGCTTCTTTATTTCTTTTACACCCTCATCTGACTCTGTTTCCTCTTCATCCTTTTGGCTTTCATAAGCCCTTGATGCTTTTGTCTTGGATCTTTTACCGGATGCCTGGACTTCCGGTTTTGAGCTTTTGGTTGTGGAAGGTGCAGATCTCTTTGATGATCTGGTCCGGGTGGGAGCTTCAACCGGAGCACTTTCTTTGCTTTTCTCTTCTTCCTCAGCCTTTCTCCTCTTTTCCCGGCTGGCATCAAGTGCCTCTTTTGAGATGCCTAGGCCTTGAGCAATGTGCTCAACTTCTTTTCTCACTTTTCTCTTAATCTCAGGTTCCCTGAGTTCTACATGTAATTTCACACTCAGCTCCTCAAAGGTTCCAAACCTTTCTGCCTTGGGATCTTTGGGCTGACTTAGCATGTGTTGAACATGCAGCTCCACTATTTGTTCATCCACTTCATACCCCATGGGCATGATCCAGACAATCCTTGGCTCTACTGCCTCCATTAGGCACTGATCAGTGTCAACCATAAAGCACACTGAGTCCTTGTATTTCTCAATGAGAGACTGGGGAATTCTTTCTCTTGCTTGCATCATGCTCTGAAAGTTTTTGAAGTATCCCCATAGAGCTGTATTTCTTGCTTTTGCATCCCCAAGTCCATGCAAATAGTCTCTTATCTGGACTGCAACAGGTTTGTCACTCTGCCATACCCATCCACTTGATCCGGGTAGCTCATTCATGAAGTAGAAGAATAGACATACAATGAGAGTACCATACTTAAAGGAGTTCTTCTTGTCTTTCTTGATTTTCTGTACATTTTCCATTAATTGGCTCAGCAGTAGTTCACAAAGATCATATTCTGCATTCTTTCTTAGCATTTCATAGGCTGTGTATATTGCAGTTCCGGATACAGAATTCTCCCTGCTGGAGTGATAGATCTTGTATCCTATTATCATTGATGCATATTTGATATCCGGATCCGAAATATCTTCAATGGTCATTGCCCTCTTATCATATTTTGATCCGGTGGCCTCAGTTACAATGTTGTTCTTGACAGATTTGAGGATAGGTACCCCTCCGGAAGAGTATAGACCAGTTACTGCTCTAATTGCTTCTTTTGTGATCTTACAGGGTCTATCTAGCCGAAGGAAGTTGTCATGCATTCTGCTCAGTACATACCAGACCCATTCATCTTCTTCAAAGCTGGGGAAATGAATAAATTGCTCAAATTGTTTCTTCTAGATACCCTTATACTCTAGTTTGAGCTCAAAAGCATTGTCTATCAGTTGTTTGTGATAGAGGTCTCTTAATTTGAATTCCCCAAATTCCTCAATGTTAGCATGTACGTAAACCCTAATATCTTCAGTATGTAAAACTCCGTGGGGAACACTAGAGAAGGCTCCTAGTGGATCTACCTCCAATGATTTGTAGGGATGTTTCTTGAATGAGGGGCGAGGTCTATCAGAGATCTTAACTATGTTTGGAGTAGCCATTCTTCAAAGATTTGCAGTGAGGTAATGAAAAACGGAGAATACCTTATGCGCCTTCGGTTTGCACGGAGTGGTTGGATTGATTTCTTTATGCAATAGCTTCGGCAGGAGATCCTTGGTGTGCTTGATGAATTTTGTTGCAGAGCTCCACTTTTCGCTTCTTCTTGAGTGTAGAATGAGCAAATGACTTTTGAGAAATCCTTATATTGCTCCGCAAACCCTAATATCTTGTCTGTAATAAATGCTTCACCTGCATTATTCCGGTTTGCCCTGTCTGGACAGCTTGGAGTATCCCGGATTAGTCCTGATCACTGAATATCATCCGGATCTTTAAATCATGAATAAATCGAGGTAACACATTACAAGAACATCCCAAACACTCTGTCCAATCCGCAGAACAAGATCGTGCATTTCTGGATCTCTCCGGATCTTTTTGTAATCTTTTATCATTCCGGAGCATTTCCCTGAACAGGTCTTACTTGATCGATCATAGCTTCTTCATAACTCCATGCGGACCTCTGAAAACTTGACTAAAGTATCTCAAGACTCATATCTACAAACCCTTTGATCCGCATCTTGTGCCACAACCGGCACCACTTGTTTGGCTGGGGGAACAAGATTTTCTTTGAGTCTCCCCCTGAGCCTGAGCTCACCTTTTAATTTCCGGAAGAAATATCAGCACCAGAGTCTGGTGCGGATCCAACCTCTACATTCTCTGAACTTTTCTTCACCCAAATCTTGCTCATCTGATTCCTAACCTCATCCGCATTCATCTTTTGTTTACCCTTGTCTTGATTCTGATTATACACCGGACCTCTTTTGTCCTGATTCTTGTTTCTGCAGACTTTAGCATTATGACCGGACCTATTGCAGATTTGACAAATAATATTTCTTTGCATATTTGACTGATATCCCCTTGATCTGCATTGATTAGCCATATGACCTACTCTATTGCATGTAAAGCATCTACCTTTGAATGATTTGTTTACTTGCATAATTCTGCATTCATGAGATTTGTGTCCATACCTTTTGCAGTTGAAGCACTGTCCGGAGAAGGATGAATTAATCTGATTCATTCTCATTCTGCACTGATTAGCTTTGTGACCAAAGTGGTTGCAGCTGTGGCAGTATCCATTGAAGGATGGATATTTTTGAGCATTTGGCTGTCTTACCGGAGGTCTTCTAGGCCTGCTCCTTGGATTTTCTGATCCAAGATTCCTCTGACCGGATCCGGAGCTTTCTCCTTTCTCATATCCCAAGCCATACTTGTCATCAGTCCTCTTTTGACTTCCAAGAAGAACTTCAAGTTGAGCAGAACTTATCTTGAATTTCTCTTTATATTCATTTGCTGTTTGAAGGTCTCTTTTGAGAGAGGTAATTTGATCCTCAAGTTTTTCTTCATTATCTTTGGCATCTTCAAGATCAGATTCAAGATGTCTGATAATCCTGTCCATCTGGTGGCATTCTTCTGATTTTTCCTTAAGAGATTGTCTTAGATTGTCTTCAGCCTTTCTTTTTTCTTCAATCTCTTGAGTGAACTTTATAGTTCCTGATTCCATTTCATGTCTTAACATAATGACTTCTTTTGATAACTTTTCACATAACTTGGTTTGCTCAGTCAATTCTTCATTTGTATTGCTTTCTTCACTTTGTCTTGCCAACTGTTGGAGCAGCTCCTTTCTCTTTTTCATAGAGAGACTTAATTTGTCTTTTAATTCCCTCATGAATTCATCAGTCTGTTTGAGTCTTTCTTTTAATTCACTGACTTCAGAATTTGACTGTTCAAGATCCTCAAGGGCAGTCTTGAGTTGCTCCCTTAAACCATATGCATCCATTTGAAATCCCAGATCTTCCTCAAGCTGTTAGGCTCTATTAGGAGGAACTTAGCTCTGATACCAATTGTTGATAACTGAGAGGGGGGGGTGAATCAGTTATCCTAATTATTTCTCTATCTGAACTTCCTTATGGTTAATGCAGCATTGAATCAAACATAAAAACATAACCATGAAATAAGAAAACACATGACACAGTATTTTTGACGTGGAAACCCTGTTAAGGGAGAAAACCACGGGGTGATTAACCCAAAAATTATTCTTTGTTAGAAGAATAGAAAGTTACAAAATGGCACTTGCCAATTAGGGCTCACTGCCCGAGCACACTGCTCACAAGAGGCTCACTGCCTACAAGAAGACACACTATCTTACAAAGTGATAAGAATCACAGTCTTGAACTGATTGGAAGCATCTGCATATGCTGGAGTTCAGTTCCGGTTAGGTTCAGTACACTGATCTGCTGCACTTCATCTTTCCTCTGTTCTTTAGTCTGCTATCCTTTCACATACCGGATCTTTCTTGCTACTTCTACTCTGCTCTGGACTTGTTCGCATATACCTTCACACATTTTTCACACACTTCACAACTAAATCCATCCTCTATATATATCCGCACAAGTAATTTCATCACCTTTCTAGTCGGCATCCGGAACAGTCTAGTTTCTTACAAACTTAGTTCTGTCGGCTGAATCCTTGCTCACCAAGCAATGCGGATCAAGCATATACTTGTAGATATCATCAATTATGTCAGCCAAACATGATTCATGCCTCCGCAACCCTTATCATCATCTGTAACACATCCGGAAAGTAGTCTGATACTCTGTCAGTCAGTTCTTCCTCTGTTTTCACTGTCTCTCAGGAATCCGGTACTCAACTATTCATATCTTTTTCCTTGTTCATCTCCGGAGGCTAAATCCTTGGAATATACCACTCAAGATAGTCCTCTTGACTTCCCCAGATCCGCACTGCACCAAGACACTTCCTCTGAGAGATCCGGACCAATCTGTCGGACCTTGCCACATGCTCTGTTCTTGTTCACCGGACCACAACAATCTTTAATCTGACTTCTGGTAGAGACATATCATGACTTGCGGATATGTGGGATGACCTTTGTTGCCATCAATGACAACAACCATGAATCCATATAGTGTCTCTTGCCAACATAAGATGTATAGGGTAGATATGGCATACTATGCAGCAGTCGTGTATTTTGTATGTCTTCCTTGTGTGTCTTTTGTGTCTTCCCCCAAGTGTGGTCTAAAGGTGCATAGTGATGAGCTCCCTCCACACTTGGGTTTTTGTTTGGCATGTCTCCCCTGATGTGGTCTAAAGCCATGTAGCGATGAGCTCCCGCCATATTTTGGGTTTTTGTTTTGCATGTTCTTGGCAGTCTAAAGGTGTGTAGCAATGCGCTCCCTCCGCCCCCTAGTTTAAGATTTACTTTACTTGTTAAATCAATGTATACTTTATCTATTGTGTGACTGATCTCATGTCTTCTTTGTGTATTGCATGCCTCCATTGTATTATTTATGTTTTGAATGCTTCTTATTACTGTCTTCTTTGTGTCTTGCATGTCTTTCATGTGTTGTCTAGCACTTAC
Source organism: Cunninghamia lanceolata (assembly GCA_027924645.1). NCBI lineage: Eukaryota > Viridiplantae > Streptophyta > Pinopsida > Cupressales > Cupressaceae > Cunninghamia > Cunninghamia lanceolata. The sequence goes on along the minus strand of BSBN01001237.1, from coordinate 1,272,747 downwards.
CTAAGATTGGGGGCTAGAAATAGTCCTCCAACATATGGGTATGCATTAGCTCTATGTGCTTAGCATGTTTTATGTGTTTTATGTGCTTTGACTGTTCATTAATACATATATTGAATCGTAAGATCATACATACATTAAAGTAGGGGCTAGTAAAAAGTGACCTCATGCCTTTTTACCTCCTAGTTTAGCTGCTAGGTCCCCATGTTTACATTATGCAAATTAAATACTAATCCTGGAGCAATTTCCCCTAAAACTAATGCCAAATGGGACTTAGGGGCTTGTTCTAATCCTTAATCAAGAGCAAATTAGGGCCTTGGAACTTGGGCACCCATGCCCAAGTCTAGCCTAATTTACTGGGATAAAAACAAATGCATGTTGGCTTGGGCCTTCTCAAAAGGTTTCCCTCTATTGGCCTCTTCAATTTAAATTATGAATGTTAGCGGGAAAGCATATATAAGTGAGTTTATGACTTCATTTTATAGCTAGATGGATAATGTAAACTTGTGATATTAGAGCAAAGAGATTTTGAGGCCTTCATTGAGTTTCAAAGTAGAATTGTGTTGTTATTATGTTTATTTGTTGAAAATTTGGCTTTATCAATCAATCTCCTCATGATTTGAAGGATCTTCATCTCTGTGAGGGATTCAACTCTAAGGTGACATCAATTTATATTTCAATCATTTCATTTCATCATTGGATTTGGCCTCTTCCCTCCTTCGACATGCAGTCTATCTAACAACGGTGTTGGAAGACTTGAATGTCCTTCCAGAGCTTGACCGAGGAAAGCTCCTAAACACCACAACCCTCGACCCCCTTTCTTTATGATTGGAGGTTACAGGTGTGAGAGATGGAAAAGTGTAAGTGTAGAGAAGTAGTTTGAAGGATAAGGATTCTAGATCTGGAAGAAATTTGCTGATATTCCTCCCTCTTGGACTAGGTTGCCCACACCATCATCCTCCTAACAGGCTTGACCCTCAAATTAGGACCTGGATACAGTCTGACACATCTCTTAGTTTTAAATCTATAGAAATTCTACCCTATTAAATGTGGGTGACCTCACTGTATTCTGCAAATTCTTTATTTCTGAAACTTTAACTTTTGGTGTGTTTCTAATCCTCCTTAAGTAGCTTCCTATATGGTTTCCTATAACATTTTATCTATTTGTACCTAATTGCACTATAATTAGGGTTTGAGGCATATTCAAACTAGGGTTTGACAAATTTCTCAATCTAATCTATTCTTTCTATATCATACCTGAGCACATAAACCTGTAATTGAGTTCTCATTGATCTATAGTGTCTTGGCTTAGTTTTTATCGTCAAATGTTATTGTGAAAGGAGGGTTTGATTTCATATACTTAAACACCATTCATCCCTTTTCTACATTTTCACACATAACAAAAATATATAATTGACATAGATTTACTAACATACCTATCTTTAGAATAATCTATTTAAAAATAAAGAGTCTTAAACTAATATTTGTGCATTATATTTTATAGATTCTACTATACAATGATTAATTTTCTTTTCTTTTCTGCATAATGAAATTTAATTTATTTCTTTTTCACTTACTGATGTACACCATTGTTATATCCATGGTACAACTAAAGTTCATGAAAAATGAAACATGGTAATCAGTGCCCAAAAATACTAAAATAGCTACTTTATCTACTCCTAATAATCTCCCTTCTCTACCCCAATTAATCTCCCACCCTGATCTCTCCTTTTGTTGCTTCCATATCATCCATTACTAAGTCATTTCTCCAAAGCTTCAACAAGATTCCTAAAATAATTTCTAGTGAAATTTGGAAGATCAATAAGATTTATATGAAATCAAGAAAATATTGGTAAGACTTTTTATGAGAAATAAAACCTTTCAATTCCATGAATACTCATGAACTCATTTGATAGAAGATTTTACATAAGCCTACAAGTGTTCAAAGAGATTCTAGTTAGCTCTATCATTAGCATGCTCAATCTCTGCAAGATATATCCATAAGCATATGTTTACTTCAAAACTCTTATGTATTCAACTATCTACAACCATGCATCTATTATGGATTGGAGTTCAAGATTAGATTGACAGTGTGAGATGCTTAACTTCTGAAACCCATAATTCTGAATAGTTTTCATGTCCAAAAAAGCCTTTGTTCTGGTAGATTCATTGGTTGCCCAATGCTCATAATAATGGATATACATTTCCAAGGCTTTTTTGAAGGCCTCTCTATTTTGGTTTTCGTTTCTTTTTAGTTCTCCATCTTTATCATCATAATACTTGTTGTAGTCATAATTAGAGGCATGATCAGACCAGTTTCAAAGGAACAACTGGCAAAACTCAAAGCAACATAGAGACACACAAATCATATGCATGCAACCATAATTTTTCTCAATGGCAGAATTACACTTGGGACAAGGCTTTGTTTTAACAAGTTTCCAATTTTCTATGTGTCCCTTATCATTGTTGTTCAATATCCAGGTGTTTACAATTTCACAATCTACTGGATGATGAACTTCCTTTGAACAGTTCCAAAAAAACTCATACCAACATTGACAAGTAACCTCATAGGACTTTGACCCACTTTCATAATTAACCACTTCTACAGTATTCTCAAAACCAAGTTCTAGGCACCATTTGATTTCTTTGTTCCTTTCAACATAAGATCTAACAAGGTATTATCTATAGATTTTTAGATAATGTTCCTCACAATAAATCAATAAATAAAGCACCATTTTTTTTAGCAACAACACATTTACAAGATGGTTGAAGACATTTTAGTCTCAGACATCCTACTCTAGTTTGATGTTTTAGGAATGGGAAAGGTTGAGTTTACACATAGGAAGGACTAGGCTCAACAAATTAAGGTTTAACAAAGGGTAAATGGGTCAAAACAATAGGAAAACTAAATGAAGTCTTAGGACATAGAATGTAGACAAAAATTAAATGAAAAACATCACTTAGAAAGGAGTATAAACATGGCTATGGATGACAAAAAAAGATCAATACATCACAAAAAGCATACACATGGGCTAGGGGCTAAAATGGATGAAAAATGCTATAAGGTATGCAAATCACATTATTATAGGTTACAATTATGGAAATAGGTATGCATGGTAGGTAGGTAATGATGATTACTTTATTGGAGCCACATGGTTGGAAGGTAAAGAGTTGGTTGATTGGATGGTAAAATAGTTGTATGTTGGATATTGCTATTCTAAGGCCATTTTGGTCTTCTACCATAGTAGAGAGAGTAGAGAGTGGTCATTACATGGACATTCTATTGCTTGGAAGGCAATCCTCCATTCTCCCAAGATAATTAAGTATTTTTGTAGGAATAAAGAGGTAGAAGGGAGGAGTTATAAAGTTTGGGGCTTGGTTCATCTGGTTAACCAATCAAAAGGGGGAGCTAGGTCATTGTAAGTGTAAGACTAGTTTTCATGATAGCTCAAGAGAACCATATCCACTAGATGAAGGGTAAAGAAAGCATAGATTAGTTAAGGAGCCACATAGAGCTATGTGTGTCCTGGGGAAGTGATAGTCCTTGAAGGCCATCAAAGATTCATTGGTTAGTTTTTTAGTTAATATATAGTGGCATTAAGGAAATGATGTACATATATTTTTTTAAATTATAGTGTTTTTAAAAATTTAAAATATATAATTGACATACTTTTATTAAATGAATGCACATAAAAATTAAATTTAAAATATATAATTGACATAGATTTACTGACATACCTATCTTTAGAATAATCTATCTAAAATTAAACTGTCTTAATTGTGAATTATATTTTAGAGATTCTACTATACAATCATTAATTTTCTTTTCTTTTATGCATAATGAAATTTAATTTATTTCTTTTTTACTCATTGATGTATACCATTGTTATATCCATGGTACAACTAAAATTCATGAAAAATGAAACATGGTAATGAATGCCCAAAAATACTAAAATGGCTACTTTCCCTACTCCAAATAATCTCCCTTCTCTACCCCAAATAATCTCCCACCATGATCTCTCCTTTCACTGCTTCCATATCATCCATTATTGAGTCATTTCTCCAAATCTTCAACAAGATTCTTAAAATAATTGTCAATGACATTTGTAAGATCAATAAGATTTATATGAAAATCAAGAAAATCTTGTTGAGACTTTTCACGAGAAATAAAACCTTTCAATTCTGTGCACACTCATAAAGTCATTTTAAAGAAGATTCTACATAAGCCTGCAAGTGTTCAAAGAGATTCATGTTAGCTCTATCCTTAGCATGCTCACTCTTTGCAACATAATATCGATAAGCATATGTTTACTTCAAAACTCTTTTGCATTCAACATTTTGTAGCCATGCATCTATTATATATTGGAGTTCAAGATCAGATTGACAGTGTGAGATGCTTAACTTCTGAAACCCAAAATTCTGAATAGTCTGCATATCCAACAAAGCCTTTGTTCTTGAAGATTCATTGGCTTCCCAACACTCATAATAATGGATATACATTCCAAGGCTCTTTTGAAGGCCTCTCTAGTTTAGTTTTCCTTTCTTTGTAGTTCTCCATCTTTATCATCATAGTACTTATTGCAGTCATAATTATAGGCATGATTGGACCAGTTTCCAAGGCGAAACCAGAAAAACACAAATCAACATGGAGACACACAAATCATATGCATGAAGCCATCATTTTTATCAATGAAATAATTACACTTAGGGTAAGTCTTTATGTTAACAAGATTCCAATTTTATGTTTGTTCCTTGTCATTGTTCTTCAATATCAAGTTGTTTACAATTTCACAATCTACTGGATGATGAACTTCCTCTAAATAGTTCCAAAAAAACTCATATCGACACTTACAAGTAACCTTATAGGACCTTGACCCACTTTCATAATTAACCACTTCTACATGATACTCACAACCAAGTGCTGGACACCATTTGATTTCTTTTGTCCTTTCAACATAAGATGTAACAAGGTATTGTATGTACCTTTTTACATAATGTTCATCACAATAAATCAATGAACAAAGCACCATTTTGTTTACCAATAACACATTTACAAGATGGTTCAAGACAATTTAGTCTCAGACATCCTGCTCTAGCTTGATCCATTCATGGTTGGATCAAGCATAGTCAACGCCCATTACCAAAATAATGCCCACAAGTGCCTTCTCTCATTCCACTAATGGACTAACTATCACCACAAACACCACTATCCCTCTTTGAATTTCAATCAACCTTTGAAACCCTAGTTCCTAATAGCCCTAAATCTCTTCTTATGTCCTCTTCCTTCACAAGACACTCATCAATAATCTTCTAAAAACTCCATCTGAAGAAGAAGATGATTGATATTTGAGGAAATTAATGAGTGGATTGTGAAGGAGGACATAAGAAGAGAGTAATGGTTATTAGAAACTAGTGTTTCAAAGGTTGATCCAAATTCAGAGAGGGAATGTGGTGTTTGTGGTGATAGTTACTGCATTAGTGGAGTAACATTATCTAAAAAGTATAGACAATACCTTGTTAGATCATCTGTTAAAAGAAACAAAGAAATTAAATGGTGTCCAACACCTGTGCTATATAAGTGGTTAATTATAAAAGTGGGCAAAGGTCCTATGAGGTTACTTGTAAATGCTGGTATGAGCTTTTCTAGAACTATTTATGTCATGCCCACATTTCCCATGCGGTCACGACATGCATCACACGTGTCATGTCCACATTTGACATATGGTCATGACATGAAATATAAAAAGTTTTCCCATGCTTCCCTATTAACCCCCTTGCATGCATAAGCATGCTTGGTGGCATACGCTTAAGGTGTAGACAAAATAGTTATCAGCGGGGTAATACGCACACATACACATACCCAACACAAGAAGGCCAACAAGGGGGTCATCGCGATGTGGTTAACATCACCACAAGGGTTGAACTTACTAACTTTCTAAACCCTAAATTATGGGAAAATCTAGCAGCATAACACCTCATGGGCGTGAGTGGGATTTATTACACTAACACTAATCATGATCACGAGGTTTCCTAATAGGGTTAACAAATCCCTTACAACTCCCTAATTACAATGAAATAACAATTGATCACATTAATGGAACATTTTTCAACAAAGCTCGATCATCTCATCTCCTTCACGTTTTCTAAAATTTAATATTAATTTCTCCTCCTTCCTATTTTAGCATTTTCAACAAAGCCTACACATTTGTTCTCCTTCTTGTTTCTCTGAAATTTAATTTTGATTGTATTTCTTTATGTTTATCCTATTTTTCTTGACGTTTTCTAACAATCAGAGTTATCATTGCATCCTTTACATTATTCCTAATTTCTTGGTAGATCAGATCACTTAAACAGGGTTTACTAACTTCGCTTGATGAAGTCTCGTAGGTTTTCGCTCTAGGTTTAATTCAATGTTTGAATTAATTTTGATAATTAATTTGCCCCTAATCAGGGTTAACAGAGAGTTAACTCTTACTTAGTTCTCTTAGCCTAATTCTATAATGCCACGCATTTTCTCATCTTTGTTTTCACTTTTAACTTTCTTTCTCTTTGTCTCTCTTTTTTCTCAATTGAACGTTTTCTCAGTTTACAGGTCAAGGTTACACTGGCCACATATGAAATGCATATGATGGCTTGATTGCTTTTATAAAGATACACATATCTATATAAATGCAAATAAGCATATATATATATATATATATATATATATATATATATATATATATATATATATATATATATATATATATATATATATATATATCTGTGTGTGTGTGTGTGTATGTATATGTATATGTATATGCTTATTTGCATTTATATCTCTAACTTCTCTTTTAATAAAAAAATAGGTATATTTTTCTTTTTTGTTTTCTTGGTATTTTAATTGTGATAATTGTTCAAACTTCTGAAATACATTTTATTTTAAATAAAATTAATATATACTTATATATATATAATATTTTTTTTAATTTTTAGATATATTTTTCTTTCTTTCTTTTAAAAAAAAACATGGCCTCCCTTTTTAAATTTATAACAAATAATTAGTGTATATATATATATATATATATTATCATATTAAAATATTAGGTTTTCTTTTGTAAAACCTAAGCTATTTGTTTCATGTCATACATTAATTTGATCTTAAAAAAAAAAGAACCCTAACATATTTTTTTTTGTTGGGCTTGAGCAGGAACAATGGAGGCAAGGGCGGCGGCAGCGACATGGAGGAGAGATAGATCTGAGTGGAGGAGCTGTGGACTGTGGGAGCAGAGAAGGGGAAAGAGCGGAGGAAGGGCGGGGGTGTGAGAGAGGCCACAGAGGGCCGCAAGCAGAGGGAAGTTCAGTGGAGGGAGGCCGCGCGGGCTTCAAGCTAATGGGGGTGTGGGGAGGGGGTGGAGCCCCCACCCACATCCCACTTAGTGGGGTGTGGGTGGTGGCTCCGTCCCCTCCCCACACCCATTGTAATTCATATAGTGGGGGTTCAAACCCCCACCAATATTGTAATATTTTCTTTTTTAACTGTGTTTCAAAACCAGAGCCTGCAAAAAGTATATTTTTATTTCTCCCTTATATTTGAATTTAATAGAATATAATATATAAATGTATATATATTATATACACAACAACTTCTCAACAACACAATTTAATTTAAAATTTATCTATACAAAAAAATTTTACAGTCTCATAAAAAAAATACAGTTTGATTAATAAAATAAATTTAGCATATATATATATATATGAATTTCCCAATATAATGATCAAATTCTCAACTTAGTTTGCCTTTTTCATAGAATTTTATGAGTATAATTAAAGAAAGTTAGGTTAAAAATAGATAGTTTTAATTGATTGTGTATTTTAAATGTATATGTTTATACCAAAAAAAAAAAAAGGAAAAAGGCAAACTGATTTGAGAATTTGATCATTATATTGGGAAATTCATTTATATAATGATCAAATTCTCAAATCAGTTTGCCTTTTTCCTCTTTTTTTTTTGGTATAAACATATACATTTAAAATACACAATCAATTAAAACTATCTATTTTTAACCTAACTTTATTTAATTATACTCATAAAATTCTATTTTAACAAATAGGTAAATTATGCAATCACATTTATTGGGTATATTTTCTTTTCTTTTTTAATCAAATTTCTCTATGGCAATTAACTCATTTACAACAAAAATAATTTCAATGAAATGTTATAATCAATTTCTTATAATTTTTCTCTTAAGGAAAGAACATTGCAAAATAAACATTTTCAAATTTATAACAACAACAAATTCTTTCTTTTCATAGGACTAAATTGCTAATTTTCTTGTTCACTAAAGTTTAAACCCACAACTTTACTATTAGAAGCATTAAGACATATACAAATTTAATATCCCTTTTAAAACAAAATTTCCTTCCTTCCTAATTCCATAAATGGTAAAATTTATTTTACAAACCAAAACTATCATTTCAATGAGAGAATTTTTCTCACAACTCAAGAAAACCAAATATTACAACAAGAGAGAGAGGAGTTCTCCTCTTAGAATCAACAAGAGTGAAATTCCTTAATAAGACCAAGCCCTTCTCAAGAGCCTTAAGAGTAAAGGAAAATAGAATATTTTCCCAAAACAAGAAAACTCTTCAACCTTCACATTAAGCTCCATGAAAACTTGCATAACACACAAGGGAAAGAAACACCACACATCTTGCTCTCCTCCCTGTCGTAGACCTGTGAGAGTGTCACCCCCGATCTAAGGAGATCATCAGCACACCTAGGGGATCCAAATCCACTTCACAACAAGGCAAAACAACATCCCAAAACACAAAATACACCCAAGGATATTTACACAAACACAAACTCAACCCAAGTGAGTTTAAAAAGGGGTAGGAGAGTGGACACACTCAACTCTAGAGTACCACTCCTTCAAATATTTCAACACAATTTTTCTCATGGCCTCAAGCCAACTTGATAACAATATTTCCAAAGGTGTTCATATTTTGGCTCTCAAGCCATGTAACAAATTACTCAAAATCACACAAATGCCCTCAAGGCTTTCAACATCCCAAAACAAGGAAATGAACTCAAGGAGGATCACTCCTCCCCTACCCCACACTTGATGAGTATTTCTCCCAAGTGGGAGAAGCTCTTTCAACACCCTAATTAATATTCCCCACAATAACAAAATACAACACAAGCAAAAATACATCACACATCCATCATGCAAGCAAAATTGAATTACAAGGGAAAGGCCTTAGCCTTGAAAACCAACCTTTAAAGCCCTAATAATGGAAGAAGTTGATGTAGAGCTCCTCTAAAATCCCCTCCAACATAAGCCACCAAACTCCCTCTATCCTTTTTCCCCAAAAACAATTTCCAATAATAAAAATTCTCAAAAATTCAACAACCCTTCTCCCTATCCCAAGTGGGATTATAATAAGCCTAATCCATGAGCTTTAGAGGAATGGGTAGGTGACACTTCTCACCTCCTCACTCTTCCTCCCAACTACTATTGTGTCCCAAGGGATGGGTGTTGACACATTTCACTCACCCATCCCCATAGTCTTCCTTACCCCTTACCACATGTCCTCTCTCCAACACATGGGAGAGAAAAGGGGAGTTAAAGAGGGGAAGGGTGAAACATGTCTCCCCTTACTTCCCTCTCATGAAGGACCACTCAACTCCATGGGAACTCTCACCAATTGTGAGAGAGACTTGAGGTCAAGTCCTCCACAATTGGTGGATCTTGGAGTCATCCCTAGCCTTGGGGATTGAAAAGGGATGGGCTTGAGTGTTGGTACCACTCATCCTATCCCTCCCATGCCTCCAAGTTCGTCACTTAACTTCAATGTGAAGTTAAGGTGACCATACAAAGGTTTACCAATGGTTACCCAAGTCAAATGGGACCCTAGACCCATGGGGTATAACCCAGGGTCAATTTTAACCTAGTTAGAACACCTAGGGTCAAGTTAAAACACAAGAAAAGGGTCTCTAAAAATTTAAATTTTTAAAAAATAAAATTCAAAGACAATTCTTACAACACATCATAATTCAAATTAAAAGAAGGTAGACCTAACCCATTTAACCTCATGAAAATTAACATTACAACATTACATCATACACAAGGTTGAGCTCGATTCCTCGTCAAACCAAATCAGCTTCACAAGGGATTACAACATATGGTGCGGGATGATCTCCAATATCTATGGTTTGTTAGCAAAACCTGCACACTCAATTGCAAAGTTAATTCCACATATAAATATCATAGCCAAAGTAATTTAAAACTTGCACTCACATAAGCTATCACAAGTCCTCTTAAGCATAAAGGAAATCACATTACAATTTTCTATCTAACATCACCCAATTAGTTTTCCTATAATGTAAAAATTAATCTAACATCACCCAATTAGTTTTCCTATAAAATAAACATCTATCTAACATCACCCAATTTGTTTTCTCTTAATACAAACATCTATCTAACATCACCATATTAGTTTTCCTTTAACATAATAAGGTTTAATAGTTCAAAAATCTGGGATCAATAGTCCCACAGATATAAAAGTATCAATAATAGTAAGGTAAATAGATGCAAACATTATGAAAGATACTTTGGATGAAAATGGTTATAAGGTACCTATCATGCCTTTACTCTATTTTAGACACTATTGATCTTTCTTGGACAAGTTCACTCCACATACATGGTTGTCACTTCATCTCTTGAATTGATCATTATAGATGGGGCAATGAACTTGGAATTCATGTACTCACTTGATAAGACACTCTTTCAGTTTAATATGAATATGCATTTAAATTCTATTCCCCTTGAGGTTCAGGGGCAACATACTGGGCTCAACCCTTGTGGGAGCCCACTTTACACCACATGCTGAATTGGTCTTCAAAATAGCAACATGATTTCACCTATACCTGCACAAGAAACAAACATGTTAGATAAACTCAATGATGCTCAATGACTATTCCTCTTTTAGTTTCTCTTGCATGTGAATGATTTGTATCTGATTTAGTGCACCATAGGCAATGTATTATGCCTCTGTTCATAGGCACATAGGGAACTCATAACCAGAGCTCTAACAAATCTCTTCCATTCCTACAGGTTCTTATGAAGGTCAAGAGCAAGGACAGAAAACAACCTCAGAAACTGAAAGCATTGAACAGGCAATGATGGCTATGTTCTATCCCTTTCTTGTTTCTAGATGCATATTATATTTCCTATGTTTGTAGTAGTTCAGTTATTCCCACAGCTTGTGTGGGACATTTGGTCTATTATGTTTTCATTCAATGTAATGCTTATTCCATTTGTGTATCTCATTTGTAAAATTAAAGAATCATTGTAATGAAATGAAACAACTTATCGCTCAAGCAAAAATCTGCAATGCAATGAATGATTAACTGAAACTTTTTTCCTCTGTTGTAACCATGCATCATAACTAAATCCTTCAAGTACTCCAACTATGCAAAACAAGATAATAGGCAAATGTTAAAAACTTTCTCATCTAAAATGAACTAAATGTACTCCAGATCTACCAATTTGGGTTGTAGAGAAAAATTGGTAACATTTCTGCCGACTTCTACTATATGCTTGCCTACTAAGCATCAGGACCAGTTGCCTTAAATTGTCCATTGGGCATTGAGTCTACTCTACTCATTTAAACTCAGAAATCATTGAAACTCAGTATCTCAAACTACTCCAAACAGAAGTAGAAAACTAAACCAAACCAAATTGAATGCAAACTAAAAGGCCCTGATGATCAAAAAACATGTGTAGCAGCACTTAGGGAAACAAAACTACTAAAAAGATATGTGCATGAAGCACTTATTAATAGCAACACTAGTCTACTATGGTACAAAGTAGCACTTATCTTCAGAGGCAATGTTTGAGGTGGATCCCATTAACTGGGATAGATAGCACATCTCCGCTTAACTTAGAAAGTTGAAATGCATTATTTTCCTTGCAATCTGTGATTCCATAAGGCCCTTCCCAAATTGCATCAAACTTGGAATGTTTTCGAGCTCTGCTTCTCAATTCATTCCATTTGAAAACCAATCACCAATAATGAAGCTTCTTTGTTTTGCCCTCTTATCAAAGGAACTCTTCATTTGAGCTTGATGGATTTCAAGCTTCCTCAAGGCTTCTTTTCTGATTTCCTCTAATTCCATAAGCTAAGATAGCCTTACTACTAAAGGTTGTTCCTCTAACAGCTCAAGTTCTTTAATGAAAGTTAAAGTTGGTAATTCTACTGAAATAGGCAATTTAGCCTCCGTACCGTAAGTGAGCACATATGGAGAACAACCAGTAGCTCTCTTATGAGTAATCCTATCAGCTCAAAGAGATAACTTCAACTTTTCATGGGACGTCCTCTGGTTTTCTTCAATGGTCTTTTTGATGATCTTTAACAGGTTCTTATTGGTAGATCTAGCGTGCCCATTACCCTATGGGTAGTAATTAGATGATGTATTCAAAAAGATGTTATTTTTGATAGACCAATATGAAATCTTTAAATCAATAAAAACTAAACCATTATCAGAGATAATTAAATCTGGGGTACCAAATCAGGGTACCAAATCCTCATAGAAGCCTAAAGTAGAAGACTCATTTGCTTCCTTCAAAGCAACAGCCTTGGCCCACTTAGTAAAATAGTCTATAGCAGTTAGAATCCACTTGTAGCCCACACTTGAAGGTGGATTTATTGGTCCAATGAAGTCAAGACCCCATTTCGCAAATGGTTGTTCTACTTTGATAGAATGCAGAGGTAAGGCTGCAAGCCTTTGCTTACCTACAAACAATAAGCATTTTTCACACCTTCTCACCCAAGCAAATTCATCCTTAAATAGATCTAGCCAGTAATAAGCAGCCTACATGATTTTCAAGGCTGTTGTCCTTGCAGTAAAATGTCCTGAAGATCAATTATGGAACTCTTCTAGCAGTTTATCAACCTTATCTGATTTAATACATCTTAGAAATACACCATTAAAATCTTTTCTATACAAAACACCTTCAATTATAGCATAAGGAGTAGCTTGTAACCTGTAATACCTTCTTCTTGCCCTATCCAAACCTTCAGGGCATTCACCAGTCTATAGATAATGAATCATTTGCTACACCCAGCTATTAGTAGGAGGTAGAATAGCAACTAGTTCATTGTTACTTAGGACTGTGTCAACATTTTCTGTTTGTTCTTGGTTGTGCTCTCCATTTCCAGCAAGCTTCTCGCATAATCCCTTGCCCCTAACCAACTTAGTTACCTTAATGTTGACATCAAATTCTATAACCTTTGTTACCTAACTAGCTCTTTTATCATTTATTTCTCTATTAAGTAAAAAATCTTTGATAGTTGGGTGCGCAACCATCAACTGAATTATGTTATTGGACAGCATATATCTAATTTTTTTGAGGCTTCTAACAATAGAAAAAACATGCTCCTCAACAAATGAATACTTTACCTCATAATCATGCAATACCTGGCTGAAAAATACTACTGGCTGCTCCATGCCTTCATCATTATTTTGGTACAACATGGCTGAGATGGTATCATCCTCCCAAAGGCATATAGAATGAAATCTTTCTTGTAGTTGGATTAATTAGGGTAGAGGCAGCTATGAGAGATTCTTTGATCTATTTGAAGCTTCTCTTACCTTCCTTAGTCCAATTGAAAGGTATATTTTTCTTTAACATCGATGTTAGAGGTTTCTATAAAGCAACAATATTGGGAATAAACCTTCTCATGAAATTAATTTTGCCAAGAAAGCTCTGCAAGACTTTCTTATGTGCAGGCAGCAATAAATCTAGAATTGTAGAAACTCTTTCTAGGTCAATAGAAATACCTTGCTTTGAGACAATATTTCCCAAGAGTTTACATTTGTGAACAGAAAATATGCATTTCTTCAGGTTCAAAGAAACTCCAAACTCTCTACATCTCTGGAAAATCTACTTCAAGTGATCAAAATGTTCATTAGAATCTTTTAAAAAAATATAGTTATATCATCTCAATATACTAGAACTATTTTGTTCATAAGGCCATGAAAGGTCATATCCATTACCCTCTAAAAGGTTGCCCCTGCATTAAACAATTCCAATGGCATCTTCCTGTAGGCCATGGTACCACACTTAGTTGTAAATGCAGTTTTATATTGGTCTTCCTCCTTCACTAAAATCTGGTTATAGCCTGAGTATCCATACAACAAAGAAAATCTGTCAGAACCAGAAATAGTTTGTAAAATTTGTTCCATTAAAGGAAGAGGATAGTGATTTTTTGTGAAGCTTGATTTAGATCACAGAAATTGACACAAACTCAAATCTCTCTGTTCTTCTTTCTAACTAGTGCTAAGTTGGAGACCCAAGATGTATGTTTTATAGGGAATATTATACTGCTCTTAATTAACTTGTTTAGCTCAGCTTTCATCAAGTGCTCAAGTTTTAGGTTAAGGGGTCTTTCTCTCTACCTAACAAGCTTGGCATTAGGCTCTAACTCAATGGTATACTGAGCTTAAACAGGTTCAAACCCTTTTAAATCTTTATACTCTCATGTAAAAACATCACTAAACTCCTGACATAACTGAATAAAAGACTATTGTTCACCTTTAGTGCATACCTTTCCCAACTTACACAGTTTACCTTTGAATATCTCTAATGTCTCATAGTGTTCCTGCTTCATAGTCATGCTGTATTTGTCTTTTTTGACCTGATCATCTGAGTTAAAAACATATTCTAATGTTACTAATCCCTTGGAAAGCTTATTAGACTTGAGTTGTACAATTTTATTGTCATATTGCTATTGCCACTTTTGTTGGTTATCAGCTGCAAATTCTACTTTTGCAATTAGAAAACTCAAAATTTTCTCATCGCTATCAAAAACCTGCCAACTCACAGTATTGTCAGGTACATATGGTCTAACAACCATTTTTACATATGGTTGTACCTCTATGTTATGGATTTCATTCAGAATCTCAAAGTGAGATGCTAAGGCAGCAATCTTATTTGCATGTTTATTTTGGGTTTTGGGAATTGAAAGCAAATTAAAAGCATAAAAAATTTCAATTGAATCCCAAACTTGATTCTTGTACTTTTTAAGTAGGTCATTTTTAGTAACATTCAAGTTTCTCAACTAATTTACAATCAACTCAGAATCACCATAAGCTTGTAATCATTTTATACCTCATTGTTGAATAGTACCTGTCTCCATTAGGTGAAATAAGCATAGATCCTCCACCGGCACCTGTTATACTCCTTGATCCATCAAAATACAAATTCCAAAGCTGATCCTCTTGTTGTTCAGGTTGTGTTTGTTATACTACATCAGGTTCATGTATAATGTAAATGCCTAATCCTACCTTATCAGTGTGACAAAAAGGGTCATCTTCATGATCCTCAGCTGCCCACTCATCTAGATTAAGTTCTTTAGTAGGTGTGCTAGGGTCTAAGATCATGGATTGATCCTCTTGCCCATGGGTGATGTAGAGGTTAGCATTTATTAGGCTACGGACATATGGCTCAACATGGTCTTTGCTAAGAGGCTCAGACTGTATGGTTACTTTTGTACCACATCTTGTTCTAAAGAACAAATGGAACCAATCAGAAGATAAAATCCCACCCAACTTGGCAGTGAAGTCCCTAGAAATGCAAATAGCAAAGTGAGGTGGTAGGTCTATGATATGAATGTCCTGATGGATTGCAAAATTAGGATTGGCATGCAAGGTAAGAGGCAGATTTCTTATTATCCCAGCAGTATTAACAGCAAACCCATCTAGTTGGACTACTCCTTTTGACAAGGGTTCATAAACTAATCCCAATCTATCAGCTAGACTCTTGGGCATGACAAAACTACTTGCTCCATAATCTATCATACAATTATGAACAAGTTTGTCACCAATAATCAAACTCAGGTAAAAAGGAGGAGGTTTTACCTCTTGAGCTTGTTGTTTATTTTTAATTTCTGGGTTGTTTGCAAGTACCACTTTAGCCTTTTCTTGGCTGGTAGCTTCAGAGAGGGAAAGCTCATCTAAAGCTTCTTGTAATAAGTCCTTTTGACTGAGAATGTGCAATGCATCCATCACTAATATATTGATAGTGGCTTTCTTGAGGTGATCAACAATATTGAAGGAAACGGGACTTACCTTTTGCTGTCCTTTAACAGCAACAACAACATTTTGCCTTTGTGAAGGTTGTGATTGCAACTTAGGCTGATCTTTTTAGGTAAATCTTGAGTTCTTTGCAAAATTTGTACCTTTGGTTATGCTGTAGGAATAGTCTGTGATGAAGAAGCTTGAAATTTGTTCTTGGCAGGTTGCTGTTGTACATTTACATCTTGTTGTTCTAGGTCTACAACCCTCTTTTTTGACCTTGTGTTGGTTGAAACAGGTGTATTTGGCTAATTTTGTCTTTGAGGGTAATTTACACCACAAAATTCAGTGCCTTGCCAGTTCATTAAGGCTACATTAGCATTAACTTGTTGAGTTGAAGCTTCATTTGAGACACCTTCCAAACTAGCATAACTATTTTGCACCATAAGAGCCTGATTCCTTACACCATTTGTACATGCATCTTGGTTATGGGTTTGGTGACATGGATAACACCAGTCACGGTCTTGTGCCGTGTTGTTCTAAGCAGGTAAAAGGTCTTTTGAAGTGCTGGCAGCATTAGGACTATAGGACTAGAAAGGTCTAGGGTTGTAATTTCTTCGTTGGCCCTAAGGATCATCTTAGAAAGGAAGCCTATTTGTCTGATTAGACCGATACAGGGCTTGGTAAGGCTTATGTTCTTGGCTGATTTGCTTCTTGATATTAACAAATTCATTGCTAACAGTCTTGCTAATGGATTGTAACATGCCCTTTAACTCTTGGATTTATTTTGGACTGGGCTAGGACAGCAGTTTCCTAAACTGCAGTCTGATATCCTTTTGCTAGAACTAGTGGGACCTCAACCAAAGGAGGTATGGCCATGGGCACAAATGGCTGAATTTTTAGAAAAATGGGTAAAGGAGGCCTCAGGGCTATTTTCCCTGCTTGAATAAGGCAATTTTCTGCTCTAATGGCTACATCATAAGTCTCGGGAAGAGTAGTTCCACCCATAGATTGAATCATAATAGAAATTTTGCTATTTGAAGCTCTAAGATAGAATAAAAAGGCATGCTAAGATGTAGGTTTTACCACTATGGGAATCCTATCCCAAGTTCTATGGAACCAAGTGTTGAAGTCTACCATGTGCTCATGAGGAGCCCTCTTTATGGTACTTAACTGCTAAATCAATGACATATGGTAAGATTTGACTTGAAAATGTTGATGCAATCCATCTCCCAAGTTGTCCCATGATGCGATCGAGCCTACTACAAGTCCTCTAAACAACTACAAAGCCTTCCATTTCAATGATGCAGCCAAAAGCCTTAGTGCTACATTCTCCTGAGTGATATTGTGCACTGAGCACAAGGTTGCCACATCTTGGATATGCTCAACAGGAGTAGTATGATCTTCTCTTGTAAAGAACAACTAGCCTTTGGGGGCTGCAACAGGAATGTATGCTCATTATTATGAGCATTGAGGAGCCAATGAATCTTCAAGAACAAAGGCTTTTTTGGATGTGCAAACTATTTAGAATTTTGGATTTCAAAAGTTAAGCATTTCACATTGTTAATCTGATCTCGAACTCCAATTTATAACAGATGCATGGCTGCATATTGTTGAGTGCAGAAGCTTTTAGAAGTGGACATATGCTTATGGATATTATATTATAGAGAGTGAGCATGCTAAGGATAGAGCTAACAAGAATCTCTTTGAACACTTGGAGGCTTATTCAGAATCTTCTTTAGAATGAGTTGATAATTGTGCTAAGGAGGAATTGAAAGGTTTTATTTCTCATGAAAAGTCACAACAAGATTTTTTAATTTTTTGAATAAAGCTTATTGATCTTACAAATGTCACTCACAATTATTTTAAGAATCTTGTTGAAGCTTTGTAGAAATGACTCACTAATGGATGCTTCCAGCAAAAGGAGATCATGGTGGGAAATTATTTGAGGTAGAGAAAGTATCCATGTTAGTAATTTTGGGCATTCATTATCATGTTTCATGGATTTTAGTTGTACCATGAATATACAAATGGTGTAATTATTGCTTGATATTTCTACAAGTCTTTATAAGTTATGGAATACCATTCTCCATTGTCATTCAAGTTAAAACAATGGTTCTTTCATTGAGAATATTAATTATAAAGAGTTTCGAGACATTATTTTTATAGAGAAACACTTCCAATTAGGGAAACAACTTCATCATGTGATTTAGTGGTTGAATTTTGTGCAAGAGAAGGTCCCTTCTATAAACTATAGTAGGTAGTTCCCTACCCTTGGGTGAGGTTGAATGGTAGGTAGTTTGGCTTGGTTGAGCCTCAGGGGGAGAAAAATTGATATGATTCCACATTCATAATAAATGTTTCCCTACTATAGATAGGCCCTAGGGATTATTGATTACTCGATCAAACTAGGATCTAAGTGACTACCAATCATTAATCATTTTCCACATGTGGAACCATGCTACTGAGAACAACTAAGTGAACCTCAATCCGAAACATTCAGGGATCATGATCTCCTAATTATCTATCTCCTTCAAATGATCTCTTTTTAAACCATTATAGAGTAAATGAGGGCTCCTACTATCAACTATAGAATTGGGTGGGGGGCTAGAAAAAGGATCTTAACCTAGTTGGTGTATGAGACAATTTATCAGTTGTCCCCCAATCTAGAATGGTTGGTGCCTCTATACATCTTGTGTTCCTATTAATATGTGGTAACTAATCATGCTACAGGGGCTACGAGTACACACAACAAGACAAATTTTGGTCACTTTGTCAGCCATGGTTTTCACCCAAAATAATTAACTCCATTCTACATATAAATTGGTAATGTGTATTGCTCCGGTCTGCCTAACATAATCTTAATAGTTCTTGCATCATTTGTGTCTCCATCCATGGATTTATTAGATCATAAACCTAGAGTTAGTATGGCTCTAATGTTGTATACTCTATTATTGGTGGTGTGACCTTCTTAGACTGAGTAGATGGTTCCTCAATTCTAGATTTTGTGTTGTAAATAATAGAAATAAAAAAAATGACTTTTTGTGGATGGTCATGGATCAAAATAAATGGAATGTAAGTCTCAATCGAGAATGTTTGAACTTGTTTTCTAGGGTCTCAATTCTAGTAGAGAGCCTAATCATCATACAAGGTTATTTATGTTTCATGTATGAACAAATAATTGAATACCAATGATTTAGTAATGCCCTATATAGGTAGGTGTGAGGTCAAAGAAATGATAGCATCACCGAAAAATAAATTGTTAGATGGAACCAACAACAAAGCCAAGGATCAAATTTTTTTCTTTTGGCTTCACATTTGCTCAAAATTAGGCTACATAAAAGATACACATCGAAGGTGATACACACTTAATCATAAAAATGCAATAATAAAGCAACAGACTCCAAATTGGAAGATCAAAAATCTTTTGGCTAAGTGCTGGGAGACCTTGGATTATTTTGAAGCGTACAAGGTTAGCCACATTTTCTGAGAGGCTAACATTAAGGCTGACAAACAAGCGAATGTGACAATTGATATGCCAAATAATTATATGCATGCCAAGTCAATGGAAGTGTGGGAGAAACTGGAAATAGGTCGACTTTCCATTTCACATGAGCAACAATAAAAATGGACAAATATGCTAACATTTATGAGATGGCTTAGATGAGATGCTAACATTTATGTTGACAAATATGCCTAATACTACAACAAACAATATTTATGCTAATCATAATGCCATTTACAGTGAAGTTGACTATATGGATCCAACAATATGTCTCAAACCATGGACGAGGCAAATTGCTTTCATGGGACATATCTTAGATCTCAGGCTGAGAAAGATCTTCAAATCATGGTCGATTATTGTTTTGCACACAATCTACATGGTTATTGGGGATAATTTCATATCCACTTCTCATAAATATAGGGTGAATACCGATACATCCTTTATGATGGTTGTTATGCTATTAGATTTGGGGGAGCTAAAAGATGGTATTCGGGTGGTGGCAGAGACACTAATTAAATCACATTGGTGTGGGGACTGAAGAAGACCTTTGATGATGTTGCGCTCGGCTTAGGGTTCTTTCCCAATAATCGCACTTGTCTTGTGATCCTCTAGTCGTATAATGAATCGTGGGTAACTTTTCTTATTACAATGATGGGATAAAATGATGAGGAAAAAAAATAGGACATATGGTGTGAAAAATTCCTCAAGGTTCTCTCAAGAGTAGTAGATGCCCATGGCACATACTGGTTCTTCGCTATTGACTCTAGTAGCTCGGACTCTAGCACGAATGGGGCGGGGATGAGGGAAGTAGTCAATGATGACTAGGTGTAGAAAACATTTTAGAGCAGAATGTAGAAAGGTTAGGAATTTACAGTATAATGTTTTTTTTTAAAACAGAAAAAGGTGTAGGAACACCCATAGATTAAAAAGACTTAAAAATATTACAGAAAGTATGGCCATAGCCAATACAGTATAATGTTGATATGTAATTAACTATAGTATGAATAGGGAATACATAAGTATGTGGTTCTTTGTATTAGATTTGTTTTAAATATCGTCCCCCGTGATATAGGGTTTTTGCTTAAGGTCCTCTAGAGTAGCCATTTCTAATCTTGATTTATTAAGAGTGGCTCTGATGGCCACAATTCACTCATAGAAAAAGTAAAAAGTTAGTTTAAAATTTTAAAAATTATCATTTCATTATATTTAAACATTTATGGATTATACAAATCTATGACACATTAAATTATTTTGTTCATAAGATATTGTGTCATACTATAATTTAACTAGTATTTTTGGAAGTGGGTCTTTTATTATCTATTTTTCACTCAATATTATATTTTGAATTTTGTAAAAATACTATAGGAACTAATTTGGTATTATGTTTTCTTATATGTTTTATATTATAAAGTTTATACAACAATCCCATAAAATACTCATGAAGTGCCCCATGGCACACAACATTACAAATCCAACTATTTATGACTTGAAGTTATTGATGACAAGGACTAATGTTGACATAGACACAACAACCAATGAAGAATTTGATAATAATATTCATTTATTTTCCACAAAGGATAATGTGCATAATCCTAATAGAAGAAAATTATACTCATTGAAGCACCCCATGACACATAGCATTACAACAAAAGTGGGTACTATTAGTGCACCATAAGGATGAGAAAATGGCAAGCCTTATGTGGAGTTGTTAAATGCTAAGGATGTAACTTTAATGTTAACTTCCAATATTTGGATAGAAGAAAGTCTTGTAAATGGAGCTCTGAGGTATGTTCGAGAAATGATATACAAACCTAGAAGTGCACCACTAGAACCACTGACATATGTTATGGTTGAATTTGACAATTATTCAGGCATACCATTTGAAGATCAAACTCAACAAATATTAACAATTACACAATCCAACTACCCGTAAGATTAGCTTGGATATTGACAATACACAAATCACAAGGTTTCACTCTTTTAAAAGATACTATTGACATAGGAAATGGAATGAATAGAATTAACACTTATGGATATATTTCATGTAAATTCAATACAAGGACTAAGAATAATTCCACAATTTACATATGACCATTATGAAAAGATAAAAAAGGGAAAACAAGTTGCCAACTAAAAATCTGGAGAGTAGATAATCAAATTATTAGAAGATAAATGATGTGATGTACTTTTTACAAATCTATTTGAATGAATATGAAGTAATGAACTTGTAAAGACCACATGTTCATAGTTTGGTGAGGTAGTTAATGCAAGAAAACATCTTGAAAGTAGGTGTGAATTGATCGTTCTTGGATGGAGCGACTATGGAAGAAAAGGGAAGTTGGTTAAAGTGTTTAACGCAAGAAAATATCTCTGCCATATAGCATTGGCTATATGGTCTATAGTGCCTTGTCTTTTATCTACACATTACATAAATGTCTACCATAGCATTTGCAAATGGAAGATCTAATAGAAATCTGCCTTCTATTATGCAAATGGATGCCCTTGCCCCATTCGAAAGCTATCATTTTGGCACGATAGTGAGGACGCTAGCTAAGGTTGTGGATTTTGTCTTTACTTCTACCATTTACATTTTCTTGAAAGATTATAAAGCTTCGAATAGATCCATTTTGTGCATAGCCTATAGTCAATGCATGATATTTTGGGGTGAGAGGCATTTAAAATAGGAGAGGGCAATGGCTGGAGGAGTGGGGATTATGCCTACTAATTGCAATTGGTTGAAACTTCCCAAGGCCACTTCAACAAACTTCTATAGGAGAGGCCAATAAGTTAACATAAATGGTGCCTCCAATCACACTGCAAACCCTTCGGATAATTGAAGGAGGAGGTAGTGTTCAGTTTCTATGGTTCACCAACATCACTACAGTGACTACACATCTGAGTTGGAGAATGGCGTGCAGGTTCAAATAAGGGAGTGCAAGTCCAAACAAGATCATGTCTGGCATGTGCAGGAGGCTAAGAAGGTGAGGCATGACCTATGAGACACGGCCTGTACTAAGCCGTGACCTATGATGAGGAAGGACCCACTCTTTGAGGCTCGCGGCCTACTTTTTCAGGCTCGTGGTATATCAAATAGGGGTCAAAGAGGGCTTCAACCCTTTGAAACAGGGGTTCAACCCATCCAAACAACCCTTCTGATGCTCTACAAAGAAATGCAGGAGGATTGCAAGATTGAGGTGCATTGAAGGGGAGCACGGCTAGATCTAAGGTATTTACCTCAGTCATTTATTACTTCAAGCACAAAAACAAAAACATGTTAGCTTCTATTTCATTAAGCATAGAAAGCTGAAACCCATCACTGCCATTTAAAAATAATTATGCCAAAAGTTATTTCGATGCAAGTTACTTACAACGCCTCTTTCCCTAAAATTATTTGTTTATACAAAGCCCATTCTATTTGACCTGTTAGTTTTATTGTTTTAGTGATGTGGGTATGAGCAATAGATTATTATATATGGATTAGAGAGGATTTAGTAGTGAAAGTAAATAGGCAAAAGATGGGAGCTACTCGATTGTGCATTTTATGGATATCCAGGTGTTAAAAATGGTAGGAATAATACTTACTTTGTATTGTACTAATGGAATATAAATCTGTAGCCATTGAAAATGTTTTAAATCTCATGGAAGATGTAAAGGGGAGTAATAGTTTTAAGAGTGTTTAGTGTGATAGAAAATGAAGAGGTCTAAGCCTCATGAAACCATTTGTAATAAGATGCCTTCTCTGAAAAAGATTTTCATTATAACTCTTCTTAAGAGTATGGAGTGGCTCTATTTTAATCATTACGGTCATGTTCTACAGATACACCAACCTTGGGAAAACCATCGACTTTGAGTAAAGAATGTTATGGCACTAAAATACCTTAGTAAAATTGATCTGGGTTTGTGCATTGAAAATTAGTCACATAATATCTAATTGGAAAAATCTGCTCACAACACAAGAATCTAAGGGATTACTCTAGAAGGAAAGGATTAAGTTTTCCATTTTGTAAGTCTTTTTAACCATTTACTTTGCTATGTTAAATATTGTTGATAATATGTAATTCTACGCTATGAATAGCCTTGCAATACCATTTGTCATGTTCTCTTATGACTTCCATGCATACCTTTGTGAATAGTGAACATATTGGGGTGTACTAGCATTATTACAAAACTGATCTAACTGACAAAGATCTATTTTAATAAAAGTACACTATCATCAAAAACTTTTATTTTGTAGGTCACATTTATAATATTTACAATTTCAAATTTTTATTTCAATGTTTCAGTCAATTTTTGGATACCTCATTTAGTTAAACAAGATGAGCTTAGGTCTAGGATATTGAGTCCTCGTATATGGCCTTGAGTGATTGTAAGGGCTAAGGATGCATACGAGAAGGCCTATCCATCTGCGGGGCGTCAAGTTATCCATCTACGGGGCATTGATTCGAGCATATTTGAGTCTCCTCATCGGTATGATTAGTGTACTTGATTATGTGTGGTGCCATCCCTTTGAGCACACATGATGAATCCCCATCTGATCTACACTCTAGTGTCTAGTGCCTTGGTAGTCATGAGTAGAACCTGACATTCTATTTGATGAGCATCTCTATGTTATGATTGTGGCATTATGCATTGCTTTCCGTGTCTACTCCGTGATTGATGTGAGTGTTGGCCATCATGTATACCCTTGCCTTGTTACTTTTGTTTGGGCATTGTGACTATCTTCAAGCATGGTGAGGTAGTCTCGTATGAGTCCACACATTTGAGAGGCATTGCCACTTCCATTGGGGACTGGTGAATAGGTTGTTAGAGCACTAGATTGGAGATGTTCTGACTCTCCATTACCCTACCTATTGTTGTACCTATTCAGTCATTGTATCATATTTAGGACTATGTTATTGTACTTGTATATCATACTCATGGCTATACCATTGTACGGTATATTATTTTATGTAATTGTACTCTCTTAAGAGAGATGTAATCATGCAAGTTAGTGAGAAGAAATGAGATGTTTACTATTTGGTTTACAAATTCTTGTGTGGGTATCAGATCCACTTGTTCTATGATGTTTATGGATCCGTGTTTATATTTTGAATGGGTTATAGAAATATTTGGGTTGGTGTTTTAAAATGAATGTAGTTTTATAATGTTTTCATCTGGAGGGTGAATTAGTCCTCTCCTTTGGGTTGTACATTCAGTCATACTTGGCCATGAATGTTGTTGATCTACCGAGTCGGTAATCGTATTATGTATATGATATCTATTTATGTCAAAAAATATATAGCTTGTCCTCTTTTGGCCCTTACCCTTCAGAGTCATGGGGTGGGATGTTACATCTTGTATCAAAGCCCATGTTCACACACTGGGAGCTTTGGTGTACGTGAGCCTTCTATGTTTCACTATGTTTGGCATGTGTGGCATGAGCTTGTTATATTGGTTTTCATAGGTTTGATTGCTTTTATGCCTTAGCATGGCATTAGTGGGTTAATTTACAACCCCATTCTTAGCAATCATGGAGGCAATAGCCTCCTTGGCCTTAACTTACTCAATCAGACTTGAGTGTTGACCTTGGTTGAGAGTCTCCCATGGTTAAGAATGATCACTCTCCATGGTTAAGAATGATCACTCTCCCATGTTATAAGACAATGGTAGGAATGTTCTGCCTTGTGTGTTTATGGGTTGAAGGTAACTTGGTTTGCCTAATTGCCTTTGCTTGGATATGTTCTTCTTGTGTCTTCCTTTATGTTGCTAGTGAATGAGATGACCCTAATTGATCATGAATTTCTCTTGTAATTCCTTCTTGTATTATAGATGTAAAGGAAGGTAGGATGTAGCTGTTTGCAGATGTGGATAGATTAGTTTGATTTATCCATGCTCTCTTGTAAGTGTTGGATGATTGCTGATTTTTTTCTTAAAACCTCTTAATGTGCTTGAGTTGCTACCATTTCTCATCCTTGATAACATGTTGAAGTCACTGGAATACTAACGGTGCCTGAAACTTTCCCCTTAGTAGAATTTGCATGTTTACATATGATGAATATTGGATGGCATGTAATGTCTTGACTTGATATGAAATCTATCTTTCTCTCCTCTTCTTAGTTGTCAATAGTTGACAAGATGTTATATTCATGGCTTATAGATTTAATTAGCCTATGAAAGTTGCAATGAGTAAAAGAATTAGTGAAGAATAACTTATGCTTGTTATGGTTATGTGTTGACAGTGATTATATGTTAATTAGCGCCTCCTTGTTTAATGAGTTTGAATGAGGATGGTAATTGTTTAGTGGATATATCTTGTTGATGAAATATGATATTCTGAATTCCATTGTGGATTTCAATGAGACTTTATGGCTGAATGTATGTATTTTAATGCAACTGCAAATACTTAATGTAGGGTAATAGGAATGTTGCATATCTTGCTTGATGAGCAATTGCATGCCTTGACATAGCCATTGTTACTTAAGATAATATGTATGGTTGTGAACACGAGGAATGGATTAGATTTCCTTAAACAAACTCATTTCATTATGTTATTAGCATCTAATTCTCTTGTGAACGAATGGTATTCCTGTGACTAGTGACATGATGTTGCATTATGTGTCATTATGAGATGTATATCATTATGTGATTATAGAAGTGACTGTAATAATGATTGTGAAAAATGTTACTTATGTTTAAGCATTGATGTAAAAGTGATAGTGATGATTCTATACATGTTCATGCACTATTGTGTTATGTTGAAAGCATTGCAAGTGAATCTATGATGTTAGGGGTAAATGAGTTGCCCCTATGAAAAGAGGAAAATTGGTATGGATTTTTGGGAATACTTATTTTGAGTAAAGTGTATATTTTGCATCATGTTGCATAGTCATGTGTGGGCTATAGTTATGCCTGGGTAAGAGAAATTGTGATTGTATTCCAATTGAGTGTTGTGATTAACTAGTGCTTGAGATGTGTGCCATGGGATGGTGGTACTGCATACCCGTCCATGGAGGATATGTATGGATGATGTGTATGGGAGAAAACCATACCATCTATGTGTTTTCTATTGTCACCCTATTGACTACCAACTCAAGGGTTGTGGGTAGGTCAATATGTGGAGAGTAGTAGCAGCAACAAAGTTTGTTGGGAGGGAATTGCATGGCCTAGGTATAATGGCGGTGCAAAACAACAACGATCATTTTAACCTCCCGGGAAAGTACTCACTACTTCCCCTTATTAATGGACCAAATACTTGGTTCATATAGTGTTATCCTAATCTGCAAAGTTCTTGAGGATGATATTAGTTGTGGTATGAGCACTTGTGACAGCTATGATCCTACCTTGATGTAATTGTTTTAGATATGATGTCACCCCCCCACTTGTGTTCTGACATAGTGCTGGTGAGGATGCCGTGTCATTAATGGTAGGGAGCAGAGATCGAGGAAATGATGCCACATACCTAGATATGTGACAATGTAGTATATATGTTGTGTTCCTACTTGTGTTGAGAGGACTAGTTGCTCGCACATAGTACAGGGTTCACTCAAGAGGGCCTCAATTCTGATTGGTTGGCATTCGAGTGGAGTCTAGCCATGTGCACCTCTGGCTTAGTGTGTAGCCACACATGCTTTCTCTATGGGTACGCACAATGTAGGATGTTCCTATGAGTAGGACATTGCCATGTGGTAGATGGCAATTGCATGCTTTCTCTGCTTGGCATATACCATGCACAGTCGCACTGCATGAGGTATGTGACCTGGGAGTTCCAGCACAATACCTTTCCATGTGAAGGTTGCATGAGTTGGCCACACCCACATGAAGGACTATGGAGACAGTCATGCTTGTTTTCCTCCTTCCTCATGTGGTGACTAGCGATAGTCACATAGTGTTGTGATGTGTATATTTCAAAGATTATGAATCTTCCTTTCGGTTATTGGTGACTTTTACTTTGCTTGTGTGGACCAGCACTTTGGTTTATCTTACTTGTATTGGTTTAGCCACAGATGATTTTTTTGGCATGTAACTCTTATGGTTACATTTGATTTATTGTTGAATATTATGTGCATTTTTCTTACTTTATTGTTGGAATTGAGATTTACTCTTCCTTATTTATATTTTGGTGTCTAAACTCATTGACTTTTCTATTTTTGAATGCTGGTCTTTTGTTGTGATGTGATTCCTCATCGGGTATGGTGAGGTCCACTCGTTTGAGTGTATACAAGGAAGTAGACATAGGGAAACCCTTAAGGATGGGGGTATGTGTGAGCTATTGTAAGCTCTAATTCACTACCTTCCTATTGTTTGACTATCTCTTGGAGGCTAAAACCCTTACACAAACAAGAGATATGTCATTGTGGCTATTATGGAAGGGCTCACTGGGTGGGTCAATGCCATCAAGACACATCGATATGGATATTGGACATGGTTATAATTAGATATGGATGGTACTACGACATCCATGTGAACCCCTATGTAGCCTTGTGATGAGAATGAGTATGTATGTATATGTGGGTTGTACAATTGTCATGTACGTAGTTGCACATTTAAATATAGAAGAGAACAAAATTTGCATCAGTATGCCTTGAAAAGTGACAAACTATTGCATTATATGTAAAGAGATGTCATGCATGATATGAAATCAAAGGTTGAAATTATGTATATGTGAGTGTGCTCCATTTTATAGATAGCTACATATAAAAGTTAGAGAATTGAAAATTTTATGTCTTAAAAGTGTATTTTGCTGCAAATTATGAGAAAATTGTGTGGTTTATCCTGGAATTACATGCTTATAAGTTTATATACTGTTATCAGTACTTTTGGATGATCATTGATAGGAAAGGGATGATGTCGTAACACTCGTATCCAATAGGAAAGGGATGGTACTTTTGGATGACCCTCTTCTTGATGACCATTGATGCTTCAGCTATTATATGATATATGCGCTTGTGCTTTGATGTGTGCTTAGAGTGTTGCAGGAACTGAGTATCAACTCCTCCTAGATTCATAGGCCCGAGCATACTTGTATTCCCTGATGGTGGTTACAAGAGAAAGTCGCATGCCCTGTTCCCTACCCTAGCCATTGTGCCCTACTAGTGCAGTGTTCCTATGTTGTTGTCTTGTCATCCGATTAGCTAATGGTAATGTTCAGATTTCCCTTAGGGTCATGTGTAGTTTGCCAGTGCAATGGTTGATGGTTTTCTCCTTGGTTTCCATTGATTGTTCAATGTGGCTTCCTTGGCATCATTCTTTATTTTGATTGGAGAAAATTGTTATATGCTAATGTGTATTTAGTAGGAAATAAGTACCTTGCCTATTCCTTACCCATGTACTGGGACAGATTGCATGTAATTGTGCATGTGATAACCTGACTTTTTTATATGGTATCGAGTTTCATGGACTAGAGTGTGCTTTGGTTGCATCCTAGCATTTGTAGGCTTCCAAGAGTAAGCCTAGTCCTAGGGGACTAGGATGTAATGACTCCATGTTCGTAGTTTGATGAGGCAGTTAATGTAAGAAAATATTTTGAAAGTAGGTGTGAATTGATGGTTCTTGGAGGGAGCGACTGCAGAAGAAAAGGGAAGTGGTTGAAAGTGATTAAGGCAAGAAAATATCTCTGCTAGATAGTATTGGTGATATGGTCTATAGTGCCTTGTCTTTTATCCTACATATTGCATAAATGCCTACCATAGCATTTGCAACTGGAAGATCTGACAAAAATCTACCTTCCATTATGCAAATTGTCCTTGCCCCATTCAAAAGCTACCATTGTGGCATGGCAGTGAGGATGCTGGCTAAGGTCATGGATTTTGGCTTTACTTCTACCATTTGCATTTGCTTGAAAGATTCTAAAGCCTCAAACAAATCCATTTTGTGTGTATCCTACTATCAACGCATGATATTTTGGGGTGAGAGGTGTTTAAAATAGGAGAGGGCAGCAACTGGAGGAGTGGGCATTACACCTCCTAATTGCATTTGGTTGAAAGTTCCAAAAGGCTACTTCAACAAAGTTCCATAGGAGAGGC
Source organism: Cunninghamia lanceolata (assembly GCA_027924645.1). Lineage (NCBI taxonomy): Eukaryota > Viridiplantae > Streptophyta > Pinopsida > Cupressales > Cupressaceae > Cunninghamia > Cunninghamia lanceolata. The sequence continues at coordinate 1,243,184 of BSBN01001237.1, read as the reverse complement.
CGATCAAATAATAGAAATGGTGCCTCCAATCACATTGCAAACCCTCCAGATAATGGAAGGAGGAGGTAGCATTTGGTTTTTGTGGTTCACCAACATCACTACAGTGACTCCAAATCTGAGTTGGAGAATGGCTTGTAGGTTCAAATAAGGGAGTGCAGGTCTAAACAAGATCATGTCTGGCATGTGCAAAAGGCTAAGAAGGTGAGGTAAGACCTATGAGGCATGGCCTATGCTAAGCCATGACTTGTGATGAGAAAGGACCTGCTCTTTGAGGCCCGCAACCTACTTTTTTAGGCCCGTGGTACATCAAATAGGGGCACGATCCTTGCACGGTATATTCTTTTATGTAATTGTACTCTCTTAAGAAACAAGATGTAATCATGCAAGTTAATGAGGAGAAATGAGATGTTTACTATTTGGTTTATGGATTCCAATGTGGGTATTGGATCCACTTGTTCTATGGTGTTTTTGGATTTGTGTTTATAGTTGGAATGGGTTATAGGAACATTTGGGTTGGTGTTTTAAAATGAATGTAGTTTTATAATGTTTTCATCTTGAGGGTGAATTACTCCTCTCCTTTGGGTTGTACATTCGTCCATACTTGGCCATGAATGTTGTCGATCTACTGAGTTGGCAACCATATTATGTATATGATATATATTTATGTCAAAAAAATTATCTTGTCGTCTTTTGGCCCTTACCCTTTGGAGTCGCAGGGCGGGATGTTACAAAAAAATTTTCACATTCTCTTAGCTCTTTGCCCATTTGATCATTATGAAAATATGATAAATGATGTGATGTAATTACAAATCTATTTCAATGAATATGAAATAATGCACTCTTTAGACACGTCATCATTTTAGCACTATATCCCATTTTCAATATTTTTAATGTTATTCTCTCTAAAGCTACTACACTATTATTACTCAAAAAATGTCTCAATCATTATAATAGTTTTTTTACATGTTCAAACTGTAGATGCTACTAGTGTACCTGTATGTCGAGAAGGATATATCTCACCTATTTTAGATAGATTTTTCTAAAGATACATATGGTACTTTGTAGACACTTAAACTTTACCATATCCTTACGACGCTTCTAACATCATCTTTTAACAACTTCTAAGCCTCACCTTGCACCACTTTCAACATATCCTAAACATCCACCTTTCTACATTCTCCTAACACCACCTTGGGACACTTTGAGACACATTCATCTTAGGACTCCCCTTAACATTCCCATTTCCATTAGTCAATTGATTAATTAAATAAATTATATTTAATTAAATAGGATAGTCCCTTTTACCAAATTAATTAAATAAATTATATTTATTTATTTGGTTTTAATCCATTTTCCCTTTAGTTAAATTAATTAAATAAATTTTACTTATTTAAATAATTTAGTTTACTTGTGACTGTGTACATAAAAATTAAATAGAGCCGACATATATATACTAAGTGTTTTAAATTTAAAAAATATATAATTGGCATATTTTTATTAAATGAATGCACATAAAAATTATAAAGTAGTTGGTTTAAATTTAAAATATATAACCGACATACTTTTATTAAATGAATGCACATAAGAATTAAATTTAAAATATATAACCGACATAATTTATGAAATAAATGCACATAACAATAAACCGACATAAAGTAAATAATATATAATACTGAAACATAAATCAGAAAAAATATCAAATTGAATACAAAAAAGAAAAAGAATAGGGGAGAAGCTCAGAAGTTATTTGAATGGTAAGTGCAGTTAATTTTGTTTGGTTTTCTGTAGAATGAAATTTAATTTATTGGTTCCTTCTCACTGCTATTTTATAAAAAAAATTATTAGGGTTTAAATTTGTTTTATAACAGGCTTTGTAAAGTTTAATTTTTTGGTTTTTTTTTTTTTGATTCGTAAAGATAGGTTTGTATTGATTCGAATGAAGAATTAACATGCAGGTGCCTATAAGCTGTTTACCTGCCACAGCCAGATGACATCAAACATCTAAACCCTTTCTTGAAACTATAGGGTTTGCCAAGCTTTAACAAAATCAGCCACTCGGCTTGCAGGTCTGATATTGATGACTTTCCTTGCAAAATTTAGCCATTAGGCTTACAGTATTGATATTATCTGTGTTATATTTATAGACTTATTGCCATACCTACTAGGTCAGATCCCGCTAAACTGAGAAATAAACTTAGAAATCAAAAGAGGCCAAGCTCAACGGCCATAGCCTGCAGCCTATCAACCCATACCTCTTCACCGGGTTCCCCATTCTCTTGCAGCATACTCTGAAGGAAGCCATAGGCTTGAGTGACACGATGGTGGTTTTTGGGATTTCAAATTTTTTTTACTCAAGAGTTAAAAATTTAGGGTATCATGGAAAATATTTAGATGAAGTGATGTGATATTGTTGCATTTTAAGTTGTGGTAGTATTCAATATTATTACATTTTAATATCTTAGGCAGATATTTCAAATCTTACCACATCCAACTAGGGTTGGGGTTATACACATAAATAAAAATATGCAGGATTTAATTTTATAGGTAACCAAATATCATTTTAAATTGTAATAGTATTCAATATTATTACATTTTAGTATCTTAGACAGACATTTCAAATATCTGCACACCCAACTAGGGTTAGGGTTATACACATAAATAAAAATATGCATGATTTAATTTTATAGTTGACGAAATATTTTAGTGTTATTTTATTTTACGAATTTAGGTTATTTTTGGAATATCAATTTTTTTATTCAAGACTTAAAAATACAGAGTATCATGAAAAATATTTTAATTTTCAGATTTCAATTTTATTTACTCAAGGGTTAAAAATCTATAGTATCATGTTGCTGCATTTGTATTTTATTTTCTTCAAAGTTTGATTTTATAGTTAATGAAATATTTTAGTGTTATTTTATTTTAGGAAATTAGTTTATTTTTGAGATTTAAATTTTATTTACTCAAAACATTTCAAATCTCTCCACACCCAAATAGGTTTAGAGTTCTTCACATAAATAAAAATATGCATGCCTTGTAAAGGGAATATTTTAGTGTTATCTTATTTGATGAATTATTTTGCACTTGTGAGAATCCTCATCCGCTTGCCATATTTTAGGAAATTAGTTTATTTTTGGGATTTCAATTTTATTTACTCAAGACATTTCAAATCTCTCCACACCCAAATAGGTTTAAAGTTCTTCACATAAATAAAAATATGCTTGTTTTTTAAAGGGAATATTTTAGTGTTATTTTATTTGATGAATTATTTTGCACTTGTCTAAATCCTCATCCACTTGCCACAACTAATAAATAAGAGTCACATGTCTAGAAAAAGTTAGTTAGCCAAATTCATTCAACGTAGACACTTGCACAAAAGCCAAACTAACTTTATATCTCCACCACCTATTTCATACTGCACCTCTTAATCGTAGCCATTCAAATAAGGATAACTCCTAGTTTCCTCTCACTCAATCTTGTCCATCTGTTCATCTTTAACCTTAACCATTCACATAAGGATTTGCAGAGGCCTCCTTTTTTGCCTTAAAGTTGTCTCATCAAATCTAAGTCATCCATCTAATTAAATCCATTCATTCTATCATCCAAAAATCTATAAATGAAGCCAATAGAGTCATAATCAAGGGCTTTGAAAATAATGTTATGTTGTCAAATTGAGAAACCAACAATCAAATCATTATAAAAATCATTGGAACAAAACGACCATTGTCATAGTGAAACAAGGACTATTTTGGTAAGAACTTTCTATATTTTTTCAATATTTATGGATTCATAAAATATATGATGATACAAGTCTTGACACAATAAATTATTTCTTTTTAAAGGGGAAAAAGGTGGTAGGCCACCTATAGATTATATTAAGTCATAAAGAGTTTATATAGAGAAGCAACCGAACGCCAGAACAAACATGTCCAAAAATACATCCACAGGCCCCCGACTAGCCAGAAAAAACAATTAGAAACAAAGCTGTCAAAAAATCGAAGTATCAACTTGAAGCTGTTAGTTCAGTGCTTTTCTTGGTAGGTGGCTTCTGCTAGTAATTAACAGTACATTCTTTTTTTTCCCAATAGTAGTTGTTTGGTACATGAATATAGGTCACTATGTATTACAGTGATTTTTTATCCAAAGCTGTTTATAACAAGGGGCAAATGGTAGAAAGAAAAGAAAATACAGATATGTAGGCATAAATATCACTAAATGGATAAACTTTATGCATTTGGAAAAAAGTGCTAATAAGTCTTTGTAGTCAGAGGGTGTTACTAATTTTTAGTAGCTTAATACATTTGGTGAAAGTGTTTAAGAATCTTTGATTCTTTAGTCTTTGATATTTTTATTCCAGATCACTTGAATAAGATAATAAAATTTAATCTTTGATTCTTTAGTCTGTGATATTTCTATTCCAGATCACTTGAATAAGGTCTTAAAATTTATACTTAGACTTTGCTTTTGTTTGATATTCAGCAAGCAACGATTGCAGTGGAATAGAGATTCTGTGCAGGGCGTCCAAGAAATCTAATTAAACCTTTCATTGATATGGCTTTAAAGCAAGGGAGAAAGAAGGATTTCAGCTTTGATATCAGCTAATAATTGAAGTCTTCCTACATTGCTGGTTATAAAGAGATACATGTATTTAAGTTATCATCCAAGCTAATTGAATTTATTGGAAAGGAAAGTGTATTATATTTTATAAATTTTAGTTTGGAGTCATCAATTTAATTTTTTTTTCTTTTCTGCATAATGAAATTTAATTTATTTCTTTTTCACTCTCTGATGTTTTATAAAAATAAAGTGTTTTTGTTTTCTACATAATTTTTTTTAAACTCACTGAAATACACAATTGTTATATCCATGGTACAACCAAAATTCATGAAAAATGAAACATGGTAATGAATGCCCAAAATTACTAACATGGCTACTTTCTCTACCCCAAATAATCTCCACCATGATCTCTCATTTTGCTGCTTCCATATCATCCATTACTGAATCATTTCTCCAAATCTTCAACAAGATTCTTAAAATATTTCCTAGTGACATTTGTAAGATTAATAAGCTCTATACGAAAATCAAGAAAATCTTGTTGAGACTTTTCATGAGAAATAAAACCTTTCAATTCCTGCTCAGCAAAATCAGGAAGTCCTTCTTAAGAATATTCTGCATAAGCCTGCAAGTGTTCAAAGAGATTTTTGCTAGCTCTATCCTTAGCATGCTCACTCTCTGCAAGATAATATCCATAAGCATATGTCCTTCAAAACTCATCTGCACTCAATAATCTACAGCCATGCATCTGTTATAAATTAGAGTTCAAGATCAGATTGACAGCGTGAGATGCTCAATTTCTGAAATCCAGAATTCTGAATAGTATCTAACAAATCCTTTGTTCTAGAAGATTCATTGGTTGCCCAGCGCTCACAATAATGGATATACATTTCCAAGGATTTTTTGATGGCATCTCTATTTTCATTTTCCTTTCTCTGTAGTTCATCATCTTTATCATCATAATACTTATTGCTCTCATAATTAGAGGCATGATAGGACCACTTTCCAAGGCACAACCAACAAAACTCAAAGCAAAATGCACACACAAGTCATATCCATGCAGCCATCATTTTTATCATTGGCAGAATTACACTTGGGACAAGGCTTTGTTTTAACAAGCTTCCAATTTTCTGTTTGTTCGTTGTCATTGTTTTTCAATATCCAGTTGTTTACAATTTCACAATCTACTAGAGTATGAACTTCCTCTGAACAGTTCCAACAAAACTCATACGGACATTTACAAGTAATCTCATAGGACCTTGACCCACTTTCATAATTAATCACTTCTGCAGCATACTAACAACAAGGTGCTGGACACCATTTGATTTCATTGTTGCTTTCAACATAAGATCTAACAATAAATAAAGAACCATTTTTTTACCATAGCACATTTACAAGATCATTCTTTTTAGTCTCTGACATTCTGCTCCAGCTTGATCCATTCGTGCTTGGATACAGCATAGCCAACACCACTTACAAAAATAATGCTCACAAGCACCTGCTCTCATTGGACACTAATGTAGTAACTATCACCACAAACACCACAGTCCCTCTCTGGATTTGGATCAACCTTTGAAACTCTTGTTTCTAATAGCCCTAAATCTTTTCTTATGTCCTCCTTCACAAGCCACTCATCAATCATCTTCTTAAAATTCCATCCTAAGAAGAAGAAGATTGATATTTGAGAAAATTGATGAGTGGCTTGTGAAGGAGGACATAAGGAGAGACTAATGGCTATTAGAAACTAGGGTTTCAGAGGTTGATTCAAATTCAGAGAGGGAATGTGGTGTTTGTGGTGATAGTTACTGCATTAGTGGAATGAGAGCAGGCGCTTGTGGGCATTACTTTTGTAATTGGTGTTGACTACGCTGGATCAAGCACGAATGGATCATGCTGGAGTAGGATGTTTTGAGACTAAAATGTCTTCAACCATCTTGTAAATGTGGTATTGGTCAAGAAATGGTGCTTTATTTATCAATTTATTGTGAGGAACATTATCTAAAAAGGTTCAAACAATACCTTGTTAGATCTTATGTTGAAAGCAACAAAGAAATCAAATGGTGTCAAGCAACTGGCTGTGAGTATGGCTGTGAGTATGCTGTAGAAGTGGTGAATTATGAAAGTGGGTCAGGGTCCTATATGGTTACTTGTAAATGCCGATATGAGTTTTCCTGGAACTGTTCAGAGGAAGTTCATCGTCTAGTAGATTGTGAAATTGTAAACAACTGGATATTGAAGAACAATGACTCCGAACAAACAGAAAACTGGAAGCTTGTTAACACAAAGCCTTGTCCAAGTGTGATTCTGCGATTGAGAAAAATGATGGCTGCATGCATATGACTTGTGTGTTGCTTTGAGTTTTCCTAGTTGTGGGTTAGTCAACCGGCCTGATCATGCCTCTAATTATGACTTCCATAAGTATTATGATGATAAATATGAACAACTAGAAATAAATTCAAACCAAAATAGTGATGCCATCAAAAAACCATTGGAAATGTATGTCCATTAATATGAGCGCTGAGGAGCCAATGAATATTCCAGAACAAAGGGCTTTGTTGGATATGCAGACTATTCAGAATTCTGGATTTCAGAAGTTAAGCATCTCACACTGTCAATTTGACCTTGAACTCCAATTTAAAACAGATGCATGGCTGCAGATTGATGAGTTCACAAGTGTTTAGAAGTGGACATAAGCTTATGGATATTATCTTGCAGAGAATGAACATGCTAAGGAGTGAGCATGCTAAGGATATAGCTAACAAGAGTTAACAAGAATCTCTTTGAACACTTGCAGGCTTATGCAGAATCTTCTTTAGAACGACATCATGAGTGTGCTGAGGAGGAATTGAAAGGTTTTATTTCTCATGAAAAGTCTCAACAAAGTTATTGATCTTACAAATGTCACTGGCAATTAGTATAAGAATCTTGTTGAAGCTTTGGAGAAATGACTCCGTAATGGATGCTTCCAGCAAAAGGAGATCATGGTAGGATATTATTTGGGTAGAGAGAGTAGCCATGTTAGTAATTTTGGGCATTCATTACTATGTTTCATGTTTTATGATTTTTAGTTGTACCATGGATATAAAAATGGTGTAGTTATTGCTTCATATTTGGACAAGTCTCTCTGAGGTATGTGAATACCATGATTCTCCATTGTCATTCAAGTTACAACAATGGTTGTTTTGTTGAGAATATTAATTATAAAGAGTTTGGACACGATATTTTTACTAAAAAAGTTATTTAGATTATTTATTTAGATTACATATTTTAAATGTATTTATTAGAAGGGATATCATTTTTGAAAGATTTATTTTCAACTCACTGAGATTCTACTACACAGTCATTAATTTTCTTTTCCTTTTTGCATAATAAAATTTAATTTATCTCTTTTCAACTCACTGAGATAAAAACACACACAGTGTAATCCAAAAATAAATTTCACAATTACTATGGACTGTGGAAAGCTCATGCCTACTAGTACACTCTTTGTTTTTCCAATATTAGTTGTTTAGTACATTAATATAGGTCACTATGTATTACAGTGATTTCTTATCCAAAGCTGTTTATAGCAAATCAAATTTTCAAAGGGACAAATGGTAGAAAGAAAAGAAAATACAGATATGTACGCATAGATATCACTAACTCTGTTAACTTTATGCATTTGGAGAAAATGCTAATGAGTCTTTGTAGCCATAGGGTGTTACTAATTTCTTAGTAGGTTTATACATTTGGTAAAAGTGTATAACAATCTTTTATTGTTTAGTCTGATATTTTTATTCTAGATCACTTGAATAAGGTCATTAAATTTATATATTTTTTTAAGACAAAAGGTGCCAAGCACCTATAATATTATATTATATTAGAATATCATAATTACAGAATGCAAGGAGAGAGAAATCCTATAGCATGAAGAAGAACAAAATTTCTCCTAAGAAAAAATGAAGACCAAAACAGCGCCATACACAGCCAAGCTATCGGACAGAGCCAAAAAAACCAAGACAAGACAACACACGCCGCCAAAGATTGAGACATTAGCCAACACCTACGCCAGGCCCGATGAGAGAAACAGACCGCCACCACTCTCACGCCACTGTCGGAGCTACTGGAAAGTTCTGGTCATCGATCTGAGCAGCCACATCCTGATGGAAGCCTTGTTCAGGATCCTCTAAGGCATATTGGGACATCCCCGGGGCTAAGTCGGGAGAGTGAACCCTGAGAAAGCGGATAGCCAAGAAGACGTCCTTAATTCTGGAGGCTTTTTTTTTGGTCACGAGAAAACAATGCGACTGCAAAACACTGTCTAGTTCATGACTACACAGAGATTTGATACTGTTTTGCAAGGCGCGGTAAATAGCTTGCTGAGAGGATGACATACGCAGCGAGGCAAGATTGAAGAGACCGCCAATAAGGGCATCACCCTGGTCCATATTGTAATCAGCCATCGCAGATTCCCATCTGTCAACCGTGTAGAGGTTTTTGGCAAAAAGCCCTGCCGCTAGTGAATGCACAAACTCCCCATCCACAACTAAATCCATTATATTAGATAGGAGCTGAGAGACGACGTCTGAGTAATTTAAAACTCTACCTTCATATCCTCTGATCCAGGCATGGCCAACTATATTCCTGGCAGCAAACTACATTAGAGTACAGTCCCAATCAAGCAGGGACATTAAATCCGCCGCTTTCACCCTGCCCCTGATCTCAGGTTCCCACTCCAGAGCTGGAAAAAACAGCCTTTGATTAAGGCGTATGTCAGCCATTAGCGCCTATTCACTGAAAATGTAGGACCCGGAAGCCTAAACCACGCAGGAAGCCCGGGAGCAGGAAGCCTATGAACAGAGAGTACAAAAAACTGCAAACAGAAAACGACTTCTATTGTGCCAACAAAAAGCAACTAAGAAGGGAGAACCTATTAAAAGCCAGTTGATGGCGATGATATCACAAAGTCAGGAGACCCCAACGGATGGATTGAAGAGCCGCCTCGGGGAAGGGTCCATAAGTAAAGGTTTGCCACGTGTCCCAGCGTGGGAATTCCCTTTAGACGAACTGTAGCCGTAAAATATTTTGGAGCCCTTATTTAATACATGCCATAAAGACATATCACCTCTCTTTAAGAGAGAGATATGATGAGATTCGCAATCCCTGCCTATAGACCCATTTTGAAAAGATCATCATCAAATCTCATAACACTGAATGTAGAGATGGACAGTCTGCACATCTTCAATGAGCTTGCCAGATATTGGAGGCTGGGAGTTAAGGCTTAGGTTAAGGAGGGGATGGATCCTATCAGAGAGTTGCTGCCGGGCCAGATCAAGCAAGAAAAGAGTAAAAGAATGTCAGTTCTTCCAGCTCGACCGGCCGGTGAATTGATAGGTGAATGAATGTAGTCCCAACTTGCAACATCATGTTGCTGACGTACCAGAGATCTATCATAATAGCATCTGCATCATGCGAATCAAACTGACACTACTTCCATCTCATTTGCAATGAGATTAGACAGATTCAAATGGTCCTTTTCTCCAGGTAGGTATTGGACAGAAGCATTCTCTTAATCAATAGCTAGATTGGCTAGAAGATCTGCCACCTTATTGCCTTCCCTAAGAGTGTGGGAGATAAGGTAGGAATCCAACACATTCAGAAGGGTGACGGCCTGAGTGAGGATGTAATTGAGTTTCCAGTTGTCCAATCCTTTCCCTTTGATGGCATTGATGATTATCAGGGAGTCACCCTCTATCCAAACATTTTTAACTCTTTTTTCAACTGCCAGTGTTAAACCATGTACCAGAGCCCATGCCTCTGCCTCATTGTTAGATCCTCTAGGAAGTTTGGTCGACTTGGCTGCAAAAAGCGATCCGTCCTCTTTTCTAATGACACACCCCGTACCCGACGGTCCTGGATTGCCTCGGCATGCTCCGTCAAAGTTCAGCTTGAAGAAGGGGGGGGATGGGGGGGATCCATCTTACTTGAGCTCTTTTTGACACAGGGTTAATTGACGCAGAAAGGCTGACAAATCCTACCTTATTCACTGCCGGCCAAAAGAAAATTACTTCCGCATCCCATTTAGACCAAACCAAGTTCCTGAGATTAGACCGTCTAAGAAAGGATATTAGCTGGTCTAAGATTGTCGTTTCTAACCTGTCACATACCTGGGCCACTGATCTGGCTTCCTTTCTGAAGATTCGAATGTTCCTTTCCCACCAAAGGTGCCTGATTACCATCGACGGGCCAATAACCCATATGCTAGCTAAGTGAGAATTGGTCATTGGGGTGGGCCAATTCAGAAACATTTGGAACAGAGAATTACAAACTGGGCTGCACCAATTAATCTTTCTGAATAGCCAGAGCCAACATTCTCTGCTGAAGGGACAATGTAGAAGAAGGTGATCTATTGATTCATCGACACCCCCACAAAACACACAAGGGAAGTTTGGACCTATCCCCAGCCTTTTGATTCGATCACCCATCAAGATCTTGTTATGGAGCACACACCACGCAAAAGATTCTTCAAAAAACATATATGAATGAGAAAATTTCACAACAAGCCCTCTAACAGCATTTACATCTTGAAGCAAGTCCATTGCATTCGAGGCAAAGGCCGAAAGGATTTGAGAGGGGTAGAGAGAGCGAGGACGAGCATCCATGAATTCTCTCCCTATTATCTCCCTCAAGGAACCTTCTACCTCTGAATTATCAATGATGAAAATGGAAGCGAAAGCATCTGAATCTATTCTGCATAAGAGAGTACGCTCCCATTTCTACACTGGGAAATACATCCGCCTATTAATCTTGATCTCCATCGCAAACTGACCAGCAAGAAAAGAAATAGACTCTTGAAACACTGATAAATAGGAAAAGGATCTGCCAAGCAATGATTTGATATGTCATATCTTCATTCAAGATAGAATTAAAATCTGTAGAACTCCGATGTGAAAAGGAAACAAGTACTGAAAGCAGCAAAAATAATGCAGATTTGGCCATATGCGAGAGATATCCACATAAGCAAACAAGAATTTATGCTTAGACTTTGCTTTTCTTTGATATTCAGCAAGCAACAATTGCAGTGGAACAGAGATTCTGTAAGGGCATCCAAGAAATCTAAATAAGACGTTTCATTGATATGGCTTTAAAGTAAGGGAGAAACCACAATTTCAGCTTTGATATCAATTATTAATTGAAGTCTTCTTATATTTCTGGTTATAAAGAGGTACGTGTATTGAAGTTATCATTGAACTAACCAAATTCAATATTTGTTAGAGTAACGAATAACTATGATTGCAGAATTTATTCCAAATGTAAGTACTATGATTGCAGAATTTATTCCAAATGTAAGTACATTATATTTTATAGATTTTAGTTTAAAAATAAAGTGTTTTTGTTTTCTGCACAATTAATTAATATGTTATTTTATATTGGATAAGCATATAAGTTATGTGAATGGTAAGTGCATTATATTTTATAGATTCTACTATACAGTCACTAATTTTCTTTTCTTTTTCGCATAATAAAATTTAATTTATTTCTTTTCAACTCACTGAGATACACCATTGTTATATCCATGATACAACTAAAATTCATAAAAAGTGAATCATGGTAATGAATGCCCAAAATTATTAACATGGCTACTTTATCTACCCCAAATAATCTCCCACCATGATCTCTCCTTTTGCTGCTTCCATATCATCCAAATCTTCAAATCTTCAACAAGATTTTTAAAATAATTCCAATGACATTTGTTAAATCAATAATCTTTATACGAAAATCAAGAAAATCTTGTTGAGACTTTTCATGAGAAATAAAACCTTTCAATTCCTTCACACTCATCAAGTCCTTCTAAAGAAGATTCTGCATAAGCCTGCAAGTGTTCAAAGAGAATCTTATTCTCTCTATCCTTAGCATGCTCATTTTTTAAAAAATAACATCCATAAGCATGTCAATCAAAACTCTTCGGCACTCAACAATCTATAGCCATGCATCTGTTATAAATTAGAGTTCAAGATCAGATTGACAGCGTGAGATGCTCAATTTCTGAAACCCAGAATTCTAAATAGTCTACATATCCAACAAAGCCTTTCTTCTGGAAGATTCATTGGCTTCCCAACGGTCGCAATAATGGATATAAATTTCCAAGGATTTTTTTATGGCATCTCTATTTTTGTTTTCCTTTCTTTGTAGTTCATCATCTTTATCATCCTAATACTCATTGCAGTCAAAATTAGAGGCATGATCGGACCGGTTTCCAAGGCACAACCAACAAAAATCAAAGGAAAATGGAGACACACAAGTTATATGCATGCAGCCATCATTTCAATCAATGGAAGAAGTACACTTGGTAAGCTTCCAATTTTTTGTTTGTTCATTGTCATTGTTCTTCATTATCCAATTGTTTACAATTTCACAATCTACTGGATGGTGAACTTCCTCTAAACAGTTCCAACAAAATTTATATGGGCATTTACAAGTAAAATCATAGGGACTTGACCCACTTTCATAATTAACCACTTCTACAGCATACTCACAACGAGGTGCTGGACACCATTTGATTTCTTTGTTTCTTTCAACATAATATCTAACAAGGTATTGTCTATGCCTTTTTAGATAATGTTCCTCACAATAAATCAATAAATGAAGCACCATTTTTCTTACTAATAGCACATTTACAATATGGTTCAAGACATTTTAGTCTCAGACATTCTGCTCCAGCTTGATCCATCCATGCTTGGATCCAGTGTAGCCAACACCCATTACAAAAATAATGCCCACAAGTGCCTTTTCTCATTCCACTAATGCTGTAACTATCACCACAAACACCACAGTCCCTCTCTAAATTTGCATCAACCTTTGAAACCCTAGTTTCTAATAGCCCTAAATCTATTCGTATGCCCTCCTTCACATGCCACTCATTAGTCATCTTCTCAAAATTCCATCCTAAAAAGAAAATGATTCATATTTGAGGAAATTGATGAGTGGCATGTGAAGGAGGACATAAGAAGAGAGTAATGGCTATTATAAACTTGGGTTTCAGAGTTTGATTCAAATTCAGAGAGGGAATGTGGTATTTGTGGTGATAGTTACTGCATTAAGGGAATGAGAGCAGGTGCTTGCGGGCATTATTTTTGTAATTGGTGTTAGCTATACTAGATCCAAGCATGAATGGGTCAAGGTGGAGTTGGATGTCATGAGACTAAAATATCTTGAACCATGTTGTAAATGTGCTATTGTTCAAGAAATGGTGCATTATTTATCAAATTTTTTATGAGGAACATTATCTAAAAAGGTATAAACAATACCTCGTTAGATCTTATGTTGAAAGCAACAAAGAAATCAAATGGTGTCAAGCAACTGGCTAAGTATGATATAGAAGTGGTTAATTATTAAAGTGGATCAGGGTCTATGAGGTTACTTGTAAATGTGGGTATGAGTTTTGTTGGAACTGTTCAGAGGAAGTTCATCGTCCAGTAGATTGTGAAATTGTAAACAATTGGATATTGAAGAACAATAACAACAAACAAATAGAAAATTGGAATCTTATTAACACAAAGCCTTGTCCCAAGTGTAATTCTACGATTGAGAAAACTGATGGCTGCATGCATATGATTTGTGAGTTGCTTTAAGTTTTACTGGTTGTGGCTTAGGGAATTGGTCCGATCATGCCTCTAATTATGAGTTCCATAAGTATTATGATGATAAAGATGAAGAATTAGAAAGAAAGTCAAACCGAAATAGAGATGCATCAAAAAAGCCCTAGAAATGTATGCTCATTATTATGAGCGTTGAGGAGCCAATGAATCTTCAAGAACAGAGGCTTTTTTGGATGTGCAAACTATTCAGAATTTTGGATTTCAGAAGTTAAGCATCTCACATTGTTAATCTGATCTTGAACTCCAATTTATAACAGATGCATGGCTGCATACTGCATATTCTTGAGTGCAGAAGAGTTTAGAAGTGGACAAATGCTTATGGATATTATATTGTAGAGAGTGAGCATGCTCAGGATAGAGCTAACAAGAATCTCTTTGAACACTTGGAGGCTTATTCAGAATCTTCTTTAGAATGAGTTGATAAGTGTGCTGAGGAGGAATTGAAAGGTTTTATTTCTCATGAAAAGTCTCAACAAGATTTTTTAATTTTTTGAATAGAGCTTATTGATCTGACAAATGTCACTCCCAATTATTTTAAGAATCTTGTTGAAGCTTTGTAGAAATGACTCGCTAATGGATGCTTCCAGCAAAAGGAGATCATGGTGGGAAATTATTTGGGGTAGAGAAAGTATCCATGTTAGTAATTTTGGGCATTCATTATCATGTTTCATGAATTTTAGTCATACCATGAATATACAAATGGTGTAGTTATTGCTTGATATTTCTACAAGTCTCTATAAGTTATGGAATACCATTCTCCATTGTCATTCAAGTTAAAACAATGGTTGTTTCATTGAGAATATTAGTTAAAAAGAGTTTGGAGACATTATTTTTATAGAGAATCACTTCCAATTAGGGAAACAACTTCATCATGTGATTTAGTGGTTGAATTTTGTACAAGGGAAGGTCCCTTCTATAAACTATAGTAGGTAGTTCCCTACCCTTGGGTGAGGTTGAATTGTATGTAGTTTGGCTCGACCTTTTATAAACTATAGTAGGTAGTTCCCTACCCTTGGGTGAGGTTGAATGGTAGGCAGTTTGGCTTGGTCGAGCCTCAGGGGAGAAAAATTGATATGATTCCACATTCATAATAAATGTTTCCCTACTATAGATAGGCCCTAGGGATTATTGATTACTCCTCGATCAAACTAGGATCTAAGTGATTACCAATCATAATCATTTTCCACATGTGGAACCATGCTACTGAGAACAACTATGTGAACCTCAATCTCTAACATTCAGGGATCGTGATCTCCTAATTATCTATCTCCTTCAAACGATCTCTTTTTAAACCATTATAGAGTAAATGAGGGCTCCTACTATCAACTATAGAATGGGGTGGGGAGCTAGAAAAAGGATCTTAACCTAGGTGGTGTATGAGACAAATTATCAGTTGTTCCCCACTCTAGAATGGTTGGGGCATTATATTTTATAGATTCTACTATACAGTCATTAATTTTCTTTTCCTTTTTGCATAATAAAATTTAATTTATTTCTTTTCAACTCACTGAGATAAAAACACACACAGTGTAATCCAAAAACAAATTTCACAATTACTATGGACTGTGGAAAAAGCTCATGCCTACTAGTACAGTCTTTGTTTTTCCAATATTAGTTGTTTGGTACATTAATATAGGTCACTATGTATTACAGTGATTTCTTATCTAAAGCTGCTTATAGCAAATCAAATTTTCAAAGGGACAAATGGTAGAAAGAAAAGAAAATACAGATATGTACGCATAGATATCACTAACTCAATTAACTTTATGCAGTTGGAGAAAATGCTAATGAGTCTTTGTAGTCATAGGGTGTTACTAATTTCTTAGTAACTTTATAAATTTGGTAAAAGTGTATAACAATCTTTTATTTTTTAGTCTGATATTTTTATTCCAGATCACTTGAATAAGGTCATTAAATTTATATATTTTTTTAAGACAACAGGTGCGAAGAACCTATAATATTATATTATATTCGAATATCGTAATTACAGAATGCAAGGAGAGAAAGAAATCCTACAGCATGAAGAACAACAAAATTTCTCCTAAGAAAAAATGAAGGCCAAGAGCCAAACGATAACAGAAGAGAAGGAGAAGTGCTAACAGAACTATAAAGTTATCACCCTATAACAGATGGTGATCATATACAAAAAGATACAAAGAAGATGCTCCAAAAAAACTAATATAGACATAGAACTTACGAATCCATAGTGGCATTCAGATCCCGGAGCACAAAGTGATTCTCTTCTTCACCTTCATCTGTCAGCAACCCTGGAGGCGGAGGAACTTAAGGCTGAAACTAGCAAAGGAATAGAAGAGCGTGAAACTTCTCATCAACTTTGTTAGCCAGAGCTTCACCTAATTCGTCTCTGTGAGCATGAATAGAGAAGTGTAGGGTGTCTTCATTTTCTTGGAGCATACCAAAACGAATTGCATTAAAAACACAGGTGAAAGCTGGGGAATGCGTAATTTGGCATCTAGTGAATAAGCCTCCCACCAAAGCACCCAACTTGAACATGTCATAATTTTGTAAGGCCATATTCAAAGATTCTTCAAAAAACATATATGAATGAGAAAATTTTACAACAAGCCCTCTAACAGCATTTACATCTTGAAGGAAGTCCATTGCATTCGAGGCAAAGGCCGAAAGGATTTGAGAGGGGTAGAGAGAGCGAGGACGAGCATCCATGAATTCTCTCCCTATTATCTCCATCAAGGAATCTTCTACCTCTGCATTATCAATGACGAAAATGGAAGCCAAAGCATCTGAATCTATTCTGCATAAGAGAGTACGCTCCCATTTCTACACTGGGAAATACATCCGCCTATTAATCTGGATCTCCATCGCAAACTAACCAGCAAGATAAGAAATAGACTCTTGAAACACTGATAAATAGGAAAAGGATCTGCCAAGCAATGATTTGATATGCCATATCTTCATTCAAGATGGAATTAAAATCTGCAGAACTCTGATGTGAGAAGGAAACAAGTACTGAAAGCAGCAAAAATAATGCAGATTTGGCCATATGCGAGAGATATCCACATAAGCAAACACAAATTTATGCTTAGACTTTGCTTTTCTTTGATATTCAGCAAGCAACAATTGCAGTGGAACAGAGATTCTGTAAGGGCATCCAAGAAATCTAAATAAGACGTTTCATTGAGATGGCTTTAAAGTAAGGGAGAAACCAGAATTTCAGCTTTGATATCAATTATTAATTGAAATCTTCTTATATTTCTGGTTATAAAGAGGTATGTGTATTGAAGTTATCATTGACCTAACTAAATTCAATATTTGTTAGAGTAATGAATAACTATGATTGCAGAATTTATTCCAAAGGTAAGTACATTATATTTTATAGATTTTAGTTTAAAAATAAAGTGTTTTTGTTTTCTACACAATTAATTAATATGTTATTTTATATTGGGCAAGCACATAAGTTATTTGAATGGTAAGTGCATTATATTTTATAGATTCTACTATACAATCACCAATTTTCTTTTCTTTTTCGCATAATAAAATTTAATTTATTTCTTTTCAACTCACTGAGATACACCATTGTTATATCCATGATACAACTAAAATTCATAAAAAAATGAATCATGGTAATGAATGCCCAAAATTATTAACATGGCTACTTTATCTACCCCAAATAATCTCCCACCATGATCTCTCCTTTTGCTGCTTCCATATCATCCAAATCTTCAAATCTTCAACAAGATTTTTAAAATAATTCCAATGACATTTGTTAGATCAATAATCTTTATACGAAAATCAACAAAATCTTGTTGAGACTTTTCATGAGAAATAAAACCTTTCCATTCCTTCTGAACACACTCATCAAGTCCTTCTAAAGAAGATTCTGCATAAGCCTGCAAGTGTTCAAAGAGAATCTTATTCTCTCTATCCTTAGCATGCTCACTTTCTGAAAGATAACATCCATAAGCATGTCAATCATAACTCTTCGGCACTCAACAATCTAGAGCCATGCATCTGTTATAAATTAGAGTTCAAGATCAGATTGACAGCATGAGATGCTCAATTTCTGAAACCCAAAATTCTAAATAGTATACATATCCAACAAAGCCTTTCTTCTGGAAGATTCATTGGCTTCCCAACGGTCGCAATACTGGATATAAATTTCCAAGGATTTTTTTATGGCATCTCTATTTTTGTTTTCCTTTCTTTGTAGTTCATCATCTTTATCATCATAATACTCATTGCATTTAAAATTGGAGGCATGATCAGACCAGTTTCCAAGGCACAACCAAATAAAATCAAAGGAAAATGGAGACACACAAGTTATATGCATACAGCCATCATTTCAATCAATGGAAGAAGTACACTTGGGACAAGGCTTTGTTTTAACAAGCTTCCAATTTTTTGTTTGTTCATTTTCATTGTTCTTCATTATCCAATTGTTTACAATTTCACAATCTACTGGGTGGTGAACTTCCTCTGAATAGTTCAAACAAAATTCATATGGGTATTTACAAGTAACATCATAGGGCCTTGACCCACTTCCATAATTAACCACTTCTATAGCATACTCACAACCAGGTGCTGGACACCATTTGATTTCTTTGTTTCTTTCAACATAATATCTAACAAGGTATTGTCTATACCTTTTTAGATAATGTTCCTCACAATAAATCAATAAATGAAGCACCATATTTCTTACCAATAGCACATTTACAATATGGTTCAACACATTTTAGTCTTAGACATTCTACTCCATCTTGATCCATCCGTGCTTGGATCCAGTGTAGCCAACACCCATTACAAAAATAATGCCCACAAGTGCCTTCTCTCATTCCACTAATGCAGTAACTATCACCACAAACACCACAGTCCCTCTCTAAATTTGCATCAACCTTTGAAACCCTAGTTTCTAATAGCCCTAAATCTATTCTTATGTCCTCCTTCACATGCCACTCGTCAGTCATCTTCTCAAAATTCCATCCTAAGAAGAAAATGATTGATATTTGAGGAAATTGATAAGTGGCATGTGAAGGAGGACATAAGAAGAGAGTAATGGCTATTATAAACTTGGGTTTCAGAGTTTGATTCAAATCCAGACAGGGAATGTGGTATTTGTGATGATAGTTACTGCATTCAGGGAATGACAGCAGGCACTTGTGGGCATTATTTTTGTAATTGGTGTTGGTTACGCTGGATCCAAGCACGAATGGGTCAAAATGGAGTTGGATATCATGAGACTAAAATATCTTGAACCATCTTGTAAATGTGCTATTGGTCAAGAAATGGTACGTTATTTATCGATTTTTTTATGAGGAACATTATCTAAAAAGGTATAAACAATACCTTGTTACATCTTATGTTGAAAGCAACAAAAAATCAAATGGTGTCAAGCAACTGGCTAAGTATGATATAGAAGTGGTTAATTATGAAAGTGGATCAGGGTCCTATGAGGTTACTTGTAAATGCTGGTATGAGTTTTGTTGGAACTATTCAGAGGAAGTTCATCGTCCAGTAGATTGTGAAATTGTAAACAATTGGATATTGAAGAACAATAACAACAAACAAATAGAAAATTGGAATCTTATTAACACAAAGCCTTGTCCCAAGTGTAATTCTACGATTGAGAAAACTGATGGCTGCATGCATATGATTTGTGAGTTGCTTTAAGTTTTACTGGTTGTGGCTTAGGCAATTGGTCCGATCATGCCTCTAATTATGAGTTCCATAAGTATTATGATGATAAAGATGAAGAACTAGAAAGAAAGTCAAACCGAAATAGAGATGCCATCAAAAAAGCCCTAGAAATGTATGCTCATTATTATGAGCATTGAGGAGCCAATGAATCTTCAAGAACAGAGGCTTTTTTGGATGTGCAAACTATTCAGAATTTTGGATTTCAGAAGTTAAGCATCTCACATTGTTAATCTGATCTTGAACTCCAATTTATAACAGATGCATGGCTGCATATTGCATATTCTTGAGTGCAGAAGAGTTTAGAAGTGGACAAATGCTTATGGATATTATATTGTAGAGAGTGAGCATGCTCAGGATAGAGCTAACAAGAATCTCTTTGAACACTTGGAGGCTTATTCAGAATCTTCTTTAGAATGAGTTGATAAGTGTGCTGAGGAGGAATTGAAAGGTTTTATTTCTCATGAAAAGTCTCAACAAGATTTTTTAATTTTTTGAATAGAGCTTATTGATCTGACAAATGTAACTCCCAATTATTTTAAGAATCTTGTTGAAGCTTTGTAGAAATGACTCGCTAATGGATGCTTCCAGCAAAAGGAGATCATGGTGGGAAATTATTTGGGGTAGAGAAAGTATCCATGTTAGTAATTTTGGGCATTCATTATCATGTTTCATGAATTTTAGTCATACCATGAATATACAAATGGTGTAGTTATTGCTTGATATTTCTACAAGTCTCTATAAGTTATGGAATACCATTCTCCATTGTCATTCAAGTTAAAACAATGGTTATTTCATTGAGAATATTAGTTATAACGAGTTTGGAGACATTATTTTTATAGAGAATCACTTCCAATTAGGGAAACAACTTCATCATGTGATTTAGTGGTTGAATTTTGTGCAAGAGAAGGTCCCTTCTATAAACTATAGTAGGTAGTTCCCTACCCTTGGGTGAGGTTGAATGGTAGGTAGTTTGGCCTGGTCGATCCTCAGGGGAGAAAAATTGATATGATTCCACATTCATAATAAATGTTTTACTACTATAGAGAGGCCCTAGGGATTATTGATTACTCCTCGATCAAACTAGGATCTAAGTGATTACCAATCATTAATCATTTTCCACATGTGGAACCATGCTACTGAGAACAACTATGTGAACCAGAATCCCTAACATTCAGGGATCATGATATCCTAATTATCTATCTCCTTCAAACGATTTCTTTTTAAACCGTTATAGAGTAAATGAGGAGTCCTACTATAAACTATAGAATGGGGTGGGGGGCTAGAAAAAGGATCTTAACCTAGGTGGTGTATGAGACAAATTATCAGTTGTTCCCAACTCTAGAATAGTTGGGGCATTATATTTTATAGATTCTACTATACAGTCATAAATTTTCTTTTCCTTTTTGCATAATAAAATTTAATTTATTTCTTTTCAACTCACTGAGATAAAGACACACATAGTGTAATCCAAAAACAAATTTCACAATTACTATGGACTGTGGAAAGCTCATGCCTACTAGTACACTCTTTGTTTTTCCAATATTAGTTGTTTGGTACATTAATATAGGTCACTATGTATTACAGTGATTTCTTATCCAAAGCTGTTTATAGCAAATCAAATTTTCAAAGGGACAAATGGTAGAAAGAAAAGAAAATAGATATGTACGCATATATATCACTAACTCAATTAACTTTATGCATTTGGAGAAAGAGAAAATGCTAATGAGTCTTTGTAGCCACAGGATGTTACTAATTTCTTAGTAGCTTTATACATTTGGTAAAAGTGTATAACAATCTTTTATTTTTTAGTCTGATATTTTTATTCCAGATCACTTGAATAAGGTCATTAAATTTATATATATTTTTTTTAAGACAAAAGGTGCCAAGCACCTATAATATTATATTATATTAGAATATCGTAATTACAGAATGCAAGGAGAGAAAGAAATCCTACAGCATGAAGAACAACAAAATTTCTCCTAAGAAAAAATGAAGGCCAAGAGCCAAAGGATAATAGAAGAGAAGGACAAGTGCTAACAGAACTATAAAGGTATCGCCCTATAACAGATAGTGATCATATACAAAAACATACAAAGAAGATGCTCCAAAAAACATAATATAGACATAGAACTTAGGAATCCATAGTAGCATTCAGATCCCGGAGCACAAAGTGATTCTCTTCTTCACCTTCATCTGTCAGCAACCCTGGAGGCGGAGGAACTTGAGGCTGAAACTAGCAAAGGAATAGAAGAGCTTGAAACTTCTCATCAACTCCCGTTAGCCAGAGCTTCACCTAATTCATCTCTGTGAGCATGAATAGAGAAGTGTAGGGTGTCTTCATTTTCTTGGAGCATACCAAAACGAATTGCATTAAAAACACAGGTGAAAGCTGGGGAATGCGTAATTTGGCATCTATTGAATAAGCCTCCCACCAAAGCACCCAACTTGAACATGTCATAATTTTGTAAGGCCTTATTCAGAGATTCTTCAAAAAACATATATGAATGAGAAAATTTCACAACAAGCCCTCTAACAGCATTTACATCTTGAAGGATGTCCATTGCATTCGAGGCAAAGGCCGAAAGGATTTGAGAGGGGTAGAGTGAGCGAGGACGAGCATCCATGAATTCTCTCCCTATTATCTCCCTTAAGGAATCTTCTACCTCTGCATTATCAATGACGAAAATGGAAGCCAAAGCATCTGAATCTATTCTGCATAAGAGAGTACGCTCCCATTTCTACACTGGGAAATACATCCGCCTATTAATCAGGATCTCCATCGCAAACCGACCAGCAAGATAAGAAATAAACTCTTGAAACACTGATAAATAGGAAAAGGATCTGCCAAGCAATGATTTGATATGTCATATCTTCATTCAAGACGGAATTAAAATCTGCAGAACTCTGATGTGAGAAGGAAACAAGTACTGAAAGCAGCAAAAATAATGTAGATTTGGCCATATGCGAGAGATATCCACATTAGCAAACACAAATTTATGCTTAGACTGTGCTTTTCTTTGATATTCAGCAAGCAACAATTGCAGTGGAACAGAGATTCTGTAAGGGCATCCAAGAAATCTAAATAAGACGTTTCATTGATATGGCTTTAAAGTAAGGGAGAAACCAGAATTTCAGCTTTGATAACAATTATTAATTGAAGTCTTCTTATATTTCTAGTTATACAGAGGTACGTGTATTGAAGTTATTGTAGGTGGATGCAAAAATGCACAAGCACAGAGCATTAAACACACACAGTAATATGCAAATATGAAACACATAAATTAGATCGAGGCAATTACAATTCCCTGATAAGAAAAACCATTACATTTGCCTCTAATTATAGAGGTCTTTAGAATATTCTAGATAGACTGGAATACATTAGAATACATTAAAAACATGTGCTTTGCTTTCAATGGTCATAGTCATCAGGTCGGTGGAAGCAGGTGAGAAGGTTCTACTTTAAATACTGTTTTCTGACATTGCAGATGGACGAAGCTTCTAATATTAAAGCACTTTGACTGAACAGGGAGAAATTACATCCAACATACTCCCCCTTAATTTCGACCTTAAATACTTTAACATCTTCAATCCTTTTCAATCCTCAAACTTTGTCTTCATAATTTTTGACAACCGATCTTATCTATCAATCTTGAAATTTTATGGATCGAACCTAGGAAATCCTATTTGCTGTAGGGATGCTCTATCCACAAGCTCTGGCCTTCTTGAATGTCACCAGTCCATTGTAGGTTCAGGTGTGATTACCTTGCTTTCCTCAACACCTCCCATAGAGTCACACTGCTGGTGCTCAGGGATCCTAACTTCAATTGCTTCTTCTGACTTCATACATGGCTTACACATAATATAGAATGCTGTGGCATTCAACCATCTTATTTTCTTATACATTGACAATTTCACTCAACTTCTTTTACAACTTCAAACACCTATCCTTCTTTGAATTCAATGACCCTTTCTATTGGGATGAACAAACCTTTTCGTATTTTTCTGCAGCTTTTAATTCCTTTACCTTCTGGCGGCCAATAAACTTGCAATTTGATTTTCTCCATGCAATACTTTGACTTCAGTTATTTCCAGTGATCAACTCACGGGTAGCTTTCTCCTTTTTCTCCTCTCACAACTCCTCCTGGGCGGCTTAACAAACACCTGCAATTTCCTTTAGCTGCTACAGCGATTCTCTTTTTGCCATAGAAACTTCTGTGGCTCTTACAGTCCTTCCTCTCAGATTTTATTTACAATCTGGGACATAATCTATTTGTGACAGCAACTTAATATTTTCTTCTGTACCTGTATGATTTCAACCGGCCTATTGCTTCTCCTTCACTATTGGCGGTGGTCTTGGCTATCTACAGCAGCGATTCAGCTTCAATATCTCCTCACAACAACCTTCTCTTTCTCCCACAGCTACGGCTGCTTCTACAGAGATTTAGTCTCTGAGCATCTATCTACCAGACAAAACCCTTGTGTTGGATAACCTTTTCACCCTGATCTTTCTGGCTCTTTTCTCAAACTCCAGCAGGCTTCCTCCTTAGTAATTTTTTCTACAGTTACAGCAAACAACTTTACCTCTTGGATAGTTGTGGCCTCTTTGCCCTGCAACTTCTGGCAGCTTCTTAACAGCAAACTTTTCTGTGCCTCCTCTACTGGAGCGATCTCCTGATTTTAGACTTTGGCGGCTGGAAGTGCTTCAAGCTGGCTCTAATACCAGATGAAGGAGGGTGCAAAATGCACAAGCACAGAGCATTAAACACACACAGCAATATGCAAATATGAAACACATAAATTAACCAAACATCCAGCTTGCTTGATGATCGAGGCAATTACAATTGCCTGATAAGAAAAACCATTACATTTGCCTCTAATTATAGAGGTCTTTAGAACATTCTAGACAGACTGGAATACATTAAAAACATGTGCTTTGCATTCAATGGTCATGGTCATCAGGTCGGTGGAAGTAGGTGAGAAGGTTTTACTTTAAATACTGTTTTCTGACATTGCAGATGGACAAAGCTTCTAATATTAATGCACTTTGACTGAATAGGGAGAAATTACATCCAACAGTTATCATTGACCTAACTAAATTCAATATTTGTTAGAGTAATGAATAACTATGATTGCAGAATTTATTCCAAAGGTAAGTATATTATATTTTATAGATTTTAGTTTAAAAATAAAGCATTTTTGTTTTCTACACAATTAATTAATATGTTATTTTATATTGGACAAGCACATAAGTTATTTGAATGGTAAGTGCATTATATTTTATAGATTCTACTATACAGTCACTAATTTTCTTTTCTTTTCCGCATAATAAAATTTAATTTATTTCTTTTCAACTCACTGAGATACACCATTGTTATATCCATGATACAACTAAAATTCATAAAAAATGAATCGTGGTAATGAATGCCCAAAATTATTAACATGGCTACTTTATCTACCCCAAATAATCTCCCACCATGATCTCTCCTTTTGCTGCTTCCATATCATCTAAATCTTCAAATCTTCAACAAGATTTTTAAAATAATTCCAATGACATTTGTTAGATCAATAATCTTTATACGAAAATCAAGAAAATCTTGTTGAAACTTTTCATGAGAAATAAAACCTTTCCATTCCTTCTAAACACACTCATCAAGTCCTTCTAAAGAAGATTCTGCATAAGCCTGCAAGTGTTCAAAGAGAATCTTATTCTCTGTATCCTTAGCATGCTCACTTTCTGAAAGATAACATCCATAAGCATGTCAATCAAAACTCTTCGGCACTCAACAATCTACAGCCATGCATCTGTTATAAATTAGAGTTCAAGATCAGATTGACAGCGTGAGATGCTCAATTTCTGAAACCCAGAATTCTAAATAGTATACATATCCAACAAAGCCTTTCTTCTGGAAGATTCATTGGCTTCCCAACGGTTGCAATAATGGATATAAATTTCCAAGGATTTTTTTATGGCATCTCTATTTTTGTTTTCCTTTCTTTGTACTTCATCATCTTTATCATCATAACACTCATTGCAGTTAAAACTAGAGGCATGATCGGACTAGTTTCCAAGGCACAACCAACAAAAATCAAAGGAAAATGGAGACACACAAGTTATATGCATACAGCCATCATTTCAATCAATGGAAGAAGTACACTTGGGACAAGGCTTTGTTTTAACAAGCTTCCAATTTTTTGTTTGTTCATTTTCATTGTTCTTCATTATCCAATTGCTTACAATTTCACAATCTACTGGCTAGTGAACTTCCTCTGAACAATTCGAACAAAATTCATATGGGCATTTACAAGTAACATCATAGGGCCTTGACCCAATTTCATAATTAACCACTTCTACAGCATACTCACAACCAGGTGCTGGACACCATTTGATTTCTTTGTTTCTTTCAACATAATATCTAACAAGGTATTGTCTATACCTTTTTAGATAATGTTCCTCACAATAAATCAATAAATGAAGCACCATTTTTCTTACCAATAGCACATTTACAATATGGTTCAAGACATTTTAGTCTTAGACATTCTGCTCCATCTTGATCCATCCATGCTTGTATCCAGTGTAGCCAACACCCATTACAAAAATAATGCCCACAAGTGCCTTCTCTCGTTCCACTAATGCAGTAACTATCACCACAAACACCACAGTCCCTCTCTAAATTTGCATGAACCTTTGAGACCCTAGTTTCTAATAGCCCTAAATCTATTCTTATGTCCTCCTTCACATGCCACTCATTAGTCATCTTCTCAAAATTCCATCCTAAGAAGAAAATGATTGACATTTGAGGAAATTGATAAGTGGCGTGTGAAGGAGGACATAAGAAGAGAGTAATGGCTATTATAAACTTGGGTTTCAGAGTTTGATTCAAATCCAGACAGGGAATGTGGTATTTGTGATGATAGTTACTGCATTAAGGGAATGAGAGCAGGCACTTGTGGGCATTATTTTTGTAATTGGTGTTGGCTACGCTGGATCCAAGCACGAATGGGTCAAGATGGAGTTGGATATCATGAGACTAAAATATCTTGAACCATCTTGTAAATGTGCTATTGGTCAAGAAATGGTGCATTATGTATTGATTTTTTTATGAGGAACATTATCTAAAAAGGTATAAACAATACCTTGTTGCATCTTATGTTGAAAGCAACAAAAAATCAAATGGTGTCAAGCAACTGGCTAAGTATGATATAGAAGTGGTTAATTATTAAAGTGGATTAGGGTCCTATGAGGTTACTTGTAAATGCCGGTATGAGTTTTGTTGGAACTCTTAAGAGGAAGTTCATCTTCCAGTAGATTGTGAAACTGTAAACAATTGGATATTGAAGAACAATAACAACAAACAAATAGAAAACTGGAATCTTATTAACACAAAGCCTTGTCCCAAGTGTAATTCTACGATTGAGAAAACTGATGGCTGCATGCATATGATTTGTGAGTTGCTTTAAGTTTTACTGGTTGTGGCTTAGGCAATTGGTCCGATCATGCCTCTAATTATGATTTCCATAAGTATTTTGATGATAAAGATGAAGAACTAGAAAGAAAGTCAAACCGAAATAGAGATGCCATCAAAACAGCCCTGGAAATGTATGCTCATTATTATGAGCGTTGAGGAGCCAATGAATCTTCAAGAACAGAGGCTTTTTTGGATGTGCAAACTATTCAGAATTTTGGATTTCAGAAGTTAAGCATCTCACATTATTAATCTGATCTTGAACTTCAATATATAACAGATGCATGGCTGCATACTACATATTCTTGAGTGCAGAAGAGTTTAGAAGTGGACAAATGCTTATGGATATTATATTGTAGAGAGTGAGCATGCTCAGGATAGAGCTAACAAGAATCTCCTTGAACACTTGGAGGCTTATTCAGAATCTACTTTAGAATGAGTTGATAAGTGTGCTGAGGAGGAATTGAAAGGTTTTATTTCTCATGAAAAGTCTCAACAAGATTTTTTAATTTTTTGAATAGAGCTTATTGATCTGACAAATGTAACTCCCAATTATTTTAAGAATCTTGTTGAAGCTTTGTAGAAATGACTCGCTAATGGATGCTTCCAGCAAAAGGAGATCATGGTGGGAAATTATTTGGGGTAGAGAAAGTATCTATGTTAGTAATTTTGGGCATTCATTATCATGTTTCATGAATTTTAGTCGTACCATGAATATACAAATGGTTTAGTTATTGCTTGATCTTTCTACAGGTCTCTATAAGTTATGGAATACCATTCTCCATTGTCATTCAAGTTAAAACAATGGTTATTTCATTGAGAATATTAGTTATAAAGAGTTTGGAGACATTATTTTTATAGAGAATCACTTCCAATTAGGGAAACAACTTCATCAAGTGATTTAGTGGTTGAATTTTGTGCAAGAGAAGGTCCCTTCTATAAACTATAGTAGGTAGTTCCCTACCCTTGGGTGAGGTTGAATCGTAGGAAGTTTGGCTCGACCTTCTGTAAACTATAGTATGTAGTTCCCTACCCTTGGGTGAGGTTGAATGGTAGGTAGTTTGGCCTGGTCGAGCCTCAGGGGAGAAAAATTGATATGATTCCACATTCATAATAAATGTTTTACTACTATAGAGAGGCCCTAGGGATTATTGATTACTCCTCGATCAAACTAGGATCTAAGTGATTACCAATTATTAATCATTTTCCACATGTGGAACCATGCTACTGATAACAACTATGTGAAACAGAATCCCTAACATTCAGGGATCATGATATCCTAATTATCTATCTCCTTCAAACGATTTCATTTTAAACCGTTATAGAGTAAATGAGGGGTCCTACTATCAACTATAGAAAGGGGTGGGGGGCTAGAAAAAGGATCTTAACCTAGGTGGTGTATGAGACAAATTATCATTTGTTCCCCACTCTAGAATAGTTGGGGCATTATATTTTATATATTATACTATACAGTCATTAATTTTCTTTTCCTTTTTGCATAATAAAATTTAATTTATTTCTTTTCAACTCACTGAGATAAAAACACACACAGTGTAATCCAAAAACAAATTTCACAATTACTATGGACTGTGGAAAGCTCATGCCTACTAGTACACTCTTTGTTTTTCCAATATTAGTTGTTTGGTACATTAATATAGGTCACTATGTATTACAGTGATTTCTTATCGAAAGCTGTTTATAGTAAATCAAATCTTCAAAGGGACAAATGGTAGAAAGAAAAGAAAATACAGATATGTACGCATAGATATCACTAACTCAATTAACTTTGTGCATTTGGAGAAATAGAAAATGCTAATAAGTCTTTGTAGCCACAGGGAGTTACTAATTTCTTAGTAGGTTTATACATTTGGTAAAAGTGTATAACAATCTTTTATTTTTTAGTCTGATATTTTTATTCCAGATCGCTTGAATAAGGTCATTAAATTTATATTTTTTTTTTAAGACAAAAGGTGCCAAGCACCTATAATATTATATTATATTAGAATATCGGAATTACAGAATGCAAGGTGAGAAAGAAATCCTACAGCATGAAGAACAACAAAATTTCTCCTAAGAAAAAATGAAGGCCAAGAGCCAAACGATAACAGAAGAGAAGGACAAGTGGTAACAGAACTATAAAGGTATCGCCCTATAACAGATGGTGATCATATACAAAAACATACAAAGAAGATGCTCCAAAAAACATAATATAGACATAGAACTTACGAATCCATAGTAGCATTCAGATCCCGGAGCACAAAGTGATTCTCTTCTTCACCTTCATCTGTCAGCAACCCTGGAGGCGGAGGAACTTGAGGCTGAAACTAGTAAAGGAATAGAAGAGCTTGAAACTTCTCATCAACTCTGATAGCCATAGCTTCACCTAATTCATCTCTGTGAGCATGAATAAAGAAGTGTAGGGTGTCTTCATTTTCTTGGAGCATACCAAAACGAATTGCATTAAAAACACAGGTGAAAGCAGCGGAATGCGTAATTTGGCATCTATTGAATAAGCCTCCCACCAAAGCACCCGACTTGAACATGTCGTAATTTTGTAAGGCCATATTCAAAGATTCTTCAAAAGACATATATGAATGAGAAAATTTCACAACAAGCCCTCTAACAGCATTTACATCTCGAAGGAAGTCCATTGCATTCGAGGCAAAGGCCGAAAGGATTTGAGAGGGGTAGAGTGAGCGAGGACGAGCATCCATGAATTCTCTCCCTATTATCTCCCTCAAGGAATCTTCTACCTCTGCATTATCAATGACGAAAATGGAAGCCAAAGCATCTGAATCTATTCTGCATAAGAGAGTACGCTCCCATTTCTACACTGGGAAATACATCCGCCTATTAATCAGGATCTCCATCGCAAACTGACCAGCAAGATAAGAAATAGACTCTTGAAACACTGATAAATAGGAAAAGGATCTGCCAAGCAATGATTTGATATGTCATATCTTCATTCAAGACGGAATTAAAATCTGCAGAACTCTGATGTGAGAAGGAAACAAGTACTGAAAGCAGCAAAAATAATGTAGATTTGGCCATATGCGAGAGATATCCACATTAGCAAACACAAATTTATGCTTAGACTTTGCTTTTCTTTGATATTCAGCAAGCAACAATTGCAGTGGAACAGAGATTCTGTAAGGGCATCCAAGAAATCTAAATAAGACGTTTCATTGATATGGCTTTAAAGTAAGGGAGAAACCAGAATTTCAGCTTTGATATCAATTATTAATTGAAGTCTTCTTATATTTCTGGTTATACAGAGGTACGTGTATTGAAGTTATTGTAGGTGGATGCAAAAATGCACAAGCACAGAGCATTAAACACACACAGCAATATGCAAATATGAAACACATAAATTAACCAAACATCCAGCTTGCTTGGTGATCGAGGCAATTACAATTGCCTGATAAGAAAAACCATCAAATTCGCCTCTAATTATAGAGGTCTTTAGAACATTCCAGATAGACTGGAATACATTGGAATACATTAAAAACATGTGCTTTGCATTCAATGGTCATGGTCATCAGGTCGGTGGAAGCAGGTGAGAAGGTTCTACTTTAAATACTGTTTTCTGACATTGGAGATGGACGAAGCTTCTAATATTAATGCACTTTGACTGAACAGGGAGAAATTACATCCAACATACTCCCCCTTAATTTCGACCTTAAATACTTTAACATCTTCAATCCTTTTCAATCCTCAAACTTTGTCTTCATAATTTTTGACAACCGATCTTATCTATCAATCTTGAAATTTTATGGATCGAACCTAGGAAATCCCATTTGCTGTAGGGATGCTCTATCCACGAACTCTGGCCTTCTTGAATGTCACCAGTCCATTGTAGGTTCAGGTGTGATTACCTTGCTTTCCTCAACACCTCCCATAGAGTCACACTACTGGTGCTCAGGGATCCTAACTTCAATTGCTTCTTCTGACTTCATACATGGCTTACACAAATATAGAATGCTGCAGCATTCAACCATCTTATTTTCTTATACATTGACAATTTCACTCAACTTCTTTTACAACTTCAAACACCTATCCTTCTTTGAATTCAATGACCCTTTCTATTGGGACGAACAGACCTTTTCGTATTTTTCTGTAGCTTTTAATGCCTTTACCTTCTGGCAGCCAATAAACTTGCAATTTGATTTTCTCCATGCAAAACTTTGACTTCAGTTATTTCCAGCAATCAACTCACGGTAGCTTCCTCCTTTTTCTCCTCTCACAGCTCCTCCTGGGCGGCTTAACAAACACCTGCAATTTCCTTTAGCTGCTACAGGGATTCTCTTTTTGCCATAGAAACTTCTGTGGCTCTTACAATCCTTCCTCTCAGATTTTCTTTACAATCTGGGACATAATCTATTTGTGACAGCAACTTAATATTTTCTTCTGTATGATTTCAACCGGCCTATTGCTTCTCCTTCACTATTGGCGGCGGTCTTGGCTGTCTATAGCAGCGATTCGGCTTCAATATCTCCTCACAACAACCTTCTCTTTCTCCCACAGCTACGGCTGCTTCTATAGAGATTTAATCTCTGAGCATCTATCTACCAGACAAAACCCTTGTGTTGGATAACCTTTTCACCCCGATCTTTCCGGCTCTTTTCTCAAACTCCAGTGGGCTTCCTCCTCAGCAACATTTTCTACAGTTACAGCAAACAACTTTACCTCTTGGATAGTTGTGGCCTCTTTGCCCTGCAACTTCTGGCGGCTTCTTAACAGCAAACTTTTTTGTGGCTCCTCTACTGGAGCGATCTCCTGATTTTAGACTTTGGCAGCTGGAAGCGCTTCAAAATGGCTCTGATACCAGATGAAGGAGGGTGCAAAATGCACAAGCACAGAGCATTAAACACACAGCAATATGCAAATATGAAACAAATAAATTAACCAAACATCCAGCTTGCTTGGTGATCGAGGCAATTACAATTGCCTGATAAGAAATACCATTACATTTGCCTCTAATTATAGAGGTCTTTAGAACATTCTAGACAGACTGGAATACATTGGAATACATAAAAAACATGTGCTTTGCATTCAATGGTCATGGTCATTAGGTCGGTGGAAGCAGGTGAGAAGGTTCTACTTTAAATACTGTTTTCTGACATTGCAGATGGACGAAGCTTCTAATATTAATGCACTTTGACTGAACAGGGAGAAATTACATCCAACAGTTATCATTGACCTAACTAAGTTCAATATTTGTTAGAGTAATGAATAACTATGATTGCAGAATTTATTCCAAAGGTAAGTATATTATATTTTATAGATTTTAGTTTAAAAATAAAGTGTTTTTGTTTTCTACACAATTAATTAATATGTTATTTTAAATTGGACAAGCACATAAGTTATTTGAATGGTAAGTGCATTATATTTTATAGATTCTACTATACAGTCATTAATTTTCTTTTCTTTTTCGCATAATAAAATTTAATTTATTTCTTTTCAACTCACTGAGATACACCATTGTTATATCCATGATACAACTAAAATTCATAAAAAAATGAATCATGGTAATGAATGCCCAAAATTATTAACATGGCTACTTTATCTACCCCAAATAATCTCCCACCATGATCTCTCCTTTTGCTGCTTCCATATCATCCAAATCTTCAAATCTTCAATAAGATTTTTAAAATAATTCCAATGACATTTGTTAGATCAATAATCTTTATACGAAAATCAAGAAAATCTTGTTGAGACTTTTCATTAGAAATAAAACCTTTCAATTCCTTCTAAACACACTCATCAAGTCCTTCTAAAGAAGATTTTGCATAAGGCTCCAAGTGTTCAAAGAGAATCTTATTCTCTCTATCCTTAGAATGCTCACTTTCTGAAAGATAACATCCATAAGCATGTCAATCAAAACTCTTTGGCACTCAACAATCTACAACCATGCATCTGTTATAAATTAGAGTTCAAGATCAGATTGACAGTGTGAGATGCTCAATTTCTGAAACCCAGAATTCTAAATAGTCTGCATAGCCAACAAAGCCTTTCTTCTCGAAGATTCATTGGCTTCCCAATGGTCGAAATAATGGATATAAATTTCCAAGGATTTTTTCATGGCATCTCTATTTTTATTTTTCTTTCTTTGTACTTTATCATCTTTATCATCATAATACTCATTGCAGTCAAAATTGGAGGCATGATCGGACTAGTTTCCAAGGCACAACCAACAAAAATTAAAGGAAAATGGAGACACACAAGTTATATGCATGCAGCCATCATTTCTATCAATGGAAGAAGTACACTTGGGACAAGGCTTTGTTTTAACAAGCTTCCAATTTTTTATTTGTTCATTGTCATTGTTCTTCATTATCCAGTTGTTTACAATTTCACAATCTACTAGATGGTGAACTTCCTTTGAACAGTTCGAACAAAATTCATATGGCCATTTACAAGTAACATCATAGGGCCTTGACCCACTTTCATAATTAACCACTTCTACAGTATACTCACAACCAGGTACTGGACACCATTTGATTTCTTTGTTTCTTTCAACATAATATCTAACAAGGTATTGTCTATACCTTTTTAGATAATGTTCCTCACAATAAATCAATAAATGAAGCACCATTTTTCTTACCAATAGCACATTTACAATATGGTTCAAGACATTTTAGTCTTAGACATTCTACTCCAGCTTGATCCATACGTGCTTGGATCCAGTGTAGCCAACACCCATTACAAAAATAATGCCCACAAGTGCCTTCTCTCATTCCACTAATGCAGTAACTATCACCACAAACACCACAGTCCCTCTCTAAATTTGCATCAGCCTTTGAAACCCTAGTTTCTAATAGCCCTAAATCTATTCTTATGTCCTCCTTCACATGCCACTCATCAGTCATCTTCTCAAAATTCCATCCTAAGAAGAAAATGATTGATATTTGAGGAAATTGATGAGTGGCGTGTGAAGCAGGACATAAGAAGAGAGTAATGGCTATTATAAACTTGGGTTTCAGAGTTTGATTCAAATTCACAGAGGGAATGTGGTATTTGTGGTGATAGTTACTGCATTAAGGGAATGAGAGCAGGCACTTGTGGGCATTATTTTTGTAATTGGTGTTAGCTACACTGGATCCAAGTACGAATGGGTCAAGATGGAGTTGGATGTCATGAGACTAAAATAGCTTGAACCATCTTGTAAATGTGCTATTGGTCAATAAATGGTGCATTATGTAGGGGCAAAAATTTAGGCTGAGATTAGACTTGCAATGCCATTTGCCATATTCTTATTTTATCTATGCATACCTTTATGAATTGTGACCAAATTGGGGTCATTGGAGTTACTGTGAAACTATCTTAGTGGCAAAGGGTTGTTTTCAACAAACTACACTATTACCGCAAGCTTTTGTATTATAGATCATATTTTTCACCTTTACTATTTTAAATTTATAACTTAGTGCTTTTAGTCATTTCGGATTCCTCTTTTGGTCAAAAAAGATGAACAAGGTCTAGGCATTAGAGTAGTCTGTTGGAGTGGCTCTCTAAGGGCCCGGGGCCCGCAAGTGGCTGCCAGGGGAACTAGTAGTAGAGTTACATTAATAAGTGATAAATAAAACTAAAACATTGGGGTAAAAGCACTAATAAGATAATTAAACCTCGTGCATGGCCTTGAGCGCTTGTAAAGGCTAAGGATGCAACGAGAAGGTCTATCCGTTTGCAGGGCGTGGAGTCATCTATCTACGGGACGTGGATTCGGGCACGACTGAGTCTCCTCATTTGTATGAAAGGTACTTGGTCCCGTGTGTACCATTCTTTCGAGCACATATAATGACGCTCCATATGATTACACTCTAGTATCTAACACCTTAGGAGTCGTGAGTAGTACCCGACTTATGACTTAGATGAGTACACCTATATTGTGACTTTGGCTGTATACACTGTTCTCCATGTCTGTTCTATGTCTGATGTGAGTGTTGGCCATCTTGTATCCCCTTGTTGTTGTTCATCCGTTTGGGCCTTGTGACTATCTCCGAGCACGGTGGGGTGGTCTCTTAGGAGTCCACATGGTTGGGAGGTGTTGCCACCACCATTGGGGACCAACAAACAGGTTTGGAGCACCAGTTGGAGATGATCTCTCTCTCGATCACTCCATTCAGTTATTGTACCTATTCAGTCTTTGTGTCATACTCAGGACTATGCTATGTACTTGTATCATATTTTGGAATATATCATTGTAATTGTATATGCAGTTATGTAATTGAACTCTCTTAGAAGAGAAGTTGTAATCATTGTATTTAATGAGAAGAAATGTGATGTTCCTTTATTGCCTTACGGATTCTGGTGTGGGTATTGGATCTGCCTGTATTTATGGATTCATGTTTTTTATCAGATAGGATTAGGAACATTTGCTTTGGTGTTTAAAATGAATGCTATCAATCTATTATATTGGTAACTAAATATGATGCGTTGTTTACTTATGTCAAAAAAAAATTATTTTGCCCCCTTTTGGCTCTTACCCTTCGGGGTTACGTAGCGGGATGTTACACATTATTTATCAATTTTTTTATGAGGAACATTATCTAAAAAGGTATAAACAATATCTTGTTAGATCTTATGTTGAAAGAAACAAAGAAATCAAATGGTGTCAAGCAACTGGCTAAGTATGATATAGAAGTGGTTAATTATTAAAGTGCATCAGGGTCCTATGAGGTTACTTGTAAATGCGGGTACAAGTTTTGTTGGAACTGTTCAGAGGAAGTTCATCGTCCAGTAGATTGTGAAATTATAAACAATTGGATATTGAAGAACAATAACAACAAA
Source organism: Cunninghamia lanceolata (assembly GCA_027924645.1). Classification (NCBI taxonomy): domain Eukaryota; kingdom Viridiplantae; phylum Streptophyta; class Pinopsida; order Cupressales; family Cupressaceae; genus Cunninghamia; species Cunninghamia lanceolata. The sequence goes on along the minus strand of BSBN01001237.1, from coordinate 1,207,069 downwards.
CAAATATAAAACTGGAATCTTATTAACACAAAGCCTTGTCCCAAGTGTAATTCTACGATTGAGAAAAATGATGGCTACATGCATATGACTTGTGAGTTGCTTTAAGTTTTATTGGTTGTGGCTTAAGCAATTGGTAAGATCATGCCTCTAATTATGATTTCCATAAGTATTATGATGATAAAGATGAAGAACTAGAAAGAAAGTCAAACTGAGATAGAGATGCCATCAAAAAAGCCCTGGAAATGTAGGCTCATTATTATGAGCATTGAGGAGCCAATGAATCTTCAAGAACAAAGGCTTTTTTGGATGTGCAAACTATTCAGAATTTTGGATTTCAAAAGTTAAGCATCTCACATTGTTAATCTGATCTTGAACTCCAATTTATAATAGATGCATGGCTGCATACTACATATTCTTGAGTGCAGAAGAGTTTAGAAGTGGACAAATGCTTATGGATATTACATTGTAGAGAGTGAGCATGCTCAGGATAGAGCTAACAAGAATATCTTTGAACACTTGGAGGCTTATTCAGAATCTTCTTTAGAATGAGTTGATAAGTGTGCTGAGGAGGAATTGAAAGGTTTTATATCTCATGAAAAGTCTCAGCAAGATTTTTTAATATTTTGAATAGAGCTTATTGATCTTACAAATGTCACTCGCAATTCTTTTAAGAATCTTGTTGAAGCTTTGTAGAAATGACTCGCTAATGGATGCTTCAAGCAAAAGGAGATCATTGTGTGAAATTATTTGCAGTAGAGAAAGTATCCATGTTAGTAATTTTGGGCATTCATTATCATGTTTCATGAATTTTAGTCATACCATGAATATACAAATAGTGTAGTTATTGCTTGATATTTCTACAAGTCTCTATAAGTTAAGGAATACCATTCTCCGTTGTCATTCAAGTTAAAACAATTGTTGTTTCATTGAGAATATTAGTTATAAAGAGTTTGGAGACATTATTTTTATACAGAATCACTTCCAATTAGGGAAACAACTTCATCATGTGATTTAGTGGTTGAACTTTGTGTGAGAGAAGGTCCCTTCTATAAACTATAGTAGGTAGTTCCTACCCTTGGGTGAGGTTGAATCATAGGTAGTTTGGCTTGGTCGAGCCTTAGGGGAGAAAAATTGATATGATTCCACATTCATAATAAATGTTTCCCTACTATAGGTAGGCCTTAGGGATTATTGATAACTCCTCGATCAAACTAGGATCTAAGTGATTACCAATCATTAATCATTTTCCACATGTGGAACCATGCTACTCAGAACAACTATGTGAACCTCAATCCCTAACATTCAGGGATCATGATCTCCTAATTATCTCTCCTTCAAATGATCTCTTTTTAAACCATTATAGAGTAAATGAGGGCTCCTACATTCAACTATAGAATGGGGTGGGGGGCTAGAAAAAGGATCTTAACTTAGGTGGTGTATGAGACAAATTATCAGTTGTTCCCCACTCTAGAATGGTTGTGGCATTATATTTTATAGATTCTACTATACAGTCATTAATTTTCTTTTCCTTTTTGCATAATAAAATTTAATTTATTTCTTTTCAACTCACTGAGATAAAAATACACAGTGTAATCCAAAAACAAATTTTACAATTACTATCGACTGTGGAAAGCTCATGCCTACTAGTACACTCTTTGTTTTTCCAATATTAGTTGTTTGGTACATTAATATAAGTCACTATGTATTACAGTGATTTCTTATCCAAAGTTGTTTATAGCAAATCAAATTTTCAAAGGGACAAATGGTAGAAAGAAAAGAAAATACAGATATGTACGCATAGATATCACTAACTCAATTAACTTTATGCATTTGGAGAAAATGCTAATGAGTCTTTGTAGCCATAGGGTGTTACTAATTTCTTAGCAGCTTTATACAATTGGTAAAAGTGTATAACAATCTTTTATTTTTTAGTCTGATATTTTTATTCCAGATCACTTTAATAAGGTCATTAAATTTATATATATTTTTTAAGACAAAAGGTGCCAAGCACCTATAATATTATATTTTATTAGAATATCGTAATTACAGAATGCAAGGAGAGAAAGAAATCCTACAGCATGAAGAACAAGAAATCTTCTCGTAAGGAAAAATGAAGGCCAAGAGCCAAAAGATAATAGAAGAGAAGGAGAAGTGCTAACAGAACTATAAAGGTATCGCCCTATAACAGATGGTGATCATATACAAAAAGATACAAAGAAGATGCTCCAAAAAACATAATATAGACATAGAACTTATGAATCCATAGTAGCATTCAGATCCCAGAGCACAAAGTGATTCTCTTCTTCACCTTCATCTATTAGCAACCCTGGAGGCAGAGGAACTTGAGGCTGAAACTAGCAAAGGAATAGAAGAGCTTGAAACTTCTCATCAACTCTGTTAGCCAGAGCTTCACCTAATTCATCTCTCTGAGCATGAATAGAGAAGTGTAGGGTGTCTTCATTTTCTTGGAGCATACCAAACGAATTGCATTAAAAACGCAGGTGAAAGCTGGGGAATGCGTAATTTGGCATCTAGTGAATAAGCCTCCCACCAAAGCACCCGACTTGAACATGTCGTAAATTTGTAAGGCCATATCCAGAGATTCTTCAAAAAACATATATGAATGAGAAAATTTCACAACAAGCCCTCTAACAACATTTATATCTTGAAGCAAGTCCATTGCATTCGAAGCAAAGGCCGAAAGGATTTGAGATGGGTAGAGAGAGCGAGGACAAGCATCCATGCATTCTCTCCCTATTATCTCCCTCAAGGAATCTTCTACCTCTGTATTATCAATGACGAAAATGGAAGCCAAAGCATCTGAATCTATTCTGCATAAGAGAGTACGCTCCCATTTCTACACTGGGAAATACATCCGCCTATTAATCTAGATCTCCATCGCAAACTGACCAGCAAGATAAGAAATCGACTCTTGAAACACTGGTAAATAGGAAAAGGATCTGCCAAGCAATGATTTGATATCTCATATCTTCATTCAAGATGCAATTAAAATCTGTAGAACTCTGATGTGAAAAGGAAACAAGTACTGAAAGCAGCAAAAAATATGCAGATTTGGCCATATGCGAGAGATATCCACATAAGCAAACACAAATTTATGCTTAGACTTTGCTTTTCTTTGATATTCAGCAAGCAACAATTGCAGTGGAACATACATTCTGTAAGGGCATCCAAGAAATCTAAATAAGACGTTTCATTGATATGGCTTTAAAGTAAGGGAGAAACCAGAATTTCAGCTTTGATATCAATTATTAATTGAAGTCTTATATTTTTGGTTATAAAGAGGTACATGTATTGAAGTTATCATTGACCTAACTAAATTCAATATTTGTTAGAGTAATGAATAACTATGATTGCAGAATTTATTCCAATGGTAAGTATATTATATTTTATAGATTCTAGTTTAAAAATAAAGTGTTTTTGTTTTCTACACAATTAACTAATATGTTATTTTATATTGGACAAGCACATAAGTTATTTGAATGGTAAGTGCATTATAGTTTATAGATTCTACTATACAGTCACTAATTTTCTTTTCTTTTTCCAATAATAAAATTTAATTTATTTCTTTTCAACTCACTGAGATACACCACTGTTATATCCATGATACAACTAAAATTCATAATAAATGAATCATGGTAATGAATGCCCAAAAATATTAACAAGGCTACTTTATCTACCCCAAATAATTTCCCACCATGATCTCTCCTTTTGCTGCTTCCATATCATCCAAATCTTCAAATCTTCAACAAGATTTTTAAAATAATTCCAACGACATTCGTTAGATCAATAATCTTTATATGAAAATCAAGAAAATCTTGTTGAGACTTTTCATGAGAAATAAAACCTTTCAATTCCTTCTAAACACACTCATCAAGTCCTTCTAAAGAAGATTCTGCATAAGCCTGCAAGTGTTCAAAGAGAATCTTACTCTCTCTATCCTTAGCATGCTCACTTTTTGAAAGATAACATCCATAAGCATGTCAATCATAACTCTTCGGCACTCAACAATCTACAGCCATGCAACTGTTATAAATTAGAGTTCAAGATCAGATTGACAGCATGAGATGCTCAATTTCTGAAACCCATAATTCGAAATAGCCTACATATCCAACAAAGCCTTTCTTCTAGAAGAATCATTGGCTTCCCAACGGTTGCAATAATGGATATAAATTTCCAAGGAATTTTTTATGGCATCTCTATTTTTGTTTTCTTTTCTTTGTAGTTCATCATCTTTATCATCATAATACTCGTTGCAGTCAAAATTGGAGGCATGATCGGACCAGTTTCCAAGGCACAACCAACAAAAATCATACTAAAATGGAGACACACAAGTTATATGCATGCAGCCATCATTTCTATCAATGGAAGAAGTACACTTGGGACAAGGCTTTGTTTTAACAAGCTTCCAATTTTTTGTTTGTTCATTCTCATTGTTCTTCATTATCCAGTTGTTTACAATTTCACAATCTACTGGATGGTGAACTTCCTCTGAACAGTTCCAACAAAATTCATATGGCCATTTAAAAGTAACATCATAGGGTCTTGACCCACTTTCATAATCAACCACTTCTACAGCATACTCACAACCAAGTGCTAGACAGCATTTGATTTCTTTGTTTCTTTCAACATAATATCTAACTAGGTATTGTCTATACCTTTTTAGATAATGTTCCTCACAATAAATCAATAAATGAAGCACCATTTTTCTTACAAATAGCACATTTACAATATGGTTCAAGACATTTTAGTCTCAGACATTCTACTCCAGCTTGATCCATCCATGCTTGGATCCAATGTAGCCAACACCCATTACAAAAATAATGCCCACAAGTGCCTTCTCTCATGCCACTAATGCAGTAACTATCACCACAAACACTACAATCCCTCTCTAAATTTGCATCAACCTTTGAAACCCTAGTTTCTAATAGCCCTAAATCTATTCTTATGTCCTCCTTCACATGCCACTCATCATTCATCTTCTCAAAATTCCATCATAAGAAGAAAATGATTGATATTTGAGGAAATTGATGAGTGGCGTGTGAAGGAGGACATAAGAAGAGAGTAATGGCTATTAGAAACTTGGGTTTCAGAGTCTGATTCAAATTCAAAGAGGGAATGTGGTATTTGTGGTGATAGTTACTGCATTAAGGGAATGAGAGCAGGCACTTGTGGGCATTATTTTTGTAATTGGTGTTAGCTATGCTGGATCCAAGCATGAATGGGTCAAGATGGAATTGGATGTCACGATACTAAAATATCTTGAACCATCTTGTAAATGTGCTATTGGTCAAGAAATGGTGCATTATTTATCGATTTTTTTATGAGGAACATTATCTAAAAAGGTATAAACAATACCTTGTTAGATCTTATGTTGAAAGAAACAAAGAAATCAAATGGTGTCAATCAACTGGCTAAGTATGATATAGAAGTGGTTAATTATTGAAATGCTTCAGGGTCCTATGAGGTTACTTGTAAATGCGGGTATGAGTTTTGTTGGAACTGTTCAGAGGAAGTTCATTGTCCAATAGATTGTGAAACTGTAAACAATTGGATATTGAAGAAAAATAACAACAAACAAATAGAAAACTAGAATCTTATTAACACAAAGCCTTGTCCCAAGTGTAATTCTATGTTTGAGAAAAATGATGGCTGCATGCATATGACTTGTGAGTTGCTTTAAGTTTTACTGGTTGTGGCTTAGGCAATTGATCTGATCATGCCTCTAATTATGATTTCCATAAGTATTATGATGATAAAGATGAAGAACTAGAAAGAAAGTCAAACTGGAATAGAGATGCCATCAAAAAAGCCTTGGAAATGTATGCTCATTATTATGAGCGTTGAGGATCCAATGAATCTTCAAGAACAAAGGCTTTTTGGATGTGCAAACTATTCAGAATTTTGGATTTCAGAAGTTAAGCATCTCACATTGTTAATCTGATCTTGAACTCCAATTTATAATAGATGCATGGCTGCATACTGCATATTCTTGAGTGCAGAAGAGTTTAGAAGTGGACAAATGCTTACGGATATTATATTGTAGAGAGTGAGCATGCTCAAGATAGAGCTAACAATAATCTCTTTGAACACTTGGAGGCTTATTCAGAATCTTCTTTAGAATGAGTTGATAAGTGTGCTGAGGAGGAATTGAAAGGTTTTATTTCTCATGAAAAGTCTCAACAAGATTTTCTAATTTTTTGAATAGAGTTTATTGATCTTACAAATGTCACTCGCAATTATTTTAAGATCTTGTTGAAGCTTTGTAAAAATGACTCGCTAATGGATGCTTCCTGCAAAAGGAGATCATGGTGGGAAATTATTTGGGGTAGAGAAAGTATCCATGTTAGTAATTTTACATATTCATTATCATGTTTCATGAATTTTAGTCGTACCTTGAATATACAAATGGTGTAGTTATTGCTTGATATTTCTACAAGTCTCTATAAGTTATGGAATACCATTCTCCATTGTCATTTAAGTTAAAACAATGGTTGTTTCATTGAGAATATTAGTTATAAAGAGTTTGGAGACATTATTTTTATAGAGAATCACTTCCAATTAGGGAAACAACTTCATCATGTGATTTAGTGGTTGAATTTTGTGCGAGAGAAGGTCCCTTCTATAAACTATAGTAGGTAGTTCCCTACCCTTGGGTGAGGTTGAATGGTAGGTAGTTTGGCTTGGTCGAGCCTCAGGCGAGAAAAATTGATATGATTCCACATTCATAATAAATGTTTCCCTAGTATAGATAGGCCCTAGCGATTATTGATTACTCCTCGATCAAACTAGGATCTAAGTGATTACCAATCATTAATCATTTTCCACATGTGCAACCATGCTACTGAGAACAAGTATGTGAACCTCAATCCCTAACACTCAGGGATCATGATCTCCTAACTATCTATCTCCTTCAAATGATCTCTTTTTAAACCATTATAGAGTAAATGAGGGCTCCTACTATCAACTATAGAATGGGGTGGGGGGCTAGAAAAAGGATCTTAACCTAGGTGGTGTATGAGACAAATTATCAGTTATTCCCTACTCTAGAATGGTTGGGGCATTATATTTTATAGATTCTACTATACAGTCATTAATTTTCTTTTCTTTTTTGCATAATAAAATTTAATTTATTTCTTTTCAACTCACTGAGATAAAAACACACACAGTGTAATCCAAAAGCAAATTTCACAATTACTATTGACTGTGGAAAGCTCATGCCTAATAGTACACTCATTGTTTTTCCAATATTAGTTGTTTGGTACATTAATATAGGTCACTGTGTATTACAATGATTTCTTATCCAAAGCTGTTTATAACAAATCAAATTTTCAAAGGGACAAATGGTAAAAAGAAAAGAAAATACAGATATGTACGCATAGATATCACTAACTCAATAAACTTTAAGCATTTGGAGAAAATGCTAATGAGTCTTTGTAGCCATAGGGTGTTACTAATTTCTTAGTAGCTTTATACATTTGGTAAAAGTGTATAACAATCTTTTATTTTTTAGTCTGATATTTTAATTCCAGATCACTTGAATAAGGTCATTAAATTTATATTTTTTTTTAAGACAAAAGGTGCCAAGCACCTATAATATTATATTATATTAGAATATCGTAATTACAGAATGCAAGGAGAGAAAGAAATCCTAAGCATGAAGAACAACAAAATTTCTCCTAAGAAAAAATGAAGGCCAAGAGCCAAACGAAAATAGAAGAGAAGGAGAAGTGCTAAAAGAACTATAAAGGTATCGCCCTATAACAGATGGTGATCATACATAAAAAGATACAAAGAAAATGCTCCAAAAAACATAATATAGACATAGAACTTACAAATCCATAGTAGCATTCAGATCCCGGAGCACAAAGTGATTCTCTTCTTCACCTTCATCTGTCAGCAACCCTGGAGGCGGAGGAACTTGAGGCTGAAACTAGCAAAGGAATAGAAGAGCTTGAAACTTCTCATCAACTCTGTTAGCCAGAGCTTCACCTAATTCTTCTCTCTGAGCATGAATAGAGAAGTGTAGGGTGTCTTCATTTTCTTGGAGCATACCAAAACGAATTGCATTAAAACACAGGTGAAAGCTGGGGAATGCGTAATTTGGCATCTAGTGAATAAGCCTCCCACCAAAGCACCCGACTTGAACATGTCGTAATTTTGTAAGGCCATATTCAGAGATTCTTCAAAAACAATATATGAATGAGAAAATTTCACAACAAACTGTCTAACAACATTTACATCTTGAAGCAAGTCCATTGCATTCGAGGCAAAGGCCGAAAGGATTTGAGAGGGGTAGAGAGAGCGAGGACGAGCATCCATGAATTCTCTCCCTATTATCTCCCTCAAGGAATCTTCTACCTCTGCATTATCAATGACGAAAATGGAAGCCAAAGCATCTGAATCTATTCTGCATAAGAGAGTACGCTCGCATTTCTACACTGGGAAATACATCCGCCTATTAATCTGGATCTCCATCGCAAACTGCCCAGCAAGATAAGAAATAGACTATTGAAACACTGATAAATAGGAAAAGGATCTGCCAAGCAACGATTTGATATGTCATATCTTCATTCAAGATGGAATTAAAATCTACAGAACTCTGATGTGAATAGGAAACAAGTACTGAAAGCAGCAAAAATAATGCAGATTTGGCCATATGCAAGAGATATCCACATAAGCAAACACAAATTTATGCTTAGACTTTGCTTTTCTTTGATATTCAGCAAGCAACAATTGCAGTGGAACAGAGATTCTGTAAGGGCATCCAAGAAATCTAAATAAGACGTTTCATTGATATGGCTTTCAAGTAAGGGAGAAACCAGAATTTCAGATTTGATATCAATTATTAATTGAAGTCTTCTTATATTTCTCGTTATAAAGAGGTACGTGTATTGAAGTTATCATTGACCTAACTAAATTCAATATTTGTTAGAGTAATGAATAACTATAATTGCAGAATTTATTCCAAAGGTAAGTATGTTATATTTTATAGATTTTAGTTTAAAAATAAAGTGTTTTTTTTTCTATACAATTAATTAATATGTTATTTTATATTGGACAAACACATAAGTTATTTGAACGGTAAGTGCATTATATTTTATAGATTCTACTATACAGTCACTAATTTTCTTTTCTTTTTTGCATAATAAAATTTAATTTATTTCTTTTCAACTCACTGTGAGATACACCATTGTTATATCCATTATACAACTAAAATTCATAAAAAATGAATCATGGTAATGAATGCCCAAAATTATTAACATGGCTACTTTATCTACCCCAAATAATCTCCCACCATGATCTCTCCTTTCGTTGCTTCCATATCATCCAAATCTTAAAATCTTCAACAAGATTTTTAAAATAATTCCAATGACATTTGTTAGATCAATAATCTTTATACGAAAATCAAGAAAATCTTATTGAGACTTTTCATGAGAAATAAAACCTTTCAATTCCTTCTAAACACACTCATCAAGTCCTTCTAAAGAAGATTCTGCATACCCCTACAAGTGTTCAAAGAGAATCTTATTATCTCTATCCTTAGGATGCTCACTTTCTGAAAGATAACATCCATAAGAATGTCAATCAAAACTCTTCGGCACTCAACAATCTACAGCCATGCATCTGTTATAGATTAGAGTTCAAGATCAGATTGACAGCGTGAGATGCTCAATTTCTGAAACCCAGAATTCTAAATAGTCTGCATATCCAACAAAGCCTTTCTTCTGGAAGATTCATTGGCTTCCCAATGGATGCAATAATGGATATAAGTTTCCAAGGATTTTTTTATGGCATCTCTATTTTTGTTTTCTTTTCTTTGTAGTTCATCATCTTTATCATCATAATACTCATTGCAGTCAAAATTAGAGGCATGATCGGACCAGTTTCCAAGGCACAACCAACAAAAATCAAAGGAAAATGGAGACACAAAAGTTATATGCATGCAGCCATCATTTCTATCAATGGAAGTACACTTGGGACAAGGCTTTGTTTTAACAAGCTTCCAATTTTTAGTTTGTTAATTGTCATTGTTCTTCATTATCCAGTTGTTTACAATTTTACAATCTATTGGATGGTGAACTTCCTTTGAACAGTTCCAACAAAATTCATATGGCCATTTACAAGAACATCATAGGGCCTTGACCCACTTTCATAATTAACCACTTCTACAGCATACTCACAACCAAGTGCTGGACATCATTTGATTTCTTTGTTTCTTTCAACATAATATCTAACAAGGTATTGTCTATACCTTTTTAGATAATGTTCCTCACAATAAATCAATAAATGAAGCACCATTTTTCTTACCAATAGCACATTTACAATATGGTTCAAGACATTTTAGTCTTAGACATTTTGCTCTAGCTTGATCCATCTGTGCTTGGATCTAGTGTAGCCAACACCCATTACAAAAATAATGCCCACAAGTGCCTTCTCTCATTCCACTAATGCAGTAACTATCACCAGAAACACCACAGTCCCTCTCTAAATTTGCATCAACCTTTGAAACCCTAGTTTCTAATAGCCCTAAATCTATTCTTATGTCCTCCTTCACATGCCACTGCTCATTCATCTTCAAAGAATTCCATCCTAAGAAGAAAATGATTGATATTTGAGGAAATTGCTGAGTGGCATGTGAAGAACATAACAAGAGAGTAATGGCTATTATAAACTTGGGTTTCAGAGTTTGATTCAAATTCAGAGAGGGAATGTGGTATTTGTGGTGATAGTTACTGCATTAAGCGAATGAGAGGAAGCACTTGTGGGCATTATTTTTGTAATTGGTGTTAGCTACGTTGGATCCAAGCACGAATGGGTCAAGATGGAGTTGGATGTCATGAGACTAAAATATCTTGAACCATCTTGTAAATGTGCTATTGGTCAAGAAATGGTGCGTTATTTATCGATTTTTTTATGAGGAACATTATCTAAAAAGGTATGAACAATACCTTATTAGATCTTATGTTGAAAGAAACAAATAAATCAAATGGTGTCAAGCAACTGGCTAAGTATGATATAGAAGTGGTTAATTATTAAAGTGGATTAGGGTCCTATGAGGTTACTTGTAAATGCCGGTATGAGTTTTGTTGGAACTATTCAGAGGAAGTTCATCATCTAGTAGATTGTGAAATTGTAAACAATTGGATATTGAAGAACAATAACAACAAACAAATAGAAAACTAGAATCTTATTAACACAAAGCCTTGTCCCAAGTCTGATTCTACGATTGAGAAAAATGATGGCTGCATGCATATGCCTTGTGAGTTGCTTTAGGTTTTACTGGTTGTGGCTTAGGCAGTTGGTCCGATCATGCCTGTAATTATGATTTCCATAAGTACTATGATGATAAAGATGAAGAACTAGAAAGAAAGTCAAACTGAAATAGAGATGCCATCAAAAAAAGCCCTGGAAATGTATGCTCATTATCATGACCGTTGAGGAGCCAATGAATCTGCAAGAACAGAGGCTTTTTTGGATGTGCAATCTATTCATAATTTTGGATTTCAGAAGCAAAGCATCTCACATTGTTAATCTGATCTTGAACTGCACTTTGTAATAGATGCATGGCTGCATACTGCATATTCTTGAGTGCAGAAGAGTTTAGAAGTGGACAAATGCTTATGGATATTATATTGTAGAGAGTGAGCATGCTAAGGATAGAGCTAACAAGAATTTCTTTGAACACTTGGAGGCTTATTCAGAATCTTCTTTAGAATGAGTTGATAAGTGTGCTGAGGAGGAATTGAAAGGTTTTATTTCTCATGAAAAGTCTCAACAAGATTTTTTAATTTTTTAAATAAAGCTTATTGATCGTACAAATGTCACTCACAATTATTTTAAGAATCTTGTTGAAGCTTTGTAGAAATGACTCGCTAATGGATGCTTTCAGCAAAAGGAGATCATGGTGGGAAATTATTTGGGGTAGAGAAAGTATCCATGTTAGTAATTTTGGGCATTCATTATCATGTTTCATGAATTTTAGTTGTACCATGAATATAAAAATGGTGTAGTTATTGCTTGATATTTCTACAAGTCTCTATAAGTTATGGAATACCATTCTCCATTGTCATTCAAGTTAAAACAATGGTTGTTTCATTGAGAATATTAGTTATAAAGAGTTTGGAGACATTATTTTGTAAAGAGAATCACTTCCAATTAGGGAAACAACTTCATCATGTGATTTAGTGGTTGAATTTTGTGCGAAAGAAGGTCCCTTCTATAAACTATACTAGGTATTTCCCTACCCTTGGGTGCAGTTGAATGGTAGGTAGTTTGGTTTGGTCAAGCCTCAGGGGAGAAAAATTGATATGATTCCACATTCATAATAAATGTTTCCCTACTATAGATAGGCCCTAGGGATTATTGACTACTCCTCAATCAAACTAGGATCTAAGTGATTAGCAATCATTAATCATTTTTCACATGTGGAACCATGCTACTGACAACAACTATGTGAACCTCAATCCCTAATATTTAGGGATCATGATCTCTTAATTATCTGTCTCCTTCAAACGATCTCTTTTTAAACCATTATAGAGTAAATGAGGGCTCCTACTATCAACTATAGAATGGAGTGGGGGGCTAGAAAAAGAATCTTAACCTAGGTGGTGTATGAGACAAATTATCAGTGGTTCCCCACTCTAGAATGGTTGGGGCATTATATTTTATAGATTCTACTATATACTCATTAATTTTCTTTTCTTTTTTGCATAATAAAATTTAATTTATTTCTTTTCAACTCACTGAGATAAAAACACACACAGTATAATCCAAAAGCAAATTTCACAATTACTATGGACTGTGGAAAGCTCATGCCTACTAGTACACTCTTTGTTTTTCCAATATTAGTTGTTTGGTACATTAATAAAGGTCACTATGTATTACAGTGATTTCTTATCCAAAGCTGTTTATAGCAAATCAAATTTTCAAAGGGACAAATGGTAGAAAGAAAATAAAATATAGATATGTACGCATGGATATCACTAACTCAATTAACTTTACGCATTTGGAGAAAATGCTAATGAGTCTTTGTAGCCATAGGGTGTTACTAATTTCTTAGTAGCTTTATACATTTGGTAAAAGTATATAACAATCTTTTATTTTTTAGTCTGATATTTTAATTCCAGATCACTTGAATAAGGTCATAAATTTAAATTTTTTTTAAGACAAAAGGTGCCAAGCACCTATAATATTATATTATATTAGAATATCATAATTACAGAATGCAAGAAGAGAAATAAATCCTACAGCATGAAGAACAACAAAATTTCTCCTAAGAAAAAATGAAGGCCAAGAGGCAAACGATAACAGAAGAGAAGGAGAAGTGCTAATAGAACTATAAAGGTATCGCCCTATAGCAGATGGTGATCATATACAAAAAGATACAAAGAAGATGCTCCAAAAAACATAATATAGACATAGAACTTATGAATCCATAGTAGCATTCAGATCCCAGAGCACAAAGTGATTCTCTTCTTCACCTTCATCTGTCAGCAACCCTGGAGGCGCAGGAACTTGAGGCTGAAACTAGCAAAGGAATAGAAGAGCTTGAAACTTCTCATCAACTCTGTTAGCCAGAGCTTCACCTAATTCATCTCTCTGAGCATGAATAGAGAAGTGTAGGGTGTCTTCATTTTCTTGGAGCATACCAAAACGAATTGCATTAAAACACAGGTGAAAGCTGGGGAATGCGTAATTTGGCATCCAGTGAATAAGCCTCCCACCAAAGCACCCGACTTGAACACGTCGTAATTTTGTAAGGCCATATTCAGAGATTCTTCAAAAACAATATATGAATGAGAAAATTTCACAACAAACTGTCTAACAACATTTACATCTTGAAGCAAGTCCATTGCATTCGAGGCAAAGGCCGAAAGGATTTGAGAGGGGTACAGAGAGCGAGGATGAGCATCCATGAATTCTCTCCCTATTATCTCCCTTAAGGAATCTTCTACCTCTGCATCATCAATGACGAAAATGGAAGCAAAAGCATCTGAATCTATTCTGCATAAGAGAGTACGCTTCCATTTCTACACTGGGAAATACATCCGCCTATTAATCTGGATCTCCATCGCAAACTGACCTGTAAGATAAGAAATAGACTCTTGAAACATTGATAAATAGGAAAAGGATATGCCAAGCAATGATTTGATATGTCATATCTTCATTCAAGATGGAATTAAAATCTGTAGAACTCTGATGTGAAAAGGAAACAAGTACTGAAAGCAGCAAAAATAATGCAGATTTGGCCATATGCGAGAGATATCCACATAAGCAAACACAAATTTATGCTTAGACTTTGCTTTTCTTTGATATTTAGCAAGCAACAATTGCAGTGGAACAGAGATTCTGTAAGGGCATCCAAGAAATCTAAATAAGACTTTTCAAGAAATCTAAATAAGACTTTTCATTGATATGGCTTTAGAGTAAGGGAGAAACCAGAATTTCAGCTTTGATATCAATTATTAATTGAAGTCTTCTTATATTTCTGGTTATAAAGAGGTACGTGTATTGAAGTTATCATTGACCTAACTAAATTCAATATTTGTTAGAGTAATGAATAACTATAATTGCAGAATTTATTCCAAAGGTAAGTACATTATATTTTATAGACTTTAGTTTAAAAATAAAGTGTTTTTGTTTTCTACACAATTAATTAATATGTTATTTTATATTGGAAAAGCACATAAGTTATTTGAATGGTAAGTGCATTATATTTTATAGATTCTACTATACAGTCACTAATTTTCTTTTCTTTTTCGCATAATAAAATTTAATTTATTTCTTTTCAACTCACTGAGATACACCATTGCTATATACATGATACAACTAAAATTCATAAAAAAATGAATCATGGTAATGAATGCCCAAAATTATTAACATGGCTACTTTATCTACCCCAAATAATCTCCCACCATGATCTCTCCTTTTGCTGCTTCCATATCATCCAAATCTTCAAATTTTCAACAAGATTTTTAAAATAATTCCAATGACATTTGTTAGATCAATAATCTTTATACGAAAATCAAGAAAATCTTGTTGAGACTTTTCATGAGAAATAAAACCTTTCAATTCCTTCTAAACAGACTCATCAAGTCCGTCTAAAGAAGATTCTGCATACCCCTACAAGTGTTCAAAGAGAATCTTATTATCTCTATCCTTGGCATGCTCACTTTCTGAAAGATAACATCCATAAGCATCTCAATCAAAACTCTTCGGCACTCAACAATCTACAACCATGCATCTGTTATAAATTAGAGTTCAAGATCAGATTGACAACGTGAGATGCTCAATTGCTGAAACCCAGAATTCTAAATAGTCTGAATATCCAACAAACCCTTTCTTCTGGAAGATTCATTAGCTTCCCAATGGTTGCAATAATGGATATAAATTTCCAAGGATTTTTTTATGGCATCTCTATTTTTGTTTTCCTTTCTTTGTAGTTCATCATCTTTATCATCATAATACTCATTGCAGTCAAAATTAGAGGCATGATCAGAACAGTTTCCAAGGCACAACCAACAAAAATCAAAGGAAAATGGAGACACGCAAGTAATATGCATGCAGCCATCATTTCTATCAATGGAAGAAGTACAGTTGGGACAAGGCTTTGTTTTAACAAGCTTCCAATTTTTAGTTTGTTCATTGTCATTGTTCTTCATTATCCAATTGTTTACAATCTCACAATCTACTAGATGGTGAACTTCCTTTGAACAGTTCGAACAGAACTCATATGGCCATTTACAAGTAACATCATAGGGCCTTGACCCACTTTCATAATTAACCACTTCTACAGCATACTCACAACCAGGTGCTGGACACCATTTGATTTCTTTGTTTCTTTCAACATAATATCTAACAAGTTATTGTCTATACCTTTTTAGATAATGTTCCTCACAATAAATCAATAAATGAAGCACCATTTTCTTACCAATAGCACATTTACAATATGGTTCAAGACATTTTAGTCTCAGACATTCTTCTCCAGCTTGATCCATCCGTGCTTGGATCCAGTGTAGCCAACACCCATTACAAAAATAATGCCCACAAGTGCCTTCTCTCATTCCACTAATGCAGTAACTATCACCATAAAGACCACAGTCCCTCTCTAAATTTACATCAACCTTTGAAACCCTAGTTTCTAATAGCCCTAAATCTATTCTTATGTCCTTCACATGCCACTCATCAGTCATCTTCTCAAAATTCCATCCTAAGAAGAAACTAATTGATATTTGAGGAAATTGATGAGTGGCGTGTGAAGGACATAGGAAGAGAGTAATGGCTATTATAAACTTGGGTTTTAGAGTTTGATTCAAATTCAGAGAGGGAATGTGGTATTTGTGGTGATAGTTACTGCATTAAGGGAATGAGAGTAGGCACTTGTGGGCATTATTTTGTAATTGGTGTTAGCTACACTAGATCCAAGCACAAATGGGTCAAGATGGAGTTGGATGTCATGAGACTAAAATATCTTGAACCATCTTGTAAATGTGCTATTGGTCAAGAAATGGTGCATTATTTATTGATTTTTTTATGAGGAACATTATCTAAAAAGGTATAAACAATACCTTGTTAGATCTTATGTTGAAAGCAACAAAGAAATCAAATGGTGTCAAGCAACTGGCTAAGTATGATATAGAAGTGGTTAATTATTAAAGTGGATCAGGGTCCTATGAGGTTACATGTAAATGCCGGTATGAGTTTTGTTGGAATTGTTCAAAGGTAGTTCATCATCCAGTAGATTGTGAAATTGTAAACAATTTGATATTGAAGAACAATAACAACAAACAAATAGAAAACTGGAATCTTATTAACACAAAGCCTTGTCCCAAGTGTAATTCTGGGATTGAGAAAAATGATGGCTGCATGCATATGACTTGTGAGTTGCTTTAAGTTTCACTAGTTGTGGCTTAGGCAATTGGTCCGATCATGCCTCTAATTAGTCTGGATATCCAACAAAGCCTTTCTTCTGGAAGATTCATTGGCTTCCCAATGGTCACAATAATGGATATAAATTTCTGACGATTTTTTTTATGGCATCTCTATTTTTGTTTTCCTTTCTTTGTAGTTCATCATCTTTATCATCATGATACTCATTGTAGTCAAAATTAGAGGCATGATCAGACCAGTTTCCAAGGAACAATCAACAAAAATCAAAGGAAAATGGAGACACGAGTCATATGCATGCAGCCATCATTTCTATCAATCAAAGAATTACACTTGGGACAAGGCTTTGTTTTAACAAGCTTCTAATTTTTTGTTTGTTCATTGTCATTGTTCTTCAATATCCAGTTGTTTACAATTTCACAATCTACTAGACAATGAACTTCATCTGAATAGTTCCAACAAAATTCATATGACCATTTACTAGTAACATCATATGACCTTGACCCACTTTCATAATTAACCACTTCTATAGCATACTCACAACCAGGTGCTGGACACCATTTGATTTCTTTGTTTCTTTCAACATAAGATCTAACAAGGTATTGTCTATACCTTTTTAGATAATGTTCCTCACAATAAATCAATAAATGAAGCACCATTTTTTTTACCAATAGCACATTTACAAGATGGTTCAAGACATTTTAGTCTTAGACATTCTGCTCTGGCTTGATCCACTAATGCAGTAACTATGACCACAAACACCACAGTCCCTCTCTGAATTTGAATCAATCTTTGAAACCCTAGTTTCTAATAACCCAAAATCTCTTTTTATGTCCTCCTTCACAAGCCACTCATCAGTCATCTTCTCAAAATTCCATCCTAAGAAGAAAATGATTGATATTTGAGGAAATTTTTGAGTGGCATGTGAAGGAGGACATAGGAAGAGAGTAATGGCTATTATAAACTTGGGTTTCAGAGGTTGATTCAAATTCAAAATGGGAATGTGGTGTTTGTGGTGATAGTTACTACATTAAGGGAATGAGAGTTGGTGCTTGTCGGCATTATTTTTGTAATTGGTGTTAGCTACACTAGATCCAAGCACAAATGGCTCAAGATTGGAGTTGGATGTCATGAGACTAAAATATCTTGAACCATCTTGTAAATGTGCTATTGGTCAAGAAATGGTGCGTTATTTATCTATTTTTTATGAGGAACATTATCTAAAAAGGCATAAACAATCCCTTGTTAGATCTTATGTTGAAAGCAACAAAGAATTCAAATGGTGTCAAGCAACTAGCTGAGTATGATAGAGAAGTGGTTAATTATTAAAGTGGATCAGGGTCCTCTAAGGTTACTTGTAAATGCTGGTATGAGTTTTGTTGGAACTATTCAGAGGAAGTTCATTGTCTAGTAGATTGTGAAATTGTAAACAATTGGATATTGAAGAACAATAACAACAAAGAAATAGAAAAATGGAATCTTATTAACACAAAGCCTTGTCCCAAGTGTAATTCTGCGATTGAGAAGAATGATGGCTACATGCATATGACTTGTGAGTTGCTTTAAGTTTTGCTAGTTGTGGCTTAGGCAATTGGTCCAATCATGCCTCTAATTATGATTTCCATAAGTATTATGATGATAAAGATGAAGAACTAGAAAGAAAGTCAAACCGAAATAGAGATGCCATCAAAAAAGCCCTTGAAATGTATGCTCATTATTATGAGCGTTGAGGAGCCAATGAATCTTCAAGAACAAAGGCTTTTTTGGATGTGCAAACAATTTAGAATTTTTTATTTTAGAAGTTAAGCATCTCACATTGTTAATCTAATCTTGAACTCCAATTTATAATAGATACATGGCTGCATATTGTTGAGTGTAGAAGAGTTTAGAAGTGGACATATGCTTATGGATATTATATTGTAAAGAGTGACCATTCTAAGGATAGAGCTAACAAGAATCTCTTTGAACACTTGGAGGCTTACTTAGAATCTTCTTTAGAATGAGTTGATAAGTGTGCTGAGGAGGAATTGAAAGGTTTTATTTCTCATGAAAAGTCTCAACAAGATTTTTTAATTTTTTGAGTAAAGCTTATTGATCTTAAAAATATCAGTCACAATTATTTTAAGAATCTTGTTGAAGTTTTGTAGAAATGACTCACTAATGGATGCTTCCAGCAAAAGGAAATCATGGTGGGAAATTATTTGGGGTAGAGAAAGTATCCATGTTGGTAATTTTGGGCATTCATTATCATGTTTCATGAATTTTAGTTGTACCATGAATATACAGATGGTGTAGTTACTGCTCAATATTTCTACAAGTCTCAATAAGTTATTGAATACCAA
The DNA here is from genome assembly GCA_027924645.1 of Cunninghamia lanceolata. Taxonomy (NCBI): domain Eukaryota; kingdom Viridiplantae; phylum Streptophyta; class Pinopsida; order Cupressales; family Cupressaceae; genus Cunninghamia; species Cunninghamia lanceolata. The sequence goes on along the minus strand of BSBN01001237.1, from coordinate 1,187,819 downwards.
TCTCCATTGTCATTCAAGTTAAAACAATGGTTGTTTCATTGAGAATATTAGTTATAAAGAGTTTGGAGACATTATTTTTATAGAGGAACACTTCCAATTAGGGAAACAACTTCATCATGTGATTAAGTGGTTGAATTTTGTGTGAGAGAAGGTCCCTTCTATAAACTATAGTAGGTAGTTCCCTACCCTTGGGTGAGGTTGAATGGTAGGTAGTTTGGCTTAGTCGAGCTTCAGGGCGAGAAAAATTGATATGATTCCACATTCATAATAAATATTTCCCTACTATAGATAGGCCCCTAGGATTATTGATTACTCCTCGATCAAACTACGATCTAAGTGACTACCAATCATTAATCATTTTCCACATGTGGAACCATGCTACTGAGAACAACTATCAGAACCTCAATCCCTAACATTTAGGGATCATGATCTCCTAATTATCTATCTCCTTCAAACGATCTCTTTTTAAATCATTATAGAGTAAATGAGGGCTCCTACTATCAACTATAGAATGGGGTGGCGGGCTAGAAAAAGGATCTTAATCTAGGTGGTGTATGAGACAAATTATTAGTTTTTCCCCACTCTAGAATAGTTGGGGCCTCTATACATCTTTTGTTCCTATTAATATGTGGTAACTAATCATGCTACAATGGCTACGAGTACACACACAAGACAAATTTTGGTCACTTTGTCATCTCAGGTTTTCACCCAAAATAATTAACTCCAATCTGGATATAAATTGGTAATGTGTATTGCTCCAGTCTACCTAACATAATCTTAATAGTTCTTGCATCATTTGTGTCTCCATCCATGGATTTATTAGGTCATAAACCTTGAGTTAGTATGGCTCTAATGTTGTATACTCCATTATTGGTGGTGTGACCTCCTTAGACTGAGTAGATGGTTCCTCAATTCTAGATTTTGTGTTGTAAATAATAGAAATAGAAAAATGACTTTTTGTGGATGGTCATGGATCAAAATAAATGGAATGTAGGTCTCAATATAAAATGTTTGAACTTGTTTTCTAGGGTCTCAATTCTAGTAGAGAGCCTAATCATCATACAAGGTTATTTATGTTTCATGTATGAACAAATAATTGAATACCAATGATTTAGTAATGCCCTATATGGGTAGGTGTGAGGTCAAAGAAATGATAGCATCACCAAAAAATAAATTGCTAGATGGAACCAACAACAAAGCCAAGGATCAAAATTTGTTCTTTTGGCTTCACATTTGCTCAAAATTAGGCTGCATAAAAGATACACATCGAAGGTGATACACACTTAATCATAAATGAAAACAGACTCCAAATTGGAAGATAAAAAATCTTTTGGCTAAGTGTTGGGAGACCTTGGATCATTTTGAAGCATACAAGGTTAGCCACATTTTTTGAGAGGCTAACATTAAGGCTGACAAATTAGGCAATGTGACATTTGATATGCCAAATAAATATATGCATGCCAAGTCAATGGAAGTGTGGGAGAAATTGGAAATAGTTCGACTTTCCATTTCACATGACCTAGAACAAAACATGTTGTTGAAAGGTATGGAAAATTTTAAGTGTCTACAATAACCCTAATAACAGTCAATTAGTGCAGAAAAATCCTTTACAACATGCCTATGGTGCAAATCTAGAGAGTCGAATAGGCCAAATCTAGTGAAAAATGAAGGTTTTCAAACCCTATAATATGTGAGATCTTAGTGCAAATGAATGCAAAATTTTATATGAATGCTTTGTAATCTGAATTATGATGAAAATTAATTCCACTCAGATCTGAAAATATTTTTCAAACTCTACAATGCAAAATGCAAGTGCAAATCTAATAAAAAATCCATGAAAAAACTAGTTTTTTGTTAAAATTTTCTATTGAAAAATACAAATTTTTGAAATCTAGATGCAAATTTACACTAAAATGCAGCACTACAGCCAAATTTAAATTTGAATGAGTGTCTAGGATATGTAGAAAAATCTGAAACAAGATTTTACCTACGAACCCTAGTTTTTGGATTTACTAGGTTATATGAAAAATTTAAAATTTCCAAAAAAACCCTAGCAATTTTATAATGAAAATGCAATGCAAGTGATTGGAATTTTGTAATTTTCTATAATTTAGCTTAGATCCAGTGCAAAAATTAGAATTTGAATGAAATTCAAATTAATTGATGAAAATTCTATGAAAATGCAAACTAGCGTTTGCAATTTTTTTCAAATTTTTCAATTTTCTTGTGATTTTTTGAATGCAATAATATGAACAATTATATGAATGAATGAAATCAATGTAAATCTGAAGAAAAACACTCAGCAAGGTGCAAATTTCATGAAAAATATGGGTTCACAAAAATGTTTAGGGTAAAATTTGGATAGAGGGTTTTTTATAGTTTGTGTGTATCCTCCTTTCATCGCTAGACATTCAAGGACCTTAGGTCAAGTAGGAATCTACTATCAGGCCCTTTGTCACTTAGAATGTAGGGAAAATGAGAATTGTGTGATTTAGTTGATCAATTATGCTCAATTATGCTTAAAACCCTAATTATTTAAATTCAAAGGCAAATGGATAAATCATGGAAAATGCTTTCACACAGAGATACTAAATGATAATCAAATGCATACTAGTTTTTGAAGTTTGGAAAGAAGAATAGTTGGGGACTAATGAGTGGGCGCCCTAGTCCAGTGCCATGCTTTTTTTCAGGATTTAGAAACCTTGTCCGCAACCTATTCCTGATGTTCTGGAGATTCCTCAGTTGTGGGATTCAGAGGACTAATGAGCGGGCGCTCGAGTCTAGGTCCCTATTTTATATTCAAAATTAGCTTAAGGTCCTCCTCTAGAGTAGCCATTTCTAATCTTGATTTATCAAGAGTGGCTCTAATGGCCACAATTCACTCATAAAAAACTAAAAAGTTAGTTCAAAATTTTAAAAATTATCATTCCGTTATATTTAAACATTTATGGATTATACAAGTCTATGACACATTAAATTATTTTATTTATAAGATATTGTGTCATACTATAATTTAACTAGTATTTTTGGAAGTTGGTCTTTTATTATCTATTTTTCACTCAATAATATATTTTGAATTTTGTAAAAATACTATAGGAACTAATTTGGTATTATGTTTTCTTATATGTTTTATATTATAAAGTTTATGCAACAATCCCATTAAATACTCATCGAAGCACCCCATGGCACACAACATTACAAATCCAACTTTTTATGACTTGAAGTTACTGAGGACAAGGACTAATGTTGACATAGACACAACAACCAATGAAGAATTTGATAATAATATTCATTTATTTTCCACAAAGGATAATGTGCATAATCCTAATAGAAGAAAATTATACTAATTGAAGCACCCCATGACACATAGCATTACAACAAAAGTGGGTACTATTAGTGCACCATAAGGATGAGAAAATGGCAAGCCTTATGTGGAGTTGTTAAATGCTAAGGATGTAACTTTAATGTTAACTTCCAATATTTGGATAGAAGAAAGTCTTGTAAATGGAGCTCTGAGGTATCTTCGAGAAATAATATACAAACCTAGAAGTGCACCACTAGAACCATTGACATATGTTATGGTTGAATTTGATGATTATTCAGACATTTGATTTGAAGATCAAACTCAACAAACATTAACAGTTACATCAATACAAAGGTCCACCACACAATCCAAATACCCTTAAGATTAGCTTGGATATTGACAATACACAAATCACAAGGTCTCACTCTTTTAAAAGCTACTATTGACATAGGAAATGGAATGAATAGAATTAACACTTGTTGATATATTTCATGTAAATTCAATACAAGGTCTAAGAATAATTCCACAATTTACATATGACCATTATGAAAAGATGAAAAAGGGAAAACAAGTTGCCAACTAAAAATATGGAGAGTAGATAATCAAATTATTAGAAGATAAATGATGTGAAGTACTTCTTACAAATCTATTTGAATGAATATGAAGTAATGAACTTGTAAGGACTCTGTGTTCATAGTTTGGTGAGGTAGTTAATGCAAGAAAATATCTTGAAAGTATGTGCAAATTGATAGTTCTTGGATGGAGCGACTGCAGAAGAAAAGGGAAGTGGGTGAAAGTGTTTAAGGAAAGAAAATATCTCTTCTAGATAGCATTGGCTATATGGTATGTAGTGCCTTGTCTTTTATCCTACACATTGCATAAATGTCTACCGTAGCATTTGCAACTGGAAGATCTGGCAGAAATCTGCCTTCCATTATGCAAATGGATGCCCTTGCCCCATTCAAAAGTTGTCATTTTGGCATTTTAGTGAGGATGCTAGCTAAGGTTGTGGATTTTGGCTTTACTTCTGCCATTAACATTTGCTTGAAAGATTCTAAAGCCTCGAATAGATCCATTTTGTGTGTATCCTACAGTCAATGCATGATATTTTGGGGTGAGAGGCATTTAAAATAGGAGAGGGCATTGGCTGGGGGAGTGGGGATTATGCCTACTAATTGCATTTGGTTGAAAGTCACCAAGGCCACTTCAACAAAGTTATATAGGAGAGGCCAATAAGTTAATAGAAATGGTGCCTCCAATGACACTGCAAACCCTCTGGATAATTGAAGGAGGAGGCAGTGCTCAATTTCTATGGTTCGCCAACATCACTACAGTGACTCCACATCTGAGTTGGAGAATGGCATGCAGGTTCAAATAAGCAAGTGCAAGTCCAATCAAGATCATCTCTGGCATGTGCAGGAGGATGAGAAGGTGAGGCATGACCTATGAGGCATGGCCTGTGCTGAGTTGTGACCTGTGATGAGGAAGGACCCACTCTTTGAGGCTCACGGCCTACTTTTTCAGGCTCGTGGTAGATCAAATAGGGGCATGAACCTTGCAAAGAGGGCTTTGAACCTTTGAAATAGGGGTTTGACCCATCCAAACAATCCTTCCGATGCTCTACAAAGAAACACAGGAGGAAGAAAATCTCAAGAATGTATAGCAAATTTGCAAGATTGAGGTGCGTTGAAGGGGAGTGTGGCCAGATCTGAGGTATTTACCTCAATCTTTTATTACTTCCAGCACAAAAAATAAAACATGTTAGCTTCTATTTCATTAAGCACAGAAAGCTGAAACCCATCGCTGCCATTTAAAAATAATTATGCCGAAAGTTATTTCAATGCAAGTTACTTACAACACCTCTTTCCCTGAAATTATTTGTTTATATAGAGCCCATTCTATTTGACCTATCAACTTTATTGTTTTAGTGGTGTGGGTATGAGAAATAGATTATTATATATGGATTAGAGAGGATTTAGTAGTAAAAGTAAATGGGTAAAAGGTGGGAGCTACTCGATTGTGCATGTTATGGATATCCAGGTGTTAAAAATGGTAGGACTAATACTTACTTTGTATTGTACTAATGGAATATAAATTTGTAGCCATTGAAAATGTTTTAAATCTCATGAAAGATGTAAAGGGGAGTAATAGTTTTAAGAGTGTTTAGTATGATAGAAAATGAAGAGGTCTAAGCCCCATGAAACCTCTTGTAATAAGATGCCTTCTCTGAAAGAGATTTTCATTATAACTCTTCTTAAGAGTATGGAGTGGCTCTATTTTAATCATTATGGTCATGTTCTACAGATGCACCAGCCTTGGGAATGAGAAAGAGTAAATGATTTATTATTCATTCAATGTTAAAGGCATATACAAGATGGCTATAAATACTATGTAACAGTTGATGATCAATTGATGAAACCATCATAGCAGTTGGCATAACTATAAAACTGTGCAGAAACTAACTGACGTAACCATGTAGTTACATTGGCAATGTAATACAAACTATGCCAACATTCCCCCCCTTTTTACATTGTTCCTGCAATAGTACCAAGGTACCCCCCTGAATGCTAAAATACTCAACAAAGATGATTACATAATATGAATACATATTTTATAGAAGATCTTCTCCCAAAGAACAAATCCTAAACCAAGCGAGGCTCCATCATGCTATCTTGTCTACCCTCGGAAAGGCGTAGCTTTGAGCTGTGTTCTTGAGCTCTTTAGTCCCAAGCTCTCAAATCATAGAGTCTTGAATTATTCGACAATGGACCCTAAGAGATATGACAGATGTCTGCCATGTTGTCTAGTGACCGCGAAAGGGTATAATTCAAGATCATATACTCTTTGAAGCTCGCTGGACAACAATCCATATTGAGCTCAACACCAAACCCCAAACCTGTCTCCAAAACAAAATCTTCACAAAACATACATTCTTCAAATCTGTCAGCTCCATTAGCATAACAAAGAAAAACAAAACAACCAAAACTGAAAATGCTTCTCATGCAAAGCATCATCTCAAAGCGAGAAGCTAACTTGAGATGATGGAAAATCCTCCATCCTCCGATGCTGCCTGCCTCCAATTTGAACTTGTTACACTTTATCTATTCAATGTCACATTAATCTCTCCGATAACACAAGCATGTGAGTCTTTGAAGGCCCCGTTATGTGTAACAAAGATGGCACCGAAAGTCCACGCATAAGTAAATATGATTAAAAAGTCCATTTTAAGGTATTGATAATCAATCAAAGTGAAATAAGATGACAAGAGCCCAACCATAATCATATTTTGAACTCATAACCTTTTGTAATCACCACTCAAAACTTTCACTAGTTTCACCAACTCACCTATTTACCATACTTGATTTTCCCAAATGTTGAATGCCTTTATTATTCCCAAGCTTGCTTTCTACTCCTTCACTCACAAATTCATAAATTCTTATATCTCTAATGAAGATTCTTATTTAAAATTTGCATCTATAATGCAATACCTTTATTGTGTTCGACTTTATAATTCCAATAACAATTTATTTCACAAAATACCTATCCACAACAGTTTCCATCCAATCAACAATAATCCATGCCAAAAACAAACTTTAGTTTGTGTGAATGGAAGAAATGCTTTTCTTTCAATAGAGATGGCAGGTGAATATAGTTGGCATTATCAATAAAGTACTCAAGTTTGATTTTCACAGTGGATGGTAGGAGCCTAGTACACAAATAGACTATTGAATGGTGGGAAGGCAGGGAAATCTTTAGAAGATTGAGGGAAAATCTGTGTAAGTAGAGATTACAACATATTACTTCCAACCACCAATCAAAGTAAACTAAAGGTAAATAACAGTCTTTATGAGTGGCAAGAAAATAGGCTTCAAACTATGAATGGTTATACCAAGAATGAACCTTCAAAACAACAAATGACAATATCCTATTTTATTACTTCAAATGGCTTGAGCAATGATAGGAAGAGAAACACTACATTCGGCAGTCTCCAAACTGGGTCACGACCTTCTCCTTTGCACTAGTGAATATCATATAAAAACATTCCTCATACCTGATATACCAGTCACTTGTTCATCACACAAATCTGAAGCATAGATCACTCAAACTTAATGAATGGCTCCACGCAGACTTCCAAAGCATGTGGAAGCAGTGTTAACAATGGATGTATAGAACAATGCCACACGCAGTCACAAGAGTAGGAAATGCTATTCATCTAGGCAGATTTAAACATAAATTTTCATGCTTATCTTCATCCTTCGTGCTCATTCTCCTACATAGCCCTTACACTTCTCTCCAGCCATGCCATACACTGATTTTGTTCTTTCCACATGTAGCACTGGTGATCTAATTTGCTCACACCTTTATTCATTTAGTCTCCATGCCACAAGAACTGTCTTCACACTGGCTACTTCTCCATGATCGCTCTGATACCAATTGAGAAAGAGTAAATGATTTATTATTCATTCAATGTTAAAGGCATATACAAGATGGGTATAAATACTACGTAACAGTTGATGATCAGTTGATGAAACTGTCACAGTAGTTGGCATAACTGAAAACTGTGCAGAAACTAACTAACGTAACCATGTAGTTACGTTGGCAATGTAATACAAACTATGCCAATAGGGAAGACCATCGAATTTGAGTAAAGAATGTTATGGCACTAAAATACCTTAGTAACACTGATCTCGGTTTGTGCATTAAAATTTAGTCACATAATATCTAATTGGGAAAATCTGCTCACAACACAAGGATCTAAGGGATTACTCTAGAAGGAAAGGACTAAGTTTTCCATTTTGTAAGTTTTTTTAATATTTTACTTTGCTATGTTAAATATGGTTGACAATATGTAATTCTAGGCTATGAGTAGCCTTGCAATACCATTTGTCATGTTCTCTTATGACTTCCATGCATACCTTTGTGACTAGTGAACATATTGGGGTCACTAGAGTTATTAAAAAACTGATCTAATTGACAAAGCGCTATTTTACTAAAAGTACACTATCATCAAAAACTTCTATTCTGTAGGTCACAGTTATAATATTTATAATTTCAAATTTATATTTTAGTGTTTCAGTCAATTTTTGGATACCTCATTTGGTTAAACAAGATGAGCTTAGGTCTAGGATATTGAGTCCTCGTGCATGACCTTAAGTGCTTGTAAAGGCTAAGGATGCATTCGAGAAGGCCTATCCATCTATGGGGCATCAAGTTATCGGTCTGTGGGGCATTGATTCAGGCATGTTTGAGTCTCCTCATCAGTATGAGTAGTGTACTTGCTTCAGTGTGGTACCATCCCTTTGAGCACACATGATGAATCCCCATCTGATCTACACTCTAGTGTCTAGTGCCTTGGTAGTCATGAGTAGTACCTGACATTCTATTTGATGAGCATCTCTATGTTATGATTGTGACATTATGCATTGCTTTCCATGTCTACTCTATGATTGTTGTGAGTGTTGGCCATCCTCTATACCCTTGCCAAGTTACTTCTATCTGGGCCTTGTGACTATCTTCAAGCATGCTGAGGTGGTCTTTTATGAGTCCACATTTTTGGGAGACATTGCCACTGCCATTGGGGACCGGTGAACAGGTTATTGGAGGACTAGATTGGAGATGTTCTTACTCTCCATTACCCTATCTGTTGTTGTACCTATTCAGTCATTGTATCATATTCAGGACTATGTTATTGTACTTGTATATCATACTCATGGCTATGCCATTGCACGGTATATTCTTTTATATAATTGTACTCTCTTAAGAAAGAAGATGTAATCATGCAAGTTAATGAGGAGAAATGAGATATTTACTATTGGGTTTATGGATTCCAGTGTGGGTATCGGATCTGCTTGTTCTTTTATGTTTATGGATTTGTGTTTATATTTGCAATGGGTTATAGGAACATTTGGGTTGGTGTTTTAAAATGAATGTAGTTTTATAATGTTTTCATCTAGAGGGTGAATTAGTCCTCTCCTTTGGGTTGTACATTTGGCAATACATGTCCATGAATGTTGTCGATCTACCGAGTCGATAATCATATTATGTATATGATATCTATTTATGTCAAAAAAAATTATCTTGTCCTCTTTTGGTCCTTACCCTTCAGGATCACGGGGTGGGATGTTACATCTGGTATCAGAGCCCATGTTCACATACTGGGAGCTTTGGTTTACTTGAGCCTTCTATGTTTCGCTATGTTTGGCATGTGTAGCATGAGCTTGTTATATTATTTTTCATAGTTTTGATTGCTTTCATGCCTTAGCATGGCATTAGTGGGTTAAGTTACAACCCCATTCTTAGAAATCATGGAGGAAATAGCCTCCTTAGCCTTAACTTACTCAATGGGACTTGAGTGTTGACCTTGGTTGAGAGTCTCCCAGGTTAAGAATGATCACTCTCCCATGTTATAAGATGAGGGTAGGAATGTTCTGCCTTGTGTGTTTACGGGTTGAAGGTAACTTGGTTTGCCTAATTGCCCTTGCTTGGATATGCTCTTCTTGTGTCTTCCTTTATGTTTCTAGTTAATGAGATGGCCCTAATTGATCATGAATTGCTCTTGTAATTCCTTCTTGTATTATAGATGTAAAGGATGGTAGGATGTAGCTGTTTGTGGATGTGGATAGATTAGTTTGATTTCTCCATGCTCTCTTCTAAGTGTTGGATGATTGCTGATTTTTTTCTTAAAACCTCTTAATGTGCTTGAGTTGCTACCATTTATCATCCTTGATAACATGTTGAAGTCACTGGAATACTAACGGTGCCTGAAACTTTCCCCTTAGTAGAATTTTCATGTTTACATATGATGAATATTGGATGGCATGTAAAGTCTTGACTTGAGATAAAATCTATCTTTCTCTCCTCTTCTTAGTTGTCAATAGTTGACAAGATGTTAGATTCATGGCTTATGGATTTAATTATCCTGTGAAAGTTGCAATAAGTAAATGAATTAGTGAAGAACAACTTATGCTTGTTATGGTTATGTGTTGAAAGTGATTATATGTTAATTAGTGCCTCCTTGTTTAATGAGCTTGAATGAGGATGGTAATTGTTTAGTGGATATATCTTGTTGATGAAATATGATATTCTCAATTGCATTGTGAGTTTCAATGAGACTTTATGGCTCAATGTATATATTTTAATGCAACTGGAAATACTTAATGTAGGGTAATAGGAATGTTTCATATCTTTCTTGATGAGCAATTGCATGCCTTGACATAGCCATTGTTACTTAAGATAATATGTATGGTTGTGAACATGAGGAATGGATTAGAGTTCCTTAAACAAACTCATTTCATTATGTTATTAGCATCTAATTCTCTTGTGAATGAATGGTATTCATGTGACTAGTGACATGATGTCACATTATGTGTCATTATGAGATGTATATCATTATGTGATTATAGAAGTGACTGTAATAATGATTGTGGAAAATGTTACTTATGTTTAAGCATTGATGTAAAAGTGATAGTGATGATGCTATACATGTTCATGTACTATTGTGTTATGTTGAAAGCATTGCAAGTGAATCTATGATGTTAGGGGTAAATGAGTTGCCCCTGTGAAAAGAGGAAAATTGATATGGATTTTTGGGAATACTTATTTTGAGTAAAGTGTATATTTTGCATCATGTTGCATAGTCATGTGTGGGCTATAGTTATGCCTGGGTAAGAGAAATTGTGATTGTATTCCAATTGAGTGTTGTGATTAACCAGTGCTTGAGATGTGTGCCATGGGATGGTGGTATTGCATACCCCTCCATGGAGGATATGTGTGGATGATGTGTATGGGAAAAAACCATACCATCTATGTGTTTTTAGATAATAGAAATGGTGCCTCCCATCACACTACAAACCCTCCAGATAATGGAAGGAGGAGGCAGTGTTTGGTTTCTGTGGTTCGCCAACATCACTATAGTGACACCAAATCTGAGTTCGAGAATGGCATGCAGGTTCAAATAAGGGAGTGTAGGTACAAACAAGATCATGTCTAGCATGTGTAGGAGGCTGAGAAGGTGAGGTACGACCTATGAGGCATGTCCTATGCTGAGCCGTGACCGGTGATGAGGAAGGACCTGCTCTTTGAGGCCTGCGACCTACTTTTTTAGGCCTATGGTATATCAAATAGGGGCATGACCCTTGCAAAGAGGGCTTCGACCCTTTGAAATAGGGGTTCAACCCATCTAGACAACCCTTTCAATGCTCTATAATAAAATGCAGGAGGAAGAAAATATTAGGCAAGCATAGAAAAATTGCATGATTGAGGTACGTTGAAGGGGAGTGCAGCCAGATCTGAGGTATTTACCTCAGTCTTTTATTACTTCCAGCACAAAAACTAAAACATGTTAGCTGCTATTTCATTAAGCACAGAAAGATGAAACCCATCGCTGCCATTTAAAAATAATTATGCCAAAATTTATTTTGATGCAAGTTATTTACAACGCCTCTTTCCCTAAAATTATTTGTTTATATAGATCCCATTCTATTGGACCTATTAGTTTTATTGTTTTAGTGATGTGGGTATAAGCAATAGAATATTATATATGGATTAGAGGGGATTTAGTAGTGAAAGTAAATGGACAAAAGATGGGATCTACTCGATTATGCATTTTATGGATATCTAGGTGTTAAAAATGGTAGGACTAATACTTACTTTGTATTATACTAATGGAATATAAATCTGTAGCCATTGAAAATGTTTTAAATCTCATGGAAGATGTAAAGAGGAGTAATAGTTTTAAGAGTGTTTAATATGATAGAAAGTGAAGAGGTCTAAGCCCCAAGAAACCTTTTGTAATATGATGCCTTCTCTAAAAGAGATTTTCATTATAACTCTTCTTAAGAGTATGGAGTGGCTCTGTTTTAATCATTACGGTCATTTTCTACTAATACACTAGCCTTGGGAAAACCATCGACTTTGAGTAAAGAATGTTATGGCACTAAAATACCTTAATAACATCGATCTGGGTTTGTGTATTGAAATTTAGTGACATAATATCTAATTGGGAAAATCTGTCTGCAACACAAGGATCTAAGGGATTACTATAGAATGAAACAATTAAGTTTTCCATTTTGTAAGTCTTTTTAACATTTTACTTTGCTATGTTAAATATGGTTGACAATATGTAATTCTAGGCTGTGAGTGGCCTTGCAAAACCATTTACCATGTTCTGTTATGAATTCCATGCATACCTTTGTGAACAGTGATCATATTGGGGTCACTAGAGTTATTACAAAACTGATCTAACTAACAAAGAGCTATTTTAATAAAACTACACTATCATCAAAAACTTTTGTTCTGTAGGTCACATTTATGATATTTACAATTTCAAATTTATATTTCAGTGTTTCAGTCAATTATTGGATACCTCATTTGGTTAAACAAGATGATCCTAGGTCTAGAATATTGAGTCCTTGTGCATGGCCTTGAGCACTTGTAAAGGATAAGGATGCATACAAGAAGGCCTATATGTCTACAGGGTGTTGATTTGGGCGTGTTTGAGTTTGCTCGTCAGTATGAGTAGTGTACTTGATTATCTATGTTGTCATCCCTTTGAGCACACATGATGACTCCCCATCCGATCTGCACTCTAGTGTCCAGTGCCTTGGTAGTCTTGAGTAGTACCTGACATTCTATTTGATGAGCATCTCTATGTTATGACTATGACATTATATATTGTTTTCCACATCTGCTCCATGATTGATGTGAGTGTTGGCCATCCTATATACCCTTTCCTTGTTACTTCTGTTTAGGCCTTGTGAATATCTCTGAGCATGATGGGGTGGTCTCGTATGAGTCCACGTGGTTGGGAGGTGTTGCCACCGCCATTGGGGACCGGTGAATAGGTTATTGGAGCACCAGATTGGAGATGTTCTCACTATCCGTTACTCTATCTGTTGTTGTACCTATTCAGTCATTGTATCATATTCAGGACTATGTTATTGTACTTGTATATCATACTCATGGCTATGCCATTGCACGGTATATTCTTTTATATAATTGTACTCTCTTAAGAAAGAAGATGTAATCATGCAAGTTAATGAGGAGAAATGAGATATTTACTATTGGGTTTATGGATTCCAGTGTGGGTATCGGATCCGCTTGTTCTTTTATGTTTATGGATTTGTGTTTATATTTGCAATGGGTTATAGGAACATTTGGGTTGGTGTTTTAAAATGAATATAGTTTTATAATGTTTTCATATGGAGGGTGAATTAGTCCTCTCCTTTGAGTTGTACATTCGTCCATACTTGGCCATGAATGTTGTCAATCTAACGAGTTGGCAACCGTATTATGTATATGATATCTATTTATGTCAAAAAAAATTATCTTGTCCTCTTTTGGCCCTTACCCTTCGGAGTCATAGGGCAGGATGTTACATAACTTTTTTCACATTCTCTAAGCTCTATTGCACATTTGATCATTATGAAAATATGATAAATGATGTGATGTAATTACAAATCTATTTCAATTTCAATGAATATGAAACAATGCACTCTTTTGACACATCATCATCTTAGTACTATATCCCATTTTCAATATTTTTAATGTTATTCTCTCTAAAGGTACTACACTACTATTACTCAAAAAATGTCTCAATCATTATAATAGTTTTTTGACATGTTCAAAATGTAGATGCTACTAGCATACCTGTGTGTCGAGAAGGATATATCTCACCTATTTTAGATAGACTTTTCTAAAGATATATATGGTACTTTATAGACACTTAAACTTTACCATATCCTTATGACACTTCTAACATCATCTTTTAACAGCTCCTAAGTCTCACCTTGCACCACTTTCAACATATCCTAAACATCCACCTTTCTACATTCTCCTAACACAACCTTGGGACACTTTGAGACACATTCATCTTAGGACTCCCCTTAACATTCCCATTTCCATTAGTCAATTGATTAATTAAATAAATTATATTTATTTATTTGGTTTTAATCCATTTTCCCTTTAGTTAAATTAATTAAATAAATTTTACTTATTTAAATAATTTAGTTTACTTGTGACTGTGTACATAAAAATTAAATAGAGCCGACATATATATATACACTAAGTGTTTTAAATTTAAAAAATATATAACTGGCATATTTTTATTAAATAAATGCACATAAAAATTATAAAGTAGTTGGTTTAAATTTAAAATATATAACTGACATACTTTTATTAAATGAATGCACATAAGAATTAAATTTAAAATATATAACCGACATAGTTTATATATAACTCAAACAGAATGGAGTTGACCAAAAATGAGAGAGGTTATTGTGGAAGGATGCCACATGCACCTGTAGGTCCAAACAGAGCATTGCCAACTATCAAGAATTTTGAGAACTGCCTGGTCAAAGTTTGGCAGTTTTTTGGTCTTAGGGATCTTAAGGGACTTTGCCGGTAGCCTCTTGCCCAGAATGACTGGGACGCTTGGCGCATGAAACGAGACCTCCCCTAGCATTTACCCACCCACCCCGATGCATTGGCAGAGTCCGTTCAACCCCACGAGCTATGGAATGAAAAATGTCGCACCTAGCACCTTTCCACTACATCAAATTGAAGCATTTTGCACCAATGCATTTGATTTTGGCACGGTCAAACGGAATGAAGTTGACCAAAAATGAGAGAGGTTATTGTGGAAGGATGTCACATGCACTTGTAGGTCCAAACAGAGCATTCCCAACTGTCACGAATTCTGAGAACTACCCGGTCAAAGTTTGGCAGTTTTTTGGTCTCAGGGATCTTAAAGGACTTTGCCGGTAGCCTCTTGCCCAGAATGACTGGGATGCTTGGCGCATGAAATGAGACCTCCACTAGCATTTACTCACCCACCCTGATGCATTGGCACAGTCCATTTGACTGCATGAGCTATGGAATGAAAAATGTCGCACCTAGCACCTTTCCACTGCATCAAATTGAAGCATTTTGCACCAATGCGTTTGATTTCAACATGGTCAAATGGAATGGAGTTGACCAAAAATGAGAGAGGTTATTGTGGAAAGATGTCACATACACCTGTAGGTCCAAACAGAACATTCACAACTTTCACGAATTCTGAGAACTGCCCAGTCAAAGTTTGGCAGTTTTTTGGTCTCAGGGATCTTAAAGGACTTTGCCAGTAGCCTCTTGCCCGAAATGAAAGGGACACTTGGCACATGAAATGAGACCTCCACTAGCATTTACCGGCCCAACCTGATGCGTTGGCATAGTTCGTTCGACCGCACGAGCTATGGAATGAAAAATGTCGCACCTAGCACCTTTACACTACATCAAATTGAAGCATTTTGTGCCAATGCGTTTGATTTCACAACGGTCAAACGGAATGGAGTTGACCAAAAATAA
This sequence comes from Cunninghamia lanceolata, assembly GCA_027924645.1. Classification (NCBI taxonomy): domain Eukaryota; kingdom Viridiplantae; phylum Streptophyta; class Pinopsida; order Cupressales; family Cupressaceae; genus Cunninghamia; species Cunninghamia lanceolata. Next base: position 1,172,173 of record BSBN01001237.1, on the reverse strand, counting down.
GAGGTTATTGTGGAAGGATGCCATGTGCACCTATAGGTCCAAACAGAGCATTCCCAACTGTCATGAATTCTGAGAACTGCCCGGTCAAAGTTTGGCAGTTTTTTGGTCTCAGGGATCTTAAGGGACTTTGCCGGTAGCCTCTTGCCTGGAATGACTGGGATGCTTGGCACACAAAAAGAGACCTCCCCTAACATTTACCTACCCACCCCGACGTATTGGCAGAGTCCATTCGACCCCACGAGCTATGGAATGAAAAATGTTGCACCTAGCACCTTTCCACTGCATCAAATTGAAGCATTTTACGCCAATGCGTTTGATTTCGGCACGGTCAAATGGAATGGAGTTGACCAAAAATGAGAGAGGTTATTGTGGAAGGATGTCACATGCACCTGTAGGTCCAAACAGAGCATTCCCAACTGTCACAAATTCTGAGAACTGCCCAGTCAAAGTTTGGCAGTTTTTTGGTCTCAGGGATCTTAAGGGACTTTGTCGGTAGCCTCTTGCTCAGAATGACTGGGACGCTTGGTGCATGAAACGAGACCTCCCCTAGCATTTACCCCCCCACCCTGATGCATTGGCGCAGTTCGTTTGACCCCACGATGAGCAGAACAAAAAATATTGTTCCAGTTGACACATTCTCAATCATTGACATGGATGATATCTCAGTACTATTCCTTTAGGCACAATATGAGCTTCCAATGGAAGGTGCAATTGTGAGATTAAGATGATGAAAAGTGTGCCTCATTCACAGTCATGTTTTACTTGTCTTCAATGATGATTCCTTGATTCAACTTAATCCTTTGATAATACATTTTAACCTCCTTGTGAAAGCGCACTTTCAAGGTTGCTTGAGCAAGAGCTAGCGCCTCAACATCAAGGTGCACTTTTGGTGTTCTAGAAACATGAACTAGCACCTCAAATAGTAAGGCACTCATTCTAGGTTGTTTATTCAATAATTGGCACTAGTCACATATGGTGTAGAGAGGTAGATGTGCGCCCAAGTCATCATTTGATGCCTTCAATAACTATAAACTCCTTTGATGATGCATTTTATCCTTCCTATTCACTATCTAGCCTTAGGCGCACATTTTAGGTTGTTGATCAATCATAATCTAGTGCCCTAAGTACCAAGGCGCACTTTTAGATTAGTTTGATAAAGGATTAGCGCCTTCATTTCTAGGCAGAAGTTTAGAGTTGAAATACATCAAAATAACAAGTTTCTTCATCACTTCAAACATATTTAACACTTTGAAGATCTCCAATGCATGATTGAATATCAAGAAACCAATGCATCATTTCATGAAGGTCTTAAGTGTTGTAAATATGCATGTTCTTATTTAATCATGTGTTGTAAATGAACGAATGCAATGATTGCAATATGTGCACAAAACGGAATTTTTGATAAAGGTTGAAAGGAAATGTTAAGAAAATACAATTGGCGGGTGTAAATCCAAAGTGTGGAAGCATAGACAAGGCATGTGAATAGTTTGGCATGACACCACAAAGAGATGCTATCTCATGGAATGCAATGATTGCAAGATATGCACAAAATGGATTTTTTGAAAAGGCTTTAGAAACTTTGAAGCAAATACAATTGGAACGTTTAAAACCAAATTCCATAACCTATGCAAGAATTCTCCCTACTTGTGCCAAATTAGGATCTTATATATACATATATGCACATAATGTCATGAAAATAATGTATAGTGTATATATCAAGCCATATAGGCATGTACAAATAAAACCATGTGGGTATATACAATGATACACATCGATAACATACAAAAGTATGTTTACAAAGCCAAATACACATATGTAACAAAATGTCCCAAAATCAAATCTCCTATGGATTGCTATCAAATAATCTATGGCTCTTGCTAGGCCATGAAGATGGTGAACCAGTCAATGACTCATCTTCCATCGCTCATCGACTAGACCTCCTCGATAGAGATTTTTGAATTTCCACCTACTAATACAATCAAACAACGTGCACATTAATATAGAATTTAATATTCAAAATATATAATATGACATAAGTAATCAATCACTTACCACCAATTGGTGATCTCTTTTGATCATTTGTTGTCTCTCTTCTTCTATAGAGCTGGATGGGTAGGGGAGGTGACGTCTTGTGAGAAGCATGAGCAAGCAGATTTAAAAGTAAACATGAATATCATAAATATGTACATTAAATGCTGCGCTTATTATAGGACTGTTCTAGTACTATTTTAGGACTATTGTAGGACTGTTGTAGTTAAAACTATCCTAGTAGACATGTATAGGACTGTTATAGGACTGTCATCTCATGGAATACAATGATGGCAAGATTACTATCAAGATTAGTATGAAGATTAATTATGACTGTTATAGGACTTTTATAAGAATGCAAAGTAAGGAAGCATAGGCAAGGCACATGAACTGTTTGGTGGAATACCTCAAAGAAATGAGAATTTTTTCAGATGTTGTAGTTGCAATTGCCATGTGACACATGTATATAATATGTGAAAGCATAGACAAGGCACATGAACTATTTGGCAAAAGACATCAAATACATGTCACCTCATGGAATGCCTTATGTAGAAAAAGGTACAAATGTGTAGTATTAAGAAATACAAATGAGAACTAAAAATCATACCTTGAGTATAGTCAAAATAACCTACAATGCCATACAAAATAATTTACGATGCCACACAAAATAATCTATGATGCCATCTAAAATAACTTTATTCGCTATCCTGTATAGTCAAAAGCATGCATTATAGTTATTAAAGTAACAAGATTTTTAATAAAACAATTCTAAAAAATAGAAAAAATAAGAACAAGTTAAGATAAAAAATGTCATACCTGTCCATCTGGAAGTTTAAATGCTAGTCAAGCGTACCTGAGGGGTCATCTCTTACCTTCAAAGTATCCAATATTGCTTCATGATCAGCATTACTAATTGTCCATAGTTCTTTTGATTTTGGTCTTCCACGATGCTTTAGTAACTTGACATTTGTTGCTACAACTAGGTGAGAATACATCAATATGGTTTTATGCTTCTCAAAGTCTTCAAAGGCTGGGATGCCATTCTTTTTAACCATATATGTTCGTAACCAAGTCCCAGCAATAACAACTGATCCTGTAGGATATGTGAACCCATCATCATCTATCATAGGTTGTGTTAGCTTTTGTTTTCCTTGTACACATCGTGCCAACCAATAGTCTGACCTCTCTTCATTTCCATGCGGTGCAACAACTGCATAAACATGACCTGGCTGTACAAGGTCTGAAAGATGTTTATAGTCAAATGAGCTCTCCATGTCATTGATGGAAGATGATTGACCTTCATATAAAGGGACTAAATATTGTGGAATCCATGCATCTACCCACTCACTTGACTCACAATTGTTCCAATTACATTTAATACAACTCTGACAAAAACAAGCTAATTCTTGTGTCCAAATAGTCCATGTACTTGCATTTGAGCTTTGAAATGAATGCATCTTTGATGATTCACTAATTCTCTAACATTCCAATTTCTCTATCACTATCCCATCATCAACCAACCAAAAGAACCTACGCACTTCAGAATCAAGAGCCACTCCTCATGACAATGCATAGTTACACCACTTAACAATGGAATCTGTATCACTAAATGTAGCACCACCTCTAATCTTTAGTTGTTCTTTAAAAAGAGCTCTCTTCACGCATGCACCTGCTCCATCATGTTCACTTTTTCCGTGCCCAGCTTCAAAAAAATTCCAAATATGAGGTATACCCTTCTCTACATGTATTTTGCTCAACCAATAGAAATTACGAGCATTCTTGAATTGACCAGTGCAATTATCTGACCAAATGAGATGTTAAAATACAAATTCAAGGTTAGATATTCCTTGGGCTATTTTAGTATATAGAGAAGCAAAATTGCAATATATGACTATCCTAGGAATTAGAATGGTTGATCATAGGATATTCATGGCATTTTGATATTAATGGATGGATTGATGGATGTTTAGGGAGTTAAAGTTTAAATGTAATGTATGAGAATTCTTATTTATGAAGGATCTAATATGTCTTATGTCTTATTTGCAAGCCATTCAAGAAAGAAATGAAAAGATACCAAGGACTATCATAACACCCATTATAATTAGGTGCATCAAAGGATTGTCATCTAGGACCTTACCAATATGGGAAGTTATCAAAACCATGTCATGTTTAAAATTAAAGGCTTTATCACCTCTTTATCCCTATAGGCCTATTAGAACAATAGGTCACATTTTATTCATATACCGGGGTTGAGAATAAACACTAAGCATTTGTAGTTATGGAAAGTGTAAATGGAAATAGATCACAACTTTAGACAATCTATCCTCTCCTAGATTGCACTGACTGAGTGGAAATTACAAATTCCCTATTAATGTCCTTTATATACTGAAGGTATGGGTGAGAAAGGTAAACTTTCTATGTTGTAGACAAGTGATGCAGAGCAACACAACGAAAGCTTACAAACAAGGTGTAAAATACCCATTAACCCACCAATTGCTCAAATAGCTTTTAAAATATCCTTCCCAAGGTCCAAACAAGACTGAAATACACTCTTTCTTTACTATTGGCAAGACATTTCTAATGTCTCATCGAACTATGCTTCATATGTTCTTCCTTTCTCTATTGTCAGCTTGACTTATCATTATCAGTAACCTTCAAATTTGTTAGCCCGATGTGGGACCTCTGGCCGATGTGTAGAATCCATCGCTCAGGCTTATGCTGTCGGTGTGACTCCTCTGTTGTTCTCCAATATGTATAAGAGGACAGATCAAAGTAATTAGCAATCAATTAGAGACATGAGAATAGAGCACTTGTGAGATGGTTATTGTAAAGGGACAAATCAATTAGAGACATACAGTTTCCTAGAGAATTTGGAATGCTTCCGCTCAGGCGATTGTAGGACAAACAAAGATGTTCTAACTTCCACAGACCACCAAATTCTACAAGTATACTCCCCTTCAAGTTGTTTTGTGAAATTCTTTTCCAGTGAAGTTGTGAGTAATTGGCAAGAGATTTGGGAATAGAACCCTCTAGTCCATTTCTTCTTAAGTCAAGTATCTTCAATGCTTTCAACTGCTCAAACCAAGGTGGAATCCTTCCCTTGAAAGAACTAAAAGAGAGATTTAAAGTGCATAACAAGGAGAGACCTCCTTCAGAAGGAAAAAGGGTACCTTTTAATTCCAATTGAGGGAGAATTATGGCCACCACTCTATTGGTATGTTTCTTGTACCAAACACTGGTCCAGAAGCACACATTTTCTGAATTGGTAGAAGTCTAGTTGGAGAAATGTGGTCTCCTCGACTACTATTATTGTAGGATATACATAAATGGGTTTCTTGAAAAGGCTTTAGAAATTTTCAAGCAAATGCAATTAGCAAGTGTAAAGCTAGATTCTGCAACCTTTGTTAGCATCCTCTCTACCTCTACCAAAATGGGAGCTTTGGAATAGGGTATGGACATTCATCAAAGCATAATGGAAGTGGGATTTTTGTAGATATTCTAGTTGGAAATGCTTTGGTAGACATGTACAGAAAGTGTGGAAGCATAGACAAGACACATGAACTGTTTGAAAAAATGCTTCAAAGAAATGTGGTCTCATGGAATAAGATGATTGCAGGATATATACACACTTACACCAATGTGAGATTCACCACCCTTGTCTATCAGTAAGACCAATACCCTCAGTGAGACTTTTTACTTGCATTCTGACGTTATAACTATCCCTGATGTGTTTACCATCCATTAGTCATCGGTAAGACTTCTACATTGGTCAGACATTCTCTTCGATTTCTGATATCGTATCTCACACCGAAAGAATAAACACCGAACTACACCATCGGCCAGACCACCTCTATCGACGACTCTTTTCTTCTCACCTCTGAGAGTCCATCTCTTTCTGATGTTCCTTCTGTCGGTTTGACTCCCTCTCATCAGTGTAGTTCTCAACTGTTCTTCCGATGTGCCGATAAATAACCCATCGGTGACACTTAATGATTGTCACCCTGGTATGACTTGATCTGTGAGATCAATGTTGTCGGCTCAATAGAACTTTGTCTCTCTGATAACTATTGTCTGTCTAATGTCTTCGATTTAGCCTATACATAACATGACTTGTTATCACCGGTCGACTAATGTATCTTTTCCCAATTTTCCCGATATGGCCGGTCAACCTTTGTATCCTTTGACATGTACATTCACCATTTACAACCACGATAAACAATAGTAGGATATACACGAAATGTCCACGCATACATAAATGATATACCCATGGATTGTATCTTCGGTGAAACAATACCAATGGTACAAAATATGTTGCTTCTCTTCATCCAAAACCAATGGCACAAAATTTTTCATAGATCAATAAAACGAATATCCGTTTCTAGAAAGGATATCCGTTTTCAGAATGGATATCCATTTCCAGAATGGATATCCATTTCCAGAATGGATATCCATTTCTAGTTGCTTTTACCGAAGCAAAACAGATATCCATCTTGCTTTGGTACAAAGCAAGATGGATATCCGTTTTGATTGTTGACTTTTTATGGATAAACATGTTTTAATGTTTCAGTCTCTTCTTCGAACTTCACCCTTCGTGTTGACGACTTTTTTTTAATGCAAAATTGATAAAACAAAAAGGGTTTATAGAAAAAATTGTTAGCTTTCCAAAAATATAAGATTTATTTGGTTATCATTTTATTAAATAATTATTAATAATTTTCAATATACCGTGTCTCTAAAATCCTGATGGACACACTGATTGAAAAACATCCATAAATTTCAAACCATTTCAACTTTTTGAGATCCGAAACCTGCGTCACACTCTATGCTTTTCTGGCTATAGGTTAAAAAAAATTAAAATTGAATTTTGATTTTTTTTATTGAGTTAGGTTGGCTGGAAAATTACTTTTTATTTTTTAAAAAAAGTCACAGTAAAAAAATCATAACTAATTATTTTATTAGAAAAAAATTTCAAATAAATATGCATCACATCCGGACATGAGTCCTCTACTTATTTTGAAAGTTTAAAGAAAAAATATATATTTTTACTCATAGTTAGGTTGGCTGGACAAACACCCACTTTTTATTTTTTTTCTGAACAATTTAATAGTTGTTCATTGAAATATTCAATTTTCACTAAGTAAATTTAGTTTTTTTTTTTTTAAATAGTAGCCTATAAACTAGATTCAATTCTCTACAAATTTCATTCTTACATCTTTTTCAAATTGTATAGATAATCCATTCAAAATTTTACATGAACTTGATAAAGTCTGATTTTTTGTATTTTCATTGCCACTTAGAGGTATAGTTTGGCCCATCATGATCCTGCACATACCCTTTTATAGATTTTAGTTTAAAAATAAAGTGTTTTTGTTTTCTACACAATTAATTAATATGTTATTTTATATTCGACAAGCATATAAGTTATTTGAATGGTAAGTGCATTATATTTTATAGATTCGACTATACAGTCATTAATTTTCTTTTCTTTTCCGCATAATAAAATTTAATTTACTTCTTTTCAACTCACTGAAATACACCATTGCTATATCCATGATACAACTAAAATTCATGAAAAATGAATCATGGTAATGAATGCCCAAAATTATTAACATGGCTACTTTATCTACCCCAAATAATCTCCCACCATGATCTCTCCTTTCGCTGCTTCCATATCATCCAAATCTTCAAATCTTCAACAAGATTTTTAAAATAATTCCAATGACATTTGTTAGATAAATAACCTTTATACTAAAATCAAGAAAATCTTGTTGAGACTTTTCATGAGAAATAAAACCTTTCAATTCTTTCTCAACACACTCATCAAGTCATTCTAAAGAAGATCCTGCATAAGCCTGCAAGTGTTCAAAGAGATTCTTATTATCTCTATCCTTAGCATGTTCACTCTTTGAAAGATAACATCCATAAGCATGTCCTTCAAAACTCTTCAGCACTCAACAATCTACAGGCATGCATTTGTTATAAATTAGAGTTCAAGATCAGATTGATAGCGTGAGATGCTCAATTTCTAAAACCCAAAATTCTAAATAGTCTGCATATCCAACAAAGCCTTTCTTCTGGAAGATTCATTGGCTTCCCAACGGTCAAAATAATGGATATAAATTTCCAAGGATTTTTTTATGGCATCTCTATTTTTGTTTTCCTTTCTTTGTAGTTCATCATCTTTATCATCATAATACTCTTTGCAGTCAAAATTAGAGGCATGATCAGACCAGTTTCCAAGGCACAACCAACAAAAATCAAAGGAAAATGGAGACACACAAGTTATATGTATGCAGCCATCATTTCTATCAATGGAAAAATTACACTTGGGACAAGGCTTTGTTTTAACAAGCTTCCAGTTTTTTGTTTGTTCATTGTCATTTTCTTCATTATCCATTTGTTTACAATTTCTCAATCTACTAGATGATGAACTTCCTCTGAACAGTTCCAATAAAATTCATATGGCCATTTTAAAGTAACATCAGAGGGCCTTGACCCACTTTCATAATTAACCACTTCTATAGCATACTCACAACCAGGTGCTAGACACCATTTAATTTCTTTGTTTCTTTCAACATAATATCTAACAAGGTATTGTCTATACCTTTTTAGATAATGTTCCTCACAATAAATCAATAAATGAAGCACCATTTTTCTTACTAATAGCACATTTACAAGATGGTTCAAGACACTTTAGTCTCAAACATTCTGCTCCAGCTTGATCCATCCATGCTTGGATCCAGTGTAGCCAACACCCATTACAAAAATAATGCCCACAAGCGCCTTCTCTCATTCCACTAATGAAGTAACTATCACCATAGTCCCTCTCTAAATTTGGATCAACCTTTGAAACCCTAGTTTCTAAAATCCCTAAATCTATTCTTATGTCCTCCTTCACATGCCACTCATTAGTCATCTTCTCAAAATTCCATCCTAAGAAGAAAATGATTGATATTTAGGGGAAATTGATGAGTGGCATGTGAAGGATATAAGAAGAGAGTAATGGCTATTATAAACTTGGGTTTCAAAGTTTCATTCAAATTCAAAGAGGGAATGCGGTATTTGTGGTTATAGTTACTGCATTAAGGGAATGAGAGCAGGCACTTCTGGGCATTAGTTTTGTAATTGTTGTTAGCTACACTAGATCCAAGCATGAATGGCTCAAGATGGAGTTGTTGTCATGAGACTAAAATATCTAGAACCATCTTGTACATGTGCTATTGGCCAAGAAATGGTGCGTTATTTATCGATTTTTTTATGAGGAACATTATCTAAAAAGGTATAAACAATACCTTGTTAGATCTTATGTTGAAAGCAAAAAAGAAATCAAATGGTGTCAAGCAACTGGCTAAGTATGATATAGAAGTGGTTAATTATTAAAGTGGGTCAGGGTCCTATTAGGTTACTTGTAAATGCCAGTATGAGTTTTGTTGGAATTGTTCAAAGGAAGTTCATCGTCCAGTAGATTGTGAAATTGTAAACAATTGGATATTGAAGAACAATAACAACAAACAAATAGAAAACTGGAATCTTATTAACACAAAGCCTTGTCCCAAGTGTAATTCTACGATTGAGAAAAATGATGGCTGCACGCATATGACTTGTGAGTTGCTTTAAGTTTTGCTGGTAGTGGCTTAGGTAATTGGTCCGATCATGCCTCTAATTATGACTTCCATAAGTATTATGATGATAAAGATGAAAAACTAAAAAGAAAGTCAAACCGAAATAGGGATGCCATCAAAAAAGCCCTGGAAATGTATGATCATTATTATGAGCGTTGAGGAGCTAATGAATCTTCAAGAACAAAGGCTTTTTTGGATTTGCAAACTATTCAGAATTTTGGATTTCAGAAGTTAAGCATCTCACATTGTTAATCTAATCTTGAATTCCAATTTATAACATATGCATGGCTGCATATTGTTGAGTGCAGAAGAGTTTAGAAGTGGACATATTCTTATGGATATTATATTGTAGAGAGTGAGCATACTAAGGATAGAGCTAACAAGAATCTCTTTGAGCACTTGGAGGCTTATTTAGAATCTTCTTAAGAATGAGTTGATAAGTGTGCTGAGGAGGAATTGAAAGGTTTTATTTCTCATGAAAAGTCTCAACAAGATTTTTTAATTTTTCGAATAAAGCTTATTGATCTTACAAATGTCACTCGCAATTATTTTAAGAATCTTGTTGAAGCTTTATAGAAACGACTCGCTAATGGATGCTTCCAGCAAAAGGAGATCATGGTGGGAAATTATTTGGGGTAGAGAAAGTATCCATGTTAGTAATTTTGGGCATTCATTATCATGTTTCATGAATTTTAGTTGTACCATGAATATAAAAATAGTGTAGTTATTGTTTGATATTTCTACAAGTCTCTATAAGTTATGGAATACCATTCTCCATTGTCATTCAAGTTAGAACAATGGTTGTTTCATTGAGAATATTAATTATAAAGAGTTTGGAGACATTATTGTTATAGAGAAACACTGCCAATTAGGGAAACAACTTCATCATGTGATTTAGTGGTTGAATTTTGTGCAAGAGAAGGTCCCTTCTATAAACTATAGTAGGTAGTTCGCTACCCTTGGGTGAGGTTGAATGGTAGGTAGTTTGGCTTGGTCGAGCCTCAGGGTGAGAAAAATTGATATGATTCCACATTCATAATAAATGTTTCCCTACTATAGATAGGCCCTAGGGATTACTGATTACTCCTCGATCAAACTAAGAGCTAAGTGACCACCAATCATTAATCATTTTCCACATGTGAAACCATGCTACTGAGAACAACTATGTGAACCTCAATCCCTAAAATTCAGGGATCATGATCTCCTAATTATCTATCTCCTTCAAACGATCTCTTTTTAAACCATTATAGAGTAAATGAGGGCTCCTGCTATCAACTATAGAATGGGGTGGGGGGCTAGAAAAAGGATCTTAACCTAGGTGGTGTATGAGACAAATTCTCAGCTATTCCCCACTCTAGAATGGTTGGGGCCTCTATACATCTTTTGTTCCTATTAATATGTGGTAACTAATCATGCTACAGGGGCTACGATTACACACAACAAGACAAATTTTAGTCACTTTGTCAGCCGCGGTTTTCCCCCAAAATAATTAACTCCAGTTTGCATATAAATTTGTAATGTGTATTGCTCCAGTTTGCCTAACATAATCTTAATAGTTATTGCATCATTTGTCTCTCCATCCATGGATTTATTAGATCATAAACCTAGAGTTAGTATGGCTCTAATGTTGTATACTCCATTATTGGTGGTGTGACCTTCTTAGACTGAGTAGATGGTTCCTCAATTCTAGATTTTGTGTTGTAAATAATAGAAATAGAAAAATGACTTTTGTGGATAGTCATGGATCAAAATAAATGGAATGTAGGTCTCAATCTAGAATGCTTGAACTTGTTTTCTAGGGTCTCAATTCTAGTACAGAGCCTAATCATCATACAAGGTTATTTATGTTTCATGTATGAACAAATAGTTGAATACCAATGATTTAGTAATGCCCTATATAGGTAGGTGTGAGGTCAAAGAAATGATAGCATCACTGAAAAATAAATTGCTAGATGGAACCAACAACAAAGCCAAGGATCAAAATTTGTTCTTTTGGCTTCACATTTGCTCAAAATTAGGCTGCATAAAAGATACACATCGAAGGTGATACACACTTAATCATAAATGCAATAATAAAGCAACAGACTCCAAATTGGAAGATCAAAAATCTTTTGGCTAAGTACTGGGAGACCTTGGATCATTTTGAAGCATACAAGGTTAGCCACATTTTCTGAGAGGCTAACATTAAGGCTAACAAACTAGCGAATGTGACAATTGATATGCCAAATAAATATATGCATGCCAAGTCAATGGAAGTGTGGGAGAAATTTGAAATAGATCGACTTTCCATTTCACATGAGCAACAATAAAAATGGACAAATATGCTAACATTTATGAGATGGCTCAGATGAGATGCTAACATTTATGTTGACAAATATGCCTAGTACTACAACAAACAATATATATGCTAATCATAATGCCATGCCATTTGCAGTGAAGTTGACTATATGGATCCAACAATATGTCTGAAAGCATGAACGAGGCAAATTGATTTCATGGGACATATCTTAGATCTCAGGCTGAGAAAGATCTTCAAATCATGGTCGATTATTGTTTTGCACACAATCTACATGGTTATTGGGGATAATTTCATATCCACTTCTCATAAATATAGGGTGAATACGGATACATCCTTTATGATGGTTGTTATGCTATTACATTTTGGGGACATAAAAATGGTATTCGAGTGGTGGCAGAGACACTAATTAAATCACATTGGTGTGGGGACTGAAGAAGACCTTTGATGATGTTGCGCTCGGCTTAGGGTTCTTTCCCAATAATGGCACTTGTCTTGTGATCCTCTAGTCGTATAATGAATCGTGGGTAACTTTTCTTATTACAATGAGGAGGAGCAAAAATAGGACATGTGGTGTGAAAAATTCCTCAAGGTTCTCTCGAGAGTAGTAGATGCCCATGGCACATACTGGTTTTCGCTATTGACTCTAGTAGCTCGGACTGTAGCACGAATGGGGCGGGGATGAGGGAAGCAGTCGATGGTGACTAGGTGTAGAAAACATTTTAGAGCAGAATGCAGAAAGGTGAGGAATTTACAGTATAATGTTGATATGTAATTATCTACAGTATGAATAGGGAATACATAAGTATGTGGTTCTTTGTATCAGATTTGTTTTAAATATAGTCACTCATGATATAGGGTTTCTGCTTAAGGTCCTCCTCTAGAGTAGCCATTCAAGAGTGGCTCCAATGGCCACAATTCACTCAAAAAAGTAAAAGTTAGTTTAAAATTTTAAAAATTATCATTCTATTATATTTAAACATTTATGGATTATACAAGTCTATGATACATTAAATTATTTTATTTATAAGATATTGTGTCATACTATAATTTAACTAGTATTTTTGGAAGTGGGTCTTTTATTATCTATTTTTCACTCAATTATATTTTGAATTTTGTAAAAATACTATAGGAACTAATTTGGTATTATGTTTTCTTATATGTTTTATATTATAAAGTTTATACAACAATCCCATAAAATACTCATCGAAGCGCCCCATGGCACACAACATTACAAATCCAACTATTTATGACGTGAAGTTATTGATGACAAGGACTAATGTTGACATAGACACAACAACCATTGAAGAATTTGATAATAATATTCATTTATTTTCCACAAAGGATAATGTGCATAATCCTAATAGAAGAAAATTATACTCATTGAAGCACCCCATGACACATAACATTAAAACAAAAGTAGGTACTATTAGTGCACCATAAGGATGAGAAAATGGCAAGCCTTATGTGGAGTTGTTAAATGCTAAGGATGTAACTTTAATGTTAACTTCCAATATTTGGATAGAAGAATTTCTTGTTAATGGAGCTCTGAGGTATGTTCGAGAAATAATATACAAACCTAGAAGTGCACCACTAGAACCACTGACATATGTTATGGTTGAATTTGACAATTATTTAGACATACCATTTGAAGATCAAACTCAACAAACATTAACAATTACACCAATACAAAGGTCCACCACACAATCCAACTACCCTTAAGATTAGCTTGGATATTAACAATACACAAATCACAAGGTCGCACTCTTTTAAAAGATACTATTGACATAGCAAATGGAATGAATAGAATTAACACTTGTGGATATATTTCATGTAAATTCAATACAGGGTCTAAGAATAATTCCACAATTTACATATGACCATTATGAAAAGATGAAAAAGGGAAAACAAGTTGCCAACTAAAAATCTGGAGAGTAGATAATCAAATTATTAGAAGATAAATGATGTCATGTACTTCTTACAAATCTATTTGAATGAATATGAAGTAATGAACTTGTAATGACCCCGTGTTCATAGTTTTGTGAGGCAGTTAATGTAAGAAAATATCTTGAAAGTAGGTACGAATTGATAGTTCTTGGATGGAGCGACTGCAAAATAAAAGGGAAGTCGGTGAAAGTGTTTAAGGCAAGAAAATATCTCTGCCAGATAGCATTGGCTATATGGTCCATAGTGCCTTGTCTTTTATCCTACACATTGCATAAATGTCTACCGTAGCATTTGCAACTAGAAGATCTGACAGAAATCTACCTTCCATTATGCAAATAGATGCCCTTGCCCCATTCGAAAGCTGTCATTTTGGCACGATAGTGAGGATGCTAGCTAAGGTTGTGGATTTTGGCTTTACTTCTGCCATTTACATTTGCTTGAAAGATTCTAAATCCTCGAACAGATCCATTTTGTGCGTATCCTGCAGTCAACGCATGATATTTTGGAGTGAGAGGCATTTAAAATAGAAGAGGGCAGCGGCTGGAGGAGTGGGGATTATGCCTACTAATTGCATTTGGTTGAAATTTTCCAAGGCCGCTTCAACAAAGTTCTATAGGAGAGGCTAGTAAGTTAATAGAAATGGTTCCTCCAATCACATTGTAAACCCTCCGAATAATTGAAGGACGCAGTGTTCAGTTTCTGTGGTTCACCAACATCACTACAGTGACTCCACATCTGAGTTGGAGAATGGCGTCTAGGTTCAAATAAGGGAGTGCAAGTCCAATCAAGATCATGTCTGGCATGTGCAGGAGGCTGAGAAGGTGAGGCATGACCTATGAGGCACGGCCTGTACTGAGCTGTGACCTGTGATGAGGAAGGAACTACTCTTTTGTTGGCTTATTTATCCTCCTCAGTTGTTGTCCTTGATGACCAAACCACAATTTGGTATATGTGGTCATTCAGTTGATCATGTTGTTTACAGTTTAAGCTTTGATCACGATGTTTATCAGTTGCTACAGTCTCAATTGATATGGTTGATTATTTGATATTTGATCAAGTCCGTTGGCACAACATGATACACAATGTTAATTCTTTGTTCTCTGGGCTGATGCAGATAGCCTTTGACATTGACATTCTACTTTGACATTCTTTGGTCTTTTGATACTATACTTATGGTGTATACTCAATTTGGCACATGGTGATATAATATGTCTTGGCGATGATGAGCTTGTTTAACAATATGTTATAATCTTTCTCTTGGCACAAATGCTCAATGTCTTATTTGAGATAAAAGACATTCAATGAGAAAGTTTAAAGTGTTGACCCCAGTACATTATCTCCTAGCGGGTATTTTTCAAATGTTGCAAAAGATAAACTTTACTTAATCGGCATGCTCACTGCCCGAATAAGTTACTACAAGGTTTGTAAGGCAAAATAAATAAGTTTTTATTTGTTTCCTTAGGGTTTACTTGAATCACCGGTTGCATGAGTTAATCTTGGGTAGAAGAATGACTTTGGTTTTCATTATGCAAAGTTTTGAGCTTGGACTATGAAGTTTTTTCCTAAGGTTTCATTTCAGTTCACTGTAATCATGAAAGATCATGAAAATAGCCATGAGGTTTTCTTTGTTTGCAATCATGGAACAGAATGACAAATTTGTTGAACCCTTTAGTTTGATGTTTCAAAGGTTTACTTGGGCAAGTGTCAAAGCTGTGGACTGTGACCGTTGGGAGAACTGAGTAATGATTTCCAGGTGCTATTGTTCCTTTAATATTCTTTAAAGTTTGATGGCCGTTTTGTTGTTATTTTTGGGTATGTGTTGGCCGTCACATATTTCCTGTATATATTCTTTGTCCACACACATTTTTGGGTAAGGGTTTACAATTTTTTTAACAGTTAGGGTTTGGGTTTCAGTTTTAAAATAATAAACCCTAAGCTATGTTCGTTATCAACCAAACCAATTCATTTTCTACTGTGTTCAAACCCTGAACTATGTTTAAATCCTAAAACTTGAGTCTGTTGTTTGTTTTGGGCTCAACCATATCTGTGGTTTCTGTTACATGAAACGTGGCAACTATAATGTCTGACATTTGTTTTGGGCTTAGCCATATCTAGGGTTTCAGTTATACGTGGCATCTATGATTTGTTAAGTGATATTTTAATGAGAATGATTAAGGTTTCTTATCTCAGTTTTGATTATACGATACATACTTTGAAGACAATGACATCTTGAGGTAGCAGATTTATGAGTTAGTTATGATTATGATTCTAAACTATGGTTTAATATTCAGTTATTACCTGAAATAGCATTATGGAATAGTTATCTCTTCAAATTGTTTCATGAGAAGAGGAAGTCATTATGAATTGTATAAAAAGGCTTTGAACATGAAATATAGTAGAGTTGTATGAACCTGATATAATATTAATGATGGATACACAAGTTATGTGTATGCATTGTTGAGATTATAACAGTCTGGTACAAAGAGAAATAGAGTGTCCCTCTGTATGAGTTTTACTTGATTCAATGGAATGGATGTTGTAAGCCAGTGAGGCCTGTAATCAGTGAGATTCTTTTATATGCCAGTGAGGCAATGTTGTAAGCCAGTGAGGCCTGTAATCAGTGAGATTCTTTTATAAGCCAATGAGGCATTTTCGAGTGGTTTTATGCCAGGGGCTTTCCACTCAGGAAAATATTTGTGTTATGAGTTGTTACCATCTCTAATGTGTTTGATCTTTATGCTTATTTGTTTATCATATGTCATTTAGTTTTAAAGTTGTTCCAAGTTAATTTGGTTGGCTCAAACAAAAAATCATTGTTTGAAGTGTTGCTCTTTGTTCAATCCTTATTATGATCAATCAAACTTCACATGTTTGTAAACACCCTCACTCTTAAGTTTGATGTGAGCCAATATTTATCATAGACTGTGTTGATATATTCTTGTCAATAATCTGCCAGTTTAGTAGGCATGATACCTGTCTCAACTGAACCAAAGCTGTCATAGTTATGCAATAGAAGTTGCCTTTGTTTCAAAGTGTTGTAAGAAGGTCTCAAGGTCTTGTGAAAATTAGTATACCACTGATTCACCCCCCCCTCTCAGTGGTATTGTACTCCAACAAGTGGTATCAGAGCTAGACCCTTGTCCAGTGGGTCTAACCAACCTTAGGGTTTCCTGGTCGTGGAGTACTGTGATGGGTAAGTGTAAAAGAAATAGAATTCAAAAGAAAAACACCAGTGTCAAGTCAAACGTAGTCTTGTCTCAAGAAAAGTTCTTATTAGTTAAGTCAATAAGTGATAATAAGAACAATTCTGTAGAAGAAGAGTGTGTTAGTAACCCTGAAGGAGTTGTTGTTTTTGAACAAGAACAAGAATTTAATGATGAAGAAAGAGATTTCTTTGAGGGTGAAGAAGATTGTTGAGTTGATATTGAAGGAGAACTTCTGTGTGCCCTAGATACAATCAAACAACTTAATGAAGAAAACAGGAGACTAAAAGACTAGCTTCAAAAAGAAAAAGAATCCAAGGACAAGGTATGTTCAAATCTTAAAAAAGCTTCTTTAGAGTTTGAAAATGTTAGAAATCAGATTGCAGAATTAAAGAGACATGTTAATGAATCTGATAAATTGATTATTAATCTAAAAACTGAAATTGAGAAAGCAAAAAGAATAATAGATGTAAAAAATTCTGATCTTGAGGTGAAAAGAATTGATTGTTTGAGACTTGAAAGTGAAGTTGTCAAAATACAGAAGTTTGTGAAAGGCACAAATGCTTTAGATGAAATATTGAGTAGTCAGAAAAACTACAAGGATCATTTTGGCTTAGGATATGAAAAAGGGGAAAGCTCTGGTGTTAAAGATGAAGTTAAAAAGGAAATAGTTTTTGCAACAGCAGATAGGAAAAGTTTCAAGGTGAGGCAGATTCCTAGGCAGAAGATAGATCTAAATTATCATTCTACTATTACTGATGACAACAAGAAGAGAGCAAAGGATAAAACTGCTGATATTGGGAGAAGAAGAACTAATAGTTTTTCAAGACCTTCATCTATCAGGCAATTTCATTCGGTCAGGTATAACTATTCTCAGTTTCATGGTTATTGCTATGCCTGTCATAAGTACGGTCACAAAGCTAGGAATTGTAGTTATTATGATTTGTCAAATCAAAACTACAATGTTGTTTGCTATAACTACAATAAGGTTGGACATATGAGAAGAGATTTCTGGATGCATGAAAGATGTGATCATAGAAATTCAAGGAACAGATATCATTATTTCTCTAACAATATGATATGCTATAGGTGTCATAAGTTAGGACATAAGGCACATCATCGCAGAAGTAAGTTGAAGAAATCATCTGATAACAATAAGGAAATAGTTGACTTAATTAAGAAAAAGAAAGAACATGTTTGGGTTTGGAAAAGAAAACTAGATCCAAGAAAAGCATATCCTGATCTTGTGCACACTACATGAGTAGTTTCATTTGTTCCATGAGTAGTAGCATGTTGTGAGGGGAGGTATTCCATGCTCTATCCTTACCCCAAGGACAACTAAAAACAGAGATAGTTCTTTTAGACAGTGACAGTGAGTTTAAAACTAAGACATGGTTGATATCTGAATGAAACTGATGATACTGATTCAGTGCGGAATCAGAAACTGCAGATCTAGTCAGCATCCCTTGGTTTTTAGTTTGCTTAATGACAGAATGTGCTTGAGGTTATTGTTCTTGCTTCTGACAAGTAATTACAAGTCATCTTAGTGATGTTTTTAACTCCTAGGCTGATGATGGAAATAATCCTAGTATGTTTTAATGCTCATAGATGGGGGAAGTAACCTAATATAAAAAACACAGTACAATTCAGTTTAAAGATCAGAACATTAGATCATGATGTGTGATAGTGCATACTTGATTATGATGATGTCTGACAGTGAAAGGCATATGCACTTTATAAGGTATATAGTTAAGTATGGTGTCTTGTTGAGAAAACAGGTGTATATTCAGGCTCTACATCATTTGGGACAGGATTTAGTGGTGCAGTTAGTGTTACTATAGACTTGATAATTCTCTTGTTATTTGTATCTGATACATCAGATAGACAGGACTTCATGCTAATAAGCCAATATTTCTGCTATCCAAAGCAGTGAGAATTATATTCTTATCAGTTGACTTGGTTTGCATTGTGTATGGAATAGCATGTATTGTGACAGTCTGGACTAATTATATGAAGCCTTGTGACAAACTTGTCTCAAGATCTTCAAATTACTTTGATCCAGTTGCAAAAGTTTTGTAGTCTTATATGCCTGAAGTAGGAAAAGAGTCAAGACATATTGGTCAGAATTTTGTGGATATAGACATTTATATTTGCAATGACAGGATTCTTTGATACATTTATGCAGTGACATGACATTTTTATGTCATTTTTTTAAAAATGTTGCCAAATATTGTAGTGGGAAATGTTTTTAAACAGTCTTGTGAACATTCGCATTCCTATGCTTGGACATCTAGTTCTTGAGCTATGTGTCAGCAAATTGGATTTTTTCAGTGGATACTTGATTGATGTTGACAATTTTTTTTTCTCTTCATACTGACAGTGATAGAGGATGGGGAAGTTTAATGATGACATGATTGCCTTTTAAATAATAGTGATAGATGACAGTAGCATTTGATTACAAGTATTCTTGTTGATGCAGGACAGATTGTTGATGTACTTTCATAAGTGTTCTTAGCTATGGGTTTGGATTTCCTTTTGCCATGGGTTATGTTTCATGACAGTGCAGTGTTTGAGTCATCTTGATAAGTTTCCTCTTGTGTATCAGTGACAATGGAGTGAAAGAATTTTCTCATAAATATGCAAAGTCAATGTTTTGTTTGAAATCATTTGTTGATATTCTTGACGAGCCTCACAATGATTCTTGGTGTGCTTTGGTGTTAAGTGAAACAATAGTATTCAGTTCAAAAGATGTCAGGAGTAGTTATGTGTAGGCTTCATGGTTGATGAGATCAGTATGTTATGACTTCACTATTTTTTTTTTACTGTCATGACAAGTAATGAGTCATAAGACAACTTTGACAGCCTGTTTGCAGCACGGTTGACAGCATGACTATATGATGCATTGTTGAAATGTAATAATAGCATGATTGAAAGTATGATGGTTACTCTTTAGCAGCTTGATGGAATTGCAGACTTTTTGATGATAACAAATATCTGTGTGTATGGTAATCTTTAGTGCAGAATTTATATTGTTTTTGCAGTGACAGAGTATGGTGCAGATCTTTTACAGATCTATG
This sequence comes from Cunninghamia lanceolata, assembly GCA_027924645.1. Taxonomy (NCBI): domain Eukaryota; kingdom Viridiplantae; phylum Streptophyta; class Pinopsida; order Cupressales; family Cupressaceae; genus Cunninghamia; species Cunninghamia lanceolata. Next base: position 1,152,000 of record BSBN01001237.1, on the reverse strand, counting down.
TGACAGTACATATTTTCTGAATGGTGGCCTTAGAGATCTTACATCATATTCAGTTTTCAACACAGTGACATATTGTTGTCATAGTGTGTTTTGCCAGGACAGTTGAGGTTGTTGTCCTGATGATCAAATTCAAGGGTTGTTCTCTGCTTTTTCAGTTATGACAGTAATATCATGCATTTTCATGGTGACCGTATTATATGACAGTGAATAACTAGATACATTTTCCATTGTTCGACTCAGGGGGAGTTTCTTACATATTTTTGTTTCCTAATGATTTTCAATATCTTATGACGGCTTAAATTCTACTTGATGATTGGCATTACTTATGTCAATATTCTCAATTGTTTGACCATTTTTATGCTTCTTACGATACTGCCATCTTCTTGTTTCAGATATCCTGGATGGGACAGCCCTGGTATTATTGACAGCTTTGGTATGATTAGTATGATTTTCATCTTTTCTTATCATGCACATTTCAGGCTTTATGTTTGTTGACTCCCTTTGCCCTGATGTCAAAAAGGGGGAGAGGAAGTTGTGTTTTGCCCATCATGGACAAAGGGGGAGTTTGTTGGCTTATTTATCCTCCTCAGTTGTTCTCCTTGATGACCAAACCACAACTTGGTATATGTGGTCATTCAGTTGATCATGTTGTTTACAGTTTAAGCTTTGATCACGATGTTTATCAGTTGATACAGTCTCAATTGATATGGTTGATTATTTGATATTTGATCAAGTCCGTTGGCACAGCATGATACACAATGTTAATTCTCTGTTCTCTGGGCTCAGGCAGATAACCTTTGACATTGACATTCTACTTTGACATTCTTTGGTCTTTTGATACTATACTTATGGTGTATACTTAGTTTGACACATGGTGATATAATATGTCTTGGCGATGATGAGCTTGTATAACAATATGTTATAATCTTTCTCTTGGCACAAATGCTCAATGTTTTATTTGAGATAAAAGACATTCAATGAGAAAGTTTAAAGTGTTGACCCCAGTACATTATCCCCTAGCGGGTATTTTTCAAATGTTGCAAAAGATAAACTTTACTTAATCGGCATGCTCACCGCCCGAACAAGTTACTACAAGGTTTGTAAGGCAAAATAAATAAAGTTTTATTTGTTTCCTTAGGGTTTACTTGAATCACCGGTTGCATGAGTTAATCTTGGGCAGAAGAAAGACTTTGGTTTTCATTATGCAAAGTTTTGAGCTTGGACTATGAAGTTTTTTCCTAAGGTTTCATTTTAGTTCACCGTAATCATGAAAGATCATGAAAATAGCCGTGAGGTTTTCTTTGTTTGCAATCATGGAACAGAATGACAAATTTGTTGAATCCTTCAGTTTGATGTTTCAAAGGTTGACTTGGGCAAGTGTCAAAGCTATGGATTGTGACCGTTGGGAGAACTGAGTAATGATTTCTAGGTGCTATTGTTCCTTTAATATTCTTTAAAGTTTGATGGCCGTTTTGTTGTTGTTTTTGGGTATGTGTTGGCCGTCACATATTTCTTGTATATATTCTTTGTCCACACACATTTTTGGGTAAGGGTTTGCGATTTTTTTTAACAGTTAGGGTTTGGGTTTCAGTTTTAAAATAATAAACCCTAAGCTATGTTCGCTATCAACCAAACCAATTCATTTTCTGCTGTGTTCAAACCCTGAACTATGTTTAAATCCTAAAACTTGAGTCTGTTGTTTGTTTTGGGCTCAACCATATCTGTGGTTTCCATTACATGAAACGTGGCAACTATAATGTCTGACATTTGTTTTTGACATTTGTTTTGGGCTCAGCCATATCTGGGGTTTCAGTTATATGTGGCATCTATGATTCGTTAAGTGATATTTTAATGAGAATCATTAAGGTTTCTTATCTCAGTTTTGATTATACGATACATACTTTGAAGACAATGACATCTTGAGGCAGCAGATTTATGAGTTAGTTAGGATTATGATTCTAAACTGTGGTTTAATATTCAGTTATTACCTGAAACAGCATTATGGAAACAGTTATCTCTTCAAACTGTTTCATGAGAAGAGGAAGTCATTATGAATTGTATAAAAAGGCTCTGAACATGAAATATAGTAGAGTTGCATGAACCTGATATAATATTAATGATGGATACACAAGTTATGTGTATGCATTGTTGAGATTATAATAGTCTGGTACAAAGAGAAACAGAGTGTCCCTCTGTATGAGTTTTACTTGATTCAATGGAATGGATGTTGTAAGCCAGTGAGGCCTGTAATCAGTGAGATTCTTTTATATGCCAGTGAGGCCTGTAATCAGTGAGATTCTTTTATAAGCCGGTGAGGCATTTTCGAGTGGTTTTATGCCAGGGGCTTTCCACTCAGGAAAATATTTGTGTTATGAGTTGTTACCATCTCTGATGTGTTTGATCTTTATGCTAATTTGTTTATCATATGTCATTTAGTTTTAAAGTTGTTCCAAGTTAATTTGGTTGGCTCAAACAAAAAATCATTGTTTGAAGTGTTGCTCTCTGTTCAATCCTTATTATGATCAATCAAACTTCACATGTTTGTAAACATCCTCACTCTTAAGTTTGATGTAAGCCAATATTTATCATAGACTGTGTTGATATATTCTTGTCAACAATTTGCTAGTTTAGTAGGCATGATACTTGTCTCAACTGAACCAAAGCTGTCATAGCTGTGCAATAGAAGTTTCCTTTGTTTCAAAGTGTTGTAAGAAGGTCTCAAGGTCTTGTGAAAATTAGTATACCACTGATTCACCCCCCCCCCCCCCCCCCCCCCCGCTCTCAGTGGTATTGTACTCCAACATCTTTGAGGCTCGTGGCCTACTTTTTCAAGCTCGTAGTATATAAAATAGGGGCATGATCCTTACATAGAGGGCTTTGACCCTTTGAAACAGGGGTTCAACCCATCCAGGCAACCCTTCTGATTCTCTACAAAGAAACACAGGAGGAAGAAAATCTCAGGAACGTATAGTAAATTTGCAAGATTGAGGTGCATTGAAGGGAAGTGCGGCCAGATCTGAGGTATTTACATTAGTCTTTTATTGCTTCCAGCACAAAAAAAAAAACATGTTAGCTTCTATTTCATTAAGCACAGAAAGCTGAAACCCATCGCTACCATTTAAAAATAATTATGACAAAAGTTATTTCGATGAAAGTTACTTGCAACGCCTCTTTCCTTGAAATTATTTGTTTATACAGAGCCCATTCTATTTGACCTATCAGTTTTATTGTTTTAGTGATGTGGGTATGAGCAATAGATTATTATATATGGATTAGAGAGGATTTAGTAGTGAAAGTAAATGGGCAAAAATGGGAACTACTCGATTGTGTATTTTATGGATATCTAGGTGTTAAAAATGGTAGGACTAATACTTACTTTGTATTGTACTAATGGCATATAAATCTATAGCCATTGAAAATGTTTTAAATCTCATGGAAGATGTAAAGGGGACTAATAGTTTTAAGAGTGTTTAGTATGATAGAAAATAAAGAGGTCTAAGCCCCATGAAACCTTTTGTAATAAGATGCCTTCTCTGAAAGAGATTTTCATTATAACTCTTCTTAAGAGTATGGAGTGGCTCTATTTTAATCATTACGGTCATGTTTTGTGTATACACCAGCCTTGGGAAAACCATCAACTTTGAGTAAAGAATGTTATGGCACTAAAATACCTTAACAACATTGATCTGGTTTTGTGCATTGAAATTTAGCCACATAATATCTGATTGGGAAAATCTTCTCGCAACACAAGGATCTAAGGGATGACTCTAGAAGGAAAGGATTAAGTTTTCCATTTTGTAAGTATTTTTAACATTTTACTTTGCTATGTTAAATATTGTTGACAATATGTAATTCTAGGCTATGAGTAGCCTAGCAATACCGTTTGTCGTGTTCTCTTATGACTTCCATGCATACCTGTGTGATTAGTGAACATATTGGGGTCACTAGAGTTATTACAAAACTGATCTAACTAACAAAGAGCTATTTTCATTTAAGTACACTGTCATAAAAAACTTATGTTCTATAGGTCACATTTATAATATTTACAATTTCAAATTTATATTTCAATGTTTCAGTCAATTTTTGGATACCTCGTTTGGTTAAACAAGATGAGCTTAGGTCTAGGATATTGAGTCCTCATGCATGGCCTTGAGTGCTTGTAAAGGCTAAGGATGCATACGAGAAGGCCTATCTGTTTGCAGGGCATTGATTGAGGCATGTTTGAGTCTCCTCATTGGTATGAGTAGTGTACTTGATTCTGTGTGGTGCCATCCCTTTGAGGACACATGATGAATCCCCATCCGATCTGCACTCTAGTGTCTAGTGCCTTGGTAGTCATGAGTAGTACCTGACATTCTATTTGATGAGCATCTCTATGTTAAGATTATGGCGCTATGTATTGTTTTCCATGTCTGCTCCATGATTGATGTGAGTGTTGGCCATCCTGTATACCCTTGCCTTGTTACTTCTATTTGGGCCTTGTGACTATCTTGAAGCATGGTGAGGTGGTCTCATATGAGTCCACATGTTTGGAAGCCATTACCACCGCCATTGGGGACCGGTGAATAGGTTATTGGAGCACTAGATTGGAGATGTTCTCACTCTCCATTACCCTATCTATTGGTGTTTTAAAATGAATGTAGTTTTATAATGTTTTCATCTGGAGGGTGAATTAGTCCTCTCCTTTGGGTTGTACATTTGGCCATACTTGGCCATGAATGTTGTCGATCTACCGATTCAGTAATCATATTATGTATATGATATCTATTTATGTAAAAAAAAATAATCTTGTCCTCTTTTGGCCCTTACCCTTCAGGGTCACAGGGCAGGATGTTACATCTGGTATCAGAGCCCATGTTCACACACTGGGAGCTTTGGTGTACTTGAGCGTTCTATATTTCGCTATGTTTGGTGTGTGTGGAATGAGGTTGTTATATTATTTTTCATAGTTTTGATTGCTTTCATGTCTTAGCATGGCATTAGAGGGTTAAGTTACAACCCCATTCTTAGAAATCATGGAGGAAATAGCCTCCTTGGCCTTAACTTACTCAATGGGACTTGAATGTTGACCTTGGTTGAGAGTCTCCCATGGTTAAGAATGATCACTCTCCCATGTTATAAGACAAGGGTAGGAATGCTCTGCCTTTTGTGTTTATGAGTTGAAGGTAACTTGGTTTGCCTAATTGCCCTTGCTTGGATATGCTCTTCTTGTGTCTTCCTTTATGTTTCTAGTGAATGAGATGACCCTAATTGATCATGAATTGCTCTTGTAATTCCTTCCTGTATTATAGATGTAAAGGATGGTAGGATGTCGTTGTTTGTAGATGTAGATAGATTAGTTTGATTTCTCCATGCTCTCTTGTAAGTGTTGGATGATTGCTGATTTTTTTCTTAAAACCTCTTAATGTTCTCGAGTTGCTACCATTTATCATCCTTGATAACATGTTGAAGTCACTAGAATACTAATGGTGCCTTAAACTTTCCCCTTAGTAGAATTTGCATGTTTACATATGATTAATATTGGAAGGCATGTAATGTCTTGACTTGAGATGAAATCTATCTTTCTCTCCTCTTCTTAATTGTCAATAGTTGACAAGATGTTAGATTCATGGCTTATGGATTTAATTAGCTTGTGAAAGTTGCAATAAGTAAAAGAATTAGTGAAGAATAACTTATGCTTGTTATGGTTATGTGGGTATGTGCAGGATCATCGCGGGCCAAACAATGGCAATAGGAGAAAAAATCGCGTTTTTACTTAGCCAAATTCGCGACTTGGCAAAGTTTGACTTTGAAACAGATATCTGTTTTGGTTTGTTTTTGGTTTGGTACCAAACCAAAATGGATATCCGTTTTGAGAACGGATATCTGTTTTGAGAATGGATATCCATTTTGAGAACGGATATCCGTTTTGAAAACAGATATCCGTTCTCAAAACGGATATCCGTTTTCTTTTCTCTATTGTTTTCATTGTTTTTTATTTTATTATTTTAGCATTTTTAGCATTTTACTATTTAGGCATTTTAGCTATAAAATACAATCTAAATTTTAGAAAGACTGTATCATATGAAAGGGGCAACCTTGTCATCTTTTGGAATGCATGATTTCTTTTAGTTCCATCCATTTTGGCATCATTTACTCTTGTGATTGAGAGTTCTCTCCACCCCTGATTGAACCATTACTTCCCCTAACTAATTCTCCTATCCTCTTGACTCTCAATCAATTCTTTAGTCCACTCTTAATAAGTCTTCTATAATCTCTCAATCAATTATTTAGTCCACTCCCAATTAGTCTTCTATAATCTCTCAATCAATTCTTTAGTCCACTCCCAACCAACCCCACCATTCATGTTGCTTCTTCTACTATTAATACATCTCTCGCCATCATTTTTAGGGGAGACTATCCATTTCTTCCATTTATGTCAAATTCTTGTTAATATCTCTTATTCCATTTTCCATTGATCCCAACACATCATGGATAGTGAGTCACCTCAAAAGAGTTAAGCCATATTTTCATTACAACCCCCACAATAATTATTATACTTTTACAGTCCTAACTTTGTGAGCCTTTTCCATTTCAATTTTAAGGATTTGAAGGTTCTTACACTCTCCATAAAATCTCCAAGTTCTCAAGGCATCCTTATTCTTCCCATTGTCATCAAGAGGATGTTCTAATTTCTACAAAGGAGGATACCAAAATGTTGGATCCTTGAGGACAAAAGCTAGCACAGGTGCCATAAAAAGATTCCTTGAAGCTTCACATGTTCTTTACATTATTTTAAAAAGATTTCAGTAGTAATTAGAAAACTTAAATTTGCCTAAGAAAAGTAACAATTTGTTGCCTCTTGTTGCCTCTTCTTGGTTATTTTAAAAAGCAACAAGGTGAAGTGACACATCCTTATGACCAGCATCAAGAAGAACAACAGGAAGTGTATTTGGATCTTGGAAAAGATCAGGAAACAGAGGAACATCTAGTTGATGAGAATAAAGAGCAAGATAAAGAACAACCGGATGACTGAGATAAAGAGCTCGATGTGGAACATTATATGACATAGAACCAACAAGATGAACATCAAGTTGAACAATGAAAAAGTGGTATTAGTTGCACCTATATAGAGAAGTGGTTTAGAGGTTGGTTAGGGGAATTATTTAGGGTTTAGAGGTTTAGGGTTGCTCGCGTTTAGGGGTTTAGGGTTTACAGTTTAAAGAGAGATAGAGAGAGGGGACTAAAAGAGTTTAGGAGAGATAGAGGAGACAGAGGGGAGAGATAGGGAGATAGAGAGTGAGAGGCATGTCCAAAGACATAGAGAGAGAGAGAGATTGAGAGGTAGAGGGATATTAGAGATAGGGAGATAGAGGTTTAGGGTTGCTTGGGTTTAGGGGCATTATTTAGGGTTTATGGTTTAGGGTCTTGGGGTTAGGGGTTAAGGTTTAGAGGTCTAGGGTTTAGGGTTTAGAGAGAGATAAAGGACCAATAGGGAGATATAGAGGAGTCCGAGGGGAGAGATAGGGAGATAAAGAGTGAGGGACATGGCAAGAGACAGTGAGAGAGATTGAGAGGTAGAGGGACAAAGGTGATAGGGAGATAGGGGAGAGATAGGGAGATAGTGGTTTATGGTTACTTGGGTTTAGGGTTTAGGGGTTTGGGGTTTAGGGTTTCTCAGGTTTAGGGGTTAGGGTTTAGGGGCATTATAATTTAGGGTTTAGGATTTATTGTTTAGGGGTTAGGGGTTAGGTTTAGAGGTTTAGGGTTTTGGATTTAGGGTTTATAGAGAGAGAGGAATGATAGGGAGATATAGAGGAGTCTGAGGGGAGAGATAGGGAGAAAAAGAGTGAGGGACATGGCCAAAGACATAGGGAGAGAGATTGAGAGGTAGAGGGACAAAGGTGGTAGGGAAATAGGGGAGAGATAGGGAGATAGTGGTTTAGGGTTACTTGGGTTTAGGGTTTCGGGGTTTAGGGTTTCTCAGGTTTAGGGGTTAGGGGTTAGGGTTTAGGGGCATTATTTAGGGTTTAGGATTTAAATTGTTTAGGGGTTAGGGGTTACATTTAGAGGTTTAGGGCTTTGGATTTAGGGTTTATAGAGAGAGAGGAATGATAGGGAGATAGAGAGAGGAGATCGAGGAGAGAGATAAGGAGATAGAGAGTGAGGCACATGGCCAGGGACATAGGGAGAGAGATCAAGAGAGGTAGAGGGATGATAGAGATAGGGAGATAGGGGAGAGATAGGGAGATATAGGTTTAGAGTTGATTAGATTTAGGGTGTACCTGGGTTTAGGGTTTCTTAGTTTTGGAGATAGCTAGATAGAAAGAGAGAGGAGACAAATAGGGAGAGATGGAGGTGACAAAGGGGAGAGATAAGGAGATAGAGAGTGAGCGAGATGTCCAGAGAAATAGGGAGAAGGATTGGGAGGTAGAGCTCAATGATAGAGATAGGGAGATAAGGGAGAGATAGGAGATAGGGTTTAGGGTTTCTTGCATTTAGGGTTTAGGGTTTAGGGGTTCGGGGTTAAGGTTTAGGGGCATTATTTAGGGTTTAGGGTTTATGGTTTAGGGGTTAAGGTTTAGAGGTTTAGGGTTTAGTGTTTAGAGAGAGAAGACAATTAGGGAGATATAGAGTGAGGGACATGGCCAAAGCATAGGGAGAGAGATTGAGACCTGGTAGAGGAATGATAGTGATGGGGAGATAGTGAGATAGGGAGATGGAGAGATAGAGGTTTAGGGTTTCTTGGGTTTAGTGTTTAGGATTTAGGGGTTTATGGTTTCTCAAGTTTAGGGTTTAGGGGTTAGGAAATAAGGGTTAGGGGTTAGGTTTAATCATGTGTTAATATAGGTTGTGGAGTGAGAAATGGGTGGTATGGGAGATCGGAAGACTAGTTTAAAGTTGGGCCGATGGATATATGTCACAATGAAAGGTTCAAAGGCTCGTCAAAAGTGAAGTGATCGGAGCATCGATATAAGAATTTTTGAGTTGGTCGATAGTGTTTATCTTGCCGATAGGAAGAATGTATATGATTTGATGTTATTTGGGACTTTGAGAAGGTTTCTTAAAGCTGATTAAGCTTTAATCTATTTGAACTATGGGTTTTGATGGGTATTTCACCGTGTTTTGAGAGCTTCAACTGTGTGCTCTGCATCAGACCAATAGGGAGATATAGAGGAGTCCGAGGGGAGAGATAGGGAGATAAAGAGTGAGGGACATGGCAAGAGACATAGAGAGAGAGATTGAGAGGTAGAGGGACAAAGGTGATAGGGAGATAGGGGAGAGATAGGGAGATAGTGGTTTATGGTTACTTGGGTTTAGGGTTTAGGGGTTTGGGGTTTACGGTTTAGGGGATTAGGGTTTCTCAGGTTTAGGGGTTAGGGGTTAGGGTTTAGGGGCATTATTTAGGGTTTAGGATTTAAATTGCTTAGGGGTTAGGTTTAGAGGTTTAGTGTTTTGGATTTAGGGTTTATAGAGTGAGAGGAATGATAGGGAGATAGAGAGAGGAGACCGAGGAGAGAGATAAGGAGATAGAGAGTGAGGCACATGGCCAGGGACATAGGGAGAGAGATCAAGAGAGGTAGAGGGATGATAGAGATAGGGAGATAGGGGAGAGATAGGGAGATATAGGTTTAGAGTTGATTGGATTTAGGGTGTACCTGGGTTTAGGGTTGCTCAGTTTTGGAGATAGCTAGATAGAAAGAGAGAGGAGACAGATAGGGAGAGATAGAGGTGACAAAGGGGAGAGATAAGGAGATAGAGAGTGAGCGAGAGAGATTGAGAGGTAGAGGGACAAAGGTGATAGGGAGATAGGGGAGAGATAGGGAGATAGTGGTTTATGGTTACTTGGGTTTAGGGTTTAGGGTTTCTCGGGTTTAGGGGTTAGGGGTTAGGGTTTAAGGGCATTATAATTTAGGGTTTAGGATTTATTGTTTAGGGGTTAGGGGTTAGGTTTAGAGGTTTAGGGTTTTAAATTTAGGGTTTATAGAGAGAGAGGAATGATAGGGAGATATAGAGGAGTCTGAGGGGAGGGATAGGGAGATAGAGAGTGAGGGACATGGCTAGAGACATAGGGAGAGAGATTGAGAGGTAGAGGGACACAGGTGGTAGGGAGATAGGGGAGAGATAGGCAGATAGTGGTTTAGGGTTACTTGGGTTTAGGGTTTAGGGGTTTGCGGTTTAAGGTTTAGGGGTTTAGGGTTTTCAGGTTTAGGGGTCAGGGGTTAGGGTTTAGGGGCATTATTTAGGGTTTAGGATTTAAATTGTTTAGGGGTTAGGGGTTAGGTTTAGCGGTTTAGGGTTTATAGAGAGAGGAATTATAGGGAGATAGAGAGAGGAGATGGAGGAGAGAGATAAGGAGATAGAGAGTGAGGCACATGGCCAGGGACATAGGGAGAGAGATCAAGAGAGGTAGAGGGATGATAGAGATAGGGAGATAGGGGAGAGATAGGGAGATATAGGTTTAGAGTTGAATGGATTTAGGGTGTACCTGGGTTTAGGGTTTCTCAGTTTCAGAGATAGCTAGATAGAAAGAGAGAGGAGACAGATAGGGAGAGATAGAGGTGACAAAGGGGAGAGATAAGGAGATAGAGAGTGAGTGAGAGTTATTGAGAGGTAGAGGGACAAAGGTGATAGGGAGATAGGGGAGAGATAGGGAGATAGTGGTTTACGGTTACTTGGGTTTAGGGTTTAGGGGTTTGGGGTTTAGGGTTTAGGGGCATTATAATTTAGGGTTTAGGATTTATTGTTTAGGGGTTAGGGGTTAGGTTTAGAGGTTTAGGGTTTTGGATTTAGGGTTTAGATAGAAAGAGAGAGGAGACAGATAGGGAGAGATAGAGGTGACAAAGGGGAGAGATAGGGAGATAGAGAGTGAGCGATATGTCTAGAGAAATAGGGAGAAGGATTGAGAGGTAGAAGGATGATAGAGATAGGGAGATAAGGGAGAGATAGGAGATAGAGTTTAGGGTTGCTCATGTTTAGGGTTTAGGGGTTAAGGTTTAAAGGTTTAGGGTTTAGTGTTTAGAGAGAGAGGACCAATAGGGAGATATAGAGTGAGGGACATGGCTAAAGCATAGGGAGAGAGATTAAGAGGTAGAGGAATGATAGTGATGGGGAGATAGTGATATAGGGAGATAGAGCTTGATAGAGGTTTAGGGTTTCTTGGGTTTAGTGTTTAGGATTTAGGGGTTTATGGTTTCTCAAGTTTAGGGTTTAGGAGTTAGGAAATAGGGGTTAGGGGTTAGGGGTTAGGTTTAATCATGCATCCCAGTCATTCCCCTATCATTCCTATATATCCTATCTCTCCCCTCTATCTTTCCCTCTCCCTTATCGACGAAGCAAATGGAAACAAGAAAACTAGGACTCCCTTTCTCAGGTTTAGGGTTTAGGGCTTAGGGGAATTATTTAGGGTTTATGGTTTAGGGGTTAGGGTTTAGTATTTGGAAGAATTATTTAGGGTTACTTGGGTTTAGGGTTTAGGGGTATTATTTAGGGTTTATGGTTGCATGTCAAAAGTAGTCTCTCTCTCTCTCTAAATCTGTAAACCCTAAATAATGGCCCTAATCCCTAACCCCTAACCCGCATCTACCTCTCTCCTATATCTATTCAAAAGTGCCTTTAAAATACTATGAGATACCTTAGTATAAGTAAATCATATAAAAATCAAATATATATATCATCATAATCCTATATAAATTTTGATAGTATTTTATAGCTAAAATGCCTAAATACTTAAAATGTATGCAATGGTAAAATAATAAAATAAAAAAAATGAAATACAATAAGGAAAAGGAAAATGGATATCCATTTTGGAGATCATAAAAAGCAAAAAAGACTACATTTTTGCAAACCCGCGGCTTGCAAAAACGTAGTCTCATCTTCAAAAAAATGGATATCAGTGCTGAGGAACGGATATCCGATCCAAAGAGGTAAGATTTCATGCATTTTTTTGGTTTGTTTTGTATTTTCAAGCAATTTTTTTGGTTTTTATGCTAAGTGGGTATGTTTTATAATTTAATTAGGTAAAATGGATGCACAAAATGAAAACCCACACCCTCCACCACCAAACCCTCCCCCTCCAACAGTAGAAGAGAATATTTAAAGAAATATTGATCATATAAGCAAGATCATAGAAATGTCTCGCCGCCACCCTCGACTGTCTATAATGACATCAAATTTAGAGGGAATCATTAATCATATTCAAACCTTGTCCACCCAACACGAATCATTTCGGCAATGGCAAAAAGCCAAGAAGGCCGAATATGCTGATAGTTTGTCATATGAGGAAGTCAAAGATTTAGAGATTACAAAAACTATGTTGGCCCAACACTTTGTCAATCCTAAAACTGGATTGCATGTTGATGTCCGTAAACCTAAATTTTCAATCAAATGGTGTATTAATGAGGTCATTAGTCAAAACTTTGGGATCGTTGGTGGATGGTTTTTGATAAACCACCCAACAACAATTTAGATGTGCCTTTGTATTTCCTCCGTAAACTCTATGCAGAGTTCGTCATGGGTCAACATGTTAATTATTTTGATTTTAGAGAGTTTCAAGGAGTGGGTAGAGGAATGCCTCAAGATAGACCTGGGGCAATTAGACAAGTACAAGGTCCCTATATTCCCCCTCCTGCTATCCCTTCTCCACCCCCAATGCAGCACCCAGACGTTGTTGCAAGTGCAACACAACATGGCCTTAGTGCCATACACTCTTTGATCGAGCATTTGATCATATAGACATCTCAGTTTGCACAAGCACATGATGAAGGTGATGATATTGGATCACCTGGTACCATTAGACCGTCATCATCCAGACATATATGTGTGCCCCATCATTGCATTTCTTGCAATCATTTATGCTTGGGTCCTATTATGGAGAGTAGTGAGCCACTGTTGAACACATCAGAGTATGATCTCCATTCACGAGATGAGGCAATGGGGTCCATAACTCAAGCTGAGGGGTCAGGGACAAGAGTAGAAGCTACTGGATCAGTAAACATTAGAGAAGGAGAAATGCATGAGCAATCTTTTGTGCAAGTAAAATTTAAAGTTAAATTTTATGGTCTATTCCATTTGAATATATAAACAACTTTATTAGTACTAATGTATCTAAGTGGGATAACAGTTGATGATAGAGGAGGAGTTGACAGAAGTTCATCATGCAACTTTCTCTGCCATCCAATTTGGCTTGGACTTGCCGGTATAAATTGTTGTACACATTAACTTTTTTTTTATGCATTTATTTCTTTGTGAGTAATTATATATTAATTTATATCTTGATGTTAATTTTATTTTATAGCCAATCGAAAATGTGAATGATGTGGCATCTTTGCCAATAGTCTTTTCTCGAACCCCTGATCGACCCAAGGGACTATCATTTGCAGAACAGCTTTCTCAACACCAACAAAGGGTGGAGGTAATTTGATTGAATTGTACTTTAATTGATAATTTAGAAAACTTAAATATTTGATTATAGTCATTTAGAGTCTTACATTCTTGTCCTTTTTAATTGATGCAGGAGGCCTCGATGGTGGTATGTGCTTGTTTTCTAGTAGATAAGTTTTTGTGTAGTGCATTTCCTATTTTAAATGTATGCATTTCCTATTTTGTTTAATAATTATATATTAATTTATTTCAATGTTACTTTGCTTTTATGTAGTCTGTTGAGAATGTGAGTGATGTGCCACCTTTGCCATCATGCTTCACTAGGACACCTGATCGTCTTAAGAGAAAATCATTTGCAGAACGATTGTCTAAACAACAACATAGAGTTGAGGTAATTGAATTGAATTTTTCTAAATAATTGATAGTTTTTCTAAATAAACAAAAGTTCTTAATTGTAGTAGATAAGAATATATTTACTAACTTTAACTTGTGTTTTGACTTGTTAATGCAGGAAACTTCACCTCCATCAATTACTAGACATTTTGGTACAAAGAGGACACTTTTTTAGGATCCATCACAGATTGAGGGTCAAGTGGACTTGTAGTATTTGATGTAGCTATTTGGCATGTAGATTGTATATAGATTTTGAGACATGGCATATGCCACATTTTGTAAAAAATATTTTGAGTTGGCATATTTGCCAAATTTTTGTATATGTCTACCATTATGGACTAGATTTTAATGTATATACACCTTGATATACAATATAATTTAAATTCCTTATGTGCAAGTCATGATACTTCCCATGATGCCATACATTATGATGATAGTTCTTTAGTCCATTGATGATATGTTTAGCATTGAGAATGGTTTTAGATCAATAGAATCAATATGAAAAAATTCCTTATATATGCCCTAATCAAATAAGGTCATGATAAACCATTTCATCATGTATTTAGTCTTCATCTGGTCAAATTTTGTAAATATGTCAAAGTTGTCATATGAAAAATGTAAAAAAAATGCAAAAATATGGAAGATGAATAGTCAAGTACTCAAGAGTCAGTTGGAGACTATTGGTTTCCCTCAAATCACGTATAAATATGCATAAACTTGATGGAGTCAGCTTGTCATTGAGTCAAAAAGGTATTGATGGTTTGGAGTTACTTTAGTGTGTTCATATTCATAATATGTTCTCAAGAGAGTTTCGAGAATGTCTTTGGAGTATCCCCTTTGGAGTATCCCCTTTTGGAACTTGGTTCAACTATGTCTCTATCAATAATTAGTCACTTTTTTGAGCTTGGTTTCACCTAGGAGGATTGTGTATGGAAGGTGTGTCATCTTTTGTTTACTTTTTGAACCCAACATCAAGAGCCTCCCTTAAGATTTAATCCATCAAAGATGGCTCAACACTAAATATCATGTCCATGTAGGTGTTTGACTAGCTTTAGATAAGTCATAGAAAGTTTTAAGACACACCATAATTGTGTTGGTTTCAAAATCATAGTTTTTCTTGTGGGAAACATAAATCTTTGGGTCAAGCCTAGTCCTAAAACAATTCATGTCGAGTTTTGCATTCTAAGTCTTGACTTATCACATAATATGATTTTGGGATGTCTTTGGACTATTGCTATGCAGGTTTTCCTTCTACCACTCAAGGTGGTTCAATTTCTCCATGAGGGAAAACTTCATGTTAAGGAGGTTGATGTTAATCCTTAGGAAAGGATTCATGATAAAACCCACTCATGAGTGGATTCCTTGGCAAAGTCAACCCCTGATACTCATTGTATATCCTACCTAGTAAACAATGACCAATTCAATCCAACATACTAAAGGAAGTATTTTAATTCTTTTGTGACACCTATTTACCTCAAGGAGAATCATGCACTCTCTTTCTCGTGCTCCTCCATAGTCTCTTTTTAGGGTATATGTTTAACAATGTCCCCCTTAAATTGGAGATCTCAATCGTCTTTCATGTTCTTAAGATTTCCACCCCTATATGAGCAAGGCATATGCCTTCTCTAAGTACATTTTCTCCCTCTAGATTGATAATGAATGTTATCACATTATCATCAAGGTTCACTCCTTTGAATAATGTTGTTACTATAAGAACCTCATGAAATCTTCCTACAAGGATTTGCTCCTTTTCATCTCTCCTACCATATTAGATATCTTTTGATGCCTTCTTGAGTGATTACTACACTAGCCCTTTTGAGATTGGCATAGCCATTAGAGGAAGAGAATTTGGATCAAAATATTCTACCCATGCTTGGTTTCTTTGAGGAAGGAAATACCATGGCCAAGGAAGATGTTTTTGAGGAGAACTTGGGCCCCACATCTAAATTAAAGATTACATATATTGGCAATGCAATTTTCCACATCTTGTTTGGATTACCACTGTCCTACACAAATTACTAATTATATTTTCCTAAGAGTATTCTAACATTCCCTCTTCTATCAATCCCTTATCCATCTTCATAGAACTTGCTTAGTAAACATATCCTTATGCATACAATTTTCTCCTTTAAAGGTGCATAAGACTATACATGCCACACACTATATTGTTTCACAATTGAGGATGTTTTGAGCTATTGTCAGATCTCTGTTCTCCTACCTTGATTGTCACTGGTTACTCACTCTTCAAGTTTTGGTTAAAGAAAGGTTGTTCAATTTCTAAGATTTAAGGTCATTTCACTTATGTTGACCGGCCAAAGGGTTATTATACATTGTGACCACTGGCCCCATCTTTCTTCATCGGGTGGCAAAGTCTAAATCAAGGCAAACGGTAAAGTTTGATGGTTTTTGTTTTTAAAAAAACTTTATCACCTTTTAAAGAAAAGGCTCGAGCGGGAAAATTTTTTAAAAATTGGAGCATGGAGCTCGCGATGAAAAATATTTTGCAGATCCCTGAGACCAAAAAACTGCCAAACTTTGACCGAGCAGTTCTCAGAATTTGTGACAGTAATTTATGCTCTGTTTAGACCTACAGGTGCACATGGCATCCTTCCACAATAACCTCTGTCATTTTTGGTCAACTCCAATCCATTTGACCATGTTGAAATCAAACACATTGGCGCAAAATGCTTCAATTTGATGCAGTGGAAAGGTGCTAGGTGCGACATTTTTCATTCCATAGCTCGTGGGGTTGAATGGACTACGCCAACGCATCGGGGTGGGGAAGTAAATGCTAGGGGAGGTCTCGTTTCATGCGCCAAGCGTCCCAGTCATTCTGGGCAAGAGGCTACCGGCAAAGTCCCTTAAGATCCTTGAGACCAAAAAACTACCAAACTTTGACGGGGCAGTTCTCAGAATTCGTGAAAGTTGGGAATGTTCTGTTTGGACCTATAGGTGCACGTGACATCCTTCCACAATAACCTCTCTCATTTTTGGTCAGCTCCATTCCGTTTGACCATGTTGAAATCAAACACATTGGCGCAAAATGTTTTAATTTGATGCAGTGGAAAGGTGCTAGGTGCGACATTTTTCATTCCATAGCTCGTACGGTTGAACGGACTGTGCCAACGTGTCGGGGTGGGTGGGTAAATGCTAGTGGAGGCCTCGTTTCATGCGCCAAGTGTCCCAGTTATTCCGGGCAAGAGGCTACCGGCAAAGTCCCTTAAGATCCCTAAGACCAAAAAACTCCCAAACTTTGACGGGGTAGTTCTCAGAATTTGTGAAAGTTGGGAATGTTCTATTTGGACCTACAGGTGCATGTGACATCCTTCCACAATAATCTCTCTCATTTTTGGTCAACTCCATTGTGTTTGACCTGGTGAAATCAAATGCATTGGCGCAAAATGCTTCATTTTGATGTAGTGGAAAGGTGCTAGGTGCGACATTTTTCATTCCATAGCTCGTGGGGTCGAACGGACTACACCAACGTGTCGGGGTGGGGGGGTAAATGCTAGGGGAGGTCTCGTTTCATGCGCCAAGTGTCCCAGTCATTCCGGGCAAGAGGCTACCGGCAAAGTCCCTTAAGATCCCTGAGACCAAAAAACTGCCAAACTTTGACCGGGGAGTTCTTAGAATTCGTGATAGTTGGGAATGCCTTGTTTGGACCTACAGGTGTATGTGGCATCCTTCCACAATAACCTCTCTTGTTTTTGGTCAACTCCATTCCGTTTGACCGTGTTGAAATCAAACGCATTGGCGCAAAATGCTTCAATTTGATGTAGTGAAAAGGTGCTAGGTGCGATATTTTTCATTCCATAGCTCATGGGCTTGAACGGACTGCGCCAACGCGTCGGGGTGGGCGGGTAAATGGTAGTGGAGGTCTTGTTTCGTGTGCCAAGCGTCCCAGTCGTTCCGAGCTGTAAGCTACCGGCAAAGTCAAAAGTTGCTAGGATTGAAATTTTGCATTCCACAGGTCCTGGGGCCAACGGTTTGCGCCAACACGTCGGGGTGGGAGAGTAAATGCTAGGGGAGGTCTCATTTTGTGTGCAAAGCATCCCAGTCCTTCCGAACTGTAAGCTACCGGCAAAGTCAAAAGTTGCTAGGATTGAAATTTTGCATTCCATAGGTCTTGGGGCCGAACGGTTTGTGCCAACACGTTGGGGTGGGCGAGTAAATGCTAGGGGAGGTCTCATTTTGTGTGCAAAGCTCAGAAGGACTGGGATGCTTTGCACACAAAACAAGACCTCCCCTAGCATTTACTCGCCCACCCCGACGTGTTGGCACAAACCGTTCGGCCCCAAGACCTGTGGAATGCAAAATTTCAATCCTAGCAACTTTTGACTTTGCTGGTAGCTTACAGCTTAGAACAACTGGGACGCTTGGCGCATGAAGCAAGACCTCCACTAGCATTTACCCACCCACCCCGATGCGTTGGCGCAAACCGTTCGGCCCCAGGACCTGTGGAATGCAAAATTTGAATCCTAGCAACTTTTGACTTTGCCAGTAGCTTACAGCTCGGAATGATTGGGATGCTTTACACACAAAATGAGACCTCCCCTAGCATTTACTTGCCCACCCCGATGTGTTGACGCAAACCGTTCGGCCCCAGGACCTGTGGAATGCAAAATTTCAATCCTAGCAACTTTTGACTTTGCCGGTAGGTTACAACTTAGAATGGCTGGGACGCTTGGTGCACGAAACGAGACCTCCCCTAGCATTTACCCCCCCACCCCAACGCGTTGGCACAGTCCGTTCGACCCCATGAGCTATGGAATGAAAAATGTCACACCTAGCACCTTTCCACTACATCAAATTGAAGCATTATGCGCCAATGCGTTTGATTTCAACACGGTCAAATGGAATGGAGTTGACCAAAAATGAGAGAGGTTATTGTGGAAGGATGTCACATGCACCTGTAGGTCCAAACAGAACATTCCCAACTTTCACGAATTCTGAGAACTACCCCGTCAAAGTTTGGCAATTTTTTGGTCTCAGGGATCTTAAGGGACTTTGCCGGTAGCCTCTTGCCCGGAATGACTGGGATGCTTGGCGCATGAAATGAGACCTCCACTAGCATTTACCCGCCCACACCGACGCGTTGACGTAGTCCATTTGACCGCATGAGCTATGGAATGAAAAATGTTGCACTTAGCACCTTTCCACTGCATCAAATTGAAGCATTTTGCGCCAATGCGTTTGATTTCAACATGGTCAAACGGAATAGAGCTGACCAAAAATGAGAGAGGTTATTGTGGAAGGATGTCACATGCACCTGTAGGTCCAAACAGAACATTCCCAACTTTCACAAATTCTGAGAACTACCCCGTCAAAGTTTGGCAGTTTTTTGGTCTCAGGGATCTTAAGGGACTTTGCCGGTAGCCTCTTGCCCGGAATGACTGGGACGCTTGGCGCATGAAACGAGACCTCCCCTAGCATTTACCCCCCCACCCCGACGTGTTGGCACAGTTCATTCGACCCCACGAGCTATGGAATGAAAAATGCCGCACCTAGCACCTTTCCACTACATCAAATTGAAGCATTTTGCGCCAATGCGTTTGATTTCAACACGGTCAAACGGAATGGAGTTGACCAAAAATGAGAGAGGTTATTGTGGAAGGATACCATGTGCACCTGTAGGTCCAAATAAAGCATAAATTACTATCATGAATTTCAAGAACTGCTCGGTCAAAGTTTGGCAGTTTTTTGGTCTCAGGGATCTTAAGGGACTTTGCTGGTAGCTTCTTGCCCGGAATGACTGGGATTCTTGGCACATGAAACGAGACCTCCACTAGCATTTACCCGCCCACCCCGACGCGTTGGCGCAGTCCATTCGATGCACGAGCTATGGAATGAAAAATGTTGCACCTAGCACCTTTCCACTGCATCAAATTGAAGCATTTTGCGCCAATGCATTTGATTTCAACATGGTCAAACGGAATGGAGTTGACCAAAAATGAGAGAGGTTATTGTGGAAGGATGTCATGTGCACCTGTAGGTCCAAATAGAACATTCCTAACTTTCATGCATTTCAAGAACTGCCCCATCAAAGTTTGGCAATTTTTTGGTCTCAGGGATCTTAAGGGACTTTGCCGGTAGCCTCTTGCCTAGAATGACTGGGATGCTTGGCGCATGAAACGAGACCTCCCCTAGCATTTACCCCCCCACCCTGATGCGTTGGCGCAGTCCGTTCGACCCCACGAGCTATGGAATGAAAAATGTCGCACCTAGCACCTTTCCACTGCATCAAATTGAAGCATTTTGCGCCAATGCTTTTGATTTCAACACGGTCAAACGGAATGGAGTTGACCAAAAATGAGAGAGGTTATTGTGGAAGGATGCCACGTGCACTTGTAGGTCCAAACATAACATTCCCAACTTTCACGAATTCTGAGAACTGTCCCGTCAAAGTTTGGCAATTTTTTGGTCTCAGGGATCTTAAAGGACTTTGCTGGTAGCCTCTTTCCTGGAATGACTGGGACGCTTGGCACATGAAATGAGACCTCCACTAGCATTTACCCACCCACATCGACATGTTGGCGCAGTCCGTTCGATTGCACGAGCTATGGAATGAAAAATGTCGCACCTAGCACCTTTCCACTACATCAAATTGAAGCATTTTGCGCCAATGCGTTTGATTTCAACACGGTCAAACGAAATGGAGTTGACCAAAAATGATAGAGGTTATTGTGGTAGGATGTCACGTGCAGCTGTAGGTCCAAACAGAACATTCCCAACTTTCACGAATTCTAAGAACTGCCCTGTCAAAGTTTGGCAGTTTTTTGGTCTCAGGGATCTTAAAGGACTTTGCCGGTAGCCTCTTGCCCGGAATGACTAGGACACTTGACGCATGAAACGAGACATCCACTAGCATTTACCTGCTCACCCCGACGCATTAGTGCAGCCTGTTCGACCCCACGATGAGTAGAATAAAAAATATTGTTCCAGTTGACACATTCTCAATCATTGACATGGATGATATCTCAGTACTATTCCTTTAGGCACAATATGAGCTTCCAATGGAAGGTGCAATTGTGAGGTTAAGATGATGAAAAGTGTGCCTCATTCACAGTCATGTTTTACTTGTCTTCAATGATGATTCCTTGATTCAACTTAATCCTTTGATAATACATTTTAACCTCCTTGTGAAAGCGCACTTTCAAGGTTGCTTGAGCAAGAGCTAGTGCCTCAACATCAAGGCGCACTTTTGGTGTTCTAGAAACATGAACTAGCACCTCAAATAGTAAGGCACTCATTCTAGGTTGTTTATTCAATAATTGGCACTAGTCACATATGTTGTAGAGAGGTAGATGTGCGCCCAAGTCATCATTTGATGCCTTCAATAACTATAAAATCCTTTGATGATGCATTTTATCCTTCCTATTCACTATCTAGCCTTACGCACACATTTTAGGTTGATCAATCATAATCTAGTGCCCTAAGTACCAAGGCACACTTTTAGATTAGTTTGATAAAGGATTAGCGCCTTCATTTCTAGGCAAAAGTTTGGAGTTGAAATACATCAAAATAACAAGTTTCTTCATCACTTCAAACATATTTAACACTTTGAAGATCTCCAATGCATGATTGAATATCAAGAAACCAATGTATCATTTCATGAATGTCTTAAGTGTTGTAAATATGCATCTTCTTATTTAATCATGTGTTGTAAATGAAGGAATGCAATGATTGCAATATTTGCACAAAACAAAATTTTTGATAAAGATTGAAAGGAAATGTTAAGAAAATGCAATTGGCGGGTGTAAATCCAAAGTGTGGAAGCATAGACAAGGCATGTGAATAGTTTGGCATGACACCTCAAAGAGATGCTATCTCATGGAATGCAATGATTGCAAGATATGCACAAAATGGATTTTTTGAAAAGGCTTTAGAAACCTTGAAGCAAATACAATTGGAACGTTTAAAACCAAATTCCATAACCTGTGCAAGCATTCTCCCTACTTGTGCCAAATTAGGATCTTATATATACATATATGCACATAATGTCATGAAAATAATGTATAGTGTATATATCAAGCCATATAGGCATGTACAAATAAAACCATATGGGTATATACAATGATATACATCGATAACATACAAAAGTATGTTTACAAAGCCAAATACACATATGTAACAAAATGTCCCAAAATCAAATCTCCTATGGATTTCTATCAAATAATCTATGGCTCTTGCTAGGCCATGAAGATGGTGAACCAGTCAATGACTCATCTTCCATCGCTCATCGACTAGACCTCCTCGATAGAGATTTTTGAATTTCCACCTATTAATACAATCAAACAACGTGCACATTAATATAGAATTTAATATTCAAAATATATAACATGACATAAGTAATCAATCACTTACCACCAATTGGTGATCCCTTTTGATCATTTGTTGTCTCTCTTCATCTATAGAGCTGGATGGGTAGGGGAGGTGACGTCCTGTGAGAAGCATGAACAAGCAGATTTAAAAGTAAACATGAATATCATAAATATGTACATTAAATGCTGCGCTTATTATAGGACTGTTCTAGTACTATTTTAGGACTGTTGTAGTTAAAACTATCCTAGTAGACATGTATAGGACTGTTATAGGACTATCATCTCATGGAATACAATGATGGAAAGATCAAGGCTAGATTAATTATGACTGTTATAGGACTTTTATAAGAATGCAAAGTAAGGAAGCATAGGCAAGGCACATGAACTGTTTGGTGGAACACCTCAAAGAAATGAGAATTTTGTTAGATGTTGTAGTTGCAATTGCCATGTGACACATGTATGTAATATGTGAAAGCATAGACAAGGCACATGAACTATTTGGCAAAAGACATCAAATACATGTCACCTCATGGAATGCCTTATGTAGAAAAAGGTACAAATGTGCAGTATTAAGAAATACAAATGAGAACTAAAAATCATACCTCGAGTATAGTCAAAATAACCTACGATGCCATACAAAATAATTTACGATGCCATGCAAAATAATCTATGATGCCATCTAAAATAACTTTATTCGCTGTCCTGTATAGTCAAAAGCATGTATTATAGTTATTAAAGTAACAAGATTTTTAATAAAACAATTCTAAAAAATAGAAAAAACAAGAACAAGTTAAGATAAAAAATGTCATATCTATCCATCTGGAAATTTAAATGCTAGTCAAGCATACCTGAGGGGTCATCTCTTACCTTCAAAGTATCCAATATTGCTTCATGATCAGCATTACTAATTGTCCATAGTTCTTTTGATTTTGGTCTTCCACGATGCTTTAGTAACTTGACATTTGTTGCTACAACTAGGTGAGAATACATCAATATGGTTTTATGCTTCTCAAAGTCTTCAAAGGCCGGGATGCCATTCTTTTTAACCATATATGTTCGTAACCAAGTCCCAGCAATAACAACTGATCCTGTAGGATATGTGAACCCATCATCATCTGTCATAGGTTGTGTTAGCTTTTGTTTTCCCTGTACACATCATGCCAACCAATAGTCTGACCTCTCTTCATTTCCATGCGGTGCAACAACTGCATAAACATGACCTGGCTGTACAAGGTCTGAAAGATGTTCATAGTCAAATGAGCTCTCCATGTCATTGACGGAAGATGATTGACCTTCATATAAAGGGACTAAATATTGTGGAATCCATGCATCTACCCACTCACTTGACTCACAATTGTTCCAATTACATTTAATACAACTCTGACAAAAACAAGCTAATTCTCGTGTCCAAATAGTCCATGTACTTGCATTTGAGCTTTGAAATGAATGCATCTTCGATGAGTCACTGATTCTCTGACATTCCAATTTCTCTATCGCTATCCCATCATCAACCAACCAAAAGAACCTGCGCACTTCAGAATCAAGAGCCACTCCTCGTGACAATGCATAGTTACACCACTTAATAATGGAATCTACATCACTGAATGTAGCACCACCTCTAATCTTTAATTGTTCTTTAAAAAGAGCTCTCTTCATGCATGCACCTGCTCCATCATGTTCACCTTTTCTGTGCCCGGCTTCAAAAAAATTCCAAATATGAGGTATACCCTTCTCTACATGCATTTTGCTCAACCAATAGAAATTACGAGCATTCTTGAATTGACCAGTGCAATTATCTGACCAAATGAGATGTTGATCTATTCTAATATCTTTTTCTTGCAAGAACCCATAAAATTGTTGAAAACAATATTGCACAAATTCTGCTGAATGAGATCGATCATCACTCATGTAAAAATGGTATTCTCTGACAATCTTCCTGTTCTCTTCTATACTCTCGGGGGCATGTCTGTATGTGATGTGAACAAAAATAGCAATCTGAATAGAATTGTAGTACTGGGATTGAACTTCATTTTGGGGTTGCAATGTATAGTTTTCTGCAAAATCAACTACAGAGACAATAGTTCCAATTGGGAAAGAGTCTTTACACATCCTGAACTATTGATCTAACCATCAAGACCTGTGGCTATGTCTGACATACTTGTAGAAAAGATTTTTCTTAAAATCATCAATAAAATCAGCAATACTTACCTCTCTTACAATCAACTCACATCTAGAACCTTCACCTCCACTTTTCAAATTGTATTTCACTGTCTCATATATCTTTTTCTCAACCATTCTCTTTCCAAAATCATGCTCGTTGCCCTCATGAAAACATGATACAAACTTTGATAACCCACCACATTGTAAACACTTTTCATTTAAACAATCATTCTTGTAGAACATGCAACCATCATCTCTAATACATAGAAATAAATCCAATAAGTCCCTAGATGACTTTGGTAGTTGAATTGCACCACACTCCTGTAACATTTCGTTAGTGTGCAAAGTAGAATGAATATTGCATAATAATTCATGGTACATAGAAAATTTTACATGGTATTTGCAACAACATGTATTACGAACTTTAAGAGGAACACAATAAAATGGCTTAAGAGATTCAAATGCTCTTTGTGAGATTGTCATACCTGGGTGAGTTTCACAATATTGTTTGTACAATGTTGTTTGGCTACATTCCAAGTAATGTTTAGGATGTGGTGTGTGGTCTTTATCACCAATTCTTAACTTTACAACATCTTTTGCATTCGGTGATACCCTAGAGTTAGTGTGCCAAAATCGTTCAATTTCTTCCTTTGTGCTATCAATTAGCTTCTTGTCAACTCGTGGAAGCCTACCACTGAAAGCCCAAGTATCATTGGCAATAGGACTATCTAGCCTTGATCTTAATGCTAATGCTTTTGACAATGTTTTACGATTCAATCTTAAGTCAACACAAGTTTGCCTCATTAATCAAGCATTTCTTAATTGTTTGCTTACTATTGAGGTTGTTATTACTCTACGGGCAGCTCTTTTATCTTTCTCCTTGCTAGTCTTTCCAATAGAATTGAGTGCATTGAAAAGGCTTCTTACAATAATTTTATTCCGATCGGACACTTTGTTTAACCGAATCTTTAATTTCTTTAGTAAAGGTCTCATTTTGTACATCTTTAATAATTGCACAAAAAGTTGGCATTGTTCGATTAATGTTTTCTTCTCAAAGTATTCATTGAAGAGTTTTGTAGCCCACAACCAAACCGTTCGTGATGACCTCTTGCCTTCAAGTTTTTCCATTATGTTCTCATCAATTTCAAGTAACCATTTTGGGGTTTTTGGGTGTTTTCCAATTTCATCACAGTTATTCTCTTCTTGACAAATGTCCTCTCTTCTTATGAAATTTGGAGATACATTGATTGTTCTTGTTTCATCCATATTTTCAACCTCATCAATTTTATCAACAAATGGATTATGGAGTGCAATTTCAATATCATGATGTTCATATCCACTTTCTTCAAGTGCATGTCTTCATTTTTCTTCTTCTTCTTTGTCCATGGTATTGCTATTATGAATAGGTGTTTCATAACATTTTTCAATATTTTCATTTGCAATATCATGGTGAATTTCATTCTTATCTAACATTTCATTATAATCAAAATTAACATCTTCAAATTGCATGTCATTAGATGGTAAAGAAGAAGATTCACCTTGATGAGCATCCGCCAAACCCACCCTTCCAATCCTCTTCCTTTCCCTATCTTTTTTCCTAATTGCTTCAATTTCCTCCAATGTAACTTTCCTCCTCCTTTTTGCTTTACGACGACTGTTGCTCCCCATTAGGGGAACAAAAATATCACCCTTATGATTGTAACAAGAAAATTGTGTCTCCAAAAGTGCATAAAAATATTCCTTTCACTGTCATAGCTAGAAATCACGAGTATTTCGACAGCAGAGGGTCTCTGGTTGCGGAAGTCGGGCCCAGAAATATTCCTTTTGTCTTTTTTTTGCTTTTCCAAAACGGATATCCATTTTGGAAAACCCAATTCTTTGCAACGGACACTTGCAATGTCCATATGCCTACTACAAAATAGATATCCGGTTTATTATGTACATTTGGATTCTATACTAGGGATTCATTGTATTATTCAATAAACTTGTGAATTACCATCTAATTTCAATGTTTACACACTAATCCACCTAGGTATCAACTTAATAAAGCTCTGGATATAAGCCATTATTTGATTTTAGGCTATCATCAAATGAGGAGCTTCTAAAGGCAAAAATGTTGTCCCAAAAGAAGACTCAATGTTATTCGTAAAGACATTAGATTGTTAAAATACAAATTTGAGGTTAGATATTCCTTGGGCTATTTTAGTATAGAGAAGCAAAATTGCAATATATGACTATCCTAGGAATTAGAATGGTTGATCATAGGATATTCATGGCATTTTGATATTAATGGATGGATTGATGGATGTTTAGGGAGTTAAAGTTTAAATGTAATGTATGAGAATTCATATTTATGAAGGATCTAATATGTCTTATGTCTTATTTGCAGGCCATTCAAGAAAGAAATGAAAAGATACCAAGGACTATCATAACACCTATTATAATTAGGTGCATCAAAGGATTGTCATCCAGGACCTTACCAATATGGGAAGTTATCAAAACCATGTCATGTTTAAAATTAAAGGCTTTATCACCTCTTTGTCCCTATAGGCCTATTAGAACAATAGGTCACATTTTATTCATATACCGGGGTTGAGAATAAACACTAAGCATTTGTAGTTATGGCAAGTGTAAATGGAAATAGATCACAACTTTAGACAATCTATCCTCTCCTAGATTGCACTGACTGAGTGGAAATTACAAATTCCCTATTAATGTCCTTTATATACTGAAGGTATGGGTGAGAAAGGTAAACTTTGTATGTTGTAGACAAGTGATGCAGAGAAACACATCAAAAGCTTACAAACAAGGTGTAAAATACCCATTAACCCACCAATTGCTCAAATAGCTTTTAAAATATCCTTCCCAAGGTCCAAACAAGACCGAAATACACTCTTTCTTTACTATCGGCAAGACATTTATGTTTCCACAGCGTGCTCCCTATCAAATTGGTAACAGATAGGGGTTTTTTCGAGGGAACGTCGAAAGGGTTTGGCCGATACAGGCCGACAGTGCCGTTTAGGGTGAACTGTGGAATTTCCTCCGCATCAACCACTCTATTGGTATGTTTCTTGTACCAAACACTGGTCCAGAAGCACACATTTTCTGAATTGGTAGAAGTCTAGTTGGAGAAATGTGGTCTCCTCGACTACTATTATTGTAGGATATGCATAAACGGGTTTCTTGAAAAGGCTTTAGAAAATTTCAAGCAAATGCAATTGGCAAGTGTAAAGCTAGATTCTGCAACCTTTGTCAGCATCCTCTCTACCTCTACCAAAATGGGAGCTTTGGAATAGGGTATGGACATTCATCAAAGCATAATGGAAGTGGGATTTTTGTAGATATTCTAGTTGGAAATTGTTAGTGTAGGTTTTTATTTCCTAGATGGATTATTTATTTTTCCTATATTCCTAGGTTTTTCCTACACTTCTATTAATCTCGCTTAGGTTAATAAAGCATGTCTTATTAGGTGAGTAGTTGCGAGGTGTCACCTTCCTACATGTGAGCATCCATTAGCTATCTTGGGAAGATACTTTGCTATCTTTAGTCCGATAGATGGTTGCTCCTCATTGGTCGGTGTTGCCACCTCCTCTCTCTTCCTAGTCTATATAAGCATGCTACCTGGCTTGTATTTTGCATCTTTTGCTTTTGCATCCTCTTAATGCTATTTTGCTTCTAGCATTTGCATTACTCTCTTGGAGACTAACTCTGTGTTGCTATTTTGATTTCGTATCATTTGCATTCATAGTTTTAATATCTATTCTTTGCACTAGTTTTCTGGGTTATTAATCTTTTCAGATTCTAACATGGTATCAGAGCTATTCTATGTGCAAGAGTAGATTTTAGTTTCCATATTTGAGAGATTCGGGGGGGGGGCTAATAAATCTTATCGCAGGTTTTCGAAAAACCCAGTATGCTCTTCTCTTGCATCTTCGGATGATCTTGAGAATCAGAAAAGTTTGACGGAAACTTTTTTAATCTCTGGGGTTGCACATGTGTTTTATGAAATCTGGGTGATTGCAGCATTTCTGGTTATACTGGCAGCATTTCTGGCTGTTCCAACGCGTTCAGGAGGCTTGAGAAAGTCAGATTTGGCTTTCGTTTCACCGAAATCGGAGATCGTCATACACAGTTGCGGAACCGGGGTTTCAAGCTCAAATCTGACAACCAACTTGCATATTTGGTCCTTTGAATCAATATTGCAGGTTCCAGCATCTGATTCAGCCTTTGCATGTCGTTTTTTGGTTGTTGGGGTCGTTTTTTGTAGCTAAAGGTGTTCCATTTACACTGGAGCAACATCTTCTGTGCATTTGCAAGAAAAACGCCTTCTGGGTTTTGTTCGTAGCACAGAAAAACCATCTGGGTATCTTTTTGTTTTTGCATGCAGTTTGTATATTTTTCAGAAACGCGCTCAGAAAGCTACAGCAGGACCCCTCTCCGTTGGCAGCTGCAGTTCTGAAGACAGTTTTCAAATGCTCCGTTCTTGCTCATACGGACTCCTTTTCCCATGAATTTTTTTTTGATTTTGGCTATTTTTTCGTGCTTTATGCACTAGTGCAGTCGTTTTTTGATTTTGATGCCAAGATTTTTCAGAAATTGCAGATTCTCAGTCGTGACATTGCACGGTTCTCGTTTTGGGAACTTCGGAGGATCATAACTTTCACATACGACCTCGTATCGAGGCGATTCTTTTTTTGAAAGTGCATGATTTTTCGAGTAGATTGCAGTGGTGCTATTTATTTCTCTAAATATTATGCCAAAGTTGTATTTTCAGCATATGCTCTTCATGAGGGTTTTGTAATGCATTGAAATCAAGACCACTAAGTATTTATTGCTAGTGGTAGTTGTAAACGCACTAATATAAAGTGCCAAATCATATTTTCTTGGGGGGGTTCTTTGATTGAGTGAAAAGGGGGGGTTGTCTTGGTTGGGTTCTCTTCTTTTCGACACTTCTTCTCTGCATTTCTTCATCATGGATCAAACAAATCTGCCTATCCTAACTCCATACAATTACTTTGAGTGGAAATCACGCATGACAATTCACTTAAGGAAAGCTGGATTAAATAGGATAACTATGGGACTTGAAACTGAACCTGCTAAAGATGAAGATAAGCCTAAGTGGTTTAACAAATGTGATGAGGCATATGGAACATTATGTTTGTCTGTTTCTCCTGATTTGCTCTTTCACATTGAGTCTTTGAATACACCAAATGAAATCTGGACAAAGCTAGAAACACTATTTGGCACACAAGATTCAATGAGGGGTCATATGTTGGAAAATGAACTAATTAGTTTAAGTCCAGGCAATTTCAACACAATCCAGGATTTCTTCACCAAATTGAAATCACTAAGGCTGCAGTTAAAACAATGTGGAATTGAAAAGAAAGATGAACAACTGATTCTTAGTATTCTCTCTAAGCTAAGTTCAGAATATTCTGTGTTTGTTTCCACTTTCTATGCTACTAAGGGTGCACTTGGTACTCAATTCACCATGCCATCTTTAGATGATTTTGCTGTCAATCTCACTTGGGAACAGGACAAGCTAATCCAGATGGGCACTCTTAAGTCCTCTAAGTCACATGCCTTGGCTGCCAACCAAGGCACAAAAGAACAGAAAGGACAAAGTAGTAACAACAATAGTAAGGATAAGAAACAAAAGAATAGCAAGGAGAAGAAGGATCAGATAACGGTTGCTTCAAAAGCAACTAATGAGACCCAATATTCCAAGGGCGACAAGCCTAAGAAAGAGAGGGTCCAATGTGCCTATTGTAAAAGACCCGGTCATGACGAACATAAATGTCTGAAGAAACAAATTGATCACTTGACACACATTCTTGAGAAGAATAATATCAGTGTTCCTGAGTCTGTCAAACAGAGTTCTAATGAGGGGTCTAATAAGGCAAAAGAAAACAGCAAGGGGAAAGGAAAGGGCAAGGCCCTTGTTGCAGTTGCTTCTTCACCATCCACTTGGGTTCTTGATTCGGGTGCTTCGCACCACATGGCTTCATCTAAGGAAGAACTTGCATCCTTGGAGCCGTGTACTATGCCTTCTATTTTGATGGGTGATAACACTCCTGTTGAGGTAAGTGGGAGAGGGTCTGTTGATGTGGGGGATGGCACAT
The DNA here is from genome assembly GCA_027924645.1 of Cunninghamia lanceolata. NCBI lineage: Eukaryota > Viridiplantae > Streptophyta > Pinopsida > Cupressales > Cupressaceae > Cunninghamia > Cunninghamia lanceolata. Next base: position 1,121,642 of record BSBN01001237.1, on the reverse strand, counting down.
TCCATGATGTTCTTTGTGTGCCCTCATTATCAACTAATCTCCTATCGGTATACCAGATCACTCACACAGGTTCAGGCAAGCGGGTTGAGTTCACTCCTGATTCAGTGGAGATTCGTGAGTTGCATAGTGGTTCTACAATTGCAGTTGGGAGAGCAGATCATCAGTCACGGCTCTATCTGTTTTCTCACTTTGTTCCTGATCCTCCTTCGACTGTTTTGCTCACTCATTCTAATGATGTGAGTAGATTATGGCATGAGCGGTTTGGCCATCTTAACTTCCGCTACTTGCAGCAGCTCAACCAGCAGAGCATGGTCACAGGGTTGCCTTCAGTTCAGTTTTCAGGTGGTGTTTGCCAAGGTTGCATTCTTGGTAAGCATCCTAAGGAAAAGTTTGACAAAGGTAAGGCATGGAGAGCTTCACAGATACTGGAGTTAGTTCACAGTGATTTGGCTGGTCCATTTCAGCATCCTTCCTTCAACAGGGCTAGATATGTCCTCACATTCATTGATGACTTTTCTCGATATACTTGGGTGTACTTTCTCAAACAGAAGTCAGAGGTATTTGATCATTTTCAAGACTTCAAGACTTTTGTAGAGAAGCAATCTGGGAAAGCCATCAAAGTTTTGCGCACTGACAATGGTGGTGAGTATGTCAACCATCGGTTTGAGAGGTTTTGCACTTCAGAGGGGATTGATTTGCAGCATTCAGTTCCATACAATCCTCAGCAGAACGGTGTTACAGAACGGAAGAATAGGTCCTTGAAGGAAATGGCGAACTGCATGATTCACTCCAGATCTCTTGCACCATAGTATTGGGCAGAGGCCATTAATTGTGCTTGTTATATCCAGAACCGTGTTCCTCACCGAGCCTTGAAGGGAGTCACTCCTTTTGAAGCTTGGAGCGGTCGGAAACCATCAGTTAAGCACTTTCGAGTTTTTGGTTCTCCTGCATGGGCCCACATTCCTACAGAGAAACGCAAGGCCTTGGATCCGCAGAGTAGACCTTGCATATTTGTAGGTTATCCTGATGGTGTGAAGGGTTATCGGTTGCTCCACCCTACTACACATGAGTTGTTCATTAAGAGGAGTGTTCAGTTTGAGGAGGGCTCTTCGAGCTCACTTTCTATCACTTCTCCAACTCCTTCTACTTTGACATTGGAGTCACTTGGGATACATGACAGATCTTCTGATGAGTCAGATTCACCTGAGCAGTCTTCTACCTCCACTTCTGATGCAGAGAGCGATTCAGAGGACTCACCTCCTTCCTCTCCTAGTCATCATTCAGAGGTTGATGATTCTCCTCCAGATTCTCCATCTTCCGGTCCACTTTGGGCTAGACAGACCTTGCAGTCTGCAGGTGATTGGGTTGGGGATCCATCAGACACCAGGCGAACTCGTTCACAGTTCCAGGATGTTCCACATGTCTTCATTGCTATTGCCTCAGATCCACAGTCTTTTCATGAGGCTTCTGGTATTCCTGAGTGGGATACAGCTATGCAGGAGGAGTATAGTTCCTTGATGAGGAACCACACTTGGGATCTTGTCCCTCTTCCTAAGGGAAGAAAACTTGTTCGATGTAAGTGGATCTATCGGACAAAATTTGTAGCAGATGGGTCGGTTGACAAGTATAAGGTTCGCTTGGTCGCCAAAGGATTCTCCCAGGTTCCTGGGATTGACTACTCTGAGACTTTTGCGCCAGTTGCCCGAATGAATTCCATCCGACTTGTTCTTGCCATTGCTGCAGCTAATCGTTGGGAAGTACACCAGATGGATGTGAAGAGTGCTTTTCTTCACGGTGACCTTCAGGAAGAGATCTACATGGAGCAGCCACAGGGGTTCCTTCAGGATTCTTCACTTGTGTGCCTTCTTCGGAAGTCTCTCTATGGCCTCAAACAGGCTCCTCGAGCCTGGTATGCCAAGATGGATTCCTTCCTTCTATCAGTTGGGTTCACTCGGTGCCATTCTGATCCCAATGTCTACATTCTGCAGCAGGATGATTCACTCCTATTTCTGGTTCTGTATGTTGATGACTTGCTGATCACAGGGAGTTCTTCATCCACCATTGGGGCTGTCAAAACTGCCCTTCATGACAGGTTTTTGATGACTGACTTGGGCTTGTTGCATTACTTTCTCGGGATTGAGATCTACCAGTCTTCTTCTGGGATCACCATCACACAGTCCAAGTATGCTCTAGATTTGCTCTCGAGGTTTCATATGGCTGACTGTAAGCCTGCTCCGACTCCCTTTCTTTCTGGAGTCAAACTTGAGGCTCAGTGTTCTTCTCCACTTGTTGATGGCACTTTGTACCGACAGCTTGTTGGGAGTCTCATTTATCTGACTCATACGAGACCTGACATTTCATATGCTGTAGGCATGGTCTCTCGATTCATGCAGGAGCCTCATGAGCTGCACTGGAAAGCAGCCAAGCGGATCCTTCACTACATTCAGGGTTCTCACAGTTTTGGGATTCACTATGCAGCGGGTATTGAGCTTGACTTGGTGGGCTACACAGATTCAGATTGGGTGGGCGATTCTCAGGATCGCAAGTCTACTTCAGGTTACAGCTTCTCACTTGGTTCAGGTCCTGTTTGTTGGTCGAGTAAGAAGCAATCTGCTATTGCTCTATCTTCTACTGAGGCTGAGTATCGGGGGGCTGTGAATGCCTCTACTAAGGCCATTTGGCTTCAGAATCTTCTCACTGAGTTTGGTATCCAGATCAGACGGCCATCAGTCATATTTTGTGACAACCAGAGTGCCATTCAAATCTCACAGAATCCGGTCCATCATCAGCGGACCAAACACATAGAGGTTCACATGCACTACATCCGGGAGCTCATCCATGGCCACGTCATCGCCCTTCGCTACTGTCCGACTTCCGAGTAGGTTGCTGATATCTTCACCAAACCCTTCACTGAGAGCAAGTTCCTTCATTTGAGAGCTTTGCTGGGGGTGCGGGATGCTTCATCTTCTGGGGGGGCTTCTTCCTCTCACTCGGAGTCTTGACTCTCTCTACTTTTGGGGGGGTCTCTTCTCTCTCTCTTTGGGGGGAATTTTATGTACATGGGTACCTCATCAGGCTTGATTTGCCGGGACCCATTTCTCCATCCACCTAAGCTTCACTTATGGGGGGGTGTTAGTGTAGGTTTTTATTTCCTAGATGGATTATTTATTTTTCCTATATTCCTAGGTTTTTCCTACACTTCTATTAATCTCGCTTAGGTTAATAAAGCATGTCTTATTAGGTGAGTAGTTGCGAGGTGTCACCTTCCTACATGTGAGCATCCATTAGCTATCTTGGGAAGATACTTTGCTATCTTTAGTCCGATAGATGGTTGCTCCTCATTGGTCGGTGTTGCCACCTCCTCTCTCTTCCTAGTCTATATAAGCATGCTACCTGGCTTGTATTTTGCATCTTTTGCTTTTGCATCCTCTTAATGCTATTTTGCTTCTAGCATTTGCATTACTCTCTTGGAGACTAACTCTGTGTTGCTATTTTGATTTCGTATCATTTGCATTCATAGTTTTAATATCTATTCTTTGCACTAGTTTTCTGGGTTATTAATCTTTTCAGATTCTAACAAAAATGCTCTGGTAGACATGTACGGAAAGTGTGGAAGCATAGACAAGACACATGAACTGTTTGAAAAAATGCCTCAAAGAAATGTGGTCTCATGGAATAAGATGATTGCAGGATATATACACACTTACTCCGATGTGAGATTAACCACCCTTGTCTATTGGTAAGACCAATACCCTCGGTGAGACTTTTTACTTGCATTCCGACATTATAACTCTCCCTGATGTGTTTATCGTCCATTAGTCATCGATAAGACTTCTACATCGGTCAGACATTCTCTTTGATTTCTGATATCGTATCTCACACCGAAAGAATAAACACCGAACTACACCATCGGCCAGATCGCCTCTATCAGTGACACTTTTCTTCTCGCCTCTGAGAGTCCATCTCTTTCTGATGTTCCTTCTATCGGTGTGACTCCCTCTCATTGGTGTAGTTCTCAACTGTTCTTCCGATGTGCCAATAAATAAACCATCGGTGACACTTAATGATTGTCACCCCGATATGACTTGATCTATGAGAGCAATGTTGTCGACTCAATGGAACTTTGTCTCTCTGATAACTATTGTCAGTTCGATGTCTTCGATTTAGCCTATACATAACATGACTTGTTATCACCGGTCAACTAACGTATGTTTTCCCAATTTTCCCGATATGGCCGGTCAACCTTTGTATCCTTTGACATGTACATTCACCATTTACAACCACGATAAACGATAGCAGGATATACATGAAATATCCACGCATACATAAATGATATACCCATGGATTGTATCTTCGGTGAAACAATACCAATGGTACAAAATATGTTGCTTCTCTTCATCCAAAACCAATGGCAAAATTTTTTTGTTAAATCAACAAAATGGATATCCATTCTGAAAACGGATATCCGTTTCTAGAACGGATATCCGTTTTCAGAATGGATATCCATTTCTAGAACGGATATCTGTTTTCAGAACGGATATCTGTTTCTAGTTTCTTTTACCGAAGCAAAATGGATATCCGTCTTGCTTTGGTACAAAGCAAGACGGATATCCGTTTTGATTGTTGACTTTTTATGGATTGTAACGTGTTTTAATGTTTCAGTCTCTTCTTCGAACTTCACCCTTTGTGCTGATGACTTTTTTTTAATGCAAAATTGATAAAACGAAAAGGGTTTATAGAAAAAATTGTTAGCTTTCTAAAAATATAAGATTTATTTGGTTATCATTTTATTAAATAATTATTAATAATTTTCAATATACCGTGTCTCTGAAATCTTGATGGACACACTGATTGAAAAACATCCATAACTTTCAAACCATTTCACCTTTTTGAGATTCGAACCCTGCGTCACACTCTATGCTTTTTTGGCTATAGGTTAATTTTTTTTTTTTTAATTTTGATTTTTTTTTATCGAGTTAGGTTGGCTGGAAAATTACTTTTTATTTTTTAAAAAAAGTCACAGTAAAAAAATCATAACTAATTATTTTATTAGAAAAAAATTTCAAATAAATATGCATCACATCCGGACATGAGTCCTCTACTTATTTTGAAAGTTTCAAAAAAATATATATATTTTTACTCATAGTTAGGTTGGCTGGACACACACCCACTTTTTATTTTTTTCTGAAAAATTTAATAGCTGTTCATTGAAATATTCAATTTTCACTAAGTAAATTTAGTTTTTGTTTTAAAAAAAATAGTAGCCTATAAACTAGATTCAATTCTCTACAAATTTCATTCTTACATCTTTTTCAAATTGTATAGATAATCCATTCAAAATTTCACATGAACTTGATAAAGTCTGATTTTTTGTATTTTCATTGCCACTTAGAGGTATAGTTTGGCCCATCATGATCCTGCACATACCCATGTGTTGAAAGTGATTATATGTTAATTAGTGCCTCCTTGTTTAATGAGCTTGAATGAGGATGGTATTTCTTTAGTGGATATATCTTGTTGATGAAATATGATATTCTCAATTGCATTGTGGATTTCAATGAGACTTTATGGCTGAATGTATGTATTTTAATGCAACTGCAAATACTTAATGTAGGGTAATAGGAATGTTGCATATATTGCTTGATGAGCAATTACATGCCTTGACATAGCCATTGCTACTTAAGATAATATGTATGGTTGTGAACATGAGGAATGGATTAGAGTTCCTTAAACAAGCTCGTTTCATTATGTTATTAGCATCTAATTCTCTTGTGAATGAATGGTATTCCTGTGACTAGTGACATGATGTTGCATTATGTGATTATAGAAGTGACTGTAATAATGATTGTGAAAAATGTTACTTATGTTTAAGCATTGATGTAAAAGTGATAGTGATGATGCTATACATGTTCATGCACTATATTGTGTTATGTTGAAAGCATTCCAAGTGAATCTATGATGTTAGGGGTAAATGAGTTGCCCTTGTGAAAAGAGGAAAATTGGTATGGATTTTTGGGAATACTTATTTTGAATAAAGTGTATATTTTGCATCATGTTGCATAGTCATGTGTGGGCTATAGTTATGCCTGGGTAAGAGAAATTGTGATTGTATTCCAATTGAGTGTTGTGATTAACCAGTCCTTGAGATGTTTGCCATGGGATGGTGGTATTGCATACCCATCCATGGAGGATATGTATGGATGATGTGTATGGGAGAAAACCATACCATCTATGTGTTTTCTATTGTCACCCTATTGACTGTCAACCTGAGGGTTGTGGGTAGGTCAATATGAGGAGGGTAGTAGCAACAACAAAGTTCTTTGGGAGGGAATTGCATGGCCTATGTATAATGGCGGTGCAAAACGACAATGATCGTTTCAACCTCCCAGGAAAGTACTCACTACTTCCCCTTATTAATGGACTAGATACTTGATTCATATAGTGTTACCCTAATCTGCAAAGTTCTTGAGGATGATATTAGTTGTGGTATGAGCACCTGTGACAGCTATGATCTTACCTTGATGTGATTGTTTTAGATATTATGCCACCCCCCACTAGTGTTCTGACATAGTTTTGTTGAGGATGCCTCGTCGCTGATGGTAGGGAGCCGAGATCAAGGAAACTATGCCACGTACCTAGATACGTGATAGTTTAGTATATATGTTGTGTTCCTACTTGTGCTAAGAGGAGTGGTTGCTCGCACAGAGTAGAGGGTTCACTCAAGAGGGTCTCAATTCCAATCGGTTGGCATGCGAGTGGAATCTAACCATGTGCACCTCTGGCTCGGTGTGTAGCCACACATGCTTTCTCCATGGGTACGCACTATGTAGGATGTTCCTATGAGTAGGACATTGCCATGTGGTATATGACAATTACGTGCTTTCTCTACTTGGCGTATACCATGCACGGTCGTGTCGCATGAGGTATGTGACCTAGGAGTTCTGGTACAATACCTTTCCATGTGAGGGTTGTGTGAGTTGGCCGCACCCATATGAAGGACTATGGAGATAGTCATGTTTGTTTTCCTCCTTCCTCGTGTGGTGACTAGCGATAGTCACGTAGTGTTGTGATATGTATATTTCAAAGATTGTGAATCTTCCTTTTGGTTATTGGTGACTTTTACTTTGCTTGTGTGGACCAGCACTTTCGTTTATCTTACTTGTATTGGTTTAGCCATGGATGATTTGTTTGGCATGTAACTCTTGTGGTTACATTTGATTTATTGTTGAAGATTATGCATGTTTTTCTTACATTATTGTTCGAATTAAGATTTACTCTTCCTTATTTACATTTTGGTGTCTAAACTCATTGACTTTTCTATTTTTGAATGCTAGTCTTTTGTTGTGATGTGATTTCTCATCGGGTATGGTGAGATCCACCCATTTGAGTGTATACGGGGAAGTAGACATAGGGAAACCCTTAAGGATGGGGGTATATGTGAGCTATTCTAAGCTCTAATTCACTACCTTCGTATTGTTTGACTATCTCTTTGAGGCTAAAACCCTTACACAAACAAGAGATATGTCATTGTAGCTTGTATGGAAGGGCTCACTAGGTGGGTTAATGCCATCAAGACACATCGATATGGATATTGGACATGGTTATAATTAGATATGGATGGTACTATGGCATCCATGTGAACCCCTATGTAGCCTTGTGATGAGAATGAGTATGTATGTATATGTGGGTTGTACAATTGTCATGTATGTAGTTGCATATTAAATATAGAAGAGAACAAAATTTGCATTAGTATGCCTTGAAGAGTGATAAACTATTGCATTATATGTAAAGAGATGTCATGCATGATATGAAATCAGAGGTTGAAATTATGTATATGTGAGTATGTGTGCTCCATTTTATAAATAGCTACATATAAAAGTTAGAGAATTGAAACTTTTATGTCTTAAAAGTGTATTTTGCTTCAAATTATGAGAAAATTGTGTGGTTTATCGTTGAATTACATGATTATATGTTTATATACTATTATCAGTGCTTTTAGATGATCATGGATAGGAAAGGGATGATGTCATAACACTCGTATCCAATAGGATTACGATGTCATGACCCTCTTCTTGATGACCATTGATGCTTCGGCTATTATATGATATATGCGCATGTGCTTTGACATGTGCTTAGAGTGTTACGGTTACTGAGTATCGACTCCGCCTGGATTCACAGGCCCGAGCATACTCATATTCTCTGATGGTGGTTATAGGAGATAGTCACATGCCATGTTCCCTAACCTAGCCATTGTACCCTACTAGTGTAGTGTTCCTATGTGGTTGGGTTGTCTTTCAATTACCTAACGGTAATGTTCGGATTGCCCTTAGGGTCATGTGTAGTTTGCTAGTGCAATGGTTGAGGCTTTTCTTCTTGGTTTCTATTGATTGTTCAATGTGGCTTCCTTGGCATCATTCTTTATTTTGATTGGAGAAAATTGTTATATGCTAATGTGTTTTTCGTAGGAAATAAGTGCCTTGCCTATTCCTTACCCATGTACTAGGACAGATTCAATGTAATTGTGCATGTGATAATCTGACTTTTTTTTATATGGTATCGAGTTTCATGGACTAGTGTGTGCGTTGGCTGCATCTTAGCATTTGCTGGCTTCCAGGAGTAAGCCTAGTCCTAGGGGGCTAGGATCTAATGACTCTGTGTTCGTAGTTTGGTGAGGTAGTTAATGTAAGAAAATATCTTGAAAGTAGGTGTGAATTGATGGTTCTTGGAGGGAACGACTGTAGAAGAAAAGGGAAGTGGGTGAAAGTGTTTAAGGCAAGAAAATATCTCTGCTAGATAGCATTGGTGATATGGTCTATAGTGCCTTGTCTTTTATTCTACACATTGCATAAATGCCTACCATAGCATTTGCAACTGGAAGATCTGAGAAAAATCTACCTTCCATTATGTAAATTGTCCTTGCCCCATTCGAAAGCTACCATTTTGGCATGGCAGTGAGGATGTTGGCTAAGGTCATGGATTTTGTCTTTACTTCTGGCATTTGCATTTGCTTGAAAGATTCTAAAGCCTCAAACAAATACATTTTGTGCGTATCCTACTGTCAATGCATGATATTTTAGGGTGAGAGGCATTTAAAATAGGAGAGGGTAGCAGTTGGAGGAGTGGGTATTACACCTCCTAATTGCATTTGGTTGAAAGTTCCAAAAGGCCACTTCAACAAAGTTCCATAGGACAGGTCAGTCAGATAATAGAAATGGTGCCTCCAATCACACTACAAACCCTCCAGATAATGGAAGGAGGAGGCAGTGTTTGGTTTCTGTGGTTCACCAACATCACTACAGTGACTCCAAATATGAGTTGGAGAATGGCGTGCAAGTTCAAATAAGGGAGTGCAGGTCCAAACAAGATCATGTCTGGCATGTGTAGGAGGCTGAGAAGGTGAGACATGACCTATGAGGCATGGCTTATGTTGAGTCGTGACCTATGATGAGGAAGGCCTTGCTCTTTGAGGCTCGCGACCTACTTTTTCAGGCCAGTGGTATATCAAATAGGGGCATGACCCTTGCAAAGAGGGCTTTGACCCTTTGAAACAGGGGTTTAATCCATCTAGACAACCCTTTCGATGCTCTGCAATAAAATGTAGGAGGAAGAAAATCTCAGGCAAGCGTAGCAAATTTGCAAGATTGAGGTGCGTTGAAGGGGGGCACGACCAGATCAACCTTTGAATCAACCTTTGAAACTCTAGTTTGTAATAGCCCTAAATCTCTTCTTATGTCCTCCCCCTTCACAAGCCACTCATCAATCATCTTCTGAAAATTCCATCCTAAGAAGACGAAGATTGATATTTGAGAAAATTGATGAGTGGCTTGTGAAGGAGGACATAAGGAGAGAGTAATGGCTATTAGAAACTATGGTTTCAGAGGTTGATTCAAATTCAGAGAGGGACTGTGATGTTTGTGGTGATAGTTACTGCATTAGTGGAATGAGAGTAGGCACTTGTGGGCATTATTTTTGTAATTGGTGTTGGCTATGCTGGACCAAGCACGAATGGATCAAGCTAGAGTAGGATGTTTTGAGACTAAAATGTCTTTAACCATCTTGTAAATGTGATATTGGTCAAGAAATGGTGCTTTATTTATCAATTTATTGTGAGGAACATTATCTAAAAAGGTACAGACAATACCTTGTTAGATCTTATGTTGAAAGCAACAAAGAAATCAAATGGTGTCAAGCAACTAGCTGTGAGTATGGCTGTGTGTATGCTGTAGAAGTGGTGAATTACGAAAGTGGGTCAGGGTCCTATATGGTTACTTGTAAATCCTGATATGAGTTTTGTTGGAACTGTTTAGAGGAAGTTCATCATCTAGTAGATTTTGAAATTGTAAACAACTGGATATTGAAGAACAATGACTCCAAACAAACAGAAAACTGGAAGCTTGTTAACACAAAGCCTTGTCCAAGTGAGATTCTGCAATTGAGAAAAATGATGGCTGCATGCATATGACTTGTGTGTTGCTTTGAGTTTTCTTGGTTGTGGTTTAGTCAACCGGCCTGATCATGCCTCTAATTATGACTTCCATAAGTATTATGATGATAACTATGAAGAACTAGAAATAAAGTCAAACCAAAATAGTGATGCCATAAAAAAACATTGGAAATGCATGACCATTATTATGAGTGCTGAGAAGCCAATGAATATTCCAGAACAAAGGCTTTGTTGGATATACAAACTATTTAGAATTCTAGATTTAAGAAGTTAAGCATCTCACACTGTCAATTTGACCTTGAACTCCATTTTATAACAGATGCATGGCTTAGATTATTGAGTGCAAAAGTGTTTAGAAGTGGACATAAGCTTATGGATATTATCTTGCAGAGAGTGAGCATGCTAAGGATAGAGCTAACAAGACTCTCTAACTTAGCTAACAAGAATCTCTTTGAACACTTGCAGGCTTATGCAAAATCTTCTTTAGAACGACATCATGAGTGTGCTGAGGAGGAATTGAAAGGTTTTATTTTTCATGAAAAGTCTCAACACGATTTTTTTGATCTTCGAATAAACAATAAAGCTTATTGATCTTACAAATGTCACTGGCAATTAGTTTAAGAATCTTGTTGAAGCTTTGGAGAAAGGTCTCTGTAATGGATGCTTCCAACAAAAGGAGATTATGGTGGGATATTATTTGGGGTAGAGAGAGTAACCATGTTAGTAATTTTGGGCATTCATTACTATGTTTCATGTTTCATGATTTTTAGTTGTACCATGGATAGAAAAATGGTGTAGTTATTGCTTGATATTTGTACAAGTCTCTCTGAGGTATGTGAATACCATGATTCTTCATTGTCATTCAAGTTACAACAATGGTTGTTTTGTTGAGAATATTAATTATAAAGAGTTTGGAGACATTATTTTTACTCAAAACGTTATTTAGATTACATATTTTAAATGTATTTATTAGAAGGGATATCATTTTTGAAAGATTTATTATATTTATGTAAGAGATGTCATTTTTAAGACATTATAAGTACATTGAAAGTGATATCACTTTATATTTTTTTAAATAAATACATTGAAGATATCTTAATTTTTTTTAATTATATAATTATACTAAATATCTATATTTAAATGAAAGTTGTTTTTAATAATTAATATATAAATATATATAAGATATATAAATATTAAAATGATATTTTATTTTATTTTAAAAAAATAGAATATAATTTAAAAATATATATTTTAAATATTTAATACTTTATATATATAATTAATTAATGTTTACTTAAATAGAATATAATGTTATGTATGTATGCATGTATGGAAACACTATAAAGCAAGCAGGGTGGGAAAAAGGTTTTGGAAACATAATGGCTTTGGACCAAATTAGGCTTTGGTTTTTCAAATGTGACTAGTATGAGAGGTGGAAAACTTAGTCTAAAGCACTTCTAATCGAGGTATGATTGGGTTTAGAGCTAAGACTTTCAAAAGGTGGTGAAATGAGGGTTTAAAGGGAAAGACTTAGAAATGGTTCAATACTATGGAAAATTTATGCAAAGAGGTAATGGGGAAAGGAGGAGAGGGGAAAATGACATAAAATGATGAGGGGAATGGAGATTGAAGGCTTGGAATGGTGGTAGGGTGAGGTAGGAAGGGATCTCTCTGAATACTTCAAAAAAATAATTTTATATCCATGAAATGCCATAAAAAGAAAATGTTTGCCTAGCTTGAAACCATGGAAATCAATTACCTAGCTTTGGTAAATGAGTTACAATAATGTATAGGATCAAGTTAAAAAATACTAGACACCTTGGGCTCAAATCTAGCTTTGTCTAGGAATTTTTGAAATAAGGTTGCATTGTCATACATGAGAAGAAATAAAAAAACTGTAATGCTAATCTAAAATTTCACTTTTTCCATGTTAAAATGAGGCAAAGATGGCTAAAATTTATTATAGACTTGCTTTGAGATTTTGGGGATGGGAACTCGATAGATGGGAAGTCCTAGAGGTTAATTATCTTGGAAGTGAAAATTTTGGAAAGAGGATAAAAAGAAAAGGTCTCTGACCTATTGGGTGGTGAACTATTGGTAGTGTCTGTGAATAAAAATTAAGCTAATTTTCCTAGGGGACCCTGAGCTCAGAGGGGGACATCTAGGGATAGGTGTACACATTGATTATTTGCTCCTTTAGACATGTTTTAGGAATGGGAAAGGTGGGGCTTACACATAGGAAGGACTAGGCTCAAAAGTTTAAGGCTTAACAAGGGGTAAAGGGGTCAAAACAATGAGAAAACTAAATGGAGGCTGAGGACATAGGATAGAGACAAAAATTAAATGAAAAACATCAATTAGGAAGGCTAAAGAAGCTTACGCTATGACATTAGAAAGGAGAATAAACATGGCTATGGATGACAAAAAAGGGTCAATACATAATAAAAAGCACACTCATGGGCTATGGGCTAAAATGGATGAAAAATGCTACAAGGGTATGCAAATCCCATTATATTATAAGTTACAATCATGGAAATAGGTATGCAAAATAGCTATGCATGGTAGGTAGGTAATGATGATGATCTTATTGGTGCCACATGGTTGGAAGGAAAAGAGTTGGGTGATTGGATGGTAAAATAGTTGTAAGTTGGTTATTTCTATTCTAAGGCCATTTTGGTCATCTACCATAGTAGAGAGAGTAGAGAGTGGTGTTTACATGGACATTCTATTACTGGGAAGTCAATCCTCTATTCTCCCAAGATAATTAAGTATTTTTGCAGGAATAATGAGGTAGAAGGGAGGAGTTTTGGGCTTGGTTCATTTGGTTGACCAATCAAAAAGGGGAGCTAGGTCATTGTAGGTGTAAGACTAGTTTTCATGATAGCTCAAGAGAACCATATCCACTAGATGAAGGGTAAAGAAAGAATAGATTAGTTGAGGAGATAGAGAGAGCTATTTGTGTCCGAGGGAAGTGATAGTCCTTGAAGGCTATCAAAGGTTCCTTGGTTAGTTGATAGTAGAGATGAGTCATGCTATGAGGTGCAATGTTGGTTCATACATTTCTTGATGAATTGGTTCTGAAGTATTTTTGTAGGAATAAAGAGGTAGAAGGGAGGAGTTATAGATTTTGGGACTTGGTTCATTTGGTTGACCAATCACAAAGGGGAGCTAGGTCATTGTAGGTGTAAGACTAGTTTTCATGCTAGCTAGAGAGAACTATATCCACTAGATGAAGGGTAAAGAAATCATAGATTAGTTGAAGAGCCAGAGAGAACTATGTGTGTCCTAGGGAAGTGATAGTCCTTGAAGGCCATCAAATATTCCCTAGTTAGTTGTTTAGTTAATATATAGTCGCATTAAGGGGATGACATACATAAAAACTAAATAAAGTGGACATATATATATTTTTAAATTGTAACAACATGAGGGAGACAGAGGAAGTAACGAGGCAGAGGAAGTAACTATCAGTAATACTGAACGCAAAGAAAAACCTCATCTGCCAGGCCACCAAAGGTCGCCTAGACTACCCTAGTGGATCAAAAAATAAGCCAAAAAATACAACAATCAATCACCAGAACACAATGAAGATTAATGTTCTGGAAATGGCAGCAGGTTATGATTTTCTTCAATGTTTAACTCAGTATTGCAAGAGGTATGACATAGTTGTGGCTGTTTTTGGAGTTTCCAGAATTGTGGGCAGTTGGGCAATTTATCAGCTGGACTTGACGGGAGGATATGAATTTGACGCAGTAGACAATGTTATGTTTGGATTTCCAAAGGACTTCAAAGCCACAATGGTGTCATGGAGTGTTTTTGGAGTTCTGCCCATTCATGGGCAACAAGCTCTCCAATTCCATTAAACTATACATATTACTAAATAACCAAATAATTCATGGGTAGCGAGCTCTCCAATTCCATCAAACTATTTAGCAGGTCAAAAGTATAAAGGATGCAGATGTAACATACTGCAGATTAGAAGCGGGCAATGTGTAGAGAACTCCTCCTGTTCAAATATGCGGCTTTTCACCTACCTGGTGTGAATTTAGACCAGATGCTATTCCGGGTAGGATTTAGACCAGATGCTATTCGGGATAAAAGCACTTGGGCTCCAACATGGTTATTGTCCCACTCAAATGTATTGTCTGATTTATCAGCTCCTATAAATAGTTCAATGTTTTTCTAGTTCATTAGCAAGAAAAGCATTGAACTAATTATTAAAAGCTTGATAACGGTCAGAGTTTAGTGCTAATGATGAATCAGACAATACAATTGGGTAGGACAATAAACATGTTGGAGGCTGAGTGCTTTTATTCAAGGTATAGTAACTTCGAGTGTGACTACTTATATAACTTCACTTTTTTCACTGAATCTGCAATATTTTTTATCTCTTGCTGAGCCAATTTTTTCCTCAATTTATTGAAAATTAATCCCTTCCACTCTATGCATTTCTTGCCTTTCATGGACAGTAACATGCAAATTAGTATCTAATCATAGGGCTACAACATGTTTTTATGGATGACCGGATTCGCTGCAGGAATTCTTGATAGGAAAAGTGAAGTCTCTTCAAGACTACAAAGTTCACGCTGACAACTATATCTGCTCTATCTTGTCTGGAACACCATCTGGTCTAAATACACACCAGGTAGGTGAAAACCGCATATTTGAACAGGGGAACTTCTCTACACATTGCCCGCTGCTAATCTGTAGTATGTTACATCTGCATCCTTTATACTTTTAACCTATGCCAAATAGTTAGATGGAATTGAAGAGCTAGCTGCCCATGAATTATTTGGTTATTTAGTAATATGTATAGCTTAATGGAATTGGAGAGCTCGCTACCCATGAATCCGCCTAACTCCAAAACACTCCATGATAGCATTGTGGTTGTGAAGGCCATTAGAAATCCAAACTTACCATTGTCTCCTGCGTCATAATATCCTCCCGTCAATTCTTGTCTATCCCAACTGAAGTAATATCCCTGTCTGAACACTGTTATGCTTCCTTATGTGCTTTGACTGTAATGCTTGGTAGCTCTCAGTTCAGAGTTGAGGAAGGATTCGTTGGTAGTAGGCTTCGTGGTTGCCGGCTTATTGAAGGGGCTGTTGTTTATGTCACTTTTGCCACTTATGTTAATGCATCCTATCATAAGGTTAATTATAATGGTGAAGATGAAAGTAGCAATAGCATTGTCTAACCTCTTCTCGTCCTCCTCATTCACAACATCCACGTCCAATGGTTAAAAGGCATGGTTCACCTTTGGAGGCATCACCTGTGAGTACTTCTTTGCCAAATACAGTCAACACTACCCTTCTATAAAATGCTCCTCAAATCGCTAGAGGTATGTTACAATTATTCTTTAGTTATGAATTTTTCTAGATTATAAGATGCCTTCATAACTGTTAAGGGATAATGGCTTAGTAAAAATCTAGTCAACATTTAAAAGGTTTATAGACTTAGTGTAAATCTAGTCAACATTTAAAAGGTTTATATAATTTACTTTTTGGGGAATTGTTCTGTATGCTGCATCTTGTGGATTTTTACATTTCAAAGTTCTGAAAGAATACGCAAGTGGACTTTATAAATAGATTACACAGGCATGCTTTATAAAACATTGCCTATCAGCCTTACTATAAAATGGAAGGCATTGTGGTTGTCATATAAACGGATGAGCATTGGTGTGAGTCCAAGAAGTAGCTTATATCTTAAAGAACCTGATCAATGATCTAATCTTGGTGAACCCATCTAAGGTGGTTTGACTAATCCAGAAATAAAGTCCATCTTAACTTCTTTTCCCACCTCACAGAAACCTAACAATATGGATCTGACCTTAATGAATGTAATGAAGAGTTTCATATTCCATAATCTTGGATGTAAGAAACTGTTAAGGGATAAGATGGGTTGTCTGTTATGGTTTCTACATATCACACTGAACTGAAAAAATCATCTCAGGTCTAACAATAACTCTGAAGTAGTTGTTGCTAGTATTTTGGATATGTTCAGAACTATAAAGGAATGAGGTCCTATGAGAAAATAAATAGTAGAGAATTTTTTTGATTTAATTTTTAAAATTGTGCAGTTGAACTCTATATGAACCACAGATCCATATATGTTTGATAGGAATTTAGCCACATACTACTTTGCTATCCAACAATTTTAGTTTAAGTTTGGTCATTTCAAAATATTTCTGCACAATCAACGCTCTATCAATATATATTATATCTTGATCTTTTACTTTTCTAAATCAGTGCATTCTTAATAGTGTTGGGCTACAGTTCATACGGATCAGTTAGAATTGGAATCTAAGACCTTCTATTTACTGTCAGAGTGTTCCTTCAACTGAGCTACTGGTCCCTTTGTGGCTAATCCATCATTAATCTGGATGTAGCTTTTTTAAAAATTAATTCAATGTTTTTCTTGCTAAGTTGCTTCTGCTAGTAATTAACAGTTAGTTCTTTGTGAAATTTGCTTTTGGATTACACTGTGTGTGTTTTTATGTCCACGTTTCAGATCACACTCAGTGATCCATCATCAGGAAGAGGATCATTCTTTGTGAAATTTGCATCCTCTTCCTGATGATGGATCACTGAGTGTGATCCCAAACGTTGAGATAAAAACACACACAGTGTAATCCAAAAGCAAATTTCACAATTACTATGGACTGTGGAAAGCTCATGCCTACTAGCACATTCTTTGTTTTTCCAATAGTAATTGTTTGGTACATTACTATAGGTCACTATGTATTACAGGGATTTCTTATCCAAAGCTGTTTATAGCAAAGCAAATTTTTAAAGGGACAAATGGTAGAAAGAAAAGAAAATACAGATATGTAGCATAGATATCACTAACTGCATTATATTTATGCATTTGAAGAAAATGCTAATGAGTCTTTGTAGCCATAAGGTGTTACTAATTTCTTAGTAGCTTTATACATTTGGTAAAAATGTATAACAATCAATCTTTTATTTTTTAGTCTGATATTTTTATTCCAGATTTTTAGTCTGATATTTTTATTCCAAATCACTTGAATAAGGTCATCAAATTTATAAATTTTTTAAGACAAAAGGTGCCACGCACCTATTATATTATATTAGAATATCGTAATTACAAAATGCAAGGAGAGAAAGAAATCCTACAGGATGAAGAACAACAAAATTTCTCCTAACAAAAAATGAAGGCCAAGAGCCAAACGATAACAGAAGAGAAGGTGAAGTGCTAGCAGAACTATAAAGGTATCGCCCTATAACAGATGGTGAGCATATACAAAAAGATACAAAGAAGATGCTCCAAAAAACATAATAGAACTTAAGAATCCATAATAGAATTTGGCATCTAGTGAATAAGCCTCCCACCAAAGCACCCGACTTGAACATGTCGTACTTTTGTAAGGCCATATTCAGAGATTCTTCAAAAAAAAATATATGAATGAGAAAATTTCACAACAAGCCCTCTAACAGCATTTACATCTTGAAGCAAGTCCATTATCTCCCTCAAGGAATCTTCAACCTCTGCATTATCAATGACGAAAATGGAAGCCAAAGCATCTGAATCTATTCTGCCTAAGAAAGCCCGCTCCCATTTCTACACTGGGAAATACATCCGCCTATTAATCTGGATCTCCATCGCTAACTGACCAGCAAGATAAGAAATAGACTCTTGAAACACTGATAAATAGGAAAAGGATCTGCCAAGCAATGATTTGATATGTCATATCTTCATTCAAGATGGAATTATAATCTGCAGAAATCTGATGTGAAAAGGAAACAAGTACTGAAAGCAGCAAAAATAATGCAGATTTGGCCATATGCGAGAGATATCCACATAAGCAAACACAAATTTATGCTTAGACTTTGCTTTTCTTTGATATTCAGCAAGCAACAATTGCAGTGGAACAGAGATTCTGTAAGGGCATCCAAGAAATCTAAATAAGACCTTTCATTGATATGGCTTTAATGTAAGGGAGAAACCAGAATTTCAGCTTTGATATCAATTATTAATTGAAGTCTTCTTACATTTCTGGTTATAAAGAGGTACGTGTATTGAAGTTATCATTGACCTAACTGAATACAATATTTGTTAGAGTAATGAATAATTATAATTGCAGAATTTATTCCAAAGGTAAGTACATTATATTTTATAGATTTTAGTTTAAAAATAAAGTGTTTTGTTTTCTACACAATTAATTAATATGTTATTTTAAACTGGGGGACCTCATTGGCCCAGCGAAGGTGTAAAGCCTTGCGAGCTCGTTAGCCCAGCAGGGGTTTGAACTCTGGTGGCTGCCACTACATCCTGAGCGACTGAACCACCGAACCATGCCATCATCGGCATAAGTTATTTGAATGGTAAGTGCATTATATTTTATAGATTCTACTATACAGTCATTAATTTTCTTTTCTTTTTTGCATAATAAAATTTAATTTATTTCTTTTCAACTCACTGAGATACACCATTGTTATATCCATGATACAACTAAAATTCATGAAAAATGAATCATCGTAATGAATGCCCAAAATTATTAACATGGCTACTTTATCTACCCCCAATAATCTCCCACCATGATCTCTCCTTTTGATGCTTCTATATCATCCAAATCTTCAAATCTTTAAGAAGATTTTTAAAATAATTCCAATGACATTTGTTAGATCAATAATCTTTATACGAAAATCAAGAAAATCTTGTTGAGACTTTTCATGAGAAATAAAACCTTTCAATTCCTGCAAGTGTTCAAAGAGATTATTATTATCTCTATCCTGAGCATGCTCACTCTCTGAAAGATAACATCCATAAGCATGTCCTTCAAAACTCTTCGGCATTCAACAATCTACAGCCATGCATCTGTTATAATTTAGAGTTCAAGATCAGATTGACAGCGTGAGATGCTCAATTTCTGAAACATGGAATTCTAAATAGTCTGCATATCCATCAAAGCCTTTCTTCTAGAAGATTCATTGGCTTTCCAACGGTCACAATAATGGATATAAATTTCCAAGGACTTTTTTATGGCATCTCTATTTTTGTTTTCCTTTCTTTGTAGTTCATCATCTTTATCATCATAATACTCATTGCAGTCAAAATTAGAGGCATGATCGGACTAGTTTCCAAGGCACAACCAACAAAAATCAAAGGAAAATGGAGACACACAAGTTATATGCATGCAACCATCATTTCTATCAATGGCAGAATTACACTTGGGACAAGGCTTTGTTTTAACAAGCTTCCAATTTTTTGTTTGTTCATTGTCATTGTTCTTCATTATCCAGTTGTTTACAATTTCACAATCTACTAGACAATGGACTTCCTCTGAATAGTTCCAACAAAATTCATATGGCCATTTACAAGTAACATCATAGGGCCTTGACCCACTTTCATAATTAACCACTTCTATAGCATACTCACAACTAGGTGCTGGACACCATTTGATTTCTTTGTTTGTTTCAACATAATATCTAACAAGGTATTGTCTATACCTTTTTAGATAATGTTCCTCGCAATAAATCAATAAATGAAGCACCATTTTTCTTACCAATAGCACATTTACAATATGGTTCAAGACATTTTAGTCTTAGACATTCTGCTCCAACTTGATCCATCCTTGCTTGGATGCAGTGTAGCCAACACCCATTACAAAAATAATGCCCACAAGCACTTTCTCTCATTCCACTAATGTAGTAACTATCACCACAAACACCATAGTCCCTCTCTGAATTTGGATCAACCTTTGAAACCCTAGTTTCTAATAGCCCTAAATCTATTCTTATGTCCTCCTTCACATGCCACTCATCGGTCATGTTCTCAAAATTCCATCCTAAGAAAAAAAGGATTGATATTTGAGGAAATTGATGAGTGGCATGTGAAGGAGGACATAAGAAGAGAGTAATGGCTATTATAAACTTGGGTTTCAGAGTTTGATTCAAATTTAGAGAGGGAATGCGGTATTTGTGGTGATAGTTACTTCATTAAGGGAATGAGAGAAGGCACTTGTGGGCATTATTTTTGTAATTGGTGTTAGCTACGGTGGATCCAAGCATGAATGGGTCAAGATGGAGTTGGATGTCATGAGACTAAAATATCTTGAACAATCTTGTAAATATGCTATTGGTTAAGAAATGGTGCCTTATTTAACAATTTTTTATGAGGAACATTATCTGAAAAGGTATAAACAATACCTTGTTAGATCTTATGTTGAAAGCAACAAAGAAATCAAATGGTCTCAAGCAACTAGCTAAGTATGATATAGAAGTGGTTAATTATTAAAGTGGGTCAGGGTCCTATGAGGTTACTTGTAAATGCCGGTATGAGTTTTGTTGGAACTATTCAAAGGAAGTTCATCATTCAGTAGATTGTGAAATTGTAAACAATTGGATATTGAAGAACAATAACAACAAACAAATAGAAAAATAGAATCTTATTAACACAAAGTCTTGTCCCAAGTGTAATTCTGCGATTGAGAAAAATGATGGCTGCATGCATATGACTTGTGAGTTGCTTTAAGTTTTGCTAGTTGTGGCTTAGGTAATTGGTCCGATCATGCCTCTAATTATGACTTCCATAAGTATTACGATCATAAAGATGAAGAACTAGAAAGAAAGTCAAACCGAAATAGAGATGCCATCAAAAAATCCCTAGAAATGTATGCTTATTATTATGAGTGTTGAGGAGCCAATGAATCTTCAAGAACAAAGGTTTTTTTGGATGTGCAAACTACTCAAAGTTTTGGATTTCAGAAGTTAAGCATCTCACATTGTTAATCTAATCTTGAACTCCAATTTATAACAGATGTATGTTTGCATATTGTTGAGTGCAAAAGAGTTTAGAAGTGGACATATGCTTATGGATATTATATTGTATAGAGTGAGCATGCTAAGGATAGAGCTAACAAGAATCTCTTTGAACACTTGGAGGCTTATTCAGAATCTTCTTTATAATGATTTGATAAGTGTGCTGAGGAGGAATTGAAAGGTTTTATTTCTCATGAAAAGTCTCAACAAGATTTTTTAATTTTACGAATAAAGCTTATTGATCTTACAAATGTCACTCACAATTATTTTAAGAATCTTGTTGAAGCTTTGTAGAGATGACTCACTAATGGATGCTTCTAGCAAAAGGAGATCATGGTGGGAAAAAATTTGGGGTAGAGAAAGTATCCATGTTAGTAATTTTGGGCATTCATTATCATGTTTCATGAATTTTAGTTGTACCATGAATATAAAAATGGTGTAGTTATTGCTTGATATTTCTACAAGTCTCTATAAGTTATGGAATACCATTCTCCATTGTCATTCAAGTTAAAACAATGGTTGCTTCATTGATAATATTAATTATAAAGAGTTTGGAGACATTATTTTTTATAGAGAAACACTTCCAATTAGGGAATCAACTTCATCATGTGATTTAGTGGTTGAATTTGTGTGAGAGAAGGTCCCTTCTATAAACTATAGTAGGTAGTTCCCTACCCTTGGGTGAGGTTGAATGGTAGGTAGTTTGGCTTGGTCAAGCCTTAGGTGGAGAAAAATTGATATGATTCCACATTCATAATAAATGTTTCCCTACTATAGATAGGCCCTAGGGATTATTGATTACTCCTTGATAAGTGACTACCAATCATTAATCATTTTCCACATGTGGAACCATGCTACTGAGAACAACTATGTGAACCTCAATCCCTAAAATTCAGGGATCATGATCTCCTAATTATCTATCTCCTTCAAAACATCTCTTTTGAAACCATTATAGAGTAAATAAGGGCTCTTGCTATCAACTATAGAATGGGGTGGGGGGCTAGAAAAAGGATCTTAACCTAGGTGGTGTATGAGACAAATTATCAGTTGTTCCCCACTCTAGAATGGTTGGGGCCTCTATACATCTTTTGTTCCTATTAATATGTGGTAACTAATCATGCTACAGTAGCTACGAGTACACACAACAAGACAAATTTTGGTCACTTTGTCAGCGGCAGTTTTCCCCCAAAATAATTAACTCCAGTCTGGATATAAATTGGTAATGTGTATTGCTTGAATCTGCCTAACATAATCTTAATAGTTCTTGCATCATTTGTGTCTCCATCCATGGATTTACTAGATCATAAACCTAGAGTTAGTATGGCTCTAATGTTGTATAATCCATTATTGGTGGTGTGACCTTAGACTGAGTAGATGGTTCCTCAATTCTAGATTTTGTGTTGTAAATAATAGAAATAGAAAAATGACTTTCTGTGGATGGTCATGGATCAAAATAAATGGAATGTAGGTCTCAATCTAGAATGTTTAAACTTGTTTTCTAGGGTTGCAATTCTAGTAGAGAGCCTAATCATCATACAAGGTTATTTATGTTTCATGTATGAACAAATAATTGAATACCAATGATTTAGTAATGCCCTATATAGGTAGGTGTAAGGTCAAAGAAATCATAGCATCACCAAAAAATAAATTGCTAGATGGAACCAAAAACAAAGCCAAGGATCAAAATTTGTTCTTTTGGCATCACATTTGCTCAAAATTAGGTTGCATAAAAGATACACATCGAAGGTGATACACACTTAATCATAAATACAATGATAAAGCAACAGACTCCAAATTGGAAGATCAAAAATCTTTTTGCTAAGTGCTAGGAGTATGCTGTAGAAGTGGTGATTTATGAAAGTGGGTCAGGGTCCTATATGGTTACTTGTAAATGCCGGTATGAGTTTTGCTGGAAGTATTCAGAGGAAGTTCATCATCCAGTAGATTGTGAAATTGTAAACAACTGGATATTGAAGATCAATGACAATGAACAAATAGAAAATTGGAAGCTTGTTAACACAAAGCCTTGTCCCAAGTGTAATTCTACAATTGAGAAAAATGATGGCTGCATACATATGACTTGTGTGTTGCTTTGAGTTTTCCTGGTTGTGGCTTAGGCAACCGGTCCGATCATACCTCTAATTATGACTTCCATAAGTATTATGATGATAAATATGAAGAACTAGAAGAAAGTGAAACTGAAATAGTGATGCCATCAAAAAAGCATTGGAAATGTATGTCTATTATTATGAGCACTGAGCAGCCAATGAATATTCTAGAACAAAAGCTTTGTTGGATATGCAGACTATTCAGAATCCTAGATTTCAGAAGTTAAACATCTCACACTGTCAATTTGATCTTGAACTCCAATTTATAATAGACGCCTGGCTACAGATTGTTGAGTGGAGAAGTGTTTAGATGTGGACGTATGCTTATGGATATTATCTTGTAGAGAGTGAGCACCGTAAGGATAGAGCTAACAAGAATCTCTTTGACTTAGTTAACAAGAATCTCTTTGAACACTTGTAGGCTTATGCTGAATCTTCTTTAGATCAACTTCATGAGTATACTGAGGAGGAATTGAAAGGTTTTATTTCTCATGAAAAGTCTCAACAAGATTTTTTTGATCTTCGAATAAATCATAAAGCTTATTGATCTTACAAATGTCACTGGCAATTATTTTAAGAATCTTGTTGAAGCTTTGGAGAAATCACTCCATAATGGATGCTTCCAGCAAAAGGAGATCATGGTGGGAGATTATTTGGGGTAGAGAAAGTATCCATGTTAGTAATTTTGGGCATTCATTATTATGTTTCATGTTTCATGAATTTTAGTTGTACTATGGATATAAAAGTGGTGTAGTTATTGCTTGATATTTGTACAAGTCTCTCTAATGTATGTCAATACCATTCTCCATTGTCATTCAAGTTACAACAATGGTTGTTTCATTGAGAATATTAATTACAAAGAGTTTGGAGATATTATTTTTACTCAAAATGTTATAAATGTATTTATTAGAAGGAATACCATTTTTGAAAGATTTATTATATTTATGTAAGAGATGTCATTTTTAAGCCAATATAAGTACATAGAAAGTGATATCACTTTATATCTTTTAAATAAATGCATTGAAGATACCTAAATTATTTTTAATGACATAATTATACTAAATATCTATATTTAAATGAAAGTTATTTTAATAATTAATATATAAATATATTTAAGATATATAAATATTAAAATGATATCATTATATTCTATTTAAAAAAATAGAATATAATGTAAAAATATTTATATTAAATATTTAATACTTTATATATAATTAATTAATGTTTATTTGAATAGAATATAATGTTATGTATGTATGTATGTATGCATGTATGGAAACACTATAAAGCAAGCAGGGTGGGAGAAATGGTTGGGAAACATAATGGCTCTGGACCAAAATAGGTTTTGGTTTTTCAAATGCAACTAGTATGAGAGGTGGAAAACTTAGTCTAAAGAACTTCTAATGGAGGCATGATTGAGTTTAGAGCTAAGACTTTCAAAAGGTGGTGAAATGAAGCTTGTACTCAAAAGGGTGGATGGAAAACATGATTAAATGGAAAAACAACACTATGGTAGAAAATGAGGAATGCTAGAGGAGGGTTTGGAGGATAAATATTTCAAAGCAATAAGGGTGGTGATAGAGGGTCTAAAGGGAAAGACTTAGAAATGGTTCAATACTATGGAAAAGGTATGCAAAGAGGTAATGGGGAAAGGAGGAGAGGGAAAAATGACATAAAATGACAAGGGGAATGGAGATTGAAGGCTTGGAATGGTGGTAGGGTGAGGTAGGAAGGGATCTCTCTAAATACGTCAAAAAAATAATTTTATATCCATGAAATGCCAAAAAAAAAATGCTTGCCTAGCTTGAAACCATGGAAATCAACTACCTAGCTTTGGTAAATGAGTTACAATAATGTATAGGACCAAGTTAAAAAATACTAGACACCTTGGGCTCAAATCTATCTTTGTCTAGGAATTTTTGAAATAAGGTTGCATTGTCATACATGAGAAGAATTAAAAAAACTTTAATGCTAATCTAAAATTTCACTTTTTCTATGTTAAAATGATGGCTAAAATTTATTATAGACTTGCTTTGAGATTTTGTGGATGGGAACTTGATAGGCGGGAAGTCTTATCAGTTAATTATCTTGGACGTGAAACTTTTGGAAAGAGGATAAAAAGACAAGGTGTCTAACGTATTGGGTGGTCAAGTATGGGTAGTGTCTGTGAATAAAAATTGAGCTCAATTTTCCTAGGGGACCCTGAGCTCAGAGCGGGACATCTAGGGATAGGTGTACACATTGATTATTTGCTCCTTTAGACATGTTTTAGGAATGGGAAAGGTGGGGATTACACATATGAAGGACTAGGCTCAACGGCTTAAGGCTTAACAAGGGGTAAAGGGGTCAAAACAATGGGAAAACTAAATGAAGTCTTAGGACATAGGATAGAGACAAAAACTAAATGAAAAACATCACTTAGGAAGGATAAAGACTCTTAGGGTATGACATTAGAAAGGAGAATAAACATGGCTATGGATGACAAAAAAGGGTCAATACATCATAAAAAGCACACACATGGGCTAGGGGCTAAAATGGATGAAAAATGCTATAAGGGTATGCAAATCTGATTATTATAAGTTACAATCATGGAAATAGGTATGTGAAATAGCTATGCATGGTAGGTAGGTAATGATGATGATCTTATTGGTGCCACATGGTTGGAAGGCAAAGAGTTGGGTGATTGGATGGTAAAATAGTTGTAGGTTGGATATTGCTATTCTAAGGCTATTTTGGTCTTCTACCATAGTAGAGAGAGTCGAGAGTGGTGTTTACATGGACATTCTATTGCTGGGAAGTCAATCCTCCATTATCCCAAGATAATTAAGTATTTTAGCAGGAAAAATGAGGTAGAAGGGAGGAGTTACAATTTTGGGCTTGGTTTATTTGGTTGATCAAGCAAAAGGAGGAGCTAGGTCATTGTAGGTGTAAGACTAGTTTTTGTGATAGCTTGAGAGAATAATATCCAGTAGATGAAGGGTAAAGAAAGCATAGATTAGTTGAGGAGATAGAGAGAGCTATTCGTGTCTTGGGGAAGTGATAGTTCTTGAAGGCCATCAAAGGTTCCTTTGTTAGTTGATAGTAGAGATGAATCATGCTATGAGGTGCAACGTTGGTTCATACATTTCTAGATGACTTGGTTCATACCATTTGATTTCTTTGTTTCTTTCAACATAAGATCTAGCAAGGTATTGTCTATACCTTTTTAGATAATGTTCCTCGCAATAAATCAATAAATGAAGCACCATTTTTTTTACCAATAGCCAATTACCAGATGGTTCAAGACATTTTAGGCTCATACATTCTGCTCCAACTTGATCCATCCATGCTTGGACCTAGTGTAGGCAAAACCCATTACAAAAATAATGCCCACAAGAACCTTATCTCATTTTACTAATGCAGTAACTATCACCACAAAAACCATAGTCCCTCTCTGAATTTGGATCAACCTTTGAAATGCTAGTTTCTAATATCCCTAAATCTCTTCTTATGTCCTCCTTCACAAGCCACTCATCAATCATCTTCTCAAAATTCCATCCTAAGAAGAAAATGATTGATATTTTAGGAAATTGATGAGTGGCGTGTGAAGGAAAACATAAGAAGAGAGTAATGACTATTATAAACTTGGGTTTCAGAGGTTGATTCAAATTCAGAGAGGGAATGTGGTGTTTGTTGTGATAGTTA
The DNA here is from genome assembly GCA_027924645.1 of Cunninghamia lanceolata. Taxonomy (NCBI): domain Eukaryota; kingdom Viridiplantae; phylum Streptophyta; class Pinopsida; order Cupressales; family Cupressaceae; genus Cunninghamia; species Cunninghamia lanceolata. Next base: position 1,094,628 of record BSBN01001237.1, on the reverse strand, counting down.
CGGTATTAAGGGAATGAGAGCAGGCACTTGTGGGCATTATTTTTGTAATTGGTGTTAGCTACGCTAGATACAAGCATGAATGGATCAAGCTGGAGTTGGATGTCTTAAGACTAAACTATCTTGAATCATCTTGTAAATGTGCTATTGGTCAAGAAATGGTGCCTTATTTATCAATTTTTTATGAGGAACATTATCTAAAAAGGTATAAAAAATACCTTGTTAGATCTTATGTTGAAAGAAACAAAGAAATCAAATGGTGTCAAACAACTGTATATTGAGGAACAATAAAAAATGAACAAATTGAAAACTGGAAGCTTGTTAACACAAAGCCTTGTCCCAAGTGTAATTTTGTGATTGAGAAAAATGATGGCTGCATGCATATGGCTTTTGAGTTGCTTTAAGTTTTGCTTGTTGTGGCTTAGGCAACTGGTATGATCATGACTCTAATTATGATTTCCATAAGTATTATGATGATAAAGATGAAGAACTAGAAAGAAAGTCAAACTGAAATGGAGATGCCATCAAAATAGCCTTGGAAATGTATGCCCATTATTATGAACACTGAGGAGCCAATGAATCTTCCAGAACAAAGGCTTTGTTGGATGTACAAACTATTCAGAATTTTGGATTTCAGAAGTTAAGCATCTCACTCTGTTAATCTAATCTTGAACTCTAATTTATAATAGATGCATGGTTGCTATTGTTGAGTGCAGAAGAGTTTAGAAGTGGACATATGCTTATGGATATTATATTGTAGAGAGTGAGCATGCTAAGGATAGAGCTAACAAGAATCTCTTTGAACACTTGGAGGCTTATTCGAGATATCTTCTTTAGAATGACTTGATGAGTATGCTGAGGAGGAATTGAAAGGTTTTATTTCTCATGAAAAGTCTCAACAAGATTTTTTTTTAGTTTAGAATAAAGCTTATTGATCTTACAAATGTCACTCACAATTGTTTTAAGAATCATGTTGAAGCTCTCTAGAAGTGACTCGATAATGGATGCTTCCAGCAAAAGGAGATCATGGTGGGAAATTATTTGGGGTAGAGAAAGTATCCATGTTAGTAATTTTGGGCATTCATTATCATGTTTCATGTTTTAGGAATTTTAGTTGTACCATGAATATAAAAGTGGTGTAGTTATTGCTTGATATTTCTACAAGTCTCTATAAGGTATGGAATACCATTATCCATTGTCATTCAAGTTACAACAATGGTTGTTTCATTGAGAATATTAATTATAAAGAGTTTGGAGACATTATTTTTATAGAGAAATATATTGATATCATAGATTGCATATTTTTAGAGATATTTATTCCCAAAACCTCCTTTGACTTCCACAACTTGATTTCTCAAGAGTGAACTTCTCAAGGTCCATCTTCAACCCTTCTTTAGACATTAAAAAACCTAGCTATACTAGTTCCCTTTGCATAAAACTGCATTTATCCATGTTTACCAATATCTTTTTTTCTTTTAACCTTTGCAAAATTGCCTTAAGGTGCAGCAAGTATTCCTATTTTCTTTTACTAAAATCATAATGTCATCCAAATAAATAGTAACAAATTTGCCAAGAAAAGACTTCATTACCTCATTCATCAATCTCATAAAGGTACTAAGTGCATTTGTCAACCCAAATGGCATCACTAGCCACTCATATAGTCCATCCTTGGTCTTGGATGCTATCTTCCATTCATCCCCCTCTCTAATTCTAAATTGGTAGTATCCACTTTTCAAATCAATCTTGTTGAAGTACATTGCTCCACTCAAACAGGAAGACACATAGGAAGACACATATACAAAATATAGATATACAAATATGCCTCTCCGAATATTAGTTTTAGATAAGATTCAAATTCATAAACAATATTCATATAGAAAGATCATCTATTTATTACTACATTCAAATTCATAAACAATATTCATATAGAAAGATCATCTATTTATTACTACATTCAAATTCATAAACAATATTCATATAGAAAGATCATCTATTTATTACTATGTAGTTAACTCAGTTTATTCACTCAGCTCAGTCATAGAAGGGGATGATGTTGAGAGGCATGGCAGGGCATAGACTGTCAACAATACCTCCATGCAGGCCCATTAGGGAGGCATGGTAGGGTGTTTCTTAGTTCTCCCTTCACATGGTCCCTAGGGGGGCTTGGCATGATATAGTATGTCAACAAGGCCTCCATGCAGGTCCCTCAAGGAGGAAAGGAAGGGGTGCTGATTAGTCCTTCCTCCAAACAGGCCCTTAGGGTGGCATGGCAAGGTTCCCTCAATATACTTCCCTCAGCATTCTTCTAGAACTGGTGAGTCTTATATATATATATATACACGATAGTGATATAAATAAATCAGTCAATAGGCAATGATCTAACCTATTATATTTATTCAATAATGTTTAGTAATATAGCCCTTTGATGTCTTAATAGTCTATATGACTCTATATATATAAAACCTTCTGCAGATCCAATGTCTATTCTTTAATTAATGAATATTATTCCTTATGCTTGATTGCTTGTAGATTTGATAAATGACAACTGTTGTATATCATATTAGTTATTCTCTGCTAATGTATTTTTGTTGTTGGATGCCCTTCAATGTTTTATGATTCTTCTTTTATATCTTCCTAAAGCATGAGAAAGACACATCCTTCCATAAAAGACATTTGATTTCACTTAGGACATACCCTTTCCATTATGGTCATTTCCTTTCAAGAATAGTTGTTGCCTTTTAACAATAATCGCTGCCTCTTATAAATCAGATCCCTTCTTTTGATATGAATCATGGCCTTTAAACATACAAGATAATGAGAAGACAACCATATTGTGTGGTCAGCCATATAATAAGGTCAGCCACATTGGAGGTCAGCCCAACTAATAAGTTTTATATTTTGAATTTTGATTTCAAAGAAATGGCGCCAAGGGAGATATGGGTCGACCATACTAGGAATAATTTAATTCTTTAATCTTAAATTCTTCTTCTTTATAATATCCTCAATGGAACATTACAGTCTGTCCTGCCTAAGATTTCTTGTCTTTAAGCAATTACATACTAAGATGCTTTATCCATCCTTAAAAGTATGAAGGCAATTTATTGTCCAATATTCTTCTGGTGTATCTACTCTTTCCCAATATCTCTCAACAACAAACCTTGAGTTAGTAACAGGTAAGGTCCCTGACTTAAGACAAGTTTTCTCTGATCTCAGTGAGAAAAAAACCAAGTTTTGCACATGGATATCCTTTGCGTCCAAAAAGGAAATTGAACTTCTGATATATTATGATGCGACTTAGAAGCATGATACACATCTATGACCTCAAATGAAATGTTCTTTGATATGATCCATGGACTGTCATCTATATTTTAACGTTCTCATGATGTTTAAGTCTCCTAGAAGGACTTGTTAGCAATGAGGATAATGATATTCTTAGGAGAATCATTTACCACTAAAGGAACAAGGGAGAATATTTTGATAAGAAGGTCATAGTCCTAGATTCAACCTTACTATCATAAAGTTAATAGGACAGTCTATAGTTAGAAGATTGTTATAGAAATTATCCTATCACCTCTTAAGTCCTATTATATCACTCAAGGGATATGAGTTCCACATTAGTTTATAGGTATACATAACATGATTAGTTAACTATGTGTCAAATGGAGTTTTATTAAACTGGTTCTAAAGTTAGACCGAATGTTGTCAAGTCTATGAGTGGAGATATTCACTACTCATTGCTGCAAATTATCTATCCTTTTCAGACTTGACCTATCCAAAACCAAAACCATACAAGTTCCAATAGATATTGTTTTTGTTTTGCATGAATTTTAGTATAAATGTTAAACATAAGTTGCTTAGACTTGGCAATCACCGGTTAAAGATTTCTTAAAGTCACAAAGTTCTTTTGACTCAAAACCCTTGTACTACTAGCTACCAAATGCCAATGATTGAGCCTAATTAGAAAGAAAAATTTCCAACTATAAATACATAACTAAAAGGTTGAATCATGATATTATATGTGTTTCTAGAAAACTATGTAAAAATCAAGTATCCCTTATTTTGTGTCATACTAAACATGGTTGCCAACATTAGAAGTTACCATTTTTAAATTATCATTTGGTCTAGCATAGTCAATACCATTATCAACATCATCTTTTCATATTTCAGGCATAACATTGTTACCATTTTTTACCACAACTCAAAATTAGCTAAGCTAATGTGACAAGTTCATTTTTTGAGTGAGGGTTAACATTCTTCTGTTATGAATTATTTGCATAGTTTATTGTGTTTTAGTGTTAAATGCAGTTCAGTTGTTCAAAAGAGGAAAATATTTTCATATCATTCATTGCATTACAAAACATTCACATAAGACATAAGTATTTCATTCACCACAATGATTATTCATTTACAAGTTGAAATAGATAAAAGGATAAACATTGCATTGAAAGAAATAATGATATATCAAATGTCCAATACAAGCTGTGGGTATAGCTAAACAAATGCAAGTATAAAGAAAATGCTATGCATCTAAGGATAAGAAGGAGAATATCATAGCCATCATTGCCTTGAAGGTCTTTAATCTTCGAAGTTGTCTGTTGCCCTGCTCCCGATCTCTGATGAGAACCTGGAAAAGTTGGAAAAGGTATGCAAAGAGCTCATGGGGAAAGGAGGAGAGGGAGAAATGACATAAAATGATGATGGGAATGGAGATTGAAGGCTTGGAATGCTGGTAGGGTGAGGTATGAAGGGATCTCTCTAAATAATTCAAAAAAGTAATTTTATATCCATGAAATACCATAAAAAGAAAATGGTTACCTAGCTTGAGACCATGGAAATCAACTGCATAGCTTTGGTAAATGAGTTACAATATTATATAGGAGCAAGTTTAAAAATATTGGACACCTTGGGCTCAAATCTAGCTTTGTCTAGAAATTTTTGAAATAATGTTGCTAATCTAAGATTTCTCTTTTTCTATATTAAAATGAGGCAAAGGTGGCTAAAATTTATTATAGACTTGGTTTGATATTTTTGGGGATGGGAACTCGATAGGTGGAAAGTCTTAGTAGTTAATTATCTTGGATGTGAAGCTTTTGGAATGAGGATAAAAAGACAAGGTATCTGACCTATTGGGTCATCAACTATGGGTGGTGTCTGTGAATATGCTCAGATCTTATGAAGATATGACAATGCAAAGTTGACGACTCTTAGTAGTTTATAATTTTTCATTGGACAAGCATGTTAGTGGTTTGCAAGGCTTCACTCATGGAGGATTTGACCATGTAAACAAATTTATACCATGTTATTAAGTTGATAAAAACTTATACCATGTTATATGAATTCCTTTATAGAAAGGTTGTCTTAATAGAAATATTGAAACATTTTTTTAAAGGATGCGACTAGATATGGTGAGTCTCTCTATAGAAAGATGTGACACTAATCGACCATGTTAATATTATTGACATTACATATAATGTATTTACATAACTTTGATCATTTGAAATCATTTCATGAATAATAGGATATTAAAAGGAAACCATTTCATATCAAAAAGAAACTTTCATTATGAGGTGTCACCATTTCAAATTAGCAACCAACTCTAAGAAGAAGCTTGCTTCTTTTTTAATGTATTCATAGGAATAAGTGTTGGGATAAGGTGCCATTAACCTTGTAAATCCCAACATTGTATTTATTCCATTTTATTATTTGTAATTTGTAATTACCCATAAGGGAATGAGTTAGTTTCACTGACATCAGTAATTATTTATTACAGGGCAGGTTGTTGTAGAGTTACATTTATGGAATATTGCATCATGGTGAAGGTAAATAGGTTATTTAGGCAAATCTAGGTGCCACCTCTTGGAATATGCTATTTTAGGCATGTGTCATAAATTGTTAGAGAATCTATGACAATGACAAGTTGTCATAAGATTCTATGACAGTTAAGACAACAATAATGACAGTGTAAGAGGTATTTTTAGACCCAGGCGCACATGCATGCAACATGCATTATGACAAGTTTATGAGGTGTGTAAGAGGGCATTAATATCTTTTTTGCATACAAGATTCCTTTGTTACTGTTGGGATTCCCAATTTGTATGCCCATTTTGGGTTGCTTTACTATTTAGTGATGCATTTGTAAAGTGTTGTCAGGTTTTTGTAGTTTCATACTTGCACAGGTGCTGCCGAAATGCTATCAAGTTGAAGATTGAAGAGAAGATTTGTGTATTTGATGTATTATACACTCTTTCATAGATTAATACAAACTTGGGACTTTTTCTTATGTGGAGTTTCTTACCTAAAAGGGTTTTCTACATGTTAAACATTGTGTTGTGTGATCAGTTTTCAGATTTGTTGCTTCTGTGTTGCATAGTTTTATTTTTGTGATATTTTGGACATTAAATATTACCTTGTTAAAAGATCATTACACATATTGTAATAAGATTTCCATTGAATAGTTTTTGCCTTCAATTTCAAACATTTGGTAGCAGGGCCTAGCTAGCTTTGACTCTTGGGTGGTAGTGTGAATGTTGTTTAGTTGCAGTGGGAGATTTGGTTGTCTGTGTTTGTAGATCTTGAGTTGATATTATGGCTGCATCTGCTGCTGCACCAACCTCTCGTTTGGACATTGAAAAGTTCAATGGAATGGTGTATGAGTTTTGGAAGCTGAAAATGGATGATTTGCTGGAAGAAAGAAACCAGTGCTTGGATGTTGTGGGAGAGAAGAAACCTGACATTGTCTCTCAAGATGAGTGGGATAGACTGGATAATAAGGCACGAGGTACAATCCAATTGTGTCTTGCAGATTTCATCTTGTTAAATGTCATGAAGGAAGAGACTACACATACCCTATGGAAGCATTTAAGTGAAATCTATCAAGCCAATCTAAGTATGTAAACAAGCTTTACTTGAAGTGTAAACTCTGTTCTATGAAAATGAAAGAGGGTGAATCAGTTGCAAAGCATTTAAATTCATTTAATTTGTTGTTGAGTCAGTTAGCATTTGTAGATGTTGAAGTTACTGAGGAAGATAAATGTATCTTACTTCTTTGTTCTCTAGCTGAGTCTTGGGAGAATGTTATCCTTGCTATCACTGCTAACCTCGCACATCCAAAGTTGGATGCTATTGTTGCAGTTTTGCTGGCATAGGAATTAAGCCAGTATAAGTACTTAGAAAATGATATCACTTTATATCTTTTAAATAAATGCATTTAAGATATCTAAATTAATTTTAATTACATAATTATACTAAATATTTATATTTAAATAAAAGTTATTTTTATTATTTAATATATAAATATATATAAGATATATAAACATTAAAACAATATCATTATATTCTATTTTTTAAAATAGAATATAAAGTGAAAATATATATTTTAAATATTTAAATACTTTATATAAAATTAATTAATGTTTATTTGACTAGAATATAATGTTATGTATGTATGTATGTATGTATGTATGTATGTATGTATGGAAACACTATAAAGCAAGTAGGGTGGGAGAAAGGTTTTGGAAACACAATGGCTCTTGACCAAAATAGGTTTTGGTTTTTCAAATGTGACTAGTGTGAGAGGTGGAAAACTTAGCCTAAAGCTCTTCTAATGGAGGTATGATTGGTTTGGAGCTAAGAATTTCAAAAGGTGGTGAAATGAAACTTGTACTCAAAAGGGTGGATGGAAAGCATGTCTAAATGGAAAAACAACACTATGGTGCAAAATGAGGAATACTGGAGGAGGGTTTGGAGGATAAATATTCCAAGGAAATAAGGGTGGTGATGGAGGGTTTAAAGGGAAAGAATTAGAAATGGTTCAATACTATGGAAATGGTATGCAAAGAGATAATGGGGAAAGGAGGAGAGGGAGAAATGACATAAAATGATCAGGGGAATGGAGATTGAAGGATTGGAATCTTGGTAGGGTGAGGTAGGAAGGGATCTCTCTAAATACTTCAAAAAAAAAATTTTATATCCATGAAATACCATAAAAACAAAATGATTGCCTAGCTTGAAGCCATTTTAATCAACTACCTAGCTTTGGTAAATGAGTTACAATAATGTATAGGTGCAAGTTAAAAAATATTGGACACCTTGGGCTCAAATATAGCTTTGTATAGGAATTTTTTAACTAATGTTGCATTGTCATACATGAGAAGAAATAAAAAACTTTAATGCTAATCTAATATTTCACTTTTTCTATGTTAAAATGAGGAAAAGGTGGCTAAAATTTATTATAGACTTGCTCTGATATTTTGGGGATGATAACTTGATAGGTGGGAAGTCCTAGCAGTTAATTATCTTGGATGTGAAGCTTTTAAAAAGAGGATAAAAAGACAAGGCGTCTAACCTATTGGATGGTGAACAATGGGTGGTGTTTGTGAACAAAAATTAAGCTCAATTTCCAATGGCACCCTAAGCTGAAATGGGACATCTAGTGGTAGGTGTACACATTGATTATTTGCTCCTTTAGATGTGTTTTAGGAATGGGAAAGGTTGGGATTACACATAGGAAGGACTAGGCTCAATAACTTAAGGCTTAACAAGGGGTAAATGGGTCAAAACAATATGAAAACTAGATGAAGGCTTAGGACATAGGATGGAGGAAAAAATTAAATGTAAACCATCACTTAGGAAGGATAAAGAAGCTTAGGGTATGACATTAGAAAGGAGAATAAACATGGCTATGGCTGACAAAAAGGGTCAATACATCACAAAAAGAACACACATGGGCTACTTACTAAAATGGGAGAAAAATGCTATAAGGGTATGCAAATCGCATTATTATAAGTTACAATCATGGAAATAGGTATGCATGGTAGGTAGGTAATGATGATGATCTTATTGGAGCCACATGGTTGGAAGGCAAAGAGTTGAGTGATTGCATGGTAAAATAGTTGTAGGTTGGTTATTGCTATTCTAATGCCATTTTGGTCTTCTACCATAGTAGAGAGAGTAGAGATTGGTGGTTACATGGACATTTGATTTCTTGGAAGGAAATCCTCCATTCTCCCAAGATAATTAAGTATTTTCATAGGAATAAAGAGGTAGAAGGGAGAAGTTATAGAGTTTGGGGCTTAGTTCATTTGGTTAACCAATTAAAAATGGGAGCTAGGTCATTGTAGGTGTAGGACTAGTGGGTAGAGAAAGCATAGATTAGTTGAGGACCCACAGAGAGCTATGTGTGTCTTGGAGAAGTGATAATCTTCCAAGGCCATTAAATATTGCTTGGTTTGTTCGGAAGACGTACATAAAAACTAAATAGAACCAAAATATATATTTTTAAATTATAAAGTGTTTTTAAAAATTTAAAATATGTAACTGATGTACTTTTATTAAATGAATGCACATAAAAATTAAATTTAAATTTGTTATGGAGTAAAAAGTGATCTCATGCCTTTTTACCTCCTAGTTTAGCTCCTAGGTCCCCATGTTTACATAGTGCAAATTAAATACAAATCCCAGAGCAATTTCCCTTGAAACCCATGTCAAATGGGACTTAGGGGCCTCTTCTAATCCTTAATGAAGACCAAATTAGGGTGTTTGGACTTGAGCACCCATGCCCAAGTCTAGCCTAATTTGCCAAGATAAGAACAAATGCATGCCGACTTGGGCCCTCTCAAAAGGTTTCATTCTATCGGCCTCTTCAATTTAAATTACGAATGTTAGTGCGAAAGCATATATAAGTGAGTTTATGACTTCATTTTACACCTAGATGGATAATGTGAACTTGTAATGTTGGACAAAAGAGATTTCAAGGCCTTCATTGTGTTTGAGAGAAGAATTATGTTATTATTGTGTTTTTTTGTTGTAGATTTGGCTTCATCAATCAATCTCCTCATGATTTGAAGATCTTCATCTCCGTGAGGGATTCACATCTAAGGTGACATCAATTTATGTTTCAATCATTTAATTTCATCATTAGATTTATCCTCTTCCCTCCTTGGGCACACACTCTATCTAACAATCATTTTGGAAGACTTGAATGTCTTTCTGGGGCTTGACCGAGCCAAGCTCCTAAAACCACAACCCCCAACCCCCTTTCTTTGTGATTATAGGTTACAAGTGCGGGAGTTGGAAAAGTGTAGGTGCAAAGAAGCAGCTTAAAGGATAAGGATTCTAGATTTGGAAGAAATTTTCTTAAATTAGCCCCTCTTGAACTAGGGTGCTCGCATTGTCATCCTCTCGTTAGGCTTGGACCCGAACTTAGGACCTAGATACAGTCTAACAGATCTCTGTATTCTGAATCTACATAAATTCTATCCTATTGGACATGGGTGCCTGCACTGGAGTTCACAAAGTTTCCATTTTTGAATACTTAACTTCTGGTATGTTTCTGATCCTCCCTGAGTATCTTCCTATATGGTATCCTATAACATGTTATCTGTTTGTGCCTAGTTGCACTATAATTAGGGTTTGAGGCATATTCAAACTAGGGTTTAACAAATCTCTCGATCTAATCTATTATTTCCATATCATTCCTAAGCACATAAACATGTAGCTGAGTCCTCATTCATCTGTAGTGACTTGGCTCAGTTTTTGTCCTTGAATGCTATTGTGAAAGGAGGATTTGATTTGATATACTTTAACACCATTCATCCCTCTTCTACATTTTCACATATAATATTTTGGTGAACCTAGAATAGTGAGCATTTTGCATCTTTCTGAGTGTTGTAATCATTCCTTGCATTCATTCATATCATATTTATCATCTTGCATTAGAAAATCTTACATACATTTGAAAAAAAATTTAAAAAACAAGCATTTTAGGCTTGCATTAAGGCATAGTTTTGCATAATTTATATTACATATGATAAATAGATTTAATGTTTTGACATTTTCATTAGATATGATGCTTATTATAGTAATTGATCATTGCTTCATATCAAATATTTCATTTTAAAAGTTTCATTTGCTAGGGTTTTACTTAAAATGTTGTATTTTCATATAACCTAATGATTCTAAAAACTAGGGTTTGTAGTCAAAATTTCATTTTCAGATTTTTCTACACCTTTTCAACATTCATTCAAATCTGATTTTGAAGTGTAATGTTGGATCTTATTGCATACTTTTGCATCCTAGCTTTGAAACTGCCACCTTTTGCAATTACACCTTATGTATTTCAACACTAAGAGTTTTATCACTTTCTTCAAACTTCTTTAAGAAAACCTTTAAATTATTCATCTTTCCTTGTTGTGTAGCACTATTTCCATCTTAATTACTTCGTTTTCTATGAAATTTATGTATTTTTCTCTTTCAAAACCTAATTTCCTCAAACAAGTGCTTTGGTGTGAAACAGTCTCACATGCATGGCTTCTCATCGCAACAACAATGCTATGGTCTGTTCTAGATTTTATAGGAAGAGAAAGACTCCTAAACCTGAATTAATCTTTACACAACATGACAAAACAATTTGAAGCATTGAGGGACATCTTTACATCACTGTACAGATAATGGGGTACCCTACAAGAGGAGCCTTATTGATCCTAACTGTATAACTAATGTGGCTACTGAAGATTTCCTCTATGCACATGATTTGATGCAAGAATATTATGAGTACACACACATGATGATTAGAACACATATTAGACCTTTCCTCCTAGCCTTAGGGAAGATTACATTATTGATCAAAGTAGCTGATAAAGCCTTGGAACAATCATTCAACATCATTCCTACATCTAACCTATTTCATGTGAAATTAAGCCATCCATGGCTCAAGTCCATGAAAGCAGTCCCCTCTACAATTCTTAAATGTCTAAAATTTCCTCACTATGATAGAGTTCATACTATCCACCATAGTAGATGGTAGCCTATGGTTACTCAGAGAAACTTCAATCTCGATTACTTTTGGCCGTAACCTACTGAGCCTCCTCAACCATGATAAGATCAAATATTCTTGGGATACTAATGATATAAATCAAAGTTGATAACAAAATTGGCTACACCTCTTATAGAAAAAATCATAAGTAAAGAGCAACCTGCATTGAAACAACCCCATAGACCGAGAGGTAAGGGAGTCTTTATCAAGGTTCCTTTGTTGTCATCCTTACAAGGATAGGGAGATACCCATAAAGAATAAAACATTTCATTAAAAAAGGTTAATTTATCACAAGATTCCTACTTTGAGATGTTAAAGACTATTGAAAATCATGAGAATACTTTTGAAAACATCACGAATAAAACACTAAGGAATAGGCAAGCAAGAGAAAGAAGGAGGAGATAAGCCTTAGCTCAACAAGCAACACCTCAATAAGAGAACATTCCACCACTAGACATTGAATCCACTAAAGAAGAGCTAAAGGTTGAAGAGTTAAAGGATGATGATTTAAGTTGGGAAATCTTACCTTATGTACTCATTTCCTCTCGCATTCGAGATTGGGAGGAAGATGATTTTATTGGTGACAACCGCTTGCTCAGTTATGTAAACAGGTAAGTATTTCAAACCCTTTTTAGCCACCTTTGTTGTAGCATGCCTTTTCTCACTTATGTGGCCTCCTCTTATGTTTTGTGTTCCTTTGTGTTGTGTTATATGTTGTTTAGATCTCTTTTGATGACCCTTGACACTCTTGTAAAGTTAAGGATACAAGGAGACCACCTCTATTGTGACCATTCTTCTATTTGTGTCTCCATTATTCTATTCTTCTCTCCTCTATTTTATTGTTGTGTGTTGTGCCTTAGGGGCATAGCATTGTGTAAGATGCCTTGGGGGCATCCTCGTACATGGTGTTCCTAAGGAACTTGGTTCTCCTTTCTCATTTTTATTGTTTACATTCTTCAATGATTCTACCTAGTCGGTGGATGACAAAAACAAATAATTACTGATAAGGACCATGTGTCTCTTCAGTAAATTAACAAAAATGGACCAAGTCCATAAATGAAGATGGGGTTTATATATATCTGACACTTGGCTAGTAAAATCACTCCGTGTGATGTGTCATTTCATAAAAAACCTTTACAATACTCTCAATCTACTTCAACACACTTTGGATGGTTTCGTATCTCACCTTGTTGTTATGCTCAGTTTTAAGATATCTACAGTATATCCTAATGGCTATACTTGGTTCTAAAGCTGTAAGTGTAGCCTTGGTCTTTGATATGATCTAATATATGATTTATACATAGCTTTCATGATTTAATTTGGTTGTTATCTTAGAGTAAGATGTTTTAGCCCAAGTTTATATCTTGTTGATTATCTTAGCAAATAATATCAACGTGTATGTGGGAACATTCGGCGAAAGTGACACATGTCACCGTTGGGCGCATGGGCTTTGTAAAAGCTCTTGTTCCCTTTCATGTTTTCAATCTACCTTAATGTGCTTGATACTGGCAAGTGAGATCAACCACATTAAGGTGGGGGTATATATAATGGTATCTGTCTGATTACTTTTACAATAACAAAGCATGTTTGAAAGCCCTCATCGTGAGGCATGATGGTATATCTCTTATGCTAGTGCACATCCTTTTATACAAAGTCCTCTATGGAGGCAGGGTGGGTCTTGAGTTATTCACCCTTAAGCATGTCCTTGGTGGTTGTGGTAGTGTAGCTCAACTATCAATTGTGTTTGAAATGTGTTTTAGATAGTGGACTAGTGATGAACTCCTCCCTATTTCTCGTGTTTGTCATGTATAAGACGTATAGTGTATCTATGGCATACTATGTAGCATTTGTGTATTTTGTATATCTTCCTTGTGTGTCTTTTGTGTCTTCCCCCAAGTGTGGTCTAAATGTGCATAGTGATGAGCTCCCTCCACACTTGGGTTTTTTTTTGGCATGTCTCCCCTGATGTGGTCTAAAGGCATGTAGCGATGAGCTCCCTCCACATTTTGGGTTTTTGTTTTGCATGTTCTTGGTGGTCTAAAGGCATGTAGCAATGCATTCCATCTGCCCCCTAGTTTAAGATTTACTTTACTTGTTAAATCAATGTATACTTTATCTATTGTGTGACTGCTCTCATGTCTTCTTCGTGTATTGCATGCCTCCATTGTATTCTATGTTTTGTGTGCTTCTTACTATCTTCTTTGTGTCTTGCATGTCTTTCATGTGTTGTCTAGTGCTTACCTGAGATTAGGGGCTAGAAATAGTCCTCCAACCTTTGGGTATGCCTTAGCTCTATGTGCTTGGCATGTTTGATGTGTTTTATGTTCTTCGACTGTTCATTAATACATATATTGAATTGTAAGATCATACATACATTAAAGTGGGGGCTAGTAAAAAGTGACCTCATGCTTTTTTACCTCCTAGTTTAGCTGTTAGGTCCCCATGTTTACATTATGCAAATTAAATACTAATCCTAGAGTAATTTCCCCTAAAACCCATGTCAAATGGGACTTAGGGGCTTGTTCTAATCCTTAATCAAGACCAAATTAGGGACTCAGTACTTGTGCACCCATGCCCAAGTCCAGCCTAATTTACCAGGATAAAAACAAAAGCATGTTGGCTTGGGCCCTCTCAAAAGGTTTCCCTCTGTCAGCCTCTTTAATTTAAATTAATAATGTTAGTGGGAAAGCATATATAAGTGAGTTTATGACTTCATTTTATAGATAGATAACATATCAGATTAAAGAGATTTCAAGGCCTTCATTGTGTTTCAGAGTAGAATTGTGTTGTTATTATGTTTGTTTGTTACAGATTTGGCTTCATCAATCAATCTCCTCATGATTTGAAGGATCTTCATCTCTGTGAGGGATTCAACTCTAAGGTGACATCAATTTATGTTTCAATCATTTTATTTCATCATTGGATTTGGCCTCTTCCCTCCTTGGGCATGCACTCTATCTAACAATGGTGTTGGAAGACCTAAATGTCCTTCCGAAGCTTGACCGAGGAAAGCTCCTAAACACCACAACCCTTGACCCCCTTTCTTTGTGATTGTAGGTTACAAGTGCGGGAGATGGAAAAGTGTAAGTGCAGAGAAGTAGTTTGAAGGATAAGGATTCTGGATCTGGAAGAAATTTGCTGATATTCCTCCCTCCTAGACTAGGTTGCCCGCACCATCATCCTCCTGATAGGCTTGACCCTGAAATTAGGACCTGGATATAGTCTGACACATCTCTCAGTTCTGAATCTATAGAAATTCTACCCTATTAAACATGGGTGCCCTCACTGTATTCTACAAAGTCTCCATTTCTGAAAACTTAATTTTTGGTATGTTTTTTATCCTCCTTAAGTATCTTCCTATAGGGTTTCCTGTAACATTTTATCTATTTGTACCTGATTGCACTATAATTAGGGTTTGACAAATTTTTCAATCTAATCTATTCTTTCTATATCATACATGAGCACATAAACCTGTAATTGAGTTCTCATTGATTTGTAGTGTCTTGGCTTAGTTTTTATCATCGAATGTTATTGTGAAAGGAGGGTTTGATTTGATATACTTAAACACCATTCACCCCTCTTCTACATTTTCACACATAACAAAAATATATAATTGACATAGATTTACTAACATACCTATCTTTAGAATAATCTATCTAAAAATAAAGAGTCTTAAACTAATATTTGTGCATTATATTTTATAGATTCTACTATACAATCATTAATTTTCTTTTCTTTTCTGCATAATGAAATTTAATTTATTTCTTTTTCACTCACTGATGTACACCATTGTTATATCCATGGTGCAACTAAAGTTCATGAAAAATAAAACATGGTAATTAGTGCCCAAAAATACTAAAATGGCTACTTTATCTACTCCTAATAATCTCCCTTCTCTACCCCAATTAATCTCCCACCCTAATCTTTCCTTTTGTCACTTCTATATCGTCCATTACTGAGTCATTTCTCCAAAGCTTCAACAAGATTCCTAAAATAATTTCTAGTGAAATTTGTAAGATCAATAAGATTTATATGAAATCAAGAAAATATTGGTAAGACTTTTTATGAGAAATAAAAGCTTTCAATTCCATGAATACTCATGAAGTCATTTCATAGAAGATTTTGCATAAGCCTACAAGTGTTCAAAGAGATTCTTGTTAGCTCTATCCTTAGCATGCTCAATATCTACAAGATATATCCATAAGAATATGTTTACTTTAAAACTCTTCTGTATTCAACAATCTACAACCATGCATCTATTATAGATTAGAGTTCAAGATCAGATTGACAGTGTGAGATGCTTAACCTTTGAAACCCAAAATTCTAAATAGTTTGCATGTCCAACAAAGCCTTTGTTCTGGAAGATTCATTGGTTGCCCAATGCTCATAATAATGGATATGCATTTCCAAGGCTTTTTTGAAGGCCTCTCTATTTTGGTTTTCCTTTCTTTTTAGTTCTCCATCTTTATCATCATAATACTTGTTGTAGTCATAATTAGAGGCATGATCACACCAATTTCAAAGGAACAACCGGTAAAACTCAAAGCAACATAGAGACACACAAATCATATGCATGCAACCATCATTTTTCTCAATGGCAGAATTACACATGGTACAAGTTTTTCTGTTAACAAGTTTCCAATTTTCTATGCCTTCCTTGTCATTGTTCTTCAATATCCAGGTGTTTACAATTTCACAATCTACTGGATGATGAACTTCCTCTGAACAGTTCCAAAAAAACTCATACCAACATTTACAAGTAACCTCATAAGACCTTGACCCACTTTCATAATTAACCACTTCTACAACATTCTCAAAACCAAGTTCTGGGCACCATTTGATTTCTTTGTTCCTTTCAACATAAGATCTAACAAGGTATTATCTATAGATTTTTAGATAATGTTCCTCACAATAAATCAATAAATAAAGCACCATTTTTTTTAGCAACAACACATTTACAAGATGGTTGAAGACATTTTGGTCTCAGACATCTTACTCTAGTTTGATGTTTTAGGAATGGGAAAGGTTGAGTTTACACATAGGAAGGACTAGGCTCAACAAATTAAGGTTGAACAAAGGGTAAATGGGTCAAAACAATAGGAAAACTAAATGAAGTCTTAGGACATAGGATGTAGACAAAAATTAAATGAAAAGCATCACTTAGATAGTCCAAAGAAGATTAGGGTATGACATTAGAAAGGAGCATAAACATGGCTATGGATGACAAAAAAAGGTCAATACATCACAAAAAGCATACATATGGGCTAGGGGCTAAAATGGATTAAAAATGCTATAAGGTATGCAAATCGCATTATTATAGGTTACAATTATGGAAATAGGTATGCATGGTAGGTAAGTAATGATGATGATCTTATTGGAGCCACATGGTTGGAAGGCAAAGAGTTGGGTGATTGGATGGTAAAATAGTTGTATGTTGGATATTGCTATTCTAAGGCCATTTTGGTTTTCTACCATAGTAGAGAGAGTAGAAGAGTGGTGGTTACATGGACATTCTGTTGCTTGGAAGGCAATCCTCCATTCTCTGAAGATAATTAAATATTTTTGTAGGAATAAAGAGGTAGAAGGGAGGAGTTATAAAGTTTGGGTCTTGGTTCATCTGGTTAACCAATCAAAAAGGGGAGCTAGGTCATTGTAGGCGTAAGACTAGTTTTCGTGATAGCTCAAGAGAACCATATCCACTAGATGAAGGGTAAAGAAAGCATAGATTAGTTAAGGAGCCACAGAGAGCTATGTGTGTCTTGGGGAGGTGATAGTCCTCGAAGGCTACCAAAGATTAATTGGTTAGTTTTTTAGTTAATATATAGTGGCATTAAGGAAATGATTTACATAAAAACTAAATAGAGCCGACATATATTTTTTAAAATTATAGTGTTTTTAAAAATTTAAAATATATAACTGACATACTTTTATTAAATGAATGCACATAAAAATTAAATTTAAAATATATAGTTGACATAGATTTACTAACATACCTATCTTTAGAATAATCTATTTTAAATTAAAGTGTCTTAAACTAATACCTGTGCATTATATTTTATAAATTCTACTATACAATCATTAATTTTCTTTTCTTTTCTACATAATGAAATTTTTTTTATTTCTTTTTTACTCACTGATGTATACCATTGTTATATCAATGGTACAACTAAAATTCATGAAAAATGAAACATGGTAATGAATGCCCAAAAATACTAAAATAGCTACTTTCTCTACTCCAAATAATCTCCCTTCTCTACCCCAAATAATCTCCCACCATGGTCTCTCTTTTCACTGCTTCCATATCATCCATTATCGAGTCATTTCTCCAAATCTTCAACAAGATTCTTAAAATAATTGTCAATGACATTTGTAAGATCAATAAGATTTATACGAAAATCAAGAAAATCTTGTTGAGACTTTTCATGAGAAATAAAACCTTTCAATTCTATTCACACTCATAAAGTCATTTTAAAGAAGATTCTGCATAAGCCTACAAGTGTTCAAAGAGATTCATGTTAGCTCTATCCTTAGCATGATCACTCTTTGCAATATAATATCCATAAGCATATGTTTACTTCAAAACTCTTTTGCATTCAACATTCTGTAGCCATGCATCTATTATAGATTGGAGTTCAAGATCAGATTAATAGTGTGAGATGCTTAACTTTTGAAACCCAAAATTCTGAATAGTTTGCGTATCCAACAAAGCCTTTGTTCTCAAAGATTCATTGGCTTCCCAACACTCATAATCATGGATATAAATTTCCAAGGATTTTTTGAAGGCCTCTCTAGTTTAGTT
Organism: Cunninghamia lanceolata; assembly: GCA_027924645.1. Lineage (NCBI taxonomy): Eukaryota > Viridiplantae > Streptophyta > Pinopsida > Cupressales > Cupressaceae > Cunninghamia > Cunninghamia lanceolata. The sequence goes on along the minus strand of BSBN01001237.1, from coordinate 1,076,020 downwards.
TTCCTTTCTTTGTAGTTCTCCATCTTTATCATCATAATACTTATTGCAGTCATAATTATAGGCATGATTAGATAAATTTCCAAGGTGCAACCAGAAAAACTCAAAGCAACATGGAGACACACAAATCATATGCATGAATCCATCATATTTATCAATGGCATAATTACACTTGGGGCAAGTCTTTATGTTAACAAGATTCTAATTTTATGTTTGTTCCTTGCCATTGTTCTTCAATATCAAGTTATTTACAATTTCACAATCTATTGGATGATGAACTTTCTCTGAATAGTTCCAAAAAAACCCATATCGACACTTACAAGTAACCTTATAGGACCTTGACCCACTTTCATAATTAACCACTTCTACATCATACTCACAACCAAGTGCTAGACACCATTTGATTTCTTTTGTCCTTTCAACATAAGATGTAACAAGGTATTGTATGTACCTTTTTAGATAATCTTCATCACAATAAATCAATGAACAAAGCACCATTTTTTTACCAATAGCACATTTACAGGATGGTTCAAGACAATTTAGTCTCAGACATCTTGCTCTAGCTTGATCCATTCATGGTTGGATCAAGCATCGTCAACACCCATTACCAAAATAAAGCCCACAAGTACCTTCTCTCATTCCACTAATGCACTAACTATCACAACAAACAACACAGTCCCTCTCTGAATTTGGATCAACCTTTGAAACCCTAGTTTCTAATAGCCCTAAATCTCTTCTTATGTCCTCCTTCTTCATAAGACACTCATCAATCATCTTCTAAAAACTCCATCTAAAGAAGAAGATGATTGATATTTGAGGAAATTGATGAGTGGCTTGTGAAGGAGGACATAAGAAGAGAGTAATGGTTATTAGAAACTAGTGTTTCAAAGGTTGATCCAAATTTAGAGACAGAATGTGGTGTTTATGGTGATAGTTATTGCATTAGTGGAGGAACATTATCTAAAAAGTACAGACGATACCTTGTTAAATCATCTGTTAAAAGCAACAAAGAAATTAAATGGTGTCCAACACCTGTGCTGTATAAGTGGTTAATTATAAAAGTGGGCTAGGGTCCTATGAGGTTACTTGTAAATGCTGGTATGAGTTTTTCTAGAACTGTTTAGAGGAAGTTCATCATCTAGTAGATTGTGAAATTGTGAAAAACTAGATATTGAAGAACAATGACAAGGAATAAACAAAAAATTGGAATCTCGTTAACACAAAGCCTTGTCCCACATGTAATTTTTCCAATGAGAAAAATGATTGTTGCATGCATATGACTTATGTGTCTCCATGTTTCTTTGAGTTTTTCTAGTTGTGCCTTGGTAACTGGTCCAATCGTGCCTTTAATTATGAGACCAATAAGTATTATGATGATAAAGATGAAGAACTACAAAGAAAGGGAAACTGAAATAGAGATGCCATAAAAAAAGTCTTGGAAATGTATATCCATTATTATGAGCCCCAGGTTGCCAATGAATCTTCCAGAACAAAGGCTTTGTTGGATATGTAGATTATTCAGAATTATGGGTTTCAGAAGTTAAGCATCTCACACTGTCAATCTGATCTTGAACTCCAATCTATAATAGATGCATGGATGTAGATTGTTGAGTGTTGAATAGTTTTTAGGTGGACAAATGCTTATGGATATTATCTTGCGGAGAGTGAGGATCCTAAGAATAGAGCTAAAAAGAATCGCTTCAAAAACTTTAGGACAATACATAATCTTCTTTAGAATGACTTCATGAGTGTGCTGAGAAGGAATTGAAAGGTTTTATTTCTCATGAAAATTCTCAACAAGATTTTCTTGATTTTAAATATATGCAAGGGTGAAGTTTTGTGTAAGGTGTAAGAAATAAATATACATGCTCATATATCTAATAGAAGGTAGAATTATCATATGATGTGCTCATGGCTATGATGTAAAAATATGAGATTCTATATGTGATGTATTGAGTATTTCATCAATGTATAATGTGATTCTTGTGATGAGTCATATCATCAAAATTACTAATGAGTTCTATTGTGCCATTGATATGTTTTACTTGTGTATTTTAATTTTTTTTTAGAGATGTTTGTACGATCATTGAGGTGTTTGTGATGAGGTTATGTATTGACATTATTTTTCTTATATGTCATGCTTGTGTATGTTTGATCATTTTAGTGTTAAATATTCACTATATTCACTATATTTGATATAGCTATGATTCTTGTAATTGTTAAATATTATGAATTATGGTATCATGTTAGTTGTAGATGAATTATAGTTAGATGTGATAATTTGATATCCTATTATGATTTATACTACCTTGGTTGAATTATGTTGTTTCAACTATCATTATGTGTCTAATGACCAATATTTGATATGTGGAGAATTTGACATGGATTACACTTAGCGATCTAACCCTACTTAATCCTTGTGAATCTCTATGCCAACCCATATTTCAATTGGTGGCAATTTTGGAATCCATATGTTGTGAAAACTTGTAAAGTTTGGTTAAGTAATTTTAGAATGCATGTTTATTGTTTAATGCTTGCATCCAAAAAAATATTTATTCCTTAGTAGGAAAACGTTTTTTTACATTATTATATTTTGGTAGAATTCTTCATTGAAATGGGATATTTGGCTTTGTAAAATAATTTCTAGTTAAAATGTATTTATTTTAATTAATTTGATTTCCATATTTTTGGAAAATATAAGTTATAAATAAATTAGTTTCATTGAGCTTAATTAGATTTAATGATTTACATATTTGAAAATATCATGCAAATGTAATCGAAAAAGAAAGAAATGGAAGGAAAAATATGAAAGGAGAAAAAAAGAGAAGACTTTTCATTCACTATGCAATATGGCATTTTTTATGCAATGGATTTGGATAGAAATTATGGATGGAATTGCCTAAAGTGAGATTCCAATTGCTGGTGCTTGGAGTGGGATTACTTGGGAAAGAAAATTCAGCTACATGCATGTGTGTATTGTTCTTTAGGATGGTTTCCTCCATTGTTTGAAACTTAGAAAGAGATAATCTTCTATTTGAAATTACATTCAAAGTAAAGTTTCTTCCTTTAGCCATTCCAACATTAGGTGAAATCATTCTATATAAGAATGATATAGACTTGCAAAATTGTAGTTTTAATTTATGTTTTAAATTACTGAATATGAGCATTTTGAGGCCAAGTTATGGAAAATTTTTATAAAACCATGTATGTGTGTTGGAAATTTTTAAAAATTAATTACATAGAAATAATGTTGAACATTTTTAGATCAAGAGGGTATCTTCAAACTTTAAAAATTTCTTTTATATATTAGAAGTTAGAAATTTTCATAGATCATTGAAGGTTGCATGTGACTCCATTAATGGAGTTCTGAGAATTTTATGGTTTTGCATGCCATATAAGAAAATTATAAAATTTGTAGTTTAAGACTCATTTGAATGATTTAATTTGTGAACTAAATTGTCTCATTATTTTTGGACTCTACATCTTTTGGAAATGTGCCATAAAATTTTGTATTGGTTTGCATGCCACACCGAAAATGTGAATTTGGATCAATGTATTATAAGGATTGACATACAGAGTCAAAAAGGAGTGGGATCTCATTGCTTTTTTTGATCTAGAGTGATACATGAAGATTGAGTGGGGGAAGAGCTTTAATTAAGTGATAATGTAATAGACATTGGTATAATTAAAATAATGGTTAATAAGGATGTTCATGCCTTGATTGAATGCCTTGGATGGATTCATATTAGTAATGAAGGAGATGTCATAGCTCATGGAAGTTGGTGAATGTCTAAGTAGCTTCATATGAGGAAGTTCTACTCCCAAACCCTACATGCCCGTTGTGCCATTGTGATGACAATCCTTGTCCTATTGCTAGGATCCTCATCTTTCCTTGTCATTAGATTTTATATTCAATGTGATTTTGGAACTGTATGGGCCATTTTCACATGTTTCTGCTTCCATGCCCCTTCTATCAAAGGGCTGCATCACTTCTTCTCTTTACTTTCCTCTAGGTTATTTTGCATAATGATTTCCTCATCTTCTTGCTCATTCTTCTTATCTATTGCAACTTCTTTTTCCACTTCCTCTTATTTAGCTTGCAATGGATTCAAAACATATTCCTTCTCATCCTTTATTATGCTATATGTACTCTCTCTACCATCATATACAGCTTCCATATCCCAAAGTCAAGGTCAACCCAATAAAACATGACATAAATCACTGGGTACTATGTCACATACAATTTCATCCTTATATCTTCCAATGTGAAAATTCAAAGTACTTTGTTCACTTAGCCAAACTTGATGATATCCTCACAACCATGAAATACAATATGGGCTAGGATGTGTCATCCTATTCAAATTCATCTTCTCAACCATTTCCATTGCAACCAAATTATAAGTGTTATTGTTGTCCACCGTCACCTTGCAATATTTTCAACCTAACTTGCAAATTGTTCAGAACAAAAAACTCCTCTAGATGGGCTCTTGCTTCTCTTTCTATGGCTTCAAACATACCTTCTTCATCATCAAACATTCTCCTTGTATCCAAGACATTTTGTCAATAAATTGTCCCACAATCTCAATCTACAATTTCTGCACACACAACTTCAGAGTCAATGCTCTTTGCAATCGTAGGTCCTGTAAGAAAATTTTAACTTCACAACTCTCCTCTACTCAACAAAAGCTCTAGAAGATGCACCTCTCCAAGACCTATTCTACCCACTTTCTCTTAGTGGAAGAAGTATGTACATTTTCTACCTAGCTTTATCTTCCTATGATTTACCTTTAATCATTTTTTTCTTCACGTTCTATCTAATTTAGACTGCAAGGTATCCTGTTTGGATTGCTTGGCTTGAAATTTGTCAAGAAAGACCTGGGCTTGAATCTCTTAAGTTAGTTTTTTCAACTCTTGCTCTTGTACCTTTGTTTGAGCTTAGAGTTGATTGACAATGTCTTTGATGAATTTCAGCTCCAACGCTCTTTTTTTAGCTTCCTTCTTAGCTTTAAGAAATATGTTGTGATAGATTTTTGTGCTTCTTGCATTAAATCTACTTTCTCTTGAGGGCGCACTTGTGCTAGAATCATTCCTATAGTTTGGATAGAGTAATATTTGGGTCACATTATCCCCTATGGCTTGTCTACATTTGGAGTCCTATGTACAATCATTAGAGCGTCTTCTGTAGGACCATATTATGATCTTATGCATGTGCATTCCAGAATTCTATCCTCTCTTTGCCTTTGACATTCCATTTTGTCCACATAGGACTATTTGGATGTCACCATTTGTTGATGGAGATTGGTTGGTTACTTAATTAAAGCACCCACAAATTATTGATTTGGATAGAAATTATGGATGGATTTTCTTGAAGTGAGATTTAAATTGATGGTTCTTGGAGCTGGATTTGGAACTTTTGTTTCCTAGAACTAGGTTCTAAAGTCCAAGTTCTTCCCGTTTGCTACTTCTCAGTGTGTTGTCATCATTAATGGTGAATGATATGAATTAATACTGGTGTATTTAGTCAATTTTTGGTCAATTTATTTACACATTACATTTAAAATTTTAGATTTTCAAGTGCAAATCAAACCCTAGTATCCTCTCCCACTCAAAAGTACAGATTGCCTTAGATAATTCCCAATTCCCTAGAATTCTTTCACTTGAGTGTGTGAGATATTGTGGGACCATTCTGATACTCTGGTTTCTACCATTTTGTGGTTTATCGGGTAGGTTTCTTCTATTTTGTTTTTTTTGTTGTTTTTTCTTTCCTTCTTCCTTGTTTGCTTATGTTTTCCTTTAGTTTCATGTTTGTTCCATTGACACAAGTCATCCTACATCATACCTTTGAAATGTTAAATTAAAACATGACACACCTATATGATGACTTCATTGCCTTACCCTATGTCCAGCCGGATTTTTTAATTTAATTATTATTATTTTTAAATTATTTCTATCATACCCTGCTGATGTTATGCAGCTTTGATACCAAAAAAAAAGAAATTTATAGCCATAATGAACTATTTACATAACCTCACATGAAGCTACTGAAAAATTCACCATCTTCCATGAGTTGTGACATGTCCTTCACAACCAAGTTGAATCCATCCAAGGCATTCAATCAAGGCACAAACATCTTTATTAATAATTATTTTAATTATCCCAATGTGAATTACATTATCACTTAATTAAATCTCTTCCCTTGCTCAATCTTCATGTATCACTTTGGATCACAGAAAGTAGTGAGAGCCCACTACTTTCCGGCTTTGTATGTAAATCCTAACAATACACTGCTCTAAATTCACATTTTGGGTGTGGCATGCAAACCAATGCAATTTTTTTTGGCACATTGCTAAAAGATGTAGAATCAAAAAATAATAGGACAATTTAGTTCACAAATTGAATCATTCAAAGGATTCTTAAAATGAAAATTTAATAGTTTTCTTATATGACATGCCAAACCATAAAATTCTCCCAACTCCATTAATCAAGTCATATGCAACCTTCAATAATATATGCAAATTTCTAACTTCTAAAATACAAGAAATTTCTAAAATTTGAAAATACCCTTTTGATCTGAAAATGGTCAACAACATTTCTATGCAATCAATTTTTTTAAATTTCCAACACGCATACATGGTTTTAGAGAATTTTTCCATAACTTGGCCTCTAAATTCTCATATTCAAAAATTTAAAACATAAATTGAACCTACAATTGTGCAAATCTGGATCATATTTATATAGAATGATGCCATATGACTCCACCTAATGTGGGCACAACTAAAGGAAGAAACTTTATTTTGAATGTAATTTTAAATAAAAGATTACCTCTTTCTAAGTTTCAAATAATCGAGGAAACCATCCTTAAGAACAACACATAGACATATGCATGTAGCTGAATTCTCATTCCCAGGCACTTTGAAAGTCTAAAAAAAAATAAAGCAAGAAAGGAGAAAGAAACGAGTGGGAATCAAAAGTCTAGGAAAACTAGAACTTTGGGCAAAGTTCCAAAATGTGAAGAACCCCCAAAAGTATGAACTTTTGGAACTAGAAAAAGACCAAGAAATTACTCATAACCTAGGGTCTCAGGATTTTTGAAATCCTCAACACCTTAGAAAAATGCCTAAAATCCAAGGAAAAAGGCCAAAACCAAAACCTAAGTCATAAAAAAAAGCCCCAAAAAGGGGAAAACACAATGACCAAAGAAAAAGAACATAAGAAAACAAAGGTGATAAGAAAACAAAAGTAGGGGTCCCCAAGTTATTGAAGAAAATGGATGAGGCATTTATCAAGGCATAACACGAGGGTCGAGGGAGGAATTACCTTTTAAATCCTCTAGCCCTTATGCCTTATTACATTTTTATTTGGATTCGATAATTTTATTATCAATGATGTTTTGGTTATTCCATCGAGGTGGTTTATTGATTAAGGGATATAAAACACTTTAGGCCAATTTTTCAAGCTCATTCTATGCATAATTAAATTTCTAGAGAGCTCTAAGAATTCTTTGACAACAGAGAGCAAATTCAAGCTAAGGGGAGTTTGCATCTAGGGCTCGTTTGATCACCTTTTTATCACAGTCGCATCAAAAATAGGTAGGGTACTCATCTCCTCTATCCTTTAAAACCCTAGATTTGTGCCTAAATCATCAGTTTCAATTAGGGTTTCATATAAAAATCAATGCATTATCTGTTTAAATACATTGTAGGGTTTTTCATCCTACACAACGATTGGATAGTCTAGTGATTAAAACATAAAACCCTCATTCGAAACCCTAGTGAACCAAAAGAGAACTGATAAAACTGGTTGATTGAAGTACATTTTCCCACACTTACAAGTTCATTCCCAAAATTTGCCCAAGGTTCCTTTTAAAGTTTTGATTCAGTTAGCTGAAAATTTGACTACCTGACCTCTAGAAACATTGCTCAAATTTGACTCAGTCAGCGGATGAACTCATCACCACAATCAAGAGGAAGATTGAAACCTTTGCACTATAATCCTTCTTCATAGACTTTGCACTAAAAGCACTCTTAACCGACCTTAGGGAAATGAAGTCATTCAGAAAGCCCAAAAAATTCCACCAAGAGTCAAACTTTGTTTAGCACTAAAAGCTTGGTCAACCGACTTCACGTAAGAACTTGCCTTGTATGACTTTGGTCGAACACCACCCAAATCTTTACTAAGGCACTAGACCTAAAAACTTCTGCTAGTCGCTAACCCTCATCTTGCACTGAATTCCTGTCTCACTGACCTGTGTGAAAATGTCCCTCTACCAACTTTAAGTCGGTCATCCATTAAAATTATGTCAGGTCTATTATCTCCAAAACCCATGCAGGAGCACAGTGATACCAAAATGACTCCTCACCGACCTCCGAGATCCATCCAAGTTAGTCATAACCAAAACCCACACAAGGTCAGATGAACCAAAATTCCATGCCAAATGTTATAAGAGACTTTGCACCATTATGCCCCTCCACTGACTAGGTCAGATGACCCCAAATATAGCACTAGGTCAAACAAACCCTGACTCCGCACAAAGTCAGTACCCTCAAAAATTGGTGCTTTTTGTTAGAGAAGTCTGAGACCCCCAAAAATTGCGTAAAATATCGTTTATGATGATTTTCTTCAATCTTTTCGATTTGGAATGATTAGTTAAGGTAAAATGAATGATCAAAAGTGATTGTATCATGATTTACACATTTTCATTTAAAATTTCAAGCATTTATTATGTGGTGAAGTGGATTTCAAATGCTTTCTTATTTACTTATGCCATGTAATAGGTAGTGTAAATCATTTAAGTCTACAAGCTTTTACTTCTGCATTAGAATTTCAAGGACTTGGTAAGAGAATCTTGACTTAGTAACGTAGGTAAATAAGTTAGTGACTCACCCAAACTAGACTTAGGATCAAAACATCAAAGAAACCATTACTTATAAGGTTTGGTCATGCAGGTTAAATGACTACAAGGGCTCAAGCCATAAAGTATGAGTTTAAAGGCATCCCTCTTGAAACCAGGATCACCTTTGGATGGAAGAACATAGGAGACACTGATCTAGGTCACATTGACTTAGATGACTTCAGAACTAGAATATTTGGACCCAATGCAACTGTAATGGCTAACAAGATAAAGGACAGTGGGATTACAGAGGCCACTACCTTCCCTACTTTAGGTCAATGTGTAGAACTGGTAGTAGCTTGTGCTGAGAAATATGACCCATTGACTAGGACCATACAAACTCCTAGTGGGGAAGTATTAGTAGACTTAAGTCCACCATCATTAGTAGAAACCTTTGGCATTCCATGGTATCCAGTATTAACCATGCCAGATAAAATAGATGTAGAGGAAACATTCAAGAAAAGCAGGGATACATTGAAAAAGCATATAAATGACCATTGGACGAAGAGTAAAAGATCCACCATTATTAATATTCCCCATACATTGTATAGAAGTGACTTCCATGATGAGATTGGAGACTTAGTGACCGTGCTTAGCAGAATATATGGGTTGGCCGCGACATCAACTTTTGAAGGTTAGATGTTCATGATGATTGAAGAGACAATTAGAAAAGGAACCAAATTCCACTGGGCTCAACTATTGAGTGATAACATGCATGAGGCATTTGAAAATTTAGAGAAAAGAGAATATTCTTGTGGACATCCTATCTGGTATATTCATTGGCCAGGAGGAATGAATATGTTGGGCTGTCCAAAATTGGAGAAGTTGGAAATGGTGAACACCAGGCTAATGTATATGAATTCTACGATCAATTGGTGATGTCCCAATCCCTCATTCATTATAAGAGGGTAAATGATGCATTCACAATGTATATCACTAGACTACTACAAGGTACCACAACTCTTAGGATATCTCTTGAGGTAATGAATGAGATTATACAATACATGAGGTAGTATATACAGTTTCAAAAGTTTACCTATTTGAGAATCCAAGGCTTCATTGGTCTTCCATATAGGCTACCTCAGTACCCAATAGATAAGGTGGTGCTTCTAGAGTTGTCAAGACAACTGATAACTTGTGCATAAAAACTAAAACATCTCCACAAAACAAATGTCAAGTTTTCAATCCTATTGGGTAGAAGTAATTATGCATGTGTCTCTCTTGGAACAACTAAGCATTATGATAAGGAGCTGCAGTTACTTAACCTTCATTTTTATACAAAGAGAGATCATTTTGACCCTCAAAGAATAATGGATAAATATGTGAGCAAAATACTATTCCACAAGATGCATCTAGAAAATTTTGTGGCTAACTGTGTGGATGACTATGATGTGTTGAAAAGAACTCATTGAAGGCTGTCCCTTGGGTTCATAAGGGAATTTCATATAATAGAGGCCTGAGACCAATTGAATGATGATGATGATGTGGTGCAGAAAGGAACTTGGGAAGCCCAATATCAACAACTTGTCCCTCTACCCAATTGGGCCAATGCAGAGGAAAGATCCTTGGATACAGTAATGAAAGAACCAATAAGATTGAGTAAAATATGGGTGAGAAATCATATGTAGCATTGGAGAGACAAGGAGTACAACTTACTTATACAGCACTTGATTCTGAGAAGGAGTCTGGAGATGAGGAAGACACACCTATGGAAGTGCCAGATGATGTAGAGAAATCTCAAGAGCCTTCAAAACATTATGATAGTGAGGATCATATACCTTTTGTAGAGAAAGGAAAGGCAAAGAAGGTTGTCCCAAAAGCTAAAAAGAAAGATATACCACCTGCCACAAGGACAAGAGAAGCTAAGATGAAGGATATGCCAAGTGGGCCAGGAGAAGGGTCTAAGACCAAAAAGATGAAAGTCAAAACAACCAGCATCACTATAGGAGCCTCTACTATTGCTACATCAGAGGACACAAACATTCCTACAACCTCTTCACCTCCCACTTCTCCAATCACAAGTGTTTCCCTACTTTCTTCTACTACTCCGATTACAACTACTATTATAGTTGTTCAATAAACCACTACTGCTTCTTCTACACTTGTAATCACAGTCTCCACAGCCCTATACCCACTAGCAATTGACTCTAGTAGCATGAGTAGCCCCAGTACTCCCATCATTGCCTCATCATTTCATCCTATTTCTACCACATCCATGCCTTCCATTTCCTCTATGTCACCTTTAACCTCCTTCCCCTTGCCACCTATTTCCTCCATTCTCACATCCTCCTTCTCCATGTCTTCTCCCTCTATTACTTCACCAATTATTGTTTCCTCTATATTGCCTACCTCTCCCATTCCAACTCCTTCAGGGTTCACCCCATTTGCCAATTTAACACTAGTTAATTTGTCTATGTTTGTTACACAATTGTTGGCTTTATCCACCAGTTCTTTAGCCCCATCAAGTGTACAAGACTCTATCCCTTTGGATGTTCTTGCATTAATAGGGATTGAGAAGGTATTGGAACAAATGGAATCCCAAGAAAAGGAGAAAATAACAGAAGTGTTCGATGAATCTCCTCTTGCACCTTCTAAAGAAATTGAGATAATTAAAATTCATGAAAGCCTATCTTATGAAGAAACTTCAAAAAAGGTTTTGCAGATTGCCTAGTAGGTAGTAGCAGAAAATCTATAGAACCTTGGGCATGATACATATGAAGAGGAAGAGAATAAGTTATCTAGGAAAGGAGAGGGAAGTCATGATGATTCACTTGACAAGGTAGATACCCATGATAACACCCTTGAGACTACTTCCACTACACCAAATTGGCTCCAGTAGAGACTCACAAAAAAGGAACTTTGGGTGGAGATGATGCAACTAGATTTAAGTGCACTTATGGCATAAGTAGAAAAGGTTAAGTGGCCCAAAAAGGCAAAGATACAATCTCAAATATACAAGGATGCATCAGGTTTGAGAATAGTAGAGGTTGTTGTCCCTCCTATTGATATTAATAGATCAGAAGTTAGAGTTGATGATTACATTGTCTCTACTATCAACATGGGCCCAAGATCAAGGAAACAAAGAATTGAAGACTTCACAGGTTTAGTGTCCTCAATAATAGAGTAGCTAGATAAGGATGAGATGACAAAGTAGTAATTGAGGAAGCAAAATGAAGAATTGAGAGCTTGCATAAGGTCCCTAATGAGGCCATTGGATTCAGAGGGGGAACCAAATTCAATTTCAGCCCCGCCATCCAAGGAAGAGTTTTCCAAATTCGATGACATCAAAACAAATTTTGTCATGATGTAGGAACGGTTCAATAAGGTATACAGTGATGGCGATGAAGCAATTGATTTTGCTATCAAGTTGCATAAGAATTTCAGATTGCTGAAAGAAGGATGGGATGAATTACATGAGGAAAATAAGCCATATAAAGAATATTACTCTCATATGTTCCTAAGAGTGCAAGCAATTAGGAAATTACCAAAGTAGGTTTTACTTGCAGAAAATATTCTTTAGGCAGAGAGGCTTCACAAATCTATAGAGTGGTATCTATTGTCAATCAAGTATGCACCCTTGCTAAGTTCGTAGAAATGTAGCTACCTATTGAAACATGGAACCATTCTCAGATGTGGGTCTCCTTTTATGAGAATGAATCTCTAGAGTGAGTTGGTTGTCTTATGAGTCCTAAACTAATGACTTGCAGGGGAAAAGGGATAGAAGAGTAATTGAATTGTAAACTAACTTTTGAATCTAAACTAGATGAATCTCTATCACTCACAAAACAGATCCTCAAACTTGAATCTTCACAATTCCACTGATAGTTTATCCCTTAAGTGATTTGCAACAAGGTTTGGATCAAACACAAACTACAACTAGGAAAAAACTAAGTTTTAATAGCATTGAGACATAATAAAGGACACAAAAGTCACAATACAACATCAAATCAAGATTGCAACATATGTGAAAAAGGATGATTTTCTATTAGAACTGGAAGGAGTACAATGCATAAAATGAAATATAAGCCAAATGCCTATATACAACTCTACCTATGGAAAAGAGAGAAGAAACTGATACTAACTGACTAAGAAAAACTAAGACTTTTCTCCTATAAATGCCTCCAAAAGATCCCCTCAGAAGAAAGCTGAAAAAGTTCCTAAAAATAGACCCTAAGTCCATTTTCAAACTACTCATGAAAGCCAAAAATAAAGCTCTAGATCTGCCACAAATTTGGAAAATAAAGCTGCAAAACTACCCTCTCATGTGGTCCCACCATAAAACTACTTTTCTCTGCTCATGAAAGCTCCAAAATTTGTCCTATATGACTCTAGATAAAACAAATCGAAATGGGATGTTTGATTTATTTTATTTGTCTATAAATTGCCTAAAAATAGTTAAGTTTTAAAAGAAATTTGTTAATGATTGCTTTAAAACTAACTTTATAATGCTATGGCAATTTTATTCTAATCTCCATTTGATATGATTTTTGCAAAAAATAAACAATATCTAGCTCATAATTTGGCCAAGATATTTTACAAGATATTACAAATGATTTTCTATTAAAAAAATGGTGAACATTGCTATGTATTTTTTTGCAAAAGCATAAAAACCTCAAATGCCACAAATGCATGTCCATGTGTCAATTCTGCCACCTCACTACCCATACAATGCCACCATGTCAAATTTGACCCTCTTCACAATGTCATCACCTTGCATGCTTTTCACATCTCCATTTGTTCTCTGCTTTGACCATGTGCATTTTAAATATATGAAAGGAATAAAAATAATGATTAAATGCATCAAGTGGGAGGTCAAAGACTCTCGACCACATGCACAATCACAAGGCATCTCGACCATGCCATGGTCGACCACTTAGGAGATAAAGGTATTTGAAAAGATTCTAAGGCATAAGACTTAACTGCATATTGTAATACCTATCTTTGCTTTATAAACAAACAACATATATCATGTTGTTGGCCACTCCACACCATGATTGCTAGGCATCATCAAATGAAAGGTTTTGACCGTGATCCCTATTTAGATAAAGTAATTATGTTTATTTGTAAAGTCAAAAACATGAGAAGTAGGAACACTGTCGAACAAAAGAAGACTCAAACCCTAAAAGTTTAGTCATTTCATTTTGCACTTCTTCTACCATTTCTTTGTAACTTTGTGGCCATTGACTTGGGGTTTGAAGACACTCTAGTTTCCCTTGCATTCAATGGGCTCTGTTGGTAAAAAACTTCACCATTCTCTAGTAAAATGATAGGAAAAAAAGCTTCAAGTAACATATATATAACTATTGACTATCAGTTTTGTTAAAACTTGAATCTTTCAGTAGCTGGTTGCTTTAAATAGTCATGGCTCTTTCCATACGCTGCAATCTTTGACATTTTCACTTCTTTCTTTGTGTTTGAGCTCTATGACTGTGGCAAAAATGAGAACCTTCAACTTTGGCCGTGGCCATACTAGCTCTTTACTCCTCAATGGCAACCAAAAGGTGAGTTCTTCATCTCATTACTCTCATTCTATGTTCTTTTTCTTCACTATATGTGTAAACAATAATGAGGGTTTAATTATTCATCAGCTGGGTATCTCAAAATACCTTCATATATAGCATGGCTGTGGCATAGGATGCATTTTGTGGCTTGTTCTTTGTCATTTGATATGAAAATTTGAAGTTTCCTATCTTTGAAATGAGGGCTTGTCTTTACATTACATAGAAACTCTTTTCCCTCCATGGCTATGCCTACATACACTCCATACTTGCTTTGTTCGACTGTATCTTGCAAGAAGAAAGAAAACTTTTGAAAAGTTGACAAGGGTATTATTTTCACTGTATTCACAGCCATATCTGCTACGGCTTTGACATAGACAATTTGTTTTACCATTCCTCTTCTCCAACACTGCAAAAAATGTTAGGGTTTTGAAAACTCGACATGGGTATTTTGAAAAATGAACATGAATGGCATTTCTATTATGACCTTAGCTCAGATATATATCTACACTTTTTCTTTTCACTATATGAACCAAGATTTGGGAACTCAAATAAAGGTTTATCTTTTGAGCACAAAAACTCCTGTAGCATACACTACACATGATATTCTCTTTTTCTTTCCTTATACTATTATTACTGGGTCATATTCACTATCATTGCTTAAAAAGGTGAGGATTTCATATGTTGTTCTCTATTTCTCTAGTTCCATTTTCTCCTTCATGGTCTTTGCATATAAAGTGTATAATGTTGGCTTTGAATTTAAAACTCCTCTCCTCTCTATAGCAACATATGTGTCTTTTATTTATGTAGCTCTATTTGCCAATTTAGTGGACTGTTGCAAATACATATCTCAAACATGATTGATGACTTCACTGTGTCATGACATTATGCCACTATATTTGATGAAGAAGCCACTTTATTCACCTATTTTGTACACACTGTGGCAACATGATGACTTTTTCCTATTCTTCTCTATACTTTATCATATCAAATGCATTATATATGATCTTCTGGAGGACATTAATTAGGTCCACTATATCCTATGTCACCAGTTTGACAGATCATTTCTTATGATGAAGATGCTGTTTTAACTCATTGATGTACTAGATACAACTATCCACTTATACACTTCACTTGATATATAATGACATTTTGTAGCATGAAAGATGATGACCACACCAGTTTAACTATTCCTCTACCACTTGATAATGATGTTCTTTTGCAACCATGTAATGAAGTGTCCTTTCAATCCTTTTGATATTTGTCAAAGACAAAATGTGGCATCTAATTTGGCTGTCTTGTACTCTTTTACTACAGATCTATAATACTGGCATGTTTCTTTCATAGATATACATTGAATGTAGCATGTGATACACATTTGTTTGATGCTCAACTTGTCAGTAGAAAAATGTGATTCATAATTGGATATATTTTCATCATCTAAAAGGCAGCTTATGTAACTCAATTCTGAATTTAATTTTGCCACTTCATCTAAATGAGAAAGTATAATGCTTTGGTACTCACCTATTCTTGCAAACTTGGTTACTGGGTTATAATGGATACTCCTATTGGATTATTGATCAGTAAGCAATCCTCAAATAGGCATGCCTTATGAACACTTATTCTTTTATCAATCTGATGATCATACATGCATTATGTACTCTTGATCATTATCATGCCTGAGAATGTCATTTTCATGACAGTTGGAGCAATGACATCAGCTTTTATATGCATTAAATATTGTCCTTCATCAGTTCAACTCATGTTCCTGGTTGCATTTCATCCCTTCTAAAGTGAAATCATGGTCATGTCTTGAAATGGGACTGATGCATATGATTGTCTTTACTATTCCTTTAGCTTGTCATGTGAATGTGATCAATGATTTTTCTTTTTTCTATTCACCCCTTCTGAGATCAAGGGGAAGCAGCATGCTGGGCTCAACCCTTGAGGGAGCCCATTTGATACCACATGTTGAATGTCTTCAATCAACTTCATGACTTGTCCTATACCTGCACATGAAAGAAACATATTAGAATAAAATAATGATGCTCTATGTTTGCTTCTCTTTAGTTCCTTCTGCATATGGATGTTGCTCATCTGATCAATGCATTATAATTAAATTATTATGCCTCTTTTGATAGATGAAGGATTTTCATAACCAGAGCTTCTAACGGGACCCTTCCCACAAATTTTCAGGTACATGCTGAGGTCAAGAGCAGGACTAGAGGCTACTATGAAGATCAAAAAAACATGGCAATGATGGCTATGTCTTTCCCTCCTCCTTCATTAGATGCATAGTATTTTGTTTATATTTGCATGAGTTCAGCTATAACCCACGGCTTGTGTGGGACATCTGATATGTCATGGTTTCCTTCAATGAAATGTTTATTCCTTTATGTATTCAAACTTGTAAATGAATAACCATTGTGATGAATGAATATTTATCTCATTTTACTACTCTGTAATGCAATGAATGATTTGAAACTTTTCTTTTTTTTCCTGAACAACTGAATTGCATTTGTCATAATATATATGCAACTATCTCATAACAAAAGTAAATCAAGCCTCATTAAAAAATGATAAATGTTAAATCTGCTCAACCGATATTTTAGCTGTGGTAAAAAAATTGTAACTGTATCAATAGATGAAATTGAAGAAGGAAATCTTTGACAAAGTCAAAGAATTGCATGGAGAGGCAAATGAGCAAGTACTTTATGTAATTTATGAAATAAATGATATTTTCAGAGAATGTATGGATCATGGTTTTGATGATCTTTCTCTATGGGATGTGCAACACTGCAAAGATAAATTATACCAAGCTATCCATGGGGAGTCCACTCTGAATGTGGTAGGAAAATTGGAAAAAGTTAGTAGTCTATGGGCTTCCTTCATCACATTCCATAAAAGAAGAAGAACAATAGAGGACATGTACACTTTGTACTATCGGGGCTGGCAAAATCTCAAATTTTGAACAAATTATGTTAAAGATCTAGATCCCTCAGATATAAATGTAGCATTGGCAACTTGGGTAGCATACAACAATAAAAAGGCTAAAGAGAACAAAGTAGATTTGGAGGGAAATGCATAAACTGATAAATTATTTTTACAAATGTAAATCCCATCACTTGTAAAAAATGCTATATTTAGAAGGTCATGTGATGCTACTTTGTCTCTAAATTATACTTTGACAAGTGACTTTTCTCTATGTATACTCAAATGGGTACTTAAATTGTCCAAATTCAATGAATTTAGAGGTCATTTCTCATCCTTTTCCTACATGACAAATTGTAATCCGGGAATGCAATGTGATGTTACAAATGTATATAATGTTGTTAAATCTAGACTGTCAGTGTTGAGTTAATCTCCACTATACATTCAAAAACTTAGTATGGTGCCTCTCCTATATAAATGGTTGTCATTCTCTCATTTGTAAGACTCTTGATGTTGAATTGTTGATACTCTGTCAAATTTTTGATTAATGCAAAGCAAGTTACCGCAGGCTTTCTAGGAATTTGTCTCTTGTATTGTCAATTTGGTTTCATGGTTCACATCTCGATCTGCATTAGTTAAATCATGCTTTTGCAATGCTATTGATGTGTTAAGGTATTTGATGAACATTCAAGTCCATACTATTAGTTGCTTGTTGATTGTAAGTAGTTGTACATAGTTAGCCTGGGCTGTTAAATTGAGCTTAGTTCAATTGCATTACAATAGTTAAATTACGCTAGCATTTAGGTATTTAATGAATGTATGTGATCTAAAAATCTAGAGAATCCATTGAAGATAGCACTATTTTCTACAGCACTGTAGCAAAGTTTTAGCTTGGTAAAACAAAAAATTGGTTTAAATTTGAATGTTTGTCTACCTACAACAATATTTACCTTGTGAATGTCACTTAGGACCTCTCTAAACCCTACCTTCTTTTGCATTTTCTTATTAATGAATTGTTAGATTTAGATTTTAGCAGCAATTTATACAGAGATACTAGCTGAAAAGTTGTAAGGGTTCGCATGTATTGTTGTCCCAACCTATTAAATTTGTCACATTGCATGTAAGACCCCTTGTAGGAGTAGCTAGTACATCCAATTGAGAAATTCCAAGCACGCTAAGACCTAGCTATATTATCTTTGGAGTAGTCTTACCTAAGGTAGGATACTTTTCAAGAGAGGTGTACTACCAACAATCATACCTGTGTTGTTGTGTACTAAAAACACCATTAATAAAATTGGTTCTAGAAGGAGGGCCACCAAGTTTAAATTCCCTCCACAAAATTACCAAGTCCGGGGACTAGCTAGAGACATACAAGGTCTAGCTCAGCTGGAGAAGAGCTATTATCTTTGACAAAGTTTAGGAGGACCAGAAGAGATTAGGGAATACCCAAACCACCAAGGGCTCAATTAGCTCCAAGAGACCTAGTTTCAGTCCCAATCAATCCTCTAGGCATGGCTTTCTTCATTAGTAATAACCAGTCCCCATTCTAGTTCAACGATTATCATGACATGCCCAAGAACCCTGACAAGTTCTGCTCCAAGTTTGGCATGAATGATCCAGATAGAACTACCGATGAACACATTAAAATCTTTGAAGGAAATATGTTTATGTTACAGGTTCAGTATGAGGACATGGTTTGTAGATTGTTTTCCTATTCGCTGCAAGATGAGGCCTACTACTAGTTTGCCAACCTCCTTGTAGCATCCATAACTTAATGGCGAGCTTTGAAGAATGCATTTGTAGATCTCTTCAAAATGCCTACTACTCCAACAGACCTTTATAGATCCTTTATGGAGATTTGTTGGGCTGAAGGTGAGTTGATAAGTTCCTTTAATAATAGGTTCCAAAAGGCTTTTAGTCATTTACAAGCCCCTTATGCCATAGGTTAGGTTGTACCCCTACTAATCTATTATGCAACCCTGGATAGACTTACATCTATGTTTGTATGAATGGATAACCCACTACCAGCCAATTTCGCTTAAGCATACATGGAGGTTGTCACAGTAAACACTTAGCTAGGGTAGACAACAACAAGTGCATTGAATCATATGGGTCTTGTAGCAATGAAGAATCAAATACCCATGATCAACCAAGCTCTAGCTAACCACACTCTTGTAATGAACTCAATCCCAGCCCCTATTGCAACTCAAGCTTTAGTGGTCCACCCAAGAAATCCTATAGTTGAATTACCTCCGGCCCAAATGCCTTTTCTCTAGTCTGTTGAACCAACTAAAGCAAGAGATGATAGAGACAACATCAGGGAACTGGCAGAACAAATGAAAATGCTCACTAGAGAAGTTACTCATCTGAGAAATTAGAATGCATATTTGCAATAGAGAAATCATAATCAGAGCCAGTATTAGAAACAAAATCAATATTAGAATCAAAATTTTTAGCAGTAGAACCAGACCTAGAATACTAGGCCTAATAATGGTGGATTTCCATTGCCTTTAGAAAATCAAAATGCTAATAACCATCCACCTGGTCAGGTAATGTTGTTTGAAGCAACATTGTCTTCATGGTACAGACTATACAATACCAATGCTCATTCTGAGTTGGACTGCCTAGAATTCCAAATAGCACAAGAAAATCCTCCAATGGGGTATGAACTCATTCCATCTCAAATGTATGACACTGCCCTCATACTTGATAGTTATACATTCCCTTTCCAAGATGACAATCAGCTTGAGGAAGAGGAGTATGAGGAAGTGCATGTTTATCAGCAATATAATAAGACTCGATACCACTTGTGAAGTAGCAAGCCAAATGGTCATTTTACCACTTCAATCCCTCTAAACAATTACTAATTCCTACCTAACCCAAAGGCCTCTAACAATCCTGAACCTGCTAAGGCCACACCTCAGTTGATAGATCAAGGAGTTATAGTTGAATGTTCCCAAAGATCTAAAATAGCAAAGATGGGAAAATACATTGTAGATGAGCTTAAAAAGATGAAAGTTAGTTTGTCTATCTTTGAGTTACTGAAAGTGCTAGAAATTAGGATAGCTTTCTTTCAGGACATAGGAGCAAGTACTAAGATAGATTCTTCCCAAAAGGAGATCCCACCAAGGGACAATCTAGACAAAGGAAAAGATAGAGTTCATGTGATAGACACTGAGCAAAAGGTTACATTTTACAAGGATAAAAGGGAGTATCCTTTTCTTTTGACACTTAGAATATTCATGAAGAATCTTCACAACTGTTTAGTAGACTCAGGAGCCTCTACCAATGTGATGCCTCTATCAGTATGCAAAACACTGGGTCTCACTCCGAAAAAATCTTCTAGGAAAATCACGCAGTTGGATAAGACTGAAGTAAACATGGTGGGTGTGTTAAACAGAATACATATACAACTAGCTTCTGACCGTAGGGTGCAACAATGCATAGACATCCAAGTAGTTGATATTCTGGATCAATATGGCATACTATTAAGTAGAGATTGGTCTAGGGCTTTGAATGGTTACATGGTGACTAACTTTTCTCATATGTGGTTGTCATGGAAGGGATTGGCAAATCAGATTTGCATTAAAAGAGAGCCACAAATGAAGCACATGATCCCTGAATATAATCAGACCAACGAGATTCTATTTTCAGAAGTAGATTTGGGGGTTTACCTTCCCCATGTTGATCAAGAAGAGGAGATACTCATGCTGAATTACAACAAATTTGTGATCCTCCACTTATAGAATGTCGAGAAAGTATAGAAGTGTATGTGCAATTAGACCAAAGGTCTTCTTTGGATAATGATGAGCCCAGGATATTTGAAGGATTCTGAGATTTTATGGCTAAGTTCATGAGTGATCATCTGGTCACTGGGAAGCAAGTGCAGATGGATAAATTGTTACTACCAAGCTGGTGCCATATCCATGACATATCTCATTCTAAATTTACATGTCTGCTCTGTCAAGAGGCAGTGGAGCAAGTGCAAAAATGTTTAAAGATTCCCATAATCCCAAAAGAAGATCGGGCTGTTGTGAAGAGAATTGATCAGAAACCTCAATCAACCAAAATACAACAAATAATACAAAATAACAACAATGATGAATTTTGCCTCTAGACATTAAGATTTGATGGATCCATGTGCAAATAGGGATCCAGGGCAGGTTTTGCATTGATTAGCCCCACAAGAAGCTCATATTTGGTAGTGCACCAACTGCAATTCCCTTGCACGAATAATGTGACAGAGTACAAAGCTTTGGTGCAAGGATTGCTGATGGCTCTTCAGAAAAGGATTAGAGTTATTCAAGTATTTCGTGATTCAAAGTTGGTTGTCAAACAAGTGAGAAGGTAATTTTCTTGCAATGACAAGAGTTTAAATAGATATCAAAACTGCATATGGGATTTGATTGAGTGCTTTGATGATTTTAATATTTAGTTGATCACACGAAGACAAAATCATGTTGTCGATGCCTTAGCATAGATGGCTAGTTCACTAGAACCAACATCTATGTCAGGCTTGAAAAAATTCACTGTAGAGTTTATTTCAACTCCCTCAGTGCTAGATAACATCAGAAATTTTTAGGTGTTTGAGGATGAAAAACACAATCGATTTTCTCACTTCATCAGATGTTTTCACTACCTAGATAATAGATGAAGAAGAGATGGAAATTGCTGGAATGGACTTAGAAGAGGTTCTTAACTTGAAGACAAACACTATTTCTCAGGGAATGGTAGAATTGGAGTGACTGTTCGATTCAGATAAGCTTGTTATCAAGAAGAAACAAGGAGAATCCCCTGATGCACAATGCAAACCTTACAATTTGGGGACATCTGAAGAAGTCAAAAATGTGTTTATTGGGAAAGCTAGTATTGTTGAAGAAAGAGTAGGTATTACTCATGCATTAAGGGATTATCATGAAGTCATAGATTGGAGTTATAAAGATCTTAAAATGTATGACACCTCTATCATAACTCATACGATAACTCTCAAGCTAGGGGTAAAACCGTTTAGACAAAGGCAGTGACCAGTCAATGTCTTACTAGAACCGCTAATTTTCAAGGAAGTGCACAAATTGCTATCTGCTAAAATTATATTTCCTATTAGACATTCTACCTGGGAGGCAAATTTGGTACTTGTGTGAAAGA
Organism: Cunninghamia lanceolata; assembly: GCA_027924645.1. NCBI lineage: Eukaryota > Viridiplantae > Streptophyta > Pinopsida > Cupressales > Cupressaceae > Cunninghamia > Cunninghamia lanceolata. Next base: position 1,053,559 of record BSBN01001237.1, on the reverse strand, counting down.
AAAATGGAGAAATCAGGCTATGTGTCAACTTTAGAAATTTTAATAGGGCCTTGGAGAAGGATAATTATCCACTGCTATCATTGGATGAAGTGCTGCAAATAGTAAATGGTTCTCAAATGATGTCTTTTCTAGATGGTTATTTTGGCTACAACCAAGTGATGGTGGAATATGAGGACAGACTAAAGACATCTTTCACATCCAAATGGGGAATCTATGCATACTGCACGATGCCCTTTGGATTAATTAACACTGGTGCCACATTCCAACCCATGATGGATATAGCTTTCAAGGGGCTAGTCAAGAAATGCATCATCATTTATATGGATGATCTTATGGTGTTTTCCAAGAAGAGAGAAGATCATGTGGTAGATTTGAGAAAAATTTTATAGTGATGTAAAGACTATGGGATCTTGCTCAATCCTAAAAAGTGTATTTTTGGACTAACTGAGGGAAAATTGTTGGGACATGTAATTTTTGAGCAAGGCATATCAATTGATCTTGACCAGGTCTAAGCAATCCTCAAGATATAGTCCCAAGCCAGCAAGGAGCTGAAATCATACTTTGGTGAGATCATTTACAAATGTCATGTTTGAAAATATTTAATTACAAGTAATTACAAAATGGGAAAAGAAAAGTATAAAAGGAATGATTTGAAAATGCATTATTCATTCTTCCTTTTCCAAAAAAACTCTCTCAAACCCTCTTGCCATTTTTGAAAAAAAACTTGAAAAAATGTTGGAATTGCTTGGTGAAGTGGAGTTTTTTGGATTTGATTGTTAGATGCTTGGAGAAAGGGATTTCTTGGAGTGTGATTACAAAAATAGGAAGAATTCTTCCATTGTTGAGTGCTTAGTAGAGGTATTTTCCCCTTCGCATTACTTTATTAAAATTGCTCTGAAAAGAAAATTGCAACAAGCTAAGCTATAGTGCATGATTACAATTAAGTTACATATGGTAGGAAATTCATTTCATTACAAGTTAGTTTCATAATTTCATGTTTATATGTGTATGTTAAAAATAAATGAAAAATATTCATTTTAGAACATTATTATGGTAAAATCTTCCTAGAATGCCCTTCAATTTTGGAGCATGATTGTTGATGTTGGTTGAATTATGCATCAAAGGGTAGTTTTAGTTTTTATTTTCTCCTTCAAAATAAAAATAAGGAAAAATTAAAGGTGGCATGCTACTCCATTAATGGAAGTGTTGGTTGTTTTTAATTCCCAACCCAATCTCAAAAGGGCAATCTAAAGAATATCTAATTCTAATGATTGATTTTCCTTGAGGGATTGGCCAACAAACATAAAAAGCTAGGATATACTTTTTCTCTACACCTTAGGCTCTACAAAACCTAGGAGGGTAGTCCTTTACAGTATTTATTGAAGATCTTTTTCTATTTATGTCAAATATTTTTTCTAGCAGATATGTTCTCTCTAAAATGCCTAAAGAATTATTCATATACTAGAGTAATGGGCTAGATTCTCAAGCTTTAACACAATTCCCTTACATGAGAACATAGGAATAACATTATATTCATAACTTAAGATACAAATGGAAATTCATTTTGATTTTCAATATAGATGACCAAGGAGTTGTATCAGACAAAAGTTCAAAGAGATCGGTGCCTAAATCTTAGGCTATAGAGTCAAAATAGATAGATGAAACCTAATACAATAGTATTTTTCCCAGCTCAAATAAACACTATAACAATGCATTACACTATCACACTTTAATTATGATGAAGGGGGTAAATCATAAAACACACAATAACAAAATTTGCACACAGAAATAGGATGATATTTTATTAATATGGGCAAAACATTACATTACAGAAGCTCAAATACAATCAGATGATGAATCCCCTACAGGCTACAACACATTATAGCTCCCTCTCTCAAGACTCTAGAATCTTCAGCCTTCTGTAACCCCAAATCAACTATGGTTTCTATTTTCCCATCTTTTCTTGACTCTACACTTTCCCCCTTAACTTTACTACCCCAAGGGTTCCCAAAAATGGTCATATATAGCCCTTTTTGGCAGCCACCAGCTTAATTTCAAAATTTGCATCTCCCCCCAAAAATAGGTCAACTTCGTGGGGCAATAACATTTGATCCAATTGTCAGATTTTCAATTATAATACCTTTTAGCAAATCTCTTGAAAAGATGGTTATGCACAAGCAATACCTAAAGGTAGACTACTTGGGTTTCCCACCAAATTTCGGGCCCATTCGAAGCCTCTAAGTGCCTCAAATTTGACTTTGAATATTTCAATAGGATTTTTGGAATTTAAAATTTTAATATCTCACAAATGACAAATGATATTGAAGTCATTTCTTCACCATTAGCTTCAATTCACAATTTTGGAGGTCCGTGTAATATTTTTTATCCAACTGTGCACAAATGCAAACTTACTAAAAATAGTAACCCTCCAAATTTAGCCCTTATTGAAAAGAAACAACATTTTTTTTCATTGATACAAGATTGCTCTTACACCCTAGATGCTCCTACATCAGACACTCAAGGTAATTTGAAAAGTGACCCTGTCACTTATGAGTTAGAGGGAAACCAAAATGGTTAACCTCAGTCTTAGATAACCATGATGAATCTTCAACAGCCCTTCCTTTCAATTTCACCAAGTATTCTGTATACTGCTTGTTTCTTGTACTCTTACTATCATGCCCTAAAAGGGTTTCTGACTTTCTAGTCCTACTAAGGTAAATTCAAGTTTTAAAGTTAATCTAGAATCGATGACATCAAGTTTATGATGTCCTCTCACTACTTAAACAATCTTAGTTTGTATTTTTCCCTAAGTGTTTATTATTGAGATGTACAAAACCTTTCCTAGGTATCCTAGAGAATAGAATTTGGTCGCTCTTATAACTAATTTCCCATTTTCTATCTACATTTGTTTCCCTAGTATAGCTATAAAGAGAAAAATTATTGCTTAATAATAACTTGACTATCAAGAGTTTAAAAATGAAGAGCTACGTTTAATATAAATAACCTTTAACAACTAATAATGCATGGAACAAACTTTTAATATGAATGAAACTATTTATTTACTTACTATTAACATCAATGGGACAAGAATCATTTGATGCTATCAAGACTCAAAAGATAGACTAGCTTAGTTTCAAGTTCTAAGCTATAAATGACAATTACTTATTGTTTCTAGTAGTTTTAGATTTAGATGTAACTACTTGCTATATTTTAATTCATATACTAAAATTTGATTTCATTGACTTAATGTTCAAACTAAACAAAATTTCCAAAGGTTTAAATAAGTTAGCTATTACTTTGTTGACTTGGTTTTCAATTCGGGATTTCCTCACTCATTTGCAATTCAAGAAGATCTCCTATATTTCTCTATGGAATTTATCCTATCTACTAGATTCATTCATTGAGATAAACTTTAAGATTGATTACAACTCCAACTTATTACTATTAATGTCAAATTATAACTTTATAATTTATTGGGAATTGATTCACCACCACTAGAAGAGTTTAACATTTAATGATAATCCGATTCTAAGTTTGATTAATGTCTAAGTCAAGTTAAAATACATGTATATATATTACATCACAATATTAATAATTTTAGAAATTTTAATTATGCTTTCATTAAATTTTAAATTGATACATTTATTACAATTATGTTTTCACGCCATTTAGCTTAATTTTTATTCCCCAAATCTTAATTTAAAGATTCTTAAATAGAAACTACCTTATTCTTAACTCAAAAACTAATTCTCTTCTTATTGATTTCCTTTGTTGAATCATACAATGCAATCAATATGATTTTACATTCAAATCATTTTTGTTTTTGTTTAACATTTTCCAAATCAAGTGTATAAGAAATGATTACAAGATAATCTATGAAACATGAGGATCCTTGATAATTAAATAATACAATGATAAAATCTTTTCTTCCAAAGAAACACATAACTTTCTTTTCTTGCACATCCATTTTTTACTTAAAACTTAACAATTGATCTTTTCTTTTTCTTTTCCCTTAATTGCATAAGTAACACAATTTTTCTACTTTAACACTTTTCAAATGATCGACAAAATTTGGTACATAAAGTACATCATGAAAGAAATATGTCTTTCTTGAAAAGAAAACAATATTTCTTTTCTATCCAAGAGACTTGGACAACTCCAAAACATTTTCAACCTCCAACCAAGAACATGAAAGTGAACAAGAGAGGAAAATAACAATACGCCAATGGGCTCTCCACCCATCGTTAGAGTTGTATAATAGCCCACCCCCAAGCATGAGGTAATCACTTAGCCATATGAAGCCACACAACTCATCCACAAGTACAATACCAATATTTTACATATACATAAAGCACAACACATTTCTATCACATTGGTTTACCTCAAGGGAAAACAACTTCGGGGGAGTGCGGGATCAACCAGACATGGGGAACAAAATATATCATACTCTCCACCCAATCTACACCTTATACCTCCCAACAATATATATATATATATATATATATATATATATATATATATACATTTCTACAAAATACAAGGGGATACTCATATCCCATAGATACAAGGGTACCCATACCCCGGTAATATATATATACATTTCTACAAAATACAAGGGGATACTCATATCCCATAGATACAAGGGTACCCATACCCCGGTAATGACCATTACCTAAATGGAATACTCATATTCCAAAAATGCAAAGCCCCAATGTGAGGGAGCTACTCCCACTCAAAACCCCTATACATGGAGAACCAAGGCTCCTCTATACAAGAGGGGTTCAACTCCCCTATAAAACACATAAAGAATATCACATAACACAAAGTAAAGCATGTATTCACAAACCCCAACAAAATCCTTAAATAAAAAGTGTTCCTTCTTTCAATTTTCAATGCAAGATGACATATTGAATGAGTTACAACAATTTAAAATCAGATTTAAGAATGTAAATTAAAGCAGAAAATCTGAAACAAGATATTAAATGTAAATCCTAATTTTCAATAGTAACTATGTCTTCTAAAAAAATTGCTTTTTTTCTTCTTTTAGTGAAATATAGCAATGAAGATATTTTACATGTAATATGTATAATTATTAAATGACAAATTACTTTTATTCTAATTAGATCTAATGTAAAAATCAGAAATATAATGCATGCTATGATGATCTAGGTTTATGACATGCAAATAAGGCAACAAATATGGTTCTTTCAAGATTTACATTGAAATGTTTGTTTTTCCAATTTCACAAGCAACAAACCCTTAGAAACCAACATTTACATTTAATAAATAAATAAATAAAACATATAATATTTAGGATATACAATATTTGCATTTAACCAATAAATAAAAATAAATAATATTTACATTAAATCAACAAAGAAAAATATATAAAATTCACATTTAATCAATAAAGAAAAAATATAATATTTACATTTAATCAATAAAGAAAAAACATGATACCTCAATCACAATATCCCACTAATGGTAGAATCCTTGAATGAAAATCATAAAGATGACCATCTCACCCCCTACTCCATGAAGAGTTTTTAAAGAGAAGAATGGAGTAACTTCCTACCCAAAACTAACTCAACCACCCAACTAACTCAACCAACCAACTACCTCAACCACTCAACTACCTTCCCATTTTCGTCACTTTTGTAAGTGGAGCTTAAAGGAGGGTCTAAAAACTTTTTAAAATATTATAAATGACAAAAATAAAATTCTAATATATACCTTAGACATAAGACAATTTTCCAAACATAAAATACAACCTAGACCTCTTAAAAACACTTAAAAATTATTTTAAAAATTACAAAGTTAAAATCCACACAAGAACATAATCATTTTATCACATAAAACTAAAAATAGCATTTCTAAACATCATGGAAAATAGACCTTAGGTCTCCATGCTTAGGTCCGACATCACACAAAAAGACATAAAGTGGCTAAATAACCCCCCTCATCCATTGACATAATAATTCTACATGTACACTCAACAAGAAGTGTTAGTACAATATATAGCCAAAATATATCCATCATAAATAACATATTATCACAAATCCATTAGTAACCATAGACTAACATATAAAATTCATTATTGAAAAATACATAAATCAAATAATCTCATCAAAGGATATCATATGGAATCAAATCATAAAATATAGCATCCATAAGTATATCAAATACCTTAATAAATAAATGTGACATCCATAAGTATTGAGTATCATAAGCATCAAAATGTCTCTAGGAACATCAAGGATCTCAAATAAACAAGAGTACATAGAATATGGGTCTCACATCCTCCCCCACTTAAGATTAGGCTTCCTCCTGGAAGCCCTCAAGAGATGAAGGTTGATTAACTCACTGTAGTGACAAAGCATCATATTAGTGAGGTTCCAAATCTAGGTTGTGAAAAACTAAGTAACCAAGATAACGGACAAATAATTAACACCCTAGATGCTATGTTCCTTGTGGAAACAGTCATACCTTCATATATTTTGAACAAGAAATACATCACTATCTACATTGACATATGTTAGGCAAGGATGCCAAAACACTAATGTATCCAATGAAGTACCACAATAGTCATGCATAAAGTAAATTTATATCACTGCATACTAAAACACAATAAATATTGGACTATTACTTGCAACATATCAAGGTTTCAATCAAGCATATTGATAATTAAGTCAATCATTCAAATTATGAACCATCCTATGCATCAAGTTGTCAAGCATGTTTTCTTATCACTCAAGTAGCTTCTAGAACTTATTTTACTAAAATTACATGTCCCAAAGATATGTAGAATCAATATAATGACCTATCTCAATTGCAACACGAGGCTTACTTAAGGAAAATTTATAATTATGATTAGTGCTCAAATGCTTTCAAATAAACAAGAATTCATGACTACATAGCTAACTAGGTTACAATGGAAGAATCAACATCAAAATACCTATGGTGCCAAATATGTCTCATCTCCCTAAAAAGGGTTGATACCATAATATCCTAGTGTTATAGGGTAAGAAGAGGGTATATATAAATTTATGAATCTAGAAGGAAAGGCAAGAACTCGACCTTCCTATACTAATCTTATTAGTAGGTCTTAATCCTCCAAGAATCCCCAAGCCACCTTCTCCCCCATACAACATTCTAGGCCCCCCCTTAAAAAAGGACATCTTAAATACATGCAAACTTCACAAGCACCAACAGTAACAATTAAGCAAAGGCCTCCAAGGGAACAATAACTGTAAAAAAAATGATACCAATATTAACTAAAATCCAAAATGAAATATCATAAAGATAAAAAATTCAAGTGTGGCCACCAATGCAATAATATGTCAAATCCATTCAAAATTTAAACCTAATGAATCCTTAAGCAAGGGAGCATATAAAAATTAATCACTAAGAAACCCAAAATTTCATACTTATGGTTGACAATTTAAAAATTCATAACTAATGAAACAAATAAATCCATACATTCATAAATTAAATAAAGAAGCAAACCAACATCTCATAAAACAAATTGCCCAACAAAATTACATTGTGACCATATAAGCCACCCAGATGGGAGAAGGAGTATGGTAGACTCAAGCTTAATAATTATTCTAAGATAGCCATGACATTGACTAACACCATACCTCTCACCACAATGAACATGCCATATAGTCAATGTAAAATCCTAGCACTAAAGTATAGCATGTGCAGGAGTATCTATGAGATTCTAAAGAAAGTATAATATAGTCTAGATTATCCTTATGGTAACACCTAATATTATTCAACCCCATAATTCACTATTGCATTAAAAGGCAAATGAACCATACTAGAAATAATTTTGCAACACTAATATCTAGTGTAGGTATCAAACTCTTACCAAACTTGGAGTGTACCCCTCGACAAAGGTGCACTATGGACCATCCCCCAATGAAACAATATAATAACATGAACTAGACTTTACCTATGCACTAATAAACATGGTTTAACAAAAGGAAAGGTCAATCGAGAGATATGATCATATAATATTATTATAATCTCTCAATGAGCACCCCTTTCACATACATCCAAATTAAGTTTGATCCCTTAATCTACTGGAATAGAAGGAGGGAGGTAAACATGAACATCACAAACATAAGATTAATGGATGAGACCCACATCTTTGTATGAGAGGGAACACGCCTCACTCATACCATTCATTCAACTTCACTATCCTCAAAAGTAGTTATTTATATGAAAACAAATCAAGGAGTTACTATTTAATATCCTATATCATGACTAGAGATACAATCACATAAAATACTAGTGTATGCTTATCACACAAGTTATTTCTAGCAACTCTATTATTTTTTGTTATATTTCCTAAATCAATCTAATACATTGATAGAATAGTTCACCATCAACTCTCAAACTCTAACAAATTAGTTACTTACACATCCAACTACATAAGGAAAAAATACATGCCTTAATTACCTACTATGTATTGTACTTGAATAAGCTCATTCAAGGACCTAATTCCTCATAAATTATTTCTATATAACAACTTTGATCTCATTTCACACTCAAACATAGATGACTAAATACCTATTTCTTTTGAAAAAAATCCTACAATAATATGATATTTTTCTTATGTTATGTCTTAATTGTCCCTTTTCCTTAGGAACATAGTCAGGTTAGCTATGAAAGAAGGTTAAGATATATGTTAGCACCCAAGCATTCATGATGGAGTGACCACTATATATATATGTTAGATAAATAGACAAACAAGCATGAATCAATAACAAAACAATATTAAGCTATCTATTACTCTCCAACATGTCCTATTATTTTATGGATGCATAAATAATCTAACAGTATGTGTAATCTACATCACTATCAACTAATGTGAATGACAATAATCTTTCACATTTATTTTTCATTATTGGCTAAAGATCACAATAACACACACAAGGAGGTACAAGATACTAAGTATGTGTCTACTCTTAATCAATACCAACTCACACAATGGTCATTTACAAAGACTTTTCCACACATAATAACTAACAAAAGAAATAATTCTAGTTTCATGATCTTAATTGGTTCAAAAAGAGCATAAATATACATATTTCTATAGTCTTCACTCTATGTGCTTCTAACATATTTTGACTATATCCTCTACCTATTGTCATTATTTTATCCTACAACATTAAGTCATATAAATGATCAATAATTTGAGACTTCACATCTTTACCAAGTAACATTCATTTAATTGAAGGGGTTCAAACAAATTTATATTTCCTCCCTTATAATTCACTATAGCTAATTATTTAGAAATAAGCCTTATACACCATTAATCTAACTTTTTCCTAAACAAATCCACTCATCAATTTGAATAAAAAGTACTACTAACATTAAAAGGATTTCTAAGGGCACAAACAATTAGAGTATCACAAGGAGATTTTTTTAACATTTAAAGATTCAAGGATAGGATAGCTTTACTCAAATTTGGGATGATCAAGGTGGTGCACTCATTAAATATTTTACTTTACATCCTAAAATAATGTGTACTTTCTATAGCAAAGTCAATTAGATCATGTTTCCAAGAGTTTGGCTCCATTTCAAACTAGGCCTCTAGACAAGATGCAAGGAAGTGGATTCATCAAATAAAGTAAGAAACCACTATCACATTAATAATTTTAGAAAAAAAAAAATATCAGCACATATAGTTATAATATTATACATGGCAATTACACCCTTAAATAATCAACTTCTAACTCCTGTAAGCAATACTTGATTAAATGATACAAGAAATTTTGCACTTACAATGGGATGTTGAAGATACAATGTTTCTAATCAATTAGATTTAGTTCATTCTAATTCAACTACAGAGTCGCTAAATTCAAAAGGGTGATAGCAGAACACAACACTTTAACAACTATAGTTTAAAATGAACCTAAAACTTAAAATAAGTCAACCAAGCACTTGTGTTACTACTTACATCTTATTAACTAACAAACATTTTCACATAAAGTGGTAACATTCCACAATTAAATATTAAAAAACAAGACACAAACACACTCCCAGAGTTCCCAGTGTTTGTAAATTGTGCTCTGATACCAAATGTCATGCCCTAAATTTTACTCAACCTAAACCAAACACAACTACCAAATTTTTTTGGCATTCTAGTCCTACTAAGGTAAATTCAAGTTTTAAAATTAATCTAGAATCGATGACATCAAGTTTATGATGTCCTCTCACTACTTAAACAATCTTAGTTTGTATTTTTCCCTAAGTATTTCCTTATTGAGATGTACAAAACTTTTCCTAGGTATTCTAGATTATAGAATTTGGTCGCTCTTATAACTAATTTCCCATTTTCTATCTACATTTGTTTCCCTAGTATAGCTATAAAGAGAAAAATTATTGCTTAATAATAACTTGACTATCAAGAGTTTAAAAATGAAGAGATACATTTAATATAAATCACCTTACACAAGTAATAATGCATGGAACAAACTTTTAATGTGAATGAAACTATTTATTTACTTACTATTAACATCAATGGGATAAAAATCATTTGATGCTATCAAGACTCAAAAGATAGACTAGCTTAGTTTCAAGTTCTAAGCTATAAATGACAATTACTTATTGTTTCTAGTAGTTTTAGATTTAGATGTAACTACTTGCTACATTTTAATTCATATACTAAACTTGATTTCATTCACTTAATGTTCAAACTAAACAAAATTTCCACTTGGTTATACTACTTTTCTTGAGCAAAGGTCTAAATAAGTTAGATATTACTTTGTTGACTTGGTTTTCAATTTGGGATTTCCTCACTCATTTGCAATTCAAGAAGATCTCCTATATTTCTCTATGGAATTGATCCTATCTACTAGATTCATTCATTGAGATAAACTTTAAGATTAATTACAACTCCAACTTATTACTATTAATGTAAAATTATAACTTTATAACTTATTGGCAATTGATTCACCACCACTAGAGGAGTTTAACATTTGATGATAATCCGATTCTAAGTTTGATTAATGTCTAAGTCAAGTTAAAATACATGTATATATATTACATCACAATATTAATGGTTTTAGAAATTTTAATTATGCTTTCATTAAATTTTAAATTGATAGATTTATTACAATTATGTTTTAACCCCATTTAACTTAATTTTTATTCCCCAAATCTTAATTTAAAGATTCTTAAATAGAAACTACCTTATTCTTAACTCAAAAACTAATTCTCTTCTTATTGATTTCCTTTGTTGAATCATACAATACAATCAATATGATTTTACATTCAAATCATTTTTTTTTTTGTTTAATATTTTCCAAATCAAGTGTATAAGAAATGATTACAAGATAATCTATGAAACCTGAGGACCCTTGATAATTAAATAATGCAATGATAAAATCTTTTCTTCCAAAGAAACACATAACTTTCTTTTCTTGCACATCCATTTTTTACTTAAAACTTAACAATTGATCTTTTCTTTTTCTTTTCCCTCAATTGCATAAGTAACAACACAAGTTTTCTACTTTAACACTTTTCAAATGATCGACAAAATTTGGTACATAAAGTACATCATGAAAGAAATATGTTTTTTCTTGAAAAGAAAACAATATTTCTTTTCTATCCAAGAGACTTGAACAACTCCAAAACATCTTCAACCTCCATCCAAGAACCTAAAAGTGAACAAGAGAGGAAAACAACAATATGCCAATGGGCTCTCCACCCATCCATAGAGTTGTATAATAGCCCACCCCCAAGTATGGGGTAATCACTTAGCCATATGAAGCCACACAACTCATACACAAGTACAACACCAATATTTTACATATACATAAAGCACAACACATTTCTATCACATTGGTTTACCTCAAGGGAACACCACTTAGGGGGAGTGGGGGGGGCTCAACCAGACATGGGGAACAAAATATATCATACTCTCCAACCAATCCACACCTTATACTTACCAACAATATATATATATATATACATTTCTACAAAATAAAAGGGGATACTCATATCCCATAGATACAAGGGTACTCATACCCCAGTAATGGCCATTACTTGAATGGAATACTCATATTCCAAAAATGAAAAACCCCAATGTGAGGGAGCTACTCCCACTCAAAACCCCTATACATGGAGGACCAAGGCTCCTCTATACAAGAGGGGCTCAACTCCCCTATAAAACACATAAAGAACATCACATAACACAAAGTAAAGCATGTATTCACAAATCCCAACAAAATCCTTAAATAAAAAGTGTTCCTTCTTTCAATTTTCAATGCAAGATGACATATGGCATGAGTTACAACAATTTAAAATCAGATTTAAGAATGTAAATTAAAGCAGCAAATCTGAAACAAGATATTAAATGTAAAACCTAAATTTCAATAGTAACTATGTCTTCTAAAAAAATTGCTTTTTTTTTCTTTTAGTGAAATATAGCAATGAAGATATTTTAAATGTAATATGTATAATTATTAAATGACAAATTAGTTTTGTCCTAATCAGATCTAATGTATAAATCTGAAATATAATTCATGCTATGATGATCTAAGTTTATGACATGCAAATAAGGCAACAAATATGGTTCTTTCAAGATTTATATTGAAATATTTGTTTTTCCAATTTCACAAGCAACAAACCCTTAGAAAACAACATTTACATTTAATAAATAAATAAAACATATAATATTTAGGACATACAATATTTGCATTTAACCAATAAAGAAAAATAAATAATATTTACATTAAATCAACAAAGAAAAATATATAAAATTCACATTTAATCAATAAAGAAAAAAATATAATATTTACATTTAATTAATAAAGAAAAAACATGATACCTCAATCGTAATACCACTAATGGTAGAATCCTTGAATGAAAATCATAAAGCTGAGCATCTCACCCCCTACTCCATGAAGAATTTTTAAAGAGAAGAATGGAGTAACTTCCTACCCAAAACTAACTCAACCACCCAACTAACTCAACCAACCAACTACCTCAACCACTCAACTACCTTCCCATTTTCATCACTTTTGTAAGTGGAGCTTAAAGGAGGGTCTAAAAACTTTTTAAAATATTATAAATGACAAAAATAAAATTCTAATATATACCTTAGACATAAGACAATTTTCCAAACATAAAATACAACCTAGACCTCTTAAAAACACTTAAAAATTATTTTAAAAATTACAAAGTTAAAATCCACACAAGAACATAATCATTTTATCACATAAAACTAAAAATAGCATTTCTAAACATCATGGAAAATAGACCTTAGGGCTCCATGCCTAGGTCCGACATCACACAGAAAAACATAAAGTGGCTAAATAACCCCCATCATCCATTGACATAATAATTCTACATGTACACTCAACAAGAAGTGTTAGTATAATATATAGCCAAAATATATCCATCATAAATAACATATTATCACAAATCCATTAGTAACCATAGACTAACATATAAAATTCATCATTCACAAATACATAAATCAAATAATCTCATCAAAGGATATCATATCTAATCGAATCATAAAATATAAAATCCATAAGTATATCAAATACCGTAATAAATAAATATGCCTTCCATAAGTATTGAGTATCATAATCATCAAAATGTCTCTAGGAACATCAAGGATCTCAAATAAACAAGAGTACATAGAATATGGGTCTCACGTTACCCACATGGCTATCTAGAATGCCCTCTATCTCCTCCTTCTCTGAAGCAGGTGCTGGAATGTCCCACTGTGTTCATTTATCAAGTCCATCATCATGATACTCTATCAAATCTAAAATGTTGAACACTGGTGAAATATTGATGTCATCAGGTAACTCTACCTCAAATGCATTTCCTGAATCATGCTTCTTCGGGATTCTACATGGTCCAAATTTCCTCATCTTCAGCCTATTATATGTACCAACTAGAAATTTTTCTTTTCTCAAGTGAACCATGACTTCATCACCCTCCTAAAACTCCTTATGTCTCTTCTTTTGATCTGCTTTAGCCTTATACTGAGAATTCATCTTATGGATATGCTTTCTTACATCTTCGTGCAAATTCTTCATGTGCTCAGAATTTTTTTTAGCTTTGGCACTACTCTTCTCCCCCTTATCCATCCTCCTCAATTCAAAATAAGTTCTTGGGCTACTCCCATACATAACTTGGAATGGAGATTTACTTGTGCTCCTATTGACAGAATTGTTGTAAGAAAATTCTGCCTATGGTAAAATCAAATCTCATCCCTTGGACTTATCTCCTACTAAGCATCGTAGTAGGTTACCCAAACTCCTATTCACCACTTCTGTCTGTCCATCAGTCTATGGATGGTGTACAGAACTAAACTTCAAATCTATCTTCAACTTCTTCCACAATGTCCTCTAGAAATAACCAACAAACTTGGTATCTCGATCTGAAACTGTGCTCTTTGGTAGACCATGTAATCTCACCACCTCTCTCAAAAATAATTCAACAATATGAACTTCATCATTAATCTTCTTGCAATGAATGAAATGTGCCATCTTTGAGAATCTGTCCACCATCACAAAAATGGAATCATGTCCTCTCTGTGTCCTTGCTAAACCAAGAACAAAATCCATACTGATATCATCCCATGGCTTCTCTGGTACAGGTAATGGCTGATATAGCCCTATATTCTGACTTGTTCCTTTTTCCATCTAACACACTCTACAACTTTGCACAAATTTCCTCACATCCTACTGCAATTGTAGCCAATAATAAATTTCACAAACAATAGCAATGGTTTTATCTCAGCCAAAGTGTCCAACCAATCCTCCACTATGCTTCTCCTTAATCAAGTTCTATCTCATGGAACTCCTAGGAATGCACAATTGGTTTCCTCTAAACAACATGCCATCTTTGATTATTAAATACAACCATTTTGTCCTATCCAAACTAACAGGTTCCAAATAAGCTTTCTAGGCCTCTACAAAATCTAGATCTTCAAGATACAAACTTTTGAGCTGATCGAACCCAACAACCTTTATCTTCATTTCTATTAACAAATTTTTCCTTTTGCTCAAGGTATCTGCAACTTTGTTGGACTTCCCACTCCTATGCTACAAAACAAAAGTATAGCTCTGTAAAAACTCAACCCATTTTAAATACCTTGGGTTCTACTTTCCTTGACCATTAAGACACTACAAAGCATGATGATTAGTATATAAAACAAACTCCTTTGGCAACAAATAATGTCTCCATTTCTTCAAAGCCTTAACTATTGCATAAAACTCCTGATCATAAATAGAATACTTTTTCTTGGCATTATTAAGATTCTCACTAAAATAGGCAATGGGCTTACCTTCTTGACTCAAAACAGCTCCTATAGCACTGCCACTAGCATCACAATCTACTTGAAATATCTATTGAAATCTTAAAGTACCAAAACAGGTTGCTCTGTGACTTTCTACTTCAATGTATCAAAGCTTTTATTTGCTCCTTTAGTCCATCTAAACTCTTTCCTATCCCCTCTCCTTGTCTCAGTTAGGGGTGCACAAATCCTATTAAAATTCTTGATAAACTTTGTGTAAAAACTTGCCAAACCATGAAAAGATCGTACCTCAATTGCACTCCATGGTGTAGGCCATTCAATGATAGCCCTTACTTTTTCTGGGTCCATCTTAAAACCTTCCTCTAAGACAAAAAATCCCAGGCATACCAACTCCTTTGCAAAAGTACATTTCTTCGGATTGATCTACAACTTCTCCTCCCTTAGTTTCTCCAATACTCTTTTGATATGCATCATATGCTCATCCCAAGTCTTACTAAAAATCAAAATATCATCTAAATAAACAATAACAAAACTTCCCAAAAAAATTTCAATACCTCATTCATGAGTCAGATGAATGTGCTCAGTACATTGGTTAGCCCAAAGGGCATGACTAATCACTCATACAAACCTTCATTTGTCTTGAAGGATATCTTCCATTCGTCTCCTTCCCTGATACGGATCTAGTGATACCCACTCTTCAGGTCAATTTTCGTGAAGTACTTGGCTCCACTCAAACAGACCATTATGTCATCCATTCTTGGCAATGGAAACCTATACTTGACCGTGATCTTATTTATGGCTCGAGAATTTGTACACATTCTCCACTCTCCATCTTTCTTTGGTGCTAGTATTGCAGGTACCGTACATAAACTCAAGTTCTCCCTTATTAGTCCCTTAACAACTCGTGGACTTGTCTGTTCAACTCTTCATTCTCTACTGGAGTCATTCTATGGGCTGCCTTATTTGGCAAACTAGCTCCTAGAATCAAATCCATTTGATGACCTATCTTCCTCACTGGTGGTAAACCTTCTGGTACATTATTAGAGACAATATCTTGAAATTTTTCCAACATTTTTGAGAATTTTGTTGGTACATCTTCACATTTCTCTTGACTAATCTTAGGAATCAATGCAAAGCAATGACGCTCATGTTTCATACCCTCCAAAATTTTTCTACCATCTACCAAGCAAATTCTGGTAGTACTACATACCTTTTCTTCCACTTCCTTCAAGGGCTTCAATTTATGACGAACTCCATCCTTTGTTAGGGAATATATGTTTGCACAGCCATCATGGACAACACTCCTATCATACTTCCATGACTTCCCCAACAGCATATGACATGCATCCATTGGTATGATATCACACAGCACCTCATCATGGTAATCTCTAATCTTGAACTTCAGTAAACATTGCTCATTGACCAAAGCTCTATGGTCCTTCTGCAACCATGCAATCTGATATGGCTTTGGATGCTTTCTTCTTGTCAACTTCGACTTGTCAACCATCTCCTCTAAAACAAGATTGTTATTGCCTGCACTGTTTATAATAATATCACAACACTTACCTTCACATTTACACCTTGTGTGGAATAAACTCTTCCTCTGATTGGGTTATTTCTCTTCATTCAACAAAGTTCTTCTGGCAACTAGGGTTTATCCCCTTTCAGCATCGTCAGAACACTTAGACTGCACATCTTCATCTACATGTGCAACTCATGCATTACCTTCAGGTCTTCTATTTGTCCTTCCTTGATGTTGCGAACACTCGTATGCTCGATGCCCTTCTTCGCCACATTAGAAACAGGTTCCTCTGAAACCTCCTCTTCTAGTTCCTTCTCCAGGTCTACCTCTTCCTCTTCCTCTTTGCTCACCATTATTTTGGTCACGAGGGCAATAGGTAGTATCTTCTCTCTGATTTTGACTAGTTCTAGCTTCTTCACTTTTCTTTGGATCTTCATTTCGGCCTCCATAGGGTCTTCCACCAGTCCTTTCGCCTTGACCTCTTCCCCTTTGCTTTCTTTCAAATCTCTTATTCAGCTTCTCTTCCACCTTCAGGAAAAATTGGTATGCATCTTCTATGGTGGTCATTCTGACCAGGCTCAACTCTTCTCAAATACTTGGCCTCAACCCATTAATGTAATGGGCTACCTTCTCCTTGTTGGCCTCTCCATGGCTTGTCCTAATAGTGATCTTATAAAATTCTTCTGTATACTCTTTAACAGACTTGTTACCCTACTTCAATCCTTGTAGCTTCTTCAGCAACTCCATCTTATAGTTCACAAGAATGAACTACTTCAATTTCTCTGCCATCCAATCCCATCTGGTAATCTTTGCTTTTCCTCTTCTATTTCTCTCTAACTGAACCTCCCACCAAATACTGGCATGGCCCTTCAACTTTGTGTTTGCAAACTTGACCCATTCTGGGTCTCCCACATCTTCATACTCGAAATACTCATCCATATCATTGATCCAATCAATAAGTTGTTCCAAATTCAAATCTCTAGAATAGGTAGAAACTTTGATCTTGGGCCTCTTTCTAATCTTTGAAATGGCCCTCAACAACCTAACTTTTCCAAGATCTCCTGCAGCTTCTTGTTCTTCCTCAGATAGCTCTTCTTCAGCTTCATCTTCACTTTCTTCTACTTCTCGGCTCGAACCCTCTTCCCAACTCCTCTTGCAATACATTGATTTGTCTTTATAGGGATCTAAAACCCTCTTTTGTCAAAGCATTCCTCCCACCAAGGTTTCTTCATGGAGGTATCTTGATCTCTGCAACAAACCCACAACCTCAGGTCCTAGTGCAAACTGCCTCACATTCTGTGATCTGTCTACAGACTTAGGAACCCTTGATCTAATACCACTTGATGAAGGGGTAAATCATAAAATACACAATAAAAAAAATTGCACACATAAAATAGAATGATATTTTATTAATATGGGCAAAACATTACATTACATAAGCTCAAATACAATAAGAGGATGAATCCCCTATAGGCTACAACACATTACAGCTCCCTCTCTCAAGACTTTAGAATCTTCAGCCTTCTGTAACCCCAAATCAACTAGGGTTTCTATTTTCCCATCTTTTCTTGACTCTACACCTTCCCCCTTAACTCTACTATGCCAAGAGTTCCCAAAAATGGTCATATATAGCCCTTTTTGGTTGCCACCAACTTAATTTCAAAGTTTGCATCTCCCCCCAAAAACAGGTCAAATTCGCAGGTCCATAACTTTAAATCCGACCATTGGATTTTCAATTATAATACCTTTTAGGAAAGCTCTCAAAAAGATGGTTGTGCACAAGCAATGCCTAAAAGTAGACTGCTTACGTTTCCCACCAAATTTTGGGCCCATCTGAAACCTCTAAGTGCCTCAAATTTGACTTTGAATATTTCAATAGGATTTTTGGAATTTGAAATTTTAATATCTCACAAATGACAAATGATATTGAAGTCATTTCTTCACCATTAGCTTCAATTCACAATTTTGGAGGTCCGTGTAATATTTTTTATCCAACCGTGCACAAATGCAAACTTACTAAAAATAGTAATCCTGCCAAATTTAGCCCTTATTGAAAAGAAACAACATTTTTTTTGGTTGATGCAAGATTGCTCTTACACCTTGGATGCTCTTGCATCAAACACTCAGGGTAATTTGAAAAGTGACCCTACTACTTCTTATGAGTTAGAGGGAAACCAAAACAGTTAACCTCAGTCTTAGATAACCATGTTGAATCTTCAACAGCCCTTCCTTTCCATTTCACCAAGTATTCTGTATACTGCCTGTTTCTTGTACTCTTACCCACACGGCTATCTAGAATGCCCTCTATCTCCTCCTTCTTTGAAGCAGGTGCTAGAATGTCCCACTGTGTTCCTTTATCAAGTCCATCATCATGATACTCTCTCAAATCTAAAATGTTGAACACTGGTGAAATATTGAGGTGATCAGGCAACTCTACCTCAAATGCATTTCCTGAATCATGCTTCTTCAGGATTCTACATGGTCCAAATTTCCTCATCTTCAGCTTATTATATGTACCAACTAGAAATATGTCTTTTCTCAAGTGAACCATGAATTCATCACCCTCTTGAAACTCCTTATGTCTCTTCTTTTGATCTAATTTAGCCTTATACTGAGAATTCATCTTATGGATATGCTTTGTTACCTCTTCGTGCAAATTCTTCATGTGCTCAGCAAAATTTTTAGCTTCGGCACTACTCTTCTACCCCTTATCCATCCTCCTCAATTCAGAAGCAGTTCTTGGGCTACTCCCATATGCAACCCGGAATGGAGATTTACCTGTGCTCCTATTGACAGAATTGTTGTAAGAAAATTCTACCTATGGTAAAATCAAATCCCATCCCTTGGGCTTATCTCCTACTAAGCATCATAGTAGGTTACCCAAACTCCTATTCACCACTTTTGTCTGTCCATCAGTCTATGGATGGTGTGCAGAACTGAACTTCAAATCTGTCTTCAACTTCTTCCACAATGTCCTCTAGAAATAACCAACAAACTTGGTATCTTGATCTGAAACTGTGCTCTTTGGTAGACCATGTAATCTCACCACCTCTCTCAAAAATAATTCAACAATATGAACATCATCATTAGTCTTCTTGCAAGGAATGAAATGTGCCATCTTCGAGAATTTGTCCACCACCACAAAAATGGAATCATGTCCTCTCTATGTCCTTGGTAAACCAAGAACAAAATCCATACTGATATCATCCCATGGCTTCTCTAGTATAGGTAATGGCTGATATAGCCCTATATTTTGACTTGTTCCTTTTTCCATCTGACACACTCTGCAACTTTACACAAATTTCCTCACATCCTACTGCAACTGTGGCCAATAATAATTTTCACCAATAATAGCAATGGTTTTATCTCGACCAAAGTGTCTAGCCAATCATCCACTATACTTCTCCTTAATCAAGTTCTTTCTCATGGAACTCCTAGGAATGCACAACTAGTTTCCTCTAAACAACATGGCATCTTGGATTATGAAATACAACCATTTTGTCCTGTCCAAAGTAACAGGTTCCAAACAAGCTTTCCAGGCCTCTACAAAATCTACATCTTCAAGCTACAAAGTTTTGAGCTCATCGAACCCAACAACCTCTATCTTCATTTATGTTAACAAATTTTGCCTTCTATTCAAGGCATCTGCAACTTTGTTGGACTTCCCACTCCTATGCTTCAAAACAAAAGTATAGCTCTGCAAAAACTCAACCCATTTTAAGTGCCTTTGGTTCAACTTTCCTTGACTATTAAGACACTACGAACCTGATGATCAGTATATAAAACAAACTCCTTTGGCAACAAATAATGTCTCAATTTCTTCAAAGCTTGAACTATTGCATAAAACTCCTGATCATAAATAGAATACTTTTTCTTGGCATTATTAAGATTC
Organism: Cunninghamia lanceolata; assembly: GCA_027924645.1. Lineage (NCBI taxonomy): Eukaryota > Viridiplantae > Streptophyta > Pinopsida > Cupressales > Cupressaceae > Cunninghamia > Cunninghamia lanceolata. Next base: position 1,032,853 of record BSBN01001237.1, on the reverse strand, counting down.
TCACTAAAATAGGCAATGGGATTACCTTCTTGACTCAAAATAGCTCCTATAGCACTGCCACTAGCATCACAATCTACCTGAAATATCTTATTGAAATCTGGAAGTGCTAAAACAGGTTGCTCTGTGACTTTCTGCTTCAATGTATCAAAGCTTTTATTTGCTCCTTTAGTCCATCTAAACTCTTTCCTATCCCCTCTAATTGTCTCAGTTAGGGGTGTACAAATGCTATTAAAATTCCTAATAAACTTTGTGTAAAAACTTGCAAAACCATGAAAAGATCGTACCTCCATTGCACTCCTTGGCATAGGCCATTCAATGATAGCCCTTACTTTTTTTGGGTCCATCTTAAGACCTTCCTCTAAGACAACAAATCCTAGGTATACCAACTCCTTCTTTGCAAAACTACATTTCTTCATATTGATCTACAACCTCTCCTCCCCCAACTTCTCCAATACTCTTCTGATATGCATCATATGCTCATCCCAAGTCTTACTAAAAATCAAAATATCATCTAAATAAACAATAACAAAACTTCCCAAAAATTCTTTCAATACCTCGTTCATGAGCCACATGAATGTGCTCAGTGCATTGATTAGTCCAAAAGGCATGACTAACCACTCATACAAACCTTCCTTTATCTTGAAGGATATCTTCCATTCATTTCCTTCCCTAAGACGGATCTAGTGATACCCACTCTTCAAGTCAATTTTTGTGAAGTACTTGGCTCCACTCAAACAGTCCAATATGTCATCCATTCTTGGCAATAGAAACTTGTACTTGACCATGATCTTATTTATGGCTTAAGAATTTGTACGCATTCTCCACTCTCCATGTTTCTTTGGTGCTAGTACTGTAGGTACCGCACATGGACTCAAGCTCTCCCTTATTAGTCCCTTCCTTAACAACTCATGGACTTGTCTGTTCAACTCTTCATTCTCTACTGGAGTCATTCTATGGGCTGCCTTGTTTGGTAAACTAGCTCCTGGTATCAAATCCATTTGATGTCTTATCTTCCTCACTGGTGGTAAACCTTCTGGTACATTATCAAAGACAATATCTTGAAATTCTTCCAACATTTTTGAGACTTCTATTGGTATATCTTCACATTTCTCTTGACTAATCTTAGGAATCAATGCAAAACAATGACGCTCATGTTTCATACCCTCCAAAAAATTTCTACCATCTACGAAGCAAATTCTGGCAGTACTACATACCTTTTCTTCCACTTCCTTCAAGGGCTTCAATTTATGACAAACTCCATCCTTTGCTAGGGAATATGTGTTTGCATAGCCATCATGGATAGCGCTCCTATCATACTGCCACAACCTCCCCAACAACATATGCCATGCGTCCATTGGTATGATATCACACAACACCTCATCATGGTAATCTCTAATCTTGAACTTCACTAAACACAACTCATTGACAAAAGCTCTGTGGTCCTTCTGCAACCATGCAATCTGATATGGATGTGGATGCTTTCTTCTTGTCAACTTCAACTTGTCAACGATCTCCTTTGAAACAAGATTGTTAGTGCTTCCACTGTTAATAATAATATCACAACACTTACCTTCACATTTACACCTTGTGTGGAATAAACTCTTCCTCTGATTGGTTTTTTTCTCTTCATTCAACAAAGTTCTTCTGACAACTAGGGTTTCTCCCCCTTCAGCATCTTCAGAACACTTAGACTGCACATCTTCATCTACATGTGCAACTCATGCATTACCTTCAGGTCTTCTATTTGTTCTTCCTTAATGTTGCGGACACTTGTATGCTCGATGCCCTTCTTCGCCACATTGGAAATAGGTTCATATGAAACCTCCTCATCTAGGTCCTTGTCTAGGTCTACCTCTTCCTCTTCCTCTTTGCTCACCATTATTTTTGTCACGGGGGTAGTAGGTAGTATCTCCTCTCTGATTTTGACTAGTTCTAGCTTCTTCACTTTTCTTTGGATCTTCATTTCGGCCTCCATAGGGTCTTCCACTAGTCCTTCTGCATTGACCTCTTCCCCTTTGCTTGCTTTCAAATCTCTTATTTAGCTTCTCTTCCACCTTCAGGGAAAATTGGTATGCATCTTCTATGGTGGTCATTCTAACCAGGCTCAACTCTTCTCAAATACTTGGCCTCAACCCATTAATGTAATGGGCTACCTTATCCTTGTTGGCCTCTCCATGGCTTGTCCTAATAGTGATCTTATAAAATTATTCTGTATACTCTTTAACAGACTTGTTACCTTTCTTCAATCATTGCATCTTCTTCAACAACTCCATCTTATAGTCCACAGGGATGAACTGCTTCTTCAATTTCTCCACCATCCAATCCCATTTGGTAATCTTTGCTTTTCCTCTTCTATTTCTCTCTAACTAGACCTCCTTCCACCAAATACTGGCATGGCCCTTCAACTTTGTCTTTGCAAACCTGACCCATTCTAGGTCTTCCACATCTTCATACTCGAAATAGTCATCCATATCATTGATCCAATCAATAAGTTGTTCCGGATTCAAATCTCTAGAATAGATAGAAACTTCGATCCTAGGCCTCTTTCTGATCTTTGAAATGGCCCTCAACAACCTAACTTCTGCAGGATCTCCCACAGCTTCTTGTTCTTCCTCAGCTAGCTCTTCTTCAACTTTATCTTCACTTTCCTCTCTCCTTCTTGGCTCGAACCCTCTTCCCATCTCCTCTTGTAATACATCGATTTGTCTTTACAGGGCTCTAAAACCCTCTTCTATCAAAGCACTCCTCCCACCATGGTTTCTTCATGGAGGTATCTTGATCTCTATAGCAAACCCACAACCTCAAGTCCTAGTGCAAACTTCCTCACATTTGGCGATCTGTCTACACACTTAGGAACCCTTGCTCAGATACCACTTGATGAAGGGGGTAAATCATAAAACACGCAATAACAAAAATTGCACACAGAAAAGAGAATGATATTTTATTAGTATGGGCAAAACATTACTTTAGAGAAGCTCAAATACAATAAGAAGATGAATCCCCTACAAGCGACAACACATTACAACTCCCTCTCTCAAGACTCTAGAATCTTCAGCCTTCTGTAACCCCAAATCAACTAGGGTTTCTATTTTCCCATCTTTTCTTGACTCTACACCTTCCCCCTTAACTCTACTACCCCAAGGGTTTCCCAGAAAATAGTCATATATAGCCCTTTCTGGTGGCCACCGGCGTAATTTTGAAATTTGCATCTCCTTCCAAAAACAGGTCAACTTCACGGGGCCATAACTTTCGATCCGATCGTTAGATTTTAAATTATAATATCTTTTCGGAAAGCTCTCAAAAAGATGGTTGTGCACAAATAGTAAGTAAAGGTAGACTGCTTGGGTTTCCCACCAAATTTTGGGCCCATCCGGAGCCTCTAAGTGCCTCAATTTTGACTTTGAATATTTCAACCGGGTTTTTAGAATTTGAAATTTTAATATCTCACAAATGACAAATGATATTGAAGTGATGTCTTCACCGTTAGCTTTAATTCACCATTCTAGAGGGCCGCATAAGATTTTGTATCCAACCATGCACAAATGCAAACTTACTAAAAATAGTAACCCTACCAAATTTAGCCCTTATTGAAAAGAAACAACATTTTCTTTTTGGTTGATGCAACATTGCTCTTACACCCTGGATGCTCCTTCATCAAATTAGTTCAAAACCAACTCTACTTAGGAATCCTTACAAACATTCATAACATTCAATATTCTCTTAAAGCATTAAATTCACTCGTTGAGTAAAATCTATAAGAAGAACATTCATACACAAGAAAGATTGTGAAGATGAATAAAATGATCCTTGATCAGTTTCTATTCATAAATGAAATGAAGAATACAATGTAGGAGACAATATAGTCTTGAACTTTGACAATATATTTAAGTTATGAACTAGTGCTGTCATACAAAATTTGCAAGTACATCAAATTCTATTATCAAATAACACCTAAATTAAAAAAAACTAACTCTATTATTGTGTGTACTATGATACAAAAAATTCTTCAAGATCCTTTTTCAAAGGCCCTGAATTCTCTTTTGTAGAAACAAGGGAAGAAAACAAGCTTCAGGCCTTATGACAAGTGTGACATTTTCTTTTGACAATCTTTTCATTAACAAGAAACAAGTATAATTGCTCATGGAGAAAATATTCCATAAGGAACAGAAGTTGTTGCATGTGCAATTATAAATCTTGATTTCCTCTCAAAGATTCTCATAGAAGACCGTTGTAACATACTTTCTTGTTTCTTCTACCTTCTTTAAGTTCCAATTGCTTGGAAGAACAAGTGATGTAGATGAGGACGAAAGGAGAAATCCACGAAAGGACAAAATACCTTGTTTGAACTGATGACAATCCCACATTGATGTTGAATAAGAAACCAAAAGAGCATATACTCTTTTTGAAAAAATAATACAATGAACAATAATAAATGCCAAATGTCATACCATTGAACCTTACAAATCAGGAAAATTGTTATATTTGTCATCCCAATCCTTATATTGCTCCTCTGTAGGCCATTAGAATGCAAGGAACTAATCCATATCTGCTTTGTATTTACTATACTTGGGCATTGTAATATCATACTCCTTTTCAAATTCCCCTAAGAATTTATTTGCATCCCATAGTTTGTCCAAATTGTCCCTTAAAAGTTCCCAATCAACCTTATTCTTAACACATATGAGAAAAGCAAGCGTAGGAGTAATACCTTCAAACTAAGCTTTCCACAACCCATAGGGCTTTATTTCTCCATTATCCCTTTTGATCTTTGGCATGAGCCTCAAATATTTCTCATCAAATTCCTTGATCTTCTTTTCAATCTTTCCTTCCAACTGTTCCAAGAATCCTTGTTGTTCCCTAGCTGCTTTGACCATCTTATAAGTGGGAAGAATTTCCTTTTGTCTATCTAGTTCATGTGCAGATCATTTACACATTCCAAGTAATAAACTAAGCCTTGGAATCCATTTATTTATTAATGGAAGGTCCCCAGCCTTGTCATTAGTGATATTGATAGTTGTCATTGATAATTGAAAATAATTTTTGTGGAGAGTCTCTACTTTCTTCATTACTTTGCCCATGAGGTTCCCCCAAAACATTAGAAACAAGATTTAGATTATTTTCATGTTGATTCTCTTGGTAATTCATTAGGATTTCTTCATAAGAACCAAGTTGCTCCTAGAGTTTTTCCTTTTCCTTTTCCTCATCTGATTGAAGAGGTGGAGCTACAGAGGAACTAGAAATCATTGAACCTGTCTATACCACCATTTAAGTTGATGGAGGAGCTTCAGTTATTGGAAGTGTTTTAGTTGATTGGGGTGGCATGGTTGATGCTTGTTGTAATTATTACTGTATCTACACCTCCATGGCCTTCAATCTATTATATTCCTATAGCAAAACTGTATGCTCTTCCAAGAGCTTTTCATATTTCTTTTGCAGTGCCTTAGTAGTAGTCTTGCTAAATTTGGGAACTTCTACTACCATTGTTGTTGCTTCAACTGTAGGGTTGTCAAAGACTCTTTTGACAATTAAACTTCCCCTCAAATCCTAATTAGGTTTAGCAACTGATGGTTTGTTAGTGTTAAGGGCCAAAGCCCAAATTGCTAGGGTTTCCCACTTTGGGATAAACCTTGTGCTAGACAATGCTGCAACAATCTCATCCTCAGGGGAGAAAACCTCTATATCTTATCTCCTTATAGTATCTAGGGAAATAGTAGATGCAATATCCCATGCAGAGAGTAGAAGGATACCATTTTCTCTAACCATACACCTTCCTCCCTCAAGAGTGATCCTTTGTCTCATCTTTCATCTGTGCCAATACCACTTGAGAAATCTACTCTTCTGAATCCTGGGGGGCCTTAGCCTTCTCATTTTCTAATCACTTCTTATATTCATCCCTTTTGCTTATCCATATGAAATTAGAAAACCCAGGGGATCTCACAAATTGGTCATCCTCAATGATTTAGAGAAAGCTAGCTCTCTTACATCATCTATACTATCTCTTCCTCTCATGATACTTTCAGTTATTCTATCAAGGGGTGTTTGCACATCTTCATCTCTTTGAGGGAAAGGCATTGTGCTGATCACATCATCTCCAATTATTTCATATTCATCATCTTGATAATCAACCAATAGAGTGTTAGGGTTAGCCAGCAGAAGATATCAATTAAATGCAAATAAAGATTAAATAGAGAAATGGAAATACACAGAAATAATAATAGAGAGAGACAAGTTTTAACGTGGTTCACCCAAACTCGGGCTACATCCACCAAACAGAGAGTCCAATATTATTATCCAGTAAATCAAACTGATTACAATCAGCAATCCCTGCAACTCAATACCGTTGCAAAATGCTACAATACAATATCAAAAAAACCCTAACCCTTAGCCGCTTTTTATCAAGCTTTTTATCGGTTACAAAATAGGGTTTTCTTATGTCGGTCAATGAAAAAATTAACTCTCGGTGCATTATAAAATAATAAAAAACCATGTGAGGTTTCGGGGGCGTTGCCCCCGAGCCCCCACGGGGGCGCTGCCCCTCGACCCCGCCCTGTATCGCGATAGGGAACGCACCAGGGGCGCTGCCCCTGGACCCCGCAAGGGGCGCTGCCCCTTGACCCCGTCTTGGGGGCACTGCCCCTTGACCCCGTAGGAATTTGGGGGGAAACCGCGCTGATAAAAGTGGGGTAAATATAACCTCCGAGTCTGATTAGGCTCCATATAACAACATAGAGACTCTTCCATTTTTACTTTCTTTGGAGATGGCTCCCTTGGAGGGGAATCGAAATTAATTGCATTTAATGGAGAAGAAGGCTCTTGTTTCATAGATGGAAGAGACGGTGGAACCTGCCTCCCAATTATCACACCCCTTGACTTCCATTTAAAAGAATAGATAGAAGGATTAGCAAAAGGCATATGTGAGGGACTCTCTTCTATGATTGGAGCCTTACCCTTTGCTTTTTTCTTGGATTGGGGGAGCCTTTCCAATTATCCTATCAATGTTATCCCAAACAACTTGAATCCTCATAATTGGGTATCCAACCTCTACATTTGCTCCTTTGTAGGAAGCAACCTTTTTTTTCTTATCACCCTCTAATTTTAGAAAGGCTAACCATTTTACCTTTCTTTCCTTTACTTCATTTTTATTCAAGAGATTTCTTATCACATCTTTAGAGAAATATGTGCATTGGCTGAATGAAGATCTTTTGATGTTTTTTCTAAGGTTATTTATAAAACCTTCAAGGTCACAATTCCTTACCTGCTCTTGCCTCATCCTAAAAGTTTTAAATTTATCATATAACTTCTCAAAACCCTCCTTATTCATCCTGAAGTCAGAGAAGACTGTCAAATAAGGGAAGAAAGAGCCCCTCTTTTGATTAGCCAAATGTGCTCTATCTGCCTCAGCAAGCTACCAAATAACTTCCAGAAAACCAATTCTCAAAGGCACAAACCTTGGTAGGACATGGGGTCCTACTAGGGTCCCACAGATTCTCAAGACTGTGTAGTCAGAGTGGAGAAAGAAATATCCTAAATTGTGTTGAATACCTAGGTCAGGCCTTCTCTCCAAGGGCCTTAAGAAATCCACAATTTGCTTGGGTGTCCTATCCATCGGTCCATGTAAAAGTGATAACACCTTGCTAGCAAAATTATATCTGAATGTGATGTATTTAGCTTCCTTACAATGTATATCCCATACATGAGTCCAATACTGGATTGGGATCTGATCTCTTTTTCCATTATCATCACAAATTTTCAAAGCAGGACCCCACTCTTCCTTGCCTATATACAAGAGCATGTGGCATAGCAATGAATACCACCAAAATTTCACATCCTGCAGTCCCCTTTTGATTTTACTTAATCCCTTGTGTATTGTATTAGCAAGGTATGTAGCATAATCAAATTCATCATTTAACAACACATGTTGGATATCACAAACGATGTATAAGTAAGGAATGGGGACTCTCTCTAACTTGTTTGCCCCCAAAACTTGGCATAATGCATAGTAGGTTTTGGCAAAAAAACTTTTAAAACCATCAAGCTTGAGAGACTCTATTTCATTGGTAGGAATCTAAATGCCTTTCCCCTTGACACCCTTTACCTTGTGCTTAGGTAGCCATACTGCTCTATAACTACTCATGTCCAATAACCTTAGTTTTCTTTCAAATAATTTTACTGAGGCTATCACCATTCACAAAGCTCTTTTTGATGCTAATACAAAGTTTTACCAATAGAATTTTATAGTTTGACTCTAAAATCTTGGTTGATCATTTAAAAAATAAGTCTTTCTCTCACTTCCAATGGTGGTAGCTGAATGAATGTAAGAGAGACATCAACATCCTCATTCATGATTTCATTGTTGTTAAGTTGAACCATGCTAGAAGGGAAGGAAGATAGGTTTCTAGTTTTTAGGATTCATTAGCTTCTAATTGGAATGACATCAAGGTTGATACATGAAATAATCAAGATATCCCTAATGGGATATGAACAAAGCTTTTGGTTCCCAAATCTACACACATCAAACTCTAAATATTTACCAATTGTTATGATCAAATTCAATGGGAGACTTGGCTAATGAACGGGAGATTATATGCAGCTATATCCCCTGTACTTCAAGCTCTACCAAACCTAGGTGGTAACCCTTATCACAACATCATCAAATATATATTTCATTTATAACTGGGCATATATGTTCTCATATATTTATACCAAGATGTGTAAGATTAACATCATACTGGTGATATTCTTGGATTATCTTAACTATTTAAATCTGAGAACATGTAGCACCTAAACTAAAACAAAACATACAATAAATTGATTCCAATGATTATCTTTAAATTTTAGTGTTCTTTTGGACCTTTGGGCAAATAAATCCTCAAATCAGCGCTTTATCAAGGAAACAGAGTCATATCTCACAATGCAAATGTTTCCTTTTGACATTAAAACTTCAAACTTAGAGGGTATACTTGTATCATTGCCTGACAATAACACACCCAAAAAATAGTATCTCCTTCAAATCTGCTTACAAATCGTTAAATGAATACACAATCCTCTATATTTCACTTAAAGCAATTTAATTCATTCCTTGAATGAAAGCAAGAAATAAAATATGTAACTCAATAAATCTAAATAGATAAACACAGAGACCCTTGATCTTATGTATAAAAGAAAAATGCATACATCTAGGGAGACAGTTGCAAGAAACACATACATACAGTGTTACTCATATATTGCAACCTGAGCTAAAACATGTCATACAAAAATTTGATCACCTATAGGTAACATTATCCTCTACAAACCTGACAATATGAGCCTCTCTTCAAAAGAAATTGCTTCCCAAATTTATGGATAGCTCAAGTACCCAAAAGCCCAGAATCCCCTTATTATAATCTTGCAAGCTCTATATAAAGTAAAATTATGTCAGTCTCAAATCCCTGTTACAAATTTTTAATTACATCCTTTGACTTTTCATTTAGTATTTGTGACATGGGAACTTGTGCCTATTACATGATTTGATCTTACCTTGAAAATAGACTCCTTGAATCAATTTGAACAGTTGAAGATAACCAATCCTAATGTTGATACTGACACTTATGCAGGAAACTGTTATACTGCTTTAGAAATCACCAAAACAAATCGTCTGATTGGTTGGATATATCATTGGCATATGTATCTTTATTTTCCCACTCACATGTTCTTTTATTTGAACACAATGTTTACCAACTCTGCTTGTATTCCCGTGCAACCTCTTCAACCGAGTGAAAAAAACCCATTTATTATCCTTTATTTTTCAAGTAACAATGAAAAATTTACTTCTGGCCAATTTCCTAACTCACTGGCAGTGGAATAAAACCATTAACCTTCATACTAACATCCAAAAGCTTCTTAGTTTACCCTGAAATCAATTTGTAATTTTACCTATAGTACATTCTTTATCTGTTTGTTGCTTTTATTTTGTCAAAGAATTTGTAGAGATCCATTCTCTCTATGCATTTTATTTACAACTATTCTACTCTTTATCTATGCTTGCATATTAACTCCCTTTCCTATACCCAAACAATGGAAACACAGGCCAAGTCAAACTAAAACTGTGCAGAGGCATTTCTACAATTGCAAGGGCATTTTTATGGTTGCAGACACCCAAAAAATGGCTAAAATAGCATTCAAAGTATTCCTAGCACATGAGAATAAGTCCTAACATCATTTGGGAGGTGAAAAATACTATTTATAGCACATATACAAACTCAAAAATCTGTCCCAAAGCCATAACGTGAGGACTCTCCATCTAGTTGTTGCTCCCATTAAGTGTTGAAGACCACTCAAAACAGTCAAAATACCATTCAAGAAATGAATCCCATGGAGAAGAAATTGTAGCAGCTTCCTATAGTGCATTGTTGCACATAATTTTTGCCATACTTGACCAATGGGAAGCCCAACATAGCCCTAGGAGGAGAGAATAGAGTGAGCTATGTGCTGCTACGCTTAACTCACAAAATGCCTTTATTTAATAAAGTAAAACATTATAATAATGTTTATTTAAAAATATTTATCATTCAAAGCATTAGATTGCTAATAAATCTTTTATAAACTATATTTTTCAACCTAGGAAAAATGGCAATTAGTTAATTTCACCTTCCGCATAAACTATGCAACAACATTGTGGGCACATGAGCCATGAAAACTTGTATAGGGCCTTAATCAATTATTTAAAACATACCTATGTCCCCAAAATTTGCACCAACAAAAGATTTTTGGGACCTCCTTTGTAAACTAGCCCCTCGGGGTCCTAGTTTTTTCAAAAAAAATGTTTTCACACAAGGACAACTTGAATCGCCACAAAATAGAGCTAGGAACACATGAAGGCAAGTCAATAACTAGGTTGTCACCAGAACTGGGAAATTTGAACTTATTTACTGGACCCTCTAAGGTAGGCTTGAAATGATGACAAATTAAAAAATTTGTAAAAACAGATCCTGGAATAATACAAATTGACAGAAACACTTTTCATAACCCATAAAAACTTTTCACCAAAGGATTTCTCTTGATGAATCATAGATTGAGAAATTTTAATTTCAGAAGTTAGGAGCATGCTAAATTCGATGAGGCCTAAAACTTAACTGAAACCACCAAATGAAAAGCTGCCAAGCATTGAGAATTTGTCAAAATTACAAGTGTTAACATTGGATTTTGCTTGGGGACTCATGTCTCTTGTAGGCATGGCAAGATTCTGGATGTCTCTGGGGTGCATATCAAGTACCAAATCCATTGGACAACCTCCAGTCTACAGTAATTCAAAACTTATATTTTAATTTTCATTTGGTGGCCAGGCTGCCAAAAATGGAAAACCAATATTTCCCTCTTTCAAACACCGTATTCTCAGTAAACTACTTCAAGCCAAGTCTAAAAACATATTTGTAAGTTGCTTGCTCATTGATATTTTTACTGATACCAATACAATCGTTATTGTTACCATTAAGAATCTGCAATCTGAAATCAGAAAGCAACTAAAAAGCACCATCAAATGACAAGCACAGATCATTGTCACATAGTACTGAATGAAAAGCATCACAAAATCTAACTTCATTCCTCATTTCCATACTAAAACTGAAATACTCAAAATATCTCTGATGACCCCTATTATAATTTACTAGAATCACACACAATCTCTAGATCAAAAAAAACACATGACTCATACATGTCCTCTGGATCAACATTTGGGGTTATTCCCTCATTTAGCAGGAAATCACCATTTATGATAAACATAAAATGCTCATACACAGGAAGCACTTCAACTTTTTCTATTGAACTTTAACACTCACATTCACATGGATTTTTCGATACTGTGGCAAAGATTTTTAGAGCATGCTCACAATCAAAGTCAATTAAAAACTAATCATACTTATAGTCATGAGAAGTGCACTGAAAGGATCCATCTTCTAAAATGTGCATGTACCTATCTTCATTCTCAACACTTCCATCACCAAACTCCATCTTAAATGCTTCAAAAGAAGGCTTGAAAAATTTAGACTATAGCCCATTGTCAAAAGATTCATAGTCACCCTTACCACATATATCACAGCCAATACTATTCTCTATTGTATCAATATGAACATCTAAAACTTTTCCACTCATGATAGAATAGGCACCTTCATTAATGCATTCATCATTGAAAGAAAACACTTCCATTTCGATATTATGGCAATGATCAACATCAATAGAAAAATAAATATATTTATCATCCACACAAACTTCATCACCTAATGCCTTCATGGATGAGCAAATATCTTGTTTATGCAAAACATAAACCTCCATCTCTGCTTTATATAAACTATCATGAATAGCTGGGACATACTCACTTATAAATGCATCATACTCAATATTATTAGTATAAGTAATTAACTCACAAGATGATCCACCATACCTGGTATCTGTGTATTCCTTTCATCCTTCGACAACAACACTGTTGCAAGATGTAATTTCATGTATATCCTTTATTTCATCATATATGTAACCTGCATCTACATATCTTTCTCCTACATTATTTTCATTACAAACTGTATTTTCATTTTCTATCAAAATCCTTTTTCTCTCCTGTGTTATGCCATGCCTTTCATCATATCTAGCAACATGAAAGTTGTAACTAGTATTCTGGGATATAACACTGCCAACACTTTGAGACAAAGAGTCTAAACTTTATGATTTACATCTCTCATATGCATAAGATGTTTTACAATAGCAAACACTTGCAAACATGTATCCTATTGCCATTGCATACTTCAAATTATTCTCAATATCCATTCAATTTCACAAGCATGACGAAGTGTAGTAGGTTCCTTATCTCTTAGAAAATAACTCATTTCCTCATCAAATGTACCAAGGTAGACCACCAAACACAACGCATCATTTGGCCTCATATATTCTGGAATACCTTTAACCATTTTTAAAAAACTTAAGTTAAAGGTTGGAACTAACTCATCCTTTTTCTTTTGAATATTCAAGAATTATGGAATTAATGATATCACATAAGTTCTTTCACCAAACTATTCTACAAATGCAACCTCAAACTCTTTCCATGAAGAAATAGAACACAATGGTAAATCTAAAAACTAATCCCTAGTATCATCCTTTAATGACTAAATAGAAAGCTTCATAACAACATCCTCAACCTCAATCTCATAATCCCCTATTAGTTCAAAAAAATCTTGCACAAATGCTTGTTTGTTGATTCATAAATTCTTTCCACTATACTTTGGTAAATACTTTCTGATTTCACCAGGAATAGCATTTGGGTATCCATGAATACAATTAAAATTCAGAGCTTTGTATATTTTAGTAACTAGACAATTCCTTTTTACATCAGATGTAGGCAAAGTGTAGTACCTGGGAGTGTATTGCAACCTCAAATAGGTTTAGAATTGCCATTTCTCAAAGAGGACAAAATATCAATTAGTTTTCTAGGTTCATCCTTCTAGCAGCGCCACTTTTACAATCTTTCACACAAGCTACAACACTTTCCAAATTAGAATGTGCAATACATCAACTCAATTGACTGTTTGCAATAAATACTTATCTATGTTTCTCCCTAGTAGAGTCACCATTTTGTTGGTTCCCAAATCTGCACACATCAAACTCTAAAGATTTGCCAATTCTTATGATCAAATTCAATGGGAGACTTTGCCAATGAATGGGAGATTATTTCCACCTACCTCTCCTACACTTCAGGGTCTACCAAACCTAGGGGTAACCCTTATCACAACATCATCAAATATATCTTTCATTTAAAATTGAGTAGATATGTTCTCATATATTTATACCAAGATGTGTAAGATTAACCTCAAACTGGTGATATTCTTGGATTATATTAACTGTATCCATCTGTTTCATTTATCTTTGATTTTCTCTAGTTCTCTGGTTATCATTAGTCGCGGCTGTGACTCCTTTCCTGAGGCATTTTTTTGTTCACTGTTTCTTTGGTTATCATTTGTTTGTCTCTGTTGCTTTGAGCTGCCATGGAACCCATTGCCAAAAAAAACAACTCTCATGGCCTTCAAAAAACACAACTTACTTAGAACAAAAGGTAAGCTTTTGACTTGTCGATCTCATTAATACTCTATGTATTTTTCATCATTAGATGCCACAACTATTGTTGTCAATCAATTATGCACCCTTGCTAAGTTCATAGAAACTTAGCTACCTATTGAAACATGGAATCATTCTCGAATGTGGGTCTCCTATAATGAGAATGAATCTCCAGAGTGAGCTGGTTCTCCTTATGATTTCCTAAACAAATGTCTAGCAGGGAAAAAGGATAGAAAGATATACTGAGAGAAATAAATCCTAATTAACTTGAAGATGGAATTATCTTACAAATCTTACCTGCAAATAGGTTATTGAATTCTAACCCTCACAACACTTAGCTTAGTTAACTCATAAATATTTGACATGAAGGTTTGGAAAACACAACATTCAACCTAAATTAAACAAGATTTTGCACAAGGAAATCACAAGATAAGACAAAGAAAAAGATAAATTTTCATCACAATGCAACATCAAATCAACTTGCAAATACTCAGACAAAATATGAAGGAAAGATGTTGCTCAATAACTGAAGGAATAATGAATACAGTGAAGTAAATGAGTACAACACTCTTGATGTGAGAGGAAGACTCTGCCTCTTTGCACTCTGATCTCTAAAACCTGAAAACTAAAACTCGAACCCCCCAAAAGGAAGAAAAAACTGAGATATATGCTATGAAAGATTCCCCCTCCTGAAAGCTGGAAACAAGCTCCTAAAAATAGACTCCAAGTCCATTTTCAAACTACTCATAAAACACAAAATTAAATCTTTGGATTTGCCACCAATTTGGAAAATAAAACTGCAAAATTGCCCTCTCATGTGGTCCCATCATAAAACTTCTTTTCTCTGCCCATGAAATCTCCAAATTTTGTCCTATATGACTCTAAATAAAAAAAATCGAAAAGCAATATCTAATTTGTTTTATTAGCCTATAAATTCCTAAAAATAGTTAAGTTTTAAAAGCAATTTATCAATGATTGCTTTAAAACTAACTTTACAATGTTGTGGTAATTTAATCTATATCCCATTTGATATGATTTTTTTACAAAAATACAATAATATTTGGCTCATAATTTAGCTAAAATATTTTACAAGATAGTACAATTGATTTTCTATAAAAATCATAAAAATGATGAACACATTACTATGTACTTTGCAAAAAATATCAAAACCTTGAAGGCTTAACACCATGACTCTAATCCATAAAATGCATTATCCATGTGTCAATACCCTGCCACCTCATCTCCTATACAAGTATCACATGTCAAAATTAGCCCTTCTCATAATGCCATTACCCATGCATCCATCTTATGTCTTCAAATGTTCGTTGCTTAATGCCACCTCTCTTATACATTTGAATCATATAAGGAATTGAAATAATAATCAATGCATAAGTGGGAGGTCATTTGACTCTCGACCACATGCATAATTATATGGCACTTTGATTACACCATGAGTTGACTACATTGTAAGTAAAGGTTTTGAAAGGTTTTTAAAGGCATAAGTCTTACTCTCTCATGATACTGACCACCTTTGACTTTATAAAAATCAAACAAAATGAGAAATGTTGTCGGCCTTTCCACTCCATGATTACTAGGGAACATCGATTGCAAGTGTTGGCCATAATACTGTTTTGGATGAGGCAATTATGTGTGTTTGCAAAGTCAAAAGTGAGGAGTGAAAACACCATTGAATAAAATAGTGATATGAACCCTAAAAGATACTTCATTTTCATTTGGGATCCCTTTTGTTATTTGCTCTACAACTCTCATGCCACCGACTAGGGTTTCATGGCTCTTTGCATCTTCTCCTCCATATTCTAGCTCTTTGTGTTTGAATTCCTTGCATTTCTTAATTGAAAAGAATGGGCAGAACCTAGTGAGTAAGGTATCTGAAGTTTCGAAAGGCATTTGACTTCTTTTTGTAGTACTTCTACCTTAATGGCCATGGCCATACTTGTTTTTTCTTTTTACATTCTTTGACTTTTGTTTCTTTGATTTGTTTGTGTTGAAACTTTGTAAATGTGGCAAAAATGACAAAAAACCCTCAAAAGAGGGACCGCCGCCATGCTATACTTCCTCCTCTACAACTAAAAGGCTAAGCTCTCATTTCTCTTTGCTATAGGTTCTTTTACATCACTGTATATGCAAAAGACAATGAGGGTTTCAAATTTTATCAACTGGGTATCTTTGCTTACTTTCATTTATGGCATGGTCATGGCATAAAATGCATTCTGTAGCTTATTCTTTGTATTCTGATGTGAAAAAAACTTGGAGGCTTTTGATTATGAAATGAGGGTTTCATTTGAGCTATGTACATGAATGTCTCTATCTCCACGGCTATACCTATAGACATCTCATATCACTGTATTGTCTTCTTTTTGTTGTAGACACAAAATGGTGTTGGGGTTTGAAATCTTTTGGTGGGTATCTCAGGAATGATGAAAGATTTTACTCTTGACTTCTGATGGGTTTGAACATTACTTAATGCTAGACCAGGTCGTGTTCACATAAATACTATTGTAAACAAATGTCACTTGATCTCTCATACCAAAAACATAAATACAATTGTAGTCTCTTAATTTGATTGATAACCATTCCACTATTGAGGCCAATAGCAGTATTTTACATTGTCTCCATTTATTCATTAATTTTCAGCATGAAACATGAAATGTCTTATGATCTTCCTGTGGCTCTTCAATATTCCATTTGTGGCCCGAATAATACATGAACACTTGATTTGAAACAAATCTAAGCAAGTTTAGCTTATGATATACCATTGCTTACCCCTTTTAAGTTGCATCATT
Source organism: Cunninghamia lanceolata (assembly GCA_027924645.1). Taxonomy (NCBI): domain Eukaryota; kingdom Viridiplantae; phylum Streptophyta; class Pinopsida; order Cupressales; family Cupressaceae; genus Cunninghamia; species Cunninghamia lanceolata. The sequence continues at coordinate 1,015,976 of BSBN01001237.1, read as the reverse complement.
ATCTGGATCTGTCATGACTGTTTCATTTGCTTGACACAAGGAATATTGTGTAGCTATGTTTCCATGTATACTTTCATGTGTTCAGTAAACATTTTAGTCTTTCCTCATGAGGTTGTATAACCATGGAGCTATTCTAATTTGCTTTAATTGATATCCATAGTGATGGCAAAGTAAGAATTGTGAAATTAAAGGCATACCTAGTTTTATTCTTTAATTCACCCATTTACAAACACTACTCTTTACTTTCCTGAATATAGAATTTACTGTGACATTTTACTCTACTTTGGCATAACCCAGTCACGTGTCAAATGCTCTTTATCACCTGATGTTGATCTTTCATTTCTCTTTCTGGCACTTGGAACCTCCTGTACCATGCACTATACATCATATGTCTTCTCTTTTGTTTAGAACATGGCACTGCATCCTTTCATTTTGATGCTACCTGTAGCATTCATTTGTCTCTTTTACATGATGTATCACCCTTCACTCATGGCTCTCCAAGTCAATAATGCATACACCTATAATTTCAACTGTATCAAATGATAGCAGGTTTGTGATCTGTCCTATCACTATTCAAATGATACAAAGATTTATATCTTTGAGACATGATTATGTTTCCTTTATCTTCATTTGGCTGAGAAACCTAAACACCTGTAACATGTCTTTATTCTATGAATACACTTTGTCAGCTATTCCTGTCATTTGTTCATGTAAGATAAAAATAATACATGCATCCAAAAAGATTTATGTACTTCAAAATAGCTCCTGCAACATGTATATTCTATTGATGCCTATGAACTTTTGCACACTTTTTTCATTGTAGCACACTTATTTTGATGTCTTTGAACCAAAACATGATAGCATTACTGAATGATGACACCATAGAATTGTTTCTTCATCATGGAAATGTATAACCTGATTTCTCTTCATGACTTAATATGATGAAATGCCAATTGATCTGCAATACTCTCTAGTTATTCCATGATTGGTGTTTTCTTGATTCAGTCTATGCAATACAATCTGTATTCTATCCCACCATTATTGCATGGAAACAGGCTGATCCATATATGCACTTATGATACTGTTTATTCAAATCATGCATACAAATGATTTATATTTTTTGATGTTATTCTATCATCAAATAATCATATACAATTGTTTCATATTACTCACTGGCAACTTTTGACATTCAGCTAATGCAATGTATTTTAATATTTTCATTCCTCTATGATGCACCAAAATACTATGAAAGATGTATAAATTAAATACATGTGAATGTGATGTAGAGTGCTCAGTGGAAGTGTTTAAATTGATCAACAAACTTGATCGGTGAGATGTGACCTATGTCTTGGCGACCAAACCTTGTCAGCCAAACATATCCCATTAGCCACTTTGCAAACTCTCTGACCAATCTCTCAACTCTTCTTGATGCCCTAACTCCTCTTCAGTTTCAGAGAGACTTCTCCTATCGGTGATGTCTTCTTACTTCCTGTTGATCCCTGATGGTGGTTAACTTTACCCTCGCCTTAACCGTAATGGTTACTTAGATCTTTGTTGGCCAAACTTAACTCCTCAGTGAACCCTTAGGAACATTTGTTGATATACCGATGTAGTTGACTTCGCTTGACATCGGTGAGACTTCAAACATTGGTGGAGCCTTAAGGTCTTCACCTGATATGTCGATACGTTATGTATCCTTTGGCAAGAATTCCTTCATTGGCGGGATCTTGCACTTGTGCCCCGATCTTACCACTCACCCTGATATGCCAAAGTATTGCATATACATAACATGACTTGCTATTACCGGTAAACCAATGTATCCTTACCCTGATTTCACCGTTACAGTCAGTCACCTTTTGTATCCAATGCAGTGTATATTCTCAACATACAATCTTGACATACATTTGTGATATGCATTCACAGTGTATCTTTGGTGAGACTAAATTCCTTCTCCACTGATACACCTTCTGTCAGCCTAACACCTTGATCGGTGTAACTTTCAATAGCTTCCCCGTGGGCTGTTTCACGCCAATGACACTTCATTTACCCTGTAACTCACAGACATTCAATGAGAACACAATAGAGCAGAAGGGATCTGCACTCCTCTACAAATACTCGATCACCCCGTCAATTTGTTCACTCCACAACAACACCTTTCCTATTGTCTCAATGACTAGTCACATAGAGATGCCTAGTTGACTCATGCCTAGACTCCTTGGGTCATTGGGTGTTTGATCACAACTACAAAAAACACAAAACTTACACTATATTCCTCCATCACATTGAACATGAGAATCTTACTTTCAGTGGATAGAGGAATAACACTCCATTTGTTCACCAAAACCCTAGATTCTAGGTTTCAGAGTAGTCTCAAAAAGAACAAAAACTCACAAAACTACAATACTTCTAGACACCAAACTACTATCAATGCCTGAACATCTCCAACTAGTTTCAGATGAACAACTATCCATATAGAATGACTGTTACAGAAAACAATTCAGAAGAAACAATGTTTTCACACACCCAAACAATTTAGATCTTCATTCATTCATGCTTCTCTCTAATTACATCCATCTCCTTGCCTATACAAGGCTTGAGAGATTAGTTACATTCATCCAACTGTGCAAAACTGATTTGAAAAATAGTTAACCATTGGGGTTCTCCTCTCACAATAAAACTGCATGTTTTCCTTGTGTTATTACATCAACTTGACCATACATGGTCGACATAGGTCTAGTGACCAAATTGACACAAAACCTTATTACAAACATGAAGTGGCTTAAGAAGCCTTATTGAAACAAAAAACAAAACATGACTCCTACACCATAGAGAACGTGCTCATGTACCAGAATGTCACTTTCTAATGTCAACTGAAGTGATGGTGATAACTGCCATGTGCATTAAATGCAGTCCCCTTTTATAGTTCAGTTCATTTTCATGGTTGCATCTCATTACTTGAACTGTAATCATGATTATATCCTAGAACACAACTCATGCATATGATTTCTTTTATTATTCCTTTAGCTTGTCATGTGAATGTGAATAATGATTCTTTCTTTCCTATTCATCCCTTTTGAGATTAAGGTGAGGCAGCATGCTGGGCTCAACCCTTGTGGGAGCCCATTTGATACCACATGTTGAATGTCTTCAACCAGCTTCATGACTTGTCCTATACCTGCACATGAAACAAATAGATTAGAATAAAATAGTGATGCTCCATGTTTGCTTATTTTCAGTTCCTTCTGCATATGAATGATGTTCATTTGATCAATGCACTATAATCAAAGTATTATGCCTCTTCTGATAGATAAAGGATTTTCATAATCAAAGCTTCTAACAGGGCCTTTCCCACATTTTTCAAGTGCATGTTGAGATTAGGAGCAGGACAGGAGGCTACTCTAAAGATTGACAAAACAAGGCAATGATGGCTATGTCTCTCCTTTCTCATTCATTAGATGCATAGTATTATGTTTAATATCTCACATGTGTTTAGCTATAACCCATGGCTTGTGTGGGACATTTGATATGTCATCATTTCCTTCAATGCAATGCTTATTCCTTTATGTATTTCAACATGTAAATGAATAACCATTGTGATGAATGGAATACTTATCTCACTTGATTATTCTGCAATGCAATGATTGATCTGAAAGATTCCTTTCTCTCATGAACAACTGAACTGTATTAACATTGAAACATAATAACTATGCAACTAACTCATAACAAAAGTAAATCAAACCTCACTCAAAATGATAATGTTACATCTACTCAGCCAATTTTTGAGCTATGGTAAAAAAATGGTAACATTTCTGGTGACATCTACTATATGCTTGCTTGCTAAACATTTGATCAGTTGCCTTGAACATCCATTGGGCATTGAGTCATACTCTGTCCTTCTTAGAAACTCAAGAAACACTATAATTCAGCTCTCCAATAGTCAAAACAGTAATAGAAAATTGAAATCAAACTCTACTAAAAGCAAACTAACAGGCCCTGATGGCCGAAACAAAATGTTGAAAATAAATGTGCATGAGTACTTATTCACTACAACACTACTCTACTATATACAGAAGAAGCTTTTATCCTTAGAGGTAATGCTTGAGGTGGATCCCGTTAACTAGGATAGACAACACATCTCCACTCAACTTGTACAGCTGAAATGCATTGTTTTCTTTGCACTCTGTGATAACATAAGGCCCATCACAAATTACATCAAAATTAGAATGCTTTCTAGGCCTGCTCCTCAATTCATTCCATTTGAACACAAAATCTCCAACCATAGGGTTCCTTGGTATCACTTTCTTATCAAATGCATTCTTCATTTGGGTTTGATGCATATCAAGTTTTTGTAAGGCCTCTTTCCTTGTCTCTTCTAGCTCAATAAGCTAAGCTAACCTGATTACTAGAGGTTGTTCCTCTAGCAGCTCAAGTTCTTTGATGAAAGTCAATGTAGGCAATTCAACTGAAATAGGTAGCAGAGCCTTCTTTCCATAAGTAAGAACATATGAGGAACAACCAATAGCCCTCTTGGGTGTAATTCTGTCAGCCCAAAGAGCTAACTTTAACTTTTCATGTCAAGTTTTTTGGTTGTCTTCAATAGTCTTCTTGATGTTCCTTATCAGATTTTTGTTGGTAGATTCAACCTACCCATTACCCTATGGATAATAGTTAGAGGAAGTATTCAAATAGATATTATTTCTAATAGACCAATCTGAAATTCTTAATCCTATGAGAGCTAGGCCATTATCTAAGATGATTGAATCTAGTATACCGAATCTTGATACTAGATCCTGATAAAAACTTAGGATAGCAAATTCATTTGCCTCTTTTAAGGCAACAACCTCAGTCCACTTGGTGAAATAGTCTGTGGCAGTCAAAATCCACTTGTGGCCCACACTTGAAGGCAGATTTATTGGTCCTATGAAATCTAGCCCCTATTTTGCAAATGGTTGTTCAACTTTAATAAGATGCAGGGGTAAGGCATCAAGCCTTTGCTTACCTACAACTAAGGAACACTTCTCATATCTTCTCACTCAAGAAAAAAAATCTTTAAACAAGTCAGGCTAGTAATAACTGGCCTGCATGATCTTCAATGCAGTTGTCCTAAATACAAATTGACCTCCTAAAGGTCCATTGTGAAATTCTTCTAATAGCCTATCAACTTGATCAGGTCCAACACACCTCAAAAATACACCATTAAAATCTCTCCTATATAAGGTACCATCAATGATAGCATAAGGAGTAGCTTGTAACCTGAAATACCTTATTCGTACCTTGTCTAAACCTTTGGGGCATTGACTAGACTTTAAATAATGCATCATCTGCTACACCCAGCTATATGTAAGAGCTGGTATAGGGGCTAGTTCATTATTGTTCAATACTATTGCAGTGTCCTCTTGGTGTTCTTGATCAAACTCTTCACTTTTAGTAAGTTGGTCGCATAAGCCCTTGCCTCTAATCAGCTTGGTCACTTTGATATCAACATCAAATTCCATTACTCTGGTTATCCAACCAACCCTCTTGTCATTGATATCTTTGTTTAATAAGAAACTCCTGACAGTGGGATGAGCAACCATTAAGTGAATTTTGTTATTAGACAACATGTGTCTAAATTTCTTGAGGCTCCTTACAACAACAAAAACATGTTTTTCCACAAAAGAGTACTTTACCTCATAGTTGTGTAGTACCTAGTTGAAAAATACAATTGGCTTCTCTAAACCTTCATCATTATGCTAACATAACATTGCAGAAATGGTGTCAACTCCTCCAAAAGAATATGAAATAAAATCCCTCTCATAATTAGGATTAACGAGGGTAGGGGCAGCAGTTAGAGCTTCCTTGATTTGCTTGAAGCTTCCTTTTCCCTCCTTAGTCCAGCTGAATGACAAATTCTTCTACAACATGGTAGTGAGAGGTTGTAACAAAGCTGCAATATTTGGAATAAACCTCCTAACGAAGTTAATTATGTCAAGAAAGCTCTGTAAGCCTTTCTTATGTGCATGCAACAGTAAATCTAAAATTGCAGACACTCTCTCAGGATCAGTAGAAATACCTTCTTTTGAAACAATATGACCAAAGAGTTTACCTTCATAAACTGAGAATATGCACTTTTGGGGGTTCAATGAAACTCCAAACTCCTTACACCTCTGAAAAATCTGCTTCAATTGGTCAAAATGATCATTAGAATCTTTAGAAAAAATAGTTATATCATCTAGATAGACCATCACTATTCTATTCATAAGACCATGGAAAGCCATATCCATTGCCCTCTGAAAGGTTACCCTTGCATTGGACAAACCAAAAAGCATTTTCTAATAGACCATAGTACCCCACTTAGTTGTGAATGTAGTTTTATATTGGTCATTTTCTTTTACCAGAATTTGATTATATCCAGACTATCCATCTAGCAAAGAATTCCTATCAGAACCTAAAATAGTTTGTAGTATATGTTCCATGGAAGGGAGAGGGTAGTGGTCTTTTAATGAGGCCTAATTTAGATCACATAAATCAACACAAAGTCAGATTTCACCATTCTTCTTCCTGACTGGGACCAATTTGGAAACCCAAGAGGTATGTTTTATAAGGAAAATGATATTGGTTTCAATCATTTTATTCAACTCAGCCTTCATTAAGTGCTCAAGTTTGGGATTGAGGGGTCTCTGCTTTTGCCTAACAGGGTTGGCATTGGGATCTAACTCTATGGTGTGTTGGGCCAAACTAGGATCAAAACCTCTCAAGTCTTTATACTTCCAACAAAAACTTCAAAAAAATCTTGACATAAATGAACAAAAGACTATTGTTCTTCTCTAGTACATACCTTTCCAAGTTTCAACAGTTTGTCTTTGAAAGTTTCTATGGTTTGATAGTGTTCTTGCTTCACTGTCATGCTGCACTTATCTTTTTGAACTGATCATCAGTGTTGAACACTGATTCTAATGTGACTAGTCCTTTGGGAAACTTATTGGACCTCAACTGAACAATATAATCTTCAAATTGTTGTTGATATTTATGCTAGTTATCAGCTGCAAATTTAGCTTCTGCACTTAAAAAACTTAAGATTTGTTCATCACTATTAAACACTTGCCATGAAACACTATTGTCAGGTATAGAAGGTCTGACAACTATTTTAACATATGACTGTTCTTCAATATTCTGAATCTAATCAGGAATCTCAAATTGAGATCCCAAGGCTGCATGCGTATCTGCATACTTATTTTGATCCCTCAGAACTAAAATTAGATTAAAAGCATAAAAAAATTCAATTGAATCCCACACTCTATGCTTGTACTTTTTGAGCAGATCATTCTTAGCAACATTCAGATTCCTAACCTGATTAATGATCAATTCAGAATCCCCATAAACTTGAACAGATTTGATACCCTTTATCCAAGCCCACTCTAAACCATGGATCAGGGCCTTAGCCACATTATTTGTGCAGCTTAAAGTGAACCTTAAGGCAGCATAATATTTGTCTCCTTGAGATGAAATTTACATATTACCTCCACCAGCACCCATTTTGGTCCTTGATCTGTCAAAGCATAGTTTCCAAAGTTGATCTTCTTGTTGATCTGACTGATTTTGGTCCTTAATCAGATTAGGAATCACTGCATCAGGTTCTTATATCATATAGATGCCTAATCCTACTTCATCCATGTGATAGAGAGGGTCACTTTCATGATCTTCAACTACCCAATCATCTAAGTTCATGTCTTCTATAGTTGCATTGGGATCTAGGCTCATGGGTTCATCCTGCTGCATTGGGATCTAGGCTCATTAGGATTAGCATTTATTAGGCTAGGAACATAAGGCTCAATATGGTCTTTTACAAGTGATTCAAATTGTATTGTTATGTTCATGCCATATCTTGTTCTAAAGAACAAGTGAGTCTAGTTAGATAAGAGAAACCAACCCAATTTGGTTGTGAACTCCCTAGAAAGGGAGATTACAAAACTAGGTGGAAGATCAATGATATAAATAGTTTATTGGATGGTAAAATTAGAACAAGCATGTAATGTGAGTGGTAGATTTTTTATTATCATTGCAATACTAAGTGCAGACCCATCTAACTGAACTACTCCATTTGTAAGGGGCTCATAAACCAAACCTAATGAGTCAGTGACACTTTTGGGCATAACTGAACTGCTTGCTCCTGAGTCTACCATATAGTTATGAACAAGCTTATCACCAATAATGAGAGTTAGATAGAAAGGAGGAGCTTTTACCTCATTTGTTGGCTGTCAACTCTTGATTTCTAAGCTATTGGCAACTACAACCTTGGCCTTCTCTTAACTAGAATGCTCAGAACATGAGAGTTTAGCCAATGCTTCTTGCATCAAATTCTTCTAGCCACGAATGCATAAAGCATCCATAACTAACATACTCACTGTAGCTGTCTTAAGATGATCAACTATATTGAAAGAAACAAGGTTTACTTTCTATCATCCTTTTGCTATAGCCAAATCAATCTACCTTTGTGAAGTTTGTTGTTGCATTTTGGGCTGATCTTTCACTAGTACTGCTTGGTCTCTCTATAGAATTTGTATGTTTTGCTGTGGTACAGGGGTAGTTTGTGATGGATAAACTTAATTTTTGTCCCTTATAGCCTACTGTTGTACTACAACAGCTTGTTGATTAACATCTGCAGCTCTCAATTTCAACCTTGTGTTGGCTGAAATAGGTGTACTTTGTTGATTCTGACCTTGTAAATAATTTATACCACAAAAATTAGATTCTTCCCAATTCATTAAGACTACATTAGCCTTATTTTGCTGAGTTGAAACTTCACCATTAACTCCTTCCAAACTTGCATAGCTATTCTAAAGTGTGAGTGCCTGATTTCTTACCCCATTTGTGCAGGTAGCTTGATTATGTGGCTAGTGACATGGATAGAACTAGTCACTGTCTTGAGCTAAATTATTCTGTGTGGGAACAAGCTCTTTGGAGGTATTGGTAGTATTCAGGTTGTAATCTTGGAAGGGTAGAGCATTGTAGTTTCTTCTCTGACCCTGGGGATCAGCCTGAAAGGGTTTCCTATATTGCTGATTGGGCTAAAATTGGGCATTTTGCTGATTGGACTGATACTGATTTTGGTAAGGCAAGCATTTCTCCACATTTACTAGCTTATTTGCAATTTTCCTTAATGTATTTTCAAGCTCTGGGGTATTTTGGGTTTGAGCCAGAACAACAGTTCCTTGGGTTGTTTGATATCCTATTGCTAGAACAAGTGGGACAACAACTAGAGGAGGTACTGCCATTGTCATAGATGGCTGGATTTTAGGGAAAATGGGTAGAGGGGGCCTGGGGGCTATCTTCCCTGCTTGAATAAGGTAGTTTTTTGCTATAACAACAATCTCAAAAGGATCTAGAAGGGTGGTCCCTCACATAGACTGTATCATTATGAAAATTTCATTGTTCAAAGCTTTAAGATAAAACAAAAATGCATGCCTTGGCAAGGGTTTTACCATTGTGGGAATCCTATCCTAGGTTCTCTGAAATCGGTAGTTGAAATCAGCCATGTGTTTGTGGGGTGTCCTTTTGATGGTGCTCAGTTGCTCCAGCAATGAGAGATGATTAGATTTGTCTTTGAAGTGCTTGTACAATCCATCTCCCAGTAGATCCCATGATATTATTGAATTTTCAGCAAGTCCTCTGAACCATTGTAAGGCTTTTCCTTTTAACAAAGCAGCCAAAAGTCTAATTGCTGTGTTTTCTTGAGTGACATTGTGCACAAAACAAAGGGTTGCCACATCTTGAATGCATTTAGCAGTAGTAGTATGATCCTCTCTAGTGAAGTAAGGAAATTCTTTAAGGCTTGCCATCAGAATATCATCTCTTTGGGCAAGTTGTAGTGGGCTGCCTCCATTGAAAGCAACAAATGCATACTGCCTAGCCATTATAGGTATCTGGACTATCAGCACTGGACTTCTACTTCTTTTGAATAGACTCGTAGAACTGAATCATGAAGGTGTAGACTTTGATATTCTTGATGACTTAGTTGTTTTACTTGTTCATCTGCCTCTCCTTCTAGGTGTAGACAGTTGTAAATAGTCAAAGGGGTCTAGATTAGACCTAGTTTTCATAGGCTAAAGTACTAATCTACATACCAAACCAGAGGAAATGAGTCTCTGGGTATGTTGAAAGCCTCCAAACGCTGATAAAACTGTTGCATATACCAAAACAATAGCTATGAGGGTACCAGTCTCTCTGAAATTACTCCCAGAGTCCCACCGGGAGTGCCAAAAACTATTGTCAATTAAGTATGCACCCTCGCTAAGTTCACAAAAACTTAGCTACCTATTGAAACATGGAATCATTCTCAGATGTGGGTCTCCTATAATGAAAATGAATCTCCAGAGTGAGCTAGTTCTCCTTATGATTTCCTAAACTAATGACTGGCAGGGAAAAAGGATAGAAAGATAACTGAGAGAAATAAATCCTAATTAACTTGAAGATGGAATTATCTAATAGATCTTACTTGTAAATAGGTTATTGAATTCTAACCCTCACAACACACAGCTTATTTAACTCATAAATATTTCACATGAAGGTTTGGAAAACACAACATCCAACCTGAATTAAAGAAGATTTTTCAAGGAAATCATAAGCTAAGACAAAGCAAAGGATAAATTTTCATCACAATGCAACATCAAATCAACATGCAAATACTCAGACAAAATATGAAGGAAAGTTGCTACTCAATAACTGAAGAAATAATTAATACAGTGAAGTAAATGAGTACAACACTCTCGATGTGAGAGGAAGACTCTGTCTCTCTGCACTCTGATCTCTAAAAACTGAAAACTAAAACTGGAACCCCCCAAAAGGAAGAAAAAATTGAGATATATGCTATGAAAGATTCCCCCTCCTGAAAGCTAGAAAAAAGATCCTAAAAATAGACTCTAAGTCCATTTTTGAGCTACTCATAAAAGACAAAATTAAAGCTCTAGATTTCCCACCAATCTCGAAAATAAAGCTGCAAAACTGCCCTCTCATGTGGTCCCATCATAAAACTACTTTTCTCTACTTAGGAAATCTCCTAATTTTGTCCTATTTGACTCTAAATAAAACAAATCAAAAGGGAATATCTGATTTGTTTTATTAGCCTATAAATTGCCTAAAAATAGTTAAGTTTTAAAAGCAATTTATCAATGATTTCTTAAAAACTAACTTTACAATGTTGTAGAAATTTAATCTATATCCCATTTGATATGATCTTTTTTTCAAAAATAATATAATATCTGGCTCATAAATTCACCAAAATATTTTACAAGATATTACAATTGATTTTCTATAAAAATCATAAAAATGATGAACACATTACTATGTACTTTGCAAAAAAATCAAAGCATTGAAGGCTTAAAACCATGACTCTAATCCTCAAAATGCATTATCCATGTATCAATACCATGCCACCTCAACTCCTATACCAGTATCACATGTCAAAATTAGCCCTTCTCATAATGCCATTACCCATGCATGCATCTTATGTCTTCAAATGTTCTTTGCTGAATGGCACCTCTCTTATACATTTGAATCATATAAGGAGTTGAAATAATAATCAATGCATAAGTGGGAGGTCATTTGACTCTCGACCACGTGCATAATTATATGGCACTTTGATTACACCATGAGTCGACTACATTGTAAGTAAAGGTTTCGAAATGTTTTTAAAGGCATAAGCCTTACTCTCTCATGATACTAACCACCTTTGACTTTATAAAAATCAAACAAAATGAGAAATGTTGTTGGCCTTTCCACTCCATGATTACTAGGGAACATCAATTGTAAGTGTTGACCATGATACTATTTTGGATGAGGCAATTATGTGTATTTGCAAAGTCAAAAGTGAGGAGTGAAAACACCATCAAACAAAATAGTGATATGAACCCTAAAAGGTACTTTATTTTCATTTGGAATCCCTTTTGTTATTTTCTTTACAACTCTCATGCCGCCAACTACAGTTTCATGGCTGTCTGCATTTCCTCGTCCATATTCTGGCACTTTGTGTTTGAATTCCTTGCACTTCTTGAGTGAAAAGAACCAGCAGAACCTGGTGAGTAAGGTATCTAAACTTTGGAATTGAATTTTGACTTCTTTTTGTAGTACTTCTACCCTAATGGCTGCGGCCATACTTGTTCTTTCTTCTGCTACATTCTTTGACATTTGTTTCTTTGATTTGTTTGTGTTGAAACTCTGTAAATGTGGCAAAAATGACAAAAACCCTCAATAGAGGGGATGCGACCATGCTATACTTCCTCCTCTGCAACTAATAGGGTAAGCTCTCATTTCTCTTTGTTGTAGGTTCTTTTACATCACTGTATATGCAAAAGACAATGAGGGTTTCAAATTTTATCAACTGGGTATCTTTGCTTACTTTAATTTCTGGCATGGCCATGGCTTAAAATGCATTCTTTAGCTTATTATTTGTATTCTAATGTGAAAAAAACTTGGAGGCTTTTGATTATGAAATGAGGGTTTCATTTGAATTGTGTACATGAATCTCTCTTTCTCCACAGCTATACCTATAGACATCTCATATCACTATATTGCCTTCTTTTTGTTGTAGCTACAAAATGGTGTTGGGGTTTGAAATTTGCTGGTGGGTATCTCAAGAATGATGAAAGATTTTACTCGACTTCTAATGGCTTTGAACATTACTTGCTACTACACCAGGCCGCGGTCACATAAATATTACTGTAAAAAAATGTCACTTGATCTCTCATACCAAAAACACAAATACAACTGTAGTCTCTTAATTTGATTGATAACCATTCCACTCTTGAGGCTAATAGCAGCATTTTACATTGTCTCCATTTATTCATGAATTTTTAGCATGAACGAGAAATGTCTTATGATCTTCCTGTGGCTCTTCAATATTCCATTTGTGGCCCGCATAATACATGAACACTTGATTTGAAATAAATCTAAGCAAGTTTATCTTATGATATACCATTGCTTACCCCTTTTAAGCCGCACCATCATCTGGATTTGTCATGACTATTTCATTTTCTTGACACAAGGAATATTCTATAGCTATGTTTGCATGTATACTTTCAGGTTTTCAATAAACATTTTAGTCTTTCCTCATGAGGTTGTATAACTATGGAGCTATTTTCATTTTCTTTAATTGATATCCATAGTGATGACAAACTAACAATTGTGAAATTAAAGGCATACCTGGTGTTATTCTTTAGTTCACCCATTTACAAACACTGCTCTTTACTTTCCTAAATATGGAATTTAGTGTGACATTTTACTCTGCTTTGGCATAACCCAGTCACCTGTCAGATGCTCTTTATCACCTCATGTTGATCTTTCCTTTCTCTTTCTGGCACTTCAAACCTCCTGTAGCATGCACTATACATTATATGTCTTCTCTCTTGTTTAGAACATGGAATTGTATCCTTTCATTTTGATGCTACCTGTAGCATTCATTTGTCTCTTTTACATGATGTATCACCCTTCACTCATGGCTATCCAAGTCAATAATGCATACACCTTCTATAATTTCAAATGTATCAAATGATAGAAGCTTTGTGATCTGTCTTGGCACTGTTCAAATGATACAAAGCTTTATATCTTGGAGACACGATTTTGTTTCCTTTATCTTCATTTGGCTGAGAAACCTAAACACCTGTAACATGTCTTTATACTACGAATGCGCTTTGTCAGTTGTTCCTGTCATTTGTTCATATAAGATGAAAATAATACATGCATCCAAAAAGATTTATGTACTTCAAAATAGATCCTATAGCATGTATATTCTATTGATGCTTATGAACTTTTGCACAGTGGCAACTTCTGACATTCAAATAATCATATAATCATATATAGTTGTTTCATATTACTCATTGGCAACTTTTGACATTCAACTGATGCAATGTATCTTAATATTTTCATTTCTCTCTGATGCACCAAAATACTATGAAAGATGTATAAATGAAATACCTATGAATGCCACTTTCTAATGTCAACTGAAGTGATGATGATAGCTGCCATGTGCATTAAATGCAGTCCCCTTTTACAGTTCAGTTCATTTTCATGGTTGCATCTCATTACTTTGTTTGTAATCATGATTATGTTTTGGAACACAACTGATGCATATGATTGCTTTTATTATTCCTTTAGCTTGTCATGTGAATGTGAATAATGATTCTTACTTTTCTATTCATCCCTTTTGAGATTAAGGTGAGGCAGCATGCTGGGCTCAACCCTTGTGGGAGCCCATTTGATACCACATGTTGAATGTCTCAATCAGCTTCATGACTTGTCCTATACTTGCACATGAAACAAATAGATTAGAATAAAACAGTGATGCTCCATATTTGCTTCTTTTCAGTTCCTTCTGCATATGATAGATGTTCATTTGATCAATGCCCTATAATCAAAGTATTATTCCTCTTCTTATAGATAAGGATTTTCATCACCGAAGCTTCTAACGAGGCCTTTCCCACATTTTTCAAGTACATGTTGAGATTAGGAGCAGGACAGAAGTCTACTCTAAAGATTGACAAAACAAGGCAATGATGGCTATGTCTCTCCTTTCTCATTCATTAGATGCATAGTATTCTATTTATATCTTGCATGTGTTCATCTATAACCCACAGCTTGTGTGGGACATCTAATATGTCATCATTTCTTTCAATGCAATGCTTATTCCTTTATATATTTCAACTTGTAAATGAATAACCATTGTAATGAATGCAATACTTATCTCACTTGACTGTTCTGCAATGCAATGATTAATCCAAAACTTTCCTTTCTCTCCTGAACAACTGAACTGTATTAACAATGAAACATAATAACTATGCAACTAACTCATAACAGAAGTATATCAAACCTCACTCAAAATGATAATGTTACACCTGCTCAGCAAATTTTTGAGCTGTGGTCAAAAAATGGTAATAGTTGTAACTATATGTTATTTCTGAGCATGAAATGAAGTCAAAAGTATTCACTTTCTTTTACATCTACAAATTCCTTCAAAATAGACACTTCTCTATATCTGGTCACATCTTCTAATAATATTTTGAGCATGTTTGAGTTCAAATGATTTCAAAAATCTTCTCTTCCTTCTGTGTTATGAAGTTTTTTTTGTTTAAATCAATATGGGTTTTGATGTTTGTGTACAAGAAAATTCATCCAAACATATATGTTTTTGTGGGTTTACTTCTATGAGGCTACAACTATTTACTCTTGTGTCTACAACTTTTCTTAAAAACCCAGATGGGTTGAAACTCTCAAGAAAATAGGGCCTTCCTTTGCCACAGGTCACGGCCATGTATGACATCTCTGAGTATTGTTGGGAACAAAATCCCAAGTGGTTTTTTACATAACATACATAATAGGCTTCATTAACTTTTCATGTATCTTTCTCTATTATTTGGGCTTGAATCTTTTCATTCTCTATATTTATCTTTTAAACTCAAAACCCCAATTGGGTTAAAAGGGCTAAGAGAAAAACTCAGACCTTGGCTGTGACCTTTCCTCTAGCACTATGTGAGTTCATTGCTTGATATTGTTGTTCCTTTTGTCATTACTTTCTGAATATTGTTCTTTGACTGAACCTTGGAATTGTATTTGAAAAATACAATGAGGGCTTGAAAGAAAATCCAATCTTTGGCATCAGATTTGGCTTTTCAATTTTTGTATATGTAAAACAAGTTCTAACTCTTGTATTTCACCTATAGATGCTATTTTTCTGTGATATTGCAGCACATTCACTTAGGACATTCACCACAAGATAAATATATACATGTTTCTTTGATCTTCTGTAATTGTATATGAACATTGAGGCTCCATTATTTGGCTATGATGAAATGTAACAGATGGAATACATGCTATCCTCTTTTCTTGAATTCTTTTGGAGCTGAATATAAGCATTAGAATTGCAAAGTGTATTTTGATATTCACACAGTTATATATTCATGATGCTCATTCATATTTACTGTCTAGTTTACTATACCATTTCAAATGTGTTCTCAGACATTCTCTTATAACTATCATTCAAATGTGGTATTTTTTATTTATTCTGTATTACATGACATATTATTGTTGTCCATCTCTACTGATCAATTTGTTCAATCATGCATAAAATGATATTCATTCTTACAACTAATGTTATTCACATGCTGACTAAAACACTTATACATCATTGGATGATGTTACTCATTTGCAACTATATTTGGCATACAAATGTTATGATTGTACCTGTAACCTCTGATGCTTTGGTTGTTCCACTATACATATGATAATTCCTTTTTTGCATCTGCCTCAGCTGCATGCGAACATTATGAAAGATACTTTGGATGAAAGTGGTTATAAGGTACCTATCATGCCTTTACTCTATTTTAGACACTATTGATCTTTCTTGGTAAAGTTCACTCCACATACATGGTTGTCACTTCATCTCTTGAATTGATGATTATAGATGGGGCAATGAACTTGGAATTCATGTACTTACTTGATGAGACACTCTTTCAGTTTAATATGAATATGCATTTAAATTCTATTCCCCTTGAGGTCTAGGGGCAACATACTAGGCCCAACCCTTGTGGGAGCCCACTTTACACCACATGTTGAATTGGTCTTCAAAATAGCAACATGATTTCACCTATACCTGTACAAGAAACAAACATGTTTGATAAAATCAATGATGCTCAATGATTGTTCCTCTTTTAGTCTCTCTTGCATGTGAATGATCTGTATCTGATTTAGTGCACCATAGGCAATGTATTATGCCTCTATTGATAGGCACATAGGGAACACATAACTGGAGCTCTAACAAATCTATTCCATTCCTGCAGGTTCTTATGAAGGTCAAGAGCAAGGACAAAAAACAACCTCAAAAACTGAAAGCATTGAACTGGCAATGATGGCTATGTTCTATCCCTTTCTTATTTCTAGATGCATATTATATTTCCTATGTTTGTAGTAGTTCAGCTACTCCCACAGCTTGTGTGGGACATTTGGTCTATTATGTTTTCATTCAATGTAATGCTTATTCCATTTGTGTATCTCATTTGTAAAATTAAACAATCATTGTAATGAAATGAAACAACTTATCACTCAAGCAAAAATCTGCAATGCAATGAATGATTAACTGAAACCTTTTTCCTCTATTGTAACCATGCATCATAACTAAATCCTTCAAGTACTCCAACTATGCAAAACAAGATAATAGGAAAATGTTAAAAAATTTCTCATCTAAAATGAATTGAATGTACTCCAGATCTACCAATTTGGGTTGTAGAGAAAAATTGGTAACATTTCTAGTGACTTGTACTATATGCTTGCCTACTAAGCATCAGGACCAGTTGTCTTAAACTGTCCGTTGGGCATTGAGTCTACTCCACTCATTTTAACTCAAAAATCATTGAAACTCAGTATCTCAAACTACTACAAATAACAGCAAAAAACTAAACCAAACCAAATTGAAAGCAAACTAAAAGGCCCTGATGGTGAAAAAACATGTACAACAGCACTTAGGGAAACAAAACTAATGAAAAGAAATGTGCATGAAGAACTTATTAATAGAAACACTAGTCTACTATGGTACAAAGTAGCACTTATCTTTAGAGGCAATGTTTGAGGTGGATCCCATTAACTGGGATAGATAGCACCTCTCCACTTAACTTGGAAAGTTGAAATGCATTGCTTTCCTTGCACTCTATGATTCCATAAGGCCCTTCCCAAATTACATCGAACTTGGAATGTTTTTGAGATCTACATCTCAATTCATTCCATTTGAAAACCAATCACCAATAACGAAGCTTCTTTGTCTTGCCCTCTTATCAAAGGAACTCTTCATTTGAGCTTGATGGATTTCAAGCTTCCTCAAGGCTTCTTTTTTTATTTCCTCTAATTCCATAAGCTAAGCTAGACTTACTACTAAAGGTTGTTCCTCTAATAGCTCAAGTTCTTTAATGAAAGTTAAAGTTGGTAATTCTACTGAAATAGGTAATTTAGCCTCCTTACTATAAGTGAGCACATATGGAGAACAACCAGTAGCTCTCTTAGGAGTAATCCTATTAGCTCAAAGAGATAACTTCAACTTTTCATGTGATGTCCTCTGGTTTTCTTCAATGGTCTTTTTGATGATCTTTATCAGGTTCTTATTGGTATATTTCACGTGCCCATTACCCTATGGGTAGTAATTAGATGATGTATTCAAAAAGATGTTATTTTTGATAGACCAATATGAAATCTTTAAACCAATAAAAGCTAAACCATTATCAGAGATAATTGAATCTAGGGTACCAAATCAGGATACCAAATCCTCATAGAAGCCTAAAATAGAAAATTCATTTGCTTCTATCAAAGCAACAACCTCGGCCCACTTAGTAAAATAGTTTGTAGCAGTTAGAATCCACTTGTGGCCTGCACTTGAAGGTGGATTTATTGGTCCAATGAAGTCAAGGCCCCATTTAACAAATGGATGTTCTACTTTGATAGGATGCAGAGGTAAGGCTGCAAGCCTTTGCTTACCTACAAATATTAAGCATTTTTCATACCTTCTCACCCAAGAAAATTCATCCTTAAATAGATCTGGCTAGTAATAAGCAACCTACATGATTTTCAAGGCTATTGTCCTTGCATCAAAATGTCCTGAAGATCCATTGTGGAACTCTTCTAGCAGTTTATCAACCTTATCTGATTCAATACATCTTAGAAATACACCATTAAAATCTTTTCTATACAAAACATATTTAATTATAGCATAAGGAGTAGCTTGTAACCTATAATACCTTCTTCTTGCCCTATCCAAACCTTTAGGGTATTCACCAGTCTACAAATAGTGAATCATTTGTTGCACCTAGCTATTAGTAGGAGCTGGAATAGCAACTAGTTAATTGTTACTTAGGATTGTGTCAACATTTTCTATTTGTTCTTGGTTGTGCTCTCCATTTCCAGCAAGCTTCTTGCATAAGCCCTTGCCCCTAACCAACTTAGTTACCTTAATGTTGACATCAAATTCTATAACCTTTGTTACCTAACCAGATCTTTTATCATTTATTTCTCTATTAAGTAAAAAATCCTTAACAGTTGGGTGGAAAACCATCAACTAAATTATGTTATTGGACAACATATGTCTAAATTTTTTGAGGCTTCTAACAACAGCAAAGACATGCTTCTCAACAAATGAATACTTTACCACATAATCATGCAATACTTGGCTAAAAAATGCTACTAGTTGCTCCAAGCCTTCATCATTATTTTGGCACAACATGGCTGAGATGGTATCATCCCCCCAAAGGCATATAGAATGAAATGTTTCTTGTAGTTGGGATTAATTAGGGTAGAGGTAGCTGCGAGAGCTTCTTTGATCTGTTCAAAGCTTGTCTTTCCTTTCTTAGTCCAATTGAAAGGTATATTCTTCTTTAACATTGATGTGAGAGGTTGCTATAAAGCAACAATATCAGGAATAAACCTTCTCACAAAATTAATTTTGCCAAGAAAGCTCTGCAAGCCTTTCTTATGTGCAGGTAGCAATAAATCTAGAATTGCAGAAACTCTTTCTAGGTCAATAGAAATACCTTGCTTTGAGACAATATGTCCCAAGAGTTTACCTTTGTGAATAGAAAATATGCATTTCTTTAGGTTCAGAGAAACTCCAAACTCTCTGCATCTCTGGAAAATTTGCTTCAAGTGATCAAAATGTTCATTAGAATCTTTTAAAAATATATAGTTATATCATCTCAATATACCAGAACTATTTTGATCATAAGGCCATGAAAGGTCATATCCCTTACCCTTTGAAAGGTTGCCCCTGCATTGAACAATCCCAATGGCATCTTCTTGTAGGCCATGGTACCCCACTTAGTTGTAAATGCAGTTTTATATTGGTCTTCCTCCTTCACCAAAATCTAGTTATAGCCTTAGTATCCATACAACAAAGAAAATCTGTTAGAACCAGAAATAGTTTGTAAAATTTGTTCCATTAAAAGAAGAGGATAGTGATCTTTTAGCGAAGCTTGATTTAGATCACGGAAATTGACACAAAGTCAAATCTCTCTATTCTTCTTTCTAACTAGTGCTAAGTTGGAGACCCAAGATGTATGTTTTATAGGGAATATTATACTGCTCTCAATTAACTTGTTTAGCTCAGCTTTCATTAGGTGCTCAAGTTTTGGGTTAAGGGATCTTTCTCTTTGCCTAACAAGCTTGGCATTAGGCTCTAACTCAATGGTATGCTGAGCTTAAACATGATCAAACCCTCTTAAATCTTTATACTCCCATGCAAAAACATCACTAAACTCTTGACATAACTGAATAAAAGACTATTGTTCACCTTTAGTGCATACCTTTCCCAACTTAAGCAGCTTACCTTTGAATATCTCTAATGTCTCATAGTGTTCCTACTTCACAGTCATGCTGCATTTGTCTTTTCTGACCTGATCATCTAAGTTAAAAGCATATTCTAATGTCACTAATCCCTTAGGAAGCTTATTAGACTTGAGTATGAGAATTTCGTTGTTATATTGCTACTACCACTTCTGTTGGTTATCAGTTACAAATTCTACTTTTGCAATAAGAAAACTCAAAATTTTCTCATCGCTATCAAAAACCTGCCAACTCACAGTATTGTCAGGTACAGATGGTCTAACAACCATTTTTACATATGGTCGTACCTCTATGTTATGGATTTCATTCGGAATCTCAAAGTGAGATGCTAAGGCACCAATCTTATCTGCATGTTTATTTTGGTTTCTGGGAATTAAAAGCAAATTAAAAGCATCAAAAATTTCAATTGAATCCCAAACTTGATTCTTGTACTTTTTAAGTAGGTCATTTTTAGTATCATTCAAGTTTCTCACCTAATTTACAATCAACTCAGAATCACCATAAGCTTGTAATCATTTTATACCTCTTTTTTGAGCCCATTCTAAACCATGAATTAGGGCTTTGTATTCAACCACATTGTTTGTATAGCTGAAAGCAAACCTCATTGTTGAATAGTACCTGTCTCCATTAGGTGAAATAAGCATAGATCCTCCATCGGCACCTATTTTACTCCTTGATCCATCAAAATACAAATTCCAAAGTTGATCCTCTTGTTGTTTAAGTTGTGTTTGATCCTTAACCAGATTTGGAATCACTACATCAGGTTCATGTATAATGTAAATGCCTAATCCTACCTTATTAGTGTGACAGAAAGGGTCATCTTCATGATCCTCAGCCACCCACTCATCTAGATTAAGTTCTTCAATAGGTGTGATGGGGTCTAAGATAATGGATTGATCCTCTTGCCCATGGGTGATGTAGAGGTTAGCATTTATTAGGCTAGGGACATATGGCTCAACATGGTCTTTGCTAAGAGGCTCAGACTATATGGTTACTTTCGTACCATATCTTGTTCTAAAGAACAAATGGGACCAATCAGAAGATAAAATCCCACCCAACTTGGCAGTGAAGTCCCTCGAAATGCAAATAGCAAAGTGAGCTTATAGGTCTATGATATGAATGTCCTGATGGATTGTAAAATTAGGACTGGCATGCAAGGTAAGAGGTAGATTTCTTATTATCCCAGTAGTATTAATAGCAGACCCATCTAGTTGGACTACTCCTTTTGACAAGGGTTGATAAACTAATCCTAATCTATCAGCAAGACTCTTGGGCATGATAGAACTACTTGCTCTGTAATCTATCATACAATTATTAATAAGTTTGTCACCAATAATCAAACTCAGGTAAAAAGGAGGGGGTTTTACCTCTTGAGCTTGCTGTTCATTTTTAATTTCTGGGTTGTTTGCAAGTACCACTTTAGCCTTTTCTTGGCTGGTAGCTTCAGAGAGGGAAAGCTCATCTAAAGCTTCTTGTAATAAGTCCTTTTGACCGAGAATGTGCAATGCATCCATCACTAATATATTGATAGTGGATTTCTTGAGGTGATCAACAACATTGAAGGAAACAGGGCTTACCTTTTGCTGTCCTTTAATAGCAACAACAACATTTTGCCTTTGTGAAGGTTGTGATTGCAACTTAGGCTAATCTTTTTAGGTACATCTTGAGTTCTTTGCAAAATTTACACCTTTGGTTGTGTTGTAGGAATAGTTTGTGGTGAAGAATCTTGAAATTTGTCCTTGGCAAGCTGCTATTGTACATTTACATCTTGTCGTTTCAGGTCTACAGCCCTTTTTTTTGGCCTTGTGTTGGTTGAAGTAGGTGTATTTGGCTGATTTTGTCTTTGAGGGTAATTTACAGCACAAAATTCAGTGCCTTGCTAGTTCATTAAGGCTACATTAGCATTAACTTATTGAGATGAAGCATCATTTGAGACACCTTCCAAACTAGCATAACTATTTTGCACCATAAGAGCCTGATTCCTTACACCATTTGTACATGCAACTTGATCATGGGTTTGGTGACATGGATAACACCAGTCACGGTCTTGTGCCATGTTGTTCTAAGCGGGTAAAAGGTCTTTTGAAGTGCTGGTAGTATTAGGACTATAGGACTAAAAAGGTCTAGGGTTGTAATTTCTTCTTTGGCCCTAAGGATCATCTTGGAAAGGAAGCCTATTTGTCTAATTGGACCGATATGGGGCTTGGTAAGGCTTATGTTCTTGGTCAATTTGCTTCTTGATATTAACAAATTCATTGCTAATAGTCTTGCTAAAGGATAGTAACATGCCCTTTAACTCTTAGATTTATTTTGGACTAGGCTAGGACATCAGTTTCCTGAACTACAGTCTGATATCCTTTTGCTAGAACTGGCGGGACCTCAGCCAAAGGAGGTACGGCCATGGGCATAGATGGCTGAATTTCTAGAAAAATGGGTAAAGGAGGCCTCGGGGCTATTTTCCCTGATTGAATAAGGCAATTTTCTACTCTAATGGCTACATCATAAGACCCAAGAAGAGTAGTTCCACCCATAGACTAAATCATAACAGAAATTTTGCTATTTAAAGCTCTAAGATAGAATAAAAAGGCATGCTGAGATGTAGGCTTTACCACTGTAGGAATCATATCACAAGTTCTATGGAACCGATAGTTGAAGTCTGCCATGTGTTCATGAGGAGCCATCTTTATGGTAATTAACTGCTAAATCAATGACATATCGTAAGATTTGTCTTGAAAATGTTGATGCAATCCATCTCCCAAGTTGTCCCATGATGCGATTGAGCCTACTGCAAGTCCTCTAAACCACTGCAAAGCCTTCCCTTTCAATGATGTAGCCAAAAGCCTTAGTGCTACATTCTCATGAGTGATATTGTGCACTGAGCACAAGGTTGCCACATTTTGGATATGCTCAACAGGAGTAGTATGATCTTCTCTGGTAAAGAACAACAAGCCTTTGGGGGCTACAACAGGAATGTATGCTCATTATTATGAGCATTGAGGAACCAATGAATCTTCAAGAACAAAGGTTTTTTTGGATGTGCAAACTATTCAAAATTTTGGATTTCAGAAGTTAAGCATTTCACATTATTAATCTGATCTTGAACTCCAATTTATAACAGATGCATGGCTGCATATTGTTGAGTGCAGAAGAGTTTAGAAGTGGACATATGCTTATGGATATTATATTGTAGAGAGTGAGCATGCTAAGGATAGAGCTAACAAGAATCTCTTTGAACACTTGGAGGCTTATTCAGAATCTTCCTTAGAATGAGTTGATAAGTGTGCTTAGGAGGAATTGAAAGGTTTTATTTCTCATGAAAAGTCTCAACAAGATTTTTTAATTTTTTGAATAAAGCTTATTGATCTTACAAATGTCACTTGCAATTATTTTAAGAATCTTGTTGAAGCTTTGTAGAAATGACTTTCTAATGGATGCTTCCAACAAAGGAGATCATGGTGGGAAATTATTTGGGGTAGAGAAAGTATCCATGTTAGTAAATTTGGGCATTCATTATCATGTTTCATGAGTTTTAGTTGTACCATGAATATACAAATGGTGTAGTTATTGCTTGATATTTCTACAAGTCTCTATAAGTTATGGAATACCATTCTCCATTGTCATTCAAGTTAAAACAATGGTTGTTTCATTGAGAATATTAATTATAAAGAGTTTGGAGACATTATTTTTATAGAGAAACACTTCCAATTAGGGAAACAACTTCATCATGTGATTTAGTGGTTGAATTTTTTACGAGAGAAGGTCCCTTCTATAAACTATAGTAGGTAGTTCCCTACCCTTGGGTGAGGTTGAATGGTAGGTAGTTTGGCTTGGTCGAGCCTCAGGGGGAGAAAAATTGATATGATTCCACATTCATAATAAATGTTTCCCTACTATAGATAGGCCCTAGGGATTATTGATTACTCGATCAAACTAGGATCTAAGTGACTACCAATCATTAATCATTTTCCACATGTGGAACCATGCTACTGAGAACAACTATGTGAACCTCAATCCCTAACATTCAGGGATCATGATCTCCTAATTATCTATCTCCTTCAAACAATCTCTTTTTAAACCATTATAGAGTAAATGAGGGCTCCTACTATCAACTATAGAATGGGGTGGGGGGCTAGAAAAAGGATCTTAACCTAGGTGGTGTATGAGACAAATTATCAGTTGTCTCCCACTCTAGAATGGTTGGGGCATTATATTTTATAGATTCTACTATACAGTCATTAATTTTCTTTTCTTTTTCGCATGATAAAATTTAATTTATTTCTTTTCAACTCACTGAGATGAAAACACACACAGTGTAATCCAAAAACAAATTTCACAATTACTATGGACTATGGAAAGCTCATGCCTACTAGTACAAGTACACTCTTTGTTTTTCCAATATTAGTTGTTTGGTACATTAATATAGGTCACTATTTATTACAGTGATTTCTTAGCCAAAGCTGTTTATAGCAAAGCAAAATTTCAAAGGGACAAATGGTAGAAAGAAAAGAAAATACAGATATGTAGGCATAGATATCACTAACTCAATTAACTTTATGCATTTGGAGAAAATGCTAATGAGTCTTTGTAGCCATAGGGTGTTACTAATTTCTTAATAGCTTTATGCATTTGGTAAAAGTGTATAACAATCTTTTATTTTTTAGTCTGATGTTTTTATTCTAGATCACCTGAATAAGGACATTAAATTTATACATTTTTTAAGACAAAAGGTCCCAAGCACCTATAATATTATATTATATTAGAATATTGTAATTACAGAATGCAAGGAGAGAAAGAAATCCTATAGCATGAAGAACAACAAAATTGCTCCTAAGAAAAAATGAAGGCCAAGAGCCAAATGATAACAGAAGAGAAGGAGAAGTGCTAACAGAACTATAAAGATATCGCCCTATAACAGATGGTGAGCATATACAAAAAGATACAAAGAAGATGCTCCAAAAAACATAATATAGGCATAAAACTTAAGAATCCATAGTAGCATTCAGATCCTAGAGCACAAAGTGATTCTCTTCTTCACCTTCATTTGTCAGCAACCCTGGAGGCAGAGGAACTTGAGGCTGAAACTAGCAAAGGAATAGAAGAGATTGAAACTTCTCATCAACTCTGTTATCCAGAGCTTCACCTAATTCATCTCTGTGAGCATGAATAGAGAAGTGTAGGGTGTCTTCATTTTCTTGGAGCATACCAAAACGAATTGCATTAAAAACACAGGTGAAAGCTAGGGAATGCAGAATTTGGCATCTAGTGAATAAGCCTCCCACCAAAGCACCCGACTTGAACATGTCGTAATTTTGTAAGGCCATATTCAGAGATTCTTCAAACAACATATATGAATGAGAAAATTTCACAAGCCCTCTAACAACATTTACATCTTGAAGCAAGTCCATTGCATTCAAGGCAAAGGCCGAAAGGATTTGAGAGGGGTAGAGAGAGCGAAGACAAGCATCCATGAATTCTCTCCCTATTATCTCCCTCAAGGAATCTTCTACCTCTGCATTATCAATGACGAAAATGGAAGCCAAAGCATCTGAATCTATTTTGCCTAAGAGAGTACGCTCCCATTTCTACACTGGGAAATACATCCGCCTATTAAGCTAGATCTCCATCGCAAACTGACCACCAAGATAAGAAATAGACTCTTGAAACACTGATAAATAGGAAAAGGATCTGCCAAGCAATGATTTGATATGTCATATTTTCATTCAAGATGAAATTAAAATCTGCAGAACTCTGATGTGAAAATGAAACAAGTACTGAAAGCAGTAAAAATAATGTAGATTTGGCCATATGCGAGAGATATCCACATAAGCAAACACAAATTTATGCTTAGACTTTGATTTTCTTTGATATTCAGCAAGCAACAATTGCAGTGGAACAGAGATTCTGTAAGGGCATCCAAGAAATCTAAATAAGACCTTTCATTGATATGGCTTTAAAGTAAGGGAGAAACTAGAATTTCAGCTTTGATATCAATTATTAATTGAAGTCTTATTACATTTCTGGTTATAAAGAGGTACGTGTATTGAAGTTATCATTGACCTAACTGAATTCAATATTTGTTAGAGAAATGAATAAATATAATTGCAGAATTTAGTCCTAAGGTAAGTACATTATATTTTATAGATTTTAGTTTAAAAATAAAGTGGTTTTGTTTTCTACACAATTAATTAATATGTTATTTTATATTGGACAAGCACATAAGTTATTTGAATGGTAAGTGCATTATATTTTATAGATTCTACTATATAGTCACTAATTTTCTTTTCTTTTTCACATAATAAAATTTAATTTATTTCTTTTCAACTCACAGAGATACACCATTGTTATATCCATGATACAACTAAAATTCATGAAAAATGAATCATGGTAATGAATGCCCAAAATTATTAACATGGCTACTTTATCTACCCCAGATAATCTCCCACCATGATCTCTCCTCTTGTTGCTTCCATATCATCGAAATCTTCAAATCTTCCACAGGATTTTTAAAATAATTCTAATGACATTTGTTAGATAAATAATCTTTATACGAAAATCAAGAAAATCTTGTTGAGACTTTTCATGGGAAATAAAACCTTTCAATTCCTTCTAAACACACTCATCAAGTCATTCTAAAGAAGATTCTGCATAAGCCTGAAAGTGTTCAAAGAGATTCTTGTTATCTCTATCCTTAGCATGCTCACTTTCTGAAAGATAACATCCATAAGCATGTCCTTCAAAACTCTTCGGCACTCAACAATCTACAGCCATGCATCTGTTATAAATTAGAGTTCAACATCAGATGCTCAATTTCTGAAACCAAGAATTCTAAATAGTCTGCATATCCAACAAAGCCTTTCTTCTAGAAGATTAATTGGCTTCCCAACGGTCACAATAATGGATATAAATTTACAAGGATTTTTTTATGGCATCTTTATTTTTGTTTTCCTTTGTTTGTAGTT
The DNA here is from genome assembly GCA_027924645.1 of Cunninghamia lanceolata. Taxonomy (NCBI): domain Eukaryota; kingdom Viridiplantae; phylum Streptophyta; class Pinopsida; order Cupressales; family Cupressaceae; genus Cunninghamia; species Cunninghamia lanceolata. Next base: position 988,674 of record BSBN01001237.1, on the reverse strand, counting down.
CATCATCTTTATCATCAAAATACTTATTATAGTCAAAATTAGAGGCATGATGGGACCAGTTTCCAAGGCACAACCAACAAAAATCAAAGGAAAATGGAGACACACAAGTCATATGCATGCAGCCATCATTTCTATCAATCGCAGAATTACACTTGGGACAAGGCTTTGTTTTAATAAGCTTCTAATTTTTTGTTTGTTCATTGTCATTGTTCTTCAATATCCAGTTGTTTACAATTTCACAATCTACTGGACGATGAACTTCCTCTAAATAGTTCCAACAAAATTCATATGGCCATTTACAAGTAACACCATAGGACCTTGACCCACTTTCACAATTAACAACTTCTACAGCATACTCACAACCAGGTTCTAGACACCATTTGATTTCTTTGTTTCTTTCAACATAAGATCTAACAAGGTATTGTCTATAGCTTTTTAGATAATGTTCCTCACAATAAATCAATAAATGAAGCACCATTTTTTTACCAATAGCACATTTACAAGATGGTTTAAGACATTTTAGTCTCAAACATTCTACTTCGGCTTGATCCATCCGTGCTTGGATCTAGTGTAGCCAACACCCATTACAAAAATAATGCCCACAAGCACCTTCTCTCATTCCACTAATGCAGTAACTATCACCACAAACACCACAATCCCTCTCTGAATTTGAATCAACCTTTGACACCCTAGTTTCAAACAGCCGTAAATCTCTTTTTATGTCCTCCTTCACAAGCCGTTCATCAAGTCATCTTCTCAAAATTCCATCATAAGAAGAAAATGATTGATATTTAAGGAAATTGTTGAGTGGCATGTCAAGGAGGACATAACAAGAGAGTAATGGCTATTATAAACTTGGGTTTCAGAGGTTGATTCAAATTCAAAAAGGGAATGTGGTGTTTGTGGTGATAGTTACTGCATTAAGGGAATGAGAGCTAGTTATTCTCGGCATTATTTTTGTAATTGGTGTTAGCTACGTTGGATCCAAGCACGAATGGCTCAAGATGGAGTTGGATGTCATTAGACTAAATTATCTTGAACCATCTTGTAAAAGTGCTATTGGTCAAGAAATGGTGCATTATTTATCAATTTTTTATGAGGAACATTATCTAAAAAGGTATAAACAATCCCTTGTTAGATCTTATGTTGAAAGCAACAAGGAAATCAAATGGTGTCAAGCAACTAGCTGAGTATGATATAGAAGTGGTTAATTATTAAAGTAGCTAAGGGTCCTATGAGGTTACTTGTAAATGCCGGTATGAGTTTTGTTGGAACTGTTCAGAGGAAGTTCATCATCCAGTAGATTGTGAAATTGTAAACAATTGGATATTGAAGAACATAACAACAAACAAATAGAAAACTGGAATCTTATTAACACAAAGACTTGTCCCAAGTGTAATTCTGTGATTGAGAAAAATGATGGCTGCATGCATATGACTTGTGAGTTGCTTCAAGTTTTGCTGGTTGTGGCTTAGGCAACTGGTTTGATCATGCCTCTAATTATAACTTCCATAAGTATTATGATGATAAAGATGAAGAACTAGAAAGAAAGTCAAACTGAAATAGAGATACTATCAAAAAAGCCTTGGGAATGTATGCTCATTATTATGAGCATTGAGGAGCCAATGAATCTTCAAGAACAAAGGCTTTTTTGGTTGTGCAAACTATTCAGAATTTTGGATTTCAGAAGTTAAGCATCTCACATTGTTAATCTGATCTTGAACTCCAATTTATAACAGATGCATGGCTGAATATTGTTAAGTGCAGAAGAGTTTAGAAGTGGACATATGCTTATGGATATTATATTGTAGAGAGTGAGTATGCTAAGGATAGAGTTAACAAGAATCTCTTTGACCACTTGGAGGCTTTTTCAGAATCTTCTTTAGAATGACTTAATAAGTGTACTGAGGATTGAAAGGTTTTATTTCTCATGAAAAGTCTCAACAAATTTTTTTTATTTTTTGAATAAATCTTATAGATCTTACAAATGTCACTCCCAATTACTTTAAGAATCTTGTTGAAGCTTTGTAGAAATGACTTGCTAATGGATCCTTCCAACAAGAGGAGATCATGGTGGGAAATTATTTGGGGTAGAGAAAGTATCCATGTTAGTAATTTTGCGCATTCATTATCATGTTTCATGAATTTTAGTTGTATCATGAATATACAAATGGTGTAGTTATTGCTTGATATTTCTACAAGTCTCTATAAGTTATGGAATACCATTCTCCATTGTCATTCAAGTAAAAACAATGGCTATTTCATTGAGAATATTAGTTATAAAGAGTTTGGAGACATTATTTTTATCGAGAAACACTTCCACTTAGGGAAACAACTTCATCATGTGATTTAGTGGTTGAATTTTGTGTGAGAGAAGGTCCCTTCTATAAACTATAGTAGGTAGTTCCCTACCCTTGGGTGAGGTTGAATGGTAGCTAGTTTGGCTTGGTCGAGCCTCAGGGGGAGAGAAATTGATATGATTCCACATTCATAATAAATGTTTCCCTACTTTAGATAGGCCCTAGGGATTATTGATTACTCCTTGATCAAACTAGGATCTAAGTGACTACCAATCATTAATCATTTTCCACATGCAGAACCATGCTACTGAGAACAAGTATGTGAACCTCAATCCCTAACATTCAGGGATCATGATCTCCTAATTATCTATCTCCTACAAACGATCTCTTTTTAAACCATTATAGAGTAAATGAGGGCTCCTACTATCAACTATAGAATGGGGTGGGGGGTTAGAAAAAGGATCTTAACCTGGGTGGTATATGAGACAAATTATTAGTTGTTCCCCACTCTAGAATGGTTGGGGCATTATATTTTATAGATTCTACTATACAATCATTAATTTTCTTTTCCTTTTCACATAATAAAATTTAATTTATTTCTTTTCAACTCACTGAGATAAAAAAACACATAGTGTAATCCAAAAACAAATTTCACAATTACTATAGACTGTGGAAAGCTCATGCCTACTAGTACACTCTTTGTTTTTCCAATATTATTTGTTTGGTACATTAATATAGGTCACTATGTATTACAGTGATTTCTTATCCAAAGTTGTTTATAGCAAAGCAAATTTTCAAAGGAACAAATGGTCGAAAGAAAAGAAAATACAGATATGTAGGCATAGATATCACTAACTCAATTAACTTTATGCATTTGGAGAAAATGCTAATGAGTCTTTGTAACCATAGGGTGTTACTAATTTCTTAGTAGCTTTATACATTTAGTAAAAGTGTATAACAATCTTTTATTTTTTAGTGTTATGTTTTTATTCCAGATCACTTGAATAATGTCATTAAATTTATAATTTTTTAAGACAAAAGGTGTCAAGCACCTATAATATTATATTATATTAGAATATCGTAATTACAAAATGCAAGGAGAGAAAGAAATCCTACAGCATGAAGAACAACAAAATTTCGCCTAAGAAAAAATGAAGGCCAAGAGCCAAACGATAACAGAAGAGAAGGAGAAGTGCTAACAGAACTATAAAGGTATCTCCCTATAACAGATGGTGAGCATATACAAAAAGATACAAAGAAGATACTCTAAAAAACATAATATAGACATAGAACTTAAGAATCCATAGTAGCATTCAGATCCCTGAGCACAAAGTGATTCTCTTCTTCACCTTCATCTGTCAGCAACCCTGGAGGCGGAGGAACTTGAGGCTAAAACTAGCAAAGGAATAGAAGAGCTTGAAACTTCTCATCAACTCTGTTAGCCAGAGCTTCGCCTAATTCATCTGTGAGCATGAATAGAGAAGTGTAGGGTGTCTTCATTTTCTTGGAGCATACCAAAATTAATTGCATTAAAAACACAGGTGAAAGCTAGGGAATGCATAATTTGGCATCTAGTGAATAAGCCTCCCACCAAAGCACCCGACTTGAACATGTCGTAATTTTGTAAGGCCATATTCAGAGATTCTTCAAAAAACATATATGAATGAGAAAATTTCACAACAGCATTTACATCTTGAAGCAAGTCCATTGCATTCGAGGCAAAGGCCAAAAGGATTTGAGAGGGGTAGAGAGAGTGAGGACGAGCATCCATGAATTCTCTCCCTATTATCTCCCTCAAGGAATCTTCTACCTCTGCATTATCAATGACGAAAATGGAAGCCAAAGCATCAGAATCTATTCTGCCTAACAGAGTACACTCCCATTTCTACAGTGGGAAATACATCCGCCTGTTAATCTGGATCTCCATCGCAAATTGACCAACAAGATAAGAAATAGACTCTTGAAACACTGATAAATAGGAAAAGGATCTGCCAAGCAATGATTTGGTATGTCATATCTTCATTCAAGATGGAATTAAAATCTGCAGAACTCTGATGTGAAAAGGAAACTAGTACTGAAAGCAGCAAAAATAATGCAGATTTGGCCATATGCGAGAGATATCCACATAAGCAAACACAAATTTATGCTTAGACTTTGCTTTTCTTTGATATTCAGCAAGCAACAATTGCAGTGGAACAGAGATTCTGTAAGGGCATCCAAGAAATCTAAATAAGACCTTTCATTGATATGGCTTTAAAGTAAGGGAGAAACTAGAATTTCAGGTTTGATATCAATTATTAATTAAAGTCTTCTTACATTTCTGGTTATAAAGAGGTACGTGTATTGAAGTTATCATTGACCTAACTGAATTCAATATTTGTTAGAGTAATGAATAAATATAATTGCAGAATTTATTCCAAATGTAAGTACATTATATTTTATAGATTTTAGTTTAAAAATAAAGTGGTTTTGTTTTTAACACAATTAGTTAATATGTTATTTTATATTGGACAAGCACATAAGTTATTTGAATGGTAAGTGCATTATATTTTATAAATTCTACTATATACTCAATAATTTTTTTTTCTTTTTCACATAATAAAATTTAATTTATTTCTTTTCAACTCACTGAGATACACCATTGTTATATCCATGATACAACTAAAATTCATGAAAAATGAATCATAGTATTGAATGCCCAAAATTATTAACATGGCTACTTTATCTACCCCAAATAATCTCCCACCATGATCTCTCCTCTTGTTGCTTCCATATCATCCAAATCTTCAAATCTTCAACAAGATTTTTAAAATAATTCAAACGACATTTGTTAGATCAATAATCTTTATACGAAAATCAAGAAAATCTTGTTGAGACTTTTCATGAGAAATAAAACCTTTCAATTCCTTCTAAAGACACTCATCAAGTCGTTCTAAAGAAGATTCTGCATAAGCCTGTCCTTCAAAACTCTTCGGCACTCAACAATCTACAGCCACGCATCTGTTACAAATTAGAGTTCAACATCAGATGCTCAATTTCTGAAACCCAGAATTCTAAATATTTTGCATATCCAACAAAGCCTTTCTTCTGGAAGATTCATTGGCTTCCCAACGGTCACAATAATGGATATAAATTTCCAAGGATTTTTTTATGGCATCTCTATTTTTGTTATCATTTCTTTGTAGTTCATCATCTTTAGCATCAGAATGCTCATTCTAGTCAAAATTGGAGCCATGATCAGACCAGTTTCCAAGGCACAACCAACAAAAATCAAAGGAAAATGGAAACACACAAGTCATATGCATGCAGCCATCATTTCTATCAATCGCAGAATTACACTTGGGACAAGGCTTTGTTTTAAAAAGCTTCCAATTTTTTGTTTGTTCATTGTCATTGTTCTTCAATATCTAGTTGTTTACAATTTCACAATCTACTGGACAATGAACTTCCTCTAAACAATTCCAACAAAATTCATATGGCCATTTACAAGTAACATCATAGGACCTTGACCCACTTTCACAATTAACCACTTCTATAGCATACTCACAACTAGGTGCTGGACACCATTTGATTTCTTTGTTTCTTTCAACATAAGATCTAACAAGGTATTGTCTATACCTTTTTAGATAATGTTCTTCACAATAAATCAATAAATGAAGCACCATTTTTTTTACCAATAGCACATTTACAAGATGGTTCAAGACATTTTAGTCTCAGACATTTTGCTCTGGCTTGATCCATCCATGCTTGGATCTAGTGTAGCGAACACCCATTACAAAAATAATGCCCACAAGCGCCTTCTCTCATTCCACTAATGCAGTAACTATCACTACAAACACCACAGTCCCTCTCTGAATTTGATTCAACCTTTGAAATCCTAGTTTCTAATAGCACTAAATCTCTTTTTATGTCCTCCTTCACAAGCCACTCATCAGTCATCTTCTCAAAATTCCATCCTACGAAGAAATTGATTGATATTTGAGGAAATTGATGAGTTGCATGTGAAGGAGGACATAAGAAGAGAGTAATGGCTATTATAAACTTGGGTTTCAGAGGTTGATTCAAATTCAAAAAGGGAATGTGGTGTTTGTGGTGATAGTTACTGCATTAAGGGAATGAGAGTTGGTGCTTGTGGGCATTATTTTTGTAATTGGTATTAGCTATGCTGCATCCAAGCATGAATGGCTCAAGATGGAGTTGGATGTCATGAGACTTAAATATCTTGAACCATCTTGGAAATGTGCTATTGGTCAAGAAATGGTGCGTTATTTATCAATTTTTTATGAGGAAAATTATCTAAAAAGGTATAAATATGATGCAGAGGCATCCACACTATAACCTTGACATATAGTATGGATGTCCGCAACCCTTCATCATCATCATCATATTTTTGTTAACACTGTCAGCATCATCATATTTACTCTGCCGACCGATATCCTCCTGCAGACAAGCCTTCGCCCTTTCGCATGTCCGCAGCACCCTCATATCCGACTATCGGCAGCATCATCATGTTCGGCAAGCGCAAACATCCTCCTGATGTCCACTGTTCATCTTACCGACAACTTCTACCTTCACTATCTTCAGCATCATGATGTTCAACATCATGTTCGTCAGCAGGATATAAAACATCCTATTCCTTCCATATATCCTGATGATGTTCCTCAACTTCACGTACCTTTCCTTCGATGCTTACGTCACCCCAATATCCTGATGACGATTATCCTGATGACGATGACGTCACATGCAGCTCCTCAATATCCTGCTGCCCCGATATCCTGATGACGTATATCCTGATGATGATGACGTCATATGCAACTCCTTAATATCCTGCTGTTGGCCAAACTTAACTTTTTCGGCCCGCGATCAACCCGATCTTCTACCTTATGCTGATACGCTCCTCCTCAGCAACACCTGATGATGATCACCCCAAAACTCATTTACCTTATGCAATCTATTGCATCATGCTTTCCTCCTCCTATTCGGATGACGCCCGAAGCGACTGCAGGATATAACCCGAAATATCCTGATGATGCCGTTGTGACGACTTTTCACACTTAGTGAATTCCCAATCCGCCGAACCTCCTGAGGTGACCCGATCTATCTTCAGGGTGATCTTCCAGACTCTACTATCAACTCGACCTAGCACATACCCATGCTAGGGTTCTCAACACCTCTCGACGACGATCCTGCACACCTGCAAGCGAACAAACAAACTAAATCCTAACCTACTGTACATAACCATTCCACCGATTCGACGAATCAACCGGTGGAATGGATCAGCGAATCCATATACCCACCAAAACGGCAAATTGATTACACAAAGGAGATCAAACAGGAGATAAACACAAACAGGATCTCTTATTTGATTTCAAAAGATGCAATACAATGATCAGTCTCTCTCTCTATCTCACTCTGTGCAACCTAGCTCGATGCAATCTTATGATTGATGTGTCTAAAACCAACCGATCCTCATGCATATATAGGATCTCTTGCGAGTACTACCACTCGACTCCAAGTGGCTGGGAAATCTCTCCAGGCGGCTGGGAGATCCAACCGAACATACATCATGACAACTGTCATAACAAACTAACTAAAAATAGCAAAGTCTGGTCAACATGACCTTATTACATGCATTGGTCTTATAAGACCTTCTTGAAAACATTAACAAGACTCAAACTAACTAACTGCCTCATGGAGGCCAGCTGTCAGGTAGGTGCTCCTGTACCATACTCCCCAACAGAAAAGAACTCATGTCCCATGAGTTTAGTTGTGGAAGTCCTCCACCTTTTACACTTTGCCTTTGCAGTGTTCTGCCCTGTTCCAGCTTTATCCTCTGCTGGCTCTTGGCTGCTCCAAGACTTCTGAACTGTAACTTGATTTCCTGCAAGTAAATCCTCATGCCTGTCAATGTAGGCCCTTCTCTCACATACCCTATGTTTGTCAGGTTGTCTGACCAGAACCTCTGTCTAAACTGCCTCTTGAACTTCTGCAATGTTCAACTCTGTCTTTCTTTCAACCTTTATAGGACAAACAATAGTCCCAACTATGACAACATCCTTGTCATTCCTCTCAACTGTTTGTTGTTTGCACACCTGTTTCTGAACCTGCTGCTGACCTCTGTCAGTCAAAACTGAAACTGTCTTCAACCTGTTGTCCTTAACAACTTCTTTCCCTGCAGTGTCCTCAACTGCCTTTATGCCTGCTCCTATAGGCATCTACACAAATTCCTTCTTTCCCACTAAAATGATTTTGGCTGCCTCCTGTGCTGCAGCATCTGCCTGCAATGGCATCAGCATAATAGTCTTCCCATCTTTCTGGATGGTGTAGGTATTAGCATACCCATCATACAGTACCCTCCTATCAAATTGCCATGGTCTACCCAACAGTAGGTGACAACATTCCATGGGCAAAATGTCACACAAAACTCTATCATGATATGCTCCAATCTGAAAATCCACATATGCCTGTTCATAGACAAAAAGTGATTGACTATCACTCACCCAAGATGCCTTGTAAGGGTGTTGATGTGGAATCCTTTCCAAATGCAGTTTATCCACCATTTCCTGAGATACCATGTTGTCTGTTGAACCAGTATCAATGACAACCTTACATACTTTACCTTTGCTCTTGCACGTGGTCTTGAAAAGAGCTCTTCTTTGCATCAGATCCTTTGATGCCTACAAACTAATTCTCCTTAGCATCAATGCTTCTCCATCCTTAGGATATGCATAATTGTCAGGTTCTCTATCTTTATAAGGGTTTGAACTTTGCACACTTTTCTCTTCTTTCTCCTCTTGCACAAGTTGTACTCTCTTGTCATTCGTTCTATCATCTCTGGATGATGAACCTTTGTTTTCTGGACACTTGAAAGATGGATGTCCAAACTCACCACAGGTGTAACACTTTCCTGAAAATGTAGTAGAACCTCTACCACTTCCAAATCTGCCTCTATTACCTTTCCATCCACCTCTGAAATCAGACTGTCCCTGTCCTTTACCAGTGTCTTCTTGACCTTCATTGGTTTGCCTTGTTGTAGGGGCTAATCCTCTTCCCCTCATATTGCTTCCTCTTCCTCTCATGGACTTATCTTGTCTCATATTCATCTTTTCTTCAATCCTGATTGCCATTTGGTAACAATCCTCCACATTCTTAGGGTTAGCTAAAACTAACTCATCCTGTATGTTCAATCTCAAACCAGCCAAGTACCTAGCCACCTTTTCTACCTCATTCTCATGATGACCAGATCTCATACTCAACTTATAAAACTCCTCAGTATATGCCTTCACATCCATTTCCTTCTGCCTTAAAAATTACAGCTTCTTAAACATCTGAATTTCATAATCCCTAGGCAAGAATTTACCTTTGATCCTTGCTACCATCTTATCCCATGAAGTGATCTTTGACTTCCCTTGTTTCCTTCTCTTGGATTGTACATAATCCCACCATACCAAAGCATGACCTCCTAACTTGGTCTTTGCAATCTTTACCTTCTGATCCTCAGCAACATCTTCACATTCAAAGTGATTATCAAGTACAGCAATCCAATCCAATAACTCATCTTCATTCAAACTTCCATTATACTTGGAAACATCAACCTTTACCTTAGGTTTATCACTCTACACTGCCTTTAACAGTTTTGCAAACTTCTGGTCTTCAGCATCCAATTCTTCAGCTACCTCTTCATACTCTTCAACAGCATCTTCATCTTCTTCTGATTCACTGTCTTCCACTTCCCTCTTTTTGTTCTTCTCCAGGGCTACAACCCTGGCTTGAAGTGCTTCAGCAAGCTCCTTCATCTTCCTCATCTCTCTGGAATGTTTTTCCTTCATCTCCTGCAATTCCCTTGCAGTACCACTACCTTTCGGAGGCATTTTGTCAACCTCTCACTCCTCTACCTCTATCTTTTCAGTGACAGAATCAACTCTACCTCTGCCCTTTCGGTGACAGAATCAACACACAACAGCCCAGACCTTTTGCTGAGCTCTGATACCACTATGATGCAGAGGAATCCACACTATAACCTTGACATATAGCATGGATGTCCGCAACCCTTCATCATCATCATCATATTTTTGTTAACACTGTCAGCATCATCATATTTACTCTGCCGACCGATATCCTCCTGCAGACAAGCCTTCGCCCTTTCGCATGTCCGCAACACCCTCATATCCGACTATCGGCAGCATCATCATGTTCGGCAAGCGCAAACATCCTCCTGATGTCCACTGTTCATCTTACCGACAACTTCTACCTTCACTATCTTCAGCATCATGATGTTCAACATCATGTTCGTCAGCAGGATATAAAACATCTTGTTCCTTCCATATATCCTGATGATGTTCCTCAACTTCACGCACCTTTCCTTCGATGCTTACGTCACCCCGATATCCTGATGACGTATATCCTGATGATGATGACGTCATATGCAACTCCTTAATATCCTGCTGTTGGCCAAACTTAACTTTTTCGGCCCGCGATCAACCCGATCTTCTACCTTATGCCGATACGCTCCTCCTCGGCAACACCTGATGATGATCACCCCGAAACTCATTTACCTTATGCAATCTATTGCATCATGCTTTCCTCCTCCTATTTGAATGACGCCCGAAGCGACTGCAGGATATAACCCGAAATATCCTGATGATGCCGTTGTGACGACTTTTCACACTTAGCGAATTCCCAATCCGCCGAACCTCCTGAGGTGACCCGATCTATCTTCAGGGTGATCTTCTAGACTCTACTATCAACTCGACCTAGCACATACCCATGCTAGGGTTCTCAACACCTCTCGACGATGATCCTACACACTTGCAAGCGAACAAACAAAATAATCCTAACCTACTGTACATAACCATTCCACCGATTCGACGAATCAACCGGTGGAATGGATCAGCGAATCCATATACCCACCAAAACGGCAAATTGATTACACAAAGGAGATCAAACAGGAGATAAACACAAACAGGATCTCTTATTTGATATCAAAAGATACAATACAATGATCAGTCTCTCTCTCTCTATCTCACTTTGTGCAACCTAGCTCGATGCAATCTTATGATCGATGTGTCTAAAACCAACCGATCCTCATGCATATATAGGATCTCTTGCGAGTAATACCACTCGACTCCAAGCGGCTGGGAAATCTCTCCAGGCGGCTGGGAGATCCAACCGAACATACATCATGACAACTGTCATAACAAACTAACTAAAAATAGCAAAGTCTGGTCAACATGACCTTATTACATGCATTGGTCTTATAAGACCTTCTTGAAAACATTAACAAGACTCAAACTAACTAACTACCTCATGGAGGCCAGCTGTCAGGTAGGTGCTCCTGCACCAAAATAATCCCTTGTTAGATCTTATCTTGAAAGCAACAAAGAAATCAAATGGTGTCAAGCAACTGGCTAATTATGATATAGAAGTGGTTAATTATTAAAGTGGATCAGGGTCCTATGAGGTTAATTGTAAATGCCGGTATGAGTTTTGTTGGAACTATTCAGAGGAAGTTCATCGTCTAGTAGATTATGAAAACGTAAACAATTGGATATTGAAGAACAATAACAACAAACAAATAGAAAACTGGAATCTTATTAACACAAAGCCTTGTCCCAAGTGTAATTCTGTGATTGAGAAAAATGATGGCTGCATGCATATGACTTGTGAGTTCCTTTAAGTTTTGTTGGTTGTGGCTTAGGCAATTGGTCTGATCATGCCTCTAATTATGATTTCCATAAGTATTATGATGATAAAGATGAAGAACTAGAAAGAAAGTCAAACCTAAATAGAGATGCCATCAAAAAAGCCATGGAAATGTATGCTCATTATTATGAGCATTGAGGAGCCAATGAATCTTTAAGAACAAAGGCTTTTTTGGATGTGCAAACTATTCAGAATTTTGGATTCCAGAAGTTAAGCATCTCACATTGTTAATCTGATCTTGAACTCCTATTTATAACATATGCATGGCTGCATATTGTTGAGTACAAAAGAGTTTAGAAGTGGACATATGCTTATGGATATTATATTGTAGAGAGTGAGCATGCTAAGGATAGAGCTAACAAGAATCTCTTTAAACACTTGGAGGCTTATTCAGAATCTTCTTTAGAATGAGTTGATAAGTGTGTTAAGGAGGAATTGAAAGGTTTTATTTCTCATGAAAAGTCTCAACAAGATTTTTTAATTTTTCGAACAAATCTTATTGATCTTACAAATGTCACTCGCAATTATTTTAAGAATCTTGTTGAAGCTTTGTAGAAATGACTCACTAATGGATGCTTCCAACAAGAGGAGATCATGGTGGGAAATTATTTGTGGTATAGAAAGTATCCATGTTAGTAATTTTGGGCATTCATTATCATGTTTCATGAATTTTAGTTGTACCATGAATATACAAATGGTGTAGTTATTGCTCGATATTTCTACAAGTCTCTATAAGTTATGGAATACCATTCTCCATTGTCATTAAGGTTAAAACAATGGTTGTTTCATTGAGAATATTAGTTATAAAGAGTTTGGAGACATTATTTTTATAGAGAAACACTTCCAGTTAGGGAAACAACTTCATCATGTGATTTAGTGGTTGCATTTTGTGCGAGAGAAGGTCCCTTCTACAAACTATAGTAGGTAGTTCCCTACCCTTGGGTGAGGTTGAATGGTAGGTAGTTTGGCTTGGTCAAGCCTCAGGGGGAGAAAATTTGATATGATTCCACATTCATAATAAATGTTTCCCTACTTTAGATAAGCCCTAGGGATTATTGATTACCCCTCGATCACGCTAGGATCTAAGTGAGTACCAATCATAATCATTTTCCACATGTGGAACCATGCTACTGAGAACAACTATGTGAACCTCTATCCCTAACATTCAAGGATAATGATATTCTAATTATCTATCTCCTTCAAATGATCTCTTTTTAAACCATTATAGAGTAAATGAGGGTTCCTACTATCAACGATAGAATGGGGTGGGGGGCTAGAAAAAGCATCTTAACCTAGGTGGTGTATGAGACAAATTATCAGTTGTTCCCCACTCTAGAATGGTTGGGGCCTCTATACATCTTTTGTTCCTATTAATATGTGGTAACTAGTCATGCTACATGGGCTACAAGTACACACAACAAGACAAACTTTGGTCACTTTGTTAGCCATGGTTTTCACCCAAAATAATTAACTCCAATCTGGATATAAATTGGTAATGTGTATTGCTCTAGTCTTCCTAACATAATCTTAATAGTTATTGCATCATTTGTGTCTCCATCCATTGATTTATTAGGTCATAAACCTAGAGTTAGTATGGCTCTAATGTTGTATACTCCATTATTGGTGGTGTGGCCTTCTTAGACTAAGTAGATGGTTTCTCAATTCTAGATTTTGTGTTGTAAATAATATAAATAGAAAAATGACTTTTTGTGGATGGTCATGGATCAAAATAAATGGAATGTAGGTCTCAATCTAAAATGTTTGAACTTGTTTTCTAGGGTCTCAATTCTAGTAGAGAGCCTAATCATCATACAAGGTTATTTATGTTTCATGTATGAACAAATAATTGAATACCAATGATTTAGTAATGCCCTATATAGGTAGGTGTGAGGTCAAAGAAATGATAGCATTATCAAAAAATAAATTGCTAGATGGAACCAACAACAAAGCCAAGGATCAAAATTTGTTCTTTTGGCTTCACATTTTCTCAAAATTAGGCTGCATAAAAGATACACATCAAAGGTGACACACACTTAATCAGAAATGCAATAATAAAGCAACAGACTCCAAATTGGAAGATCAAAAATCTTTTGGCTAAGTACTAGGAGACCTTGGATCATTTTGAAGCATACAAGGTTAGCCACATTTTCTGAGAGGCTAACATTAAGGCTAAAAAACTAGGGAATGTGACAATTGATATGCCAAATAAATATATGCATGACGAGTCAATGAAAGTGTGGGAGAAATTGGAAATAGATCGACTTTCCATTTCACATGACCTAGGACAAAACATGTTGTTGAAAGGTATGGACAATTTTAAGTGTCTACAATAACCCTAATAACAGCCAATTAGTGCAGAAAAATCCTTTACAACATGCCTATGGTGCAAATCTAGAGAGTCGAATAGGTCAAATCTAGTGAAAAATCAAGGTTTTCAAACCCTATAATATGTGAGATCTTAGTGCAAATGAATGCAAAATGTTATATGAATTCTTTATAATCTGATTTATGATGAAAATTAATTCCACTCAGATCTGAAAATATTTTTCAAACTCTACAATGCAAAATGGAAGTGCAAATCTAATAAAAAATCCATGAAAAAACTAATTTTTTTGTTGAAATTTTCTATGTAAAAATGCAAATTTTTGAAATCTAAATGCAAATTTACAATAAAATACAGCATTACAGACAAATTTAAATTTGAATGAGTGTCTAAGATATGTAGAAAAATCTGAAACAAGATTTTACCTACAAACCCTAGTTTTTGGATTTACTAGGTTATATGAAAAATTTAAAATTTCCAACAAAATCCTAGCAATTTTATAATAAAAATGCAATGCAAGTGATTGGAATTTTGTAATTTTTTGTAATTTAGCTTAGATCTAATGCAAAAATTAGAATTTGAATGAAATTCAAATTAATTGATGAAAATTATATGAAAATGCAAACTAGGGTTTGCAATTTTTTTTAATTTTTTTTTTCAAATTTTTCATTTTTTTTTGTGATTTTTCGAATGCAATAATATGAACAATTATATGAATGAATGAAGTCAACGTAAATCTGAAGAAAAACACTCAACAAGGTGCAAATTTCATGAAAAATATGGGTTCACCAAAATGTTTAGCGTAAAATTTGGATAGAGGGTTTTTGATAGTTTGTGTATCCTCCTTTCACCGCTAAACATTCAAGGACCTTAGGTCAAGTAGGAATCTACTATCAGACCCTTTGTCAATTAGAATGTAGGGAAAATGAGAAATGTGTGATTTAGTTCATCAATTATGCTTAAAACCCTAATTATGCAAATTCAGAGGCAAACGGACAAATCATGGAAAATGCTTGCACACAGAGATACTAAATGATAATCAAATGCATACTAGTTTTTGAAGTTCAGAAAGAAGAATAGCCAGGGACTAATGAGAGGGTGTCCTAGTCTAGTGCCATGCTTTTTGTCAGGATTTGGAAACCTTGTCCGCAACCTGTTCCTGATGTTCTGGAGATTCTTCAGTTGTGGGATTCTGAGGACTAATGAGCGGATGCTCGAGTCCAAGTCCCTATTTTATATTCAAAATTAGCTGAAGGTCCTCCTCTAGAGTAGCCATTTCTAATCTTGATTTATCAAGAGTGGCTCCGATGGCCACAATTCACTCATAAAAGGGTAAAAAGTTAGTTTAAAATTTTAAAAATTATCATTCCATTATATTTAAACATTTACGGATTACACAAGTCTATGACACATTAAATTATTTTATTTATAAGATATTGTGTCATACTATAATTTAAATAGTATTTTTAGAAGTGGGTCTTTTATTATCTATTTTTTCACTCAATATTATATTTTGAATTTTGTAAAAATACTATAGGAACTAATTTGGTATTATGTTTTCTTATATGTTTTATATTATAAAGTTTATGCAGCAATCCCATAAAATACTCATCGAAGTGCCCCATGGCACACAACATTACAAATCCAACTATTTATGACTTGAAGTTACTGAGGACAAGGACTAATGTTGACAAAGATACAACAACCAATGAAGAATTTGATAAATATATTCATTTATTTTCCACAAAGGATAATGTGCATAATCCTAATAGAAGAAAATTATACTCATTGAAGCACCCCATGACACATAGCATTACAACAAAAGTGGGTACTATTAGTGCACCATAAGGATGAGAAAATGGCAAGCCTTATGTGGAGTTGTTAAATGCTAAGGATGTAACTTTAATGTTAACTTCCAATATTTCGATAGAAGAAAGTCTTGTAAATGGAGCTCCGAGGCATATTTGAGAAATAATATACAAACCTAAAAGTGCACCACTAGAACCATTGACATATGTTATGGTTGAATTTGACAATTATTCAAACATACCATTTGAAGATCAAACTCAACAAAAATTAACAATTACACCAATACAAAGGTCCACCACACAATCCAAATACCCTTAAGATTAGCTTGGATATTGACAATACACAAATCACAAGGTCTAACTCTTTTAAAAGATACTATTAACATAGGAAATGGAATGAATAGAATTAACACTTGTGGATATATTTCATGTAAATTCAACACAAGGTCTAAGAATAATTCCACAATTTACATATTACCATTATGAAAAGATGAAAAAGGGAAAACAAGTTGCCAACTAAAAATCTAGAGAGTAGATAATCAAATTATTAGAAGATAAATGATGTGAATTACTTCTTACAAATCTATTTGAATGAATATGAAGTAATAAACTTATAACGACCCCATGTTCATAGTTTGGCGAGGCAGTTAATGCAAGAAAATATCTTGAAAGTATGTGCGAATTGATAGTTCTTGGATGGAGCGACTGCAGAAGAAAAGGGAAGTCGGTGAAAGTGTTTAAGGAAAGAAAATATCTCTTCCATATAGCATTGGCTATATGGTCTATAGTGCCTTGTCTTTTATCCTACACATTGCATAAATGTCTACTATAGCATTTGCAACTAGAAGATCTGGCAAAAATCTTCCTTCCATTATGCAAATGGATGTCGTTGTCCCATTCAAAAGCTATCATTTTGGCATGATAGTGAGGATGCTAGATAAGGTTGTGGATTTTGGCTTTACTTCTACCATTTGCATTTGCTTGAAAGATTCTAAAGCCTCGAATAGATCCATTTTATGCATATCCTATAGTCAACGCATGATATTTTGGGGTGAGAGGTATTTAAAATAGGAGAGGGCAGTGGCTAGAGGAGTGGGGATTACGCCTACTAGTTGCATTTGGTTGAAAGTTCCCAAGGCTGCTTCAACAAAGTTCTATAGGAGAGGCTAGTAAGTTAATAGAAATGGTGCCTCCAATCACACTACAAACCCTCCAGATAATTGAAGGAGGAGGTAGTGTTCAATTTCTGTGGTTCGCCAACATCACTACAGTGACTCCACATCTGAGTTGGAGAATGGCATGTAGGTTCAAATAAGGGAGTGCAAGTCCAAAAAAGATCATGTCTAGTGTGTGCAAGAGGATGAGAAGGTGAGGCATGACCTATGAGGCACGGCCTGTGCTGAGCCGTGACCTATGATGAGGAAGGACCTGCTCTTTGAGGCTCGCGGCCTACTTTTTTAGGCTTGTGGTATATCAAATAGGGGCATGACCCTTACAAAGAGGGCTTCAACCCTTTGAAACAAGGGTTTTATCCATCTAGACAACCCTTCTGATGCTCTACATAGAAATGCAGGAGGATGAAAATCTCAGGAACGTATAGCAAATTTACAAGATTGAGGTGCGTTGAAGCAGAGTGCAGCCAGATCTGAGGTATTTACCTTAGTCTTTTATTACTTCCAGTATAGAAATTAAAACATGTTAGCTTCTATTTCATTAAGCATAGAAAGCTGAAACTCATCGCTGCCATTTAAAAATAATTATGCCAAAAGTTATTTCGATGCAAGTTACTTACAACGCCTCTTTCCCTAAAATTATTTGTTTATACAGAGCCCATTCTATTCGACCTATTAGTTTTATTGTTTTAGTGATGTGGGTATGAGAAATAGATTATTATATATAGGTTAGAGATGATTTAGTAGTGAAAGTAAATGGGCAAAAGATGGGAGCTACTTGATTGTGCATTTTATGGATATCCAACTGTTTAAAATGGTAGGACTAATACTTACTTTATATTGTACTAATGGAATATAAATCTGTAGCCATTGAAAATGTTTTAAATCTCATGGAAGATGTAAAGGGGAGTAATAGTTTTAAGAGTGTTTAGTATGATAGAAAATGAAGAGGTCTAAGCCCCATGAAACCTTTTGTAATAAGATGCCTTCTCTAAAAGATATTTTCATTATAACACTTCTTAAGAGTATGGAGTGGCTCTATTTTAATCATTATGGTCATGTTTTGCAGATACACTAGCCTTGGGAAGACCATCAAATTTGAGTAAAGAATGTTATGGCACTAAAATACCTTAGTAACATTGATCTAGGTTTGTGCATTGAAATTTAGTCACGTAATATCTAATTGGGAAAATCTGCTCGCAACACAAGGATCTAAGGGATTACTCTAGAAGCAAAGGATTAAGTTTTCTATTTTGTAAGTATTTTTAATATTTTATTGTGCTATGTTAAATATGGTTGACAATATGTAATTCTAGGCTATGAGTAGCCTTCCAATACGATTTGTCGTGTTCTCTAATGACTTCAATGCATACCTTTGTGAATAGTGAACATATTGGGGTCACTAGAGTTATTACAAAACTGATCTAACTAACAAAGAGCTATTTTAATAAAAGTACACTGTCATCGAAAACTTCTGTTATGTAGGTCACATTTATAATATTTATATTTCAATGTTTCAATCAATTTTCGGATACCTCGTTTGGTTAAACAAAATGAGATTAGGTCTAGGATATTGAGTCCTCGTGCATGGCCTTGAGTGCTTGTAAAGGCTAAGGAGAAGGCCTATCCATCTACAGGGCATCAAGTTATCTGTCTATGGGGCATTGATTCAGGCATGTTTGAGTCTCCTCATCGGTATGAGCAGTGTACTTGATTCCATGTGGTGCCATCCCTTTGAGCACACATGATGAATCCCCATCTGATCTGTACTCTAGTGTCTAGTGCCTTGGTAGTCATGAGTAGTACCCGACATTCTATTTGATGAGCATCTCTATATTATGATTGTGACGTTATGCATTGCTTTCCATGTCTACTCTGTGATTGTTGTGAGTGTTGGCCATCCTGTATACCCTTGCCTTGTTACTTTTGTTTGGGCCTTGTTACTATCTTCAAGCATGGTGAGGTGGTCTTATATGAGTCCACATGTTTGGGAGGCATTGCCACTGCCATTGGGGACTGGTGAATAGGTTATTGGAGCACTAGATTGGAGATGTTCTCACTCTCCATTACCCTATCTGTTGTTGTACCTATTCAGTCATTGTATCATATTTAGGACTATGTTATTGTACTTGTATATCATACTCATGGCTATGCCATTGTACAGTATATTATTTTATGTAATTGTACTCTCTTAAGAGAGAAGATGTAATCATGCAAGTTAATGAGAAGAAATGAGATTTTTATTATTTGGTTTATAGATTCCTATGTGGGTATCGGATCTACTTGTTCTATGATGTTTATCGATTCGTGTTTATATTTGGAATGGGCTATAGAAATATTTGGGATAGTGTTTTAAAATGAATGTAGTTTGATAATTTTTTCATATGGAGGGTGAATTAGTCCTCTCCTTTGGGTTGTACAGGGTCACGGGGTGGGATATTACATCTGGTATCAGAGCCCATGTTCACACACTGGGAGCTTTGGTGTACTTGAGCCTTCTATGTTTCGCTATGTTTGGTGTGTGTGGCATGAGCTTGTTATATTTTTTTTCATAGTTTTGATTGCTTTCATGCCTTAGCATGGCATTAGTGGGTTAAGTTACTACCCCATTCTTAGAAATCATGGAGGAAATAGCCTCCTTGGCCTTAACTTACTCAATGGGACTTGAGTGTTGACCTTCGTTGAGAGTCTCCCATGGTTAAGAATGATCACTCCCCCATGTTATAAGATGAGGGTAGGAATGTTTTGCCTTGTGTGTTTATGGGTTGAAGGTAACTTGGTTTGCCTAATTGCCCTTGCTTGGATATGCTCTTCTTGTGTCTTCCTTTATGTTACTAGCAAATGAGATGACCCTAATTGATCATGAATTGCTCTTGTAATTCCTTCTTGTATTATAGATGTAAGGGATGGTAGGATGTCGTTGTTTGTGGATGTGGATAGATTAGTTTGATTTCTCCATGCTATCTTGTAAGTGTTGGATGATTGCTAATTTTTTTCTTAAAACCTCTTAATGTGCTTGAGTTGCTACCATTTATCATCCTTGATAACATGTTGAAGTCACTGGAATACTAACAGTGCCTTAAACTTTCCACTTAATAGAATTTGCATGTTTACATATGATGAATATTTGATGGCATGTAAAGTCTTGACTTGAGATGAAATCTATCTTTCTCTCCTCTTCTTAGTTGTCAATAGTTGACAAGTTGTTAGATTCATGGCTTATGGATTTAATTAGCCTGTGAAAGTTGCAATAAGTAAAAGAATTAGTGAAGAATAACTTATACTTGTTATGGTTATGCGTTGAAAGTGATAATATGTTAATTAGTGCCTCCTTGTTTAATAAGCTTGAATGAGGATGGTAATTGTTTAGTGGATATATCTTATTGATGAAATATGATATTCTCAATTGCATTGTGAGTTTCAATGAGACTTTATGGCTGAATGTATGTATTTTAATGCAACTGCAAATACTTAATGTAGGGTAATAGGAATGTTTCATATCTTTCTTGATGAGCAATTGCATGCCTTGACATAGCCATTGTTACTTAAGATAATATGTATGGTTGTGAACATGAGGAATGGATTAGAGTTCCTTAAACAAACTCATTTCATTATGTTATTATCATCTAATTCTCTTGTGAACGAATGGTATTCCTGTGACTAGTGACATGATGTTGCATTATGTGTCATTATGAGATGTATATCATTATGTGATTATAGAAGTGACTGTAATAATGATTGTGAAAAATGTTACTTATGTTTAAGCATTGATGTAAAAGTGATAGTGATGATGCTATACATGTTCATGCACTAGTGTGTTATGTTGAAAGCATTGCAAGTGAATCTATGATGTTAGGGGTAAATGAGTTGCCCCTGTGAAAAGAGGAATATTCATATGGATTTTTGGAAATACTTATTTTGAGTAAAGTGTATATTTTGCATCATGTTGCATAGTCATGTGTGGGCTATAGTTATGCTTGATAAGAGAAATTGTGATTGTATTCCAATTGAGTGTTGTGATTAACTAGTGCTTGAGATGTGTGCCATGGGATGGTGGTACTGCGTACCCCTCCATGGAGGATATGTACGGATGATGTGTATGGGAGAAAACCATACCATCTATGTGTTTTCAGATAATAGAATTGGTGCCTCCAATCACACTGCAAACCCTCCAGATAATGGATGAAGGAGGTAGCGTTTGGTTTCTGTGGTTCACCAACATCACTACAGTGACACCAAATCTAAGTTAGAGAATGGCATGCAGGTTCAAATAAGGGAGTGCAGGTCCAAAAAAGATCATGTCTGGCATGTGCAGGAGGCTGAGAAGGTGAGGCATGACCTATGAGGCATGGCCTATGTGGAGCTATGACCTGTGATGAGGAAGGACCTGTAGTGCCCCCTCGTCGTTGGCTTGTGATAGTGGTAGTTCTGCATTGCTCTATGTCAATCAGAGACAGTTGTTAGTCGTTCATTGCATTGTTTTAGTTCTGAGACATTTGATTAGTAGGTTATGATTTATGTTTATTTTGATGAACTATGTTTGACTGAGATAATTAGACAGGTGTTATGAGTTTATGACGGCACTACTATTATTTCAATTATGATGTGAATTAATATCATCATGTGTCATTTGATTTGTAGTATTTAAATTCAGATAAAAGTTGTTATGATATTGTTTTAAGAGCAGAGACGGTGTAGTATTGCTCGCTTTGAGTACCCTTATGTGCTGCGATTCTCTAGCTCTCTGTGTGTAGATAGATTTGAACTTGATCATATAAAACCAACTGTTTGAATGCAGGCTGCAGGTACTGAACCTCAACTAAACCTGATATAGCAGGTTCGAGCGGGGTCTTACACAAATGGGTATCAGTGATGGGAGATAATGCGAGGTCTATTCCACTAGGTTGGTCCTCATCTTCTGTTGTGGTCTCGAGTCATGTTGTGTCACTTGGTCCTTGCCTGGTATGTGGGTAACCTTGTGTTGTGTATAGTCGTGTTGTGTTAATAATGTTTATTTGTGGTTGGAAAAATACTTTTATGATCTATTATTAACTAATAATGCTTCTATTATGATTATTACATAATACTTGGTTGGTTTTTTTAAAAATAGACTAGAGTTAATTATCTGTTGTCAAAGAGCATTTATGTCATTAATTTGGAATTATGGGTTATTGATTTATATTGGTTTAGAATAATTTGGATTTGGGAAATAAATGCCCTGAGTTGTCACGTTTGAAATTGGAAGATTGGTATCTCTTGTTATAGCAATTTTTTTAAAAATTTCTCGGGAGTGGGTTGTTGAGTAACAGATGCATGTCTACATCTATTTTATGAGTTGAATCATATTTGTAAAGGGGGGAGAATATTATTCAAAGGAGGGGGAAAGAGGAAGAACAAGGAATTGGTTGTAGGAGATGGGGAAATTTGGAGGTGGAGCTAAATTTTTGGGTATGTGGTTTGTCCCTCTCTCTGAATTTACAATTGTTGTAGCTTGTAAGTTATGTTTCATTGTAGTATGTTTCTGTGTGTGTATCTAGCATGGTTTATGTGTGAAACTTGCATGATTCTGTAAACTGAAATTTGTTATCTCTGTGGCTTGTATCTATTGGTGACTGGTATTCGAATGTTGCTCCAATCCCTATAGATTCCTCCAAGATGGATTCTTTTGGTTGAGCCTTTATCTTATCCCTCTGAATTCTTGTGCCCATAATCTATAAACTCACATTGTGACCTCAATCCTATGGATTAGATGACTTAGTGTTAAGCTTTAATCAAACCCTTGTCCCTGTCATTCTTGGATAATTATCCCACGTATTTATCTCTTAGATAGAAGTGGATTGCCCAGTAAGAAAGTGTACCCTAATTGCACACCAATGTGTCTCACTCACCCAACTTACTGCTACTGCTCCATCAGTGGTACCTTGATTGAGTTGAATGTATTTGAGGCTATTTTAATGCTGCACCTTTCTGCAGATGGCCCTGACATGTATTTTTCCCCATACAACCTGTCAGTGCTTGCAACCACTTATTTGGACCTCCTATTATTCATATTTCTTGTACCCTAGATTTCTTTCTTTTCTCTCTCTAACCTTGAGAAAAAATCTGGTATCTCCAATACTATCTCCACCATAAGGTACCCTGCAAACAAGAATGTATCCTGTAGACATGTCTAGGGTTTTGACCAAATTTTTGTGAAGTCTTCTTCTTAATCTCCTTCACCTCTGCATCAAAATTTTCTCATGGGTTGGAAGATACCGTTTAATCCTTCGTTTGCATTAGAAGTATTACCCACCTTTTAGCATGTGGAAAGGTATAAAATATGTATCTTGTGCATAGTGATATGCTTAATGTAGGGTGGAAGTTTGAAATGCTTTTAGTAATTTCCATTTCCATCTTTTGGTTATCTAGCAGACTCTCTTTTTGTTCATTGTCACTCTTAGTTGTGGCCTTTTCCAAACATAGTTATTATTGGGGAATAACCGTGGGTGGTATTTCTGTTTGAATGTGGTGGTTTTTAGCGGCCTACTGGTATTGTTAACCCAGACTATTTTGGCTAGGGTAACGATTAAGATCTTTTCCTGTTGGCTGTAAACCCCGAGCTCTATGGAAGGTCATGTCTTCAAGTAGGGTATACTTTATGCCTTGTTGCCTACCTTAGATTTTAATGTCGATATTAGTTTCACGGGCTTGATTAACGACCTAGGTTTAGAATGGTTTTTTTATCATGTTCCTTGTCACATGCCGTGTCACTGCCATCAGAAGCTTCAAATGTAGTCAGCCTCTTAGCAACATGTTTTTTGTGTCTTAGGCCTTTGATAGGATTCCAAGTTAGTCGCTTGAATGGGTAATCTCTTCTATTTGGTGTCTGTTTTAGAATCCACTGTCGCTACCCTTTTTATTTTGGACTTTAGTCGTTGTCATCACCATGATAGTCGCTTGGTTAAGGCACTACGGTTGTAGTAAGATCTGTGTAGTCAGGTTAGTCGACTTTCTTAACGATCGTTATGTGGGTCAAAGTGGTCTGCGTGGTAGAAATGTTCGTAGGGTCAAAGTGGTTTAAGCAGATTATGTGTATTTGTTTTATGATGTTTCATCAATATGTGTTGATTTGGAAAATTGAATATGTGATATGTTTGGGAATTAATTAGTGCATAGTGTTTTAGAAGCTTATAGTTGTGTTGTTAGGAAATTTTCTTTAATGATAGATAGGTATCCATGCTTTTAGGATTTAGATCAATCCTTGATGCCATAGAAGTTTTATTTGAATTTGTGGTTAGTAATGTATAAATTAACGTTTATCAAGGATATAGGTGTATTTTTATTAATGGCTTTATTTAATGGATAACTATTGGATTGATTTAATCATTCTAGTTCTTGCAGTAATGATAGGGTGCTAATTAAGTTTTAATCATACCCTAGTGATCTTGTAAATGTAGATAGTAGTTTACACATAGGCAAAGGTTACATTTTGGTAAATTATCATTTAGAAATTATAGTGTTAAAATTACAAAATTGGATGTTGGTTTCTTAGCGAATCCAATATATTTTGATAGGGTGAAATACATACTCTTCTATAGTGTTTTTTGATTTGAGATGAAAAAGGTTAGTTGGGCATCTATGCCTATAAGAAATTGTATAGGTTTATAATGGTTGTGTTATACTGTTGTATTTGAAGTTGTAATTTGTATAATGGTCTTGGCATATGATCGGTCTTGTGAAACATGAATGTAAGTTTAGAAGATCCATTTATGAATGATGTTGTAGCATGTCTTTTAAGCTTGTTTGGGAAATTTAAAGGTTTCAAGGTTATTTTTGTGATTGGTAAATGGTTTTAGGAAATGTATTTGCTTTTAGTTGAAATTATAAGAAGTATATGCTAGGATAATGCACTTATAGATTCTCATGGCTATCGCAATTGGATTGGTAAGTTGGCAAGATGCTAGCTCCTAGGAAATTATATATATGTCTTAGCATTGAATTGAAATTTTAAATGCTTGATGAGAATATTTGATCATAAGAATTATCCTTGTGAAATTTATAGATGTTATTGGAAATTGTATTAGTTAGAGCTTTTGTGTTTTTCGAGTTATAATACTAGATTTCTGTAGTTATGTCCACGCCAATGATATAGCATACGTTAAATCATTTCATTACGTTGAAAGTAAAAGTTTTGTATGGTAGCCAGTTTGTACCATCCTTTAAGGGTTATGTCAAGTCATTTTCAAGTATGGTTGTGGGAAATTTCATTGCTGGAAGTAATGATGTCTTTGGATAGAGATTTCCATGATATATTATTATAGTAGGTAAATTTTGTGAGGGAAATTTTAGAAGGATTTGAATTACTATTTCTAGTTCATGGGGTAAAAATAGTGTATTGATCTCCTAGGTGAATTTTAATTTGCTAGCCATGATTGTGATATTCCCTGTCGTACTTCGTAAATGGTGGATACCATAGTTTATGTTATTTTACTTCTTTTTAGTGACTTGGAGCTGATGGTCAGTTTAAACCATTTATTGTTAATGCCGTGAACTTGAATTTTCTTAAATCTCTTAAGTTGTTCTCATGATTGAATTAGAAGTTCATTTAATATCTTTTGTCTGATTATCCTTCTGGTCATACCTTTATGTTTGTATTAGAGTATTATGTTACCTTGGGGTGGAGTTTGGTCTATGTTGGTTTGTTGTGAAGTTGGAATCTTGTGTGATGTCATGGCCACTGGTTGTCAATGTGGAAGTGTTGACCTTGTTTGAGAATGGTTTCTTTATCTTTGGTTGTACCTAACTCTAGAGGTGAGGTGTCTTGATCCTGGGTCCAGATAGTGGCATGGCATTGTAATGGGATATTTGGATATTTCATGCCCTATAATGAATGGGATCATGGTCTCTTGAATATAGTTCTTGGTTTCTTGATGGTATTGCTTCAAACTTTGAAGGGATTCTTTGGACTTCTTGTTGTGGCCTAGTGAATGGCATATGTTATGGCTCTGATTTGATTTAGGACTTCTTCTTGCATGATGTGGTATGTATGGTTGACCAGAGAACACTAAGGGAGTGGCTTTCATGGTGCAGCTGGTGCCTAGTGAGAGGCTGCCTGGGTAACCCCTTGGAAGTTGTAAGCATGTGGAAAACTTAATAACTTAATCAAGAGGGTTGGGGTATTAAAACACTTAACAAGATAAGTAAGAGACCTCACCCATGCCTTGAGTGCTCTCACAGGCGAAGGATGGGATGAGAAGGCCTGGTTGGCAAGGCTAACCTCCTTGTCTCCATGAGAGGACCTGTCGGCTTAGCATGTGTCACCCTATGGGGCCGGTGCCTAGAGAGAGGCTGCAAGGGTAACCATAGGTGGGGGCCAGCTTCTGGGGATAGATAGCCTGGGTAACCCATGTTAGGACCATGCGATGACATTATCCTTACGTAGTTTTGTTGTTCCTTGGTAGTGCCTCTAGAGTGTTGTCTTGTCTTGTGCAGTTTGTTATTATGGTCGGTTGTGTCATGGCAGTGTTGTTCTTTTACTTTTGGATGTTGTTTCTTGGCTTAGTGGAATCCTTGTTGTTATCTCCTAGCTCGGAGGGGTGGACCTTAGGGTTCCACATGGTTGGGTGGCAGAGCTATCCATTGGTCTTTTTGGAGATTCGGTTCAAGTCCTATGCAGAGGTGTTCCAATTCTAGATTGCTTTCCACTTTTGGAGTTGTTGTATGCTTTCTTATTTTTTGAGTTGTAAACTGACACAATTGGTCTTGTAATCTTGCATTGTAATATTGTAAATAAACTATCTTGCAATGATAAGTTGATCTTTCTGTAGCAGTAGTAATTGATTATCTCTTATGTGGTTTTTACTTTATATTCTTTAATGCAGTTATGTTTCCCTAGAAGAGTTAGAAGTGCATTTTTCTTTATGTTGTGATATCGTTGGTTACTACTTTTGCATTTACTTGCTTTAAAAAAAAAATTAGTTCTGTAATTTACACTTTTAGTCTTGCACTCTAGGGTTGCATGACGGGGCATTACATTTGGTATCAGAGCCAGGTTTAAACACTAGGTACTCTGGTTACAATTGAGCCCATTATGTGACCTAGTGCTTAAACTCTGGAGATTAACTATATCCTAGGTTGCAACACTGAGACCTCTGGGTTGTTGTTGTTACTCTATGTTAAACAATTTTTTTCTCATTGTAGAGATGTCAGTTATAGTATCTCCCACCTATATGCATTAGTATGAAGGTTGATAAGTTTATAGACTTGCTCTTTAGGAAATGAATGCTTTATGCTACTTATGTGTCTGCTATGTTCATTCTCCTTCTTCTCTAGAAAGGTGATGTTTCATCTAACAATATGTTCTCCCTGCATGTTAATGCATATAATCATCTAGTGGCATCATACATCATGAGTTATGTGGTTATGAGATGTTGACATCTTTACATGGTTGCTTGAAAATCTATATCTAACCCCTAGATGGTCATGACCTCTTATGGAAGAATTGTTGTAATTTATGGAAGTTATCATTGTATATGCTTGTGTAAGAACTGTATGCAGGAGATCAAATGAGAGCTTGTGCTGGGCTTATGAAATTAGGTATGTGATAATGTAAGTCAATTATAGTTTGTGTTATTCCTATATATGATATCATATATTTCTTTTATATCTTATTGCGTAAGGAAGCAATTGCCTATCTCCATAGTGTAGTAGAAAGAAATTGTATTGTAATAAAGATAGAAGTTGATTAGATAAGAGAACATAGTTAACATAATTGTTTGAGTGTTGATGTACATTCTTGAACACATTCTGGATCTTGTGTCCTTGAGTGTTGTGAAGCGGATACTCCCTTTTTGTGGCTAAAATTAGTCACACCATGATGTAGATTTGTTGTAATTTGGTTGTTTTGGAATTTTTGACTGTTGCTTCATGTGTAGTTTGGGGGGGTTAACAGTGAGTTTTCTTTCTTTGAACCTTCTTTTGTTAGGAATGGTCACCAAGACTCTTTTACTTATTTTTGATTTATTGAAATTTGCCGGCACTTTGTGACTTGAGTTGGATTTGATTGTTCTTTCCATGTGGGTTTGTATCTATTTTTAAATTTCTATGGTGGACATTCCAAATGTTAGATTCTGTTGACCCCATTTTCTGATAAGTGTTTCTTCAATCATGTTCATTTCGAACCTCTGATAGTATGCTCAAGGGAGAACTCCACAGAGAATTGCACTTTGCATGGTTGGTAATTAGTGAAAATTAGAAATGTGATGTATTTGTCCTTAGTTTTATGAGACCGCCATGCTTGCATGGTATGAGATTGCCGAAAAGAGTGTAATCAGATTTAAATAGATCACAGGATGTGCCATAAAGGTAAAGCATAGATGTTCTTCTTACGTTTGTGCTTGTGTTGTGAACAATTGTTGTATATAGATGAGGAAGTTGGCAATGGAATATGGAAATATTAATATATTATGTTTATACCCTGATCTGTGACTTCCAGGAGTAAGTCAAGTATTAGGGGGGGAGGATGTAGTGCCCCCTTGTTGTTGGCTTGTAATAGTGGTAGTTTTGCATTACTCTATGTCAATCAGAGATAGTTGTTAGTTGTTCATTGCATTGTTTTAGTTCTGAGACATTTGATTAGTAGGTTATGATTTATGTTTATTTTGATGAACTATGTTTGACTGAGATAATTAGACAGGTGTTATGAGTTTATGATGGCACTACTATTATTTCAATTATGATGCAAATTAATATCATCATGTGTCATTTGATTTGTAGTATTTAAATTCAGATAAAAGTTGTTATGATATTGTTTCAAGAGTGGAGACGGTGTAGTATTACTCACTTCGAGTACCCTACTGCACCGCGATTCTCTGTCTCTCTATGTGTGGATATATTTGAACTTGATCGTATAAAACCAACTGTTTGAATGCAGGCTGCAGGTACTGAACCTTGACTCCACCTGATATAGCAGGTTCGAGCGGGTTCTTACACCAATGGGTATCAATGATGGGAGATAATACGAGGTCTATTCCACTAGGTCAGTCATCATCTTCTATTGTGGTCTTGAGTCATGTTGTGTCGCTTGGTCCTTGCCTAGTATGTGGGTAACCTTGTGTTGTTGTGTATAGTCATGTTGTGTTAATAATGTTTATTTTTGGTTGGAAAAATACTTTTATGATCTATTATTAACTAGTAATGCTTCTATTATGATTATTACATAATACTTGGTTGGTTTTTTTAAAAATAGACTAGAGTTAATTATCTGTTGTCCAGGAGCATTTATGTCATTAATTTGGAATTATGGGTTATTGATTTATATTGGTTTAGAATAATTTGGATTTGGGAAATAAATGCCCTGAGTTGTCACGTTGGTAATTGGAAGATTGGTATCTCTTGTTATAGCATTTTTTTTTTAAATTTCTCAGGAGTGGGTTGTTGAGTAACAGATGCATGTCTACATCTATTTTATGAGTTGAATCATATTTGTAAAGGGGGGAGAATATTATTCAAAGGAGGGGGAAATAGGAAGAACAAGGAATTGGTTGCAGGAGATGGGGAAATTTGGAGGTGGAGCTAAATTTTCGGGTATGTCGTTTGTCCCTCTTTGTGAATTTACAATTGTTGTAGCTTGTAAGTTATGTTTCATTGCAGTATGCTTCTTTGTGTGTATCTAGCATGGTTTATGTGTGAAACTTGCATGATTCTATAAATTGAAATTTGTTATCTCTATGGCTTGTATCTATTGGTGCCTGGTAGTCGAATGTTGCTCCAATCCCTATAGATTCCTCCAAGATGGATTCTTCTGGTTGAGCCTTTGTCTTATCCCTCTGAATTCTTGTGCCCATAATCTGTAAACTCGCATTGTGACCTCAATTATGTGGATTAGATGACTTAGCATTAAGCTTTAATCAAACCCTTGTCCTTGTCATTCTTGCATAATTATCCCACATATTTATCTCTCATATAGAAGTGGATTGCCCAATAAGAAAGTGTACCCTAATTGCACACCAATGTGTCTCACTCACCCAACATATTGCTACTACTCCATCAATGGCAACTTGATTGAGTTGACTGTATTTGAGGCTATTTTAATGCTCCACCTTTCTGTAGATAGCCCCGATATGTATTTTTCCCCATGCAACCTGTCAGTGCTTGCAACCACTTATTTGGACCTCCTATTATTCATATTTCTTGTACCCTGGATTTCTTGCTTTTCTCTCTAACCCTCAGAAAAAATCTGGTATCTCCAATACTATCTCCACCATAAGGTACCCTGCAAACAAGAATGTATCCTGTAGACATGTCTAGGATTTTGACCAAATTTTTGTGAAGTCTTCTTCTTAATCTCCTTCACCTCTGAATCAAAATTTTCTCATGGGTTGGAAGATACCATTTAATCCTTCATTTGCATTAGAAGTGTTACCCAACTTTTAGCATGTGGAAAGGTATAAAATATGTATCTTGTGCATAGTGATACGCTTGATGTAGGGTGGAAGTTTGAAATGCTTTTAGTAATTTCCATTTCCATCTTTTTGTTCCCTGGTAGACTCTCTTTTTGTTCACTGTCACTCTTAGTTGTGGCCTTTTCCAAACATAGTTATTGCTGGGGAATAACCGTGGGTGGTATTTCCATTTGAATGTGGTGGTTTTTAGCGGCCTGCTGGTATTGTTAACCCAAACTATTTTGGCTAGGGTAACATTTAAGATCTTTTCTTGTTGGCTATAAACCCCGAGCTCTGTGGAAGGTCGTGTCTTCAAGTAGCGTATACTTTATGCCTTGTCGCCTACCTTAGACTTTAATGTCGATATCAATTTCGCAGGCTTGATTAATGACCTAGGTTTAGAATGGTTTTTTTATCCTGTTCCTTGTCACGTGCTGTGTCACTACCGTCAGAAGCTTCAAATATAGTCGGCCTCTTAGCAATGTGTTTTTTGTGTCTTAGGCCTTTGATAGGATTCCAAGTTAGTTGCTCGAATGGGTAATCTCTTCTGTTTGGTGTCTATTTTAGAATCTGTTGTCACTACCCTTTTTATTTTGGACTTTAGTCGTTGTCATCACCATGATAGTCACTTGGTTAAGGCACTGCGGTTGTAGTAAGATCTGTGTAGTCGGGTTAGTCGACTTTCTTAGCGATCATTATGTGGGTCAAAGTGGGTTGCATGGTAGAAATGTTCATAGGTTCAAATTGGTTTAAGCAGATTATATGTATTTGTTTTATGATGTTTCATCAATATGTGTTGATTTGGAAAAACAAATATGTGATATGTTTGGGAATTAATTAGTGCATAGTGTTTTAGAAGCTTATAGTTGTGTTGTTAGGAAATTTTCTTTAATGTTAGATAAGTATCCATGCTTTTAGGATTTAGATCAATCCTTGATGCCATAGAAGTTTTATTTGAATTTGTGGTTAGTAATGTATAGATTAATGTTTATCAAGGATATAGGTGTATTTTTATTAATGGCTTTATTTAATGGATAACCATTAGATTGATTTAATCATTCTAGTTCTTGCAGTAATGATAGGGTGCTAATTAAGTTTTAATCATACCCTAGTGATCTTGTAAATGTAGATAGTAGTTTAGGCATAGGCAAAGGTTACATTTTGATAAATTATCATTTAGAAATTATAGTGTTAAAATTACAAAATTGGATGTTGGTTTCTTAGCGAATCCGATATATTTTGATCGTGTGAAATACATACTCTTTTATAGTGTTTTTTGATTTGAGATGAAAAAGGTTAGTTGGGCATCTATGCCTATAGGAATTTGTATAGGTTTATAATGGTTGTGTTATACTATTGTATTTGAAGTTGTAATTCATATAATGGTCTTGGCATATGATCGGTCTTGTGAAACATGAATGTAAGTTTAGAAGATCCATTTATGAATGATGTTGTAGCATGTCTTTTAAGCTTGTTTGGGAAATTTAAAGGTTTCAAGGTTGTTTTTGCGATTGGTAAATGGTTTTAGGAAATGTATTTGCTTTTAATTGAAATTATAAGAAGTATATGCTAGGATAATGCGCTTATAGATTGTCATGGCTATCGCAATTGGATTGGTAAGTTGGCAAGATGCTAGCTCCTAGGAAATTATGTATATGTCTTAGCGTTGAATTGAAATTTTAAATGATTGATGAGAATATTTGATCATAAGAATTATCCTTGTGAAATTTATAGATGTTATTGGAAATTGTATGAGTTAGAGCTTTTGTGTTTTTTGAGTTATAATACTAGATTTCTGTAGTTATGTCCACATCAATGATATAGCATACATTAAATCATTTCATTACGTTGAAAGTTAAAGTGTTGTATGATGGCCAATTTGTACCATCCTTTAAGGGTTATGTCAAGTCATTTTCAAGTATGGTTGTGGGAAATTTCGTTGCTGGAAGTAATGATGTCTTTGGATAGAGATTTCCATGATATATTATTGTAGGTAAATTTTGTGAGGGAGATTGTAGAAGGATTTGAATTACTATTTCTAGTTCATGGGGTAAAAATAGTGTATTGATCTCTTGGGTGAATTTTAATTTGCTAGCCATGCTTGTGATAATCCCTGTCGTGTTTCGTAAATGGTGGATACCATGGTTTATGTTTTTTTACTTCTTTTTAGTGACTTGGAGCTGATGGTCAGTTTAAACCATTTATTGTTGTTAATGCCGTGAACTTAAATTTTCTTAAATCTCTTAAGTTGTTTTCATGATTGAATTAGAAGTCCATTGAATATCTTTTGTCTGATTATCCTTCTGGTCGTACCTTTATGTTTGTATTGGAGTATTATGTTACCTTGGGGTGGAGTTTGGTCTATGTTGGTTTGTTGTGAAGTTGGAATCATGTGTGATGTCATGGCCACTGGTTGTCAATGTGGAAGTGTTGACCTTGTTTGAGAATGGTTTCTTTATCTTTGGTTGTACCTAACTCCAAAGGTGAGGTGTCTTGATCCTGGGTTCAGATAGTGGCATGGCATTGTAATGGGATATTTGGATTTTTCATGCCCTATAATGAATGGGATCATGGTCTCTTGAATATAGTTCTTGGTTTCTTGATGGTATTGCTTCAAACTTTGAAGGGATTCTTTGGACTTCTTGTTGTGGTCTAGTGAATGGCATATGTTATGGCTCAGATCTGATTGAGGACTTCTTCCTGCATGATGTGGTATGTATGGTTGATCAGAGAATGCTAAGGGAGTGGCTTTCATGGTGGGGCCGGTGCCTAGTGAGAGGCCGCCTGGGTAACCCCTTGGAAGTTGTAAGCATGTGCAAAACTAAATAACTTAATTAAGAGGGTTGGGGTATTAAAACACTTAACAAGATAAGTAAGAGACCTCACTCATGCCTTGAGTGCTCTCATAGGTGAAGGATGGGATGAGAAGGCTTGGTTGGCAAGGCCGACCACCTTGTCTCCATGAGAGGACCTGTCAGCTCCGCATGTTTCACCCTATGGTGCCGGTGCCTAGAGAGAAGCTACCAGGGTAACCATAGATGGGGGCCGGCTTCTGGGGATAGATAGCCTAGATAACCCATGTTAGGACCATGCAATGACACTCTCCTTACACAGTTTTGTTGTTCCTTGGTAGTGCCTCTAGAGTGTTGTCTTGTCTTGTGTAGTTTGTTATTATGGTCGGTTGTGTCATGGCAGTGTCGTTCTTTTACTTTTGGATGTTGTTTCTTGGCTTAGTGGAATCCTCATTGTTATCTCCTAGCTCAGAGGGGTGGACCTCAAGGTTCCACATGGTTGGGTGGTAGAGCTATCCATTGGTCTTTTTGGAGATTCGGTTTGAGTCCTGTGCAGAGGTGTTCCAGTTCCAGATTGCTTTCCACCTTTGGAGTTGTTGTATGCTTTCTTATTTATTCAGTTGTAAACTGACACGATCGGTCTTGTAATCTTGCATTGTAATATTGTAAATAAACTATCTTGCAATGATAAGTTGATCTTTCTGTAGCAGTAGTAATTGATTATCTCTTATGTGGTTTTTACTTTATTTTCTCTAATGCAGTTATGTTTCCCTAGAGGAGTTAGAAGTGCATTTTTCTTTATGTTGTGATATCGTTGGTTACTGCTTTTGCATTTTCTTTCTTTAAAAAAAAATTAGTTCTGTAATTTGCACTTTTAGTCTTGCACTCTAGGGTTGCATGATGGGGTATTACAGGACCTACTCTTTGAGGCTCGCAACCTACTTTTTAGGCCTGTGGTATCTCAAATAGGGGCACGACCCTTGCAGAGAGGGCTTCGACCCTTTGAAACAGGGGTTTGGCCCATCTAGACAACCCTTTCAATGCTCTATAATAAAATGCAAGAGAAAGAAAATCTCAGGCAAGCGTAGCAAATTTGCAAGAATGAGGTGCGTTGAAGGGGAGTGCGGCCAGATCTGAGGTATTTACCTCAGTCTTTTATTGCTTCCAGCACAAAAACAAAAACATGTTAACTGCTATTTCATTAAGTACAAAAAGATGAAACCCATCACTACCATTTAAAAATAATTATGCCAAAATTTATTTTGATGCAAGTTATTTACAACACCTCTTTCCCTAAAATTATTTGTTTATACAGAGCCCTTTCTATTGGACCTATTAGTTTTATTGTTTTAGTGATGTGGGTATGAGCAATAGATTATTATATATGGATTAGAGGGGGTTTAGTAGTAAATGGGCAAAAGATGGGAGCTACTTGATTGTGCATTTTATGGATATCCAGGTGTAATAAATGGTAGGACTAATACTTACTTTGTATTGTACTAATGGAATATAAATCTGTAGCCATTGAAAATGTTTTAAATCTCATGGAAGATGTAAAGGGGAGTAATAGTTTTAAGAGTGTTTAGTATGATAGAAAATGAAGAGGTCTAAGCCCCATGAAACCTTTTGTAATATGATGCCTTCTCTAAAAAAGATTTTCATTATAACTCTTCTTAAGAGTATGGAGTAGCTTTGTTTTAATCATTATGATCATTTTCTACTGATAAACTAGCCTTGGGAAAACCATCGACTTTGAGTAAAGAATGTTAAGGCACTAAAATACCTTAGTAACATCGATCTAGGTTTGTACATTGAAATTTAGTCACATAATATCTAATTCGGAAAATCTACCTACAACACAAGGATCTAAGGGATTACTGTAGAAGGAAATGATTAATTTTTCCATTTTGTAAGTCTTTTTAATATTTTACTTTGTAATGTTAAATATGGTTGACAATATGTAATTCTAGGCTATGAGTAGCCTTGCAAAACCATTTGCCATGTTCTATTATGACTTCCGTGCATACCTTTGTGAACAATGATGATATTGGGGTCACTAGAGTTATTACAAAACTGATCTAACTAACAAAGAGCTATTTTAATAAAACTACACTATCATCAAAAACTTCTGTTCTGTAGGTCACATTTATGATATTTATAATTTCAAATTTATATTTCAGTGTTTCAGTCAATTATTGGATACCTTGTTTGGTTAAACAAGATGATCCTAGGTCTAGGATATTAAGTCCTCGTGCATGGCCTTGAGTGCTTGTAAAGGCTAAGGATGCATATGAGAAGGCCTATATGTTTACGGGTGTTGAGTTATCTGTCTACGGGGTGTTGATTCGGGCATGTTTGAGTCTTCTCGTCGGTATGAGCAGTGTACTTGATTATGTGTGGTGTCATCCCTTTGAGCACACATGATGATTCCCCATCCGATCTCCACTCTATGTTATGGTGACATTCTATTTGATGAGCATCTCTATGTTATGACTGTGGCATTATGTATTTTTTTTCATGTCTACTCCGTGATTGATGTGAGTGTTGGCCATCCTATATACCCTTGCCTTGTTACTTCTATTTAGGCCTTGTGACTATCTTTGAGCATGATGGGGTGGTCTCGTATGAGTCCACATGGTTAGGAGGTGTTGCCACTGCCATTGGGGACTGGTGAACAGGTTATTGGAGCACAAGATTGGAGATGTTCTCACTCTTCGTTACCCTATCTATTGTTGTACCTATTCACTCATTGTATCATATTCAAGACTATGTTATTGTACTTGTATATCATACTCATGGCTATGCCATTGCATGGTATATTCTTTTATATAATTGTACTCTCTTAAGAAAGAAGATGCAATCATTTCAGTTAATGAGGAGAAATGAGATGTTTACTATTTGGTTTATGGATTCTGGTGTGGGTATCGGATCCGCTTGTTCTATGATGTTTATGGATTTGTGTTTATATTTGGAATGGGTTATAGGAACATATGGGTTGGTGTTTTAAAATGAATGTAGTTTTATAATGTTTTCATCTAGAGGGTGAATTAGTCCTCTCCTTTGGGTTGTACATTCGTCCATACTTGGCTATGAATGTTGTCGATCTACTGAGTCGGCAACCGTATTATGTATATGATATCTATTTATGTCAAAAGAATTTATCTTGTCCTCTTTTGGCCCTTAACCTTCGAAGTCGTAGGGCGAGATGTCACACAACTTTTTTCACATTCTCTTAGCTCTATTGCACATTTGATCATTATGAAAATATGATAAATGATGTGATGTAATTACAAATCTATTTCAATAAATATGAAATAATGCACTCTTTAGACACATCATCATCTTAGCACTATATCCCATTTTCAATATTTTTAATGTTATTCTCTCTAAAGGTACTACACTACTATTACTCAAAAATCTCTCAATCATTATAATAGTTTTTTGACATGTTCAAATTGTAGATGCTACTAGTGTACCTGTGTGTCGAGAAGGATATATCTCACCTATTTTAGATAGATTTTTCTAAAGATACATATGGTACTTTGTAGACACTTAAACTTCACCATATCCTTACGACACTTCTAACATCATCTTTTAACAACTCTTAAGCCGCACCTTGCACCACTTTCAACATATCCTAAACATCCACCTTTCTACGTTCTCCTAACACCACATTGGGACACTTTGAGACACATTCATCTTAGGACTCCCCTTAACATTCCCATTTCCATTAGTCAATTGATTAATTAAATAAATTATATTTATTTATTTTGTTTTAATCCATTTTCCCTTTAGTTAAATTAATTAAATAAATTTTACTTATTTAAATAATTTAGTTTACTTGTGACTGTGTACATAAAAATTAAATAGATATATATATATACACACTAAGTGTTTTAAATTTAAAAAATATATAACTGACATTATTTTATTAAATGAATGCACATAAAAACTATAGAGTAGTTGGCTTAAATTTAAAATATATAACTGACATACTTTTATTAAATGAATGCACATAAGAATTAAATTTAAAATATATAACCGACATAATTTATTAAATAAATGCACATAACAATAAATCGACATAAAGGAAATAATATTTAATACTAAAACATAAATCATAAAAAATATCAAATCAAATACAAAAAAGAAAAAGAATAGGGGAGAAGCTTGGTTCCTTCTCATTTATTTTATAAAAAAAAATTATTAGGGTTTAAATTTGTTTTATAACAGGCTTTATAAAGTTTAATTTTATAGTTAAGTAAATATTTTATATTATTTTATTTTATGAAATTAGGTTATTTTTGGGATTTCAATTTTTTTTACTCAAGAGTTAAAAATTTAGGGTATAATGGAAAATATTTAGATGAAGTGATGCGATATTATTGCATTTTAAATTGTGGTAGTATTCAATATAATTACATTTTAATATCTTAGGAAGATATTTCAAATCTTTCCACACCCAACTAGGGTTGGGGTTATACACATAAATAAAAATATGCACGATTTAATTTTATAGTTAACCAAATATCATTTTAAATTGTAATAGTATTCAATATAGACATTTCAAATCTCTCCACACCCAACTAGGATTATACACATAAATAAAAATATGCATGATTTAATTTTATAGTTGACGAAATATTTTATTGTTATTTTATTTTAAGAATTTAAGTTATTTTTGGGATATCAATTTTTTTTATTCAAGACTTAAAAATACAGAGTATCATGAAAAATATTTTAATTTTCATATTTCAATTTTATTTACTCAAGGATTAAAAATCTATAGTATCTGCATTTGTATTTTATTCTTCAAAGTTTAATTTTATAGTTAATGAAATATTTTAGTGTTATTTTATTTTAGGAAATTAGTTTATTTTTGAGGTTTCAATTTTATTTACTCAAAACATTTCACATCTCTTCACACCCAAATAGGTTTAGAGTTCTTCACATAAATAAAAATATGCATGCTTTGTAAAGGGAATATTTTAGTGTTATTTTATTTGATGAATTATTTTGCACTTGTGAGAATCCTCATCCGCTTGCCATATTTTAGGAAATTAGTTTATTTTTGGGATTTCAAGTTTATTTACTCAAGACATTTTCAAATCTCTCCACACCAAAATAGGTTTAGAGTTCTTCACATAAATAAAAATATGTTTGTTTTCTAAAGGGAATATTTTAGTGTTATTTTATTTGATGAGTTATTTTGCACTTGTCTAAATCCTCATCCACTTGCCACAACTAATAAATAAGATTCACATGTCTAGCAAAAGTTAGTTAGCCAAATTCATTCAACATAGACACTTGCACAAAAGCCAAACTAACTTTATATCTCCACCACCTATTTCATACTGCACCTCTTAATCATAGCCATTCAAACAAGGATAAGTCCTAGTTTCCTCTCACTCAATCTTGTCCATCCATTCATCTTTAATCTTAACCATTCACATAAGGATTCGCAGAGGCCTCCTTTTTTGCCTTAAAGTTGTCCCATCAAATCTAAGTCATCCATCTAATAAATCCATTCATCCTATCATCCAAAAATCTATAAATCAAGCCAATAGAATCATAATCAAGGGCTTTGAAAGTAATGTTATGTTGTCAAATCGAGCAACCAACAATCAAATCATTATAAAAAATCATTAGACCAAAACAACCATTGTCATAGTGAAACAAGGACTATTTTGGTAAGAAATTTCTATATTTTTTCAATATTTATGGATTCATAAAATGTATAATGATACAAGTCTTGACACCATAAATTATTTTTTTTAAAAGAGAAAAAGGTGGTAGGCCACCTATAGATTATATTGCTAGAACAAACATGTCCAAAAATACATCCACAGGGGCCAGAAAAAAAACAATCAGAAACAAAGCTATCAAAAAATCTAAGTATCAACTTGAAGTTGTTAGTTCAATGCTTTTCTTGGTAGGTTGCTTCTGCTAGTAATTAATAGTACATTCTTTTTTTTCCTAATAGTAATTGTTTGGTACATGAATATAGGTCACTATGTATTACAGTGATTTCTTATCCAAAGTTGTTTATAACAAGGGGTAAATGGTAGAAAGAAAAGAAAATACAGATATGTAGGCATAGATATCACTAAATGGATAAACTTTATGCATTTAGAGAAAGTGCTAATAAGTCTTTGTAGTCAGAGGGTGTTACTAATTTTTAGTAGCTTTATACATTTGGTGAAAGTGTTTAAGACTCTTTGATATTTTTATTTTAGATCACTTGAATAAGGTCATAAAATGTAATCTTTGATTCTTTAGTCTGTGATATTTCTATTCTAGATCACTTGAATAAGGTCTTAAAATTTATACTTAGACTTTATTTTTGTTTGATATTTAGCAAGCAACGATTGCAGTGGAACAGAGATTCTGTGCAGGGCATCCAAGAAATGTAATTAAACCTTTCATTGATATGGCTTTAAAGCAAGGGAGAAAGAAGGATTTCAGCTTTGATATCAGCTAATAATTGAAGTCTTCCTACATTGTTGGTTATAAAGAGATACATGTATTTAAGTTATCATCCAGGCTAATTAAATTTATTGGAAATGTAAGTGCATTATATTTTATAGATTTTAGTTTGGAGTCATCAATTTAATTTAATTTTCTTTTCTGTATAATGAAATTTAATTTATTTCTTTTTCACTCTCTGATGTTTTATAAAAATAAAGTGTTTTTGTTTTTTACATAATTTTTTTTTAACTCACTAAAATACACCATTGTTATATCCATGGTACAACCAAAATTCATGAAAATGAAACATGGTAATGAATGCCCAAAATTACTAACATGGTTACTTTCTCTACCTCAAATAATCTCCACCATGATCTCTCCTTTTGCTGCTTCCATATCATACATTACTGAATCATTTCTCCAAATCTTCAACAAGATTCTTAAAATAATTCCTAGTGACATTTGTAAGATCAATAAGCTCTATACGAAAATCAATTTTCAAAGGCACAAACCTTGGTAGAACATGGGGTCCTACTAGGGCCCCATAGATTCTCAAGACTATGTAGTCAGAGTGGAGAAAGAAATATCCCCAATTGTGTTGAATACCTAGGTCAGGCCTTCTCTCCAAGGGCCTTAAGAAATCCATTATTTGCTTGGGTGTCCTATCCACCGGTCCATGTAAAAGTGATAACACCTTGCTAGCAAAATTATTTCTGAATGTGATGTATTTAGCTTCCTTGCAGTGCATATCCCATACATGAGTCCAATACTAGACTGGGATCTGATCTCTTTTTCCATCATCATCACAAATTTTCAAAGCAAGACCCCACTCTTCCTTGCCTATATACAAGAGCATGTGGCATAGCAATGAATACCACCAAAATTTCAGATCCTGTAGTCCCCTTTTGATTTTACTTAATCCCTTGTGTATTGTATTAGCAAGGTATGTAGCATAATAAAATTCATCATTTAGCAACACATGCTGGATATCACAAACCATATATAAGTAAGGAATGGGGACTCTCTCTGAATTGTCTACCCCCAAAACCTAACATAATGCATAGTAGGTTTTGGCAAAATAACTTTTGAAAACATCAAGCTTGAGAGACTCTGTTTTATTGGTAGGAATCTAAATGCATTTCCCCTTGACACCCTTTACCTTGTGCTTAGCTAGCCATATTGCTCTATAACTACTCATGTCCAATAACCTTGGTTTTCTTTCAAATAATTTTACTAAAGCTATGGCCATTCACAAAGCTCTTTTTGATGCTAAGACAAAGTTTTACCAATAGCATTTTATAGTTTGACTTTAAAATCTTGGTTGATCATTTAAAAAATAAGTCTTCCTCTCACTTCCAATGGTGGCAGCTGAATGAATGTAAGAAAGACATCAACATCCTCATTCATGGTTTCATTGTTGTTAAGTGGAACCATGGTAGAAAGGAAGGAAATTAGGTCTCTAGTTTTTAGGATTCATTAGCTTCTAATTGGAATGACATCAAGGTTGATACATGAAATAATCAAGATTTCCCTAGTGGGATATGAACAAAGCTTTTGGTTCCCAAATCTACACACATCAAACTCTAAAGATTTACCAATTGTTATGATCAAATACAATGGGAGACTTGGATAATGAATGGGAGATTATATGCAGCTATATCCCCTATACTTCAAGCTCTGCCAAACCTAGGTGGTAACCCTTATCACAACATCGTCAAATATATATTTCATTTATAACTAGGCATATATGTTCTCATATATTTATACCAAGATGTGTAATATTAACATCATACTGGTGATATTCTTGGATTATCTTAACTATTTAAATTTGAGAACATGTAGCACCTAAACTAAAACAAAACATAAAATAAATTGATTCCAATGATTATCTTTAAATTTTAGTGTTCTTTTGGACCTTTGAGCAAATAAATCCTCAGATCAGTGCTTTATCAAGGAAACAAAGTCATATCTCACAATGCAAATGTTTCCTTTTGATATTAAAACTTCAAACTTAGAGGGTATACTTGT
Organism: Cunninghamia lanceolata; assembly: GCA_027924645.1. Classification (NCBI taxonomy): domain Eukaryota; kingdom Viridiplantae; phylum Streptophyta; class Pinopsida; order Cupressales; family Cupressaceae; genus Cunninghamia; species Cunninghamia lanceolata. Next base: position 946,660 of record BSBN01001237.1, on the reverse strand, counting down.
ATCATTGCCTGACAATAACACACCCAAAAAATAGTATCTCCTTCAAATCTGCTTACAAATCGTTAAATGAATACACAATCCTCTATATTTCACTTAAAGCAATTTAATTCATTCCTTGAATGAAAGAAAGAAATAAAATATGCAACTCAATAAATCTAAATAGATAAACATAGAGACCCTTGATCTTATGCTTAAAAGAAAAATGCATACATCTAGGGAGATAATTGCAAGAAACACATACATATAGTGTTACTCATATATTGCAATCTGAGCTAAAACATGCAATACAAAAATTTGATCACCTATAGGTAACATTATCCTCTGCAAACCTGACAATATGAGCCTCTCTTCAAAAGAAATTACTTCCCAAATTTGTGGATAGCTCAAGTACCCAAAAGCCCAGAATCGCCTTATTACAATTTTGCAAGCTCTATATAAAGAAAAATTATGTTAGTCTCGAATCCCTGTTAAAAATTTTTAATTACATCCTTTGACTTTTCATTTAGTATTTGTGACATGGGAACTTGTGCCTATTACATGATTTGATCTTACCTTGAAAATAGACTCCTTGAATCAATTTGAACAGTCGAAGATAACCAATCCTAATGTTGATACTGACACTTATGCAGGAAATTGTTATACTGCTTTAGAAATCACCAAAACAAATCATCTGATTGGTTGGATATATCATTGGCATCTATATCTTTATTTTCCCACTCATATGTTTTTTTATTTCAACACAATGTTTACCCACTTTGCTTGTATTCCTGTGCAACCTCTTCAATAGAGTGAAAAAAAACCCATTTATTATCCTTTATTTTTCAATTAACAATGAAAAAAATTACTTCTGAGCAATTTCCCAACTCACTGGTAGTGGAATAAAACCATTAACCTTCATACTAACATCCAAAAGCTTCTCAGTTTACCCTGCAATCAATTTGTAATTTTACCTGTAGCACATTCTTTATCTATTTGTTGCTTGAATTTTGTCAAACAATTGGCAGAGATCCATTCTCTCTATGCATTTTATTTACAACTATTCTACTCTTTATCTATGCTTGCATATTAACTCTCTTTCCTATACCCAAACAATGGAAACATAGGCCAAGTCAAACTGAAACTATGTAGAGGCATTTCTACAATTGCAAGGGCATTTTTATGGTTGTAGGCACCAAAAAAATAGCTAAAATAGCATTCAAAGTATTCCCAACACATGAGAATAAGTCCTGACATTATTTGGGAGGTGAAAAATACTATTTACAGTACATATACAAACTCAAAAACCTATCCCAAAGCCACAACGTGAGGACTCTGCATCTAGTTGTTGCTCCCATGAAGTGTTGAAGACCATTCAAAATAGTCAAAATGCCATTCAAGAAACAAATCCCACAGAGAAGAAATTCTAGCAGCTTCCTATAGTGCATTGTTGCACATAATTTTTGGCATACTTGACCAATGGGAAGCCCAACACAGCCTGGGAGGAGAGAATAGAGTGAGCTATGCATTGCTACGCTTAGCTCACAAAATGCCTTTATTTAATAAAGTAAAACATTATAATAATGTTTATTTAAAAATATTTATCATTCAAAGCATTATATTGCTAATAAATTTTTTATAAACTACATTTTTCAACCTAGGAAAAATGGCAAGTAGTTAATTTCTCCTTCCGCATAAACTATGCAACAACATTGTGGGTACACAAGCCATGAAAACTTGTATAGGGCCTTAATCAATTATTTAAAACATACCTATGTCCCCAAAATTTGCACCAACAAAAGATTTTTTGGACCTCCTTTGTAAACTAGCCTCTTAGGGTCCCAATTTTTTCAAAAAAAAAAAATTTCACACAAGGACACCTCGAATCACCACAAAATAGAGCTAGGAACACATGAAGGCAAGTCAATAACTAGGTTGTCACCAAAACTGGGAAATTTGAACTTATTTACTAGACCCTCCAAGGCAGGCTTGAAATGATGACAAATTAAAAATTTGTAAAAACACATCTTGGAATAATGCAAACTGACAGACACACTTTTCATAACCCATAAAAACTTTTCACCAAAGGATTTCTCTTAACGAATCACAGATTGAGAAATTTTAATTTCAGAAGTTAGGAGCATGCTAAATTCCATGACGCCTAAAACTTAAGTAAAACCACCAAATGAAATGCTACCAAGCACTGAGAATTTGCCAAAATTACAAGTGTTAACATTGGATTTTGCTTGGGGACACATGCCTCTTATAGGCATGGCAAGATTCCAGATGTCTCTGGGGTGCATACCAAGTGCCAACTCCATTGGACAACCTCCAGTCTGTAGTAATTCAAAACTTATATTTTAATTTTCATTTGGTGGCTAGGCTGCCAAAAATGGAAAACCAATATTTGCCTCTTTTAAACACCATATTCTCAATAGACTACTTCAAGCCAAGTCTAAAAACAAATTTGCAAATTGCTTGCTCATTGATATTTTTACTAATACCAATACAATCATTATTGTTACCATTAAGAATCTGCAATTTGAAATCAGAAAGCAATTAAAAAGCACCATCAAATGACAAGCACAGATCATTGTCATATAGTACTGAATGAAAAGCATCACAAAATCTAACTTCATTCCTCATTTCCATACTAAAACTGAAATACTCAAAATATCTCTGATGACCCCTACTGTGATTTACCAAAATCACACACAATCTCTAGATAAAAAAAAACATGACTCATACATGTCCTCTGGATCAACATTTGGGGTTATTCCCTCATTCTGTAGGAAATCATCATTTATGATAAACATAAAATTCTCATACACAGGAAGCACTTCAACTTTTTCTATTGAACTTTGACACTCACATTCACATGGATTATTTGATACTGTGGCAAAGATTTTTAGAGCATGCTCACAATCAAAGTCAATTAAAAACTAATCATACTTATAGGTATCATGACAAGTGCACTGAAAGGATCCATCTTCTAAAATGTGCATGTACCTATCTTCATTCTCAACACTTCCATCACCAAACTCCATCTTAAATACTTCAAAACAACGCTTGAAAATTTTAGAATATAGCCCATTATCGAAAGCTTCATAGTCACCCTTACTACATATATCACAACCAATACTATTCTCTGTTGTATCAATATGAACATCTGAAACTTTTCCACTCACAATAGAATAGGCACCTTCATTAATGCATTCATCATTGAAAGAAAACACTACCATTTCAATATTATGGCAATGATCAAGATCAATAAAAAAATAAATATATTTATCATCCACACAAACTTCATCACCTAATGCCTTCATGGATGAGAAAATATCTTGTTCATGCAAAACATAAACCTACATCTTTGCTTTATATAAACTATCATGAATAGCCGGAACATACTCACTTATAAATGCATCATACTCAGTATTATTGGTATAAGTAATTAACTCACAAGATGAACCACCATACCTAGTATCTGTGTATTCCTTTGATCCTTCGACAACAACACTATTGCAAGATGTAATTTCATGTATATCCTTTATTTCATCATATATGTAACCTGCATCTACATATCTTTCTCCTACATTATTTTCATTGCAAACTATACTTTCATTTTGTATCAAAATCCTTTTTCTCTCATGTGTTATGCCATGCCTTTCATCATATCTAGCAACAGGAAAGTTGTAACTAGCATTCTGGGATATAACACTGCCAACACTTTGAGACAAAGAGTCCAAACTTTATGATTTACATCTCTCATCTGCATAAGATGTTTTACAATAACAAACACTTGCAAACATGTATCTTATTGGCATTTTATACTTCAAATTATTCTCAATATCCATGCAATTCCATAAGCATGACGAAGTGTAGTAGGTTCCTTATCTCTTAGAAAATAACTCATTTCCTCATCAAATGCACCAAGGTAGACCACCAAACACAGTGCATCATTTGGCCTCATATATTCTGGAATACATTTAACCATTTTTTAAAACCTTAAGTTAAAGGTTGGAACCAACTCATCCTTTTTCTTTTGAATATTCAAGAATTATGGAATTAATGATATCACATAAGTTCTTTCACCAAACTGTTCAACAAATGCAACCTCAAACTCTTTCCATGAAGAAATAGAACACAATGGTAAATCTAAAAACTAATCCCTAACATCATCCTTTAATAACTAAATAGAAAGCTTCATAACAACATCCTCAACCTCAAGCTCATAATCCCCTATTAGTTCACAAAAATCTTGCACAAATGCTTGTTTGTTGATTCATAATTCTTTCCACTATGCTTTGGTAAATACTTTCTGATTTCACCAGGAATAGCATTTGGGTATCCATGAATACCATTAAAATTCAGAGCTTTGTATATTTTAGTAACTAGAAAATTCCTTTTTAAATCAGATGTAGGCAAAGTGGAGTACCTGGGAGTGTATTGCAACCTCAAATAGGTTCAAAATCACCACTTCTCAAAGAGGACAAAATATCAATTAGTTTTCTAGGTTCATCCTTCTAGCAGATCCACTTTTACAATCTTTCACACAAGCTGCAACACTTTCCAAATTAGAATGTGCAATACATCAACTCAACTGACTCTTTGCAATAAATACTCATCTATGTTTCTCCCTAGTAGAGTCACCATTTTGTTGGTTCCCAAATCTGCAAACATCAAACTCTAAAGATTTTCCAATTCTTATGATCAAATTCAATGGGAGACTTTGGCAACGAATGGGAGATTATTTCCACCTACCTCTCCCACACTTCAGGGTCTGCCAAACCTAGGGGTAACCCTTATCACAACATCTTCAAATATATCTTTCATTTACAATCGAGTAGATATGTTTTCATATATTTATACCAAGATGTGTAAGATTAACCTCAAACTGGTGATATTCTTGGATTATATTAACTATATCCATCTCTTTCATTTATCTTTGATTTTCTCTAGTTCTTTGGTTATCATTTGTCGCGACTGTGACTCCTTTCCTGATGCATTTTTTTGTTCATAGTTTCTTTGGTTATCATTTGTCTGTCTTTGTTGCTTTGAGCTGCCATGGAACCCATTGCCAAGAAAAACAACTCTCATGGCCTTCAAAAAACACAACTTACTTAGAACAAAAGGTAAGCTTTTGACTTGTCGATCTCATTAATACTCTATGTATTTTGCATCATTAGATGCCACGACTATTGTTGTCAATCAATTATGCACCCTTGCTAAGTTCACAGAAACTAAGCTACATATTGAAACATGGAATCATTCTCAGATGTGGGTCTCCTATAATAAGAATGAATCTCCAGAGTGAGTTGGTTCTCCTTATGATTTCCTAAACAAATGACTGGCAAGGAAAAAGGATAGAAAGATATACTGAGAGAAATAAACCCTAATTAACTTGAAGATGGAATTATCTAACAGATCTTACTCGCAAACAGGTTATTGAATTCTGACCCTCACAACACTCAGCTTATTTAACTCATAAATATTTCACATGAAGGTTTGGAAAACACAACATGCAACCTGAATTAAACAAGATTTTACACAAGGAAATCACAAGATAAGACAAAGCAAAGGATAAATTTTCATCACAATGCAACATCAAATCAACTTGCAAATACTCAAACAAAATATGAAGGAAAGATGTTGCTCAATAACTAAAGGAATAATGAATACAATGAAGTAAATGAGTACAACACTCTTGATGTGAGAGGAAGACTCTGTCTCTCTGCACTCTGATCTCTAAAACTTGAAAACTAAAACCAAAACCCCCCAAAAGGAAGAAAAAACTGAGATATATGCTATGAAAGATTCCTCCTCCTGAAAGCTAGAAAAAAGCTCCTAAAAATAGACTCCAAGTCCATTTTCGAGCTACTCATAAAAGCCAAAATTAAAGCTTTGGATTTGCCACCAATTTGGAAAATAAAGCTGCAAAATTGCCCTCTCATGTGGTCCCATCATAAAACTTTACTTCTATGCTCATGAAATGTCCAAATTTTGTCCTATATGACTCTAAATAAAACAAATTGAAAAGGAATATCTAATTTGTTTTATTAGCCTATAAATTCCTAAAAATAGTTAAGTTTTAAAAGCAATTTATCAATGATTGCTTTAAAACTAACTTTACAATGTTGTGGTAATTTAATCTATATCCCATTTGATATGATTTTTTTTTCAAAAATACAATAATATTTGGCTCATAATTTTGCCAAAATATTTTACAAGATATTACAATTGATTTTCTATAAAAATCATAAAAATGATGAACACATTACTATGTACTTTGCAAAAAAATCAAAGCCTTAAAGGCTTAACACCATGACTCTAATCCATAAAATGCATTATCCATGTGTCAATACCCTGCCACCTCATCTCCTATACAAGTATCACATGTCAAAATTAGCCCTTCTCATAATGCCAATACCCGTGCATGCATCTTATGTCTTCAAATGTTCTTTACTTCATGCCACCTCTCTTATACATTTGAATCATATAAGGAATTTAAATAAAAATCAACGCATAAGTGGGAGGTCATTTGACTCTTGACCACATGCATAATTATATGGCACTTTGATTACACCATGAGTCGACTACATTGGAAGTAAAAGTTTTTAAAGGTTTTTAAAGGCATAAGCCTTACTCTCTCATGATGTTGACCAACTTTGACTTTATAAAAATTAAACAAAATGAGAAATGTTGTTTGCCTTTCCACTCCATGATTACTAGGGAACATTGATTGCAAGTGTTGACCACAATACTATTTTGGATGAGGCAATTATGTGTATTTGCAAAGTCAAAAGTGAGGAGTGAAAGCACCATCGAACAAAATAGTGATATGAACCCTAAAAGCTACTTCATTTTCATTTGGTATCCCTTTTGTTATTTTCTCTGCAACTCTGATGCCGCCGACTAGGGTTTCATGGCTCTCTGCATTTTCTCCTCCATATTCTAGCTCTTTGTGTTCGAATTCCTTGCATTTCTTGACTGAAAAGAATCGGTAGAACCTGGTGAGTAAGGTATTTGAAGTTTTGAATGGAATTTGACTTCTTTTGTAGTACTTCTACCTTAATGGCCATGGCCATACTTGTTTTTTCTTTTGCTACATTCTTTGACTTTTGTTTCTTTGATTTGTTTGTGTTGAAACTCTGTAAATGTGGCCAAAATGACAAAAAACCCTCAATAGAGGGGCTGCGTCCATGCTATGCTTCCTCCTCTACAACTAAAAGGGTAATCTCCCATTTCTCTTTGTTTTAGGTTCTTTTACATCACTGTATATGCAAAAGACAATGAGGGTTTCAAATTTTATCAACTGGGTATCTTTGCTTACTTTCATTTATGGCATGGTCATGGCATAAAATGCATTCTATAGCTTATTCTTTATATTTTGATGTGAAAAAAAATTGGAGGCTTTTGATTATGAAATGAGAGTTTCATTTGAGCTATGTACATGAATCTATCTTTCTCCACGGCTATACCTATAGACATCTCATATCACTGTATTGTCTTCTTTTTGTTGTAGACACAAAATGGTGTTGGGGTTTGAAATTTTTTTGTGGGTATCTCAAGAATGATGAAAGATTTTACTCTTGACTTCTGATGGCTTTGAACAATACTTGCTACTAGACTAGACTGTGTTCACATAAATACTACTATAAACAAATGTCACTTGATCTCTCATACCAAAAACATAAATACAATTGTAGTCTCTTAATTTGATTGATAACCATTCCACTATTAAAGTCGATAGCAACATTTGACATTGTCTCCATTTATTCATGAATTTTCAGCATGAAACATGAAATATCTTATGATCTTCCCATGGCTCTTCAATATTCCATTTGTGGCCCACATAATACCAAACACTTGATTTGAAACAAATCTGAGCAAGTTTAGCTTATGATATACCATTGCTTACCCCTTTTAAGTTGCATCATCATCTGGATTTGTCATTACTATTTCATTTGCCTGACACAAGGAATATTGTGTAGCTATGTTTGCATGTATACTTTTAGGTGTTCAGTAAACATTTCAGTCTTTCCTCATGAGGTTGTATAACTATGGAACTATTTTCATTTGCTTTAACTGATATCCATAGTGATGGCAAAGTCAAAATTGTGAAATTAAAGGCATACCTGGTGTTATTCTTTAATTCACCCATTTACAAACACTGCTCTTCACTTTCCTGAATATAGAATTTACTGTGACATTTTACTCTGCTTTGGCATAACCTAGTCACTTGTCAAATGCTCTTTATCACCTGATGTTGATCTTTCATTTCTCTTTCTGGCACTTGGAACCTCCTGTAGCATGCATTGTACATCATATGTCTTCTCTTTTGTTTAGAACATGGCACTGTATCCTTTCATTTTGATGCTACTTGTAGCATTCATTTGTCTCTTTTACATGATGTATCACCCTTCACTCATGGTTGTCCAAGTCAATAATGTATACACCTTCTATAATTTCAACTGTATCAAATGATAGCAGCTTTGTGATTTGTCCTATCACTGTTTAAATGATACAAAGCTTTATAACTTTGAGACATGATTCCATTTCCTTTATCTTCACTTGGCTGAGAAACCTAAACACCTGTAACATGTCTTTATACTATGAATGCACTTTGTCAATTGTTCCTGTCATTTGTTCATGTAAGATGAAAATAATACATGCATCCAAAAAGATTTGTGTACTTCAACATAGCTCCTGCAGCATGTATATTATGTTGATGCTTATGAACTTTTGCACACTTTTGTCACTGTAGCATACTTATTTTGATGTCTTTGAACCAAAACATGATAGCATTATTGAATGATGACACCATAGCATTGCTTCTTCATCATGGAAATGTATAACCTAATTTCTCTTCATGACTTAATATGATGAGATTTCAATTGATCTACAATACTCTCCGGCTATTCCATGATTGGTGTTTTCTTGATTTAGTCTATGCAATACAATCTGTATTCTATCCCACCATTATGGCATGGCAATAGGCTGATCCATATATGCACTTATGATACTATTTATTCAAATAATGCATACAAATGATTTCTATTTTTTGATGTTATGCTATCATCAAATAATCATATACAATTGTTTCATATTACTCACTAGCAACTTTTGACATTCAGCTGATGCAATGTATTTAATATTTTCATTCCTCTCTGATATACCAAAATACTATGAAATATGTATAAATGAAATACCTGTGACTGTCACTTTCTAATGTCAACTGAAGTGATGATGACAACTGCCATGTGCATTAAATGCAGTCCCCTTTTATAGTTCAGTTCATTTTGATGGTTGCATCTCATTACTTCAAGTGTAATCATGATTATGTCCTTGAACACAACTCATGCATAAGATTTCTTTTATTATTCCTTTAGCTTGTCATGTGAATGAGAATAATGATTCTTTCTTTTCTATTCGTCCCTTTTGAGATTAAGGTAAGGCAACATGCTGGGCTCAACCCTTGTGGGAGCCCATTTGATACCACATGTTCAATGTCTTCAATCAGCTTCATGACTTGTCCTATATCTACACATGAAACAAATAGATTAGAATAAAATAGTGATGCTCCATGTTTGCTTATTTTCAGTTCCTTCTGCATATGAATGATGTTTATTTGATCAATGTACTATAATCAAAGTATTAGGCCTCTTCTGATAGATAAAGGATTTTCATAATCAAAGCTTCTAATAGGGCCTTTCCCACATTTTTTAGGTACATGTTGAGATCAGGAGCAGGACAGGAGGCTACTCTGAAGATCGATAAAACAAGGCAATGATGGCTATGTCTGTCCTTTCTCATTCATTATATGCGTAGTATTATGTTTATATCTTGCATGTGTTTAGCTATAACCCATAGCTTGTGTGGGACATCTGATATATCATCATTTATTTCAATGCAATGCTTATTCCTTTATGTGTTTCAACATGTAAATGAATAACCATTGTGATGAATGGAATACTTATCTCACTTGACTATTCTGCAATGCAATGATTGATCTGAAACATTCCTTTCTCTCGTGAACAACTGAACTGTATTAACATTGAAACATAATAAATATGCAACTAACTCATAAGAAAAGTAAATCAAACTGCACTCAAAATGATAATGTTACATTTACTCAGCCAATTTTTGAGCTGTGTTCAAAAAATGGTAACATTTCTGGCGACATTTGCTATATGCTTGCCTGCTAGGCATTTGACCAGTTGCCTTGAACATCCATTGGGCATTGAGTCATACTCTATCCTTCTCAGAAACTTAGAAAACACTGTAATTCAGCTCTCTAATAGTCAAAATAGTAATATAAAATTGAAATCAAACTCTACTAAAAGCAAACTAATAGGCCCTAATGGCGAAAATAAAATGCTGAAAATAAATGTGCATGAGCACTTATTCACTGCAACACTACTCTACTATATACAGAAGAAGCTTTTATCCTCAGAGGTAATGCTTGAGGTGGATCCCGTTAATTGGGATAGACAACACCTCTCCACTCAACTTGTACAGCTGAAATGCATTGTTTTCTTTGCACTCTATGATAACATAAGGCCCATCCCAAATTACATCAAATTTAGAATGCTTTCTAGGCCTGCTCCTCAGTTCATTCCATTTGAACACCAAATCTCCAACCGTAGGGTTCCTTGATCTCATTTTCTTATCAAATGCATTCTTCATTTGGGTTTGATGCATATCAAGTTTTCTTAAGGCCTCTTTCCTTGTCTCTTCTAGCTCAATAAGCTAAGCTAACTTCATTACTAGAGGTAGTTCCTCTAGCAGCTCAAGTTCTTTGATGAAAGTCAATGTAGGCAATTCAACTGAAATAGGTAGTGGAGCCTCCTTTCCATAAGTAAGCACATATGAGGAACAACCAGTAGCCCTCTTGGGTGTAATTCTATCAGCCCAAAGAGCTAACTTCAACTTTTCATGTCAAGTTTTTTGGTTGTCTTCAACAATCTTCTCGATGTTTCTTATCATATTTTTGTTGGTAGATTCGGCCTACCCATTACCTTGTGGGTAATAGTTAGAGGAAGTATTCAAATAGATATTATTTCTAATAGACCAATCTAAAATTCTTAATCCTATGAAAGCTAGGCCATTACCTGAGATGATTGAATCTGGTGTACCAAATCTTGATACTAGATCCTGATAAAAACTTAGGATAGCAAATTCATTTGCCTTTTTTAAGGCAACAACCTTGGTCCACTTGGTGAAATAGTATGTGGCAGTGAAAATCCACTTGTGGCCTGCACTTGAAGGCAGATTTATTGGTCCTATGAAATCTAGCCCCCATTTTGTAAATGGTTGTTCAACTTTAATAAGATGTAGGGGTAAGGCAGCAAACCTTTGCTTACCTACAAATAAGGAACACTTCTCATATCTTCTCACTCAAGAAAAAGAATCTTTAAACAAGTTAGGCCCACCTCAAAAATACACCATTAAAATCTCTCCTATATAAGATACCATCAATGATAGCATAAGGAGTAGCTTGTAACCTGAAATACCTTCTTCCTGCCTTGTCTAATGCTTTGGGGCATTGACCAGACTATAAATAATGCATCATCTGTTGCACCTAGCTATTTATAAGAGCTAGTATAGTGGCTGGTTCATTATTATTCAGTACTATTTCAGTGTCCTCTTGGTGTTCTTGATCAAACTCTTCACTTTTAGTAAGCTGCTCGCATAAGTCCTTGCCTCTAATCAACTTGGTCACTTTGATATCAACATCAAATTCCATTACTGTGGTTATCCAACCAACCCTCTTGTCATTGATATCTTTGTTTAATAAAAAACTCTTGATAGTGGGATGAGAAACCATTAAATGAATTTTGTTATTAGACAACATGTGTCTAAATTTCTTGAGGCTCCTTACAACAACAAAAACATGTTTTTCCACAAAAGAGTACTTTACCTCATAGTCGTGTAGTACCTAGCTGAAAAATATAATTGGCTTCTCTAAACCTTCATCATTTTGCTAACATAACATTGCAGAAATAGTGTCAATTCTTCCAAAAGAATATGAAATAAAATCCCTCTCATAATTAGGATTAACGAGGGTAGGGCCAGCAGGTAGAGCTTCCTTGATTTGCTTGAAGCTTCCTTTTCCCTCCTTAGTCTAGCTGAATGACACATTCTTCTTCAACATGGCAGTGAGAGGTTGTAACAAAGCTGCAATATTTGGAATAAACCTCCTAACGAAGTTAATTATGTCAAGAAAGCTCTATTAGCCTTTTTTATGTGCATGCAATGGTAAATCTAAAATTACAGACACTCTCTCAGGATCAGTAGAAATACCTTCTTTTAAAACAATATGACCGAGGAGTTTACCTTCACAAACTGAGAATATGCACTTTTGGGGGTTCAATGAAACTCCAAACTCCCTACACCTCTGAAAAATCTACTTCAAGTGGTCAAAATGATCATTAGAATCTTTGGAAAAAATAGTTATATCATCTAGATAGACCATCACTATTCTATTCATAAGACCATGAAAAGCCATATCCATTGCCCTCTGAAAGGTTTCCCTTGCATTGGACAAACCAAAAAGCATTTTCTGATAGACCATAGTACCCCACTTAGTTAAGAATGCGGTTTTATATTGGTCATTTTCTTTTACCAAAATTTGATTATATCTAGACTATCCATCTAGCAAAGAATTCCTATCAGAACCTAAAACAATTTGTAGTATCTGTTCCATGGAAGGGAGAGGGTAGTGGTCTTTTAATGAGGCCTAATTTAGATCATAGAAATTGACACAAAGTTGGATTTCACCATTCTTCTTCCTGACTGGGACCAAATTGGAAACCCAGGAGGTATGTTTTATTAGGAAAATGATACTGCTTTCAATCAGTTTATTCAGCTCAGCCTTCATTAAGTGCTCAAGTTTGTGATTGAGGGGTCTTTGCTTTTGCCTAATAGGCTTGGCATTGGGCCCTAACTCTATGGTGTGCTGGGCCAAACCAGGATCAAAACCTCTCAAGTCTTTATACTCCCATGCAAAAACATCAAAAAAATCTTGACATAATTGAACAAAAGACTGTTGTTCTTCTCTAGTACATACCTTTCCAAGTTTCAATAGTTTGTCTTTGAAAATTTCTATGGTTTGATAGTGTTCTTGCTTCACTATCATGCTGCACTTATCTTTTCTGAAATGATCATCAATGTTGAACACTGATTCTAATGTCACTAGTCCTTTGGGCAACTTATTGGACCTCAACTGAACAATCTAATCTTCAAATTGTTGTTGATATTTATGCTGGTTATTAGCTGCAAATTCAGCTTTTGCACTTAAAATACTTAAGATTTGTTCATCACTGTTAAACCCTTGCCATGAAACACTATTGTTAGGTATAGAAGGTCTAACAACTATCTTAACATATGACTGTACCTCAATATTCTAAATCTAATCAAGAATCTCAAATTGAGATCCCAAGGTTGCATGCCTATCTGCATACTTATTTTGATCTCTTAGAATTGAAATTAGATTAAAAGCATCAAAAAATTCAATTGAATCCCACACTCTATGCTTGTACTTTTTGAGCAGATCATTCTTAGCAACATTCAGATTCCTAACTTGATTAACGATCAATTCAGAATCCCCATAAACTTGAATAGATTTGATACCCTTTTTCTGAGCCCACTCTAAACCATGGATCAGGGCCTCAGCCACATTATTTGTGTAGTTGAAAGTGAACCTTAAGGAAGCATAATATTTGTCTCCTTGAGGTGAAATTAACATATTACCTCCACTAGCACCAATTTTGGTCCTTGATCCATCAAAGTACAGTTTCCAAAGCTGATCTTCTTGTTGATCTGACTGATTTTGGTCCTTAATCAGATTAGGAATAACTACATTGGGTTCTTGTATCATATAGATGCCTAATCCTACTTCATTCATGTGACAGAAAGGGTCACTTTCATTATCTTCAACTGCCCAATCATCTAAGTTCATGTCTTCTATAGGTGCATTGAGATCTAGGCTCATGGGTTCATCCTGCTACCCACGGATGTTGCATAGATTAGCATTTATTGGGCTAGGAATATAGGGCTCAATATGGTCTTTTGCAAGTGGTTCAAATTTTATTGTTATGTTCATGCCATACCTTGTTCTAAAGAACAAGTGAGTCTAGTCAAATGAGAGAAACCCACCCAATTTAGCTGTGAACTCCCTAGAAAGGTAGATTATAAAACTAGGTGGAAGATCGATGGTATAAATGTCTTATTGGATGGAAAAATTAGGACAAGCATGTAATGTGAGTGGTAGATTTTTTATTATCCTTGCAATACTAAGTGTAGACCCATCTAACTGAACTACTCCCTTTGCAAGGGGCTCATAAACCAAACCTAATGAGTCAGCTACACTTTTGGGCATAACTAAACTACTTGCTCCTAAGTCTACCATACAGTTATGAACAAGATTATCGCCAATAATGAGAGTTAGATAGAAAGGAGGGGGTTTTACCTCATTTGTTGGCTGCCCACTCTTGATTTCTAAGCTATTGGCAACTACAACCTTGGCCTTCTCTTGACTAGAATGCTCAGAAAGTGAGAGTTTAGCCAATGCTTCTTGCAGCAAATTCTTCTCACCAGGAATGCGTAAAGCATCCATAACTAACATACTCACTGTAGCTTTCTTAATATGATCAACTATATTGAAAGAAACAAGGTTTACCTTCTATTGTCCTTTTGTTGTAGCTGAATCAATCTACCTTTGTGAAGTCTGTTGTTGCATTTTGGGCTGATCTTTCACTAGTACTGCTTGGTCTCTCTACAGAATTTATATGTTCTACTATGGTATAGGGGTAGTTTGTGATGGATAAACTTGATTTTTCTCCCTTATAGCCTGCTGTTGTACTACAACAACTTGCTGATTAACATCTGTAGCTCTCAATTTCAACCTTGCGTTGGCTGAAATAGGTGTACTTTGCTAATTTTGACCTTGTAAATAATTTATACCACAAAAATAAGATTCTTCTCAATTCATTAAGACTACATCAACCTTATTTTGCTGAGTTGAAACTTCACCATTAACTCCTTTCGAAACTTGCATAGCTTTTCTGAAGCATGAGTGCCTGATTTCTTACCCCATTCATGCAGGTAGCTTGATTATGTGGCTAGTGACATGGATAGCACCAGTCACTGTCTTGAGCCAAATTATTCTATGGGAACAAGCTCTTTGGAGGTGCTCGTAGTATTCAGGTTGTAATCTTGGAAGGGTTGAGCATTGTAGTTTCTTCTCTAACCTTGGGTATCAGCCTGAAAGGGTTGCCTATATTGCTAATTGGGCTGAAATTGGGCATTTTGCTGATTGGGATGGTACTAGATTTCGTAAGGCAAGCATTTCTCCATATTTACCAGCTTATTTGCAATTGTCCTTAATGTATTTTCAAGCTCTGGGGTATTTTGGGTTTAAGCTGGAACAACAGTTCCTTGGGCTTTTTATATCCTATTACTGGAACAAGTGGGACAACAGCTAGGGGAAGATAGCCCCTAGGCCCCCTTTACCCATTTTCAAAGGGGTCTAGATTAGACCTAGTTTTCATAGGCTGAGAGTACTAACCTATATACCAAACCAGATGAAATGAGTCGCTAGGTATATTGAAAGCCTCCAAAGGCTGATAAAATTGCTGCATATACCAGAACAACAACTATGAGGGTACCAGTCTCTTTGAAATTCCCAGAGTCCCACCGGGCATGCCAAAAACTATTGTCAACCAAGTATGCACTCTCGCTAAGTTCACAAAAACTTAGCTACCTATTGAAACATGGAATCATTCTCAGATGTGGGTCTCCTATAATGAAAATGAATCTCTAGAGTGAGCTAGTTCTCCTTATGATTTCCTAAACTAATGACTAGCATGGAAAAAGGATAGAAATATATACTGAGAAAAAAATCCTAATTAACTTGAAGATGGAATTATCTAATAGATCTTACTCGTAAATAGGTTATTGAATTCTAATCCCCACAACACAACTTATTTAACTGATAAGTATTTCACATGAAGGTTTGGAAAACACAACATGCAACCTGAATTAAACAAGATTTTTCAAGGAAATCATAATCTAAGACAAAGCAAAGGATAAATTTTCATCACAATGCAACATCAAATCAACTTACAAATACTCAGACAAAATATAAAGGAAAGTTGCTACTCAATAACTGAAGGAATAATGAATACAGTGAAGTAAATGAGTACAACACTCTCAATGTGATAGGAAGACTATGTCTCTCTGCACTCTGATCTCTAAAAACTGAAAACTAAAACTGGCACCCCCCAAAAGGAAGAAAAAATTGAGATATATGCTGTGAAAGATTCCCCCTCCTGAAAGCTGGAAAAAAGCTCCTAAAAATAGACTCCAAGTCCATTTTCGAGCTACTCATAATAGCCAAAATTAAAGCTCTGGATTTACCACCAATCTTGAAAATAAAGCTATAAAATTGCCCTCTCATGTGGTCCCATCATAAAACTACTTTTCTCTGCTCAAGAAATCTCCAAATTTTGTCCTATATGACTCTAAATAAAACAAATCGAAAGGGAATATCTAATTTGTTTTATTAGCCTATAAATTGCCTAAAAATAGTTAAGTTTTAAAAGAAATTAATGAATGATTTCTTTAAAACTAACTTTACAATGTTGTAGAAATTTAATCTATATCCCATTAAATATGATTTTTTTTGCAAAAATAAAATAATATATGGCTCATAATTTTGCCAAAATATTTTACAAGATATTACAATTGATTTTCTAAAAAAATCATAAAAATGATGAACACATTACTATGTACTTTGCAAAAAATATCAAAGCATTGAAGGCTTAACACCATGACTCTAATCCTCAAAATGCATTATCCATGTGTCAATACCCTGCCACCTTATCTCCTATACAAGTATCACATGTCAAAATTAGCCCTTCTCATAATGCCATTACCCATGCATGCATCTTATGTCTTCAAATGTTCTTTGCTTAATGGTACCTCTCTTATACATTTGAATCATATAAGGAATTGAAATAATAATCAATGCATAAGTGGGAGGTCATTTGACTCTCAACCACATGCATAATTATATTGCACTTTGATTACACCATGAGTTGACTACATTGTAAGTAAAGCTTTTGAAAGGTTTTTAAAGGCATAAGCCTTATTCTCTCATGATACTGACCATCTTTGACTTTATAAAAGTCAAACAAAATGAGAAATGTTGTTGACCTTTCCACTCCATGATTACTAGGGAACATCTATTGCAGGTGTTGACCACGATATTGTTTTGGATGAGGCAATTATGTGTATTTGCAAAGTCAAAAGTGAGGAGTGAAAACACAATTGAACAAAATAGTGATACAAACCCTAAAATGTACTTCATTTTCATTTGGAGTCCCTTTTGTTATTTGCTCTGCAACTCTCATGCCACCAACTATGGTTTCATGGCTCTCTACATTTTCTCCTCCATATTCTAGCACTTTGTGTTTGAATTCCTTGCATTTCTTGAGTGAAAAGAACTGGCAGAACCTAGTGAGTAAGGTATCTAAAGTTTCAAATGGAATTTTGACTTCTTTTTATAGTACTTCTACCTTAATGGTTGTGGCCATACTTGTTCTTTCTTCTGCTACATTCTTTGACATTTGTTTCTTTGATTTGTTTGTGTTGAAACTCTGTAAATGTGGCAAAAATGACAAAAACCCTCAATAGAGGGGTTGCAACCATGCTATACTTCCTCCTCTGCAACTAAAAGGGTAAGCTCTCATTTCTCTTTGTTGTAGGTTCTTTTACATCACTGTATATGCAAAAGACAATGAGGGTTTCAAATTTTATCAATTGGTTATCTTTGCTTACTTTCGTTTATGGCATGGCTGTGGCATAAAATGCATTCTTTACCTTATTATTTGTATACTGATGTGAAAAAAACTTGGAGGCTTTTGATTATGAAATGAGGGTTTCATTTGAACTATGTACATGAATCTCTCTTTCTCCATGGCTATACCTATAGACATCTCATATCACTGTATTGTCTTCTTTTTGTTGTAGCTAAAAAATGGTGTTGGGGTTTGAAATTTTCTGGTGGGTATCTCAAGAATGATGAAAGATTTTACTCTTGACTTCTAATGGCTTTGAACATTACTTGCTGCTACACCAAGCCGCAGTCACATAAATACTATTGTAAACAAATGTCACTTGATCTCTAATACCAAAAACACAAATACAACTGTAGTCTCTTAATTTGATTGATAACCATTCCACTATTGAGGCTGATAGCAGCATTTTACATTGTCTCCATTTATTTATGAATTTTTAGCATGAATGAGAAATGTCTTATGATATTGTTGTGGCTCTTCAATATTCCATTTGTGGCCCGCATAATACACGAACACTTGATTTGAAACAAATCTGAGCAAGTCTAGCTTATGATATACCATTGCTTACCCCTTTTAACCTACATCATCATCTGGATCTGTCATGACTATTTCATTTGCTTGACACAGGAATATTCTTTAGGTATATTTTCATGTATATTTTCAGGTGTTCAGTAAACATTTTAGTCTTTCCTCATGAGGTTGCATAACTATGGAGCTATTTTCATTTGCTTTAATTGATATCCATAGTGATGACAAACTAACAATTGTGAAATTAAAGGCATACCTGGTGTTATTCTTTAATTCATCCATTTACAAACACTGCTCTTTACTTTCCTAAATATGGAATTTAGTGTGACATTTTACTCTTCTTTGGCATAACCCAGTCACCTGTCAAATGCTCTTTATGATCACATGTTGATCTTTCCTTTCTCTTTCTGGCACTTCAAACCTCCTGTAGTATGCACTATACATTATATGTCTTTTCTCTTGTTTAGAACATGGAACTGTATCCTTTCATTTTGATGCTACCTGTAGCATTCATTTGTCTCTTTTACATGATGTATCACCCTTCACTCATGGCTGTCCAAGTCAATAATGCATACACCTTTTGTAATTTCAACTATATCAAATGATAGCAACTTTGTGATCTGTCCTGTCACTATTAAAATGATACAAAGATTCTTATCTTGGAGACATGATTTTGTTTCCTTTATCTCCATTTGGCTGAGAAACCTGAATACCTATAACATGTCTTTATACTACGAATGCACTTTGTCAGCTGTTCCTGTCATTTTTTCATGTAAGATGAAAATAATACATGCATCCAAAAAGATTTATGTACTTCAAAATAGCTCCTGCAACATGTATATTCTATTGATGCTTATGAACTTTTGCACACTTTTTTCACTGTAGCATACTTATTTTGATGTCTTTGAACCAAAACATGATAGCATTACTGAATGATGACACCATAGCATTATTTCTTCATCATGCAAATGTATAACCTAATTTCTCTTCATGACTTAATATTATGAAATGCTAGTTGATTTGCAATGCTCTCTAGCTATTGCGTGATTGTTGTTTTCTTGATTTAGTCTATGCAATACAATCTATATTCTATCCCACCACTGTGGCATGGCAACAAGCTAATCCATATATGTACTTATGATACTATTTATTCAAATCATGCATACAAATGATTTCTATTTTTTTATGTTATGCTATCATCAAATGATCATATATAGTTGTTTCATATTACTCACTGGCAACTTTTGACATTCAGCTGATGCAATGTTTCTTAATATTTTCATTCCTCTCTGATGCACCAAAATACTATGAAAGATGTATAAATTAAATACCTATGAATGCTACTTTCTAATGTCAACTGAAGTGATGATGACAACTGCTATGTGCATTAAATGCAGTGCCCTTTTACAGTTCACTTCATTTTTATAGTTGCATCTCATTACTTGAACTGTAATCATGATTATGTCTTGGGACACAACTGATGCATATGATTGCTTTTATTATTCCTTTAGTTTGTCATGTGAATGTGAATAATGATTCTTACTTTTCTATTCATCCCTTTTGAGATTAAGGTGAGGCAGCATGCTGGGCTCAACCCTTGTGGGAGCCCGTTTGATACCACATGTTGAATGTCTTCAATCAGCTTCATGACTTGTCCTATACCTGCACATGAAACAAATAGATTAGAATAAAATAGTGATGCTCCATGTTTGCTTCTTTTCAGTTCCTTCTGCATATGAATGTTGTTCATTTGATCAATGCACTATAATCAAAGTATTATTCCTCTTCTGATAGATAAAGGATTTTTATAACCGAACCTTCTAACGGGGCCTTTCCCACATTTTTTAGGTACATGTTGAGATCAGGAGCAGGACAGGAGTCTACTTTGAAGATCAACAAAACAAGGCAATGATGGCTATGTCTCTCCTTTCTCATTTGTTAGATGCATAGTATTCTATTTATATCTTGCATGTGTTCAGCTATAACCCACGGCTTGTGTGGGACATCTAATATGTCATCATTTCTTTCAATGCAATGCTTGTTCCTTTATATATTTCAACTTGTAAATGAATAACCATTGTAATGAATGCAATACTTATCTCACTTGACTGTTCTGCAATGCAATGATTAATCTAAAACTTTCCTTTCTCTCCTGAACAACTGAATTGTATTAACATTGAAACATAATAACTATGCAACTAACTCATAACAGAAGTAAATCAAACCTCACTCAAAATGATAATTTACACCTGCTCAGCCAATTTTTGAGCTGTGGTCAAAAAAGGTAACAATTGTAACTATATTTTATTTCTGAGCATGAAATGAAGTCAAAAATATTCACTTTCTTTTACATCTACAAATTCCTTCAAAATAGACACTTCTCTATATCTGGCTGCGGCTTCTCATGATATTCTGAGCATGTTTGAGTTCAAATGATTTTAAAAATCTTCTCTTCCTTCTGTGTTATGAAGTTTTTCTTATTTAAATCAATATGGGTTTTGATGTTTGTGTACAAGAAAATGCATCCAAACATATATCTTTCTGTGGGTTTGCTTCTATGAGGCTGCAACTATTTACTCTTATGTCTACAACTTTTCTTAAAAACCTAGATGGGTTGAAACTCTCAAGAAAATAGGGCCTTCCTTTGCCACAGGCTGTGGCCATGTGTGACAGATCTCTGAGTATTTTTGGGAACAAAACCCCAAGTGGTTTTTAACATAACATACATAATAGGCTTCATTTATCTTTTCATGTATCTTTCTCTATTATTTGGGCTTGAATCTTTTCATTCTCTTTTGTATTTATCTTTTAAACTCAAAACCCCAATTGGGTTAAAAAGACTAAGAGAAAAACTCAGACCCTAGCCGCGACCTTTCCTCTAGTACTATGTGAGATCATTGCTTGATATTGTTGTTCCTTTTGTCATTACTTTCTGAATATTGTTCTTTGACTGAACCTTGGAATTGTATTTGAAAAATACAATGAGGGCTTGAAAGAAAATCCAATCTTTGGCATCAGATCTAGCTTTTCAATTTCTGTATATGTAAAACAAGTTCTAACTCTTTTATTTCACCTGTAGATGTTGTTTTTCTGTGATATTGCAGCACATTCACTTAGGACATTCACCACAAGATAAACATATAAATATTTCTTTGATCTTCTATAATTGTATATGAACATTGAGGCTCCATTATGTGGCTATGATGAAATGTAATAGATGGAATACATGCTATCCTGTTTTCTTTAATTCTTTTGTAGCTGAATATAAGCATTAGAATTGCAAAGTGTATTTTGATATTCACACAGTTATATATTTGTGATGCTCATTCATATTTACTATCTAGTTTACTGTACCATTTCAAATGTGTTCTTAGACATTGTCTTATAACTATCATTCAAATGTGGTATTTTTTATTTATTCTATATTACATGACATATTATTGCTGTCCATCTCTACTGATCAATTTGTTCAATCATGCATAAAATGATATTCATTCTTACAACTGATGCTATTCACATGCTATGACTAAAACACTTATACATCATTGGATGATGTTACTCATTTGCAACTATATTTGGCATACAAATGTTATGATTATACCTGTAACCTCTGATGCTTTGGTTGTTCCACTATACATATGATAATTCCTTTTCTGCATCTGCCTCAGCTACATGCAAACATTATGAAAGATACTTTGGATGAAAATGGTTATAAGGTACCTATCATGTCTTTACTCCATTTTACACACTATTGATCTTTCTTGGACAAGTTCACTCCACATACATGGTTGTCACTTCATCTCTTGAATTGATGATTATAGATGGGGCAATGAACTTGAAATTCATGTACTCACTTGATGAGACACTCTTTCAATTTAATATGAATATGCATTTAAATTCTATTCCCCTTGAGGTTCAGGGGTAACATACTGGGCTCAACCCTTGTGGGAGCCCACTTTACACCACATGTTGAATTGGTCTTCAAAACAACATGATTTCACCTATACATGCACAAGAAACAAACATGTTAGATAAAATCAATGATGCTTAATGATTGTTCCTCTTTCAGTCTCTCTTGCATGTGAATGATTTGTATCTGATTTAGTGCACCATAGGCAATGTATTATGCCTTTGTTGATAGGCACATAGGGAACTCATAACTGAAGCTCTAACAAATCTCTTCCATTCCTGTAGATTCTTATGAAGGTCAAGAGCAAGGACAAAAAACAACCTCAGAAACTAAAAGCATTGAATAGGCAATGATGGCTATGTTCTATCCCTTTCTTATTTCTAGATGCATATTATATTTCCTATGTTTGTAGTAGTTCAGCTATTCCCACAGCTTGTGTGGGACATTTGGTCTGTTATGTTTTCATTTAATGTAATTCTTATTCCATTTGTGTATCTTATTTGTAAAATTGAACAATCATTGTAATGAAATGAAACAACTTATCGCTCAAGCAAAAATATGTAATGCAATGAATGATTAACTGAAACCTTTTTCCTCTGTTGTAACCATGCATCATAACTAAATCCTTCAAGTACTCCAACTATGCAAAACAAGATAACAGGCAAATGTTAAAAACTTTCTCATCTAAAATGAACTGAATGTACTCCAGATCTACCAATTTGGGCTGTAGATAAAAATTGGTAACATTTCTGGCAACTTTTGCTATATGTGGTGCAGGAGCACCTTCTCTATAGTGTAGGAGTCATGTTTTGTTTTGTTTTCAATAAGGCTTTTTAAGCCACTTCATGTTTGTAATAAGGTTTTTGTGTCAATTTGGTCACTAGACCTATGTAGACCATGTTTGGTCAAGTTGATGTAATAACACAAGGAAACCATGCAGTTTTCTTCTGAGAGGAGAATGCCAATGACTAACTATTTTTCAAATCAGTTTTGCATAGTTGGGGGAATGTAACTGATGTTCCAAGCCTTCTATAGGTGAAGGAGTTGGATGTAATTAGAGAGGAGCGTGAATGAATGAAGATCTGTAGTTCTTGGGTGTGTGGAAATACTGTGTTCTTTCTAAATTGTTTTCTATAATAGTCATTCAGTATGGATAGTTGTTATCTAAAACTGATAAGAAATGCTCATGTAGTGAAGTAGTCTGGTGTCTTAAAGTGTTCTAGTTTGTCAGATATTGTTCTTTTTGCAGAGACTGGTCTGAAAACCTAGCAACTAGTGTTCTGTGAATAAATGGATTGTATCTCCTCTATCCACTGAAGGCATTCACATTCTTAGTGTGATAGAGGAATACAGTGTAAGTTTTATGTTTTCTATAGTTGTGATCAAACACCCAAGGACCCAAGGATTCTGGGCATGAGTCGACTAGGCATCTCTATGTGACTAGTTGTAGAAGAGATAGGAAGAGTGTTGTTAGAACAGTGGCCAATTTGATGGTGGTTGAGTGTCTATGGAAGATTATAGATCCCTTTTGTTTCATTAAGTTTCTATTTCTGTATATTTGTTTGGTGTCTGCATAGTTACAAAGTACCAGAGTTGCCATCGGTGTGAAACAGCCTTTGGAGAAACATTTGAAGGTTCTACTAATCAAAGGTGTTAGGTCGATAGAAGGTGTATTAGTGGAGAAAGACTTTGGTCTCACCGAAGATACATTGAGAGTGCATGCTGCGAATATATGTCAAGATTTTATGTTGAGAATATACATGTGTTGGATACAAAAGGTGACTGACAGTATCGGTGAAATCTAGTAAAAGATACATTGGTTTACCAGCGATAACAAGTCATGTTATGTACATACAATTGTTTGGCTTATCAGGAAGAGTTGTAGTATCGAAGGACAAGTGCAAGGTCTAGCCAATCAAAGAAGTCTTGCCGAAGGATATATAATGTATCTGAAGGCTCCACCGATGTGTGAAGTCTCACCGATGATGATTGCATCAACGTATTGATAGAGTTTGGTTTGAGTTTGCCAATGTTTAGAGTCTAGCCGACAGGGTCATGACCAACCGCTACAGGTAAAGCAAGTGGAGGCTAACCACCATAGGGGTATTGGCAGGAGGCCAGAAGACGCCACCAATAGGAGAGGTCTCCCTGAAGACAAGGCAGTCAAGTTGTCGAAGAGAGTTGGTAGATCGGTCAGAGAAGATAAAAGGTGGCTGATGGGTTATGTTTGGCCGACAAGGTTTGGTCTCCAATACATAAGCCACCTCACACCAATCAAGTTCATTTGGTAAGTTTTGAAGCTTCCTCTATGCACTCTGCATCATATTGGTATCAGAGCCAATATTTGAATTGGAGCAATACATGTCAGATGAGGAGAAAGAAATTGAGGCTAGCACAATGCCTCCCAAGTCTATGAGCCAGGGAGCCATCAAGAAGATGGTAGAGGAGATGCTTGAAGCAAGATTGAAAGAAGAGAGGTCCAAGGGTAAGAGTAAAGATGATGGAAGTACTTCTGATACAGAAGAAGAAGAAGAAGAGGCAGAGGAGAGCCCTCAAGATCAAGGTATGTCTGTAGACCAAAAGGCATTCTTGAAAGCACTCAAATGTGCTCATGGAGATAGTGGTGAGCCAAAGATGGATGTTCCTACATTCAATGGGAAACTGGATGGAGACGTCCTCATGGATTGGATTGAAGCCATGTGTAACTATTTTGACTTCAAGGAGTATAGTGACAATAAGAAAGTCAAGTTTGCTAAGACAAGATTGAGAGGTTCTACCTTAGTTTGGTGGAACTACACACAATGTGAAAGGGAGAAAGTTAGAAAGAGCCCTATCACCAGATGGAGTAGAATGGTGGCCATGTTAAGAGACAAGTTCATGCCAACTGATTATGAGTTGCAGACCATCAGGAAATTTAACCATTTCAAACAAAAGGATATGGATGTGGCTACATATACTAAAGAATTTCATAGATTGAGCATGAGAGCCAATCACAAGGAGGAGGAGAAAGAGATGGTGGCAAGATATCTCTATGGATTGAGGTATAACATACAAGATGAATTTAGTATGGTGGTTCCCAAAACAGTGGATGAGTGTTTTTAATTAGCCTCTAAGGCTGAGGAGAAATTGAAAAGAAAGAGTGATCAAAACACTGGAGGAAGAGGTGACAAAAATAATAGAGGAAGAGGTAGTTTTGGTAGAGGACAGTCAAGTAGAAATGAAAACCCAAGTCAACAAGAGTCTCATTCTAATGTTGATCATAGAGGTGGTAGTTTCGGAGGTTGGAGAAGACCTAATGGTAGAGGTAGAAGTGGTGGTATAGACAGAGGACCTAAAGTTTTCACTGGTAGATGCTATGGTTACAACCAAGTAGGCCATACTGTGAACAAATGCCCTGAGAAGGCATCTAGTTCCCATGATGGTGGTAGAAGGAATCAGTTGTTGAAAGATGATGATTGCCAAAGTGTGAATTCACCCATTAGTAGTGTTGCACTAGTCCTTGAAGGAGAGAGCATGATGATCAAGAGAACCTTGATGAAAATGCCATTGAAGCAAGAGCCCCCACAAAGGAAGACTCTCTTCAGAACCCAAGGTATAGCACATGGTAAGCTTTGTAAAATCATTGTTGATTCAAGTTCTACTAAGACTATAGTGTCTACTAAAATGGTAGAGAAATGTAAATTGAAAAGGCTACCCCATGTTAGTCCTCATAAGATCTCTTGGTTGAATAAGAATCAAAATTACATGATAGAAGAACAAACCTAGGTTGAGTTTGAAATAGGTGATTATAAGGACAAGGTACTATGTGAGATTATTCCTATGAATGCTTGTCACCTTCTTCTTGGACGTCCATGGCAGTATGATGTGAAGGCACAACATTATGGTGAGAAGAACACATACCTCATCACCAAGAATGGAAGGAAGTTCAGGATGGATCCTACGCAAGAGCAGATTGGAGAGAAGAGTAATGACACCAATGTCATGATGGTTAGTGGCAAAGAATTCTTACACCTCATGAAGGAGAAGGATACCCAAGGGTATGCCTTGATAATGAAGCCTACAGATGCATCAGGTCAGCAAGACAAGAAGCAGAAAGAGATTCCACTAGAAGTACAACAATTGTTGGATAAGTACGAAGATCTTGTGGTGGAGGATAATCCTAATTCCTTACCACCCATGAGAGATATAAATCATCAAATTGACTTGATTCCAGGTGCCACGTTGCCCAATAAGGCTGCCTATAAATTGACACCATAGAAGAATGAAGAGGTGAGTAGACAAATTCAAGAACTATTAGAGAAAGGATTGATTAGAAAGAGTCTTAGTCCATGTGCAATCCCTAGTGTACTTGCTCCAAAGAAGGATGGGAAGTGGAGACTATGTATAGACTCAAGGGCCATAAATAAGATCACAATAAGGTATAGATTCCCTATGCCAAGGATTGAGGACCTTTTAGACTATCTTGGAGGGTCATGTTACTATTCAAAGATTGATTTGAAATCTAGTTATCATCAGATTAGAATTAGGCAGGGAGATGAGTGGAAGACTGCCTTCAAGACAAATGAAGGTCTCTATAAGTGGCTTGTCATGCCATTCGACCTTAGCAATGTACCAAGCACATTCATGCGTTTGATGAATTAGGTACTTGTTGAATTCATTGGAAAATTTGTAATTGTTTATCTTGATGACATACTTCTTTTTAGCAAGACAAAAGAAGAACATCTTGTTGGTGCTTAGGTGTGTAACCCTCAATTCCTCCCTTCTTGGGCCTACGCAGTCTCTGGATAACACTGCTGGGGTACCATTCACTAGTAGTTTAAGGATTTGGTGTAGTGGTAGCCAGGTAAGTGCTAACAATTGGTGACTCTACTAGGGAGGAGTTTGATTCCCACTGATGCCCACACACCTTCATGCGCACAAGGTGCGCCTAGAATTCCATGCCTCCCCAAGTGGTTATCACTAGGAAGGTACAGACTGGTGGGGCTTGTTGGCGCTTAGTTGTGTGACCCTCAATTCCTTCCTTCCTGGGCCTGCGTGGTCTCTGGGTAACACTGCCAGGGTGCCATTCACTGATAGTTTGATCTTTTTGTGTAGTGGTAACTGGGTAAGTGCTAACACATCTGAAGCATCTTGGACAGGTGATGAAGAAGTTGCATGGGAATAAGTTGATGATCAACTTGGATAAGTGTGAGTTCATGAAAATTGAACTTGTGTACCTAGGCTTTGTGATTTCTAATGGTTGTTTGAAGATGGACCCTACAAAGGTTGAGTCTATTCTCAATTGGCCTACTCCTAAGACAGTGGGAGATGTTAGAAGCTTCCATGGCATGGCAACCTTTTATAGGAAGTTCATTAAAGGATTCAGTCACATAAGTGCTCCTATTCTCAACACCATCAAGGGTGGAATAAAGTGCAAATTTCAATGGACAAAGTAGGCAGATGATAGCTTTGAATTGTTGAAGAAGAAAGTGGCTGAATTACCTACATTGGTGCTCCCAAATTTTGACAAAGTTTTTGTAGTGGAATGTGATGCAAGTAAGCAAGCAATAGGTACTGTTCCCAGTCAGGATGGACATCTAGTGGCCTTTTTCTCAGAGAAGTTGAATGAGCCTAAACAAAGGTATTCTACCTATGATCTAGAGCTTTATGCAATGGTGCAAGCTCTCAAAAAGTAGAGACACTATTTGCTTCCCAAAGAGTTCATTATTTTACTGATAACCATGCTCTTAGTTTCCTAAATAGTCAGGAAAAGTTGAATCATAGGCATGTTAAGTGGATGGAACAATTGCAGGCCTATACCTTCACTATTAAGCATAAAAAAGATGTTGCCAACAAAGTGGCTGATGCTTTAAGTAGAAGGATGCTGGTCATACAGGAAGTACAGATGGAAAGCATGGGGATAGATTGTTTGAAGGAGTTATACAAGGAGGATGCATATTTCAAGGCTGCTTATGAAGTTTGTGCCAGTTTGGCTAACACTTTTCATGGCAAATATTCAGATTTTGTGTTGTAGGAAGGTCTCCTATTCAAAGGCAGTTTGCTATGTGTCCCTAAATGTTCAATGAGAGATAACATCATTAAGGAGAAACACAATGGAACCTTTGGAGGACATTTTGGGTTGGACAAGGCTTTGGAGAAAATCACTCGATTCTACTATTGGCCAAAGGTACAATCAAATGTCAGGAGATATGTTACAAGTTGTACCATATGTCAAAAGGTGAAAGGTATGTCTTCTAATGCTGGTTTATATCAACCCCTTCCTATTCCCAATGGGCCTTGGGAGAGCATTATTATGGATTTTGTACTTGGTCTTCCTAAGACAGCAAGGGGTGTGGACAATGTTTTTGTCATTGTGGACAGATTTAGTAAGATGGCTCATTTTGTGCCTTGCAAATGCACAAAATGATGCATCTGACATTGCTAGTCTCTTTTTCAGAGAAGTAGTCAGAATTCATGGTTTACCCCTTTCAATTGTCAAGGATAGAGATTCCAAGTTTGTTGGTCATTTTTGGAGGACCTTATGGAGAAAATTGGGAACATAATTGTCTTTCTCATTAGCCTACCATCCCCAAACTAATGGTCAGACTAAGGTTGTTAATAGGTCCTTAGGAAACCTTCTCAGATGCCTTACCAAGCAGCATGGGTTGGCATGGGACTTGGTGATCAGTCAAGTTGAGTATGCTTACAATGATTCAAGGAATCGAAGTACTGGGAAGAGTCCATTTGAAATTGTTTATGGTTTCCATCCAAGAGGACCACTTGAACTCAAAGATCTACGAGGTTGGGATAAGAGGAGTGCTCTAGGAGAAGATTTTACTACCACCATGAATGTAGTTCATGATCAAGTCAAAGTTCAATTGGAAAAGACAGTCTCCAAATACAAAGATAAGGTAGATCTGAAAAGGACAGATGTACAGTTCTAGGTGGGATATTTGGTGATGGCCTATCTAAGGAAGGAAAGGTTGCCTAAAGGACAACCAACCAAGCTTCTAATGAAGAAAATAGGATCATGCAAGGTAGTGCATAAGTTTGGTCCAAATGCTTATGAAATAGAATTGCCATCCGATCTTGGTATTTCTCCCATATTCAATGTTTCAAACCTATTTCCATTCATACCTCCATTGAATGCTGAAGATGGATCAAATGTTGTGATTGAAGATGAAGATTGGGTTAGAGATCTACCTCTAAGTAAGCCTTTATAGTTGGAATGCATCTTAGATTCCAAAGTTGTCAAAAAGACAAGGAAGGGTGTGTACAAGGAATACTTGGTCAAGTGGCAGGATCTTCCTGATTCAGAAGCTACATGGATGAGTGAGGTAGACCTTCTGAAGCATGGGAAGACACTCCAATAGTTAGCAACTCAAGCGACTTGAGTTTTTCCTGTAGGGGGCATATGGTGCGGGAGTATCTTCTCTATGGTGCAAGAGTCATGTTTTGTTTTGTTTTGTTTTGAATAAGGCTTTTTAAGCCACTTCATGTTTGTAATAAGGTTTTTGTGTCAATTTGGTCACTAGACCTATGTAGACCATGTTTGGTCAAGTTGATGTAATAACACAAGGAAAACATGCAGTTTTCTTGTGAGAGGAGAACTCCAACGGCTAACTATTTTTCAAATCAGTTTTACACTGTTGGAGGAATGTAACTGATGTTCCAAGCCTTCTATAGGTGAAGGAGTTGGATGTAATTAGAGAGGAGCATGAATGAATAAAGATCTATAGTTCTTGGGTGTGTGGAAATACTGTGTTCTTTCTAAATTGTTTTATGTAATAGTCATTCGGTACATATAGTTGTTATCTGAAACTGATTAGAAATGTTCATGTAGTGAAGTAGTCTAATGTCTTGAAGTGTTGTAGTTTTTTAGATATTGATCTTTTTGCAGAGACTAGCCTAAAAACCTAGCAACTAGGGTTTTGTGAATAAATGGATTGTATCTCCTCTATCCACTGAAGGCATTCTCATTCTTAGTGTGATGGAGGAAAATAGTGTAAGTTCTATGTTTTCTATAGTTGTGATCAAACACCCAAGGACCCAAGGAGTCTGGGAAGGAGTCGACTATGCAACTCTATGTGACTAGTCATAGAAGAGATAGGAAGAGTGTTGTTAGAATAGTGGCCAAATTGATGGTGGTTGAGTGTCTGTGGAAGATTATAGATCCCTTTTGTTCCATCAAGTTTCAGTTTCTATATATTTGTTTGGTGTCTGCATAGTTACAAAGTAACAGAGTTGCCATCGGCATGAAACAGCCTTCAGAGAAATGTTTGAAGGTTCTACCGACCAAAGGTGTCAGGCTGATAGAAGGTGTATCAGTGGAGAAAGACTTTGGTCTCACCGAAGATACATTGCGAATGCATGCCACGAATGTATGTTGAGAATATGCATGTGTTGGATACAAAAGGTGACTGACAGTATCAGTGAAATCTGGTAAAAGATACATTGGTTTACCGGTGATAACAAGTTGTGTTATGTACATACAATTGTTTGGCTTATTAGGAAGAGTGGTAGTATCGGGGGACAAGTGCAAGGTCCAGCTGACAAAAGAAGCCTTGCTGAAGGATATATAATGTATTGGCATATCACGTGAAGGCCTTAAGGCTATGTTGATGTGTGAAGTCTCACCAACGATGATTGCATTAGCATATCGGCAGGGTTTGGTATGATTTCACTGATGTTTGGAGTCTGGCAGATAGGGTCATGACCAACCTCTATGGGTAAAGCAAGTGGAATCTAACCACCATCAAGGTATCGACAAGAGGCTAGAAGACGCCACTAATAGGAGAGGTCTCCCCGAAGACAAGGCAGTCGGGTTGTTGGAGAGAGTTGGTAGATCGGTCAGAGAAGATAGAAGGTGGCCGACGGGTTATGTTTGGTCGACAAGGTTTGGTTTCCAAGACATAAGCCACCTCACACCGATCAAGTTCATTTGGTAAGTTTTGAAGCTTCCTCTGTGCACTCTACATCAATATGCTTGCCTACTAAGCATCAGGACCAATTGCCTTAAACTGTCCATTGGGCATTGAGTCTACTCTACTCATTTTAACTCAAAAATCATTAAAACTTAGTATCTCAAACTATTCCAAATAGTAGGCAAAAACTAAACAAAACCAAATTGAAAGCAAACTAAAAGGCCCTGATGGTCAAAAAACATGTGCAGTAGCACTTAGGGAAAGAAAACTACTAAAAATAAATGTGCATGAAGCACTTATTAATAGCAACACTAGTCTACTATGGTACAAAGTAGCACTTATCTTTAGAGGTAATGTTTGAGGTGGATCCCATTAACTGGGATAGACAACACCTCTCCACTTAACTTGGAAAGTTGAAATCCATTGTTTTCCTTGCACTCTGTGATTCCATAAGGCCCTTCCCAAATTACATC
Source organism: Cunninghamia lanceolata (assembly GCA_027924645.1). Classification (NCBI taxonomy): domain Eukaryota; kingdom Viridiplantae; phylum Streptophyta; class Pinopsida; order Cupressales; family Cupressaceae; genus Cunninghamia; species Cunninghamia lanceolata. The sequence goes on along the minus strand of BSBN01001237.1, from coordinate 915,009 downwards.
AAACTTGGAATGTTTTTGAGGTCTTCTTCTCAATTCATTCCATTTGAAAACCAATCACCAATAATGAAGCTTCTTTGTCTTGCCCTCTTATCAAAGGAACTCTTCATTTGAGCTTGATGGATTTCAAGCTTCCTCTAATGTTGACATCAAATTCTATAACCTTTGTTACCTAACCAGATCTTTTACCATTTATTTCTCTATTAAGTAAAAAATCCTTGATAGTTGGGTGGGCAACCATCAACTAAATTATGTTATTGGATAGCATATGTCTGAATTTTTTGAGGCTTCTAACAATAGCAAAAACATGCTTCTCAACAAATGAATACTTTACCTCATAATCATGCAATACCTAGCTGAAAAATGCTACTGGCTACTCCAAGCCTTCATCATTATTTTGGAACAACATGGCTGAGATGGTATCATCCCCCCAAAGGCATATAGAATGAAATCTTTCTTGTAGTTGGGATTAATTAGGGTAGAGGTAGTTGCGAGAGCTTCTTTGATCTGTTCGAAGCTTCTCTTACCTTCCTTAGTCAAATTGAAAGGTATAATCTTCTTTAACATCGATGTGAGAGGTTGCTATAAAGCAACAATATTGGGAATAAACCTTCTCATGAAATTAATTCTGCCAAGAAAGCTTTGCAAGCCTTTCTTATGTGCAGGTAGCGATAAATCTAGAATTGCAGAAATTCTTTCTGGGTCAATAGAAATACCTTTCTTTGAGATAATATGTCCCAAGAGTTTACCTTTGTGAATAGACAATATGCATTTCTTCAGGTTTAGAGAAACTCCAAACTCTCTGCATCTCTAGAAAATATGCTTCAAGTGATCAAAATGTTCATTAGAATCTTTTAAAAAAATATAGTTATATTATCTCAATATACCAAAACTATTCTGTTCATAAGGCCATGAAAGGTCATATCCATTACTCTCTGAAAGGTTGCCCCTACATTGAACAATCCCAATGGCATCTTCCTATAGGCCATGGTACCCCACTTAGTTGTAAATGCAGTTTTATATTGGTCTTCCTCCTTCACCAAAATCTATTTATAGCCTGAGTATCCATCCAAGAAAGAAAATCTATTAGAACTAGAAATAGTTTGTAAAATTTGTTCCATTAAAGGAAGAGGATAGTGATCTTTTAGCGAAGCTTGATTTAGATCACAGAAATTGACACAAAGTCAAATCTCTCCATTCTTCTTTCTAACTAGTGCTAAGTTGGAGACCCAAGATATATGTTTTATATGGAATATTATACTGCTCTCAATTAACTTGTTCAGCTCAGCTTTCATCAGGTGCTCAAGTTTTGCGTTAAGGGGTCTTTCTCTCTACCTAACAGGCTTGGCATTAGGCTCTAACTCAACGGTATGCTAAGCTTAAACATGATCAAACCCTCTTAAATCTCTATACTCCCATGCAAAAACATCACTAAACTCTTGACATAATTGAATAAAAGACTATTGTTCACCTTTAGTGCATACCTTTCCCAACTTAAGCAGTTTACCTTTGAATATCTCTAATGTCTCATAGTGTTCCTGCTTCACAGTCATGTTGTATTTATCTTTGTTGACCTGATCATCTGAGTTAAAAACATATTCTTATGTTACTAATCCCTTGGGAAGCTTATTAGACTTGAGTTGTACAATTTCATTATCATATTGCTACTACCACTTCTATTGGTTTTCAGCTGCAAATTCTACTTCTACAATCAGAAAACTCAAAATTTTCTCATCGCTATCAAAAACCTACTAACTCACAGTATTGTTAGGTACAGATGGTCTAACAACCATTTTACATATGGCTGTACCTCTATGTTTTGGATTTCATTCAGAATCTCAAAGTGAGATGCTAAGGCAGCAATCCTATCTGCATGTTTATTTTGGTTTCTGGGAATTGAAAGCAAATTAAAAGCATCAAAAATTTCAATTGAATCCCCAACTCAATTCTTGTACTTTTTAAGTAGGTCATTTTTAGTAACATTCAAGTTTCTCACATAATTTACAATCAACTCAGAATCGCCATAAGCTTGCAATCATTTTATACCTCTTTTTCAAGCCCATTCTAGCCCATGAATTAGGGCTTTGTATTCAGCCACATTGTTTGTACAGCTGAAAGCAAACCTCATTATTGAATAGTACCTGTCTCCATCAAGTGAAATAAGCATAGATCCTCCACCAGCACCTATTTTACTCCTTGATCCATCAAAATACAGATTCCAAAGCTGATCCTCTTATTGTTCAGGTTGTGTTTGATCCTTAACCAAATTTTGAAGCACTGCATCAGGTTCATGTATAATGTAAATGCCTAATCCTACCTTACCAATGTGATAGAAAAGGTCATCTTCATGATCCTCAGTTGCCCACTCATCTAGATTAAGTTCTTTAGTAGGTGTGTTGGGGTCTAAGATCATGGATTGATCCTCCTACCCATGGGTGATGTAGAGGTTAGCATTTATAAGGCTAGGGACATATGGCTCAACATGGTTTTTTCTAAGAGACTCAGATTGTATGGTTACTTTCGTACCATATCTTGTTCTAAAGAACAAATGGGACCAATCAGAAGATAAAATCCCACCCAACTTGGTAGTGAAGTCCCTAGAAATGCAAATAGCAAAGCGAGATGGTAGGTCTATGATATGAATGTCCTAATGGATTGCAAAATTAGGACTGGCATGCAAGGTAAGAGGTAGATTTCTTATTATCCCAGCAGTATTAACAACAGACCCATCTAGTTGGACTACTCCTTTTGACAAGGGTTCATAAACTAATCCCAATCTATTAGCTAGACTCTTGGGCATGAAAGAACTACTTGCTCCATAATCTATCATACAATTATGAACAAGTTTGTCACCAATAATCAAACTCAGGTAAAAAGGAGGGGGTTTTACCTCTTGAGCTTGTTGTTCATTTTTAATTTCTGGGCTGTTTGCAAGTACCACTTTAGCCTTTTCTTGGCTGGCAACTTCAGAGAGGGAAATCTCATCTAAAGCTTCTTGTAATAAGTCCTTTTGACTGGGAATGTGCAATGCATCCATCACTAATATATTGATAGTGGCTTTCTTGAGGTGATCAACAACATTGAAGGAAACATGAGTTACCTTTTGCTGTCCTTTAACAGCAACAACAACATTTTGCCTTTACGAAGGTTGTGATTGCAACTTAGGCTAATCTCTTTAGGTACATCTTGAGTTCTTTCTAAAATTTGCACCTTTGGTTGTGCTGCAGGAATAGTCTATGATGAAGAAGCTTGAAATTTGTCCTTGGCAGGCTGTTGTTGTACATTTACATCTTGTTGTTCCAAGTCTATAGCCCTCTTTTTTGACCTTTTGTTGGTTGAAATAGGTGTATTTGGCTGATTTTGTCTTTGAGGGTAATTTACACCACAAAATTTGATGCCTTGCCAGTTCATTAAGGCTACATTAACATTGAAGCTGGATTTGAGACACCTTCCAAACTAGCGTAACTATTTTACACCATAAGAGCCTAATTCCTTACACCATTTGTACATGCAACTTGGTTAAGGGTCTGGTGACATGGATAACACTAGTCATGGTCTTGTGCCATGTTGTTCTGAGTGGGTAAAATGTCTTTTGAAGTGCTGGTAGTATTAGGACTATAGGACTAGCAAGGTCTAGGGTTGTAATTTCTTCTTTGGCCCTAAGGATCATCTTGGAAAGGAAGCCTATTTGTCTAATTAGACTGATACGGGGCTTGGTAAGGCTTATGTTCTTGGCTGATTTGCTTCTTGATATTAACAAATTCATTGCTAACAGTCTTGATAAAGGATTGTAATATGCTCTTTAACTCTTGGATTTATTTTGGACTAGGCTAGGACAGTAGTTTCCTAAACTCCAATCTGATATCCTTTTGCTAGAACTGGTGGGACCTTAGCCAAAGGAGGTACAGCCATGGGCACAGATGGATGAATTTCTAGAAAAATGGGTAAAGGAGGCCTCGGGGCTATTTTCCCTACTTGAATAAGGCAATTTTCTGCTCTAATGGCTACATCACAAGACCCAGGAAGAGTAGTTCCACCCATAGACTAAATCATAATAGAAATTTTTCTATTTAAAGCTCTAAGATAGAATAAAAAGGCATGTTATGATGTTGGCTTTACCACTATGGGAATCCTATCCCAAGTTCTATGGAATTGATAGTTGAAGTCTGTCATGTGCTCATGAGGAGCCCTCTTTATGGTACTTAACTGCTAAATCAATGACATATGGTAAGATTTGTCTTGAAAATGTTGATGCAATCCATCTCCCATGTTGTCCTATGATGCGATCGAGCCTACTGCAAGTCCTCTAAACCAATGCAAAGCCTTCCCTTTCAATGATGCAGCTAAATGCCTTAGTGCTAAATTCTCCTAAGTGATATTGTGCACTAAGAACAAGGTTGCCACATCTTGGATATGCTCAACAGGAGTAGTATGTTCTCTAGTAAAGAACAACAAGCCTTTGGGGGCTACAATAGGAATGTATGCTCATTATTATGAGCATTGAGGAGCTAATGAATCTTCATGAACAAAGGCTTTTTTTTTTTTTTAAAGATAATGTACCTAGTAAACTTTTTAACGTGACCGGCGATGCTGGTGCGACACGCCCTCCGGTTCCATGCGAATGCTTTTGCCCAGAGCAATGAACCGGTGAGGCTACAACTGGGGGACCTCATCCCCTAGGAAGAACACTTCAAACCTGTGAGCTCATTGGCCCAGCGAAGGTGTAAAGCCTTGCGAGCTCGTTGGCCCAGCGGGGGTTTGAACTCTGGTGGCTGCCACTACATCCTGAGTGACTTAACCACCGAACCATGCCATCATCAGCAAACAAAGGCTTTTTTGGATGTGCAAACTATTCAGAATTTTGGATTTCAAAAGTTAAGCATTTCATATTGTTAATTTGATCTTGAACTCCAATTTATAACAGATGCATGGCTGCATATTGTTGAGTGCAGAAGAGTTTAGAAGTGGACATATGCTTATGGATATTATATTGTAGAGAGTGAGCATGCTAAGGATAGAGATAACAAGAATCTCTTTGAACACTTGGAGGCTTATTTAGAATCTTCTTTAGAATGAGTTGATAAGTGTGCTGAGGAGGAATTGAAAGGTTTTATTTCTCATGAAAAGTCTCAACAAGATTTTTTAATTTTTTGAATAAAGCTTATTGATCTTACAAATGTCACTCGCAATTAATTTAAGAATCTTGTTGAAGCTTTGTAGAAATGACTTGCTAATGGATGCTTCTAGCAAAAGGAGATCATGGTGGGAAATTATTTGGGGTAGAGAAAGTATCCATGTTAGTAATTTGGGCCATTCATTATCATGTTTCATGAATTTTAGTTGTACCATGAATATACAAATGGTGTAGTTATTGCTGGATATTTCTACAAGTCTCTATAAGTTATGGAATACCATTCTCCATTGTCATTCAAGTTAAAACAGTGGTTGTTTCATTGAGAATATTAATTATAAAGAGTTTGGAGACATTATTTTTATAGAGAAACACTTCCAATTAGGGAAACAACTTCATCATATGATTTAGTGATTGAATTTTGTGCGAGAGAAGGTCCCTTCTATAAACTATAGTAGGTACTTCCCTACCCTTGGGTGAGGTTGAATGGTAGGTAGTTTGGCTTGGTTGAGCCTCAGGGGGAGAAAAATTTATATGATTCCACATTCATAATAAATGTTTCCCTACTATAGGTAGCCCCTAGGGATTATTGATTACTTGTCAAACTAGGATCTAAGTGACTACCTATCATTAATCATTTTCCACATGTAAAACCATGTTACTAAGAACAACTATGTGAACCTCAATCCCTAACATTCAGGGATCATGATCTCCTAATTATCTATCTCCTTCAGGCGATCTATTTTCAAACCATTATAGAGTAAATGAGGGCTCATACTATCAACTATAGAATGGGGTGGGGGGCTGGAAAAAGGATCTTAACCTAGGTGGTGTATGAGAAAAATTATCAATTGTCCCCCACTCTAGAATGGTTGGGGCCTCTATAAATCTTTTGTTTCTATTAATATGTGGTAACTAATCATGCTATAGGGGCTACGAGTACACACAACAAGACAAATTTTGGTCACTTTGTCATCCATGGTTTTCGTCCAAAATAATTAACTCCAGTCTGCATATAAATTGGTAATGTGTATTGCTCTAGTCTACCTAACATAATCTTAGTAGTTCTTGCATCATTTGTGTCTCCATCCATGGATTTATTAGATCATAAACCTAGAGTTAGTATGGTTCTAATGTTGTATACTCCATTATTGGTGGTGTGACCTTCTTAGACTGAGTAGATGGTTCCTCAATTCTAGATTTTGTGTTGTAAATAATAGAAATAAAAAAATGACTTTTTGTGGATGGTCATGGATCAAAATAAATGGAATGTAGGTCTCAATCTAGAATGTTTGAACTTGTTTTCTAGGGTCTAAATTCTAGTAGAGAGCCTAATCATCATACAAGGTTATTTATGTTTCATGTATGAACAAATAATTGAATACCAATGATTTAGTAATGCCCTATATAGGTAGGTGTGAGGTTAAAGAAATGATAGCATCACCGAAAAATAAATTGCTAGATGGAACCAACAACAAAGCCAAGGATCAAAATTTGTTCTTTTGGCTTCACACTTTCTCAAAACTAGGCTGCATAAAAGATACACATCGAAGGTGATACACACTTAATCATAAATGCAATAATAAAGCAATAGACTCCAAATTGGAAGATCAAAAATCTTTTGGCTAAGTGCTAGGAGACCTTGGATCATTTTGAAGCATACAAGGTTAGGCACATTTTCTGAGAGGCTAACAATAAGGCTGACAAACTAGAGAATGTGACAATTGATATGCCAAATAAATATATGCATGCCAAGTCAATGGAATTGTGGGAGAAATTGGGAATAGGTCGACTTTCTATTTCACATGAGCGACAATAAAAATGGACAAATATGCTAATATTTATGCGATGGCTCAGATGAGATGCTAACATTTATGTTGACAAATATGCCTAGTACTACAACAAACAATATATATGCTAATTATAATTCCATTTGCAGTGAAGTTGACTATATGGATCCAACAATATGTCTCAAAGCATGGACGAGGCAAATTGATTTCATGGGACATATCTTAGATCTCAAGCTCAGAAAGATCTTCAAATCATGGTTGATTATTGTTTTGCACACAATCTACATGGTTATTGGGGATAATTTCATATCCACTTCTCATAAATATAGGGTGAATACCGATACATCCTTTATGATGGTTGTTATGCTATTAGATTTGGGGGAGATAAAAGATGGTATGGCAGAGACACTAATTAAATTACATTGGTGTGGGAACTGAAGAAGACCTTTGATGATGTTATGCTCGGCTTAGGGTTCTTTCCCAATAATCGCACTTGTCTTGTGATCCTCTAGTTGTATAATGAATCGTAGGTAACTTTTCTTATTACAATGATGAGGAGAAAAAATAGGACATGTGGTGTGAAAATTTCCTCAAGGTTCTCTTGAGAGTAGTAGATGTCCATGGCACATACTGGTTCTTCGCTATTGACTCTAGTAGCTCGAACTCTACCATGAATGGGGCAGGGATGAGGGAAGCAGTCGATGATGACTAGGTGTAGAAAACATTTTAGAGCAGAATGCAGAAAGGTTAGGAATTTACAATATAATGTTTTTTTTTTTTTTAAAAAGGTGTAGGAACACCCATAGATTAAAAAGACTTTAAAATATTATAGAATGTATGGCCATAGCCAATACAGTATAATGTTGATATGTAATTATCTACAGTATGAATAGGGAATACATAAGTATGTGGTTCTTTGTATCAGATTTGTTTTAAATATAGTCCCCCATGATATAGGGTTTTTGCTTAAGGTCCTCCTCTAGAGTAGCCATTTCTAATCTTGATTTATCAAGAGTGGCTCCTGTTGACTTTTTCCCAGACTGGATGCTTATTCCCAGATTTCCCTACAAGGTAGCCATCAGTGATCAACAGGATCTCTGGGCCAGGGGGCCAACAGTGTAGGAGATAGACTCTATATTTTATCTCCTCTTCTTCTTCAGGCTCTGCAAGACCTAGGGGGTATTCCCTACTCAACATCCATGAGGATATGCATACAAGGCTGGGATGCTGACAGAAAGCAGATAGTCCTCCTGTAAGTAGACCAAAACTGAATGATAAGAGCAAAGGGGCTAGCTTTGGGCCTATTAGCAGTTGTAGACAGAGGACTGAGGATCCTAAACTAACTCTAAAGTCCTAATGTTGGTTTTAGATTTTGATTTGGAGTTTAAGTGTGGATGCAAAGCTGGATATGGTTATAACACAAAACAAAGCATGATTGGTGCCTATCCAGGGCCTGGAGTCAGTAGACATACACCTGTGAATGATCAGCATGAACAAATAAAACTGGATTTCAAGGGGATATGTGTGATACCTGCTTTACAGGCATCTCCCAATACAAAGTGTTAGGTTATCTCTACTTATGGTATCCCTACTGCAGTATACCCTTCCCAATGTTCAACCTGAAAACAGTTTAATCTACCCCTTGAGTAGAAGTCAGAAGATCAGACAGTCAACATAGGAATTCTATGCTCTAGAATCTAAACATTACCAAACATCCAGATTCAGAAGAAGAATACATGCAATACTGGAGATAGAATTAACACAACACATGCCAAACAGCATTTCTCATATAAGTTTAATCATGAAATCAGTGGGTTCATGCCAAAAACAAACAACAAGAGATACATAAACTCACAGGTAAGCTGTACAGAGCAACCAGATCAGCTTGTTATGCATTACAGAGCCAAAATCATCAACTTTCAACAACCTTTCAAATGAGCAACACCACCTGCTTATAACAGCCAGGTAGGTGCTCAGCAATTAATTACAATGTTGACCAAAATCTCGCCAGATACACGGTATCATAGAAAATGGCGCTCAAACACAACCAGATTGGTGCCCAAACTTGAATGCAGCAGGTAGGGGAGGAGACAGGAAGATTTCTCGAGCCCTGCGCCATCATCCGCTGATTGACACCTTCAGTCAGGTACAAGATCGACCCACGCCATCGCCCATACCTCTGCAACCTTCGCCATTAATGGCGCACCAACCCGCGGCCTCGGGAAGAACATCATACAGACTATCGCAAGCATTTCCCGCCGAGATTCATCATCATGATATTTGAAAATGCAGGATAACAATATCCCACATGCACCCCGCGACGACCTCAATTACACTTTATATACTAGGTCATGAGCATATATCATGTCGGTGCTTTTGCTCCTGACGACACTAGTATATAACCTCATCATCATCATCCCCCAGCAGCATGATATCCTGCTGTTCGAAATATCACCCTGACGTCATCATGATATTTGAAATATACCCTTCATGATAATCGGCACAACCTGATCCTTCGGAGGAACATCCTCCTGCTGAGCTTAAAACAAAAATCTGGCCGATGAACATCCTGATGACGTCATCATCATATACTGCTGACGTCATCATCAAATCTGCCTACTGCGCACCTCCTTATATCCGGATGACGTCATCATCATGTTTACAAATATCAGGAGGTCTCTTCAAGATGATCAGTTGTTAGAAATATGACCCCCGCGGACCTTGATGACGTCATCATCATATTAACATCATCATGATATTCGGAAGACAACCGGATATTTGGAAATATCCTCCTGATGTTCAAATATCAGGCTGCACTGTAGCTCCTCTATAAGATCGGGGCGATAACTGAATATGATGATGATGCTTGAAAAGATCACCCCCCGGAGATAATGCGCGAAGCCAACAGGCGGATATCTCCTTGGTATCAGCATCATCATGATGCTCGAGCAAACATATATCCGGGTGATATGAAAATATTACCCCTTCCTTCGGAAATATCATGATGCAGATAGGTAGAAAGAAAATATCACCCTGATATACGGATGACGTCAGCATCATCAGGATGCCAAAACAACGAACAAGAAGTGATACAACATCATCAGGATGATATTGACTAAGATCATCCTGACGTTCAAAATATGATGACCCTAGTGAATATCGGGTCGCACTTAGAACTATTCAACAACATCATCAGGATGATCATAACCAAGATCACCCGATGATAAAAATATCACCCCGGCGAAATATCATGAAGGCAGAAAATATGATGACCTCCACCAGCAGCAGGATGAAAACTGGAAATATCATGATGATGACGACCCTTAAGAAAAAACAAGTTAGGTCGAACACTTAGAGAATAACCCCATCAGGATACCGGGGCAACATCATCATGTTTGAGCAAGGTGATAAATGAAAGATCACCGGATACTTTGAAAAATCACCCTCGCAAGCAGATGAGGGCGCACTGTAGCTCATCAGTATCATCAGGATAATAAGCAAACATCACCCGACAGTTGAAATATGATGATGACGTTGAAAAACAAGTCGACGAGGAACATGATGATGCAGATCATCATCGAAGACAAGATGATGATGGTGACCTCCTCCTCAGGAAAATATGATGCTGCAGTTGAAAAATGCTGAGGAGGTCCAACACTTAGAAAAAATGGGCAAGAAGATGAAGGCTTCAAATGAAGAAACCTCCTGATCATGACAAATCGACCCCTGGTCAAAATGAGTGTCAACAGTGGCTCCGAATGGGGACGTGCAGGTGAAAACCTGCAGCGAGAACCAAATCTCCGGGCAGACCTGACAAAAAGCCAAAAAACGCGAGCTGTACAAGGCATTTACACTACATACATATTTTACAAATGTGCACAGCAACCAAATATTCATGCAAAGTAGAACTTAAGGAATTGGCCATGCACAGGCAATTCCAGAATTTCACCATCTAGGGCCTGGAGGAAATAAGAATCCTCCCCATGAGTATTGCAAACCTGATATGGGCCCATCCATAAGGGTTGAAACTTACCATGTTTACCCTTTTCCTGATCTTTAGCATTCCAAATGAGCACCAGATCATTTACTTGAAACTTCCTTTTTGTAGTTCTCCTGTCAAACTGATATTTCATACCCTGTTGTCTTTTGAGATTGATCTGGTGGGCTCTCCTTCTGCCTTCATCCAATGCAACCAGCTGATTCACTCTTTCTGTCATGGGATCTTCAATGTCCTCATCATTTTCCTGAATGAATCTGTAAACTGGTAGGAGATTATTTATGGGCAGTCCAGCTGATGTACCATATACCAGCTCAAAAGGTGACTTCCCAATAGCCCTTTTCACAGTCACTCTGTCAGCCCATACTGCTAAGTTCAACTTTGAGTCCCAAGCTCTCTTGTTCTTGTCCAGTATCCTCTTGACAATTTTCATGATGCTCCTATTGCTTGATTCTGCTTGACCATTTCCTTGTGGGTGATATGGTGATGTATATGACAGGCTTATCCCATACCTGTTGCAAAAATCAACAAACTCACCTGATCTGAAGCACATAGCATTATCAGTGATTATTTTAGATGGTACTCCAAACCTGATGATGATGTTCTCTAGTATGAAATCTGTCACCACCTTACTTGTAGCTCTTTTAGTTGGAATGGCCTCAATCCATTTGGTAAAGTAGTCAGTTGCCACCAAAATCCAACTGTGTCCCCCACTTGATTTGTCTGCAATTTCCCCTATAAAATCAATTCCCCATTGCTGGAATGGAGCATCCACAGGTGCAGTTCTGAGGGGTAAAGCACCATGATATTTCAGCTTTCCTGAGAATCTCTGGCAAGGGTCACACTTCCTTACTAACTTTTGTGCATCTGAAAAGAGAGTGGGCCACCAATATCCTGCCCTGAGAATTTTATGAGCTGTTGTTTGGGCAGTATAATGGCCACCACACAATCCTTTATGCATGTCAATCAAAATATTGTCAGCCATGTTCTTATCCACACATCTCAGCAGCACACCATCAGGATTTTTCCAGTACAGCTCACCTTGAACAACAACATACCTGATTGCATGTAGCTTCAGAGTCCTCTTTTGATTGTCACTGAAATGGGAAGGACAATTCAGATTTTGCAAATAATAGACAATATCCTTGTACCATTCAGATCCTGATACACTTACATTCTCATCTTGGACTGCATTAACTTGGCATGCTTCCAAGTTTGACTGTGCCATCATCTTGGCTAATCCTTGTCCCCTTATTAACTTAGTAACTTGTATGTCTATGTTGAATTCCTGCAGTTTGTTTATCCATCTGCACCTTCTTCCAGTCACCTCCTGCTGAGTGAATATGTCTTTGACTGCAGCATGAGGTACATATGCAATTATATGTGACCCTACCAAGTATGGTCTGAAACTTTTAATGGCTCTAACAAGTGCATATGCCTGCTTTTCCATAATATCATACTTCAATTCAGAGGCCTGCAGGGACATACTGAAGAAGGCGATGGGCTGTTCAAAACCATCTTCATTTTTTTGTAACAAACATGCAGCTACAGTATGAAAGGAAGCAAATGAGAACACCTGGAATGGCCTAGAAAAATCAGGAGATTTAAGGACAGGGGCCATCTTAATTGCCTCTTTGATGTTCTGAAATGATTCTGTTGCTTCCCTTTCCCAGTTGACAATTGCATCCTTCTTCATCATCTTGGAAATGTTCCTTGTGATCTCTGCAAAGTTGGGAACAAATCTTCTGACAAAGTTTACCTGTCCAAAGAAGGACTGAACTCCTTTCACAGTTTTTGGCATTTGGATCCTGTCAATGGCTGCCACTCTGTCTGGATCTATCCTGACTCCATCCTTGGAAACAATATGTCCCAGAAGTTTTCCTTCAACTACTCCAAAGGCACACTTCTTTGGGTTTAAAGAAATACCATATTCTAGCGCTCTTATGAAGATCTGCTCCAGATGCATACAATGCTGCTCCTCTTTCTTTGAGTAGGCAGTCAGGTCATCCTGATATACTGCCAGGATTGAATCAATCAGCCCTGCAAAAGCAACATCCATTGCTCTTTGAAATGTAGCACCTGCATTTGTTAGTCCAAATGGCATTCTAACATACACATATGTTCCCCATGGAGTGGTAAAGGCAGTCTTGTACTGTTCTGATTCCTTCACCTTTACCTGATTATATCCTGAAAATCCATCCATCATGGATAGGAGTTCACAACCAGTCACTCTCTGCAACATAGCTTCCATATTAGGCAATGGATAGTTATCCTTCAAAGAGGATACATTCAAGTTCCTGAAATCAACACACAGCCTAATATCACCATTCTTCTTTCTGACTGGGACAAGGTTAGACACCCAAGTTGAATGTCTGATGGGCACAATTATTCCAGCTTCCCTGAGCCTTCTGAGTTCTTCCTGCATCTTGGGAGCTAAGGTAGGATTTATAGGCCTTTGCCTCTGTCTAAATGGCTTAGCTTCAGGCTTCAGTGGGATCTCATGCTGGAATAAGTCTTCTCTATAAGCTTTTAGGTCCTCATATGACCAAGCAAAAACATGTTTATACTTTTTTAGCAATGCAATCAGCATACTTCTTATGTGTGGCTTGAGCTGTTTGCCAATATATACTTTCTGAGGGGCCTGAGATGTCCCCAAATTTATTTCTTCTAAATCCTCCTTATTTTTGGGGGATGTCTTTGTGACCATTTTGTCTCTACTGTCAAAGGCTCTTTCCAAAGCCACTAACCCTCTAGGGATCTTGTTAGTCTTCAACTGGATGATCTCTTTTCCCACAAGGGTCTCTTTTCCATTTACAGTCTCTACAAAAGCTTGGAAATCAATCTGTTGATTCTCATACTCATCTATGCAGTGCAAAAATTTCAGCAAATCCCTATCATCATTAAAAACTTGCCAACTGCATATGTTTTCTGGTATGGCAGGCCTAATTTTAACTTCTATATCTGTGACACCTGACAGAGTGATGTCATCTGGCCTTATTGCAATATTAGCTAAGAAATCAGCCATAACATTTTTTGACCTTTCTATCCAGCCAATTGAAAATGCATCAAATAATTCAATAGTATCCCAAACAGCATGCTTGTATTGCTTCAGTCTTTTATTTTTTGCAACATACTTATTTCTGACTTGGGATACAATCAGCTCAGAATCTCCAAATACTCTTAACATTTTAATTCCATGTTTGAGAGCAATATTCAGGCCTAAAAGTAAAGCCTCATATTCTGCAATATTGTTTGTGCAATCAAACCTCAGCAAGAAAGAGAATTTTAGGAGCTTACCAGTTGGAGACAGGAAAACAACTCCAGCTCCAGAGCCTTCTTTTGCACAAGCTCCATCAAAAAACATAGTCCATAAGCCTTGCTGATCTAGCTCTTCAATGCAGGCATTTTTCTTTTTGTCTTCTGTATCATCTGAGACAACCTTGAAGTTATCACAGTCAGTGTCTACAAAGCATATCTGTTCATTTGCTTCTTGGTCTTCCACTGTCTCTGATGATCTCTGCTCTCTGATTAACTTGACATCCCTGCCATTCATTGGAATCATGGCATATGATAGGTCCAGCTGCATACTTCCACCTATTAGTGCTGCCCATCTTCTTGACAGCAACATACCATATTGTGGCTTGATGTCAACCACTGTTATATTCATTTTGTATCTTTTTTCAGGAAATGCTGCCAGCTTGAAATCTACATCCTTCATGATTCCAATAACTGGTACCTCTCTGGCATCCATAGCATAACATTTCCCACATGCCTTGTCAATCTTTAATCCAGTTTGTTGCATGATAGCCAAAGGCATGACATTTGTAGATGCTCCAGAGTCAAGCATACAATTTCTAATTATTTTACCATTTATAACCAGGGAAACATAAAATGGTTCCACCTGTGAAGGACACTTTGTCATGGTCATTCCTAAATATACTTCAGGAGTCTCATCTTCTTCATTACACATGACCTGTTTCTCACCCTGGGTCTGATCATTTTGCTTAGCTTGAAAAGGTACCCCTGAGATTAGGGATATTGCCCTATTCTTGATCTCTTCCACTTTCATGAGTTCCATAAGTGGAATAGAGACCTTTACCTGAGAGAGGATCTGGGCTATATCAAATGGAGCATAGTTTTGTACAACAGTTGTGGCTTGCTCCACAATCTTGCTTTTATCCTGAGCTGATTTAGTTTTCATTTTCATAGTTCCCTGATCATCATTCTTGTCTTGGGAACCTCTACTTTGATCTTCAGCCTGAGGGGTTTTGTTTTCTGGTCCTTGAAATTTAGGACCTGCTCTGTATCTAAAGTTCTGCTTGTTATTTACCCACTGCCTTTTTTGTGGTTCAGTTCCTTTATGACCATGCATCAGCTGACCTGCAGAAATATCCTCTGGCTGATGTGGGCTGCCAACCTGATGTTTACCTCTGAGATTGTAGTTGCTTTTGACTTGAGCAACTGCTGCAGCTGTGAAGGCTCTGATTTCCTCATCAGAAGGTCGTTGTAGGTTACTCAGAAAATTGTGTGAGTTCTAAGCATACACATAATTATCTTCATCATCTTCATCATATGGAGACTGTTGGCAGGCCTGAACCTGATGATCTGTATTGTCATCAGCATCATAAAGAGTATATCCATTACCTATGGACATCATGTTTACATCATCATCCTGCACATGATGTGGCTCATTGCACTCATTACAAGATGTAGCATTATCATACAAGGATTGAGCAATCATGCACTGTGACTGTGAATGTGGCATCTGACAGATTATACACCACGGAGCATCATCAGCAATATTTATAGTTTTCTTTAGGGGATCAGGAGTTTCCTTGGCATGTTGAGCCCTCTGATTTGTGTTGTTACGTGGATATACAGGCTTACCATCATGCCAATTGGTGTTATAAGGCATATCATGTAATGATGGCCTCTTTTCCTGCCTTTGATAGACTTGCCTATCAGGACCCATCCCTTTTTCACTTCTAGCTAATCTATAGCTCAGGTCCTTAACAACATTTGCCAGTTTGTCTATCTTATCCTCAGGAGCAGATGTACTACCTTGAGTGTTCTGAGGCTTATTTGGATTCTGCAGAATTTTTACATCATCCCTTCTATTGGTCTTGCCTGATGCTTTCCTATTGTTTTCAATATTTACTGCAATTCTGAAAGCATCCCTGAGAGTGGCAGGACCTTTATCTCTTAATCCATATGCAGTCTTTGCATCAAAGGCATTGATGTACAAAATTATGCACATTGGTTCGTTTGGCCTCATATGATGTGGCAATTTGTTCAACACTTTAGTAAATCTGGCATTAAAGTCTGCAACCTGCTCATTTGACCCTTTGGTGATGCTGGTGAACTCATTTACAAAGAAGCTAGGGTCAGTTTTATCACCATATTGCTCCTTGAACATCCTCTTAAAATCATCCCATGATGATATGCTCCGGTCAGGCAGATTCCTGTACCATTCTCTTGCCTCATCTATTAAGGATTGCATGAATGACTTCATGAAAACATCCTCATGCTCAACCTCAAAATTATCCATGACATTTTGGAAGGCCTTTAGATGATCTTCTCCTGACACTGTATTGTTTCCTGAAAATTTAGGCACTTGTAGCCTCAGATGCTTATCAATGGGGTTAGGATACCCAGGAATACCATCAAACACCAGCTGTCTGAATCTGTCCAACTGCATGGGCTGCCTGTTTGGCTGATTAACATTAACATTTCTATTTGCATTTTGGTTTCCTGCATTGTTCAGTGGTATCCTAGCATCATTCACATATTGTCTGTCATCATGATGCTGATGTTGCATTTCATATCTTTGCTGATGTCTTTGCATATTTGCATTCTCTAGAGTAGGAACTGAATTATTTTGGGCAGTTCTCAAGGCTTGCACTTTTTGCTGTATATCATCTCTGATTTTCATGGCTTGTAGGTATTCTAGTTCTGCTCTTAGGCTTTTGATTTCTTCAGCCAATTGTTCATCTTTAGGTCTGGAGGTAGATGGTCTCATGCCATTCTGGTCATCATCCTCATCATCCCTCAGAGACTCTGCCTCTTCAAACCTTTCACTTGGGTCTAGAAAGGGGCGTTCTTGGAACACCTCTGACCTCATTCTGATACTACCACCCTGTTGCCTCTCATATGCACCTTGGATATCTGCTTCTGCACTTGAAAAATAAGGCGCATGCTGTCCTGATGGCCTAGGGTTATCTTGTATATCATCACTTTTTCTGGGGGAGCTCTCATGACTAACTGAGACAGTTCCCTTTCTTCTATACATCATTCTTTTTGTTAATGGTAACTCTTCAAATAGAGGATTTTGTTGGGATCTTCTCCCCTGCATATAATTTTTACCTTGACCGGTTGGGAGATTACTTCGGAGTCGCCACCTATTTCTAGGAACTGTTTTCTTCTGAAAACCAGGATTCTTTCACAAGGTTCCCCAGGGTGTTTTCTTCTGTTGCTGACTTAGATGGGTCACATATATATCACTGGAGATGATTAGATAGTACTGTTACTTCTCAGTCCCCAGCGGAGTCGCCAATTTCTGTTGACTTTTTCCCAGACTGGATGCTTATTCCCAGATTTCCCTACAAGGTAGCCATCAATGATCAACAGGATCTCTGGGCCAGGGGGCCAACAGTGTAGGAGATAGACTCTATATTTTATCTCCTCTTCTTCTTCAGGCTCTGCAAGACCTAGGGGGGTATTCCCTACTCAACATCCATGAGGATATGCATACAAGGCTGGGATGCTGACAGAAAGCAGATAGTCCTCCTGTAAGTAGACCAAAACTGAATGATAAGAGCAAAGGGGCTAGCTTTGGGCCTATTAGCAGTTGTAGACAGAGGACTGAGGATCCTAAACTAACTCTAAAGTCCTAATGTTGGTTTTAGATTTTGATTTGGAGTTTAAGTGTGGATGCAAAGCTGGATATGGTTATAACACAAAACAAAGCATGATTGGTGCCTATCCAGGGCCTGGAGTCAGTAGACATACACCTGTGAATGATCAGCATGAACAACTAAAACTGGATTTCAAGGGGATATGTGTGATACCTGCTTTACAGGCATCTCCCAATACAAAGTGTTAGGTTATCTCTACTTATGGTATCCCTACTGCAGTATACCCTTCCCAATGTTCAACCTGAAAACAGTTTAATCTACCCCTTGAGTAGAAGTCAGAAGATCAGACAGTCAACATAGGAATTCTATGCTCTAGAATCTAAACATTACCAAACATCCAGATTCAGAAGAAGAATACATGCAATACTGGAGACAGAATTAACACAACACATGCCAAACAGCATTTCTCATATAAGTTTAATCATGAAATCAGTGGGTTCATGCCAAAAACAAACAACAAGAGATACATAAACTCACAGGTAAGCTGTACAGAGCAACCAGATCAGCTTGTTATGCATTACAGAGCCAAAATCATCAACTTTCAACAACCTTTCAAATGAGCAACACCACCTGCTTATAACAGCCAGGTAGGTGCTCAGCAATTAATTACAATGTTGACCAAAATCTCGCCAGATACACGGTATCATAGAAAATGGCGCTCAAACACAACCAGATTGGCGCCCAAACTTGAATGCAGCAGGTAGGGGAGGAGACAGGAAGATTTCTCGAGCCCTGCGCCATCATCCGCTGATTGACACCTTCAGTCGGGTACAAGATCGACCCACGCCATCGCCCATACCTCTGTAACCTTCGCCATTAATGGCGCACCAACCCGCGGCCTCGGGAAGAACATCATACAGACTATCGCAAGCATTTCCCGCCGAGATTCATCATCATGATATTTGAAAATGCAGGATAACAATATCCCACATGCACCCCGCGACGACCTCAATTACACTTTATATACTAGGTCATGAGCATATATCATGTCGGTGCTTTTGCTCCTGACGACACTAGTATATAACCTCATCATCATCATCCCCCAGCAGCATGATATCCTGTTGTTCGAAATATCACCCTGACGTCATCATGATATTTGAAATATACCCTTCATGATAATCGGCACAACCTGATCCTTCGGAGGAACATCCTCCTGCTGAGCTTAAAACAAAAATCTGGCCGATGAACATCCTGATGACGTCATCATCATATACTGCTGACGTCATCATCAAATCTGCCTACTGCGCACCTCCTTATATCCGGATGACGTCATCATCATGTTTACAAATATCAGGAGGTCTCTTCAAGATGATCAGTTGTTAGAAATATGACCCCCGCGGACCTTGATGACGTCATCATCATATTAACATCATCATGATATTCGGAAGACAACCGGATATTTGGAAATATCCTCCTGATGTTCAAATATCAGGCTGCACTGTAGCTCCTCTATAAGATCGGGGCGATAACTGAATATGATGATGATGCTTGAAAAGATCACCCCCCAGAGATAATGCGCGAAGCCAACAGGCGGATATCTCCTTGGTATCAGCATCATCATGATGCTCGAGCAAACATATATCCGGGTGATATGAAAATATTACCCCTTCCTTCGGAAATATCATGATGCAGATAGGCAGAAAGAAAATATCACCCTGATATACGGATGACGTCAGCATCATCAGGATGCCAAAACAACGAACAAGAAGTGATACAACATCATCAGGATGATATTGACTAAGATCATCCTGACGTTCAAAATATGATGACCCTAGTGAATATCGGGTCGCACTTAGAACTATTCAACAACATCATCAGGATGATCATAACCAAGATCACCCGATGATAAAAATATCACCCCGGCGAAATATCATGAAGGCAGAAAATATGATGACCTCCGCCAGCAGCAGGATGAAAACTGGAAATATCATGATGATGACGACCCTTAAGAAAAAACAAGTTAGGTCGAACACTTAGAGAATAACCCCATCAGGATACCGGGGCAACATCATCATGTTTGAGCAAGGTGATAAATGAAAGATCACCGGATACTTTGAAAAATCACCCTCGCAAGCAGATGAGGGCGCACTGTAGCTCATCAGTATCATCAGGATAATAAGCAAACATCACCCGACAGTTGAAATATGATGATGACGTTGAAAAACAAGTCGACGAGGAACATGATGATGCAGATCATCATCGAAGACAAGATGATGATGGTGACCTCCTCCTCAGGAAAATATGATGCTGCAGTTGAAAAATGCTGAGGAGGTCCAACACTTAGAAAAAATGGGCAAGAAGATGAAGGCTTCAAATGAAGAAACCTCCTGATCATGACAAATCGACCCCTGGTCAAAATGAGTGTCAACAGCTCCGATGGCCACAATTCATTCATAAAAAAAGTAAAAAGTTAGTTTAAAATTTTAAAAATTATCATTCCATTATATTTAAACATTTATGGATTATACAAGTCTATGACACATTAAATTATTTTATTTATAAGATATTGTGTCATACTATAATTTAACTAGTATTTTTGGATGTGCGTCTTTTATTATTTATTTTTCACTCAATATTATATTTTGAATTTTGGAAAAACACTATAGGAGCTAATTTGGTATTACGTTTTCTTATATGTTTTATATTATAAAGTTTATGCAACAATCCCATAAAATACTCATCGAAGTGCCCCATGGCACACAACATTACAAATCCAACTATTTATGACTTGAAATTATTGATGACAAGGACTAATGTTGACATAGACACAACAACCAATGAAGAATTTGATAATAATATTCATTTATTTTCCACAAAAGATAATGTCCATAATCCTAATAGAAGAAAATTACACTCATTGAAGCACCCCATGACATATAGCATTACAACAAAAGTGGGTACTATTAGTGCACCATAAGGATGAGAAAATGGTAAGCCTTATTTGGAGTTGTTAAATGCTAAGGATGTAACTTTAATGTTAACTTCCAATATTTGGATAGAAGAAAGTATTGTAAATGGAGCTCCGAGGTATGTTTAAGAAATAATATACAAACCTAGAAGTGCACCACTAGAACCACTGACATATGTTATGGTTGAATTTGACAATTATTTAGACATACAATTTGAAGATCAAACTCAACAAACATTAACAATTACACCAATACAAAGGTCCACCACACAATCCAAATACCCTTAAGATTAGCTTGGATATTGACAATACACAAATCACAAGGTCTCACTCTTTTAAAAGCTACTATTGACATAGAAAATGGAATGAATAGAATTAACACTTGTGGATATATTTCATGTAAATTTAATACAAGGTCTAAGAATAATTCTACGATTTACATATGACCATTATGAAAAGATGAAAAAGGGAAAACAAGTTGCCAACTAAATTTGGAGAGTAGATAATCAAATTATTACAAGATAAATGTTGTGATGTACTTCTTACAAATTTATTTGAATGAATATGAAGTAATGAACTTGTAACGACCTCGTGTTCATTGTTTGGTGAGGCAATTAATGCAACAAAATATCTTGAAAGTATGTGTGAATTGATAGTTCTTGGATGGAGCGACTGCAGAAGAAAAGAGAAGTGGGTGAAAGTGTTTAAGGAAAGAAAATATCTCTTCTAGATAGAATTGGCTATATGGTCTGTAGTGCATTGTCTTTTATCCTACACATTGCATAAATGTCTACTGTAGCATTTGCAACTGGAAGATCAGGCAGAAATATGCCTTCCATTATGCAAATGGATGCCCTTGCCCCATTCGAAAGCTATCATTTTGGCACGATAGTGAGGATGCTAGCTAAGGTTGTGGATTTTAGCTTTCCTTCTGCCATTTGCATTTGCTTCAAAGATTCTAAAGCCTCGAACAGATCCATTTTGTGTGTATCATGTAGTCAACACATGATATTTTGGGGTGAGAGGCATTTAAAATAGGAGAGGGTAGCGGCTGGAGGAGTGGGGATTATGCCTACTAATTGCATTTGGTTGAAAGTTCCCAAGGCCACTTCAACAAAGTTCTATATGAGATGCCAGTAAGTTAATAGAAATGGTGCCTCCAATCACACTGCAAACCCTCCGGATAATTGAAGGAAGAGGTAGTGTTCAGTTTCTGTGGTTTGCCAACATCACTACAGTGATTCCACATCTGAGTTGGAGAAAGGCGTATAGGTTCAAATAAGAGAGTGCAAGTCCAAACAAGATCATGTCTAGTGTGTGCAAGAGGTTGAGAAGGTGAGGCACGACCTATGAGGCATGGCCTGTGCTAAGTCGTGACCTATGATGAGGAAGGACCTACTCTTTGAGGCTCGCGGCCTACTTTTTCAGGCTCGTGGTATATCAAATAGGGGCATGACCCTTGCAAAGAGGGATTCGACCCTTTGGAATAGGAGTTTGACCCATCCAGACATCCCTTCTGATGCTCTACAAAGAAACGCAGGAGGAAGAAAATCTTAGGAATGTATAGCAAATTTGCAAGATTGAGCTGCGTTGAAGGGGAGCGCAGCTAGATCTGAGGTATTTACCTCATTCTTTTATTACTTCTGACACAAAAATTAAAACATGTTAGCTTCTATTACATTAAGCATAGAAAGCTGAAACCCATCACTGCCATTTAAAAATAATTATGCCAAAAGTTATTTCGATGAAAGTTACTTACAATACCTCTTTCCCTAAAATTATTTGTTTATACAGATCCCATTCTAATTGACCTTTCAGTTTTATTGTTTTAGTGATGTAAGTATGAGAAATAGATTATTATATATGGATTAGAGTGGATTTAGTAGTGAAAGTAAATGGGCAAAAGATGGGAGCTACTTGATTATGTGTTTTATGGATATCCAGGTGTTAAAAATGGTAGGACTAATACTTACTTTGTATTGTCCTAATGGAATATAAATCTATAGCCATTGAAAATGTTTTAAATCTCATGGGAGATGTAAAGGGGAGTAATAGTTTTAAGAGTGTTTAGCATGATAGAAATGAAGAGGCCTAAGCCCCATGAAACCTTTTGTAATAAGATGCCTTATCTGAAAGATATTTTCATTATAACTCTTCTTAAGAGTATGGAGTGGCTCTATTTTAATCATTATGGTCATGTTTTGCAGATACACCAGCCTTGGGAAAACCATTGAATTTGAGTAAAGAATGTTATGTCACTAAAATACCTTAGTAACATTGATTTGGGTTTGTTCATTGAAATTTACTCACATAATATCTAATTGGGAAAATCTGCTCGCAACACAAGGATCTAAGGGATTACTCTAGAAGGAAAGGATTAAGTTTTCCATTTTGTAAGTCTTTTAACATTTTACTTTGCTATGTTAAATATGGTTGACAATATGTATTCTAGGCTATGAGTAGTCTTGCAATACCATTTGGCATGTTCTCTTATGACTTCCATGCATACCTTCGTGAACAATGAACATATTGGGGTCACTAGAGTTATTACAAAACTGATCTAACTGACAAAGAGCTATTTTAATAAAAGTACACTGTCATCGAAAACTTTTGTTCTATAGGTCACATTTATAATATTTATAATTTCAAATTCATATTTCAATGTTTCAGTCAATTTTTGGATACCTCATTTTGTTAAACAAGATGAGCTTAGGTCTAGGATATTGAGTCCTTGTGCAATGCCTTGAGTTCTTGTAAAGGCTAAAGATGCATACGAGAAGGCCTATCTATCTGCAGGGTGTCAAGTTCTCCGTCTACAGGGCGTTGATTCAGGAATGTTTGAGTCTCCTCATTGGTATGAGTAGTGTACTTGATTCTGTGTGGTGCCATCCCTTTGAGCACACATGATGAATCACCATGCGATTTGCACTCTAGTGTCTAGTGCCTTGGTATTAATGAGTAGTACCTGACATTCGATTTGATGAGCATCTCTATGTTATGATTGTGGCGTTATACATTGATTTCCGTGTCTGCTCTGTGATTGATGTGAGTGTTGGCCATCCTGTATACCCTTACTTCTATTTGGGCTTTGTGACTATCTTCAAGCATGGTGAGGTGGTCTCGTATGAGTCCACATGTTTGGGAGGCATTGCCACCACCATTGGGGATTGGTGAACAGGTTATTGGAGCACTAGATTGGAGATGTTCTCACTCTTCATTACCCTATATGTTGTACCTATTCAGTCATTGTATCATATTCAGGACTATGTTATTCAACCTCCTAGGAAAGTACTCACTACTTCCCCTTATTAATGGACCAGATACTTGGTTCCTATAGTGTTAGCCTAATCTGTAAAGTTCTTGAGGATGATATTAGTTGTGGTATGAGCACCTGTGACAGCTATTATCTTACCTTCATGTGATTATTTTTGATATGATGCCACCCCCCACTGGTGTTCTAACATAGTGCTGGTGAGGATGCCGTGTCGCTGATGGTAGGGAGCCGAGATCGAGGAAACGATGCCACGTACCTAGATACATGACAGTGTAGTATATATGTTGTGTTCCTACTTGTGCTGAGAGGAGTGGTTGCTCGCATAGAGTAGAGGGTTCGCTCAAGAGGGCCTCGATTCTGATCAGTTGGCATGCGAGTGGAGTCTAGCAATGTGCAGCTCTGGCTTGGTGTGTAGCAACACATGCTTTCTCTGTGGGTATGCACTATGTAGGATGTTCCTATGAGTAGGACATTGCCATGTGGTATATGACAATTACATGCTTTCTCTGCTTGGCATATACCATGCACAGTCGCACCACATGAGGTATGTGACCTAGGAGTTCCGGCATAATACCTTTCCATGTGAGGGTTGCGTGAGTTGGCCACACCCACATGGAGGACTGTGGAGATAGTCATGCTTGTTTTCCTCCTTCCTCGTGTGGTGACTAGCGATAGTCACATTGTGTTGTGATGTGTATATTTTGAAGAGTATGAATCTTCCTTTCAGTTATTGGTGACTTTTACTTTGCTTGTATGGAACAGCACTTTGGTTTACCTTACTTGTATTGGTTTATCCACAGATGATTTTTTTGGCATGTAACTCTTGTGGTTACATTTGATTTATTGTTGAAGATTATGTGTATTTTTCTTACTTTATTGTTGGAATTGAGATTTACTCTTCCTTATTTAGATTTTTGTGTCTAAACTCATTGACTTTTCTATTTTTAAATGCTGGTCTTTTGTTGTGATGTGATTCCTCATCAGGTATGGTGAGATCCGCCCATTTGAGTGTAAACGAGGAAGTAGACACAAGGAAACCCTTAAGGATGGGGGTATGTGTGAGCTGTTCTAAACTCTAATTCACTACCTTCCAATTGTTTGACTATCTCTTGGAGGCTAAAACCCTTACACAAACAAGAGATATGTCATTGTGGCTTGTATGGAAGGGCTCACTAGGTGGGTCAATGCCATCAAGACACATTGATATGGATATTGGACATGGTTATAATTAGATATGGATGGTACTATGACATCCATGTGAACCCCTATGCAGCCTTGTGATGAGAATGAGTATGTATGTATATGTGGGTTGTACAATTGTCATGTATGTAGTTGCATATTAAATATAGAAGAGAACAAAATTTGCATCAGTATGCCTTGAAAAGTGACAAACTATTGCATTATATGTAAATATATGTCATGCATGATATGAAATCAGAGGTTGAAATTATGTATATGTGAGTATGTGTGCTCCATTTTATAGATAGCTACATATAAAATTTAGAGAATTGAAAATTTTATGTCTTAAAAGTGTATTTTGCTGCAAATTATGAGAAAATTGTGTGGTTTATCCTAGAATTACATGCTTATATGTTTATATACTATTATTAGTGCTTTCAAATGATCATGGATAGGAAAGGGATGATGTCGTAACACTCGTATCCAATAGGCTTACGATGTCATGACCCTCTTCTTGATGACCATTGATGCTTTGGCTATTATATGATATATGTGTATGTGCTTTGATGTGTGCTTAGAGTGTTACAGGTACTAAGTATCGACTCTGCCTGGATTTATAGGCCCGAGCATACTCGTATTCCTTGATGGCGGTTACAGGAGCTAGTCACATGCCCTATTCCATACCCTAGCCATTTTACCCTACTAGTGCAGTGTTCCTATGTTGTTGTCTTGTCATCTGATTAGCTAACAGTAATGTTCAGATTGCCCTTAGGGTCATGTGTAGTTTGCTAGTGCAATGGTTGAGGCTTTTCTCCTTGGTTTCCAATGATTGTTCAATGTGGCTTCCTTGGCATCATTCTTTATTTTGATTGGAGAAAATTGTTATATGCTAATGTGTATTTAGTAGGAAATAAGTACCTTGCCTATTCCTTACCCATGTACTGAGACAAATTGCATGTAATTGTGCATGTGATAACCTGACTTTTTTTATATGGTATCAATTTTCATGGACTAGAGTGTGCTTTGGCTGCATCCTAGCATTTGCAGGCTTCCAGGAGTAAGCCTAGTCCTAGGGGGCTATGATGTAATGACTCCATGTTCATAGTTTGGTGAGGCATTTAATGTAAGAAAATATTTTGAAAGTAGGTGTGAATTGATGGTTCTTGGAGGGAGCGACTACAGAAGAAAAGGGAAGTGGGTGAAAATGATTAAGGCAAGAAAATATCTCTGCTAGATAGCATTGGTGATATGGTCTATAGTGCCTTGTCTTTTATCCTACACATTGCATAAATGCCTACCGTAGCATTTGTGACTAGAAGATCTGACAAAACTCTGCCTTCCATTATGCAAATTATCCTTGCCCTATTCGAAAGATGCCATTTGGGCATGGCAGTGAGGATGCTGGCTAAGGTCATAGATTTTGGCTTTACTTCTGCCATTTGCATTTGCTTGAAAGATTCTAAAGCCTTGAACAAATCCATTTTGTGCATATCCTACTATCAATGCATGATATTTTGGGGTGAGAGGCATTTAAAATAGGAGAGGGCAGCAGCTGGAGGAGTGGGGATTATGCCTCCTAATTGCATTTGGTTGAAAGTTCCAATGAAAGTTCCAAAAGGCTGCTTCAACAAAGTTCCATAGGAGAGGCCAGTCAAATAATAGAAATGGTGCCTCCAATCACACTGTAAACCCTCCAGATAATGGAAGGAGGAGGCAGCGTTTGGTTTCTGTGGTTCACCAACATCACTACAGTGACTCCAAATCTGAGTTGGAGAATGGCGTACAGGTTCAAATAAGGGAGTGCAGGTCCAAACAAGATCATGTCTAGCATGTGCATGAGGTTGAGAATGTGAGGCATGACCTATGAGCCATGGTCTATGCTGAACCATGACCTATGATGAGGAAGGACCTGCTCTTTGAGGCCCGCGACCTACTTTTTAAGGCCCATGGTATATCAAATAGGGGAATGACCTTTGCAAAGAAGGCTTCAACCCTTTGAAATAGGGGTTTGACCCATCTAGACAACCCTTTTGATGCTCTACAATAAAATGTAGGAGGAAGAAAATCTCAGGCAAGCATAGCAAATTTGCAAGATTGAGGTGCGTTGAAGGGGAGTGCGGCCAGATCTAAGGTATTTACCTCAGTCTTTTATTACTTCCAACACAAAAACTAAAACATGTTAGCTACTATTTCATTAAGCACAAAAAGATGAAACCCATCACTGCCATTTAAAAATAATTATGCCAAAATTTATTTCGATGCAAGTTACTTACAACGTCTCTTTCCCTAAAATTATTTGTTTATACAAAGCCCATTCTATTGGACGTATTAGTTTTATTGTTTTAGTGATGTGGGTATGAGAAATAGATTATTATATATGGATTAGAGGGGATTTAGCAGTGAAAGTAAATGGGCAAAAGATGGGAGCTACTTGATTGTGCATTTTATGGATATCCATATGTTAAAAATGGTAGGACTAATACTTATTTTGTATTGTACTAATGGAATATAAATCTATAGCCATTGAAAATGTTTTAAATCTCATGGAAGATGTAAAGGGGAGTAATAGTTTTAAGAGTGTTTAGTATGATAGAAAATGAAGAGGTCTAAGCCCCAAGAAACATTTTGTAATATGATGCCTTATCTAAAAGAGATTTTCATTATAACTCTTCTTAAGAGTAGGGAGTGGCTTTGTTTTATTTATTATGATCATTTTCTGCTAATACACCAGCCTTGGGAAATCCATCGACTTTGAGTAAAGAATGTTATGGCACTAAAATACCTTAATAACATCGATCTGGGTTTGTGCATTGAATTTTAGTCACATAATATCTAATTGGGAAAATCTGCCTGCAACACAAGGATCTAAGGGATTACTATAAAAGGAAATGATTAAGATTTCCATTTTGTAAGTCTTTTTAACATTTTACTTTGCTATGTTAAATATGGTTGACAATATGTAATTCTACGCTGTGAGTAGCCTTACAAAACCATTTGCCATGTTCTGTTATGACTTCCATGCATACCTTTGTGAATAGTGATCATATTGGGGTCACTAGAGTTGTTACAAAACTGATCTAACTGACAAAGAGCTATTTTAATAAAACTACACTATCATCACTGACAAAGATCTATTTTAATAAAACTACACTATCATCAAAAACTTTTTTTCTGTAGGTCACATTTATGATATTTACAATTTCAAATTTATATTTCAGTGTTTCAATCAATTATTGGATACCTCGTTTGGTTAAACAAGATGATCTTAGGTCTAGGATATTGAGTCCCCGTGCATGGCCTTGAGTGCTTGTAAAGGCTAAGGATGCATACGAGAAGGTCTATATGTCTGCGGGGTGTCAAGTTATCCTTCTACGGGGTGCTGATTTGGGCATGTTTGAGTCTTATCATCGGTATGAGTAGTGTACTTGATTCTATGTGGTGTGATCCCTTTGAGCACACATGATGACTCCCCATCTGATTTGAACTCTAGTGTTCAGTGCCTTGGTAGTCTTGAGTAGTACCCGACATTCTATTTGATGAGCATCTCTATGTTATGACTATGGCATTATGTATTGTTTTCCGTGTTCTCTCCATGATTGATGTGAGTGTTGGCCATCCTATATACCCTTGACTTGTTAGTTTTGTTTAGGCCCTATGCCTATCTCTGAGCATGATGGGGCAGTCTCGAATGAGTCCACATGGTTGGGAGGTGTTGCCACCGCCATTGGGGATCGGTGAACAGGTTATTGGAGCACTAGATTGGAGATGTTCACACTCGTTGTTACCCTATCTGTTGTTGTACCTATTCATTCATTGTATCATATTCAAGACTATGTTATTGTACTTGTATATCATACTCATGGCTATGCCATTGCATGGTATGCAGGCAGAGGACCCAAAGTTTTCATTGGTAGATGCTATGGCTGCAACCAAGTAGGCCATACTACAAACAAATGCCCTGAGAAGGCATCTAGTTCCCATGATGGTGGGAGAAGGAATCGGTTGTTGAAAGATGACGATTGCCAAAGTGTGAATTCACCCATTAGTAGTGCTGCACTAGTCCTTGAAGGAGAGAGCATGATGATCAAGAGAACCTTGATGAAGATGCCATTAAAGCAAGAGCCCCCACAAAGGAAGACTCTCTTCAAAACCCAAGGTATAGCATATGATAAGCTTTGTAAAATCATTGTTGATTTAGGTTCTACTGGGAATGTAGTGTCTACTAAAATGATAGAGAGATGTAAATTGAAAAGGCTGCCCCATGTTAGTCCTCATAAGATCTCTTGGTTGAATAAGAATCAAAATTACATGATAGAAGAACAAACCTGGGTTGAGTTTGAAATAGGTGATTATAAGGACAAGGTACTATGTGAGATTATTCCTATGGATGCTTGTCACCTTCTTCTTGGACGTCCATGGCAGTATGATGTGAAGGCACAACATGATGGTGAGAAGAACACATACCTCATCACCAAGAATGGAAGGAAGTTCAGGATGGATCCTATGCAAGAACATATTGGAGAGAAAAGTAATGACACCAATGTCATGATGGTTAGTGGAAAAGAATTCTTACACCTCATGAAGGAGAAGGATAACCAAGGGTATGCCTTGATAATGAAGCCTATAGATGCATCAGGTCAGTAAGACAAAAAGTAGAAAGAGATTCTACTAGAAGTGCAGCAATTGTTGGATAAGTACCAAGATCTTGTGGTGGAGGATACTCCTAATTCCTTACCACCCATGAGAGATATAAATCATCAAATTGACTCGATCCCAAGTGCCACATTTCCCAATAAGGCTGCCTATAAATTGACACCACAATAGAATGAAGAGGTGAGTAGACAAATTCAAGAACTCTTAGAGAAACGATTGATTAGAAAGAGTCTTAGTCCATGTGCAGTCCCTAGTGTACTTGCTCCAAAGAAAGATGGGAAGTGGAGACTATGTATAGACTCAAGGGCCATAAATAAGATCACAATAAGGTATAGATTCCCTATGCCAAGGATTGAGGAGCTTTTGGACTATCTTGGAGGGTCATGTTACTATTCAAAGATTGATCTGAAATCTAGTTATCATCAGATTAGAATTAGGCAGGGAGATGAGTAGAAGACTTCCTTCAAGACAAATCAAGGTTTCTATGAGTGTCTTGTCATGCCATTCGGCCTTAGCAATGCACCAAGCACATTCATGTGTTTAATGAATGAGGTACTTGTTGAATTCATTGGCAAATTTGTAGTTGTTTATCTTGATCACATACTTGTTTTTAGCAGGACAAAAGAAGAACATCTGAAGCATCTTGGATAGGTGATGAAGAAGTTGCATGAGAATAAGTTGATGATCAACTTGGATAAGTGTGAGGGGTAAGTGCAAAAAGATGGGGGGCCAAAAAGTGGCCAAAATAATTTGAAAAAAAATAAAGGCATAACGCGAGCGCGTTATAACGCGCTCAACGCGCTCGCGTTATGGCTTGGTAATGACAAGCCACAGGCTCGTCATTACCGAGCCATAACGCGAGCGCGTTATAACACAAGCGCGTTATAACGCAAGTGCATTATAACGCGCTCGCGTTATGTGCTGCTATAAATAAAAAAAAAGCAACTCAATTTCATTTCTCCCATTTTCTCCTCTGCCCGCGGCCTCCAAACCCTCAAAAACGCGCTCACGTTCTGCAAAATGCCAATCAACGCAAAAATCTTGTCAATTCATCGCCAAAATGCCGCCGCGACATCGAGCACGCCAAAGAGGTGAGTTATCTTTGTTTTTTTGTTTGAATTTCTTTCTATATAGGTAGGTTTTTGTTGATTTTTAATGTATATTTCGTTAATTGTCAGGAAATGTTACTGCACCTCCTCCTCCTCCTCCTCCTCAAAATCCACAAAATCCTGAGGAGGAAATACCTAGAGAACAACAACCTCCTCCATTCATTCCTCGACATGCCTCTGGAACACAAGATAATATAATAGGGCAAATTGAAAACAACAAAAAACAAATTGAAGATATAATTGCAAGGTTGAAAGATCCTTCCACTTCAACCTTGCATAGGTCCACGCTTGCCGAATCTCTTGAGTCTATGTTAACAAATGTAAATTCAATTAGCAAGCAAATAACTAGTTGGACCGATAAAAAGAGAGAGTTTAGAGATTACTATGCAGATAAATTATCATACCAAGATGTC
This sequence comes from Cunninghamia lanceolata, assembly GCA_027924645.1. Classification (NCBI taxonomy): domain Eukaryota; kingdom Viridiplantae; phylum Streptophyta; class Pinopsida; order Cupressales; family Cupressaceae; genus Cunninghamia; species Cunninghamia lanceolata. Next base: position 883,644 of record BSBN01001237.1, on the reverse strand, counting down.
AAAAAATTACAAATTACAAAAGTAGACTTGTGTTCAATTTTCACAAACCCACAAACAAATCAACCTCCACCCATTACATGCAAGAGGTTCCCTATCCATTGGTGCAACAACCAAGCGATAAGGGACAATTTCGGGCAGAGGTGGTGGATGGTTTTTGACCATCCTCCATGCAATAACAATGAGGTCCCGCAATACTTTTTGAGGAAACTCTACTCCGAGTTTGTCCTCAATAAAGTGCCAAACTATTTATATGCGGGACTTCTAGGGTAGAGGTGGGGGCTCAGCACAGGATAGACCAGGGGCACGTCTTGACCCACAGCGGGTAGTGAGACGAGTAATCAGCAGACCAGCCCACAAGCATGTTTCTATCCCTTCCATTGTGAAGGAGAGTGTTGAGGTCGATACACTGAGGTCGATTAGTGCCTTGACCCAGAGCATCATAGAGCATGCCGATCCTGCAACACAGAGTGGGTTGGGAGATAGTGCGAGGAGTAGGGTCCCACCGCATACTTGCCAGGCTTGCGGGTTAGCCTGTGGTTATGACCCCATCGACAGTCAGGACGCAGGTGCACAGGCTACATCTGCAGCTGAGCAGATGGCGATGACAGATACCCTCCTAAGTGAGACTTTCGGCCTTGATACTCAGGTAAATATTAGCAAGTTTATTGAATTTAATTTATTAAATTTTATTTTTGAAATACAAGATTAACTAATTTAAATTGATGATTTTAATGAAATTTCAGGGTCATAGCGTCGATGCAGTTTTCAGTGGTTCTCCACCTACATTTTTCACTAGATCATCTACTGTCAAGGTATGTAACTAGTAAACAATTATAAATATTACATGTGAATAGCATCATTATATGAATGGTATTCTAATTTCTGATTTTGGATGTTGAATAGGTTAACACTGTAGATTTCATGGCAACACCTGCCAGCGGTGGTGGACTTCAAACCTTTACGGAGGTAATAAAATAAATAGTTTAATGAATGAATTGTACTTACTAAATTTTTGTATGTGATTTGTGTGTTTTATTGTGTGTACTTCCATGTTTAGATGAGCGTGTGTGTATGTTAGGAGCCATGATTTGCATCACTATTATAGTTTTTGTAATTGAATAATGTTGTTTTATTTCCAGATGATGCAGGTTGCGGATACACCTCCCCATGTTCATAGGGCAATGGAGCAGGGTGTGGCCTCTGCGATTCATAGCTCTATGGCATTGACAGGGGTATGAGGCAGATTAGTAAATTTCAATTTACATTCATTGTTATAGTTGTCTATTTTTGAAAAATCAAAAGATTATTGATTTGAAGTTTAATTTCTATCTGGATGGTTTCTATAGGACATGACATCACCAGGGCCTTTTCCTGCTACTGAGGCAAGCGAGCAGACAGATTATATGTTAGCGGTAAGTGATTATTTTGTTAAATGTTTCATTTTTTTATAACATGTAATTTCTATATATTAATATCTATACTTTTTTTTGTAACAGGTAAAGGTGCAGGAAGAACTAAATAGGAGGAGTAGCCCTCGGGTTCGTAGTAGACCACCCACATGCATGTCTCCATCCCCTAGAAGATCAAAGGCTGCTCGTGATTTATTCTCTTCACCAGCTAGAGGGGAATGACTTTTTATTGTGTTCCTCTGTTGTATGCCTATATGGCATTTGTGGACATATATTTTGTATTGTACATAGTTGACATTGTATGCCTATATGGCATTCTTGTAAGCCTATATGGCTATTTTGTATATATGTTATACTTATATCGACAGATATTGATGTATGCGTATATGGATATTTGGTCAATACAAATCTTTTTTATTGATGGCGTCCATACTTGCATTATAAATCCACTTTTGAATGGATATTTGTAGATGGCTACTTCAAATATTTAAAGTCTGATTGTATTACATAGGATGTTTGCATTTTCTTTGATAGGCTTGATAGGCCATGGATTACATGATGGTGTTTGATGGAAAATTATGGTACTAGAAGACTCTAGTTCATTCTTAATAGGCTTGTGATTGATAATATCTTTGCATGATTGCACTTGATCTTGGATCATGGGCATGTTGTTAGGATTTTGATTGCATTGTGATGTTTGATGGATAGGCATGGTGTAAGTGTAAGATACCCAACTAGTTCTACGAAAAATTTTCCTTAAACACTTTTACTTGCTAACAATTCATCAACTACTTCAATAACATAAAGATATACATCAAGATAACTATTTGAATGAAACAACATTAGAGTTGGGTACTTGTCTTGTTACTTGATTCAATCAACTTGCAATGTCTTATTACATGGAAAATGCTTTCAATAGCATGAAGTACAACTCATTCAATGGAAATACAAGGACAGGCCTTGAAGCCTTGATGTTACAATGTCTTCCTTACTTGAGCAACATTTGAAGATTTGGAATGTTCAACTCATCACCTCACAAGGTAGGCGCATATTTGAAGGATTTACAGGTTTTTCTGACTTGGGCGCCAAGTTGAGGTGACCTCCTGAAGTTGCGCCTTGTCAACATTAGGTGCCAATTAGAGTTTATGGATGCTCTGGATTGTTTCCAAGAGTAGGCACCAAAACATCATCATTATGAAAGTGTTTTAAATGCTAGGTGCCCAAATAAGCCCTCTGGAGTCTAGGCGCTCCTTTCATGCATTCTGTGTTCTAGGCGCCAATTGAAAGGAGTGGAGAACAGGGCAAGCGCCTTCCAAACTAGGTGTTTCCTTGAGGTGACAAGGACTTAGAAAGTGCACCTAAGGTGAGCGCCTTGAGTGAAAAGGTCTAACAAACATCTTTGAACCCCCTTTCAAGGTTAGGCGCATTCTGGAGGTAGAAACAAGTAGAAGGTGCGCCTTAGCTTCCTTTGTTAATTCTTGCAAGTCTTTGTTGATTAGGAAGGTGGAATGCTTCATTGTAGAATGAGCGCCTATCTTCTAATGTCCAAACTACTTCTTCTGGCTCACTCTGTGGCTAGGTGCCAGAGCTAAACTGTTCACACAAGGGAGTGCGCCTAGACTCACTTGATGTTTTCTTACTACTTCAACCCCTGGAAGATGTTCCAAGGTGTTCCCTTTTACAAGCACCTTACCTCCCAAGTTCCTTCATGTATTATTCCTTGAAGGCGCCAAAACTGAGCTCCAGTGCCATGGGATTGTGCCTAACATCTTTGAAGAGTTTCTAAGCCTTTTGCAAGTTGATATCCCAAACTCATCTTCTAGGCGCAACAGGAGCTTTCCAAAGGAGTTTCCAAGTTTTAGACGCCAAGTGAGGTCATGGGTGAATGGAACTGCGCCTTAGGAGATGACTGGATCCTAAGCGTCAGTCTGGAGTTACAGTGGAATTGATATGCACCTCAACTAGCTTAGGTGCCCATTTGAAGTGATTCCTTTAACACTTCTCTGTCAATCTCAACTGCAAGGATGATCTCCTAATCCAATTTTGATCCTCTGGAGATGCAAATAGCTTTACATTTCACTAGGCTCCATCAATGATGATCATCAACCAAAGCGCATTTCAAAGGTGAGATAGGCAAGTGAGGTGCCAAACTAGTCCTTAAGATTTATCTCCTTCTATCAAGTCAATTTCAACTATGTGAGAGAGTTCTATTCTAGGCGCAAAATGGAAATGTTTCATCAATTGGTGCATCTTACAAAGCTCCCAATTCTAGGCGCCAGAGCCAAAGAGTTTTTCCCAACACATGCACCTGGGCTAGGAATTCACCTAAGAGACATCACTTAGCTTTAAAACTTTCAATCTATAGCCATCTGGGCTAGGCGCTCCAATGGAGGATCCTTGAACTCATGCATTGGTGCCTTCTAGTTCTAGGCACCCATTTTGGATGATTCATCCTGATAGTAGCGCCCAAAATGACTAGACTCTCTTCATTATCTAATTCACTTAGAAGACTCAAGTTGGAGACTTAGTTGTCTATCCATGTTCTCTGGAAGATTCATTGTACCTCTATGCACTATCTCCTTCAAGGCGCTCCTTAAAATCATTGGAAGTGCTCAGGACTTACCTTAGTCCAAAGCGCCACAATCCATTCCTTAAAGCACAAAGAATTCTCAAAGGCGCCCCTATTTACCTCTAAGCACTCAAATATCATTTAGATTCAAGGCGCACATTTAGCTCCAAAACGCAAATTTCCATCATCAACCCATCAAGGTGCATCATCTTCCCTTTGTATCCCCTTCAAGGCGCAGACATTCACTTCTTCACACTTAAACTCACTCTCTGGCGCCAGAATAGGTGTATAACTTCAAATAAGGCGCTAATCTTAGGTTTCTAAGTACTTAGTTTGATCTTAAGGCTATCCTTCCTCTAAGCACTCTCTTCAACTCCCTCACTGAAGGCCCTCTGTAAGTTTGGGCGCATTTCATCCCAAGGCACTTCAACATCATCCAAGGCTCAAATTCACTCTCCAAGACAAGGTGCAAAAAACCCTATCCTAAGGCGCTCAAATCTTGCTTCTAGACCTAGGTGCACAAACATGAGATTAAGGATCATTCTGGCCACCATCACTTCCCTAAAGGCGCAAAATTGGTGTAGATACATTCCATTTATTAAGGATCATTCTGGCGCCCAAATCTTGTCAAAGCAAAGGATCAATAGGTTCTCTCTAAGGCGCACTCTAGGGTTTGATCTTGGAAGACTTCTCACGTCAAAATTTTGACCAAGACACTCAAGGCACTAGTCTTTATCATCTAACCCTACAGTGCACTTACTCATTATGATATACTCCTCAACTTTGTATTCAACCTTGCCCAAGGCGCATATTCACTATAAGGCATTCTCACGTTGTCAAGGCTCAGAGGGCTTCAACTTGCTAAAGGGTAGAGGTCTAGGCACATATCTGACTTGAAGCTCAAGGCGCTCCAACCCTCTTGCTCTGGAATTCCTTCTAGGCACTAAGTAACTTCTCCAATTCCTTGAAAACATTTGAAGTGTTTTACCTTCTCAAGGTGCTCCTTCGAACTTGACTCCAAGGTGTTATAATCTCAAAGGTGCTGACATCATCTCAACCAAAGGCGCTCAATGATTCATCCCATATCTAGGTGCTAAAACACTTAATCAACCAAGTCATTCAAGGCGCCATTCAGTAAACTCATCTTCCATGATATTCCTATCAAGGTGCATATCACTTCTCTCATGCGCTTTAGGTGCTCAGTTGAGTGTTTCAATACTACTTAGGTGCCAAATTCATTTTAATGCACCAAACACAAAGAGCTTTCAAACACTGGGCGCTCACAAAGAGTCTTCCAACCTTGGGCACTAAATTAGGTCTTTGCAACTATCCAAGGCGCATATCTTCGTTTGAACAACTTATGGTGCCAAGACAACTTCTCATTAGGGTGCTCAAAACACTTGTGTTTACATTTGAAGTGCTTTACCTTCTTAAGGTGCTCCAGACTAACCTGACTCCAAGGCGCTAAAAACATCATCTCCACTCTAGGCAAAAACATCATCCAACTCCTTAAGGCACTTCACTGTCAAAGTTTGAAGGCGCTCTACCTAGACCTTTCCCCTAGGCGCCAGAACTCCTAAGCACTCACCAGATAACTCTCTTCTTCAAGGCGCAAATCTTCCTATACTATGATTGCCTCTGAAACGCCGATTAACGTGATGTGAGGGTGCAAAGGCTACTCCAATCCTCAATGAGCGCCTAGTTTAAACAAGGAGAAATAAAGCATTCAAAACTATCCAAACGATCATCCCCTTCCTAATGTCTTCACTGCTCTGGAAAACCTTGGCCAAAATGACACATAACAACTCCTATGAGCGCCCTTATGCCCTAGGATCATCTAGTTTGTGCGTCTTGTAATGAGGAGTTCATGTAAGTTTGGAATGAGCGCCTTGAATAAGTGTAAACTAGCCTAGAGAAGGGTATGTGTGCCTTGAGCATTCCAGAGATAACTGTGCGCCTAGAACAATATGAGTGCTCATGATGATGATTAATGCCCTGATGAGACTATGAGCGCCTTGTTCAGGAGATACCTTGTTTGATCATAAAATGCACCTTGAGTCTTGAAGGTTTTGAGCGCCTAGGTGATTTGGATGTTGGGATGTTGGTATGCGCCCAAGATTGAGGTAAGTGAGCGCTTGTAATGGAGGAGAGCAATGAGATGAGGTTTAGCGCCTCCAAGTAAGGTCAGAGGTGAGGTTAGAGGTGAAATGCGCCTTTGGACCATTCTGGCGCCTTGGATGAAGAACCTATATCTTGAGCCCAAGAGGTAAAATTTGCGCCTTAGTGGATTTGGAGAGTTACAGAGATTAGAGAAAAGCACCTTGAAGACAGAGTTGTTCAAGGCGCATGTGTGATTTGGTCAAAAACAGGCGCCTAGAGTGAATAGGCTTTCATCCTGACTTAATACACTGCCTCCTTCTGACGATTTTTGGGGCAGCAGAAAACCTTTCACCACGGGCAAATGCCTCAGAGCTATGAAAAATCGAGAGAGGTTATTGTAGAGGCACTCTATGTGATCCCGTTGCCTCAGATGGAATGTTTCTAAGTGACACAGTTTTTGAGTAACATCTCATCAAAGATTGCTGCCTTTTTGCACTTTGGACTCTTCAGGGATATCGTCGGTACAATGTAGCTCTGACTGTTTCGACATGTTTGGGTGAGAAATAGGACCATGCCTAGCATAAATGTACCCATTCAGACGCGTTGGAATAGTCAGTTTGGTCGCATCAGGAGCAGGACGAAAGTTACACCCCTTTGCAACTTTACACTGCCTCCTGACGATTTTTGGGGTAACAGAAAACCTTTCACCACGGGCAAATGCCTCAGAGCTATAAAAAACTGAGAGAGGTTATTGTAGAGGCACTCTACATGATCCCGTTGCCTTAGACGGAATGTTTCTAAGTGACACAATTTTTGAGTAACATCTCGTCAAAGATTGCTGCCTTTTTGCACTTTGGACTCTTCAGGGATATCATCGGTACAATGTAGCTCCGACTGTTTCGACATGTTTGGGTGAGAAATAGGACCATGCCTAGCATAAATGTACCCATTCGGATGCGTTGGAACAGTCAATTTGGTCGCATCAAGAGCAGGACGAAAGTTACACCCCTTTGCAACTTTACACTGCCTCCTTATGACGATTTTTGGGGCAACAAAAAACCTTTCACCACGGGCAAATGCCTCAGAGCTATAAAAAACCGAGAGAGGTTATTGTAGAGGCACTCTACGTGATCCCGTTGCCTTAGACGGAATGTTTCTAAGTGACACAATTTTTGAGTAACATCTCGTCAAAGATTGCTGCCTTTTTGCACTTTGGACTCTTCAGGGATATCGTCGGTACAATGTAGCTCCGACTGTTTCGACATGTTTGGGTGAGAAATAAGACCATGCCTAGCATAAATGTACCCATTCAGACGCGTTGGAACAGTCAGTTTGGTCGCATCAGGAGCAGGACGAAAGTTACACCCCTTTGCAACTTTACACTGCCTCCTTCTGACGATTTTTGGGGCAACAGAAAACCTTTCACCACGGGCAAATGCCTAAGAGCTATAAAAAACTGAGAGAGGTTATTGTAGAGGCACTCTACGTGATCCCATTGCCTTAGACGGAATGTTTCTAAGTGACAAGATTTTCGAGTAACATCTCGTCAAAGATTGCTGCCTTTTTGCACTTTGGACTCTTCAGGGATATCGTCGATACAATGTAGCTCCGACTATTTCGACATGTTTGGGTGAGAAATAGGACCATGCCTAGCATAAATGTACCCATTCGGACGCGTTGGAATAGTCAGTTTGGTCGCATCAGGAGCAGGACAAAAGTTACACCCCTTTGCAACTTTACACTGCCTCCTTCTGACGATTTTTGGGACAGCAGAAAACCTTTCACCACGGGTAAATGCCTCAAAGCTATAAAAAACTGAGAGAGGTTATTGTAGAGGCACTCTACGTGATAGCGTTGCCTTAGATGGAATGTTTCTAAGTGACACGGTTTTTGAGTAACATCTCGTCAAAGATTGCAGCCTTTTTGCACTTTGGACTCTTCAGGGATATCGTTGGTACAATGTAGCTCAGACTGTTTCGACATGTTTGGGTGAAAAACAGGACCATGCCTAGCGTAAATGTACCCATCTGAATGTGTTGGAACAGTCAGTTTGGTCACATCACGAGCAAGACACCAAAAATGCAAAGGTTGCTTTGTGCAACTTGACAACATTGACACTTTTTTGCAACATGACTCAAAGACTCAAACTGACCCCAAATGACTCAAAGTGACTTAAAATCACCTTGATTATAGAGGTCAAGGTGCTCCTTATCATTCATTCATTATGAGCACCTTGGGAGAATGGTATATAGGTCATCATCATGATTGGGCGCCCTGGATCCAGAGTGTTGGAGAGATCATCAAATGGTGTCTAGTAGGGTGAGTTATGAGTTTGGTCGCATCAGGAGCAGGACACCAAAAATGCATAACATGATGATGTAAAAATGTGTACATATGTGTAAAAATGTAGGAGGAAATAAAAAAAGACAAACCTTACAAATTAATGTGCATACTTACAACTCAATGTAACATAACTTTACAAAATCAATGTGAATACTTACAAATTAATCTAATGAACCATCTGGATCTGCTCTACTCTTTATTGTGTCAAGTATTGCTTCATGGTCAGACTCACGCACCTTCCACAATATTTTGTTCAAAGGTCTACCTCGATACTTTATCAAATGAACATTGGATGCCACGACAAGGTTCGAGTAATGAAGATTCTTTCGATGCATGTCAAAGTCCTGAAATAGCCAAATATTAACACTCTTATGTGGGTACCTTCTAAGCCATGTTCCAGTAATAACCACTAATCCTGTAGGGTATTCGATGTTTTCTCCATCTGTAACAGGGGCCTCCAATTTCTTTTTGGCCTCAACACAACGACATAAGTAATAATCTGTTCCCTCTTCATTATCTTCATCTGCAATAACTGCATATATGTGTCCTACATTGATATGTGTAGCAAATTAGATGAAATTAGTCAACATTACAAAAACACTACAAAGTAAGATGACATTACCTAGTTGAACTAGATGAAATTAGATGCATATATGTGCCCTATATTACCTGGTTGAACTAAATCTAATATGTGGTCAAAGTCAACTGACGATTCCATCTGTGTTAGTTCCAGTGCCGTCGGGGGTCGATACGTGTCAAGTGGGCTAAGATAACTTAACTGCCATTCGTCAACCCACTCCTTTGACTCGCACTCATCCCAGACTTGAATTGTACAGGAAGAACAAAAGCATGACATCTTTTGTGTATGGATACTCCATGAACCTGCAATTGAGCTTCTGAAAGAGTGCATCTCATTTGATCCTATCAGTGTACAACAATCCTCATATGGTGCAATGTTAGTATCATCTATCAACCAAAAAAATCTACGAACTAAAGACTTACCTTCATTACCTGGACCCATGGAAGCATTACACGACTCGACAATCAATTTTGCATCTGTCAACTTTGCATTGTCTTTATACTTTAACTCTTCTCGTGCTATGGCTCTTTTGATACATGCTCCTGCACCATCATGCTCCCCCTTTCCATGCCCGGCCTCACAAAAGTTCCACATATGTTGAATACCTGTAAAATTATGCCTCCTACTCAGCCAATAGAAATTTCGTGAGTTCTTGAATTGTGATGCACAATTATCCGACCATATGATATGCTGACTGAACGATATGCCCCTTCTAGCCAAATCATTATAGAACACCTGAAAGCAACCTTGCACGAACTCCGTAGAATGCGTACGATCATCACTAATATAGAAATGATACTCCCTTATGATCTTTCTGTCATCCTTTGTACTATCATTCGCATGAATGAATGTGATGTGCACAAATATAGAAACCTGTGTGGAGTTGTAATATTGTGATTGCACCTCACGCTGTGGCTATAGACTGTAGTTCTCTGTAAAGTCGATGACTGAAACAATGCTACCAACTGGAAATGTGTCCTTGCATAACTTGAATTACAAGTCCAACCATCGAGCTCTATGGGCATGTCTTGCATACTCATACACTATGCTGTCACGAAATATAGGCATAAACTGACACACTGGAATCTTTTCAATAACTAATTCAATAACTGATACACTGGAATCCCTAAACCCTAAACCCTCAACTCTGATCCCTTGACCCTCAACCCTCAATGTCAAATCCTAATCCCTCAACCCTATCCCTAAACCCTCAACCCTCAATGTCAAATCCTAATCCCTCAACCTCAACCTTGTCCCTAAACCCTAATCCCTTCAACCTCAACCCTATCCCTAAACCCTTGACCCTTGAACCTCAGCCCTCGACATCAAACTCTAATCCCTTGATGCAGAGCGAAACCAGTTGAACATTAACACAGGTGAAAAAATCCTTGAAAGTCCACAGAATAACCTTTACAGTGTATATCAGCAAGACAATTTAAATGTCACACCGAAATGTACCTATTCTTGCCTATCGGCAAGACAATGGCTATCGGCAACCACCTTTCTCTCATCGGCCGATGAGGTAACTCATGCCGACATATGTTACATCAGCCGCACTTTCCCATCGTCTTCCTGATCGGAGAGAACATAACTGTCGGGGAACTCTTTAAGTCTCCTGCCGATGCTATCGGTTACGCTGATAGACTTACCATCGGCAAGACTTCTTGAATCTCACCCCGATCGGTGAGAGATCCTACCATCGGTCCAAACCAACTTTCTTATGCCGATGGCATTACTCACACCGATATACTTCGCTTCTCTTTCATCGGTCTGACTTAGACTATCGGCGTAACTTAATCCTCATCGTCTGATATCAAACTTTACGCCGCTGCACATCCTCCGCTTTACCTTTGTTGATGTGACTAAGACCATCGATGGGACTCTTCGCCCATCTTCCGACAATACAACTCTTACCGATAACTCAACATAATGCTTCATCTTCGGTAAGACATTACCATTTGTCACCTCGACACAAACACGATCGGCAAGATTAATGTTATCGGTTCAATGCACCTTTGTCTACCCGATAGACATAGTCAATCCAATAACTTCTCCATACATTGCTCAACACTAATCCCTCGACCTTCAACCTTGATCCTAAACCCTAAACCCTCAACGCCAAATTCTAATCCCTCAACCCTTCACTCTAATCCCTTAACCCTAAACCCTATCCCTAAACCCTCAACACTATACCTTAAACCCTAATCCCTCAACCCTAACCCTAAACCTTGTCCCTAAACCCTAATCCCTTCAACCTCAACCCTATCCCTAAACCCTTGACCCTCGAACCTTAGCCCTCGACGTCAAACCCTAATCCCTCAACCCTTAACTCTGATCCCTCATCTCTCAACCCTAACCCTAAACCCTCAACCCTCAACATCAAACCCTAATCCCTCAACCCTCAACCCTAATCTATCATCTGTCATCCCTCCACACTCTACTTTAACCCTAATTCCTCGACCCTTGACCCTCGAACCTCAACCCTCAACCCTCAACATCAAACCCTAATCCCTCAACCCTTAACTCTAATCCCTTGACCTTCAACCCTGATCCTAAACCCTAAACCCTCAACGCCAAATTCTAATCCCTCAACCCTTCACTCTAATCCCTCAACCCTAAACCCTATCCCTAAACCCTCAACACTATACCTTAAACCCTAATCCCTCAACACTAACCCTAAACCTTGTCCCTAAACCCTAATCCCTTCAACCTCAACCCTATCCCTAAACCCTTGACCCTCGAACATCAGCCCTCGATGTCAAACCCTAATCCCTCAACCCTTAACTCTGATCCCTCATCTCTCAATCCTAACCCTAAACCCTCAACCCTCAACATCAAACCCTAATCCCTCAACCCTCAACCCTAATCTATCATCCGTCATCCCTCCACACTCTACTTTAACCCTAATTCCTCGACCCTCAACCCTATCCCTAAACCCTTGACCCTCGAACCTCAACCCTCAACCCTCAACATCAAACCCTAATCCCTCAACCCTTAACTCTAATCCCTCGACCTTCAACCCTGATCCTAAACCCTAAATCCTCAACGCCAAATTCTAATCCCTCAACCCTTCACTCTAATCCCTCAACCCTAAACCCTATCCCTAAACCCTCAACACTATACCTTAAACCCTAATCCCTCAACCCTAACCCTAAACCTTGTCCCTAAACCCTAATCCCTTCAACCTCAACCCTATCCCTAAACCCTTGACCCTCAAACCTCAGCCCTCGACGTCAAACCCTAATCCCTCAACCCTTAACTCTGATCCCTCATCTCTCAACCCTAACCCTAAACCCTCAACCCTCAACATCAAACCCTAATCCCTCAACCCTTAACCCTAATCTATCATCCGTCATCCCTCCACACTCTACTTTAACCCTAATTCCTCGACCCTCAACCCTATCCCTAAACCCTTGACCCTCGAACCTCAACCCTCAACCCTCAACATCAAACCCTAATCCCTCAACCTTAACTCTAATCCCTCGACCTTCAACCCTGATCCTAAACCCTAAACCCTCAACGCCAAATTCTAATCCCTCAACCCTTCACTCTAATCCCTCAACCCTAAACCCTATCCCTAAACCCTCAACACTATACCTTAAACCCTAATCCCTCAACCCTAACCCTAAACCTTGTCCCTAAACCCTAATCCCTTCAACCTCAACCCTATCCCTAAACCCTTGACCCTCAAACCTCAGCCCTCGACGTCAAACCCTAATCCCTCAACCCTTAACTCTGATCCCTCATCTCTCAACCCTCAACCCTCAACATCAAACCCTAATCCCTCAACCCTCAACCCTAATCTATCATCCGTCATCCCTCCACACTCTACTTTAACCCTAATTCCTCAACCCTCAACCCTATCCCTAAACCCTTGACCCTCGAACCTCAACCCTCACCCTCAACATCAAACCCTAATCCCTCAACCCTTAACTCTAATCCCTCGACCTTCAACCCTGATCGTAAACCCTAAACCCTCAACGCCAAATTCTAATCCCTCAACCCTTCACTCTAATCCCTCAACCCTAAACCCTAACCCTAAACCCTCAACACTATACCTTAAACCCTAACCCTAAACATTGTCCCTAAACCCTAATCCCTCAACCCTCAACCCTAATCTGTCATCCGTCATCCCTCAACTCTAATCCCTCATTCCTAAACCCTAAACGCTATCCCTATTCCTAGACCCTCAACAGGCTCGATACTATACCTTAAACCCTAATCCCTCTACCATTGACACTCTTATTTAACCCTAATCCCTTGACCATTAACCCTATCCCTCAACCTCAACCCTCAACCCTCAACCCTCAACTCTCAACATTAAACCCTAATTCATCAACCCTAAACCCTAATCCCTCAAACCTAAACCCTATCCCTAAACCATCAACCCTCAACACTATACCTTAAACCCTAATCCCTCAACCCTCAACCCTAAACCTTATCCCTCAACCCTCAACCCTAATCCCTCATCCCTCAACTCTAATCCCTCATCCCTAAACCCTAAATGCTATCCCTATTCCTAAACCCTCAACAAACTCGATACTATACCTTAAACTCTAATCCCTTATCCCTAAACCCTCCAACCCTATCCCTAATCCTTATACCCTCCACACTCTACTGTAACCCTAATTCCTCGACCCTCAACCCTATCCCTAAACCCTTGACCCTCGAACCTCAACCCTCAACCCTCAACATCAAACCCTAATCCCTCAACCCTTAACTCTGATCCCTCGACCTTCAACCCTGATCCTAAACCCTAAACCCTCAACGCCAAATTCTAATCCCTCAACCCTTCACTCTAATCCCTCAACCCTAAACCCTATCCCTAAACCCTAACCCTAAACCTTGTCCCTAAACCCTAATCCCTCAACCCTCAACCCTAATCTGTCATCTGTCATCCCTCAACTCTAATCCCTCATTCCTAAACCCTAAACGCTATCCCTATTCCTAGACCCTCAACAGGCTCGATACTATACCTTAAACCCTAATCCCTCTACCATCGACACTCTTATTTAACCCTAATCCCTTGACCATTAACCCTATCCCTCAACCTCAACCCTCAACCCTCAACCCTCAACTCTCAACATTAAACCCTAATTCATCAACCCTAAACCCTAATCCCTCAAACCTAAACCCTATCCCTAAACCATCAACCCTCAACACTATACCTTAAACCCCAATCCCTCAACCCTCAACCCTAAACCTTATCCCTAAACCCTAATCCCTCAACCCTCAACCCTAATCCCTCATCCCTCAACTCTAATCCCTCATCCCTCAACTCTAATCCCTCATCCCTAAACCCTAAATGCTATCCCTATTCCTAAACCCTCAACAGACTCGATACTATACCTTAAACTCTAATCCCTTATCCCTAAACCCTCCAACCCTATCCCTAATCCTTACACCCTCCACACTCTACTTTAACCCTAATCCCTTCAACCTCAACCCTATCCCTAAACCCTTGACCCTCGAACCTCAACCCTCAACCCTCGACGTTAAACCCTATTCCCTCAACCCTTAACTCTGATCCCTCATCTCTCAACCCTAACCCTAAACCCTAAACCCTCAACCCTCAATGTCAAATCCTAATCCCTCAACCCTAAACCCTCAACACTATACCTTAAACCCTAATCCCTCATCCCTCAACCCTAAACCTTATCCCTAAACCCTAATCCCTCAACCCTCAACCCTAATCTGTCATCCCCCAACTCTAATCCTTCATCCCTAAACCCTAAATGCTATCCCTATTCCTACACCCTCAACAGAATCGATACTATACCTTAAACCCTAATCCCTTATCCCTAAACCCTCCAACCCTATCCCTAATCCTTATACCCTCCACACTCTACTTTAACCCTAATTCCTCGACCCTCAACCCTATCTGTAAACCCTTGACCCTCGAACCTCAACCCTCAACCCTCAACGTCAAACCCTAATCCCTCAACCCTTAACTCTGATCCCTCGACCCTCAACACTATACCTTAAACCCTAATCCATATCCCTCAACCCTTAACCCTTAAAACTTAAACCCTATCCCTACACCCTCAACACTTGACACTATATCTTAAGCCTTAAACCCTCATCCCTAAAGCCTCAACCCTCAATCCTTAAACCTTAAACCCTAAACCCTATCCCTAATCCCTCTACCCTCAACACTCTAACCCTAACCTCGACATTAAATGCTAATCTGTCAACCCTAAACCCTAATCCTAAACCCTCAACCCTCAACCCTCAACACTATACCTTAAACCCTAATCCCTCAACCCTCAACCCTAAACCTTATCCCTAAACCCTAATCCCTCAACCCTCAACCCTAATCCATCATCCCTCAACTATAATCCCTCATCCCTAATCCCTAAATGCTATCCCTATTCCTAAACTCTCAACAGACTTGATACTATACCTTAAACCCTAATCCCTTATCCCTAAACCCTCCAACTCTATCCCTAATCCTTACACCCTCTACACTCTACTTTAACCCTAACCCTCGACCCTAAACCCTATCCCTAAACCCTTGACCCTTGAACCTCAACCCTCAACCCTTAATGTCAAACCCTAATCCCTCAACCCTTAACTTTGATCCCTCGACCCTCAACCGTAATCTGTCATCCCTCATCCCTAAACCTTAAATGCTATCCCTATTCCTAGACCCTCAACGGGCTCGATACTATACCTTAAACGCTAATCCCTTATCCGTAAACCTTCCAACTCTATCCTTTATGCCTTAACCCTCATGATGAATAGCCTTGAATGTAAAAAAATTTGAGTGGGACATAACGCGAGCGCGTTATAACGCGCTCGCATTATGTCAAACATGGCAAAAGACAGACTTGCGGGAAAAAATGTAAGGCAAGAAATAACGCGAGCACGTTATAACGTGAGCGCATTATAACGCGCTCGTGTTATTTCTTGCTTTGGGAATCCCAAGCCTTGGGCTTGGGATTTGCTTTGGATTTCCAACCCAAAGGCTTGGAGTGCCTTATGAACAGTCACAGACGTGTTTTTCTGTATTCTTCAAAATTTCACATAATTTTGTTCGTGCTAACCCTCAGATTTGCACGTGTTTCAAGGTTGAACAAATCGAACACATGGGTAATGTTAGGCTTTCTCTTAGCTATTTGACGATGTGATTTTTTTCACATTTTAACAATGTTAAGCCTTTCATCTTTAATCTCTTTTGTTTGTGTGTCCGTTTTTATGCAAAAACCACTGTTTGGTCTTTTTTTCATTGTAAAATAACTATTCATTCAAATTTCAAAAAAATTACATATTTAAAAACTAGACTCCATTCTACAAATTTTTTAAAAAATAAAAAAATGATTTTCAATTAGTTTTCAAAATTTATAGGGGTAGCACGGCCAAAATTCTATTTTTTAGGATGTGTCCACTTTAAAAATTAGTAAAAAATCAAATATTCATCAAAAAATTATTAGAAAAATCGGGCATAAACTACATGCTATTAGCTAATTTCTCACCGAAGAGATTTTAAAAATACCAAAAAAAAGTTGACCTCTTGAGGGAGCCACAAAACATGCTATGTTATGTTTTTTTGACAGAAACAACACCAATTTCTGTGGCTCCCTCTTTTGAACCCCTTAATCTATGCCATTTTCAAAACAAAATAGTAGTTTAGAAAGTAGACTCGGAGCACTACGAACATTGTTTTGGTTGCATCTCTAAATTTTGAGTGTAACTATGCTTAATTTCTCATCCAAGGCCAGTATTTCCTGACTTCAGAAAAAAAGTGGCCACTTAAGACCCCTTTTTCGCCCCCCATCTTCTTGCACTTACCCTGAGTTCATGAAAGATAAACTTGTGTACCTAGGCTTTGTGATTTCTAATGGTTGTTTGAAGATGGACCCCACAAAGGTTGAGGCTATTCTCAATTGGCCTACTCCTAAGACAGTGGGAGATGTTAGAAGCTTCCATGGCTTGGCAAACTTTTATAGGAAGTTCATTAAAGGATTCAGTCACATAAGTGCTCCTATTCTCAACACCATCAAGGGTGGAATAAAGTGCAAATTTCAATGGACAAAACAGGCAGATGATAGCTTTGAATTGTTGAAGAAGAAAGTGGCTGAATTACCTACATTGGTGCTCCTAGATTTTGACAAAACTTTTGTAGTGGAATGTGATGCAAGTCAGCGAGCAATAGGATTTGTTCTTAGTCAAGATGGACATCCAGTGGCCTTTTTCTCAGAGAAGTTGAATGAGGCTAAACAAAGGTATTCTACCTATGATCTAGAGCTTTATGCAATGGTGCAAGCTCTCAAAAAGTGGAGACACTATTTGTTGCCCAAAGATTTCATTGTTTTTATTGATAACCATGCTCTCAATTTCCTAAATAGTTAGGAAAAGTTGAATCATAGGCATGTTAAGTGGATGGAACAATTGCAGGCCTATACCTTCACTATTAAGCATAAAAAAGGTGTTGCCAACAAAGTGGCTGATGCTTTAAGTAGAAGGATGCTGGTCATACAGGAAGTACAAATGGAAAGCATGGGGATAGATTGTTTGAAGGAGTTATACAAGGAGGATGTAGATTTCAAGGTTGCTTATGAAGTTTGTGCCAGTTTGGCTAACACTTTTCATGGTGAATATTTAGATTTTGTGTTGTAAGAAGGTCTCCTATTCAAAGGCAATTTGCTATGTGTCCCTAAATGTTCAATGAGGGATAACATCATCAAGGAGAAACACAATGGAACCTTTGGAGGACATTTTGGGTTGGACAAGACTTTGGAACAAGTCACTTGATTCTACTATTTCCCAAAGGTACAATTAGATGTCAGGAGATATGTTGCAAGTTGTACCATATGTCAAAAGGCCAAAGGTATGTCTTCTAATGCTCGTTTATATCAACCCCTTCCTATTCCCAACAGGCCTTGGGAGAGCATTAGTATGGATTTTGTACTTGGTCTTCCTAAGACAGCAAGGGGTGTGGACAATGTTTTTGTCATTGTGGACAGATTTAGTAAGATGGCTCATTTTGTGCCCTGCAAATGCACAAATGATGCATCTCACATTGCTGGTCTCTTTTTCAGAGTAGTCAGAATTCATGGTTTGCCCCTTTCAATTGTCATTGATAGAGATTCCAAGTTTGTTGGTCATTTTTGGAGGACCTTATGGAGAAAATTGGGAACACAAATGTCTTTCTCATTAGCCTACCACCCCCAAACTAATGGTTAGACTGAGGTTGTTAATAGGTCCTTAGGAAACCTTCTCAGATGCCTTACCAAGCAACATGTGTTGGCATGGGACTTGGTGATCAGTCAAGCTGAGTATGCTTACAATGATTCGAGGAATAGAAGTACTGGTAAGAGTCCATTTGAAATTGTTTATGGTTTCCACCCAAGAGGACCACTTGAACTTGAAGATCTACAAGGTTGGGATAAGAGGAGTGCTCTAGGAGAAGATTTTATTGCCACCATGAAGGCAGTTCATGATCAAGTCAAAGTTCAGTTGGAAAAGACAGTCTCCAAATACAAAGATAAGGCAGATCTCAAAAGGAGAGATGTACAGTTCAAGGTGGGAGATTTGGTGATGGCCTATCTAAGGAAGGAAAGGTTGCCTAAAGGACAGCCAACCAAGCTTCTAATGAAGAAAATAGGACTGTACAAGGTAGAGCATAAGTTTCATCCAAAGGCTTATGAAACAGAATTGCCATCCGGTCTTGGTATTTCTGCCATATTCAATGTTTTAGACCTATTTCCATTCAGACCTCCATTGAATGCTGAAGATGGATCAGATGTTGTGATTGAAGATGAAGATTGGGTCAGAGATCTACCTCCAAGTAAGCCTTTACATTTGGAATGCATCTTAGATTCCAAGGTTGTCAAAAAGGCAAGAAAGGGTGTGTACAAGGAATGCTTGGTCAAGTGGTAGGATCTTCCTAATTCAAGAGGTATGTGGATGAGTGAGGCAGACCTTCTGAAGCATGGGAAGCAACTCCAATAGTTAGCAACTCAAGGGACTTGAGTTTTTCCTACAAAGGGAGTATGGTACAGGAGCACCTTCTCTATGGTGCAGGAGTCATGTTTTGTTTTGTTTTCAATAAGGCTTTTTAAGCCACTTCATGTTTGTAATAAGGTTTTTGTGTCAATTTGGTCACTAGACCTATGTAGACCATGTTTGGTCAAGTTGATGTAATAACACAAGGAAAACATGCAGTTTTCTTGTGAGAGGAGAACCCCAATGGCTAACTATTTTTCAAATTAATTTTGCACAGTTGGAGGAATGTAACTGATGTTCCAAGCCTTCTTTAGGTGAAGGAGTTGGATGTAATTAGAGAGGAGTGTGAATGAATGAAGATCTGTAGTTCTTAGGTGTGTGGAAATACTGTGTTCTTTCTGAATTGTTTTCTGTAAAAGTCATTCAATACGGATAGTAGTTATCTGAAACTGATTAGAAATGTTCATGTAGTGAAGTAGTCTGGTGTCTTGAAGTGTTGTAGTTTGTCAGATATTGTTCTTTTTGTAGAGATTGGTCTGAAAACCTAGCATCTAGGGTTCTGTGAATAAATGGACTATATCTCCTCTGTCCACTAAAGGCATCCTCATTCTCAGTGTGATGGAGGAATACAATGTAAGTTTTGTGTTTTCTATAGTTGTGATCAAACACCCAAGGACCCAAGGAGTCTAGGCATGAGTTGACTAGGCATCTCTATGTGACTAGTCATAGAAGAGATAGGAAGAGTGTTGTTAGAATAGTGGCCAAATTGATGGTGGTCGAGTGTCTATGGAAGATTATAGATCCCTTATGTTCTATCAAGTTTCTATTTTTGTATATTTGTTTGGTGTCTACATAGTTACAAAGTAACAGAGTTGCCATCGGCATGAAATAACCTTCAAAGAAACGTTTGAAGGTTCTACCAATCAAAGGTGTTGTGCCGATAGAAGGTGTATCGGTGGAGAAAGACTTTGGTCTGACTGAAGATACATTGTGAATGTAGGTCACAAATGTATGTCAAGATTGTATATTGAGAATATACATGCGTTGGATATAAAAGGTGACTGACAGTATCGGTGAAATATGGTAAAAGATACATTGGTTAATCGGTGATAACAAGTCATGTTATGCTTATCAGGAAGAGTGGTAGTATTAGGGGACAAGTGCAAGGTCCAACTGATGAAAGAAGTCTTGCCGTAGGATATATAATGTATTGGCATATCGGACGAAGGCCTTAAGGCTCTGCCGATGTGTGAAGTCTCACCGACGACAATTGCATCGGCATATCGGTAGAGTTTGGTTTGAGTTTGCCAATGTTCAGAGTCTGGCCAATAGGGTCATGACCAACCGCTACGGGTAAAGAAAGTGGAAGCTAACCACCATCAGGGTATCGGCAGGAGGCCAGAAGATGCCGCCGATAGGAGAGGTCTCCCCAAAGACAAGGCAGTTGGGTTGTTGGAGAGAGTTGGTAGATTAGTCAGAGAAGATAGAAGGTGGCCAACAGGTTATGTTTGGCTGA
The DNA here is from genome assembly GCA_027924645.1 of Cunninghamia lanceolata. Lineage (NCBI taxonomy): Eukaryota > Viridiplantae > Streptophyta > Pinopsida > Cupressales > Cupressaceae > Cunninghamia > Cunninghamia lanceolata. The sequence goes on along the minus strand of BSBN01001237.1, from coordinate 863,179 downwards.
CAAGGTTTGGTTGCCAAGACATAAGCCACCTCACATCGATCAAGTTCATTTGGTAAGTTTTGTAGTTCATCATCTTTATCATCATAATACTCATTGCAGTCAAAATTAGAGGCATGATCAGACTAGTTTCCAAGGCACAACCAAAAAAATTAAAGGAAAATGGAGACACACAACTTATATGCATGTAGCCATAATTTCTATCAATGGAAGAATTACACTTGGGACAAGGCTTTGTTTTAACAAGCTTCCAATTTTTCATTTGTTCATTGTCATTGTTCTTCATTATCTAGTTGTTTACAATTTCACAATCTACTGGATGATGAAATTCCTTTGAACAATTCCAACAAAACTCATATGGCCATTTACAAGTAACATCATAGGGCCTTGACTTGCTTTCATAATTAACCACTTCTATAGCATACTCACAACCAGGTGCTAGAAACCATTTGATTTCTTTGTTTCTTTCAACATAATATCTAACAAGGTATTGTCTATACCTTTTTAGATACTGTTCCTCACAATAAATCAATAAATGAAGCACCATTTTTCTTACCAATAGCACATTTAAAATATGGTTCAAGACATTTTAGTCTTAGACATTCTACTCTAGCTTGATCCATCTGTGCTTGGATCCAGTGCAGCCAACACCCATTACAAAAATAATGCCCACAAGCACCTTCTCTCATTCCACTAATGCAGTAACTATCACCACAAACACCAAAGTCCCTTTCTAAATTTGGATCAACCTTTGAAACCCTAGTTTCTAATATCCCTAAATCTATTCTTATGTCCTCCTTCATATGCCACTCATCAGTCATCTTCACAAAATTCCATCCTAAGATGAAAATGATTGATATTTGAGGAAATTGATGAGTGACATGTGAAGGAGGACATAAGAAGAGAGCAATGGCTATTATAAACTTGGGTTTCAGACTTTGATTCAAATTTAAAGAGGGAATGTGGTATTTGTGGTGATAGTTACTGCATTAACGGAATGAGAGAAGGCACTTGTGGGCATTATTTTCTTAATTGGTGTTAGCTACGCTGGATCGAAGCACGAATGGGTCAAGATGGAGTTGGATGTCATGAGACTAAAATATCTTGAACCATCTTGTAAACGTGCTATTGGTCAAGAAATGGTGTGTTATTTATTGATTTTTTATGAGGAACATTATCTAAAAAGGTATAAACAATACCTTGTTAGATCTTATGTTGAAAGCAATAAAGAAATCAAATGGTGTCAAGCAACTGGCTAAGTATGATATAGAAGTGGTTAATTATTAAAGTGGGTTAGGGTCCTATGAGGTTACTTGTAAATGCCGGTATGAGTTTTGTTGGAACTGTTCAGAGGAAGTTCATCATCCAATAGATTGTGAAATTGTAAACAATTGGATATTGAAGAACAATAACAACAAACAAATAGAAAACTGGAATCTTATTAACACAAAGCCTTGTCCCAAGTGTAATTCTGTGATTGAGAAAAATTATGGCTACATGCATATGACTTGTGAGTTTCTTTAAGTTTTGTTGGTTGTGGCTTAGGCAATTGGTCCGATCATGCCTCTAATTATGACTTCCATAAGTAGTATGATGATAAAGATGAAGAACTAGAAAGAAAGTCAAACTGAAATAGAGATGCCATCAAAAAAGTGCTAGAAATGTATGCTCATTATTATGAGTTTTGAGGAGCCAATGAATCTTCAAGAACAAAGGTTTTTTTGGATGTGCAAACTATTCAGAATTTTGGATTTCAGAAGTTAAACATCTCACATTGTTAATCTAATCTTGAACTCCAATATATAACAGATGCATGGCTACATATTGTTGAGTGCAGAAGAGTTTAGAAGTGGACATATGCTTATGGATATTATATTGCAGAGAGTGAGCATGCTAAGGATAGAGGTAACAAGAATCTCTTTGAGAACTTGGAGGCTTATTCAAAATCTTCTTTAGAATGAGTTGATAAGTGTGCTGAGGAGGAATTGAAAGGATTTATTTCTCATGAAAAGTCTCAACAAGATTTTTTAAGTTTTTGAATAAAGCTTATTAATCTTACAAATGTCACTCGCAATTATTTTAAGAATTTTGTTTAAGCTTTGTAGAAATGACACACTAATGGATGCTTCTAGCAAAAGGAGATCATGGTGGGAAATTATTTGGGGTAGAGAAAGTATCCATGTTAGTAATTTTGGGCATTGATTATCATGTTTCATGAATTTTAGTTGTACCATGAATATAAAAATGGTGTAGTTATTGATTGATATTTCTACAAGTCTCTATAAGTTATGGAATACCATTCTTCATTGTCATTCAAGTTAAAACAATGGTTATTTCATTGAGAATATTAATTATAAAGAGTTTGGAGACATTATTTTTATAGAGAAACACTTCCAATTAGGGAAACAACTTCATCATGTGATTTAGTGGTTGAATTTTGTGCGAGAGAAGGTCCCTTCTATAAAATATAGTAGGTAGTTCCCTACCCTTGGGTGAGGTTGAATGGTAGGTAGTTTGGCTTGGTCGAACCTCATGGGGAGAAAAATTGATATGATTCCACATTCATAATAAATGTTTCCCTACTATAGATAGGCCCTAGGGATTATTGATTACTCTTGGATCAAACTAGGATCTAAGTGACTTCCAATCATTAATCATTTTCCACATGTGGAACCATGCTACTAAGAACAACTATGTGAACCTCAATCCCTAACATTCAAGGATCATGATCTCCTAATTATCTATCTCCTTTAAACAATCTATTTTTAAACCATTATAGAGTAAATGAGGGCTCCTACTATCAACTATAGAATGGGGTGGAGGGATAGAAAAAGGATATTAACCTAGGTGGTGTATAAGACAAATTATCAATTGTTCCCCACTCTAGAATCGTTGGGGCCTCTATACATCTTTTGTTCCTATTAATATGTGGTAACTAATCATGCTATAGGGGCCACATGTACACACAACAAGACAAATTTGGGTCACTTTGTCAACCGCGGTTTTCCCCAAAAATAATTAACTCCAGTCTGGATATAAATTGGTAATGTGTATTGCTCCAGTCTGCCTAACATAATCTTAATAGTTCTTGCATCATTTGTGTCTCCATCCATGGATTTACTAGATCATAAACCTAGAGTTAGTATGGCTCTAATGTTGTATACTCCATTATTTGTGGTGTGACCTTCTTAGACTGAGTAGATGGTTCCTCAATTCTAGATTTTGTGTTGTAAATAATAGAAATAAATAAATGAATTTTTGTGGATGGTCATGGATCAAAATAAATGGAATGTAGGTCTCAATCTAGAATGTTTGAACTTGTTTTCTAGGGTCTCAATTCTAGTAGAGAGACTAATCATCATACAAGGTTATTTATGTTTCATGTATGAACAAATAATTGAATTCCAATGATTTAGTAATGCCCTATACATGTAGGTGTGAGTTCAAAGAAATGATAGCATCACCGAGAAATAAATTGATAGATGGAACAAACAATAAAGCCAAGGATCAAAATTTGTTCTTTTGGCTTCACATTTGCTCAAAATTAGGCTACATAAAAGATACACATCGAAGGTGATACACACTTAATCATAAATGAAATAATAAAGCAATAGACTCCAAATTGGAAGATCAAAAATCTTTTGGCTAAGTACTGGGAGTATGCTGTAGAAGTGGTGATTTATGAAAGTGGGTCAGGGTCCTATATGGTTACTTGTAAATTCTGGTATGAGTTTTTCTGGAACTGTTCAGAGGAAGTTCATCACCCAGTAGATTGTGAAATTGTAAAAAACTAGATATTGAAGATCAATGACAACGAACAAACAGAAAACTGGAAGCCTGTTAACACAAAGCCTTGTCCCAAGTGTAATTTTGTGATTGAGAAAAATGATGGCTGCATGCATATGACTTGTGTGTTGCTTTGAGTTTTCTTGGTTGTGGCTTAGGCAACTAGTCCGATCATGCCTCTAATTATGACTTCCATAAGTATTATAATGATAAATATGAAGAACTAGAAAGAAAGTCAAACCAAAATAGTGATGCCATCAAAAAAGCATTGGAAATGTATGTCCATTATTATGAGCACTAAGAAGCCAATGAATATTCCAGAACAAAAGATTTATTGGATATGCAGACTATTCAGAATTTTGGATTTCAAAAGTTAAGCATCTCACACTGTCAATCTGATCTTGAACTCACATTTATAATAGATGCCTGGCTATAGATTGTTGAGTGCAGAAGTGTTTAGAAGTGGACATATACTTATGGATATTATCTTGCAGAGAGTAAGCATGCTAAGGATAGAGCTAACAAGAATCTCTTTGACTTAGCTAACAAGAATCTCTTTGAACACTTGTAGGCTTATGCAAAATCTTCTTTAGATCGACTTCATGAGTGTGCTGAGGAGGAATTGAAAGGTTTTATTCTCATGAAAAGTCTCAACAAGAATTTTTTGATCTTTGAATAAATCATAAAGCTTATTGATCTTACAAATGTCACTAGCAATTATTTTAAGAATCTTGTTGAAGCTTTGGAGAAATGACTCAATAATGGATGCTTCCAGCAAAAGGAGATCATGGTGGGAGATTATTTGTGGTAGAGAAATGGTTGGGAAACATAATGGCTCTGAACCAAAATAGGTTTTAGTTTTTCAAATGCGACTAGTATGAGAGGTGGAAAACTTAGTCTAAAGAACTTCTAATGGAGGTATGATTGAGTTTAGAGCTAAGACTTTCAAAAGATGGTGAAATGAAGTTTGTACTCAAAAGGGTCGATGGAAAACATGATTAAATGAAAAAACAACACTATGGTAGAAAATGATGAATGCTAGAGGAGGGTTTGGAGGATAAATATTTCAAAGCAATAAGGGTGGTGATAGAGGGTTTAAAGGAGAAGACTTAGAAATGGTTCAATACTATGGAAAAGGTATGCAAAGAGGTAATGGGGAAAGGAGGAGAGGGAAAAATGACATAAAATGATGAGGATAATGGAGATTGAAGGCTTGGAATGGTGGTAGGGTGAGGTAGGAAGGGATCTCTCTAAATACTTTTTTAAAAAAAAATTGATATCCATGAAATGCCAAAAAAAAATTCCTTGCCTAGCTTCAAACCATGGAAATCAACTACCTGTTGGCAAGAGACACTATATGGATTCATGGTTGTTGTCATTGATGGCAACAAAGGTCATCCCACATATCCGCAAGTCATGATATGTCTCTACCGGAAGTCAGATTAAAGATTGTTGTGGTCCGGTGAATAAGAACAGAGCATGTGGCAAGGTCTGACAGATTGGTCCGGATCTCTCAGAGGAAGTGTCTTGGTGCAGTACGGATTTGGGGAAGTCAAGAGGACTATCTTGAGTGGTATATACCAAGGATTTAGCCTCCGGAGATGGACAAGGAAAAAGATATGAATAGTTGAGTACCGGATTCCTGAGAGACAGTGAAAACAGAGGAAGAACTGACTGGCAGAGTATCAGACTGCTTTCCGGATGTGTTACTGTTGATGACAGAGGTTGTGAAGGCATGAATCATGTTTGGCTGACATGATTAATGATATCTACAAGTATATGCTTGATCCGCATTGCTTGGTGAGGAAGGATTCAGCCGACAGAACAAAAGTTTGTAAGAAACTAGACTGTTCCGGATGCCGACTAGAAAGGTGATGAAATTACTTGTGCGGATATATATAGAGGATTGATTTAGTTGTGAAGGGTGTGAATGTGTGAAGGTATATGCGAACAAGTCCAGAGCAGAGCAGAAGTAGCAAGAAAGATCCGGTATGTGAAAGGATAGCAGAATAAAGAACAGAGGAAAGATGAAGTGCAGCAGATCAGTGTACTGAGCCTAACCGGAACTGAACTCCAGCATATGCAGATGCTTCCAATCAGTTCAAGACTGTGATTCTTATCACTTTGTAGACAGTGTGTCTTCTTGTAGGCAGTGAGCCTCTTGTGAGCAGTGTGCTCGGGCAGTGAGCCCTAATTGGCAAGTGCCATTTTGTAATTTCCTATTCTTCTAACAGAGAACAATTTTTGGGTTAATCACCCCATGGTTTTCTCCCTTAACAGGGTTTCCACGTCAAAAATACTGTGTCATGTGTTTCTTATTTCATGGTAATGTTTTCTGTGTTTGATTTAATGCTGCATTAATTAATAAGGAAGTTCAAATAGAGAAATAATTGGGATAACTGATTCACCCCCCCCTCTCAGTTATCAACAATTGGTATCAGAGCTAAGTTCCTCCTAATAGAGCCTAACAGCTTGAGGAAGATCTGGGATTTCAAATGGATGCATATGGTTTAAGAGAGCAACTCAAGACTGCTCTTGAGGATCTTGAACAGTCAAATTCTGAAGTCAGTGAATTAAAAGAAAGACTCAAACAGGCTGATGAATTCATGAGGGAATTAAAAGACAAATTAAGTCTCTCTATGAAAAAGAGAAAGGAGCTGCTCCAACAGTTGGCAAGACAGAGTGAAGAAAGCAATACAAATGAAGAATTGACTGAGCAAACCAAGTTATGTGAAAAGTTATCAAAAGAAGTCATTATGTTAAGACATGAAATGGAATCAGGAACTATAAAGTTTACTCAAGAGATTGAAGAAAAAAGAAAGGCTGAAGACAATCTAAGACAATCTCTTAAGGAAAAATCAGAAGAATGCCACCAGATGGACAGGATTATCAGACATCTTGAATCTGATCTTGAAGATGCCAAAGATAATGAAGAAAAACTTGAGGATCAAATCACCTCTCTCAAAAGAGACCTTCAAACAGCAAATGAATACAAAGAGAAATTCAAGATAAGTTCTGCTCAACTTGAAGTTCTTCTTGGAAGTCAAAAGAGGACAGATGACAAGTATGGTTTGGGATATGAGAAAGGAGAAAGCTCCGGATCCGGTCAAAAGAATCTTGGATCAGAAAATCCAAGGAGCAGGCCTAGAAGACCTCCGGTAAGACAGCCAAATGCTCAAAGATATCCATCCTTCAATGGATACTGCCACAGCTGCAACCACTTTGGTCACAAAGCTAATCAGTGCAGAATAAGAATGAATCAGATTAATTCATCCTTCTCCGGACAGTGCTTCAACTGCAAAAGGTATGGACACAAATCCCATGAATGCAGAATTATACAAGTAAACAAATCATTCAAAGGTAGATGCTTTACATGCAATAGAGTAGGTCATATGGCTAATCAATGCAGATCAAGGGGATATCAGTCAAATATGCAAAGAAATGTCATTTGCCAAATCTGCAATAGGTCCGGTCATAATGCTAAAGTCTGCAGAAACAAGAATCAGGACAAAAGAGGTCCGGTGTATAATCAGAATCAAGACAAGGGTAAACAAAAGATGAATGCGGATGAAGTTAGGAATCAAATGAGCAAGATTTGGGTGAAGAAAAGTTCAGTGAATGTAGAGGTTGGATCCGCACCAGACTCTGGTGCTGATATTTCTTCCAGAAATTAAAAGTGAGCTCAGGCTCAGGGGGAGACTCAAAGAAAATCCTGTTCCCCCAGCCAAACAAGTGGTGCCGGATGTGGTACAAGATGCGGATTAAAGGGTTTGCAGATATGAGTCTTGAGATGCTTCAGTCAAGTTTTCAGAGGTCCGCATGGAATTATGAAGAAGCTGTGGTCGATCAAGTAAGACCTGTTCAGGGAAATGCTCCGGTATGATAAAAGATTACAAAAAGGTCCGGAGAGATCCGGAAGTGCACGATCTTGTTTTGCGGATTGGACAGAGTGTTTGGGATGTTCTTGTAATATGTTACCTCAATTTATTCATGATTTAAAGATCCGGATGATATTCAGTGATCAGGACTAATCCAGGATACTCCAAACTGTCCAGACATGGCAAACTAGAATAATGCAGGTGAAGCATTTATTGCAGACAGATATTAGGGTTTGCGGAGCAATATAAGGGATTTCTCAAAAGTCATTTGCTCATTTTGCACTCAAGAAGAAGTGAAAAGTGGAGCTCTGCAACAAAATTCATCAAGCACACCAAGGATCTCCTGCCGAAGTCATTACATAAGGAAATCAATCCAACCACTCCGTGCCAACCGAAGACGCATAAGGTATTCTTCGGTTTTCACTATCTCACTGCAAATCCTTGAAGAATGGCTACTCCAAATATAGTTAACATCTCTGATAGACCTCGCCCCACATTCAAGAAACATCCTTACAAATCATTGGAGGTAGATCCACTAGGAGCCTTCTCTAGTGTTCCTCACGGAGTTTTACATACCGAAGACATTAGGGTTTACATACATGCAAGCATTGAGGAATTTGGGGAATTCAAATTAAGAGATCTCTATCACAAGCAACTGATAGACAATGCTTTTGAGCTTAAACCAGAGTATAAGGATATCCAGAAGAAACAATTTGAGCAATTTATTCATTTCCCCTGCTTTGAAGAAGATGAATGGGTCCGGTATGTACTGAGCAGGATGCATGACAACTTCCTATGGCTAGATAGACCCTGCAAGATCACAAAAGAGGCAATTAGAGCAGTAACTGGTCTATACTCTTCCGGAGGGGTACCTATCCTCAAATCTGTCAAGAACAACATTGTAACTGAGGCCACCGGATCAAAATTTGATAAGAGGGCAATGACCATTGAAGATATTTCGGATCCGGATATCAAATATGCATCAATGATAATAGGATACAAGATCTATCACTCCAGCAGGGAGAATTCTGTATCCGGAACTGCAGTATACACTGCCTATGAAATGCTAAGAAAGAATGCAGATTATGATCTCTGCGAACTACTACTAAGCCAATTAATGGAAAATATACAGAAAATCAAGAAGGATAAGAAGAATTCCTTTAAGTATGGTACTCTTATTGTATGTCTATTCTTCTACTTCATGAATGAGCTACCCGGAACAAGTGGATGGGTATGGCAGAATGACAAACCTGTTGCAGTCCAGATAAGAGACTACTTGCATGGACTTGGGGATGCAAAAGCGAGAAATTCAGCTCTATGGGGATACTTCAAAAACTTTCAGAGCATGATGCAAGCAAGAGAGAGAATTCCCCAGTCTCTTGTTGAAAAATACAAAGACTCAGTGTGCTTCATGGTTGACACTGATCAGTGCCTAATGGAGGCAGTAGAGCCAAGGATTGTCTGGATCATGCCCATGGGGTATGAAGTGGATGAACAGATAGTGGAGCTGCATGTTCAACACATGCTAAGTCAGCCCAAAGATCCCAAGGCAGAAAGGTTTGGAACCTTTGAGGAGCTGAGTGTAAAAATACATGTAGAACTCAGGGAACCTGAAATTAAAAGAAAAGTGAGAAAAGAAGTAGAGCACATTGCTCAAGGCCTAGGCATCTCAAAGGAGGCACTTGATGCCAGCCGGGAAAAGAGGAGGAAGGCTGAGGAAGAAGAGAAAAGTAAAGAAAGTGCTCCGGTTGAAACTCCCACCCGGACCAGATCATCAAAGAGATCTGCACCTTCCACAACCAAAAGCTCAAAACCAGAAGTCCAAGCATCCGGTAAGAGATCCAAGACAAAAGCCACAAGGGCTTATGGAAGCCAAAAGGATGAAGAGGAAACAGAGTCAGATGAGGGAGTAAAAGAAATAAAGAAACAGAAGAAGAAAGGATCCGGTAAGCCCTCCACAGGCCAAGACAAGGATGAAATGGCAGAAGGATCTGTTGAAAAGCCCACTCTGTCTCTAGAGAGCATAATCAAGTCGGTCACGGTGGATGGAAACCTTCAACCAATGACTGAATCATATGATGACTTCAGTGAGGCCGACCAAAAGACTCTGCAGGAGGCCACAGTAAAATATCTTAACATATATAATAAGGCTTTCATTGAAATAATATCTCTTATTCCTAAAAGCCTAGAAAAGGAATTGGAAGTAAGAAAGAATAATGCTCATGCTAAAGATCTTGAGATCCGGGAGCAGATAGCTATTCAGCTATATCCTCAAATTGATCCCAAGACAATGAACATTATCTTCAAGGACTGCAAAGATGAGTTCAGAAGCAAAGCCAGGATGAATCAACTCATGCTTGGTGAGACTGACAAAGTGGCCCAAGAAACAGAAGAGATCCTCCGGAAGGCCCTCAAAAGGTTCAATCTTCCTGTTGTAGAGGATTTAAGTACAGAAACAGCTGAGGACTTGGGACCCTCTGCTCCAGAAGAAGTGGCCCATGAACAAGCTAGCATCTCTCCTCCGGTTTCCCCTACAGTCTCCGGATCCAAAGAAGAAGAGCAATTACAGGAGAAGGAAGCAGTGGTGAAAGACAAAGAGGTTGACAGTTCTAAGACTGCAGACGAAAAGAAACATCTGTCTCCGGTAAGAGACACTGCACAAACTGTTCAACAATTTTTGAGCAAAGAAACTCTAGAGATTGATGAACCGGAGCTTCTAAAAGGCCCATTTGATTTTGACTCTCTCTCTCTGGTACAAACAATGAAGATAGCTTCATTTGCAAATGCCAAGGCAAATGAAAAGCTCCTGAAGTCTCATATGGAAGACTGTGAGTTGATAGAGGCTGCTTCCGGAGTACTTGTAAAGATCATGCCATCAATCCAGATAGATCTGACAGCCTCCACTTCCGGTAATCTAAAAACCTTAGTCAGCAGTATTGATACACATTTTGATTCTCTAGAAAAATCAGCTGAAGAAAAGGTCCGGAAGGAATTTTTGGATAAGAGATTTTCAGAAATATTAGAATTAATCTCTAAAGATAGGAAGATTGTAAGCATTGGAATAAAGAGCTTAGAGAATGCTCTTAAGGATGGCGGTGACATCTATAAATTTTGTATATCCTGGTCAAAGGCAACAGCAGCAATTGACAAGAAAATAAAAGAGGAACAGGACAAGCTTCAAAGCTTATCTCAAAGTTTTGATCCTCTCTCTTCCTCTATAATAAATCAAGAATGTCAGACTATTGCAGTCTTGAATGAAATAAAGAATCTTGAGAAGGAGAGGAAGAACATCACCAACCGGATGGGAGAACTTAGAAGGATTATAATCCCTAAGTTGGAAACTATGCATGAGGCCATCAGTGATGCCCAGACCACCGCCCAAACAAAAGATCCGACAGATCTCAAGCGGGCAGAAGCTTTTGCATTTTTGTTGAGTGGTCACATTTCAATTTTGGACAGAATGAAGCTAAGTTGGGCTACTGAAATGATTCAACTGCAGACATCCTTTGCAGACATTCTTCAGTATATGTGAGTATGTAAATATGCGGCTATATATAGAAAATTTTTGAAAATTTTGGTGTGCGGACCCTACCCTTTGCCATTGATGTCAAAGGGGGAGTGAGGAGCAGTGAAAAATGAGGAATCCAACTAAGGGGGAGTTCCGGAAATTGTATATAAAGACAGAGCATCAGCAAAGGGGGAGCATAGTGTAAATACTTAGTCATTTTTCACTAAGTGTTGCCATCAATGCCAAAGGGGGAGATTGTTGGCAAGAGACACTATATGGATTCATGGTTGTTGTCATTGATGGCAACAAAGGTCATCCCACATATCCGCAAGTCATGATATGTCTCTACCGGAAGTCAGATTAAAGATTGTTGTGGTTCGGTGAATAAGAACAGAGCATGTGGCAAGGTCCGACAGATTGGTCCGGATCTCTCAGAGGAAGTGTCTTGGTGCAGTACGGATTTGGGGAAGTCAAGAGGACTATCTTGAGTGGTATATACCAAGGATTTAGCCTCCGGAGATGGACAAGGAAAAAGATATGAATAGTTGAGTACCGGATTCCTGAGAGACAGTGAAAACAGAGGAAGAACTGACTGGCAGAGTATCAGACTGCTTTCCGGATGTGTTACTGTTGATGACAGAGGTTGTGAAGGCATGAATCATGTTTGGCCGACATGATTAATGATATCTACAAGTATATGCTTGATCCGCATTGCTTGGTGAGGAAGGATTCAGCCGACAGAACAAAAGTTTGTAAGAAACCAGACTGTTCCGGATGCCGACTAGAAAGGTGATGAAATTACTTGTGCGGATATATATAGAGGATTGATTTAGTTGTGAAGGGTGTGAATGTGTGAAGGTATATGCGAACAAGTCCAGAGCAGAGCAGAAGTAGCAAGAAAGATCCGGTATGTGAAAGGATAGCAGAATAAAGAACAGAGGAAAGATGAAGTGCAGCAGATCAGTGTACTGAGCCTAACCGGAACTGAACTCCAGCATATGCAGATGCTTCCAATCAGTTCAAGACTGTGATTCTTATCACTTTGTAGACAGTGTGTCTTCTTGTAGGCAGTGAGCCTCTTGTGAGCAGTGTGCTCGGGCAGTGAGCCCTAATTGGCAAGTGCCATTTTGTAATTTCCTATTCTTCTAACAGAGAACAATTTTTGGGTTAATCACCCCGTGGTTTTCTCCCTTAACAGGGTTTCCACGTCAAAAATACTGTGTCATGTGTTTCTTATTTCATGGTAATGTTTTCTGTGTTTGATTTAATGCTGCATTAATTAATAAGGAAGTTCAGATAGAGAAATAATTGGGATAACTGATTCACCCCCCCCTCTCAGTTATCAACACTACCTAGCTTTGGTAAATGAGTTACAATAATGTATAGGACCAAGTTAAAAAATACTAGACACCTTGGGCTCAAATCTAGCTTTGTCTAGGAATTTTTGAAATAAGGTTGCATTGTCATACATGAGAAGAATTACAAAAACTTTAATGCTAATCTAAAATTTCACTTTTTCTATGTTAAAATGACGCAAAGATGGCTAAAATTTATTATAGACTTGCTTTGAGACTTTGGGGATGGGAACTTGATAGGTTGGAAGTCCTAGCAGTTAATTATCTTGGATGTGAAACTTTTGGAAAGAGGATAAAAAGACAAGGCATCTGACCTATTAGGTGGTGAACTATGGGTGGTGTCTATGAATAAAAATTAAGCTCAATTTTCCTAGGGGACCCTGAGCTTAGAGGGGGACATCTAGGGATAGGTGTACACATTGATTATTTTCTCCTTTAGACATGTTTTAGGAATGGGAAAGGTGGGGATTACACATATGAAGGACTAGGCTCAACGGCTTAAGGCTTAACAATGGGTAAAGGGGTCAAAACAATGGGAAAACTAAATGAAGGCTTAGGACATAGGATGGAGACAAAAACTAAATGAAAAACATCACTTAGGAAGGCTAAAGAAGCTTAGGGTATGACATTAGAAAGGAGAATAAACATGGCTATGGATGACAAAAAAGGGTCAATACATCATAAAAAGTGCACATATGGGCTAGGGGCTAAAATGTATGAAAAATGCTATAAGGGTATGCAAATCCCTTTATTATAAGTTACAATCATGGAAATAGGTATGCAAAATAGCTATGCATGGTAGGTAGGTAATGATGATGATCTTATTGGTGCCACATGGTTGGAAGCCAAAGAGTTGGCTGATTGGATGGTAAAATAGTTGTAGGTTGGATATTGCTATTCTAAGGCCATTTTGGTCTTCTACCATAGTAGAGAGAGTAGACAGTGGTGTTTACATAGACATTCTATTACTGGGAAGTCAATCCTCCATTCTCCCAAGATAATTAAGTATTTTAGTAGGAAAAATGAGGCAGAAGGGAGGAGTTACAGTTTTGGGCTTGGTTCATTTGGTTGACCAAGCAGAAAGGGGAGCTAGGACATTGTAGGTGTAAGACTAGTTTTTGTGATAGCTTGAGAGAACCATATCCACTAAATGAAGGGTAAAGAAAGCATAGATTAGTTGAGGAGATAGAGAGAGCTATTTGTGTCCTGAGGAAGTGATAGTCCTTGAAGGCCATCAAAGGTTCCTTTGTTAGTTGATAGTAGAGATGAATCATACTATGAGGTGCAACGTTGGTTCATACATTTCTAGATGACTTGGTTCATGCCATTTGATTTCTTTATTTCTTTTAGCATAAGATCTAGCAAGGTATTGTCTATATCTTTTTAGATAATGTTCCTCACAATAAATCAATAAATCAAGCACCATTTCTTTTTACCAATAGCACATTTACAAGATGGTTCAAGACATTTTAGGCTCAGACATTCTGCTCCAGCTTGATACATCCATGCTTGGACCTAGTGTAGCCAAAACCCATTACAAAAATAATGCCCACAAGAACCTGTTCTCATTTTACTAATGCAATAACTATCACAACAAACACCACAGTCCCTCTCTGAATTTGGATCAACCTTTGAAATGCTAGTTTCTAATAGCCCTAAATCTCTTCTTATGTCCTCCTTCACAAGACACTCATCAATCATCTTCTCAAAATTCCATCCTAAGAAGAAAATGATTGATATTTTAGGAAATTGATGAGTGGCATGTGAAGGACAACATAAGAAGAGAGTAATGGCTATTATAAACTTGGGTTTCAGAGGTTGATTCAAATTCAGAGAGGGAATGTGGTGTTTGTGGTGATAGTTATTGTATTAAGGGAATGCGAGCAGGCACTTGTGGGCATTATTTTTGTAATTGGTGTTAGCTACGCTAGATACAAGCATGAATGGATCAAGTTGGAGTTGGATGTGTTGAGACTAAAATATCTTGTATCATATTGTAAATGTGCTATTGGTAAAGAAATGGTGCCTTATTTATCAATTTTTTATGAGGAACATTATCTAAAAAGGTATAAACAATACCTTGTTAGATCTTATGTTGAAAGAAATAAAGAAATCAAATGGTGTCAAACAACTGGCTGAGTATGATATAGAAGTGGTTAATTATTAAAGTGGGTCAGGGTCCTATGAGGTTACTTGTAAATGTTGGTATGAGTTTTGTTGGAACTATTCATAGGAAGTTCATCATCTAGTAGATTGTGAAATTGTAAACAACTAGATATTGAGGAACAATAAAAATGAACAAATAGAAAACTGGAAGCTTGTTAACACAAAGCTTTGTCCCAAGTGTAATTTTGTGATTGGGAAAAATGATGGATGCATGCATATGGCTTGTGACTTGCTTTAAGTTTTGCTAGTTGTGGCTTAGGAAACTAGTCTGATCATGACTCTAATTATGATTTCCATAAGTATTATGATGATAAAGATGAAGAACTAGAAACAAAGTCAAACTGAAATAGAGATGCCATCAAAAAAGCCTTGGAAATGTATGCCCATTATTATGAGTAGTAAGGAGAAAATGAATCTTCCAGAACAAAGGCTTTGTTGGATGTGCAAACTATTCAAAATTTTGGATTTCAGAAGTTAAGCATCTCAATTTATTAATCTGATCTTGAACTCCAATTTATAATAGATGCATGATTGCTATTGTTGAGTGTAGAAGAGTTTAGAAGTGGACATATGCTTATGGATATTATATTGTAGAGAGTGAGCATGCTAAGGATAGAGCTAACAAGAATCTCTTTGAACACTTGGAGGCTTATTCAGAATCTTCTTTAGAATGAATTGATGATTATGCTGAGGAGGAATTGAAAGGTTTTATTTCTCATGAAAAGTCTCAACAAGATTTTTTTTTATTTTAGAATAAAGCTTATTGATCTTACAAATGTCACTCACAATTGTTTTAAGAATCATGTTGAATCTTTGTAGAAATGACTCGGTAATGGATGCTTCCAGCAAAAGGAGATCATGGTGGGAAATTATTTGGGGTAGAGAAAGTAGCCATGTTAGTAATTTTGGGCATTCATTATCATGTTTCATGTTTTAGGAATTTTAGTTGTACCATGAATATAAAAATGGTGTAGTTATTGCTTGATATTTCTACAAGTCTCTATAAGGTATGGAATACCATTCTCCATTGTCATTCAAGTTACAACAATGGTTGTTTCATTGAGAATATTAATTATAAAGAGTTTGGAGATATTATTTTTATAGAGAAATATATCGATATCATAGCTTGCATTTTTTTAGAGATATTTATTCCCAAAACCTCCTTTGACTTCCACAACTTGATATCTCAAGAGTGAACTTCTCAAGGTCCATCTTCAACCCTTCTTTAGACATTAAAAAACCTAGATATACTAGTTCCCTTTGCATAAAACTGCATTTATCCATGTTTACCAATATCTTTTTTTCTTTTAACCTCTGCAAAACTGCCTTAAGGTGCAGCAGTTATTCCTATTTTGTTTTACTAAAAATCATAATGCCATCCAAATAAACAGTAACAAATTTGCCAAGAAAAGGCTTCATTACCTCATTCATCAATCTCATAAAGGTATTGAGTACATTTGTCAACCCAAATGGCATCACTTGCCACTCATATAGTCCATCCTTGGTCTTGAATGTTATCTTCCATTCATCCCCCTCTCTAATTCTGATTTGGTAGTATCCGCTCTTCAAATCAATCGTGTTGAAGTACATTGCTCCACTCAAACAGTCCATCAACTCATCCATACAAGGCAATGGAAACCTGTACTTAATGGTTATCTTATTTATAGCCCTTGAATTACTTCACATTTGACATTTCACATCTTTCTTAGGTTCCAGTACAATAGGTACAACACATTGACTAAGGCTTTTTCTAATCTACCCCTTATCCAATAGCTCTTGCATTTACCTATTTACCTCTTAATTTTCTATAGGTGTCATTCTATATGGTGCCTTATTTTGTAGGCCTACACTTAGTATAAAGTTGATGCAATGACTTATGCTTCTAGTTGGAGTCAATCCATTAGGTAAGTCCTTCATTAGAATGTCATTGAATTCATTCATAATTTCTTGGACTTTTTGTGGGAAGTTCTACCCCTTTCTCTGCTGTCATAATTTTTGCAACTTGAGGTGGGAAGGCATAACATACCTTCTCCTTTCTAGTTTCCCTTAGGAACTATTTTCCACTCACTAGCTAAACTGTATTGGTTTTCTCAACTTCCTCATCATTATCCTTGTAATGTCCCTTACCTAATTTTCCATAGAAAATTCAAATGCCACAAGTTAGGGTTAGGGTTTTGGAATTACCATTTCAACTATCTTCAAACTGCATAATACTTGTGATCTAATTCTACAATCATGACATAGGAAGACACATATACAAAATATAGATATACAAATATACCTCTTCGAATATTAGTTTTAGATAAGATTTTCCTTACATTCAAATTCATAAACAATATTCATATAGAAAGATCATATATTTATTACTATGTAGTTAACTTAGTTTATTCACTCAATTCAGTCATAAAAGGGGATGATGCTGAGAAGCATGGCAGGGCATAGACTGTCAACAATACCTCCATGCAGGCCCATTAGGGAGGCATGGTAGGGTGTTGCTTAGTTCTCCCTTCACATAGTCCCTAGGGGGGCTTGGCATGATATAGTATGTCAACAAGGCCTCCATGCAGGTCCCTCAGGGAGGCAAGGAAGGGGTACTGATTAGTCCTTCCTCCAAACAGGCCCTTAGGGTGGCATGGCAAGGTTCCCTCAATATACTCCCCTCAGTATTCTTCTAGAACTGGGGAGTCTTATATATATATGATAGTGATATAAATAAATCAGTCAATAGTCAATTATCTGACCTGTTATATTTATTCAATAATGTTTATCAATATATCCCTTTGATGTCTTAACAATCTATATGACTCTATATATATACAACCTTCTGCAGATCCAATTTCTGCTCTTTAATTAATGAATATTATTCCTTATGCTTGATTGCTTGTAGATTTGATAAATGACAACTGTTGTATCTCATATTAGTTATTCTCTACTAACGTATTTCTATTGTTGGATGCCCTTCAATGTTTTATGATTCTTCTTTTATATCTCCCTAAAGGATGAGATAGACATTTCCTTCCATAGAAGACATCTCCTTTCACTTAGCACATACCCTTTCCATTATGGTCATTTCCTTTCAAGAATAGTTGCTGCCTTTTAAAAATAATCACTGCCTCTTATAAATCAGATCCCTTCTTTTGATATGAATCATGGCCTTTAAACATACAAGATAATGAGAAGACAACCATATTGTGTGGTTGGCCATATAATAAGGTCAGCCACATTGGAGGTCGGCCCAACTAATAAGTTTTATATTTTGAATTTTGATTTCAAAGAAATGGCGCCAAGGGAGATATGGGTTGACCATACTAGGAATAATTTAATTCTTTAATCTTAAATTCTTCTTCTTTATAATGTCCTCAGCGGAACATTATAGTCTACCCTGCTTAAGATTTCTTGTCTTCAAGAAATTACATACTAAGATGCTCTATCCATCCTGAAAAGTGTGAAGGCAATTTATTGTCCAATATTCTTCTGGTGTATCTACTATTTCCCAATATCTCTCAACAACAAACCTTGAGTTAGTAATGGGTAAGGTCCCTAACTTAAGACAAGTTTTCTCTTATCTCAGTGAGAAAAAAACCAAGTTTTGCACATGGATATCCTTTGAGTCCAAAAAGGAAAGTGAACTTCTGATATATTATGATGGGACTTAGAAGCATGATACACATCTATGACCTCAAATGAAATGTTCTTTAATATGATCCATGGACTGTCATCTATATTTTAATGTTCTCATGATGTTCAAGTCTCCTAGAAGGACTTGTTAGCAATGAGGATAATGATATCCTTAGGAGAATCATTTGCCACTAAAGGAACAAGGGAGAATATTGTGATAAGAAGGTCATAGTCCTAGATTCAACCTTACTATCATAAAGTTAATGGGATGGTCAATAGTTAGAAGATTGTTATAGAAATTATCCTATCACCTCTTAAGTCCTATTATATCACTCAAGGGATACGAGTTCCACATTAGTTTATAGGTAGACATAACATGATTAGTTAACTATGTGTCAAATGGAGTTTTATTAAACTAGTTCTAAAGTTAGACCGAGTGTTGTCAAGTCTATGAGTGGAGGAGATATTCACTACTCATTGCTGCAAATTATCTATCCTTTTTAGATTTGACCTATCCAAAACCAAAACCATACAAGTTCCAATAGACATTGTTTTTGTTTTGCATGAATTTTAGTATAAATGTTAAACATAAGTTGCTTAGACTTGGCAATCACAGGTTAAAGATTATTTAAATTCACAAAGTTCTTTTGACTCAAAACCCTTGTACTACTGGCTACCAAATGCCAATGATTTAACCTAATTAGAAAGAAAAATTTCCAACTGTAAAATACATAACTTAAAGGTTGTATCATAATATTATATGTGTTTCTAGCAAACTATGTAAAAATCAAGCATCCCTTATTTTGTGTCATACTAAACATGGTTGCCAACATTAGAAGTTACCATTTTTAAATTGTCGCTTGGTCTAGTATAGTTGATACCATTATCAACATCATCTTTTCATATTTCAGGCATAACATTGTTACCATTTTTTACCACAGCTCAAAATTGGCTGAGCTAATGTGACAAGTTCATTTTTTGAGTGAGGGTTAATGTTCTTCTGTTATGAATTATTTGCATAGTTTATTGTGTTTCAATGTTAAATGTAGTTCAGTTGTTCAAAAGAGGAAAAGATTTGCATATCATTCATTGCATTACAAAACATTCACATAAGACATAAGTATTTCATTCACCACAATGATTATTCATTTACAAGTTGAAATAGATAAAAGGATAAACATTGCATTGAAAGAAATAATGATATATCAAATGTCCAACACAAGCCTTGGTTATGGTTGAACAAATGCAAGTATAAAGAAAATGCTATGCATCTAAGGATAAGAAGGAGAATATCATAACCATCATTGCCTTGAAGGTCTTTAATCTTTGAAGTTGTCTACTGCCCTGCTCCCAATCTCTAATGAGAACCTAGAAAAGTTGGAAAAGGTATGCAAAGGGCTAATGGGGAAAGGAGGAGAGGGAGAAATTACATAAATTGATGACGAGAATGGAGATTGAAGGCTTGGAATGCTGGTAGGGTTCTCTCTAAATACTTCAAAAAAGTAATTTTATATCCATGAAATACCATAAAAAGAAAATGCTTACCTAGGTTGAGACCATGGAAATCAACTGCATAGCTTTGGTAAATGAGTTACAATAATATATAAGTGCAAGTTAAAAAAATATTGGACACCTTGGGCTCAAATATAGCTTTGTCTAGGAATTTTTGTAATAATGTTGCTAATCTAAGATTTCACTTTAATGCTAATCTAAGATTTCACTTTTTCTATATTAAAATGAGGCAAAGGTGGCTAAAATTTATTATAGACATGGTTTGATATTTTTGGGGATGGGAACTCAATAGGTGGAAAGTCCTAGTAGTTAGTTATCTTGGATGTGAAGCTTTTGGAATGAGGATAAAAAGACAAGGAATCTGACCTATTGGGTGGTCAACTATGGGTGGTGTTTGTGAATATGCTCAGATCTTATTAAGATATGACAATGCAAAGTTGACGACTCTTAGTAGTTTACAATTTTTCATTGGACAAGAATGTTAGTGGTTTGCAAGGCTTCACTCATGGAGGATTTGACCATGTAAACAAATTTATACCATGTTATTAAGTTGATAAAAACTTATACCATGTTATATGAATTCCTTTATAGAAAGCTTGTCTTAATAGAAATATTGAAACATTTTTTTAAAGGATGCAACTAGATATGGTGAGTCTCTCTATAGAAAGATGTGACACTAATCAACCATGTTAATATTATTTACATTACATATAATGTATTTACACAACTTTGATCATTTGAAATCATGTCATAAATAATAGGATATTAAAAGGAAACCATTTCATATCAAAAAGAAACTTTCATTATGAGGTGTCGTCATTTCAAATTAGCAACCAACTCTAAGAAGAAGCTTGCTTCTTTTTTAATGTATTCGTAGGAATAAGTGTTGGGATAAGGTGTCATTAACCTTGTAAATCCCAACATTGTATTTATTCCATTTTCTTATTTGTAATTTGTAATTACCCATAAGGGAATGATTTAGTTTCACTGACATCAATAATTATTTATTACAGGGTAGGTCGTTGTAGAGTTACATTTATGGAATATTGCATCATGGTAAAGGTAAATAGGTTATTTGGGAAAATCTAGGTGCCACCTCTTGGAATATGCTATTTTAGGCATGTGTCATACATTATCATAGAATCTATGACAATGACAAGTTGTCATAAGATTCTATGACAGTTATGACAACAATAATGACAGTGTAAGAGGTATTTTAGCCCCAAGCACACATGCATGCAACATGCATTATGACAAGTGTAAGAAGTGTGTAAGAGGGCATTAATATCTTGATTGCATGCAAGATTCCTTGGTTGGTGTTGGGATTCCCAACTTGGATGCCCATTTTGGGTTGCTTCACTATTTAATGATGCATTTGTAAAGTGTTGTCAAGTTTTTGTAGTTTCATACTTGCACAGGTGCTGCTGAAATGCTATCAAGTTGAAGATTAAAGGGAAGATTTGTGTAGTTGATGTATTATACACTCTTTTTTAGATTAATACAAACTTGGGCCTTTTTATTATGTGGATTTTCTTACCTGAAAGGGTTTTCTCCACGTTAAACACTGTATTGTGTGATCAATTTTTAGATTTGTTACTTCTGTGTTGCATAGTTTTATTTTTGTGACATTTTGGACATTAAATATTACCCTATTAAAAGATCATTACAAATATTGTAATAAGTTTTCCATTGAATAGTTTTTACCTTCAGTTTCAAACATTTGGTAGCAGGGCCTAGCTAGCTTTGACTCTTGGGTGGTAGTGTGAATGTTGTTTAGTTGTAGTGGGAGATTTGGTTGTTTGTGTTTGTAGATCTTGAGTTGATATTATGGCTGCATCTGCTATTGCACCAACCTCTCGTTTGGACATTGAAAAGTTCAATGGAACAGTGTATGAGTTTTGGACGTTGAAAATGGATGATGTGCTGGAAGAAAGAAACTTATGCTTGGATGTTGTGGGAGAGAAGAAACCTGACGATGTCTCTCAAGATGAGTGGGATAGACTGGATAACAAGGCACAAGGTACAATCCAATTGTGTCTTGCAGATTTCATCTTGTTGAATGTCATGAAGGAAGAGACTACACATACCCTATGGAAGAATTTAAGTGAAATCTATCAAGCCAATCTAAGTATGTAAACAAGCTTTACTTGAAGAGTAAACTCTTTTCTATGAAAATGCAAGAGGGTGAATTAGTTGCAAAGCATTTAAATTCATTTAATTTGTTGTTGAGTTAGTTAGCATCTATAGATGTTGAAGTTACTGAGGAAGATAAATGTATCTTACTTATTTGTTCTCTAGCTGAGTCTTCGGAGAATGTTATCCTTGCTATCATTGCTAACCTCGCACATCTGAAGTTGGATGCTATTGTTGCAGTTTTGCTGGCATGGGAATTAAACTAGTATAAGTACTTAGAAAATGATTTCACTTTATATCTTTTAAATAAATGCATTTAAGATATCTAAATTAATTTTAATTACATAATTATACTAAATATTTATATTTAAATAAAAGTTATTTTTATTATTTAATATATAAATATATATAAGATATATAAACATTAAAATGATATCATTAGATTCTATTTTTAAAAATAGAATATAATGTGAAAATATATATTTTAAATATTTAAATAATTTATATAAAATTAATTAATGTTTATTTGAATAGAATATAATGTTATGTATGTATGTATGTATGTATGGAAACACTCTAAAGCAAGTAGAGTGGGAGAAAGGTTTTGGAAACACAATGGCTCTTGACCAAAATAGGTTTTGGTTTTTCAAATGTGACTAGTATGAGAGGTGGAAAACTTAGTCTAAAGCACTTCTAATGGAGCTATGATTGGTTTGGAGCTAAGACTTTCAAAAGGTGGTGAAATGAAGCTTGTACTCAAAAGGGTGGATGAAAAACATGTCTAAATGGAAAAACAACACTATGGTGGAAAAGGAGGAATGCTAGAGGAGGGTTTGGAGGATAAATATTCCAAAGAAATAAGGGTGGTGGTGGAGGGTTTAAAGGGAAAGACTTAGAAATGGTTCAATACTATGGAAATGGTATGCAAAGATATAATGGGGAAAGGAGGAGAGGGAGATATGACATAAAATGATGAGGGGAATGGAGATTGAAGGATTGGAATGCTTGTAGGGTGAGGTAGGAAGGGATCTCTCTAACTACTTCAAAAAACTAATTTTATATCCATGAAATACCATAAAAAGAAAATGATTACCTAGATTGAAGCCATGGAAATCAGCTACCTAACTTTGGTAAATGAGTTACAATAATGTATAGGAGCAAGTTAAAAAATATTAGACACCTTGGGCTCAAATCTAGCTTTGTCTAGGAATTTTTGAAATAATGTTGCATTGTCATACATGACAAGAAATAAAAGACTTCAATGCTAATCTAAGATTTCACTTTTTCTATGTTAAAATGAGGAAAAGGTGGCTAAAATTTATTATACACTTGCTTTGAGATTTTGGGGATGATAACTTGATAGGTGTGAAGTCCTAGCAGTTAATTATCTTGGATGTGAAGCTTTTTGAAAGAGGATAAAAAGACAAGGCTTCTAACCTATTGGGTGGTGAACAATGGATGGTGAACAATGGGTGATGAACAATGGGTGGTGTTTGTGAATAAAAATTAAGCTCAATTTCCAATGGCACCCTAAGATGAAATGGGACATCTAGTGCTAGGTGTACACATTGATTATTTGCTCCTTTAGACATGTTTTAGGAATGGGAAAAGTTGGGATTACACATAGGAAGGACTAGGCTCAACAACTTAAGGCTTAACAAGGGGTAAATGGGTCAAAACAATATGAAAACTAGATGAAGGCTTAGGACATAGGATGGAGGAAAAAATTAAATGTAAACCATCACTTAGGAAGGCTAAAGAAGCTTAGGGTATGACATTAGAAAGGATAATAAACATGGCTATGGATGACAAAAAGGGTCAATACATCACAAAAAGAACACACATGGGCTACAAGCTAAAATGGGAGAAAAATGCTATAAGGGTATGCAAATTACATTATTATAAGTTACAATCATGGAAATAGGTATGCATGGTAGGTAGGTAATGATGATGATCTTATTGGAGCCACATGGTTGGAAGGAAAAGAGTTGAGTGATTGCATGATAAAATAGTTGTAGGTTGGTTATTGCTATTCTAATGCCATTTTGGTCTTCTACCATAGTAGAGAGAGTAGAGATTGGTGGTTACATGGACATTTGATTGCTTGGAAGGAAATCCTCCATTCTCCCAAGATAATTAAGTATTTTCATAGGAATAAAGAGGTAGAAGGGAGAAGTTATAGAGTTTGGGGCTTAGTTCATTTTGTTAACCAATCAAAAATTTCGAGCTAGGTCATTATAGGTGTAGGACTAGTGGGTAGAGAAAGCATAGATTAGTTGAGGACCCATAGAGAACTATGTGTGTCTTGGAGAAGTGATAGTCCTCCAAGGCCATTAAAGATTCCTTAGTTAGTTGTTTAGTTAATATATAGTGGCATTAAGGGGAAGATGTACACAAAAAACTAAATAGAGCCAAAATATATATTTTTAAATTATAAAGTTTTTTTTAAAATTTAAAACATGTAATTGATGTACTTTTACTAAATGAATGCACATAAAAATTAAATTTAAAATTATTATGGAGTAAAAAGTGACCTCATGCCTTTTTACCTCCTAGTTTAGCTCCTAGGTCCCTGTGTTTACATAGTGCAAATTAAATACAAATCCCAGAGCAATTTCCCCTGAAACCCATATCAAATGGGACTTAGGGCCTCTTCTAATCCTTAATGAAGACCAAATTAGGGTGTTTGGACTTGAGCACCCATGCCCAAGTCTAGCCTAATATTCCAAGATAAGAACAACTGCATGCCGGCTTGGGCCCTCTCAAAAGGTTTCCCTCTATCGACCTCTTCAATTTAAATTACGAATGTTAGCACAAAAGCATATATAAGTGAGTTTATCACTTCATTTTACACCTAGATGGATAATGTGAACTTGTAATGTTGGACAAAAGAGATTTCAAGGCCTTCATTGTGTTTGAGGGTAGAATTATGTTATTATTGTGTTTTTTTGTTCCAGATTTGGCTTCAACAATCAATCTCCTCATGATTTGAAGATCTTCATCTCCATGAGGGATTCACCTCTAAGGTGACATCAATTTATGTTTCAATCATTTCATTTCATCATTAGATTTAGCCTCTTCCCTCCTTGGGTACACACTCTATCTAACAATAATGTCGGAAGACTTGAATGTCCTTCTGGGGCTTGACCAAGCCAAGCTCCTAAAACCACAACCCCTAACCCCCTTTCTTTGTGATTACAAGTTACAAGTGTGGGAGTTGGAAAAGTGTAGGTACAAAGAAGCAGTTTGAAGGATAAGGATTCTAGATTTGGAAGAAACTTTCTTAAATTCCTCCCTCTTGAACTAGGGTTCCCGCATTGTCATCCTCTCGATAGGCTTGGACCCAAAATTAGGACCTAGATATAGTCTGACAGATCTCTCTATTCTGAATCTACATAAATTCTATCCTATTGGACATGGGTACCCGCACTATAGTCCGTAAAGTATCCATTTTTTAATACTTAACTTCTGGTATGTTTCTGATCCTCCTTGAGTATATTTCTGTATGGTATCCTATAACATGTTATCTATTTGTACCTAGTTGCACTATAATTAGGGTTTGAGGCATATTGGAAATAGGGTTTGACAAATCTCTCAATCTAATCTATTATTTCCATATCATTCCTGAGCACATAAACATGTACCTGAGTCCTCGTTCATCTGTAGTGACTTGGCTCAATTTTTGTCCTTGAATGTTATTGTGAAAGGAGGATTTGATTTGATATACTTAAACACCATTCATCCCTCTTCTACATTTTCACATATAATATTTTGGTGAACCTAGAATAGTGAGTATTTTTCATCTTTCTAAGTTTTGTATTCATTCCTTGCATTCATTCATATCATATTTATCATCTTGCATTATAAAATCTTACATACATTTGAAAAAAAATGAAAAAACAATCATTTTAGGCTTGCATTAAGACATAGTTTTGCATAATTTATATTACATATGATAAATAGATTTAATGTTTTGACATTTGCATCAGATCTAATCCTTATTATAGTAATTGATCATTGCTTCATATTAAATATTTCATTTTAAAAGTTTCATTTGCTAGGGTTTTACTTAAAAAGTTGTATTTTCATATAACCTAATGATTCTAAAAACTAGGGTTTGTAGTCAAAATTTCATTTTGAGATTTTTCTACTCCTTTTCAACATTCATTCAAATCTAATTTTGAAGTTTAATGTTGGATCGTATTGCATACTTTTGCATCCTAGCTTTGAAACTTCCACCTTTTGCAATTACACATTATGTATTTCAACACTAAGAGTTTTATACACTTTCTTCAAACTTCTTTAAGAAAACCTTTAAATCATTCATCTTTCCTTGTTGTGTAGCACTATTTCCATCTTAATTACTTGGTTTTCTATGAAATTTATGTATTTTTCTCTTTCAAAACCTGATTTCTTCAAACAAGTGCTTTGGTGTGAAATAGTCTCACATACATGGCTTCTCATCACAACAACAATGCTATGGGGTGTCCTAGATTTTATAGGAAGAGGAAGACTCCTAAACCTGAATTAATCTTTACACAACATGATAGAACAATTTGAAGCATTGAGGGACCTCTTTACATCACCATACAGATAATGGGGTACCCTACAAGAGGATCCCTTATTGATCCTAACTGTATAACTAATGTGGCTACTGAAGATTTCCTCTATGCACATGATTTGATGCAAGAATATTATGAGCCCACACACATGATGATTAGAACACATACTAGACCTTTCATCCTGGCCTTAGGGAAGATTACCTTATTAATGAAAGTAGCTGATAAAGCCTTGGAACAATCATTCAACATGATTCCTACATCTAACCTATTTCATGTGAAATTAAGCCATCCATGGCTCAAGTCCATGAAAGCGGTCCCCTCTATAATTCATAAACATCTAAAATTTCCTCACTATGATAGAGTTCATACTATCCACCATAGTAGATGGTAGTCTATGGTTACTCAGAGAAAATTCAATCTCGATTACTTTTGGCCGTAACCTATTGAGCCTCCTCAACCATGATAAGATCAAATCTTCCTAGGATACTAATGATATAAATCAAAGTTGATAAGAAAATTGGCTAGACCTCTTATAGAAAAAAGCATAAGTAAAGAGCAACCTGCATTGAAACAACCCCATAGACCGAGAGGCAAGGGAGTCTTTATCAAGGTTCCTTTGCCGTCATCCTTACAAGGATAGGGAGATACCCATAAAGAATAAAAAATTTCATTAAAAAAGGTTAATTTATAACAAGATTCCTCCTCTGAGATGTCAAAGACCGTTGAAAATCATGAGAATACTTTTGAAAACATTACCAATAAAACACTAAGGAATAGGCAAGCAAGAGAAAGAAGAAGGAGACAAGCCTTAGCTCGACAAGCAACACCTCAATAAGAGAACATTCCACCACCAAACATTGAATCCACTAAAGAAGAGCTAAAGGTTGAAGAGTTAAAGGATGATGATTTAAGTTGAGCAATCTTACCTTATGTACTCATTTCCTCTCGCATTCGAGATTGGGAGGAAGATGATTTTATTAACGACAACCGCTTGTTCAGTTGTGTAAACAGGTAAGTATTTCAAACCCTTTTTAGCCACCTTTGTTGTAGCATACCTTTGCTCACTTATGTGGCCTCCTCTTATGTTTTGTGTTCCTCTGTGTTGTGTTATATGTTGTTTAGGTCTCTTTTGATGACCCTTGACACTCTTGTAAAGTCAAGGATACAAGGAGACCACCTCTGTTGTGACCATTCTTCTATTTGTGTCTCCATTATTCTATTCTTCTCTCCTCTATTTTATTGTTGTGTGTTGTGCCTTAGGGGCATACCATTGTGGAAGATGTCTTGGGGGCATCCTCGTATGTGGTGTTCCTAAGGAACTTGGTTCTCCTCTCTCATTTTTATTGTTTACATTCTTCAATGATTCTACCTATTCAGTGGATGATGAAAACAAATAAATACTGATAAGGACCGTGTGTCCCTTTAGCAAATTAGCAAAAATGGACCAAATCCATATATGAAGATGGGGTTGATATATATTTGACACTTGACTAGTAAAATCACTCCATGCGATGTGTCATTTCATAAAAAACCTTTGCAATACTCTCAATCTACTTCAACACACTTTGGATGGTTTTGTATCTCACCTTGTTGTTATGCTCAGTTCTGAGATATCTGCAGTATATCCCAATGGCTATACTTGGTTTTGAAGTTGCAAGTGTAGCCTTGGTCTTTGATATGATATAATATATGATTTATACATAGCTTTCATGATTTGATTTGGTTGTTATCTTAGAGTAAGATGTTTTAGCCCAAGTTTATATCTTGTTGATTATCTTAGCAAATAATACCAATGTGTTTGTGGGAACATTCCGCGAAAGTGACACATGTCACCTTTAGGGGCATGGGCTTTGTAAAAGCTCTTGTTCCCTTGTGTGTTTTCAATCTACCTTAATGTTCTTGATACTGGCAAGAAAGATCAACCATATTAAGGTGGGGGCATATATAATGGTATCTATCTGATTACTTTTACACTAACAAAGTGTGTTTGAAAGCCCTCATCGTGAGGCAGGATGGTGTATCTCTTGCGCTAGTGCAAATTATTTTATACAAATTCCTCTATGGAGGCAAGGTGGGTCTTGAGTTATTCACCCTTAAGCATGTCTTCGGTGGTTTTTGTAACGCCCGCCTTGTACACCTCAAAGAATTACACATTTATGCTACATGAAACAGGAACAAATTTTTTTTTAATGTTTAAGATATCAAATAATGTTAACATAACTAACTATGACATAATCTCTAAGGATACAAGGCTGCATTACTTTACAAACATAATTTAACATACATCAGTACTAATCTGATTCCATTCTCAAATACATAACTTATTCACATTCAATGCAAATCATCAAATAACGGAATCTGCATGATTAAATACATAACTGAAATGCTTTCATATAAGTACATCATAACATCATTACATTGCCACTTTTAGTCTACATCAAAAGTTACATACATAAGAATGTTCTGTTACACAAATCTGGTACAAGGTTATACACTTACATCATCCTCACTGGAACAAGTACAACTGGAACAAATCCTGTTCTGCATATGAACTTGACAAGGAATAACCAATGGATAAAATAGCTCTTCCACCTGACCATGTGGAACCCTAAGGTCCACCCCCTGAGCTAGGAGTTAACATGAGGTCCCAAACAATAACAGTCAGGTAGACAAAACTAACATGAACAAAGGACGACCAAACACCAATACAACACATGGCAATAACAATACAACACAACTTATCTTCCAGAGGTGAAACATAACATAAGTGGAGAGACCAAACCAGGAATGCTAGGTTGTAGTAGGGAGAGTGTCATCGCATGGTCCTAACATGAGTTATCCTGACAGCCTCTCACTAGGCGCCGGCCCCATAGGGTGACACATGCGGAATCGACCTTCCTTTCATGAGGACAAGGAAGTCAATCATGCCAACCAGGCCTTCTCTACCCATCCTTAGTCTATACAAGCACTACAGGCCATGGGAGAGGAATCCATTAATCTTTTTAATGTGAAATCTACCCTTAACCCTCCTAGTTTATTTTTAGGTTATCACTTGATTAATCTACTTCCAACGGGTTATCCTGACTGCCACTTTGGGCGCCGGCCCCACGTTGAAAGCCACTCTCCTTCCTAACACCTAGTAAACCTTAAAACATCATACAAGACTTAATAACAAAACACGAATATATACACTGCAAGGCATAAACCCTCTTGCATCAAAATAGAATCATAACATCAACTGTTATCCAATACTTTTAACATTACAATACTTTATTCTTTTACAGATTTCAGGTCTCTCCTTACAACAAAACGGTACAATAAAATCACAAAAGGTTTGTTATCTCATCCTGAGATTATTACTTTACAAGACACAACATTCAACCTTGACAGTACCTCATTATACTTTATACTTTGTTCGATACACATAAATACTATTACATCGTAATTACAAAAACAACAATACACAAGTTGCAAATACTTAACAATGACAACTTAGCCTCTGGAATACAAGTTTGAACAACCTCAATACGACTCATTACAACACTCATACAATTCAATTCAATTCAGATTCAGGAGATTAAATACTACAATTCATTCTCAGTTTAATGCAAACAACTTCTGAAATAAGATCAACATTATATTATAACACTTGCAACTAAATCTCTAACTAATCTTTATTTTACTTCAAGAGATAAATAAATTGATTAACTAAATCATTACAATAATTGATTAAGGAACCACTTAATTTTCTGTTAACCATTCGACACTTTCATAACGATACGATCTTTATATACTTTCCTTCAATCTTGTCCAATTAACTTTATTCTATAAAGGATAATAATGCTAGGAGTGATATCTTACAACTGAACGGCAATCACACGAGGCAATTTCAATCACGAAATGTTTGTTATCCTTCACACGGTCTTGCAAACATTCTAACGAGCTCAACCAAATAGATTCTTTTATGATGATTTGAAGATGTTTCAGAAATTGATCTTATCTGTGGTGAAATAATTTCTCAAGGAGAACGATCGTAAGTGCGCCCTATGCGAACAGCTAGGGAATATTTTACTACAGAGATGTAAAATTGCTATTAACTGTTTTACCACTGACGTGAATGATATTTGATTGTATCACCAACTTCTGGCAGCGTTCAACTTGGAAATTTAATAAATTGATGGCACAACTTAAGAGTTTTCTCTCTCTAACAAAGAGGCAAGGACTGCAGAAAACAATGACACACAGAAATGACGAACTGGAGTTGTCCAAAAGATTACTTACGTCCTCTAACAGTGTTCTTCATATACTCAACGCCATTCAGATTTCCAATTACAAAAGATGTGGAAACAGTGTTACATACTGAAGGAAGTTCGCTCAGCTGAGTACAATGCTCCAAATAGATGGAATGATTGCAGGCCAGCAATACTGGATTTGTTGCATAAACTCTACAAACTCGTCATAGGGTGATCTGTGGTTATAAAACTGGATTCTACAAAAATATTTTCTTTTGGGATGCAATCATATGGTAATCCTATTGTTGTGCAAGATCGCTGGTATACACAGAATGGTTTTGCTGACAAGGTATTAGATTTTTTTTTTTTTAACAAGGTGGGCTTTAAGTTTTCTGATTTGCAACCCTACAACAGCTAGGACTAGTGATTACTGAGTTCAGAGGTATTAATAACCGTTGACCCGCGCCATGTAACTACCATTTTGATCTTTCACTAACTAAAATGACAACTTGGCCATCACGTTTCCTTCTAGTTCTTCCCATGTGTTGGGTCATTCTTAATGGTGAAACATTTGCATTAAAACATATCACAAGATCAACTTCCATTATATCCAAACCCTCTTCTCCAATAGATGGTGCAACAATGGTGTTGTAACCACCTGCACGAAATTTCTGCAAAACATGTTGTTGAACATTCTGAGTTTGGCCCTCGGAGATGCAAGAAAGAAAGATGGAGTTCAATGACTGAGTGAGGATAGCAATGTTCTCAGACTGTGCAACTGTTTCCGCACCCAATTACATTTGCTTGAAATTTTCTAAAGCCTTTTCAATGCTCATCCTGTATCATTGTATTTACTAGGGCCGACATTACTTCGAAGCACTTTGTCAAACAGTTCACTTGTCTTGTCTATACATCCACATTTCGCATACATGCTTATCAGAGTATTTGAATACCCAGCAGGAACTTCTGGTTTCACTATGTTTTGGTGAATATCATCAATGATTCTGAGACTCCTCTATTGACGCTAAAGGGAAAACATTATCAATGACATCATTACCACGCTTCGTATACACTTCAACATCCATTTATGAAACATGGACTGGGCAATATGTTACATGCGCTGATACTGTTCATGTTCAAACTTGACTGTAATAGTATAATGGCCAAAAATTGTATATTTCGCTGTCAACTATGGTGCCAATTCTATAATATTTTTTTTATCTGCTTATTTTTAGGTAAGAGAGAGCCAGATACTGAACTTGTAGCACAACCAGCTTCGAAGAAATTAAAATCTTCAAACAAAGTTCCTCCCAAGAAGAAACCGGAGACATCTTCATCTGATGATAGTGATTCCGAGTCAGAAGAGGAGGTAACATATGCAAATTCCTATATTGGTCATCATTATCATTTGTTGGTGAAAACCTATTATGATTGAATTGCTTGTTTGGTTTGAGTATTGTGTCTGATCACGAGTCTATCATATAACACCATTCCAGTCATTAAAATATATACATAGCTAAGCTGTATCTAACTTGTTTATATACAATGCTATTATGTTTGTCGCTAAAATTTCATTGTATATGAGAGCATTACTTATGATTCTAAATATCTGTAAAATTGTGCCTAATATCATGACAGGGGTTATTACTGTAAATAAATTTTGTGCATAATCTCCTTATCAAATTGTTTATAGTTTATATAGACAGTCATTATGACTGTAACTATATGTGTGTTTTGGATCTATGGTTTTTACAGTAAGAGGTGTTCACAATACACTTGAAATGTCAGATTAAAACTAACAAATTGTCCAATGCAGTTATTCAAACATATCATGAAATATCTGTATAGTTGTGTCTATCAACATTGTATAGGCAGGGAGCACTTATGACGGTGAGTATCTCTGAGATTCTGCCTGATACATTATAAGGTGAGAAAGATTATCAATGCCAATAGATTTTGCACCTACTTTCAAACAGATAGGCAGGCAATCATTATGACTGTAAATATCTGTGTATTTTTGATTTAATGTTTTCTTGGGAAAACATTTTCACAATACTTGTGGTTAAATGTGTTTCTTGGTTTTAATCCATCATTTCAAGTGAGCTAGGCTGAGGTATCTCACTCAAGATGTTCGATTAAAAACAACAAATATCCTCATATAAGTGGGCTTGTACTTATGACGATAAATATCTCTGAAATGAAGCCCGATACCATTACATGGCAGGTAGCGGTTATCACTGTAAATACATTTTGAACCTAGTTTCAAACAGGTGAGATGACATTACAACAGTAAATACCCATCTATTTTGGGTCGAAGAAAAGGGATTTGAAACTTTCATACAGACGAATGAAAGCCAGGTAGAAACGCAGGAAGCAAGGCAGAGTCAATATCCAACAAGAAGGCTTCATAACCGATAATGAGAGAGTTCGATAGCTCCAGCTATGGAGTAAACTTAAACTACGGAACCTAGCGTAACACTCAGAAAATGGTGAATAAAAAGGATCTGGTCTTTCATTTGAAACAAGTGTTATCCAGGCAGCGAACTTCCTGTTATTATCGGCCACAACATAGATAGAACCAAACACATCGAAGCAATATTCATGGGACAGCGAACAACATGGCTATAGAGGTTTTTAACCAGTTCAAATAACCATAAGACAATAGCAAATCATGCCCTAGCATTGCAATATGCAGCGCTACCTATCATTATCGAACCATAGTAAATAATACTAAGGGATACCAAAGAAATAACTTAAATCCTCAAGTAACAATTGCTATACAGGTCTCTGAGAAAATAGAACTTCCAGTTGCAGATGTGGGAGGGCAGGTTAAAAAGGTACGCAACTAGGAAAATCACATGAATACAAAGCATCTTACAGCGAGTTCCCAGACAAGTTTCTGACTAAACGCAGAGAAAGAACCAATAACAACATTAATCTGATCTTACAGGAACAACTAGCTGTAGCCAACAGCGATTTACGGCAATCCTATCGAGGTGTCCTACAAACCCTAAGAGAAGATGCTGATTACACACAGAGAGGACAGTCTACAGAACTATTTGGAATCGAATAAACTATAACCACATTTGCAGATTTGAAATGAAGTTCAGAGATAAGGCATTCAACGGAACCTGATTTCGCAAATCACCTTGACGAACTTGCTCCAATTGTTGCAGTTCCAAGCTGCTTCTTACCTTTCCCCTGTGATGATCTCCTTGATGCACCTACAGCTCTTTTATAACTCAGCCTCTCTCCTCTACCAAGGGCTTGGCACGCGATCCCGTGCTTCTCTCCTTTAAAGACTATGTATTTTTATTTAAATTTAAAGATCCCAATTATTAGATATTTTATTTTATTATTATTTTTCTTTATAGCCGACCCAAAATATTATTATTAATAGAATAGTACTTTTTCGACAATCTATAATTTTGTACTATACTTTAATTTATTTTATTAATCAAGTTGTAAATCACAATTTACAACATGATTACATCTATTTATT
Organism: Cunninghamia lanceolata; assembly: GCA_027924645.1. NCBI lineage: Eukaryota > Viridiplantae > Streptophyta > Pinopsida > Cupressales > Cupressaceae > Cunninghamia > Cunninghamia lanceolata. The sequence continues at coordinate 828,930 of BSBN01001237.1, read as the reverse complement.
TATTTAAATATTTATTATAAATAATATTATATCGAATAATACAAACTTCTTACAACTTTATTTAACAACACTTCTCATAAAATAATAATTTATTTATAACGACAATCGACAACCAACGACTTTATGCCCATTTAACAACATTTATACTCTTCTGTAGAATAATTCTAATTAAAGCACACATTACCACACATACTTAGACACCTTCGACCTTGATTTGACTCCAAGATACAATATTACCTAACAGTAAGACATGGGCGAATGACAACCAATGACCACAAGGGTAAACTGACGACGAAGGGACACCGACTAGGGACCTCACGTTAACTCCAACCAACTAATCCATTGGCGAAGGCACGCTCAGACCTGTAATCAGGTGGAGTCGATGCCTAGTACCTGCATCCTGCAGCAACGCACAGTTAACCATAACAAGATATACATATACATCACATGCAGTCCTATCGTGAATGGAAATCACAGTGAGGTAGGGTACTCGAGAACGAGTAATACAACACTGTTCCATTCACGTTTATGTATAAACAATTAACTATGTTGAACAAGGTATCTGATATTAATCAACAACATAAAACATTCAATCCAATATCGCAATTAACATCGAAACATCTGTAACATCTAGTTCATTTATCAAATTCTAAAGCGTAAAATGACATAATCCAACATCAACATCTGTTATCATAACAATCAGGTTCACAATGAAGTAACAAGATAACAAGAGATCCATCATCTACGGTCTAGGACACTATGAAGTTTAAGCAAACATCAATCTGATGGACGACAAGATGAGGGGCACTACATCCTCCCCCCCTAGGATCAGGCTTACTCCTGGAAGCCTGCGAACAAATATGGGTGAAATGTATTGAGTTTGGGCAGTTTTCACAACACTATACAAACATGGGAGCATACACTGTGCATGAGATCTATTAACAGAAAAGTCTTGATATACTGACTTTACACCTTTAGCAGCATGGTACCATAATTTATCATTTTATAAGCACTATATTCATAATTTAACACACATACACGAATTCAAATTACCATGAACCACATCTCAAGGCTACACAAGGATCCCTCTGGACACCGGTAACTGACCTACTAAGGCATGACACAAAATCTATGAGCCAAGAGCCAACATCTATCTTGCACAATCCATACCACACACTCTGAGACTTGATGGTGCTAGGGCACACACACATGGTTAGACCATCCAAACAAGACAACAATGACCTAACTCCTACAGCAAGAATTAATTAGCCTCCAAGAAATAGTCCTAGCCTCGGATATCCCCATCCTCAAGGTTCCCTGTGTCTGCTTCCTCGTATACGCTCACCAAGTCTGCCTCATACATCCTTGGAGAGGAATCACAATACGATACATGGCCGGCATCGAAAACAATAAGGAGAAAATAGTTCAGCCACCAAAGTCATAAACAAATATCAAATAAGGGTTAAATTTCTTCAACGAAACAAGAAATGCGCGCAATTCAACACTAAATCAAATGTAACCACAAGGGTTACGCACAAATGAAGATCACAAGGTGTGGCTAAACCATCACAATCAAAAACAAAGTGTCGGCCTTTTCAATTAATAGAAAATCATCAAAAATTATAAGGAAAATACACAATCTTTGAAATTGCACTGTACAACACTGCGTGACTAGATACTAGCCACCAAACGAGGAAGGAGGGAACAACGTCAGGTTATCCTCAACTTTTTATTCCACACAATAAGGGCTCTACATAAGCACCGTAAAATCCCAAAATTCCTATTCCACAAGAGGGTGCACAACATCAAGTCCTCTAAATGACAACTCCTTTAACTACAACCGAAGCTCCTTACGGATGGGATGATCTTCAGGGAACACTTCTCCCCTAAACTCCCAAATGTTAACCATCACAACAAACTACTGACAATCTTGCCGCATACCTTTCTTCGACTGCATGGCAGAAATCATGGGAATGTATCTCCACATGCCAACTACCTCTACCTTGACCTCCAGGCATCTACCTACGTACACACTGCCAAGGGACACCCTCACGTTGTTAGGCAAGGATGACAAAAGGAAGAAGAAAATCTACAGAGTTTAAGCAACTAGGACAACATAATGGGACTATGCACACCCAGAGTACCCAGTGTTTAAACTTGGCTCTGATACCAGACGTAACGCCTGCCTTGTACACCTCAAAGAATTACACATTTATGCTACATGAAACAGGAACAAATTTTTTTTTAATGTTTAAGATATCAAATAATGTTAACATAACTAACTATGACATAATCTCTAAGGATACAAGGCTGCATTACTTTACAAACATAATTTAACATACATCAGTACTAATCCGATTCCATTCTCAAATACATAACTTATTCACATTCAATGCAAATCATCAAATAACGGAATCTGCATGATTAAATACATAACTGAAATGCTTTCATATAAGTACATCATAACATCATTACATTGCCACTTTTAGTCTACATCAAAAGTTACATACATAAGAATGTTCTGTTACACAAATCTGGTACAAGGTTATACACTTACATCATCCTCACTGGAACAAGTACAACTGGAACAAATCCTGTTCTGCATATGAACTTGACAAGGAATAACCAATGGATAAAATAGCTCTTCCACCCGACCATGTGGAACCCTAAGGTCCACCCCCCGAGCTAGGAGTTAACATGAGGTCCCAAACAATAACAGTCAGGTAGACAAAACTAACATGAACAAAGGACGACCAAACACTAATACAACACATGGCAATAACAATACAACACAACTTATCTTCCAGAGGCGAAACATAACATAAGTGGAGAGACCAAACCAGGAATGCTAGGTTGTAGTAGGGAGAGTGTCATCGCATGGTCCTAACATGAGTTATCCTGACAGCCTCTCACTAGGCGCCGACCCCCATCTATGGTTATCCTGACAGCCTCTCACTAGGCGCCGGCCCCATAGGGTGACACATGCGGAATCGACCTTCCTTTCATGAGGACAAGGAAGTCAATCATGCCAACCAGGCCTTCTCTACCCATCCTTAGTCTATACAAGCACTACAGGCCATGGGAGAGGAATCCATTAATCTTTTTAATGTGAAATCTACCCTTAACCCTCCTAGTTTATTTTTAGGTTATCACTTGATTAATCTACTTCCAACGGGTTATCCTGACTGCCACTTTGGGCGCCGGCCCCACGTTGAAAGCCACTCTCCTTCCTAACACCTAGTAAACCTTAAAACATCATACAAGACTTAATAACAAAACACGAATATATACACTGCAAGGCATAAACCCTCTTGCATCAAAATAGAATCATAACATCAACTGTTATCCAATACTTTTAACATTACAATACTTTATTCTTTTACAGATTTCAGGTCTCTCCTTACAACAAAACGGTACAATAAAATCACAAAAGGTTTGTTATCTCATCCTGAGATTATTACTTTACAAGACACAACATTCAACCTTGACAGTACCTCATTATACTTTATACTTTGTTCGATACACATAAATACTATTACATCGTAATTACAAAAACAACAATACACAAGTTGCAAATACTTAACAATGACAACTTAGCCTCTGGAATACAAGTTTGAACAACCTCAATACGACTCATTACAACACTCATACAATTCAATTCAATTCAGATTCAGGAGATTAAATACTACAATTCATTCTCAGTTTAATGCAAACAACTTCTAAAATAAGATCAACATTATATTATAACACTTGCAACTAAATCTCTAACTAATCTTTATTTTACTTCAAGAGATAAATAAATTGATTAACTAAATCATTACAATAATTGATTAAGGAACCACTTAATTTTCTGTTAACCATTCGACACTTTCATAACGATACGATCTTTATATACTTTCCTTCAATCTTGTCCAATTAACTTTATTCTATAAAGGATAATAATGCTAGGAGTGATATCTTACGACTGAACGGCAATCACACGAGGCAATTTCAATCACGAAATGTTTGTTATCCTTCACACGGTCTTGCAAACATTCTAACGAGCTCAACCAAATAGATTCTTTTATGATGATTTGAAGATGTTTCTGAAATTGATCTTATCCGTGGTGAAATAATTTCTCAAGGAGAACGATCGTAAGTGCGCCCTGTGCGAACAGCTAGGGAATATTTTACTACAGAGATGTAAAATTGCTATTAACTGTTTTACCACTGACGTGAATGATATTTGATTGTATCACCAACTTCTGGCAGCGTTCGTCAACTTGGAAATTTAATAAATTGATGGCACAACTTAAGAGTTTTCTCTCTCTAACAAAGAGGCAAGGACTGCAGAAAATAATGACACACAGAAATGACGAACTGGAGTTGTCGAAAAGATTACTTACGTCCTCTAACAGCGTTCTTCATATACGCAACGCCATTCAGATTTCCAATTACAAAAGATGTGGAAACAGTGTTACATACTGAAGGAAGTTCGCTCAGCTGAGTACAATGCTCCAAATAGATGGAATGATTGCAGGCCAGCAATACTGGATTTGTTGCATAAACTCTACAAACTCGTCATAGGGCGATCTGTGGTTATAAAACTGGATTCTACAGAAATATTTTCTTTTGGGATGCAATCATATGGTAATCCTATTGTTGTGCAAGATCGCTGGTATACACAGAATGGTTTTGCTGACAAGGTATTAGATTTTTTTTTTTTTAACAAGGTGGGCTTTAAGTTTTCTGATTTGCAACCCTACAACAGCTAGGAATAGTGATTACTGAGTTTGGAGGTATTAATAACCGTTGACCCGCGCCATGTAACTACCATTTTGATCTTTCACTAACTAAAATGACAACTCGGCCATCACGTTTCCTTCTAGTTCTTCCCATGTGTTGGGTCATTCTTAATGGTGAAACATTTGCATTAAAACATATCACAAGATCAACTTCCATTATATCCAAACCCTCTTCTCCAATAGATGGTGCAACAATGGTGTTGTAACCACCTGCACGAAATTTCTGCAAAACATGTTGTTGAACATTCTGAGTTTGGCCCTCGGAGATGCAAGAAAGAAAGATGGAGTTCAATGACTGAGTGAGGATAGCAATGTTCTCAGACTGTGCAACTGTTTCTGCACCCAATTACATTTGCTTGAAATTTTCTAAAGCCTTTTCAATGCTCATCCTGTATCATTGTATTTACTAGGGCCGACATTACTTCGAAGCACTTTGTCAAACAGTTCACTTGTCTTGTCTATACATCCACATTTCGCATACATGCTTATCAGAGTATTTGAATACCCAGCAGGAACTTCTGGTTTCACTATGTTTTGGTGAATATCATCAATGATTCTGAGACTCCTCTATTGACGCTAAAGGGAAAACATTATCAATGACATCATTACCACGCTTCGTATACACTTCAACATCCATTTATGAAACATGGACTGGGCAATATGTTACATGCGCTGATACTGTTCATGTTCAAACTTGACTGTAATAGTATAATGGCCAAAAATTGTATATTTCGCTGTCAACTATGGTGCCAATTCTATAATATTTTTTTTATCTGCTTATTTTCAGGTAAGAGAGAGCCAGATACTGAACTTGTAGCACAACCAGCTTCGAAGAAATTAAAATCTTCAAACAAAGTTCCTCCCAAGAAGAAACCGGAGACATCTTCATCTGATGATAGTGATTCCGAGTCAGAAGAGGAGGTAACATATGCAAATTCCTATATTGGTCATCATTATCATTTGTTGGTGAAAACCTATTATGATTGAATTGCTTGTTTGGTTTGAGTATTGTGTCTGATCACGAGTCTATCATATAACACCATTCCAGTCATTAAAATATATACATAGCTAAGCTGTATCTAACTTGTTTATATACAATGCTATTATGTTTGTCGCTAAAATTTCATTGTATACGAGAGCATTACTTATGATTCTAAATATCTGTAAAATTGTGCCTAATATCATGACAGGGGTTATTACTGTAAATAAATTTTGTGCATAATCTCCTTATCAAATTGTTTATAGTTTATATAGACAGTCATTATGACTGTAACTATATGTGTGTTTTGGATCTATGGTTTTTACAGTAAGAGGTGTTCACAATACACTTGAAATGTCAGATTAAAACTAACAAATTGTCCAATGCAGTTATTCAAACATATCATGAAATATCTGTATAGTTGTGTCTATCAACATTGTATAGGCAGGGAGCACTTATGACGGTGAGTATCTCTGAGATTCTGCCTGATACATTATAAGGTGAGAAAGATTATCAATGCCAATAGATTTTGCACCTACTTTCAAACAGATAGGCAGGCAATCATTATGACTGTAAATATCTGTGTATTTTCGATTTAATGTTTTCTTGGGAAAACATTTTCACAATACTTGTGGTTAAATGTGTTTCTTGGTTTTAATCCATCATTTCAAGTGAGCTAGGCTGAGGTATCTCACTCAAGATGTTCGATTAAAAACAACAAATATCCTCATATAAGTGGGCTTGTACTTATGACGATAAATATCTCTGAAATGAAGCCCGATACCATTACATGGCAGGTAGCGGTTATCACTGTAAATACATTTTGAACCTAGTTTCAAACAGGTGAGATGACATTACAACAGTAAATACCCATCTATTTTGGGTCGAAGAAAAGGGATTTGAAACTTTCATACAGACGAATGAAAGCCAGGCAGAAACGCAGGAAGCAAGGCAGAGTCAATATCCAACAAGAAGGCTTCATAACCGATAATGAGAGAGTTCGATAGCTCCAGCTATGGAGTAAACTTAAACTACGGAACCTAGCGTAACACTCAGAAAATGGCGAATAAAAAGGATCTGGTCTTTCATTTGAAACAAGTGTTATCCAGGCAGCGAACTTCCTGTTATTATCGGCCACAACAGAGATAGAATCAAACACATCGAAGCAATATTCATGGGACAGCGAACAACATGGCTACAGAGGTTTTTAACCAGTTCAAATAACCATAAGACAATAGCAAATCACGCCCTAGCATTGCAATATGCAGCGCTACCTATCATTATCGAACCATAGTAAATAATACTAAGGGATACCAAAGAAATAACTTAAATCCTCAAGTAACAATCGCTATACAGGTCTCTGAGCAAATAGAACTTTCAGTTGCAGATGTGGGAGGGCAGGTTAAAAAGGTACGCAACCAGGAAAATCACATGAATACAAAGCGTCTTACAGCGAGTTCCCAGACAAATTTCTGACTAAACGCAGAGAAAAAACCAATAACAACATTAATCTGATCTTACAGGAACAACTAGCTGTAGCCAACAGCGATTTACGGCAATCCTATCGAGGTGTCCTACAAACCCTAAGAGAAGATGCTGATTACACACAGAGAGGACAGTCTACAGAACTATTTGGAATCGAATAAACTATAACCACATTTGCAGATTTGAAATGAAGTTCAGAGATAAGGCATTCGACGGAACCTGATTTCGCAAATCACCTCGACGAACTTGCTCCAATTGTTGCAGTTCCAAGCTGCTTCTTACCTTTCCCCTGTGATGATCTCCTTGATGCACCTACAGCTCTTTTATAACTCAGCCTCTCTCCTCTACCAAGGGCTTGGCACGCGATCCCGTGCTTCTCTCCTTTAAAGACTATGTATTTTTATTTAAATTTAAAGATCCCAATTATTAGATATTTTATTTTATTATTATTTTTCTTTATAGCCGACCCAAAATATTATTATTAATAGAATAGTACTTTTTCGACAATCTATAATTTTGTACTATACTTTAATTTATTTTATTAATCAAGTTGTAAATCACAATTTACAACATGATTACATCTATTTATTTATTTAAATATTTATTATAAATAATATTATATCGAATAATACAAACTTCTTACAACTTTATTTAACAACAACACTTATCATAAAATAATAATTTATTTATAACGACAATCGACAACCAACAACTTTATGCCCATTTAACAACATTTATACTCTTCTGTAGAATAATTCTAATTAAAGCACAACATTACCACACATACTTAGACACCTTCGAACTTGATTTGACTCCAAGATACAATATTACCTAACAGTAAGACATGGGCGAATGACAACCAATGACCACAAGGGTAAACTGACGACGAAGGGACACCGACTAGGGACCTCACGTTAACTCCAACCAACTAATCCATTGGCGAAGGCACGCTCAGACCTGTAATCAGGTGGAGTCGATGCCTAGTACCTGCATCCTGCAGCAACGCACAGTTAACCATAACAAGATATACATATACATCACATGCAGTCCTATCGTGAATGGAAATCACAGTGAGGTAGGGTACTCGAGAACGAGTAATACAACACTGTTCCATTCACGTTTATGTATAAACAATTAACTATGTTGAACAAGGTATCTGATATTAATCAACAACATAAAACATTCAATCCAATATCGCAATTAACATCGAAACATCTGTAACATCTAGTTCATTTATCAAATTCTAAAGCGTAAAATGACATAATCCAACATCAACATCTGTTATCATAACAATCAGGTTCACAATGAAGTAACAAGATAACAAGAGATCCATCATCTACGGTCTAGGACACTATGAAGTTTAAGCAAACATCAATTTGATGGACGACAAGATGAGGGGCACTACAGTTTTCATAGCATAGCTCAACTATCAGGTGTGTCTGAAATGTGTTTTAGATAGTGGACTAGTGATGAACTCCTCCCTATTGCTCATGTTTGTCATGTATAAGATGTATAGTGTATCAGCACTCGTGTATTTTATGTCTTCCTTGTGTGTCTTTTGTGTCTTCCCCTGAGTGTGGTCTAAAGGTGCATAGTGATGAGCTCCCTCCACACTTGGGTTTTTGTTTGGCATGTCTCCCCTGATATGGTCTAAAGGCATGTAGCGATGAGCTCCCTCCACATTTTGGGTTTTTGTTTTGCATGTTCTTAGCAGTCTAAAGGCATAGCAATGTGCTCCCTCTACCCCCTAGTTTAAGATTTACTTTACTTGTTAAATCAATGTATACTTTATCTATTGTGTTACTTCTCTCATGTCTTCTTCGTGTATTGCGAGCCTCCATTGTATTCTTTGTGTTTTGAGTGCTTCTTATTACTGTCTTCTTTGTGTATTGCATGTCTTTCATGTGTTGTCTAGCGCTTACCTGAGATTGGGGGCTAGAAATAGTCCTCCAACATATGGGTATGCCTTATCTCTATGTGCTTCGACTATTCATTAATACATATATTGAATCGTAAGATCATACATACATTAAAGTGGGGTCTAGTAAAAAGTGACCTCATGCCTTTTTACCTCCTAGTTTAGCTGCTAGGTCCCCATGTTTACATTATGTAATTTAAATACTAATCCTGGAATAATTTCCCCTGAAACCCATGTCAAATGGGACTTAGGGGGCTTGTTCTAATCCTTAATCAAGACCAAATTAGGGCCTTGGGACTTGGGCACCCATGCCCAAGTCCAGCCTAATTTACTGAGATAAAAATAAATGCATGTTGGCTTGGACCCTCTCAAAAGGTTTCCCTCTATCGGCTTCTTCAATTTAAATTACAAATGTTAGCAGGAAATCATATATAAGTGAGTTTATGACTTCATTTTACAGCTAGATGGATAATGTAAACTTGTGATATTGGAGCAAAGAGATTTCAAGGCCTTCAGAGTTTCAGAGTAGAATTGTGTTGTTATTATGTTTGTTTGTTACAGATTTGGCTTCATCGATCAATCTCCTCATGATTTGAAGGATCTTCATCTCTATGATGGATTCAACTCTAAGGTGACATCAATTTATGTCTCAATCATTTTATTTCATCATTGGATTTAGCCTCTTCCATCCTTGGGCATGCACTCTATCTAACAACGGTGTTGGAAGACTTGAATGTCCTTCCAGAGCTTGACCAAGGAAAGCTCCTAAACACCACAATCCTCGACCCCCTTTCTTTGTGATTGTAGGTTACAAGTGCAGGAGATGGAAAAGTGTAAGTGCAAAGAAGTAGTTTGAAGGATAAGGATTCTAGATCTGGAAGAAATTTGCTGATATTCCTCCCTCCTAGACTAGGTTGCCCACACCATCATCCTCCCGATAGGCTTGACCCTGAAATTAGGACCTAGATACAGTTTGACACATCTCTTAATTTTGAATCTATAGAAATTCTACCCTATTAAATGTGGGTGCCCTCACTATATTCTACAAAGTCTCTATTTCTGAAAACTTAACTTCTGGTATGTTTCTGATCCTCCTTAAGTATCTTCCTATATGGTTCCCTGTAACATTTTATCTATTTGTACCTGATTGCACTATAAGTAGGGTTTGAGGCATATTCGAACTAGGGTTTAACACATTTCTCAATCTAATCTATTCTTTCTATATCATACCTGAGCACATAAACCTGTAATTGAGTTCTCATTGATCTATAGTGTCTTGGCTGAGTTTTTATCGTCGAATGTTATTGTGAAAGGAGGGTTTGATTTGATATACTTAAACACCATTCATCCCTCTTCTACATTTTCACACATAACAAAAATATATAATTGACATAGATTTACTAACATACCTATCTTTAGAATAATCTATCTAAAAATAAAGAGTCTTAAACTAATATTTGTGCATTATATTTTATAGATTCTACTATACAATCATTAATTTTATTTTATTTTCTGCATAATGAAATCTAATTTATTTCTTTTTCACTCACTGATGTACACCATTGTTATATCCATGGTACAACTAAAGTTCATGAAAAATAAAACATGGTAATCAGTGCCCAAAAATACTAAAATGGCTACTTTATCTACTCCTAATAATCTCCCTTCTCTACCCCAATTAATCTCCCACCTTGATCTCTCCTTTTGTTGCTTCCATATCATCCATTACTGAGTCATTTCTCCAAAGCTTCAACAAGATTCCTAAAATAATTTCTAGTGAAATTTGTAAAATCAATAAGATTTATATGAAATCAAGAAAATATTGGTAAGATTTTTTATGAGAAATAAAACCTTTCAATTCCATGAATACTCATGAAGTCATTTGATAGAAGATTCTGCATAAGCCTGCAAGTGTTCAAAGAGATTCTTGTTAACTCTATCCTTAGCATGCTCAATCTCTGCAAGATATATTTATAAGCATATGTTTACTTCAAAACTCTTCTATATTCAACAATCTACAACCATGCATCTATTATGGATTGGAGTTCAAGATTAGATTGACAGTGTGAGATACTTAACTTCTAAAACCCAAAATTCTAAATAGTTTGCATGTCCAACAAAGCCTTTGTTTTGGAAGATTCATTGGTTGCCCAATGCTCATAATAATGGATATACATTTCCAAGGCTTTTTTGAAGGCCTCTCTATTTTGGTTTTCATTTCTTTTTAGTTCTCCATCTTTATAATCATAATACTTATTGTAGTCATAATTAGAGGCATGATCAGACTAGTTTCAAAGGAACAACTAGAAAAACTCAAAGCAACATAGAGACACACAAATCATATGCATGCAACCATCATTTTTCTCAATGGCATAATTACTCACGAGACAAGTTTTTTTGTTAACAAGTTTCCAATTTTTTATGTGTTCCTTATCATTGTTCTTCAATATCTAGGTGTTTACAATTTCACAATCTACTGGATGATAAACTTCCTCTAAACAGTTCCAAAAAAACTCATACCAACATTTACAAGTAACCTCATAGGACCTTGACCCACTTTCATAATTAACCACTTCTACAGCATTCTCAAAACCAAGTTCTAGGCACCATTTGATTTCTTTGTTCCTTTCAACATAAGATCTAACAAGGTATTATCTATAGATTTTTAGATAATGTTCCTCACAATAAATCAATAAATAAAACACCATTTTTTTTAGCAACAACACATTTACAAGATGGTTGAAGGCATTTTAGTGTCATACATCCTACTCTAGTTTGATGTTTTAGGAATGGGAAAGGTTGAGTTTACACATAGGAAGGACTAGGCTCAACAAATTAAGGCTTAACAAAGGGTAAATGGGTCAAAACAATAGGAAAACTAAATGAAGTCTTAGGACATAGAATGTAGAAAAAAATTAAATGAAAACCATCACTTAGATAGGCTAAAGAAGATTAGGGTATGACATTAGAAAGGAGTATAAACATGGCTATGGATGACAAAAAAAGGTCAATACATCACAAAAAGCATACACATGGGCTAGGGGCTAAAATGGATGAAAAATGCTCTAAGGTATGCAAATCGCATTATTATAGGTTACAATTATGGAAATAGGTATGCATGGTAGGTAGGTAATGATGATGATCTTATTGGAGCCACATGGTTGGAAGGAAAAGAGTTGGGTGATTGGATGGTAAAATAGTTGTATGTTGGATATTGCTATTCTAAGGCCATTTTGGTCTTCTACCATAGTAGAGAGAGTAGAGAGTGGTGGTTACATGGACATTTTGTTGCCTGGAAGGCAATCCTCCATTCTCCCAAGATAAATAAGTATTTTCATAGGAATAAAGAGGTAGAAGGGAGGAGTTATAAATTTTGGGGCTTGGTTCATTTGGTTAACCAATCAAAAGGGGGAGCTAGGTCATTGTAGGTGTAAGACTAGTTTTCATGATAGCTCAAGAGAACCATATCCACTAGATGAAGGGTAAAGAAAGCATAGATTAGTTAAGGAGCTACAAAGAGCTATGTGTGTCCTGGGGAAGTGATGGTCCTTGAAGGCCATCAAAGATTCATTGGTTAGTTTTTTAGTTAATATATAGTGGCATTTAGGAAATGATGTACACAAAAACTAAATAGAGATGACATATATTTTTTTAAATTATAAAGTGTTTTTAAAATTTTAAAATATATAACTAACATACTTTTATTAAATGAACGCACATAAAAATTAAATTTAAAATATATAATTGACATAGATTTACTAACATACATATCTTTAGAATAATCTATCTAAAATTGAAGTGTCTTAAACTAATACTTGTGAATTATATTTTATAGATTCTACTATACAATCATTAATTTTCTTTTCTTTTCTACATAATGAAATTTAATTTATTTTTTTTTACTCACTGATGTATACCATTGTTATATCCATGGTACAACTAAAATTCATGAAAAATGAAACATGGCAATGAATTCCCAAAAATAATAAATTGGCTACTTTCTCTACTCCAAATAATCTCCCTTCTCTACCCCAAATAATCTCCCACCATGATCTCTCCTTTCACTGCTTCCATATCATCCATTATCAAGTCATTTCTCCAAACCTTCAACAAGATTCTTAAAATAATTGTCAATGACATTTGTAAGATCAATAAGATTTATACGAAAATCAAGAAAATCTTGTTGAGACTTTTCATGAGAAATAAAACCTTTCAATTCTGTGCACACTCATAAAGTCATTTTAAAGAAGATTCTGCATAAGCCTACAAGTGTTCAAAGAGATTCATGTTAGCTCTATCCTTAGCATGCTCACTCTTTGCAACATAATATCGATTAGCATATGTTTACTTCAAAACTCTTTTGCATTCAACATTCTATAGCCATACATCTATTATAGATTGGAGTTCAAGATCAGATTGACAGTGTGAGATGCTTAACTTCTGAAACCCAAAATTCTGAATAGTCTGCATATTCAACAAAGCCTTTATTCTTGAAGATTCATTGGCTTCCCAACACTCATAATAATGGATATACATTTCCAAGGCATTTTTCAAGGCCTCTCTAGTTTAGTTTCCCTTTATTTGTAGTTCTCCATCTTTATCATCATAATACTTATTACAGTCATAATTATAGGCCTGATCAGACCAGTTTCCAAGGCGTAACCAAAAAAACACAAAGCAACATGGAGACACACAAATCATATGCATGAAGCCATAATTTTTATCAATGGCATAATTACACTTGGGGCAAGTCTTTATGTTAATAAGATTCCAATTTTATGTTTTTTCATTGTCATTGTTCTTCAATATCAAGTTGTTTACAATTTCACAATCTACTGGATGATGAACTTCCTCTAAATAGTTCCAAAAAAACTCATATCGACACTTACAAGTAACCTTATAGGACCTTGACCCACTTTCATAATTAACCACTTCTACATCATACTCACAACCAAGTGTTGGACACCATTTGATTTCTTTTGTCCTTTCAACATAAGATGTAACAAGGTATTGTATGTACCTTTTTAGATAATGTTCATCATAATAAATCAATGAAAAAAGCACCATTTTTTTTACCAATAGCACATTTACAAGATGGTTCAAGACAATTTAGTCTCAGACATCTTTCTCTAGCTTGATCCATTCATGGTTGGATCAACCATAGTCAACACCCATTACCAAAATAATGCCCACAAGTGCCTTCTCTCATTCCACTAATGCACTAACTATCACCACAAACACCACAGTCCCTCTCTGAATTTTGATCAACCTTTGAAACCCTAGTTTCTAATAGCCCTAAATCTCTTCTTATGTCCTCCTCCTTCACAAGACACTCATCAATCATCTTCTAAAAACTCCATCTGAAGAAGAAGATGATTGATATTTGAGGAAATTGATGAGTGGCTTGTGAAGGAGGACATAAGAAGAGAGTAATGGTTATTAGAAACTAGTGTTTCAAAGGTTGATCCAAATTTAGAGAGGGAATGTGGTGTTTGTGGTGATAGTTACTGCATTAGTGGAAGAACATTATCTAAAAAGTACAGACAATACCTTGTTAGATCATCTATTAAAAGAAACAAAGAAATTAAATGGTGTCCAACACTTGTGCTGTATAAGTGGTTAATTATAAAAGTGGGCTAGGGTCCTATGAGGTTACTTGTAAATGTTGGTATGAGTTTTTCTAGAATTGTTTAGAGGAAGTTCATCATCTAGTAGATTGTGAAATTGTAAACAACTAGATATTGAAGAACAATGACAAGGAACAAACAAAAAATTGGAATCTTGTTAACACAAAGCCTTGTCCCACATGTAATTTTTCCAATGAGAAAAATGATTGTTGCATGCCTATGACTTATGTGTCTCCATGTTTCTTTGAGTTTTTCTAGTTGTGCCTTGGTAATTGGTCCAATCATGCCTTTAATTATGAGACAAATAAGTATTATGATGATAAAGATGAAGAACTACAAAGAAAGGGAAACTGAAATAGAGATGCCATAAAAAAAGCCTTGGAAATGTATATCCATTATTATGAGCCCCAGGTTGCCAACGAATCTTCTAGAACAAAGGCTTTGTTAGATATGTAGACTATTAAGAATTATGGGTTTTAGAAGTTAAGCATCTCACACTGTCAATCTGATCTTGAACTCCAATCTATAATAGATGCATGGCTGTAGATTGTTGAGTGCCGAATAGTTTTTAGGTGGACAAATGCTTATGGATATTATCTTGCAGAGAGTGAGGATGCTAAGAATAGAGCTAACAAGAATCGCTTCAAAAACTTTAGGACTATGTAGAATCTTCTTTAGAATGACTTCATGAGTGTGCTGAGAAGGAATTGAAAGGTTTTATTTCTCATGAAAACTCTCAACAAGATTTTCTTGATTTTAAATATATACAAGGGTGAAGTATTGTGTAAGGTGTAAGAAATAAATATACATGCTCATATATCTAATAGAAGGTAGAATTATCATATGATGTGTTCATGGCTATGATGTAAAAATCTAAGATTCTATATGTGATGTATTGAGTGTTTCATCAATGTATAATGTGATTCTTGTGATATGAGTCATATCATCAAAATTACTAATGAGTTATATTGTGCCATTGATATGTTTTACTTGTTTATTTTAAATGTTTTTTAGAGATGTTTGTTCGACCATTGAGGTGTTTGTGATGAGGTTATGTATTGACATTGTTTTTCTGATATGTTGTGTTTGTGTATGTTTGATCATTTCAGCATTAAATATTCACTATATTCATTATATTTGATATAGCTATGATTCTTGTAACTGTTAAATATTATGAATTATGGTATCATGTTAGTTGTAGATGAATTATAGTTAGATGTGATAATTTGATATCCTATTATGATTTATACTACCTTGGTTGAATTATGTTGTTTCAACTATCATTATGTGTCTAATGACCAATATTTGATGTGGAGAATTTGACGTGGATTACACTTAGCTATCTAACCCTACTTAGTCCTTGTGAATCTTTATGCCAACCCATACTTGAATTGGTGGCAATTTTGGAATCCATATGTTGTGAAAACTTGTAAAGTGTGGTTGAGTAATTTTAGAATGCATGTTTATTGTTTAATGCTTGCTTCGAAAAAAATATTTATTCCTTAGTAGAAAAAAATATTTATTCCTTAAAAATTGATTACATAGAAATAATATTGAACATTTTTAGATCAAGAGGGTATCTTCAAACTTAAAAAATTTCTTTTATATATTAGAAGTTAGAAATTTTCATAGATTATTGAAGGTTGCATGTGACTCCATTAATGGAGTTCTAAGAATTTTATGGTTTTGCATGCCATATAAGAAAATTAGAAAATTTGCAGTTTAAGACTCATTTGAATGATTTAATCTGTGAACTAAATTGTCTCATTATTTTTGGACTCTACATCTTTTGGAAATGTGCCATAAAATTTTGCATTGGTTTGCATGCCACACCGAAAATGTGAATTTGGAGCAATGTATTGTAAGGATTGACATACAGAGTTAAAAAGGAGTGGGCTCTCATTGCTTTTTGTGATCTAGAGTGATACATGAAGATTGAGTGGGGGAAGAGGTTTAATTAAGTGATAATGTAATAGACATTGGTATAATTAAAATAATGGTTAATAAGGATGTTCATGCCTTGATTGAATGCCTTGGATGGATTCATATTAGTAATGAAGGACATGTCATAGCTCATGGAAGTTGGTGAATGTCTAAGTAGCTTTATATGAGGAAGTTCTACTCCCAAACCCTACATGCCCATCGTGCCATTGTGATGACAATCCTTGTCCTATTGCTAGGATCCTCATCCTTCCTTGTGATTAGATTTTGTATTCAATGTGATTTTGGAACTGTATGGGCCATTTCCACATGTTTCTACTTCCATGCCCCTTCTATCAAATGGATGCATGACTTCTTCTCTTTACTTTCCTCTTGGTTATTTTGCATAATGATTTCATAATCTTCTTGTTCATTCTTCTTATCTATTGCAACTTATTTTTCCACTTCCTCTTATTTAGCCTGCAATGGATTCAAAACATATTCCTTCTCATCCTTTATTATGCTATATGTGCTCTCTCTACCATTATATACAGCTTCTATATCCGAAAGTCAAGGTCAACCCAATAAAACATGACATAAATCATTGGGTACTATGTCACATACAATTTCATCCTTATATCTTCCAATGTGAAAATTCAAAATACTTTGTTCACTTACCCAAACTTGATGATCTCCTCGCAACCAAGAAATACAATATGTGCTAGGATGTGTCATCCTATTCAAATTCATCTTCTTAACCATTTCCAGTTCAACCAAATTATCAGTGTTATTGTTGTCCACTGTCACCTTGCAATATTTTCAACCTAAATTGCAAACTATTCAGAATAAAAAACTCCTTTGGATGGGCTCTTTATTCTCTTTCTATGGCTTCAAAAATACCTTCTTCATCATCAAACATTCTCCTTGTCTCCAAGATATTTTGTCAATAAATTGTCCCACACTCTCAATCTACAATTTCTGCACACACAAAACTTCAGAGCCAATGCTCTTTACAATCACGGGTCCTGTAAGAAAATTTTAACTTCACAACTCTCCTCTACTCAAAAAAAGATCTAGAAGATGCACCTCTCCAAGACCTATTCCATGCACTTTCTCTTAGTGGAAGAAGTATGTACATTTTCTACCCAGCTTTATCTTCCTAGGATTTACCTTTAATCATTTTTTTTCTTCACGTTCTATCTAATTTAGATTACAAGGTATCCTCTTTGGATTTCTTGGTTTGAAATTTGTCAAGAAAGACCTGGGCTTGAATCTCTTAAGTTAGTTTTTTCACTTCTTGCTCTTGCACCTTTGTTTGAGATCAGAGTTGATTGACAATGTCTTTGATCAATTTCAGCTCCAACACTCTTTTTTTAGCTTCCTTCTTAGCTTTACGAAATATGTTGTGATAGCTTTTTGTGCTTCTTGCATTAAATCTACTTTCTATTGAGGGTGCACTTGTGGTAGAATCATTCCTATAGTTTGGATAGAGTAATGTTTGGGTCACATTATCCCCTATGGCTTGTCTACATTTGGAGTCCTATGTACAATCATTAGAGCATCTTCCGTAGGACCATATTGTGATCTTATGCATGTGCATTCTAGAGTTCTATCTTCTCTTTGCCTTTGACTTTCCATTTTGGCCTCATAGGACTATTTGGAAGTCACCATTTTTTGATGGAGATTGGTTGGTTACTTAATGAAAGCACCCACAAATTATGGATTTGGATAGAAATTATGAATGGATTTTCTTGAAGTGAGATTTAAATTGATGGTTCTTGGAGCTGGATATCTTGGGAATGAGAATTCAGCTACATGCATATGTCTATGTGTTGTTCTTAAGGATGGTTTCCTCCATTATTTGAAACTTAGAAAGAGGTAATCTTCTATTTAAAATTGCATTCAAAATAAAGTTTCTTCCTTTAGTTGTGCCCACATTAGGTGGAGTCATATGGCATCATTCTATATAGGAATGATCCAGACTTGCACAATTGTAGGTTCAATTTATGTTTTAAATTTTTGAATATGAGAATTTAGAGGCCAATTTATGGCAAAATTATCTAAAACCATGTATGCATGTTGGAAATTTAAAAAAATTAATTGCATAGAAATGTTGTTGAGCATTTTCAGATCAAAAGGGTATTTTCAAATTTTAGAAATTTCTTGTATTTTAGAAGTTAGAAATTTGCATATATTATTGAAGGTTGCATATGACTCAATTAATGGAGTTGGGAGAATTTTATCGTTTGGCATGCCATATAAGAAAACTATTAAATTTTCATTTTATGAATCCTTTGAATGACTCAATTTGTGAACTAAATTGTCTCATTATTTTTTGATTCTACATCTTTTAGCAATGTGCCAAAAAAATTTGCATTGGTTTACATGCCACACCCAAAATGTGAATTTAGATCAGTGTATTGTTGGATTTACATACAAAGTCAAAAAGTAGTGGGCTCTCACTACTTTCTGTGATCCAAAGTGAGACATGAAGATTGAGCAAGGGAAGGGATTTAATTAAGTGATAATGTAATTCACATTGGGATAAAAAAAATAATGATTAATAAAGATGTTTGTGCCTTGATTGAATGCCTTGGATGGATTCAACTTGGTTGTGAAGGACATGTCACAACTCATGGAAGATGGTGAATTTTTGAGTAGCTTCATGTGAGGTTATGTAAATAGTTCATTATGGCTGTAAATTTCCTTTTATTTGGTATCAAAGCTACACAACATCAGCAGGGTATGATAGAAATAATTTTAAAATAATAATGATTAAATTAAAAAATCTGGTTGGACATAGGGTAAGGCAATGAAGTCATCATACAGGTGTGTCATGTTTTAATTTAACATTTCAAAGGTATGATGTAGGATGACTTGTGTCAATGGAACAAACATGAAACTAAAGGAAAACATAAGTAAACAAGGAAGAAGGAAAGAAAAAACAACAAAAAAACAAAATAGAAGAAACCTACCCGATAAACCACAAAATGGTAGAAACCATAGTATCAGAATGATCCTGCAATATCTCACACACTCAAGTGAATGAATTCCAGGGAATTGGGAATTATCTAAGGCAATCTGTACTTTTGAGTGGGAGAGGATACTAGGGTTTGATTTGCACTTGAAAATCTAAAATTTTAAATGGAATGTGTAAATAAATTGACCAAAAATTGATTAAATACACCAGTATTAATTCAAATCATTCACCATTAATGATGAGAACACACTGAGAAGCAACAAGTGGGAGGAACTTGGACTTTAGAACCTAGTTCTAGGAAACAAAAGTTACCTGGCACTTTGAAAGACTAACAAAAACAAAGCAACAAAGGAGAAAGAAACGAGTGGGAATCAGAAGTCTAGGAAAACTAGAACTTTGGGCAAAGTTCCAAAATGTGAAGAACCCCTAGAAGTATGAACTTTTGGAACTAGAAAAAAGCCAGGAAATTACTCATAACCTAGGGTCTCAAGATTTTTGAAATCCTCAACACCTTAGAAAAATGCCTAAAATACAAGAAAAAAGGCCAAAACCAAAACCTAAGGCATAAAAAAAAGACCCAAAAAGGGGAAAACACAATGACCAAAGAAAAAGAACATAAGAAAACAAAGGGGATAAGAAAACAAAAGTAGGGGTCCCTAAGTTATTGAAGAAAAAGGATGAGACGTTTATCAAGGCATAACACGAGGGTCGAGGGGGGAATTTCATTTTAATTCCTCTAGTCCTTATGCCTTATTATACTTTTATTTGGATTCGATACTTTTATTATCAATGATGTTTTGGTTATTCCATCGAGGTGGCTTATTGATTAAGGGATATAAAATGTTTTAGGCCAAATTTTCAAGCTCATTCTACACATAATTAAATTTCTAGAGAGCTCTGAGAATTCTTTGACAACAGAGAGTGGATTCGAGCTAAGGGGAGTTTGCATCTAGGGCTTGTTTGATCACCTCTTTATCACAGTCACATCAAAAATAGGTAGGGTTCTCATCTCCTCTATGCTTTGAAACCCTAGATTTCTACCTAAATCATCAGTTCAATTAGGGTTTAATATAAAAATCAATGCATTGTCTATTTAAATACATTCTAGGGTTTTTCATCCTACACATAATGATTGATAGTCTAGCGATTAAAACATAAAACCCTC
This sequence comes from Cunninghamia lanceolata, assembly GCA_027924645.1. Lineage (NCBI taxonomy): Eukaryota > Viridiplantae > Streptophyta > Pinopsida > Cupressales > Cupressaceae > Cunninghamia > Cunninghamia lanceolata. The sequence continues at coordinate 808,072 of BSBN01001237.1, read as the reverse complement.
ATTTGAAACCCTAGTGAACCAGAAGAGAACTGATAAAACTGGCTAATTGAAGTACATTTTCCCACACTTACAAGTTTGTTCCCAAAATTCACCCAAGGTTCCTTTTAAAGTTTTGATTCAGTTGCACTAAAAATTTGACTACCTGACCTCTAGAAACATTGCTCAAATTTGAGTCGGTAAGCGGATGAACTCATCACCACAATCAAGAGGAAAATCAAAACCTTTCCGCTATAATCCTTCTTCATAGCCTTTGTGCTAAAAGTGCTCTTAACCAACCTTAGGGAAATGAAGTTAGTCAGAAACCCCAAAAAATTCTACCAAGACTCAAACTTTGTTTAGAGCTAAAAGCTTGGTCAACCGACTTCACGTAAGAACTTGCCTTCTCTGACTTTGGTTGGACACCACCCAAATCTTTGATAAGGCACTAGACCTAAAAACTTCCACTAGTTGCTAACCCTCATCTTGCGCTGAATTCTCGTCTCACCAACCTATGCGAAAATGTCCCTCTACCAACTTTTAGTTGGTCATCCATCAAAATCATGCCAGGTCTGTTATCTCCAAAACACGTGTAGGAGCACAGTGAACAACCTAGCACTAAAATCTATTCTCTTCGACTTGCACCAAAATGACTCCTCACTGACCTCCAAGATCCATCCAAGTCAGTCATAACCAAAACCTACACAAGGTCAGATGAGCCACAATTCCATGCCAAATGTTATAATAGACTTTGCGTCATTATGCCCCTCCACTGACTAGGTTGGATGAACCCAAATCTAGCACCAGGTCAAACAAACCCTGACTCCATGCAAAGTCAGTACCCTCGAAAATTGGTGCTTTTTGTTAGAGAAGTCTGAGACCCCCAAAAACTATGTAAAATGTCATTTATGATGATTTTCTTCAATCTTTTACAATTTGGAATGATTAGTTAAGGTAAAATGAATGATCAGAAGTGATTGTATCATGATTTACATGTTTTTATTTAAAATTTCAAGAATTTATTATGTGGTGAAGTGGATTTCAAGTGCTTTCTTATTTACTTATGCCATGTAATAGGTAGTATAAATCATTTAAGTCTACAAGTTTTTACTTCTGCATTAGAATTTCAAGGACTTGGTAAGAGAATCTTAACTTAGTAACCTAGGTAAATAAGTTAGTGACTCACCCAAACTAGACTTAGGATCAAAACATCAAAGAAACCATAACTTATAAGGTCTGGTCATGTAGGTTAAATGACTGCAAGGGCTCAAGCCATAAAGTACGAGTTTAAAGGAATCTCTCCTAAAACCAGGATCACCTTTGGATGGAAGAACATAGGAGACACTGATCTAGGTCACATCAACTTAGATGACTTCAGAACTAGAATATTTGGACCCAATGCAACTGCAATGGCTAAGAAGATAAATGACAGTGGGATTGCACAGACCACTACCTTCCCTACTTCAGGTCAATGTGTAGAACTGATAGTAGCTTGTGCTGAGAAATATGACCCATTGACTAGGACCATACAAACTCCCAATGGGGAAGTATTAGCAGACTTAAGTCCACCATCATTAGCAGAAACCTTTGGCATTCCATGGTTTCCAGTATTAACCATGCCAGATAAAATAAATGCGAAGGAAACATTCAAGAAAAGCATGGATACATGTAAAAAGCATATAAATGACCATTGGATGAAGAGTAAAAGATCCACCATTATTAAGATTCCCCATACATTGTACAAAAGTGACTTCCATGATGAGATTGGAGACTTAGTGACTTTGCTTATCAAAATATATGGGTTGGCCGTGGCATCAACTTTTGAAGGTTAGATGTTCATGATGATTGAAGAGATAATTAGAAAAGGAACCAAATTCCACTAGGCTCAAATATTGAGTGATAACATGCAAGAGGCATTTGGAAATTTTAGAGGAAAGAGAATATTTTGGTGGCCCTCCTATGTGGTATATTCATTGGCCAGGAGGAATGAATATGTTGGGCTGTCCAAAATTAGAGAAGTTGGCAATGGTGAACACTAGGTTAAAGTATATGAATGCTACGATCAATTGGTGATGTCCCAATCCCTCATTCATTACAAGAGGATAAATGATGTATTCACAATGTATATCACTAGACTACTACAAGGTACCACAGCTCTTAGGATATCTCCCGAGGTAATGAATGAGATTATACAATACATGAGGTGGTCTATACAATTTCAAAAGTTCACCTATTTGAGAATCCAAGGCTTCACTGGTCTTCCATATAGGCTACCTCAGTACCCAACAGATAAGGTGGTGCTTCTAGAGTTGTCAAGATAGCTAATAACTTGTGCACAAAAACTAAAACATCTCCACAAAATAAATGTCAAGTTTCCAATCCTATTGGGTAGAGGTAATTATGCATGTGTCTCTCTTGGAGAAGCTGAGCATTTTGATAAGGAGTTGTAGTTACTTAACCTTCATTTTTATACAAAGAGAGATCATTTTGACACTCAAAGAATAATGGAGAAATATGTGAGCAAAAGACTATTCCACAAGATGCATCTAGAAGATTTTTGGGCTAACTGTGTGGATGACTATGATGTGTTGAAAAGAACTCACTGAAGGCTGTCCCTTGGCTTCATAAGGAAATTTCATATAATAGACACCCCAAACCAGTTGAATGATGATGATGTTGTGGTACAGAAAGGACCTTGGGAAGCCCAATATCAACAACTTGTCCCTCTACCCAATTGGGCCAATGCAGAGGAAAGCTCCTTGGATACAATAATGAAAGAACCAATAAGATTAACTAAAATATGGGTCAAAAATTAGATGTAGCATTGGAGAGACAAGGAGTACAACTTACTTATACAGCACTTGAATCTGAGAAGGAGTTTGGAGATGAGGAAGACACACCTACGGAAGTGCCATATGATGTAGAGCAATCTCAAGAGACTTCAAAACATTATGATAGTGAGGATCATATACCTTTTGCAGAGAAAGGAAAGGCAAAGAAGGTTGTCCCAAAAGCTAAAAAGAAAGATATGCCTCCTGCGACAAGGACAAGAGTGGCTAAGATGAAGGATATGCCATGTGGGCCAGGAGAAGGGCCTAAGACCAAAAAGTTGAAAGTCAAAACAACTGGCATCACTATAGGAGCCTCTACTATTTCTATATCAGAGGACACAAACATTCCTACAACCTCTTCACCTTCCACTTCTCCAATCACAACTATTGCCCTGCTTTCTTCTACTATTCTGATTACAACTACTGCTATAGTTGTTTAATAAACCACTATTGCTTCTTCTACACTTGTAATCACAGTCTCCATAGCCCTATGCCCACTAGCAATTGACTCCAATAGCATGAGTAGCCCCACTACTCCCATCATTGCCTCATCATTCCTTCATATTTCTACCACATCCATGCCTTCCATTTCCTCTATGTCACCTTCAACCTCCTTCCCCCTACCACCTATTTCCTCCATTCTCACATCCTCCTTCTCCATGCCTTCTACCTCTATTACTTCACCAATTATCATTTCCTCTATATTGCCTACCTCTCCCATTCCACCTCCTTTGGGGTTCACCCCATTTGCCAATTTAACACTAGTTAATTTGGCTATGTTTGGTTTGCATTCATTAGATTCAGCCACCAGTTCTTTGGCCCCATCAAGTGTACAAGACTCTATCCCTTTAGATGTTCCTCCATTAACATGGATTGAGAAGGTATTGGAACAAATGGAATCCCAAGAAAAGGAGAAAATAACAGAAGTGTTCGATGAATCTCCTCTTGCACCTTCTACAAAAATTGAGATAATTGAAATTCATGAAAGCCTAGCTTATGAAGAAACTTTAGAAAAGGTTTTGTAGATTGCCCAGCAGGTAGTAGCAGAAAATCTATAGAAGCTTGGGAATGATACTGATGAAGAGGAAGAGAATAAGTTATCTAGGAAAGGAGAGGGAAGTCATGATGATTCACTTGACAAGGAAGATACCCATGATAACACCATTGAGACTACTTCCACTACACCAAATTGGCTCCAGCAAAGGCTCACAAAAAAGGAACCTTGGGTGGAGATGATGCAACTAGATTTAAGTGCACTTCTGGCACAAGCAGAAAAGCCTAAGTGGCCCAAAAAGAAAAAGATACAATCTCAAATAGGTTCAAGAATAGTAGAGGTTGTTGTCCCTCCTACTGATATTAATAGATCAGAAGTTAGAGATGACGATTACATTGTCTCTACTATCAACTTGGGCCCAAGATCAAGGAAAAAAAATGAAGAATTGATAGCTTGCATAAGGTCCCTAATGAGGCCATTGGATTTAGCAGGGGAACCAAATTCAATTTCATCCCTGCCATCCAAGGAAGAGTTGGCCAAATTCGATAACATCAAAACAAATTATGTCGTGATGCAGGAAGAGTTCAATAAAGTATACAGTGATGGCTATGAAGCAATTGATTTTTCTATCAAGTTGCATAAGGATTTTAGATTGCTGAAAGAAGGATGGGATGAATTACATGAGGAAAATGAGCCATATGAAGAATATTACTCTCATATGTTCCTGAGAGTGCAAGCAATTAGGAAATTACCAAACTAGGTTTTACTAGAAGAAAATATTCTTTAGGTAGAGAGGCTCCACAAATCTATAGAGTGGTATCTATTGTCAATCAAGTATGCACCCTTGCTAAGTTCACAAAAATGTAGCTACCTATTGAAACATGGAATCATTCTTGGATGTGGGTCTCCTTTTATGAGAATGAATCTCTAGAGTGAGTTGGTTCTCTTATGATTCGTAAACTAATGACTTGCAGGGGAAAAGGGATAGAAGAGTAATTGAAATGTAAACTAACTTTTGAATCTAAACTAGATGAATCTCTATCACTCACAAAACAGAACCTCAAACTTGAATCTTCACAATTCCACTGATAGTTTACCCCTTAAGTGATTTGCAACAAGGTTTGGATCAAACACAAAATGCAACTAGGAAAAAACTAAGTTTTAAGAGCATTGAGACATAAGAAAGGACGCAAAAGTCACAATACAACATTAGATCAAGACTGCAACATATGTGAAAAAGGATGATTTTCTATTAGAACTGGAAGGAGTACAATGCATAAAATGAAATATGAGCCAAATGCCTGTATACAACTCTACTTGTGGACAAGAGAGAAGAAACAGATGCTAACTGACTGAGAAAAACTAAGACTTTTCTCTTATAAATGCCTCCAAAAGATCCCCTCAGAAGAAAGCTGAAAAAGCTCCTAAAAATAGACCCTAAGTCCATTTTCGAGCTACTCATGAAATCCAAAAATAAAGCTCTAGATCTGCCACAAATTTGGAAAATAAAGCTACAAAACTACCCTCTCATGTGGTCCCAACATAAAACTACTTTTCTCTGCTCATGAAAGCTCCAAAATTTGTCTTATATGACTCTAGATAAAACAAATCAAAATGGGATATTTGATTTGTTTTATTTGTCTATAAATTGCCTAAAAATAGTTAAGTTTTAAAAGAAATTTGTCAATGATTGCTTTAAAACTAACTTTACAATGCTATGGCAATTTTATTCTAATCTCCATTTGATATGATTTTTGCAAAAAATAAACAATATCTAGCTCATTATTTCACCAAGATATTTTACAAGATATTACAAATGATTTTCTATAAAAAAAATGGTGAACATTGCTATGTATTTTTTTGCAAAAGCATAAAAACCTCAAAGGCCACAAATGCATGTCCATGTGTCAATTTTGCCACCTCACTACCCATACAGTACCACCATGTCAAATTTGACCCTCTCCACAATGTCATCACCTTGCATGTTTTTCACATCTCCATTTGTTCTCTGCTTTGACCATGTGCATTTGAAATATATGAAAGGAATTAAAATAATGATTAAATGCATCAAGTGGGAGGTCAAAGACTCTCGACCACATGCACAATCACAAGGCATCTCAACCATGCGATGGTTAACCACTTAGGAGATAAAGGTATTTGAAAAGATTCTAAGGTATAAGCCTTATTTGCATATTGTAATAGCCATCTTTGACTTATAAACAAACAACATATATCATGTTGTTGGCCACTCCACACCATGATTGCTAGGCATCATCAAATGCAAGGTTTTGGCCATGATCCCTATTTGGATAACGTAATTATGTTTATTTGCAAAGTCAAAAACATGAGAAGTAGGAACACTGTCGAACAAAATAAGAATCAAACCCTAAAAGTTTAGTCATTTCATTTTGCACTCCTGCCATCACTCTGCAACTTTGTGGTTGTCGAATTGGGGTTTGAAGACACTCTAGTTTCCCTTGCATTCAGTGGGCTCCACTGGTAAAAAATTTCACCATTCTCTAGCAAAATGATAGGAAAAAAAGCTTCAAGTAACATATATGCAACTATTGACTATCAGTTTTGTTAAAACTTGAAACTTTCAGTAGCTGGTTGCTTTAAAAAGTCATGGCTCTTTCCATACATTGCAATCTTTGACATTTTCACTTCTTTCTTTATGTTTGAACTCTATGACTGTGGCAAAAATAAGAACCTTCAACTTTGGCCACGGCCATACTAGCTCTTTACTCCTCAATGGCAACTAAAAGGTGAGTTCTTCATCTCATTACTTTCGTTGTATGTTCTTTTGCTTAACTGTATGTGTAAACAATAATGAGGGTTTAATTATTCATCAGCTGGGTATCTCAAAATACCTTCATATATAGCATGGCTGAGGCATAGGATGCATTTTGTGGCTTGTTCTTTGTCATTTGATATGAAAATTTGAAGTTTCCTGTCTTCAAAATGAGGGTTTCTCTTTACATTACATAGAAACTCTTTTCCCTCCATGGCTATGCCTATAGACACTCCATACTTGCTTTATTTGACTATATCTTGTAAGAAGAAAGAAGACTTTTGAAAACTTGACAAGGGTATTATTTTCACTTTATTGACAGCCATATCTACTATGGCCTTGACATAGACAATTTGTTTTACCATTCCTCTTCTCCAACACTGCAAAAAATGTTAGGGTTTTGAAAACTCGACATGGGTATTTTGAAAAATGAACATGAATGGCATTTCTATTACAGCCTTAGCTTAGATATATATCTACACTTTTTCTTTTCACTGTATGAACCAAGATTTGGGAACTAAAATAAAGGTTTATTTTTTGAGCACAAAAAATCCTGTAGCATACACTACACATGATATTCTCTTTTTCTTTCCTTATGCTGTTATTGCTGGGTCATATTCACTGTCATTGCTTAAAAAGATGAGGATTTTATATGTTGTTCTCTATTTCTCTAGTTCCATTTGCTCCTTCATGGTCTTTGCATATAAAGTGTATACTATTGGCTTTGAATTTAAAACTCCTCTCCTCTCTATAGAAACATATCTATCTTTTATTTCTGTAGCTCTATTTGCCAATTTAGTGGACTGTCCAAAATACATATCTCAAACATGACTGATGACTTCACTGTGTCATGACATTCTGGCACTGTATTTGATTAAGAAGCCACTTTATTCACCTATTTTGTATACACTGTGGCAACATGATGACTTTTTGTTGTTCTTCTCTGTACTTTATCATATCAAATGCATTATATATGATCTTCTGGAGGACATCAATTAGGTCCATTATATCCTATGTCACCAGTTTGATAGATCATTTCTTATGATGAAGATGTTATTTGAACTCATTCATGTACCAGATACAACTATGCACTTATACACTTCACTTGATATATAATGACATTCTATAGCATGAAAGATGATGACCACACCAGTTTAACTATTCCTCTGCCACATGATAATGATGTTCTTTTGCAACCATGTAATGAAGTGTCCTTTTAATCCTTTTGATATTTGTCAAAGATAAAATGGGGCATCTAATTTGGCTATCTTGTACTCTTTTACTACAGATCTATAATACTGGCATGTTTCTTTCATAGATATACATTGAATGTAGCATGTGATACACATTGTTTTGATGCTCCACTTGTCAGTAGCAAAATGTGATGCATAATTGGATATATTTTCATCATCTAAAAGGCAACTTATGTAACTCAATTCTGAATTTAATTTTGGCACTTCATCTAAATGAGAAAGTATAATGCTTTGTTACTCACCTATTCTTGCAAACTTGCTTACTGGTTTATAATGGATACTCCTATTGGATTATTGATCATGGATGAGTAAGAAATCCTCAAACTTGCTTACTAGTTTTTAGAGAATGTATGGATCTTGGTTTTGATGATCTTTCTCTATGGGATGTGCAATGCTTCAAAGATAAATTATACCAAGCTATCCATGGGGAGTCCACTCTGAATGTGATAGGAAAATTGGAAAAAGTTAGTAGTCTTTGGGCTTCCTTCATCACATTCCATAAAAGAAGAAGAACAATAGAGGACGTGTACACTTAGTACTACCGGGGCTGGCAGAATCTCAAATTCAGAACAAATTATGTTAAAGATCCAGATCCCTTAGATATAAATCTAGCATTGGCAACTTGGGTAGCATACAACAATAAAAAGGCTAAAGAGAACAAAGTAGATTTGAAGGGAAATGCATAAACTGATAAATTATTTTTACAAATGTAAATCTGTCACTTGTAAAAAATGCTATATTTAGAAGGTCATGTGATGCTATTTTGTCTCTAAATTATACTTTGAAAAGTGACTTTTCTCTATGTATAGTCAAATGGGTACTTAAATTGTCCAAATTCAATGAATATAGAGGTCATTTTTCATCCTTTTCCTACAAGACAAATTGTAATCTGGGAATGCAATGTGATGTTACAAATGTATATAATGCTATTAAATCTAGACCGTTGGTGTTGAGTTAATCTCCACCATACATTCAAAAACTTAGTATGGTGCCTCTCCTATATAAATGGTCGTCATTCTCTCATTTGTAAGACTCTTGATGTTGAATTGTTTATACTCTATCAAATTTTTTATTAATGCAAAGCAAGTTACCACAAGCTTTCTCAGAATTGTCTCTTGTATTGTCAATTTGGTTTCATGGTTCACATCTTGATCTGCATTAGTTAAATTGTGCTTTTGCAATGCTATTGATTTGTTAAGGTATTTGATGGACATTCAAGTCCATACTATTAGTTGCTTGCTGATTGTAATTAGTTGTGCATAGTTAGCATGGGTTGTTAAATTGAGCTTAGTTCAATTACATTACAGTAGTTAAATTAAACTAGCATTTAGGTATTTAATGAATGTATGTGATCTAAAAATTTGGAGAATCCATTGAAGATAGCACTATTTTCTATAGCACTGTAGCAAAGTTTTAGCTTGGTAAAACAAAAAATTGGTTTAAATTTGAATGTTTGTCTATCTACAACAATATTTACCCTATGAATGTCACTTAGGATCTCTCTAAACCCTACCTTCTTTTGCATTTTCTTATTAATGAATTGTTAGATTCAGATTTTAGCAGCAATTTATATAGAGATACTAGCTGAAAAGTTGTAAGGATTCACATGTATTGTTGTCCCAACCTGTTAAATCTATCACATTGCATGTAAGACCCCTTGTAGTAGCAACTAGTACATCCAACTGAGGAATTCCAAGTACTCTAAGACCTAGCTATATTATCCTTTGAGTAGTCTTACCTAAGGTAGGATACTTTTCAAGAGAGGTGTAATACCAGCAATTATACCTATGTTGTTGTGTACTAAAAGCACCGTCAACAAAATTGGTGCTAGAAGGAGGGCCACCAAGTTTAAATTCCCTCCAAAAAATCAGCAAGCTCAGGGACTAGACAGAGGCATACAAGGTCCAGCTCAGCTGGAGAAGAGCTATTGTCTTTGACAAAGTTTAGGAGGACCAGAAGAGATCAGGGAATATCCAGACCACCAAGGGCTCAATCAGCTCAAAGAGACCCAGCTGCAGCCCCAATCAATCATCTAGGCATGGCTTTCTTCACTGGTAATAAAAGTCCCCATTCTAGTTCAATAATTATCATGACATGCCCAAGAACCCTCACCAGTTTTGCTCCAAGTTTCGAACGAATGATCCAGATAGAACTGTCGATGAACACATTAAAATATTTGGAGGCAATATGTTTATGTTACAGGTTTAGTATGAGGACATGGTTTGCAGATTGTTTCCCTATTTGCTGCAAGATGAGGCCTACTACTAGTTTTCCAACCTCCCTGTAGCATCCATAACTTCATGGCGAGCTTTAAAGATTGCATTTCTAGATCTCTTCAGGATGCCTACTACTCTAGCAGACCTTTATAGATCCTTTGTGGAGATTCGTTGGGATGAAGGTGAGTTGATAAGTTGCTTTAATAATAGGTTCCAAAAGGCTTTTAGTCATTTGCAATCCCCTTATGCCTTAGGTCAGGTTGTAGCCCTACCAATCTATTATGCAACCCTGGATAGACTTACATCTATGTTTGTACAAAGGGCTAACCCATCGCTAGCCAATTTTTCTCAATCATACATGGAGGTTGTCACAGTAAACACTCAGCTAGGGTAGACAACAATAGGTGCATTGAATCATATGGGTCTTGTAGCAATGCCGAATCAAATACCCATGATCAAACAAGCTCTAGGTAACCAGACTCCTGTAATGAACTCAATCCCAACCCCTACTGCAACTCAAGCATTAGTGGTCCACCCAAGAAATCCTATAGCTAAATTACCTCCAGCCCAAATGCCTTTTATCCAATCTGTTGAACCAACTAAAGCAAAAGATGATAGAGACTGTTGTTATATGGAGCCTAATCAGACTCGGAGGTTATATTTACCCCACTTTTATCGGTGCGGTTTCCCCCCAAATTCTTATGGGGTCAAGGGGCAGCGCCCCTTGTGGGGGTTTGGGGGCAGTGCCCCCAAGACGGGGTCAAGGGGCTAGTTAATGCACCGAAAGTTAATTTTTCATTGACCGACATAAGAAAACCCTATTTTGTAACTGACAGAAGCTTGATAAAAAGCAGCTAAGGGTTAGGGTTTTGGTATTGTATTGTAGCATTTTGTATCAGTATTGAGTTGCAGGGATTGCTGATTGTAATCGGTTTGATTTGCTGGATAATAATATTGGACTCTCTGTTTGGTGGATGTAGCCCGAGTTTGGGTGAACCACGTTAAAACTTGTCTCTCGTTGTTATTATTTCTATGTATTTCCATTTCTCTGTTTAATCTTTATTTGCATTTAATTGATATCTTCTGCTGGCTAACCCTAATAGAGATGACATCAGGGAACTAGCAGAACAAATGAAAATGCTCACTAGAGAAGTTACTCATCTAATAAATTAGAATGCATATTTGTAATACAGAAATTAGAATTAGAGCCAGTATCAGAACCAAAATCAATATCAGAATCAGAATTTTCAGCGGCAGAACCAGACCTGGAATACTAGGCCTAATAATGGTGGATTTCCATTGCCTTTGGAAAATCAAAATGTTGATAACCATCTGCTTGGTTGGGTAATGTTGTTTGACGCAACATTGTCTTCATGGTGCAGACTGTACAATACCAATGCTCATTCTGAGTTTGACTGCCTAGAATTCAGAATACATAAGCACAAGAAAATCCTCCAATGGGGTATGAACTCATTCCATCTCAAATGTATGACACTGCCCTCATACTTGGTAGTTATACATTCCCTTTCCAAGATGACAATCAGCCTGAGGAAGAGGAGTGCGAGGAAGTGCATGTTTATTAGCAATATAATAAGACTCCATACAACTTGAGAAGTAGCAAGCCAAAGGGTCCTTTTACCACTTCAATCCCTCCAAACAATTACCAAGTCCTACCTAACCCAAAGGCCTCTAACAATCCTGAACCTCCTAAGGCCACACCTCAGCCGATACATCAAGGAGTTACAGATGAAAGTTCCCAAAGATCTAAAATAGCAAAGATGGGACAATATGTTGTAGATGAGCTCAAAAAGATGAAAGTTAGTTTGTCTATCTTTGAGTTACTAAAAGTGCCAGAAATTATGATAGCTTTCTTTTAGGACATAGGAGCAAGTACTAAGATAGATTGTTCCCAAAAGGAGATCCCACCAACAGACAATCCAGACAAAGGAAAAGATAGAGTTCATGTGATAGACACTAAGCAAAAGGTTACATTTTACAAGGATAAAAGGGAGAGTCCTTTTCTTTTGACACTTACAATATTCAGGAAGAATCTTCACAGCTGTTTAGTAGACTCAGGAGCCTCTACCAATGTGATGCCTCTATCAGTATGCAAAACACTGGGTCTCACTCTGGCAAAATCTTCTAGGAAAGCCACACAGTTGGATAAGACTGAAGTAAACATGGTGGGTGAGTTAAACATAATACATATGCAACTAGCTTCTGACCCTAGGGTGCAACAATGCATAGACATCCAAGTAGTTGATATTCTGGATCAGTATGGCATGCTATTAAGTAGAGATTGGTCTAGGGCTTTGAATGGTTACATGGCGACTAACTTTTCTCATATGTGGTTGTCATGGAAGGGACTGGCGAATCAGATCTACATTGAAAGAATGCAAAAAATGAAGCACATGATCCTTGAATATAATCAAACCAACAAGATTCTATTTTCAGAAGTAGATTTGGGGGTTTACCTTCCCCATGTTGATCAGGAAGAGGAGATACTCATGCTGAATTATAGAAAATTTCCTAATCCTCCACTTACAGAATGTCAAGAAAGTATAGAAGTGTATGTGCAATCAGACCAAAGGTCTTCTTCTGATAATGATGAGCCCAGGATATTTGAAGGATTCTGAGATTTTGTGGCTAAGTTCATGAGTGATCAGCTGGTCATTGGGAAGCAAGTGCAAATGGATAAATTGTTACTATCAAGATGGTGCCATATCCATGACATATCTCATTCTAAATTTACATGTCTGCTCTATCAAGAGGCAGTGGAGCAAGTGCAAAAATGTTTGAAGATTCCCATAATCCCAAAAGAAGATCAGGCTGTTGTGAAGAGAATTGATCAGAAACCTCAATCAACCAAAATACAACAAATAATACAGAATAACAACAATGATGACTTTTGCCTCTAGACATTAAGATTTGATGGATCCACATGCAAATAGGGATCCAAGGCAGGTTTTGCATTGATTAGCCCCACAGGAAGCTCATATTTGGCAGTGCACCGACTACAATTCCCTTGCACGAATAATGTGACAGAGTATGAAGATTTGGTGTAAGAATTGTTGATGGCTCTTTAGAAAAGGGTTAGAGTTATTTAAGTATTTGGTGATTCAGAGTTGGTTGTCAAACAAGTGAGAAGGTAATTCTCTTGCAATGACAAGAGTTTAAACAGATATCAGAACCGCGTATGGGATTTGATCAAGTGCTTTGATGATTTTAATATTTAGCTGATCACACAAAGACAAAATCATGTTGTCGATGCCTTAGCACAGATGGCTAGTTCACTGGAACCAACATCTATGTCAGGCTTGAAAAACTTCACTGTATAGTTTATTTCAACTCCCTCAGTGCTGGATAACATCACAAATTTTTAGGTCTTTGAGGATGAAAAACACATAATCAATTTTCTCACTTCGTCAGATGTTTTCACTACCTAGATAATAGATGAAGAAGATATGGAACCTACTGAAATGGACTTAGAAGAGGTTATTAACTTGAAGACAAACACTATTCCTCCAGGAATGGTAGAATTGGAGTGATTGTTTGATTCAGATAAGCTTGTTATCCAGAAGAAACAAGGAGAATCCCCTGGTGCACAATGTGAACCTTACAATTTGGGGACATCTAAAGAAGTCAAAAATGTGTTTATTGGGAAAGCTAGTATTGTTGAAGAAAGAATAGGTATTACTCATGCATTAAGGGATTATCATGAAATCATAGCTTGGAGTTATAAAGATCTTAAAACATATGACACATCTATCATAACTCATACGATACCTCTCAAGCCAGGGGTAAAACTGTTCAGACAAAGGCAGTGACCAGTATATGCTTTACTAGAACTGCTAATTTTGAAGGAAGTGCATAAATTGCTATCTGCTAGAATTATATTTCCTGTCAGACATTTTGCCTGGGTGGCAAATTTGGTGCCTAGGTGAGAAATTAGGCTATGCGTCAACTTTAGAAATTCTAATAGGGCCTCAGAGAAGGATAATTATCCACTGTTGTCATTGGATGAAGTGCTGCAAATAGTAAACGGTTCTCAAATGATGTCTTTTCTAGATGGTTATTTTGGCTACAACCAAGTGATGGTGGAATATGAGGACAAACTAAAGACATCTTTCACATCCAAATAGGGAATCTATGCATACCGCATGATGCCCTTTGGATTAATTAATGCTGGTGCCACATTCGAACACACGATGAATATAGCTTTCAAGGGGCTAGTCGAGAAATGCATCATCATTTATATGGACGATCTTATGGTGTTTTCCAAGAAGAGAGATCATGCGGTAGATTTGAGGAAAATTTTATAGTGATGTAAAAACTATGGGATCTCGGTCAATCCTAAAAAGTGTATTTTTGGACTAATTGAGGGAAAATTGTTGGGACATGTAGTTTTTGAGTAAGGCATATCAATTGATCTTGACCAGGTCTAAGCAACCCTCAAGATACAGCCCCAAGCCAGCAAGGAGCTGAAATCATGCTTCGGTGAGATCATTTACAAATGTCATGTTTGAAAATATTTAATTACAAGTAATTACAAAATGCGAAAAGAAAAGTATAAAAGGAATGATTTGAAAATGCATTATTCATTCTTCCTTTTCTAAAAAAACTCTCTCAAACCATCTTCTTGCCATTTTTGAAAGAAAACTTGGAAAAATGTTGGAATTGCTTGGTGAAGTGGAGTTTTTTGGATTTGATTGGTGAAGTGGAAAAAACTCTCTCAAACCCTCTTCACATTATTTTATTAAAATTGCTCTGAAAAGAAAATTGCAACAAGCTAAACTATGGTGCATGATTACAATTAAGTTACATATGGTAGGAAATTCATTTCATTACAAGTTTGTTTCATAATTTCATGTTTATATGTGTATGTTAAAAAAATGAAAAATGTTCATTTTAGGACATTATTATGGTAAAATCTTCCTAGAATGCCCTTCAATTTTGGAGCATGATTGTTGATGTTGGTTGAATTATGTGTCAAAGGGTAGTTTTAGTTTTTATTTTCTCCTTCAAAATAAAAATAAGGAAAAATTAAAGGTATCATGCTACTCCATTAACGGAGGTGTTGGTTGTTTTTAATTCCCAACCTGATCTCAAAAGGGAAATCTAAACAATATCCAATTCTAATGGTTGATTTTCCTTGAGGGATTGTCCAACAAATAGAAAAAGTTAGGATACACTTTTCCTTTGCACCTTAGGCTCTACAAAACCTAGGAGGGTAGTCCTTTACAGTATTTATTCAAGATCTTTTGCTATTTATGTCAAATATTTTTCCTAGTAGATATGTTCTCTCTAAAATGCCTAAAGAATTACTCATATACTAGAGTAATGGGCTAGATTCTCAGGCTTTAACATAATTCCCTTATAGGAGAACATAGGAATAACATTATATTCATAACTTAAGATAGAAATGGAAATTTATTTTGATTTTCAATATAGATGACCAAGGAGTTGTATCAGACAAAAGTTCAAAGAGATCGGTGCCTAAATCTTAGGCTATAGAGTCAAAGTAGATAGATGAAACCTAATACAACAGTATTTTTCCCAGCTCATATAAACACTATAACAATGCATTACACTATCACACTTTAATTATGATGAAGCGGGTAAATCATAAAACACACAATAATAGAAATTGCACACAGAAATAGAATGATATTTTATTAATATGGGCACAACATTACATTATAAAAGCTCAAATACAATTAGAGGATGAATCCCCTATAGGCTACAACACATTACAACTCCCTCTCTCAAGACTCTAGAATCTTCAGCCTTCTGTAACCCCAAATCAACTAGGGTTTCTATTTTCCCATCTTTTCTTGACTCTACACCTTCCCCCTTAACTCTACTACCCCAAGGGTTCCCAAAAATGGTCATATATAGCCTTTTTTGGTGGCCACCAGCTTAATTTTGAAATTTGCATCTCCCCCCAAAAATAGGTCAACTTCGTGGGGCCATAACGTTTGATCTAATTGTTGGATTTTTTATTATAATACCTTTTAGGAAAGATCTCGAAAAGATGGTTGTGCACAAGCAATACCTAAAGGTAGACTGCTTGGGTTTCCCACCAAATTTTGGGCCCATCCGGAGCGTCTAAGTGCCTCAAATTTGACTTTGAATATTTCAATAGGATTTTTGGAATTTGAAATTTTAAGATCTCACAAATGACAAATGATATTGAAGTGATTTCTTCACCATTAGCTTCAATTCACAATTTTGGAGGTCCATGTAAGATTTTTTATCCAACTGTGCACAAATGTAAACTTATTAAAAATAGTAACCCTACCAAATTTAGCCCCTATTGAAAAGAAACAACATTTTTTTTGGTTGATGCAAGATTGCTTTTACACCTTAGCTGGTCCTGCATTAGACACTCAAGGTAATTCAAAAAGTGACCCTATCACTTCTTATGAGTTAGAGGGAAACCAAAATGGTTAACCTTAGTCTTAGATAACCATGATGAATCTTCAGCAACCCTTCCTTTCCATTTCACCAAGTATTCTATATACTACCTGTTTCTTTTACTCTTACCCACATGGCTATCCAGAATGCCCTCTATCTCCTCCTTCTCTAAAGTAGGTGCTGGAATGCCCCACTATGTTCCTTTATCAAGTCCATCATCATGATACTCTATCAAATCTAAAATGTTGAACACTGGTGAAATATTGATGTCATCAAGCAACTCTACCTCAAATGCATTTCTTGAATCATGCTTATTTAGGATTCTACATGGTCCAAATTTCCTCATCTTCAACTTATTATATGTACCAACTAGAAATCTTTCTTTTCTCAAGTGAACCATGACTTCATCACCCTCCTAAAACTCCTTATGTCTCTTCTTTTGATCTGCTTTAGCCTTATACCAAGAATTCATCTTATGGATATGCTTTCTTACCTCTTTGTGCAAATTTTTCATGTGCTCAGCAAAATTTTTAGCTTCAGCACTACTCTTCTCCCCCTTATCCATCTTCCTCAATTTAGAAGTAGTTCTTGGGCTACTCCCATACATAACCTGGAATGAAGATTTACCTGTGCTCCTATTGACAGAATTGTTGTAAGCAAATTCTGCCTATGGTAAAATCAAATCTCATCCCTTGGGTTTATCTCCTACTAAGCATCATAGTAGGTTACCCAAACTCCTATTCACCACTTATGTCTGTCCATCAGTCTGTTGATGGTGTGTAGAACTGAACTTTAAATATGTCTTCAACTGCTTCCACAATGCCCTCTAGAAATAACCAAGAAACTTGGTATCTCGATCTAAAACTGTGCTCTTTGGTACACCGTGTAATCTCATCACCTCTCTCAAAAATAATTCAACAATATGAACATCATCATTAGTCTTCTTGCAAGGAATGAAATATGCCATCTTTGAGAATCTGTCCACCACCACAAAAATGGAATCATGTCCTCTCTGTGTCCTTGGTAAACCAAGAACAAAATCCATACTAATCTCATCCCATGGCTTCTCTGGTATAGGTAATGGCTGATATAGCCCTATATTCTGACTTGTTCCTTTTTCCATTTGACACACTATGCAACTTTGCACAAATTTCCTCACATCCTGCTGCAACTATGGCCAATAATAATTTTCACCAATAATAGCAATTGTTTTATCTCGACCAAAGTGTCCAGCCAATCCTCCACTATGCTTCTCCTTAATCAAGTTCTTTCTCATGGAACTCCTATGAATGTACAACTAGTTTCCCCTAAACCACATGCCATCTTGGATTATGAAATCCAACCATTTTGTCTTGTCCAAAGTAACAGGTTCCAAACAAGCTTTCCAGGCCTCTATAAAATCTAGATCTTCAAGATACAAACTTTTGAGCTCATCGAACCCAACAACCTCTATCTTCATTTTTGATAACAAATTTTGCCTTCTGCTCAAGGCATCTGCAACTTTGTTGGACTTCCCACTCCTATGCTTCAAAACAAAAGTATACCTCTGCAAAAACTCAACCCATTTTAAGTGCCTCTAGTTCTACTTTCCTTAACTATTAAGACACTACAAAGCCTGATGATCAATATATAAAACAAACTCCTTTGGCAACAAATAGTGTCTCCATTTCTTCAAAGCCTGAACTATTGTATAAAACTCCTTATCATAAATAAAATACTTTTTCTTGGCATCATTAAGATTCTCACTAAAATAGGCAATGGGATTACCTTCTTGACTCAAAATAGCTCCTATAGCATTGCCACTAGGATCACAATCTACTTGAAATATCTTATTGAAATCTGGAAGTGCCAAAACAGGTTGCTTTATGACTTTCTGCTTCAATGTATCAAATCTTTTATCTGCTCCTTTAGTCCATCTAAACTCTTTTCTATCCTCTCTCATTGTCTCAATTAGGGGTGCACAAATGCTATTAAAATTTCTGATAAACTTTGTGTAAAAACTTGCCAAACCATGAAAAGATCGTACCTCCATTGCACTCCTTGGCGTAGGCCATTCAATGATAGCCCTTACTTTTTCTGGGTCCATCTTAAGACCTTCCTCTAAGACAACAAATCCCAAGTATACCAACTTCTTCTTTACAAAACTACAGTTCTTCAGATTGATCTACAACTTCTCCTCCCTCAGTTTCTCCAAAATTCTTCTGACATGCATCATATGATCATCCCAAGTCTTACTGAAAATCAAAATATCACCTAAATAAACAATAACAAAACTTTCCAAAAATTCTTTCAATACCTCGTTCATGAGCTGCATGAATGTGCTCAGTGCATTGGTTATCCCAAAGGGCATGACTAACCACTCATACAAACCTTCCTTTGTCTTGAAGGATATCTTCCATTCGTCTCCTTCCTTGATACGGATCTGGTGATACCCACTCTCTAGGTCAATTTTCATGAAGTACTTGGCTCCACTCAAACAGTCCATTATGTCATCCATTCTTGGCAGTGGAAACCTATACTTGACTGTGATCGTATTTATGGCTCGAGAATCTATACACATTCTCCATTCTCCATCTTTCTTTGGTGCTAGTACTGCAAGTACCACACATGGACTCAAGCTCTCCCTTATTAGTCCCTTCCTTAACAACTCATGGACTTGTCTATTCAACTCTTCATTCTCTATTGGAGTCATTCTATGGGCTGCCTTATTTGGCAAACTAGCTCTTGGTATCAAATCCATTTGATGACTTATCTTCCTCACTGGTAGTAAACCTTCTGGTACATTATCAGAGACAATATCTTGAAATTCTTCCAACATTTTCAAGACTTCTGTTGGTACATCTTCACATTTCTCGACTAATCTTAGGAATCAATGCAAAGCAATGATGCTCATGTTTCATACCCTCCAAAAATTTTCTACCATCTACAAAGCAAATTTTGGCAGTACTACATACCTTTTCTTCCACTTCCTTCAAGGGCTTCAATTTATGATGAACTTCATCCTTTGTTAGGGAATATGTGTTTGCATGGCCATCATGGATAGTGCTCCTATCATACTGCCACGACCTCCCCAATAGCATATGACATGCATCCATTGGTATGATATCACACAGCACCTCATCATGGTAATCTCTAATCTTGAACTTCACTAAACACTACTCATTGACAAAAGCTCTGTCGTCCTTCTGCAACCATGCAATCTGATATGGATGTGGATGCTTTCTTCTTGTCAACTTCAACTTGTTAACCATCTCCTCTGAAACAAGATTGTTAGTGCTTCCACTATTAATAATAACATCACAACACTTACATTCACATTTACACCTTGTACGGAATAAACTCTTCCTCTGATTCAGTTCTTTCTCTTCATTCAACAAAGTTCTTCTGACAACTAGGGTTTCTCCCCTTTTAGCATCTTCAGAACACTCAGATTGCACATCTTCATCTACATGTGCAACTCATGCATTACCTTCAAGTCTTCTATTTGTCCTTCCTTGATGTTGTGGACACTCGTATGCTTGATGCCCTTCTTCACCACATTAGAAACAGGTTCCTCTTAAACCTCCTCTTCTAAGTCCTTGCCCAGGTCTACCTCTTCCTCTTCCTCTTTGCTCACCATTATTTTGGTCACGAGGGCAATAGGTAGTATCTCCTCTCTAATTTTGACTGGTTCTAGCTTCTTCACTTTTCTTTGGATCTTCATTTTGGCCTCCATAGGGTCTTCCACCAGTCCTTCTGCCTTGACCTCTTCCCCCTTGCTTGCTTTCAAATCTCTTATTCAACTTCTCTTCCACCTTCAGGGAAAATTGGTATGCATCTTCGATGGTTGTCATTCTGACCAGGCTCAACTCTTCTCAAATACTTGGCCTCAACCCATTAATGTAATGGGCTACCTTCTCCTTGTTGGCCTCTCCATGGCTTGTCCTAATAGTGATCTTATAAAATTCTTCTGTATACTCTTTAACAGACTTGTTACCTTGCTTCAATCCTTGTAACTTCTTCAGCAACTCCATCTTATAGTCCACAAGAATGAACTGCTTCTTCAATTTCTCCACCATCCAATGCCATTTGGTAATCTTTACTTTTCCTCTTCTATTTCTCTCTAACTGGACCTCCTTCCACCAAATACTGACATGGCCCTTCAACTTTGTCCTTGCAAACTTGACCCATTCTGGGTCTTCCATATCTTCATACTTGAAATACTCATCCATATCATTGATCCAATCAATAAGTTGTTCTAGATTCAAATCTCCATAATAGGTAGAAACTTTGATCCTGGGCCTCTTTCTGATCTTTGAAATGGCCCTCAACAACCTAACTTCTGTAGGATCTCCCATAGCATCTTGTTCTTCCTCAGATAGCTCTTCTTTAGCTTCATCTCACTTTCCTCTCTCCTTCTCGGCTCGAACCCTCTTCCTAGCTCCTCTTCCAATACATCGATTTTTCTTTACAGGGCTCTAAAACCCTCTTCTGTCAAAGCATTCCTCCCACCACGGTTTCTTCATGGAGGCATCTTGATCTCTGTAGGAAACCCACAACCTTAGGTCCTAGTGCAAACTGCCTCACATTTGGTGATCTGTCTACACATTTAGGAACCCTTGCTCTGATATCACTTGATGAAGGGGGTAAATCATAAAACACACAATAACAAAAATTGCACATAGAAAATAGAATGATATTTTATTAATATGGGCAAAAAATTACATTACAGAATCTCAAATACAATTAGAGGATGAATCCCCTACAGGCTACAACACATTACAACTCCCTCTCTCAAGACTTTAGAATCTTCAGCCTTCTGTAACCCCAAATCAACTAGGGTTTCTATTTTCCCATCTTTTCTTGACTCTACACCTTCTCCCTTAATTCTACTTCCCCAAGGGTTCCCAAAAAAATGGTCACATATAGACCTTTTTGGCGGCCACTAGCTTAATTTCAAAATTTGCATCTCCACCAAAATAGGTCAATTTCGCGAGGCCATAACTTTCGATCCGACCATTGGATTTTAAATTATAATACCTTTTCGGAAAGCTCTCAAAAAGACGATTGTGCACAAGTAGTACCTAAAGGTAGACTATTTGGGTTTCCCACCAAATTTCGTGCCCATCCGGAGCCTCTAAGTGCCTCAAATTTGACTTTGAATAATTCAATAGGATTTTTGGAATTTGAAATTTTAATATCTCACAAATGACAAATGATATTGAAGTGATGTCTTCACCATTAGCTTTACTTCACCATTCTAGAGGTCTGCGTAAGATTTTGTATCCAACCGTGCACAAATGCAAACTTACTAAAAATAGTAAACCTGCCAAATTTAGCCCTTATTGAAAAGAAACAACATTTTTTTTGGTTGATGCAAGATTGCACTTACACCCTGGATGCTCCTACATCAAATTAGTTCAAAACCAACTCTACTTAGGAATCCTTGCAAACATTTATAACATTCAATATTCTCTTAAAGCATTAAATTCACTCATTGAGTAAAATCCATAAGAAGAACATTCATACACAAGAAAGATTGTGAAGATGAATAAAATGATCCTTGATCAGTTTCTATTCATAAATGAAATGAAGAATACAATGTAGGAGACAATTTAGCCTTGAACTTTGACAATATATTTAAGCTATGAACTAGTACTGTCATACAAAATTTGCAAGTACATCAAATTCTATTCTCAAATAACACCTAAATTAAGAAAAACTAACTCTATTATTGTGTGTACTATGATACAAAAAATTCTTCAAGATCCTTTTTCAAAGGCCCTGAATTCTCTTTTGTAGAAACAAGGGAGCAAAACAAGTTTCAGGCCTTATGACAAGTGTCACATTTTCTCTTGACACTCTTTTCATTAACAAGAAACAAGTATAATTGCTCATGGAGCAAATATTCCATAAGGAACAGAAGTTGTTGCATGTGCAGTTATAAATCTTGATTTCCTCTCAAAGATTCTCACAGAAGACCATTGTAACATACTTTCTTGTTTCTCCTACCTTCTTTAAGTTCCAATTGCTTGGAAGAATGAGTGATGTAGATGAGGACAAAAGGAGAAATCCACGAAAGGACAAAATACCTTGTTGGAATTGATGACAATCCCACATTGATGTTGAATAAGAAACCAAACGAGCATATACTCTTTTTGAAAAAAGAATACAATGAACAATAATAAATGCCAAATGCCATATCATTGAACCTTACAAATCAGGAAAGTTATTATATTTGTCATCCCAAGCCTTATATTGCTCCTCTGTAGGCCATTAGAATGCAAGGAACTAATCCATATTTGCTTTGTATTTACTATACTTGGGCACTGTAATATCATACTCCTTTTCAAATTCCCCTAAGAATTGATTTGCATCCCATAGTTTGTCCAAATTATCCCTTAAAAGTTCCCAATCAACCTTATTCTTAACACATATGAGAAAAGCAAGTGTAGGAGTAATACCTTCAAACTAAGCTTTCCACAACCCATAGGGCTTTATTTCTCCATTATCCCTTTTGATCTTTGGCATGATCCTCAAATATTTCTCATCAAATTCCTTGATCTTCTTTTCAATCTTTCCTTCAAACTATTCCAAGAATCCTTGTTGCTCCCTAGCTGCTTTGACCATCTTATATGTGGGAAGAATTTCCTTTTGTCTATCTAGTTCATGTGCAGATCATTTACACATTCCAAGTAATAAACTAAGCCTTGGAATCCATTTATTTATTAATGGAAGATCCCCAGCCTTGTCATTAGCAATATTGATAGTTGTCATTGATAATTGAAAATAATTTTTGTGCACAATCTCTACTTTCTTCATTACTTTGCCCATCAGGTGCCCCCAAAACATTAGAAACAAGATTTAGATTATTCTCATATTGATTCTCTTGGTAATTCATTAGGATTTCTTCGTAAGAACCAAGTTGCTCCAAGAGTTTTTCCTTTTCCTTTTCCTCATCTGATTTAAGAGGTAAAGCTACAAAGGAACAAGAAATCATTGAACCTATCTATACCACCATTTAAGTTGATGGAGGAGCTTTAGTTGTTGGAGGTGTTTCAGTTGATTGGGGTGGCATGGTTGATGCTTGTTGTAATTGTTCTGCATCTGCACCTCCATGGCATTCAATCTATTATATTCCTATAGCACAACTGTATGCTCTTCCAAGAGCTTTTCATATTTCTTTAGTAGTGCCTCAGTAGTAGCCTTGCTAAATTTGGGAACTTCTACTGCCATTGTTGTTGCTTCAACTGTAGGGTTGTCAGAGACACTTTTGACAATTAAACTTCCCCTCAAATCTTGATTAGGTTTAGCAACTGATGGTTTGTTAGTGTTAGGAGCCAAAGCCCAAATTGCTAGGGTTTCCCACTTTGGGATAAACCTTGTGCTAGACAATGCTACAACAACCTCATCCTCATGAGAGAAAACCTCTATGTCTTATCTCCTTATAGTATCTAGGGCAATAGTAGATACAATATCCCATGTAGAGAGCAGAAGGATACCATTTTCTCTAACCATACGCCTTCCTCCCTCAAGAGTGATGTCCTTTGTCTCATCTTTCATCTGTGCCAATAACATTTGAGAAATCTACTCTTCTGAATCCTG
The DNA here is from genome assembly GCA_027924645.1 of Cunninghamia lanceolata. Lineage (NCBI taxonomy): Eukaryota > Viridiplantae > Streptophyta > Pinopsida > Cupressales > Cupressaceae > Cunninghamia > Cunninghamia lanceolata. Next base: position 784,010 of record BSBN01001237.1, on the reverse strand, counting down.
GGGGGCCTTAGCTTTCTCATCTTCTAATCTCTTCTTATATTCATCCCTTTTGCTTATCCATATGAAATCAGAAAACCCAAGGGATCTCACAAATTGGTCACCCTCCATGATTTAGAGAAAGCTAGCTCTCTTACATCATCTGTACTATCTCTTCCTCTCATGATACTTTCAGTTATTCTATCAAGGGGTGTTTGTACATCTTCATCTCTTTGAGGGAAAGGCATTGTGTTGATCACATCCTCTCCAGTTATTTCATATTCATCATCTAGATAATCAACCAATAGAGACTCTTCCATTTTTACTTTCTTTGGAGATGGTTCCCTTGGAGGGGAATCCAAATTAATTGCATTTAATGGAGAAGAAGGCTCTTGTTTCACAGATGGAGGAGACAGTGGAGCCTGCCTCCCAATTATCACACCCCTTGACTTCCTTTTAAAAGAATAGATAGAAGGATTAGCATAAGGCATATGTGAGGGCCTCTCTTCTATGATTGGAGCCTTACCCTTTTCTTTTTTCTTGGATTGGAGGAGCCTTCCAATTATCCTATCAATGTTATCCCAAACAACTTGAATCCTCATAATTGGGTCTCTAACCTCTGTATATTCTCCTTTGTAGGAAGCATCCTTCTTTTTCTTATCACCCTCTAATTTTAGAAAGGCTAACCATTTTACCTTTCTTTCCTTTACTTCATTTTTATTCAAGAGATTTCTTATCACATCTTTAGAGAAATATGTGCATTGGTTGAATGGAGATCTTTTCATGTTTTTTCTAAGGTTATTTATAAAACCTTCAGGGTCACAATTCCTTATCTACTCTTGCCTCATCCTAAAAGTTTTAAATTTATCATATAACTTCTCAAAACCCTCCTTATTCATCCTAAAGTCAGAGAAGACTATCAGATAAGGGAAGAAAGAGCCCCTCTTTTGATTAGCCAAATGTGCTCTATCTGCCTCACCAAGCTACCAAATAACTTCCAGAAAACCAATTTTTCAAAGGCACAAACCTTGGTAGGACATGGGGTCCTACTAGGGTCCCATAGATTCTCAAGATTGTGTAGTTAGAGTGGAGAAAGAAATATCCCCAATTGTGTTGAATACCTAGGTCATGCCTTCTCTCCAAGGGCCTTAAGAAATCCATAATTTGCTTGGGCCTATCCACCGGTCCATGTAAAAGTAATAACACCTTGCTAGCAAACTTATTTCTGAATGTGATGTATTTAGCCTCCCTGCAATGTATATCCCATACATGAGTCCAATACTGGACTGGGATCTGATCTCTTTTTCCATCATCATCACAAATTTTCAAAGCAGGACCCCACTCTTCCTTGCCTATTTACAAGAGCATGTGGCATAGCAATGAATACCACCAAAATTTCACATCTTGCAATCCCCTTTTGATTTTACTTAATCCCTTGTGTATTGTATTAGCAAGGTATGTAGCATAATCAAATTCATCATTTAGAAACACATGCTGGATATCACAAACCATATATAAGTAAGGAATGGGGACTCTCTCTGACTTGTCTACCCCCAAAACTTGGTAGAATGCATAGTAGGTTTTGGCAAAATAACTTTTAAAACCATCAAGCTTGAGAGACACTATTTCATTGGTAGGAATCTGAATACCTTTCCCCTTGACACCCTTCACCTTGTGCTTAGGTAGCCATACTGCTCTATAACTACTCATGTCCAATAACCTTGCTTTTCTTTCAAATAATTTTACTGAGGCTATGGCCATTCACAAAGCTCTTTTTGATGCTAAGACAAAGTTTTACCAATAGCATTTTATAGTTTGACTCTAAAATCTTGGTTGATCATTTAAAAAATAAGTCTTCCTCTCACTTCCAATGGTGGCAGCTGAATGAATGTAAGAAAGACATCAACATCCTCATTCATGGTTTCATTGTTGTTAAGGGGAACCATGCTAGAAGGGAAGGAAATCAGGTTTCTATTTTTTAGGATTCATTAGCTTCTAATTGGAATGACATCAAGGTTGATACATGAAATAATCAATATTTCCCTAATGGGATATGAACAAAGATTTTGGTTCCCAAACCTACACACATCAAACTCTAAAGATTTACCAATTCTTATGATCAAATTCAATGGGAGACTTGGCTATTGACCAGGAGATTATATGCATCTATCTCCCCTGTACTTCAAGCTCTGCCAAACCTAGGTGGTAACCCTTATCACAACATCATCAAATATATATTTCATTTACAACTGGGCATATATGTTCTCATATATTTATACCAAGATGTGTAAGATTAACATCATACTAGTGATATTCTTGGATTATCTTAACTATTTAAATCTGAGAACATGTAGCACCTAAACTAAAACAAAACATAAAATAAATTGATTCTAATTATTATCTTTAAATTTTAGTGTTCTTTTGGACCTTTGGGCAAATAAATCCTCATATCAATGCTTTATCAAGGAAATAAAGTCATATCTCACAATGCAAATGTTTCCTTTTGACATTAAAACTTCAAACTCGGAGGGTATACTTGTATCATTGCCTAACAATAACACACCCAAAAAATAGTATCTCCTTCAAATCTACTTACAAATCGTTAAATGAATACACAATCCTCTATATTTCACTTAAAGAAATTTAATTCATTCCTTGAATGAAAGCAAGAAATAAAATATGTAACTCAATAAATCTAAATAGATAAACATAGAGACCCTCGATCTTATGTTTAAAAGAAAAATGCATACATCTAGGGAGACAATTGCAAGAAACACATACATACAGTGTTACTCATATATTGCAATCTGAACTAAAAGATGTCATACAAAAATTTGATCACCTATAGGTAACATTATCCTTTGCAAACCTGACAATATGAGCCTCTCTTAAAAAAAAAATTGCTTCCCAAATGTGTGGATAGCTCAAGTACCCAAAAGCCCATAATCCCCTTATTACAATCTTGCAAGCTCTATATAAAGAAAAATTATGTCAGTCTTGAATCCATGTTACAAATTTTTAATTACATCCTTTGACTTTTCATTTAGTATTTGTGACATGGGAACTTATACATATTACATGATTTGATCTTACCTTGAAAATAGACTCCTTGAATCAATTTGAACAGTCGAAGATAACCAATCCTAATGTTGATACTATCACTTATGCAGGAAACTATTATACTGCTTTAGAAATCACCAAAACAAATCATCTAATTGGTTGGATATATCATTGGCATATGTATCTTTATTTTCCCACTCATATGTTCTTTTATTTCAACACAATGCTTACCCACTTTGCTTGTATTCCTGTGTAACCTCTTCAATCAAGTGAAAAAAACCCATTTATTATCCTTTATTTTTCAATTAACAATGAAAAAATTCACTTCTGGCCAATTTCCCAACTCACTGGCAGTGGAATAAAACCATTAACCTTCATACTAACATCCAAAAGCTTCTTAGTTTACCCTGCAATCAATTTGTAATTTTACCTGTAGCACATTCTTTATCTATTTGTTGCTTGAATTTTGTCAAACATTTGGTAGAGATCCATTCTCTCTATGCATTTTATTTACAACTATTCTACACTTTATCTATGATTGCATATTACCTCCCTTTCCTATACCCAAACAATGGAAACATGGGCCAAGTCAAACTGAAACTGTGTAGAGGCATTTCAACAATTGCAAGGGCATTTTTATGGTTGCAGGCACCCAAAAAATGGCTAAAATAGTATTCAAAGTATTCCCAACACATGAGAATAAGTCCTGACATCATTTGGGAGGTGAAAAATACTATTTACAACACATATACAAACTCAAAAATATGTCCCAAAGCCATAAAGTGAGGACTTTCCATCTAGTCGTTGCTCCCATGAAGTGTTGAAGACCATTCAAAACAATCAAAATACCATTCAAGAAACAAATCCCATGGAGAAGAAATTGTAGCAGCTTCCTATAGTGCATTGTTGCACATAATTTTTGCCATACTTGACCAATGGGAAGCCCAACACAGCCCTGGGAGGAGAGAATAGAGTGAGCTATGCGTTGCTGCACTTAGCTCAAAAAATGCCTTTATTTAATAAAGTAAAACATCATAATAATGTTTATTTAAAAATATTTATCATTCAAAGCATTATATTGCTAATAAATCTTTTATAAACTACATTTTTCAACCTAGGAAAAATGGCAATTAGTTAATTTCTCCTTCTGCATAAACTATGCAACAACATTGTGGGCACATGAGCCATGAAAACTTGTATAGGGCCTTAATCAATTATTTAAAACATACCTATGTCTCCAAAATTCGCACCAACAAAAGATTTTTGGGACCTCCTTTGTAAACTAGCCCCTCGGGGTCCCAGTTTTTTTTAAAAAAAATGTATTCACACAAGGACACCTCGAATTGCCACAAAATAGAGTTGGGAACACATGAAGGCAAGTCAATAACTGGGTTGTCACTAGAACTAGGAAATTTGAACTTATTTACTGGATCCTCCAAGGCAGGCTTGAAATGATGACAAATTAAAAAAAATTGTAAAAACACATCCTGGAATAATGCAAACTGACAAACACACTTTTCATAACCCATAAAAACTTTTCACCAAAGGATTTCTCTTGATGAATCACAGATTGAGAAATTTTAATTTCAGAAGTTAGGAGCATGTTAAATTCCATGAGGCCTAAAACTTAACTGGAACCACCAAATGAAATGCTGCCAAGCATTAAGAATTTGCCAAAATTACATGTTAACATTGGATTTTGCTTGGGGACACATGCCTCTTGTAGGCATGGCAAGATTCCAGATGTCTCTGGGGTGCATACCAAGTGCCAACTCCATTGGACAACCTCTAGTCTACAGTAATTCAAAACTTATATTTTAATTTTCATTTGGTGGCCAAGCTGCCAAAAATGGAAAACCAATATTTTCCTCTCTCAAACACCGTATTCTCAGTAGACTACTTCAAGCCAAGTCTAAAAACATATTTGCAAATTGCTTTATAATTGATATTTTTACTGATACCAATACAATCGTTATTGTTACCATTAAGAATCTGCAATTTGAAATTAGAAAGCAACTAAAAAGCACCATCAAATGACAAGCACAGATCATTGTCATATAGTATTGAATGAAAAGCATCACAAAATCTAACTTCATTTCTCATTTCCATACTAAAACTGAAATACTCAAAATATCTCTGATGACCCCTATTGCAATTTACCAGAATCACACACAATCTCTAGATAAAAAAAAACATGACTCATACATGTCCTCTGGATCAACATTTGGGGTTATTCCCTCATTTAGCAGGAAATCATCATTTATGATGATCATAAAATGCTCATACATAGGAAGCACTTCAACTTTTTCTATTGAACTTTGACACTCACATTCACATGGATTTTTTGATACTGTGGCAAAGAGTTTTAGAGCATGCTCACAATCAAAGTCAATTAAAAACTAATCATGCTTATAGGTATCATGACAAGTCCACTGAAAGGATCCATCTTCTGAAATGTGCATGTACCTATCTTCATTCTCAACACTTCCATCACCAAACAGAAAGCTTGAAAAATTTAGAATATAGCCCATTGTCAAAAGCTTCATAGTCACCCTTACCACATATATCACAACCAATACTATTCTCTATTGTATCAATATGAACATCTGAAACTTTTCCACTCACAATAGAATAGGCACCTTCATTAATGCATTCATCATTGAAATAAAACACTTCTATTTCAATATTATGGCAATGATCAACATCAATAGAAAAATAAATATATTTATCATCCACACAAGCTTCATCACCTAATGCCTTCATGGATGAGCAAATATCTTGTTCATGCAAAACATAAACCTCCATCTCTGCTTTATATGAACTATCATGAATAGTTGGGACATACTCACTTATAAATGCATCTACTTAGTATTATTAGTATAAGTAATTAACTCACAAGCTGATCCACCATACCTAGTATTTGTGTATTCCTTTGATCCTTCGACAACAACACTATTGCAAGATGTAATTTCATGTATATCCTTTATTTCATCATATATGTAACCTACATCTACATATCTTTCTCCTACATTGTTTTCATTGCAAACTATACTTTCATTTTCTATCAAAATCCTTTTTCTCTCATGTGTTATGCCATGCCTTTCATCATATCTAGCAACAGGAAAGTTGTAACTAGCATTCTGGGATATAACACTGCCAACACTTTGAGACAAAGAGTCCAAACTTTACTATTTACACCTCTTATTTGCATAAGATGTTTTACAATAACAAACACTTGCAAACATGTATCCTATTGGTATTGCATACTTCAAATTATTCTCAATATTCATGCAATTTCATAAGCATGACTAAGTGTAGTAGGTTCCTTATCTCTTAGAAAATAACTCGTTTCCTCATCAAATACACCAAGGTAGACCTCCAAACACAACGCATCATTTAGCCTCATATATTCTGGAATACTTTTAACCATTTTTGAAAAACTTAAGTTAAAGGTTGGAACCAACTCATCCTTTTGCTTTTGAATATTCAAGAATTATGGAATTAATGATATCACATAAGTTCTTTCACCAAACTGTTCTACAAATGCAACCTCAAACTTTTTCCATGAAGAAATAGAACACAATGGTAAATCTAAAAACTAATCCCTAGCATCATCCTTTAATGACTAAATAGAAATCTTCATAACAACATCCTCAACATCAATCTCATAATCCCCTATTAGTTCACAAAAATCTTGCACAAATGCTTGTTTGTTGATTCATAATTCTTTCCACTATAGTTTGGTAAATACTTTCTGAGCTTTGTATATTTTAGTAACTAGACAATTCCTTTTTACATCAGATGTAGGCAAAGTGGAGTACCTGGGAGTGTATTGCAACCTCAAATAGGTTTAGAATCATCACTTCTCAAAGAGGACAAAATATCAATTAGTTTTCTAGGTTCATCCTTCGAGCAAAGCTTCTTTTACAATCTTTCACACAAGCTGTAACACTTTCCAAATTAGAATGTGCAATACATCAACTCAACTGACTCTTTGCAATAAATACTCATCTATGTTTCTCCCTAGTAGAGTCACCATTTTGTTGGTTCCCAAATCTGCACAAATCAAACTCTAAAGATTTGCCAATTCTTATGATCAAATTCAATGGGAGACTTTGCCAACGAATGGGAGATTATTTCCACCTACCTCTCCTGCACTTTAGGGTCTACCAAACCTAGGGGTAACCCTTATCACAACCTCATCAAATATATCTTTAATTTACAACTGAGTAGATATGTTCTCATATATTTATACCAAGATGTGTAAGATTAACCTCAAACTAGTGATACTCTTGGATTATATTAACTGTATCCATCTCTTTCATTTATCTTTGATTTTCTCTAGTTCTCTGGTTATCATTGGTCACGGCTATGATTCCTTTCCTGATGCATTTTTTTGTTCACTATTTATTTGGTTATCATTTGTCTGTCTCTGTTGCTTTGAGCTGCCATGGAACCCATTGCCAAAAAAAATAATCTCATGGCCTTCAAAAAACACAACTTACTCAGAACAAAAGGTAAGCTTTTGACTTGTCAATCTCATTAATACTCTATGTATTTTGCATCATTAGATGCCACAGCTATTGTTGTCAATCAAGTATGCACCCTTGCTAAGTTCACAGAAACTTAGCTACCTATTGAAAAATGGAATATTTCTCAGATGTGGGTCTCCTATAATGAGAATGAAACTCCAGAGTGAGGTAGTTCTCCTTATGATTTCCTAAACAAATGACTGGAAGGGAAAAAGGATAGAAAGATACATTGAGAGAAATAAATCCTAATTAACTTGAAGATGGAATTATCTAACAAATCTTACTCACAAATAGGTTATTGAATTCTGACCCTCACGACACTCAACTTATTTAACTCATAAATATTTCACATGAAGGTTTGGAAAACACAACATGCAACCTGAATTAAACAAGATTTTGCACAAGGAAATCACAAGCTAAGACAAAGCAAAGGATAAATTTTTATCACAATGTAACATCAAATTAACTTGCAAATACTCAGACAAAATATGAAGGAAAGATGTTGCTCAATAAATGAAGGAATAATGAATATAGTGAAGTAAATGAGTACAACACTCTTGATGTGAGAGGAAGACTCTGTCTCTTTGCACTCTGATCTCTAAAACCTTAAAACTAAAACTAGAACCCCCCAAAAGGAAGGAAAAACTGAGATATATGCTATGAAAGATTCCCCCTCCTAAAAGATGGAAAAAAGATCTTAAAAATAGACTCCAAGTCCATTTTTGAGCTACTCATAAAAGCCAAAATTAAAGCTTTGGATTTGCCACCAATTTCAAAAATAAAGCTGCAAAATTGCCCTCTCATGTGGTCCCATCATAAAACTTATTTTCTCTGCTCATGAAATCTCCAAATTTTGTCCTATTTGACTCTAAATAAAAATCATAAAAATCATGAACACATTACTATGTACTTTGCAAAAAATATCAAAGCCTTGAAGGCTTAACACCATGACTCTAATCCATAAAATGCATTATCCATGTGTCAATACCCTGCCACCTCATCTCCGATACAAGTATCACATGTCAAAATTAGCCCTTCTCACAATGCCATTACCCATGCATGCATCTTATGTCTTCAAATATTCTTTTCTTAATGCCACCTCTCTTATACATTTGAATCATATAAGGAATTGAAATAATAATCAATGCATAAGTGGGAGGTCATTTGACTCTCGATCACATGCATAATTATATGGCACTTTGATTACACCATGAGTTGACTACATTGGAAGTAAAGGTTTTTAAAGGTTTTTAAAGGCATAAGCCTTACTCTCTCATGATATTGAACACCTTTGACTTTATAAAAATCAAACAAAATGAGAAATGTTGTCAGCCTTTCCACTGCATGATTACTAGGGAACATCGACTGCAAGTGTTGACCACAATATTGTTTTGGATGAGGCAATTATGTGTATTTCCAAAGTCAAAAGTGAGGAGTGAAAACACCATCAAACAAAATAGTGATACGAACCCTAAAAGCTACTTCATTTTCATTTGGCATCCCTTTTTTTATTTGCTCTGCAACTCTCATGCTGCCAACTAGGGTTTCATGGCTCTTTGCATTTTCTCCTCCATATTCTAGCTCTTTGTGTTCGAATTCCTTGCATTTCTTGACTGAAAAGAATCAACAGAACCAGGTGAGTAAGGTATCTAAAGTTTCAAATGGCATTTGACTTCTTTTTGTAGTACTTCTACCTTAATGGCCATGGCCATACTTATTTTTTCTTTTGATACATTCTTTGACTTTTGTTTCTTTTATTTGTTTGTGTTGAAACTCTATAAATGTGGCAAAAATTACAAAAACCCTCAAAAGAGGGGCCGCGGCCATGCTATACTTCCTCCTCTGCAACTAAAAGGGTAAGCTCTCATTTCTCTTTCCTGTAGGTTCTTTTACATCATTATATATGCAAAAGACAATGAGGGTTTCAAATTTTATCAACTGGGTATCTTTGCTTACTTTCATTTATGGCATGGTTGTGGCATAAAATGCATTTTGTAGCTTATTCTTTGTATTCTGATGTGAAAAAAACTTGGAGGCTTTTGATTATGAAATGAGGGTTTCATTTGAGCTATGTACATGAATCTCTCTTTCTCCATGGCTATACGTATAGACATCTTATATCACTGTATTGTCTTCTTTTTGTTGTAGACACAAAATGGTTTTGGGGTTTGAAATTTTTTGGTGGGTATCTCAGGAATGATGAAAGATTTTACTCTTGACTTTTGATGGCTTTGAACATTACTTGCTGCTAAACTAGGTCATGTTCACATAAATACTATTGTAAACAAATGTCACTTGATCTCTCATACCAAAAACACAAATACAATTGTAGTCTTTTAATTTGATTGATAACCATTCCACTATTGAGGCCGATAGCAGCATTTTACATTGTCTCCATTTATTCATGAATTTTTCAGCATGAAACATGAAATGTCTTATTATCATCCTATGGCTCTTCAATATTCCATTTGTGGCCCACATAATACATGAACACTTGATTTGAAACAAATCTGAGCAAGTTTAGCTTATGATATACCATTGCTTACCCCTTTTAAGCTGCATCATCATTTGGATCTGTCATGACTATTTCATTTGTTTGACACAAGGAATATTGTGTAGCTATGTTTACATGTATACTTTTAGGTGTTTAGTAAACATTTCAGTCTTTCCTCATGAGGTTGTATAACTATGGATCTATTTTCATTTGCTTTACTTGATATCCATAGTGATGGCAAAGTAACAATTGTGAAATTAAAGGCATACCTAGTGTTATTCTTTAATTCACCCATTTACAAACACTGCTCTTTACTTTCCTGAATATAGAATATATTGTACATTTTACTCTGCTTTGGCATAACCTAGTCACCTGTCAAATGCTCTTTATCACCTGATGTTGATCTTTCATTTCTCTTTTTGGCACTTGGAACCTCATGTAGCATGCATTGTACATCATATGTCTTCTCTTTTGTTTAGAACATGGCACTGTATCCTTTCATTTTGATGCTACTTGTAGCATTCATTTGTCTCTTGTACTTGATGTATCACCCTTCACTCATGGCTGTCCAAGTCAATAATGCATACACCTTCTATAATTTCAACTATATCAAATGATAGCAGCTATGTGATATGTCCTGTCACTGTTCAAATGATACAAAGCTTTATATCTTCAAGACATGATTCTACTTCCTTTATCTTCATTTGGCTAAGAAACCTAAACACCTGTAAGATGTCTTTATACTATGAATGCACTTTGTCAGCTGTTCCTTTCATTTGTTCATGTAAGATGAAAATAATACATGCATCCAAAAAGATTGATGTACTTCAAAATAGCTCCTACAACATGTATATTATGTTGATGCTTATGAACTTTTGCACACTTTTGTCACTGCAGCATACTTATTTTGATGTCTTTGAACCAAAACATGATAGCATTACTGAATGATGACACCTTAGAATTGTTTCTTCATCATGGAAATGTATAACTTGATTTCTCTTCATGACATAATATGATGAAATGCCAATTGATCTGCAATTCTCTCTAGCTATTCCATGATTGGTGTTTTCTTGATTTAGTCTATGCAATACAATCTGTATTCTATCGCACCATTATGGCATGGAAACAGGCTGATCCATATATGCACTTATGATACTGTTTATTCAAATCATGCATACAAATGATTTCTATTTTTTGATGTTATGCTATCATCAAATAATCATATATAGTTGTTTCATATTACTCACTGCTAACTTTTGACATTCAGCTGATGCAATGTATCTTAATATTTTCATTCCTCTCTAATGCATCAAAATACTATGAAAGATGTATAAATGAAATACCTGTGAATGTCATTTTCTAATGTCAACTGAAGTGATGATGACATCTACCATGTGCATTAAATGCAGTCCCCTTTTATAGTTCAGTTCATTTTCATGGTTGCATCTCATTACTTGAACCGTAATCATGATTATGTCCTGGAACACAACTCATGCATATGATTTCTTTTATTATTCCTTTAGCTTGTCATGTGAATGCGAATAATGATTCTTTCTTTTCTATTCATCCCTTTTGAGATTAAGGTGAGGCAGCATGCTAGGCTAAACCCTTGTGGGAGCCCATTTGATACCACATGTTGAATGTCTTCAATCAGCTTCATGACTTGTCCTATACCTACACATGAAACAAATAGATTAGAATAAAACAGTGATGTTCCATGTTTTCTTATTTTCAGTTCCTTATGCATATGAATGATGTTCATTTGATCAATGCACTATAATCTTCTAACAGGGCCTTTCCCACATTTTTTAGGTACATGTTGAGATCAGGAGCAAGACAGGAGGCTACTCTGAAGATCAACAAAACAAGGCAATGATGGCTATGTCTCTCCTTTCTCATTCATTAGATGCATAGTATTATGTTTATATCTAGCATGTGTTCAGCTATAACCCACGGCTTGTGTGGGGCATCTAATATGTCATCATTTCTTTCAATGCAATGCTTATTCCTTTATGTATTTCAACATGTAAATGAATAACCATTGTGATGAATGGAATACTTATCTCACTTGACTGTTCTGCAATGCAATGATTGATCTAAAACATTCCTTTCTCTTGTGAACAACTGAACTGTATTAACATTGAAATATAATAACTATGCAACTAACTCATAACAAAAGTAAATCAAACCTCACTCAAAATGATAATGTTACATCTTCTTAGCCAATTTATGAGGTGTGGTCAAAAAATGGTAACATTTCTGGTGACATCTGGTATATGCTTGCCTGCTAAGCATTTGACCAGTTGCCTTGAACATCCATTGGGCATTGAGTCATACTCTGTCCTTCTTAGAAACTTAGAAAACACTATAATTCAGCTCTCCAACAGTCAAAATAGTAATAGAAAATTGAAATCAAACTCTACTAAAAGCAAACTAACAGGCCCTGATGGCCAAAACAAAATGCTGAAAATAAATGTGCATGAGCACTTATTCACTGCAACACTACTCTTCTATATATAGAAGAAGCTTTTATCCTCAAAGGTAATGCTTGAGGTGGATCCCATTAACTAGGATAGACAGCACCTCTCCACTCAACTTGTACAACTGAAATGCATTGTTTTCTTTGCACTCTGTGATAACAGAAGGCCCATCCCAAATTACATCAAATTTAGAATGCTTTCTAGGCCTACTCCTTAGTTCATTCCATTTGAACACCAAATCTCCAACCATAGGGTTCCTTGGTCTCACTTTCTTATCGAATGCATTCTTCATTTGGGTTTGATGCATATCAAGTTTTCTTAAGGCCTCTTTCCTTGTCTCTTCTAGCTCAATAAGCTAAGCTAACCTGATTACTAGAGGTTGTTCCTCTAGCAGCTCAAGTTCTTTGATGAAAGTCAATGTAGGCAATTCAACTAAAACAAGTAACGGAGCCTTCTTTCCATAAGTAAGTACATATGAGGAACAACCAGTAGCCCTCTTGGGTGTAATTCTGTCAGCCCAAAGAGCTAACTTTAACTTTTCATGTCAAGTTTTTTGGTTGTCTTCAATAGTCTTCTTGATGTTCCTTATCAGATTTTTATTGGTAGATTCAACCTACCCATTACCCTGTGGGTAATAGTTAGAGGAAGTATTCAAATAGATATTATTTCTAATAGACCAATCTGAAATTCTTAATCCTATGAAAGCTGGGCCATTATCTGAGATGATTGAATCTGGTGTACCAAATCTTGATACTAGATCCTAATAAAAACTTAGGATAGCAAATTCATTGGCCTCTTTTAAGGAAATAGCCTTGGTCCACTTGGTGAAATAGTCTGTGGCAGTCAAAATCCACTTGTGGCCCACACTTGAAGGCAGATTTATTGGTCCTATGAAATCTAGCCCCCATTTTGTAAATGGTTGTTCAACTTTAATAAGATGCAGGGGTAAGGCAGCAAGCCTTTGCTTACCTGCAAATAAGGAACACTTCTCATATCTTCTCACCCAAGAAAAAGAATCTTTAAACAATTCAGGCTAGTAATAACTGCCTGCATGATCTTCAAAGCAGTTATCCTAGCTACAAAGTGACCTCCTGAAGGTCCATTGTGAAATTCTTCTAATAGCCTATCAACTTGATCAGGTCCAACACACCTCAAAAATACACCATTAAAATCTCTCCTATATAAGATACCATCAATGATAGCATAAGGAGTAGCTTGTAACCTGAAATACCTTCTTCCTACCTTGTCTAAACCTTTAGGGCATTGACTAGACTATAAATAATGCATCATCTACTACACCCAACTATTTGTAAGAGTTGGTATAGTGGCTGGTTCATTATTGTTCAGTACTATTTCAGTGTTCTCTTGGTGTTCTTGATCAAACTCTTCACTTTCAGTAAGGTGCTCGCATAAGCCCTTGCCTCTAATCAGCTTGTTCACTTTGATATCAACATCAAATTCCATTACTCTGGTTATCCAACCAACCCTCTTGTCATTGATATCTTTGTTTAATAAGAAACTCTTGATAGTGGGATGAGCAACCATTAAGTGAATTTTGTTATTAGATAACATGTGTCTAAATTTTCTGAGGCTCCTTACAACAACAAAAACATGTTTTTCCACAAAAGAGTACTTTACCTCATAGTCATGTAGTACCTAGCTAAAAAATACAATTGGCTTCTCTAAACCTTCATCATTTTGCTAACATAACATTCCAGAAATGGTGTGAACTCCTCCAAAAGAATACAAAATAAAATCCCTCTCATAATTAGGATTAATGAGGGTAGGGGCAGTAATTAGAACTTCCTTGATTTGCTCAAAGCTTCCTTTTCCCTCCTTAGTCCAACTAAATGACACATTCTTCTTCAACATGGCAGTGAGAGGTTGTAACAAAGCTGCAATATTTGGAATAAACCTCCTAATGAAGTTAATTCTATCAAGAAAGTTTTGTAAGCCTCTCTTATGTGCATGCAGCAGTAAATCTAAAATTGCAGACACTCTCTCAGGATCAGTAGAAATACCTTCTTTTGAAACAATATGACCAAGGAGCTTACCTTCATAAACTGAGAATATGCAGTTTTGGGGGTTCAATGAAACTCCAAACTCCCTACACCTCTGAAAAATCTGCTTCAAGTGGTCAAAATGATCATTAGAATCTTTTGAAAAAATACTTATATCATCTAGATAGACCAACACTATTTTGTTCATAAAACCATGGAAAGCCATATCCATTGCCCTCTGAAAGGTTGCCCTTACATTGGACAAACCAAAAAGCATTTTTCGATCGACCATAGTACCCCACTTAGTTGTGAATGCAGTTTTATATTGGTCATTTTCTTTTACCAAAATTTGATTATATCCAGACTATCCATCTAGCAAAGAATTCCTATCAGAACCTAAAACAATTTGTAGTATTTGTTCCATGGAAGGGAGAGGGAAGTGGTCTTTTAATGAGGCCTGATTTAGATCACAAAAATTGACACAAAGTTGGATTTCACCATTCTTCTTCCTAACTGGGATCAAATTGGAAACCCAAGAAGTATGTTTTATTAGGAAAATGATACTACTTTCAATCAGTTTATTCAGCTCAGCCTTCATTAAGTGCTCAAGTTTGGGATTGAGGGGTCTCTGCTTTTGCCTAATAGGCTTGGCATTGGGCTCTAACTCTATGGTGTGCTGGGCCAAACTAGGATCAAAACCTCTCAATTCTTTATACTCCCATGCAAAAACATCAGAAAAATCTTGACATAATTGAACAAAAGAATATTGTTCTTCTCTAGTACATACCTTTCCAAGCTTCAGCAGTTTGTCTTTGAAAATTTCTATGGTTTGATAGTGTTCTTGCTACACTATCATGCTATACTTATCTTTTCTGAACTAATCATCAGTGTTGAACACTAATTCTAATGTGACTAGTCCTTTAGCCATCTTATTGGACCTCAACTGAACAACCTAATCTTCAAATTGTTGTTGATATTTATGCTGGTTATTAGCTACAAATTCAACTTCTGCACTTGTTATCACCCAGTTTTGCACCCTTGCATATAGCTGTGAAACCTCTGTAAACTGGAGTAACATGGGATTGATCTCTAAGTGTGGGACTTTGCTAAATGAGATCAAACCTCCAGAGAAGGCCGGCTTCCTGGTCTAGCTATCATTTGAAACTACTAAATTTTGGGGGGAAAAGGGAGAGAGAAAGCTTGTAAGGAAAATGAATAAAAGCTTGAAAAACATGAAAGGGTGATACACCAAATAGATTTAAAGAAATTTTCACAACACTGAGAGAAATGCACAATATGATCAAATACAGCAAGTAGGTATACACAGATTAGATAGTTCTACTAGAGGCGAGAAGCAATATGATTGAGAGGAATGAAACATTCACAGACAAACCATATGCAGATTCACACAAAACCAGAAAAATTGGTAAAGAGGTAAAAATAACTTGCATATATTCAATGGAAAGGCAATGTTACAGCATATAAAAACTCTATTTTTGAAACAGAAAAGCCTTAATGCCCAAAAAATTTCCCAACCTTATTTACAACATATGAATGCATATATATAGCATTCCAAAAATATCCTAAGGTGATTACAAAAAATGCTCCAAAGAGCTGTCTCAGAAAATATCCCCGCATAAAGACTGTCCAACTGCATCAGTTATGGTGTTGAATGTCTGGCGTTGGGCAGGTAGGGGGATATTTTGGGTCTTGAATACAAGCAGCTTACTCATCGATCTGTAGTAGAAAAAACAAAAATATCTAGAAGAGGACGGTGAAAAGATATTTCTGATCATCAATGCGAGTTGCTTCATCTTTGTGCAGCAATGAATGCCCCAAAAATATCATCTGCTGAAAGTCATCGCTAAAATATGCATTTCCAGATCTGAAAATTGAAAAGTGACAAAAGCTCCTGAAAACCCTGCCAAAAGAAAGAGGGGAAAAATACATGCATCTTTACCTCTTATAGCATGTCGAAATTCGCCAAAATGGAGGAGATACAGGCGGTCAAAGTTTTGGTCAACTACCCGTATATATCACTTTTGCATCTCTGTGTATATTGCTACATCTTGGCACCTGAATTGGCATTCAAAAATTCATTCTACAACTCCTTTGCACATACATGATGCTTTACATATCAGCCCCTATATACCCTTTGTATTTTTTCATTTGTATATGCATACAAGTTCCCTTGTATGTGCCCACCACTTGTAACTTAGCTTGTATATGAGTCTTGTATATCAAAATATACAAACAACTTGTATATGCAACTATGGACTCGAATGCTGATCATGCCAGATTGATCTCTGGGTTGGGTCTGACTTGCATCACTTCTCTTTGTATAATTCTTTGTATATGCAATCATACAAAAATTATACATACAAGCCACGGATCTGATGCCTTTTATTAAGTAGACTGGAAATAGTTCAAAATCTAGCTTGTATATGCTTTCTGTATATGCAAACATGCAATGTGCATACACATACAAGTAGTGGTCCCCACTTCTTTTGAAATCGCCCAGCATATATCTTTGTACCTATTCCTTTGTATGTCAAAACATACAAACACCTTTTATACAAAGTGGACCCAAAAATGACATAGAATAGATTGAAACTTATATTCGGGTCTGAGTTGTATATTTGCTTTGTACATCAGCCTGTATGTGCAAATATACAAGCCGAAAATACATTCCACTGTAGCTTTTGCTTGTATGTTGAAACTGCAAACCTCCCTGTGTCTTGGCGATATTCAAACATATTTGTATGTTTGTCTTTTGTATATTGACTTGTATATTTGAATATGCAAGTGGAATATACAAAACACAAACATACAAATGGGAATATTTTATGGAATATTCCTAGAATGTATATTCCGATATGCAAACCTTTTCTTGCATACAAGTTCCCTTGAACCTACAGGCCCCACCTCTTGCATGTCCCGCCAACACTGTAGCAAATGTACATTTGTACCTGTATATTAGCCGTTGCATATTTCCTTGTATCTTTTCTTTGTATATTTCACTTGTATGTGCAAACATACAAGCGCAAATATACAAGCCACTGTAGCAACTTGCCGATATACATTCCACTGTAGCACATGTATATATATCGGCCTTGTATATTTCTCATGCATATCTCTTTGTATCTTTCACTTGTACATGCGAATATACAAGCCAAATATACATTCCATCCTTGTATATTTTTATGCAACCGGATATACAAACTAGGAATATTTTAGGAATCTGTGAAAGATTTCCCCCTTTATATATGCATTTCCTTGGCTCGATATACATTCAAAAAATGTATAAAAATCACTTTTCTCAATATTTCCTAAGGCCGATATAGATTTGCAAGCCCGCCAAATGTACATTTGAATTGTATGTTTGACAAAACTTTGACCATGGATAACTTCTTCATTTGGCTAAATTTCAGGGTGATGTAAAAAGCAAAACTACCTATTTTTTCAAGCTCTTTCCAATGGTAAGGTTTTTTTAGGCAAGACTTCTGGGAAATTTGGCACTTTAAGCTTTATAGGAACATTTTACAAAGGATTCTCAAGGAAAATACTAGGTTGACTGTTTGGCTTTGGTCAGAGGAAAAATGGGTCAACAGTTTGGCGACTTCTATGAGATGTTTGCCTGCTAAACAGTTAGATCAGTGACCTTATATATCTATTGGGCATAGAGTCATATTGAGACTAGAAATATACAGAGGCTTTCTGACTTTAACAATTTATTATAGTAGAGGGGAACAAAGAGACCAAAACAAGACAAAATGTTGCAAGCAACCACTCAACTGTGCTAGACAGCACTTAGGGAAAGCAAAAAAGAACATCTAAACTAATGTGCAGCAGCACTTATTGAAAGCATAAAGACCTAATTTATTGATTCACAAGGCACTCATACCTCAAAACACCTCTTTAGGTGTATCCCATTGACTAGGATAGGTAGATTTTGTCCATCCATATTTGATAACTGAAATGCATTGTGCTCCTTGCATTCAGTAATGAGAAATGGACCACTCCACATGTTGTCAAATTTGGAGTGCTTTCCAGGCCTGCTCTTCAATTCGTCCCATTTGAGAACCATATCACCTTCTCTAAAGATTCTAGGAGTGGCCTTTTGATCAAAACTTCTTTTGGTTTGTAGCTAATGATACTCCATAGTCTTCATAGCCTTTTCTCTGATTTCTTCAAGCTCCATAAGTTGAGCATATCTGACAGCCATGGGATCCTCTTCTTCAAACATCTCCAGCTGATTCATGATGTCCAATGCTGGCAGTTCTATAGAGATAGGCAATCTTGCTTCCTTCCCATATACTAACGTGTATGGAGAATTTCCAATGGACCTCTTAGGAGTTATTTTGTCTACCCATAAGGCATATTTCAAATTAGTGTGCTAGGTCCTCTAGTTGTCCTCCATTGACCTTTTAATATATCTTATGAGATTTTTGTTGGTAGACTCAGCCAAACCATTACCCTGTGGGTAATAATTGGAAGAAGTATTAAACAAAAATCCCATTCTTAACAGCCCAGTCAGTTATCTTTAGGGGAACAAAGGCTAAAGCATTGTCAGAAATTATTGACTTAGGTACTCCAAATCTGGAAATCAAATCATGATAAAAATTTAAAACAGTATTTTCATTTGATTCCTTTAGAGTCACTGCTTTAGTCCATCTTGTGAAAAAATCTATAGCTGTAAGAATCCACTTATGGCCTGCACTTGATGGTGGATTAATGGGTCCTATGAAGTCAACACCCCATCTCATGAAGGGTTGCTCTATTTGAATTGGCCGTAGAGGTAAGGCTAGTAGCCTCTCTTTTCCTGCAAAAATGGCACACTTTATACATTTCCTCACCCATGCATGAGCATCCTTAAATAGGCTGGGCTAGTAATATCCAGCTCTCATTATCTTCCAGGTAGTAGTCTTTGGGGTGAAATGACCCCCTATTGTTCCATCATGAAATTCATGTAGTGCCTTATCAGTCTGATCTTCAGCAATGCATCTCTGCAATACACCATTAAAATCTTTCCTGAAAAGAGTGTCAATAATCAAAACGTATGGAACAGACTGTAATCTATAATATCTTCTCCTAGTTTTATCCAGACCTGGCAGACATTTGCCAATTTGCAAAAATTGAGTCATATCAGTAACCCAACTTGTGCCCACTGTCTCTAAATTATCTTGAGGTGCATCCTCAATGGTCAAAAGCATCCCATCTCCCTTGTTGGAGTTGGTAGCAAGCTGTTCGTTGAGTCCCCTGCCTCTAACAAGCTTGGTTACCTAGATATCCATGTCATATTCCATGACCTTGGTGATCTAGCTGGCTCTTTTCTCATTTATATCTTTGCTCAACAGGAACTCCTTCACGCTGGGATGAGCCACCATCAAATGTATCTTGTTATTAGAAACAAGATGCCAAAATTTCTTGAGGCTCCTTATCACTGCAAGGACATGCTTCTCAACAAAGCTATATCTCTACTCATATTCTTCCAACCCCTGACTAAAAAAGTGATTGGCTGCTCAAAGCGGCCACTCTGCTGCTGTACCAAAATCGTAGAGATTGTATCTAGGCCACCATAAGCATATAGGATAAAATCTTTGAAAAAGTCAGGGTTTACCAGAGTTGGCGTAGCTAATAATGCTTCTTTTATAGACTTAAAGCTGAGCTTGGCCTCCTTCGTCCAACTAAAAACTGTGTTCTTTTTTAACATGGACGTCAAAGGCTTCAAAAGATTCACAATATTAGGGATAAATCTTTGCAAAAAATTAATTCTGCCAATAAAACTTTGTAATCCCTTCTTATGACTGGGTAAGGGCAGCTCCAGAATAGCTCTTACCCTTTTAACATCAATGGTAATGCCTTCCTTTGACACAACGTGCCCTAACAACTTGCCCTCATGGATAGCAAAAATGCATTTGTTTGGATTAAGGGATATCCCAAACTCTCGGCATCTCTCAAAAACTTGCCTTAAGTGGGATAAATGTTCAGATGCATTCTTGGAAAAAATTGTGATGTCATCCAAGTATACCAGCACCAGTTTGTATAGCAAACCCTTAAATGCCATATCCATGGCTCTTTGAAAAGTTGATCCAATGTTAGAGAGACTGAAAGGCATCCTCCTATAGGCCATGGTGCCCCACTTGGTGGTGAAAGTAGTCTTGAACTGATCTTCCTCCTTGACTAACACCTGATTGTAACCAGAAAATCCATCAAGCAAGGAAAACCTTTCTGAGCCAGCTGCCACCTGCAGAATCTGCTCCATTGACAGAAGTGGGTAGTGGTCTTTTAGGGAGGCTCTATTTAGGTCCCTGAAATCAATGCACAGCCTGATTTCTCCATTCTTTTTCCTCATAGGGACAAGGTTTGAGACCCAAGAAATATGCTTGATGGGAAAAATGATATTTCCCTCGATTAGCTTAGTCAATTCTTTAATCATCAGGGGCTCTAGCTTTGGATTTAGGGGTCTCTACCTCTACCTTACAAGCTTTGTACCTGGTTCCAACTCTATGGTATGCTGGGTAATATGAGGATCAAATCCTTTCAGGTCTGAATAATCCCAAGCAAATACCTCTTTAAATCCCTGACAAAGAGTAATAAAATCTCTCATGTCCTCAGCTGAACAAATTTTACCTATTTTGAGGAGTTTTTCCTTAAAAATTTCTAACTCCTCATAGTGTTCCTCTTTTATTTACATACCGGTCTTAGTCTTCTTCATCTGATCATCGGTGCCAAAAATAGACTCCAAAGTTATCAATCCCTTGGGCAGCTTGTTTGTCTTCAGCTGAATAATCTGATCATTGCCATACTATTGTTTGAGTTTATTTTGATTCATCATGGAAAACTCATCTTCCTCTAACAAGAATCTCAGAATCTATTCATCACTTTCAAAGACCTGCCAATGAACATTATTGTCAGGGATAGAGGGTCTGTCAACTATTTTTACATGAGGTTGCATTTTTGCTCATTGGATATCACTGGGAATATCAAATTGTGCCCCAATTGCAACCAATCTATCAGCACGGGAGTTCTGATTCCTTGGAATGGATATCAAGTTAAAAGCATCAAATTCTTCAATCATGTCCCACACCCTATGTTTGTAGCACTTCAAGGTACCATTTTTGGTAAGATGCAGTCCTCTTACCTGATTTACAATTAGTTCACTGTCCCCAAATACTTGCAAACAACTAATTTTCTTCTTTCTTGCCCATTGCAATCCCTGTATTAGCCCCTCATATTCATCAGTGTTATTGGTGCATGAGAAGACAAAACAGAAAGCAGCATAATATTTCTCACCCTGGGGAGATACAAGCATTGCACCACCCCCGAATCCACTTCTGTTCCTTGAGCCATCAAAGTACATTTTCCATACTTCTCCTTGTTGCTCTGTCTGTTGTTCTGTATCCCTTACCATACTTGGAATTATTGCCTCAGGCTCATGAAGTATACAAATCCCCATACCATTTTCTTGAATATGTGCCTCAGGCTCATCTACAACATCTTCCAAGGACCACTCCCTTAAGAGTATCTCTGGTATGCTTTCAGCGTGCAGTTCTTGAGCAACAACTAATTCAAGATCATCAGAAATAATGCAATTTGCATTAACAACACTTGGTGTATAGGGCTCTATATGATGATTTGAAAGTAACTCAGATTTTAAAGTTACTTTGGTGCCATATCTGGTCCTGAAAAATATGTGGGACCAGTCTGAGGATAGATATCCTCTTATTTTGGCTGTGAATTCTCTTGATAGGCACATGGCAAAATGGGGAGGCAAATCAATAATGAAGACCTCTTGGAAAATGGAAACATTGGGACATGTATGTAAAGTAAGACCTAAGTCTTTTATTACACCCACAGTATTAACAGTTGTGCCATCTAATTGGAGTACACCCTTCTCAAGAGGCTGGTATTTGAGCCCTAATTGGTCTGCAATTTGTTTAGGCATCACAGAACTGCTTGCTCCACTATCCACCATGCAATTATGAACTAATTTGTCTCCAATTATCAATGATATATAAAATGGGAGTGGCTTGTCACTTTTGTTAGACTGTTTGTTGTTATCATCAGAGGAATTAGTAAGGACAACCTTATTTGGGTCAATAGTTGTATCATTGGATACCTTTAAATCAGATAAAGTGGACTGCAACATTTTCTTTTGACCAGGGATGGCTAGGGAATCCCACATGGACATTGTCACATTCATCTTTTTCATATTTTTAATAATATTGAAAGGTGGAATTGCACTCACCTTCTGATTTGATTTTGTAGCAGCGACCTCTGCTTGCAAACGGGGCATATCCCATGCTACTGCTGGAATATTTCTTTGTAAAATGTGGGGAATTTGGGGGCCAGAAACATCAGTAGACACTTTTTGTTTACTTGCTATTTGTTCTACCTCATAACCCCTCTTCTTGGCCCTTGTATTTGCTGCCACTGGTGTATTCTCTCTATTCATGCCACAAAATTCACCCTGCTACCAATTCATGAAGGCAGAATCACTCTGAGGTTGCTCTTACTGCTGCACAGCTCCATCATGTGGTGTATTTGGCTATGGGGCTACAACATTCTGTACCATCAGAGCCTAATTTATGACCCCGTTGGAGCAGGCTGATTGATTGTGTGGCTGATTAAATGGAAAACACCATTTGTAATCAACTGCAAGATTATTCTGAATAGGGACTAAGTCCCTTGCTATATTGATGGGCACTGCATTATAAGGTTGAAAAGGCCTTTGATTGACATTCTGCCTGGGACCCTAATAATTACCTTGATATGGTTGTCTATTGGCTTGGTAAGGCTGATTCTAGCCTTGATATGATTGATTCTGCCCTTGATATGGTCGTTGATGAGGCAGAAAAGGCCTCTAGGATTGCTATTTCTTTATGTTCACCAGCTCATTTCTAAAAAATTTAAGGATTCCCTCAATCTTTTGTTGACTATTTTTAATCTTTTTCAACTCTTGAGATGAACTAGAGGTAGAAGGTTCAGAATTGACAGTATTAGGTAATGCTGCGATAGTAGGCACAGGGGTAAAACATGGAATTAACAAAGACATGGAAGCTTGAATCTCAGGAAAAATAGGCACTAGTGGTCTGGGCGCTATTTTTCTAGCCTGAATCAGATTATTCTGTGCCCTAATTGCTAATTCATAAGCATCTGGTAAACTATTACCTCCTAGTGATTGAATCATTACTGAAACATCACTATTCAGGGCTTTTAAAAAATACAAGAATGCATATTCAGCTAGAGGTCTTACCATGGTAGGAATTCTGTCCCATGTCTTCTGAAATCTGAAGTTAAAATCCATCATTTGCTCCTGCGGAGCTCTCTTTATGGTGCTCATCTGTTCGACCAATGATAGATTATCTGATTTTTCTTGAAATTGCTTGTTTAATTTCTCTCCTAGCTCATCCCAGGTTCCTATAGTCTGCACTGGTAATCTTCTGAACCAATGTAATGCCTTCCCTTTGAAGGAGGCAGCCAGCAATCTGATGGCTACATTCTCTTGAGTGACATGATGTACCCCACATAGAGAGGCTATGTCTTTGATGTGCTCAATAGGAGTAGTTTGATTTTACCCTGTGAAATAGGGTAAATTCTTCAAAGCTGCCACGGGTATGACATCATGTACCATTAGATTCAAAGGGCTACCCCCATCAAAAGTCACGAATGGCTGATTTCTTGCCATCTGAAGGGTTGTAGGTAGATTTTCTTGAGTTACTACAGGAACTACAGAAGAAACTAGTCTAAAACTTGGAGTTGACTGTACTCTTTTGGAAACTAGAGTCCTTGCTACAGCTCTGCTCTATCTTCTGGGTGGAGAGAGCTGCAAATATTTGAATGAGCTTGAACTTGAACTCCTAATTTGAATCTTTCTCATAAATCATGTATCAGGAAAAACTGGTCTGTTCGTCTTTCCTCAGTCTGAGTTGCCAGATGTGTAAATTTAAACCTCTTAAAGGTCTGTAATCAATGGTTGCACATCAAAACTAGCAATAATGATTGTTAATTTGATTGTTACTCTGACTCTAGAGTCCCACCAGGTGTGCCAAAGTTGTTATCACCCAGTTTTGCACCCTTGCATATAGCTGTGAAACCTCTGCAAACTAGGGTAACATGGGATTGATCTCTAAGTGTGGGACTTTGCTAAATGAGATCAAAACTCTAGAGAAGGCCAGATTCCTGGTCTAGCTATCATTTGAAACTACTAAATTTTGGGGGGAAAAGGGAGAGAGAAAGCTTGTAATGAAAATGAATAAAAGCTTGAAAAACATGAAAGGGTGATACACCAGACAGATTTAAAGAAATTTTCACAACACTGAGAGAAATGCACAATATGATCAAATACAACAAGTAGGTATACATAGATTAGACAGTTCTAGCAGAGGTGAGAAGCAATATGATTGAGAGGAATGAAACATTCACAGACAAACCATATGCAAATTCACATAGAACCAGAAAAATTGGTAAAGAGGTAAAAATAACTTGCATATATTCAATGGAAAGGCAATGTTACAACATATAAAAACTCTATTTTGGAAATAGAAAAGCCTTAATGCCCAAAAAATTTCCCAACCTTATTTACAACATATAAATGCATATATATAGCATTCCAAAAATATCCTAAGGCGATTACAAAAAACACTCCAAAGAGCTGTCTCAGAAAATATCCCTGCATAAAGACTTTCCAACTACATTAGTTATGGCATTGAATATCTGGCACTGGGTAGGTAGGGGGATATTTTGGATCTTGAATGCAAGCAGCTTGCTCATCGATCTGCAGTAGAAAAAATGAAAATATCTAGAAGAGGACGGTGAAAAGATATTTCTGATCATGAATGCAAGCTGCTTCATCTTTGTGCAGCAATGAATGCCCCAAAAATATATTCATCTACTGAAAGTCGTCGCTGTAATATGCATTTCTAGATCTGAAAATTGAAAAGTGACAAAATCTACTCAAAACCCTACCAAAAGAAAGAGGGGACAAAAACATGCATCTTTGCCTCTTACAGCATGTCAAAATTTGCCAAAATGGAGGAGATGCAGGCGGTCAAAGTTTTGGTCAACTGCCTATATATATCACTTTTGTATCTTTGTGTATATCACTGCATCTTGGCGCCTGAATCGGCATTCAAAAATTTATTCTGCAACTCCTTTGCACATACATGGCGCTTTGCATATCGGCCCCTGTATACCCTTTGTATTTTTTCATTTGTATATGCATACAAGTTCCCTTTTATGTGCAGGCCCCACCACTTGTAACTTAGCTTGTATATGAGTCTTGTATATCAAAATATACAAACAACTTGTATATGCAACTGTGGACTCGAATGCTGATCATGCCAGATTGATCTCTATGTTGGGTCCACCTTGCATCACTTCTCTTTGTATAATTCTTTGTATATGCGAATATACAAAAGATTATACATACAAAACACGGATCTGATGCCTTTTATTAAGCAGACTAGAAATAGTTTGAAATCTGGCTTGTATATGCTTTTTGTATATGCAAACATGCAATGTGCATATACATACAAGTAGTGGTCCCCACTTCTTTTGAAATCGCCCAGCATATATCTTTGTACCTATTCCTTTGTATGTCAAAACATACAAACACCTTTTATACAAAGTGGACCCGAAAATGACATAGAACAGATTGAAACTTATATTCGGGTCTGAGTTGTATATTTGCTTTGTACATTAGCCTGTATGTGCAAATATACAAGCCGAAAATACATTCCACTGTAGCTTTTGCTTGTATGTTGAAACTGTAAACCTCCCTGTGTCTCGGCGATATTCAAACATATTTGTATGTTTGTCTTTTGTATATTGACTTGTATATTTGAATATGCAAGTGGAATATACAAAAGACAAACATACAAATGGGAATATTTTATGAAATATTCCTAGAATGTATATTCTGATATGCAAACCTTTTCTTGCATACAAGTTCCCTTGAACCTGCAAGCCCCACCTCTTGCATGTCCCACCGGCACTGTAGCAAATGTACATTTGCACCTGTATATCGGCCGTTGCATATTTCCTTGTAGCTTTTCTTTGTATATTTCACTTGCATGTGCAAACATACAAGCGCAAATATACAAGCCACTGTAGCAACCTGCCGATATACATTCCACTGTAGCACATGTATATAGATCGGCCTTTGTATATTTCTCATGCATATCTCTTTGTATCTTTCACTTGTACATGCGAATATACAAGCCAAATGTACATTCCATCCTTGTATATTTTTATGCAACTGGATATACAAACCAGGAATATTCTAGGAATCTGCAAAAGATTCCCCCTTTGTATATGCATTTCCTTGGCTCGATATACATTCAAAAAATGTATAAAAATCACTTTTCTCAATATTTCCTAAGGCGATATAGATTTGCAAGCCCACCAAATGTACATTTGAACTGTATGTTTGACAAAACTTTGACCATGGATAACTTCTTCATTTGGCCGAATTTCAGGGTGATGTAAAAAGCAAAACTGCCTATTTTGAACTGTATGTTTTTTAGGCAAGACTTCTAGGAAATTTGGCACTTTAAGCTTTATAGGAACATTTTCCAAAGGATTCTCAAGGAAAATACCATGTTGGCTGTTTGGCTCTGGTCAGAGGAAAAATGGGTCAACAGCACTTAAAAAACTTAAGATTTGTTCATCACTATTAAACACTTACCATGAAATACTATTGTTAGGTATAGAAGGTCTGACAACTATCTTAATATATGACTATACCTCAATATTTTGAATCTGATCAGGAGTCACAAATTGAGATCCTAAGGCTGCATGCCTATCTGCATACTTATTTTGATCCCTCAGAACTAAAATTAGATTAAAAGCATCAAAAAATTCAAATCCCACACTCTATGCTTGTACTTTTTGAGGAGAACATTCTTAGCAACATTCAGATTCCTAACCTGATTAATAATCAATTCAAAATTGCCATAAACTTGAACACATTTGATACCCTTTTTCTAAGCCCACTCTAAACCATGGATTAGGGCCTCAGCCACATTATTTGTGTAGCTAAAAGTGAATCTTAAGGGAGCATAATATTTGTCTCCTTGAGGTGAAATTAACATATTACCTCCACCAACACCCATTTTGGTCCTTAATCCATCAAAGTATAGTTTCCAAAGTTGATCTTCTTGTTGATCTAACTAATTTTGGTCCTTAATCAGATTAGGAATCACTGCATTGGGTTCTTGTATCATATAGATGCCTAATCCTACTTCATCCATGTGACGAAAAGGGTCACTTTCATGATCTTCAACTGCCCAATCATCTAAGTTTATGTCTTTTATAGGTGCATTGGGATCTAGGCTCATGGGTTCATCCTGCTGCCCACGGATGATGCATAGATTAGCATTTATTGGGCTAGGAACATAGGGCTCAAAATGGTCTTTTGCAAGTGGTTCAGACTATATTGTTACATTCATGCCATATCTTGTTCTAAAGAACAAGTGAGTCTAGTTAGATGAGAGAAACCCACCCAATTTGGTTTTGAACTCCCTAGAAAGGTAGATTACAAGACTAGGTGGAAGATCGATGATATAAATGTCTTATTGGATGGCAAAATTAAGACAAGCATGTAATGTGAGTGGTAGATTTTTTATTATCCCTGCAATACTAAGTGCAGACCCATCTAACTGAACTACTCCCTTTACAAAGGGGTTCATAAACCAAACCTAATGAGTTAGCTACACTTTTGGGCATAACTGAACTGCTTGCTCCTGAGTCTACCATACAGTTATGAACAATCTTATCACCAATAATGAGAGTTAGATAGAAAGGAGGGGGTCTTACCTCATTTGTTGGCTGCCCACTCTTGATTTCTAAGCTGTTGGAAACTACAACCTTGGCCTTCTCTTGACTAGAATGCTCAAAAGGTGAGAGTTTAGCCAATGCTTCTTGCAGCAAGTTGTTCTGGCCAGGAATGTGTAAAGCATCCATAACTAACATACTCACTGTAGCTTTCTTAAGATGATCAACTATATTGAAAGAAAAAAGGTTTACCTTCTGTTGTCCTTTTGTTGTAGCTGAATCAATCTACCTTTGTGAAGTCTGTTGTTGCATTTTGGGCTGATCTTTCACTGGTACTACTTGGTCTCTACAGAATTTGTACGTTCTGCTATGGTATAGGGGCAGTTTGTGATGGATAAACTTGATTTTTGTCCCTTATAGCCTGCTGTTGTACTACAGTAGCTTGCTGATTAACATCTAGAGCTCTCAATTTCAACCTTGTGTTGGCTGAAACAAGTGTACTTTGTTGATTATGACCTTGTAAATAATTTATACCATAAAAATTAGATTATTCCCAATTCATTAAGACTACATTAGCCTTATTTTACTAAGTTGAAACTTCACCATTAACTTCTTCCAAACTTGCATAGCTATTCTGAAGCATGAGTTTCTAATTTCTTACCCCATTCATGCAAGTAGCTTGATTATGTGGCTAGTGACATGGATAGCACCAATCACTATCTTGAGCCAAATTATTCTATGTGGGAACAAGCTCTTTGGAGGTGCTGGTAGTATTTAGGTTGTAAACTTGGAAGGGTTGAGCATTGTAGTTTCTTCTCTGACCCTGGGGATCAGCCTAAAAGGGTTGCCTATATTGCTGATTGGCCTAAAATTGGGCATTTTGCTGATTGGGCTGATACTAATTTTTGTAAGGCAAGTGTTTCTCCATATTTACTAGCTTATTTGCAATTATCCTTAATGTATTTTCAAGCTCTGGGGTATTTTGGGTTTGAGCTAGAACAGCAGTTCCTTGGGCTATTTGATATCCTATTACTGGAACAAGTGGGACAACAGCTAGAGGAGGTACTGCCATTAGCATAGATGGCTAGATTTTAGGGAAAATGGGTAAAGAGGGCCTAGGGGCTATCTTCCCTACCTGAATAAGGTAGTTTTCTGATCTAACAACAATCTCAAAAGGATCTGGAAGGGTGGTCCCTCCCATAGATTGTATCATTACAAAAATTTCATTGTTCAAAGCTTTAAGATAAAACAAAAATGCATGCCTTGGCAAGGGTTTTACCGTTGTGGGAATCCTATCCCAAGTTCTCTAAAATTGGTAGTTGAAATCAACCATGTGTTTGTGGGGTGTCCTTTTGATGGTGCTCAGTTGCTCCAGCAATGAGAGATGATTAGATTTGTCATTGAAGTGCTTGTACAATCCACCTCCCAGTAGATCCCATGATGTTATTAAATTTTCAGCAAGTCCTCTGAACCACTGTAAGGATTTTCCATTTAACAAAGCAGCCAAAAGTCTAATTGCTACATTTTCTTGAGTGACATTGTGCATGGAACAAAGGTTTGCCACATCTCGAATGTGTTCAGTAGCAGTAGTATGATCCTCTAGGGTGAAGTAAGGAAATTCTTTAAGGGCTGTCATCAGAATATCATCTCTTTGGGCAAGTTGTAGTAGGATGTCTCCATTGAAAGAAACAAATGCATACTACCTAGCCATTATAGGTATCTGAACTATCAGCTCTAGACTTCTACTTCTTTTGTCTAGACTTACAGAACTGAATCGTGAAGGTCTAGACTTTGATCTTCTTGATGACTTAGTTGTTCTTCTTGTTCATCTACCTCTCCTTCTAGGTGTAGATAGTTGTAAATAATAAAAGGGGTCTAGATTAGACCTAGTTTTCATAGGCTGAAAGTACTAATCTGCATACCAAACTAGAGGAAATGAGTCACTAGGTATATTGAAAGCCTCCAAAGGCTGATAAAACTATTGCATATACCAGAACAACAGCTATGAGGGTACCGGTCTCTCTAAAATTGCTCCCAGAGTCCCACCGAGTGTGCCAAAAACTATTGTCAATCAAGTATGCACCCTCGCTAAGTTCACAGAAACTTAGCTACCTATTGAAACATGGAATCATTCTTAGATGTGGGTCTCCTATAATGGAAATGAATCTCCAGAGTGAGCTAGTTCTCCTTATGATTTCCTAAACTAATGACTGGTAGGGAAAAAGGATAGAAAGATATACTGAGAGAAATAAATCCTAATTAACTTGAAGATGGAAATATCTAATAGATCTTACTCACAAATAGGTTATTGAATTCTAACCCTCACAACACACAACTTATTAACTCATAAATATTTCACATAAAGGTTTGGAAAACACAACATGCAACCTGAATTAAACAAGATTTTGCACAAGGAAATCATAAGCTAAGACAAAGCAAAGGATAAATTTTAATCACAATGAAACATCAAATCAACTTGCAAATACTCAGACAAAATATGAAGGAAAGTTGCTGCTCAATAACTGAATGAATAATGAATACAGTGAAGTAAATGAGTACAACACTCTCAATGTGAGAGGAAGACTCTATCTCTCTACACTCTGATCTGTAAAAACTAAAAACTAAAATTGGAACCCCCCAAAAGGAAGAAAAAATTGAGATATATGCTGTGAAAGATTCCCCCTCCTGAAAGCTTGAAAAAAGCTCCTAAAAATAGACTCCAAGTCCATTTTCGAGCTACTCATAAAAGCCAAAATTAAATCTCTGTATTTGCCACCAATCTTGAAAATAAAGCTGCAAAACTGCCCTCTCATGTGGTCCCATCATAAAACTACTTTTCTCTACTCAAGAAATCTCCAAATTTTGTCCTATTTGACTCTAAATAAAACAAATCGAAAGGGAATATCTGATTTGTTTTATTAGCCTATAAATTGCCTAAAAATAGTTAAGTTTTAAAAGCAATTTATCAATGATTTCTTTAAAACTAACTTTACAATGTTGT
Organism: Cunninghamia lanceolata; assembly: GCA_027924645.1. Classification (NCBI taxonomy): domain Eukaryota; kingdom Viridiplantae; phylum Streptophyta; class Pinopsida; order Cupressales; family Cupressaceae; genus Cunninghamia; species Cunninghamia lanceolata. The sequence goes on along the minus strand of BSBN01001237.1, from coordinate 752,688 downwards.
AGAAATTAAAACTATATCCCATTTGATATGATTTTTTTTGCAAAAATAAAATAATATATGGCTCATAATTTTGCCAAAATATTTTACAAGATATTACAATTGATTTTCTATAGAAATCATAAAAATGATGAACACATTACTATGTACTTTGCAAAAAATATCAAAGCATTGAAGGCTTAACACCATGACTCTAATCCTCAAAATGCATTAGCCATGTGTCAATACCTTGCCACCTCATCTCCTATACAGATATCACATGTCAAAATTAGCCCTTCTCATAATGCCATTACCCATGCATGCATCTTATGTCTTTAAATGTTCTTTGCTTAATGCCACCTCTCTTATACATTTGAATCATATAAGGAATTGAAATAATAATCAATGCATAAGTGGGATGTCATTTGACTCTCAACCATGTGCATAATTATATGGCACTTTGATTACACCATGAGTTGACTACATTGGAAGTAAAGTTTTTGAAAGGTTTTTAAAGGCATAAGCCTTACTCTCTCATGATACTGACCACCTTTGACTTTATAAAAATCAAACAAAATGAGAAATGTTGTCGGCCTTTCTACTCCATGATTACTAGGGAACATCGATGGCAAGTGTTGACCACGATACTGTTTTGGATGAGGCAATTATGTGTATTTCCAAAGTCAAAAGTGAGGAGTGAAAACACCATCGAACAAAACAATGATATGAACCCTAAAAGGTATTTCATTTTCATTTGGAGTCCCTTTTGTTATTTGCTTTGCAATTCTCATGCCGCCAACTATGATTTCATGGCTCTCTACATTTTCTCCTCCATATTCTGGCACTTTGTGTTTGAATTCCTTGCATTTCTTGAGTGAAAAGAACCGGCAGAACGTGACGAGTAAGGTATCTAAAGTTTTGAATGGAATTTTGACTTCTTTTTGTAGTACTTATGTGTTAATGGTTGTGGCCATACTTGTTCTTTCTTCTTCTACATTCTTTGACATTTGTTTCTTTGATTTGTTTGTGTTGAAACTCTGTAAATGTGGCAAAAATGACAAAAACCCTCAATAGAGGCGCCGCGACCATGCTATACTTCCTCCTTTGCAACTAAAAGGGTAAGCTCTCATTTCTCCTTGTTGCAGGTTCTTTTACATCACTGTATATGCAAAAGACAATGAGGGTTTCAAATTTTATCAACTGGGTATCTTTACTTACTTTCATTTATGGCATGGCCGTGGCATAAAATGCATTCTTTAGCTTATTATTTGTATTCTGATGTGAAAAAAACTTGGAGGCTTTTGATTATGAAATGAGGGTTTCATTTGAACTGTGTACATGAATCTTTCTTTCTCCACGGCTATACCTATAGACATCTCATATCACTATATTGTCTTCTTTTTGTTGTAGCTACAAAATGGTGTTGGGGTTTGAAATTTTCTGGTGGGTATCTGAAGAATGATGAAATATTTTACTCTTAACTTCTAATGGGTTTGAATATTACTTGCTGCTACACTAGGACACGGTCACATAAATACTACTGTAAACAAATGGCACTTGATCTCTCATACTAAAAACACAACTACAACTGTAGTCTCTTAATTTGATTGATAACCATTCCACTATTGAGGCTGATAGCAGCATTTTACATTGTCTCCATTTATTCATGAATTTTCAGCATGAACGAGAAATGTCTTATGATCTTCTTGTGGCTCTTCAATATTCCATTTGTGGCCCACATAATACAAGAACACTTGATTTGAAACAAATATGAGCAAGTTTAGCTTATGATATACCATTGCTTACCCCTTTTAAGTTGCATCATCATCTAGATCTGTCATGACTATTTCATTTGCTTGACACAAGGAATATTCTATAGCTATGTTTTCATGTATACTTTCAGGTGTCCAGTAAACATTTTAGTCTTTCTTCAAGAGCTTGTATAACTATGGAGCTATATTCATTTGCTTTAACTGATATCCATAGTGATGAGAAACTAACAATTGTGAAATTAAAGGCATACCTAGTGTTATTCTTTAATTCACCCATTTACAAACACTGCTCTTTACTTTCCTAAATATGGAATTTAGTGTGACATTTTACTCTGCTTTGGTATGACCCAGTCACCTATCAGATGCTCTTTATCACCTCGTGTTGATCTTTCCTTTCTCTTTCTGGCACTTCAAACCTCATGTAGCATGCACTATACATGATGTCTTCTTTCTTGTTTAGAACATGGAATTGTATCCTTTCATTTTGATGCTACCTATAGCATTCATTTGTCTCTTTTACATGATGTATCACCCTTCACTCATGGCTGTCCAAGTCAATAATGCATATACCTTCTATAATTTCAACTGTATCGAATGATAGCATCTTTGTGATATGTCTTGTCACTATTCAAATGATACAAAGCTTTATATCTTGGAGACATGATTTTGTTTCCTTTATCTTCATTTGGCTAAGAAACCTGTAACATGTCTTTATACTACGAATGCACTTTGTCAGCTGTTCCTGTCATTTGTTCATGTAAGATGAAAATAATACATGCATCCAAAACAATTTTTGTACTTCAAAATAGCTCCTGCAGCATGTATATTTTGTTGATGCTTATGAACTTTTACACACTTTTGTCACTGTAGCATACTTATTTTGATGTCTCTGAACCAAAACATGATAGCATTACTGAATGATGACACCATAGCATTGTTTCTTCATCATCCAAATGTATAACCTGATTTCTCTTCATGATTTAATATGATGAAATGTTAGTTGATTTGAAATGATCTCTATTTGTTGCATGATTATTGTTTTCTTGATTCAGTCTATACAATACAATCTATATTCTATCCCACCATTATGGCATGGTAACAGGCTAATCCATATATGTACTTATGATACTATTTTCTCAAATCATGCATACAAATGATTTCTATTTTTTGATGTTATTCTATCATCAAATAATCATATACAGTTGTTTCATATTACTCACTAGCAACTTTTGACATTCAACTGATGCAATGTATCTTAATATTTTCATTCCTCTCTAATGCACTAAAATACTATGAAAGATGTATAAATGAAATACCTATGAATGCCACTTTCTAATGTCAACTGAAGTGATGATGATAGCTGCCATGTGCATTAAATGCAGCCCCCTTTTATAGTTCAGTTCATTTTCATGGTTGCATCTCATTACTTGAACTGTAATCATGATTATGTCTTGGAACACAACTGATGCATATGATTTCTTTTATTATTCCTTTAGCTTGTCATGTGAATGTGAATAATGATTCTTACTTTTCTATTCATCCCTTTTGAGATTAAGGTGAGGTAGCATGCTGAGCTCCACCCTTATGGGCGCCCATTTGATACCACATGTTGAATGTCTTCAATCAGCTTCATGACTTGTCCTATACCTGCACATGAAACAAATATATTAGAATAAAACAATGATGCTCCATGTTTGCTTCTTTTCAGTTCCTTCTGCATATGAATGATGTTGATTTGATCAATGCACTATAATCAAAGTATTATTCCTATTCTGATAGATAATGGATTTTCATAACCGGAGCTTCTAATGGGGCCTTTCTGACATTTTTTAGGTACATGTTGAGATCAGGAGTAGGACAAGAGGCTACTCTGATGATCGACAAAACAAGGCAATGATGGATATGTCTCTCCTTTCTCATTCATTAGATGCATAGTATTCAATTTATATCTTGTATGTGTTCGGCTATAACCCACGGCTTGTGTGGGACATCTGATATGTCATCATTTCTTTCAATGCAATGTTTATTCCTTTATATATTTCAACTTGTAAATGAATAACCATTGTAATCAATGCAATACTTATCTCACTTGACTATTCTGCAATGCAATGATTAATCTAAAACTTTCCTTTCTCTCCTGAACAACTAAACTATATTAACATTGAAACATAATAACTATGCAACTAATTCATAACAGAAGTAAATCAAACCTCACTCAAAATGATAATGTTACACCTACTCAGCCAATTTTTGAGCTATGGTCAAAAAATGGTAACAACTGTAACTATATGTTATTTCTGAGCATGGAATGAAGTCAAAAGTATTCACTTTCTTTTACATCTACAAATTACTTCAAAATAGACACTTCTCTATATCTGGCCGTGGCTTCTAATGATATTGTGAGCATGTTTGAGTTCAAATGATTTCAAAAATCTTCTCTTCCTTCTATGTTATGGAGTTTTTTTATTTAAATCAATATGGGTTTTGATGTTTGTGTACAAGAAAATGCATCCAAACATGTATCTTTCTATGGGTTTGCTTCTATGAGGCTGCAACTATTTACTCTTGTGTCTATAACTTTTCTTAAAAACCCAAATGGGTTCAAACTCTCAAGAAAATAGGGCCTTCCTTTGCCATAGGTCGTGGCCATGTATAACATCTCTGAGTATTTTTGGGAACAAAACCCCAAGTGGTTTTTAACATAACATACATAATAGGCTTCATTTATCTTTTCAGGTATCTTTCTCTATTATTTGGGCTTGAATCTTTTCATTCTCCTCTATATTTATCTTTTAAACTCAAAACCCCAATTCGGTTAAAAGGGCTACGAGAAAAACTCAGACTCTGCCGCAACCTTTCTTCTAGAACTATGTGAGATCATTGCTTGATATTGTTGTTCCTTTTGTCATTACTTTCTGAATATTGTTCTTTGACTGAACCTTGGAATTGTATTTGAAAAATACAATGAGGGCTTGAAAGAAAATCCAATCTTTGGCATTAGATCTGGCTTTTCAATTTCTGTATATGCAAAACAAGTTCTAACTCTTTTATTTCATCTATAGATGCTATTTTTCTGTGATATTGTAGCGCATTCACTTAGGACACTCACCACAAGATAATTATATAAATGTTTATTTGATCTTCTATAATTGTATATGAACATTGAGGCTCCATTATTTGGCTATGATGAAATGTAACAGATGGAATACATATTGTCCTCTTTTCTTGAATTCTTTTGTAGCTGAATATAAGCATTAGAATTGCAAAGTGTATTTTGATATTCACACAGTTATATATTTGTGATGCTCATTCATATTTACTGTCTAGTTCACTGTACCATTTCAAATGTGTTCTTAGACATTCTCTTATAACTATCATTCAAATGTGGTATTTTTTATTTATTCTGTATTACATGACATATTATTGCTGTCCATCTCTACTGATCAATTTGTTCAATCATGCATAAAATGATATTCATTCTTATAACTGATGCTATTCACATGCTATGACTAAAACACTTATACATCATTGGATGATGTTACTCATTTGCAACTATATTTGGCATACAAATGTTATGATTGTACCTGTAACCTCTGATGCTTTGGTTGTTCCACTATACGTATGATAATTCCTTTTTTGCATTTGCCTTAGTTGCATGTAAACATTATGAAAGATGCTTTGGATGAAAATGGTTATAAGGTACCTATCATGCCTTCACTCTATTTTAGACACTATTGATCTTTCTTGGACAAGTTCACTCCACATACATGGTTGTCACTTCATCTCTTGAATTCATGATTATAGATGGGGCTGCAATGAACTTGGAATTCATGTACTCACTTGATGAGACACTCTTTCAGTTTAATATGAATATGCATTTAAATTATATTCCCCTTGAGGTTCAGGGGAAACATACTGGGCTCAACCCTTGTGGGAGCCCACTTTATACCACATGCTGAATTGGTCTTCAAAACAGCAACATGATTTCACCTATACCTACACAACAAACAAACATGTTAGATAAAATCAATGATGCTCAATGATTGTTCCTCCTTTAGTCTCTCTTGCATGTGAATGATTTGTATTTGATTTAGTGCACCATAGGCAATGTATTATGTAGCTGTTGATAGGCACATAGGGAACTCATAACTAGAGCTCTAGCAAATCTCTTCCATTCCTGCAGGTTCTTATGAAGGTCAAGAGCAAGGACAGAAAACAACCTTAGAAACCAAAACCATTAAACATGCAATGATGGCTATGTTCTATCCCTTTCTTATTTCTAGATGCATATTATATTTCCTATGTTTGTAGTAGTTCAGCTATTCCCACAGCTTGTGTGGGACATTTGGTCTGTTATGTTTTCATTCAATCTAATGCTTATTCCATTTGTGTATCTCATTTGTAAAATTGAACAATCATTGTAATGAAATGAAACAACTTATCGCTCAAGCAAAAATCTGCAATGCAATGAATGATTAACTGAAACCTTTTTCCTTTGTTGTAACCATGCATCATAACTAAATCTTTCAAGTACTCCAACTATGCAAAACAAGATAATAGGCAAAAGTTAAAAAATTTCTCATCTAAAATGAACTGAATGTACTCCAGATCTAGCAATTTGGGCTGTAGAGAAAAAATGGTAACATTTCTGGCGACTTCTACTATATGCTTGCCTACTAAGCATCAGGACCAGTTGCCTTAAACTGTCCATTGGGCATTGAGTCTACTCTACTCATTTTAACTTAGAAACAACTGAAACTCAGTATCTAAAACTACTCCAAACAGCAGTAGAAAACTAAACCAAACCAAATTGAAAGCAAACTAAAAGGCCCTGATGGTCAAAAAACATGTGCAATAGCACTTAGGGAAACAAAACTACTGAAAAGAAATGTGCATGAAGTGCTTATTAATAGAAACACTAGTCTACTACGGTACAAAGTAGCACTTATCTTCAGAGGTAATGTTTGAGGTGGATCCCATTAACTGGGATATACAGCACCTCTCCGCTTAACTTGGAAAGTTGAAATGCATTGTTTTCCTTGCACTCTATGATTCCACAAGGCCCTTCCCAAATTGGATCAAACTTAGAATGTTTTCGAGGTCTGCTTCTCAATTCATTCCTTTTGAAAAGCAATCACCAATAATGAAGCTTCTTTGTCTTTCCCTCTTCTCAAAGGAACTCTTCATTTGAGCTTGATGGATTCCAAGCTTCCTCTAATGTTGACATCAAATTCTATAACCTTTGTTACCTAACTAGATCTTTTATCATTTATTTCTCTATTAAGTAAAAAATCCTTGACAATTGGGTGGGCAACCATCAACTGAATTATGTTATTGGACAGCATATTTCTAAATTTTTTGAGGCTTCTAACAACAGCAAAAACATGCTTCTCAACAAATGAATACTTTACCTCATAATCATGCAATACCTGGCTGAAAAATGCTACTGGCTGCTCCAAGCCTTCATCATTATTTTGGAACAACATGGCTGAGATGGTATCATCCCCCCAAAGGTATATAGAATGAAATCTTTCTTGTAGTTGGGATTAATTAGGGTAGAGGTAGTTGCGAGAGCTTCTTTGATCTATTCGAATCTTCTCTTACCTTCCTTAGTCCAATTGAAAGGTATATTCTTCTTTAACATCGATGTGATAGGTTGCTATAAAGCAACAATATTGGGAATAAACCTTCTCACAAAATTAATTCTGTCAAGAAAGCTCTGCAAGCCTTTCTTATGTGCAGGCAGAGATAAATCTAGAATTGCAGAAACTCTTTCCGGGTGAATAGAAATATCTTGCTTTGAGACAATATGTCCCAAGAGTTTACCTTTGTGAACAGACAATATGCATTTCTTTAGGTTTAGAGAAACTCCAAACTCTCTGCATCTCTAGAAAATCTACTTCAAGTGATCAAAATGTTCATTAGAATCTTTAAAAAATATATAGTTATATCATCTCAATATACCAGAACTATTTTGTTCATAAGGCCATGAAAGGTCATATCGATTACCCTATGAAAGGTTGCCCCTGCATTGAACAATCCCAATGGCATCTTGTTGTAGGCCATGGTACCCCACTTAGTTGTAAATGTAGTTTTATATTGGTCTTCCTCTTTCACCAAAATCTAGTTATAGCTTGAGTATCCATCCAACAAAGAAAACTGTCAGAACTAGAAATAGTTTGTAAAATTTGTTCCATTAAAGGAAGAGGATAGTGATCTTTTAGCGAAGCTTGATTTAGATCACAGAAATTGACACAGTCAAATCTCTCCATTCTTCTTTCTAACTAGTGCTAAGTTGGAGACCCAATATGTATGTTTTATAGGGAATATTATACTGCTCTCAATTAACTTGTTCAACTCAGCGTTCATCAGGTGCTCAAGTTTTGGGTTAAGGGGTCTTTCTCTCTACCTAACAGGCTTGGCATTAGGCTCTAACTCAATGGTATGTTGAGCTTAAACATGATCAAACCCTCCTAAATCTTTATACTCCCATGCAAAAACATCACTAAACTCTTGACATAACTGAATAAAAGACTATTGTTCACCTTTAGTGCATACCTTTCCCAACTTAAGTAGTTTACCTTTGAATATCTCTAATGTCTCATAGTGTTCCTGCTTCACAGTCATGCTGCATTTGTCTTTTTTGACTTGATCATCTGAGTTAAAAACATATTCTAATGTTACTAATCCCTTGGGAAGCTTATTAGACTTGAGTTGTACAATTTCGTTATCATATTGCTACTGCCACTTCTAATGGTTATCAGCTGCAAATTCTGCTTCTGCAATCAGAAAGATCAAAATTTTCTCATCGCTATCAAAAACCTACCAACTCACAGTATTGTCAGGTACAGATGGTCTAACAACCATTTTTACATATGGTTGTACCTCTATGTTATGGATTTTATTGAGAATCTCAAAGTGAGATGCTAAGGCAGTAATCCTATGTGCATGTTTATTTTGGTTTCTGGGAATTGAAAGCAAATTAAAAGGATCAAAAATTTCAATTGAATCCCAAACTCAATTCTTGTACTTTTTAAGTAAGTCATCTTTAGTAACATTCAAGTTTCTCACCTAATTTACAATCAACTCAAAGCATGAATTAGGGCTTTGTATTCAGCCACATTGTTTGTGCAGCTGAAAGCAAACCTCATTGTTCAATAGTACCTGTCTCCATCAGGTGAAATAAGCATAGATCCTCCACCGGAACCTGTTTTAATCCTTGATCCATCAAAATACAGATTCCAAACCTGATCCTCTTGTTGTTTAGGTTGTGTTTGATCCTTAACTAGATTTGGAATCACTGCACTAGGTTCATGTATAATGTAAATGCCTAATCCTACCTTATTAGTGTGACAGAAAGGGTCATCTTCATGATCCTCAGTTGCCCACTCATCTAGATTAAGTTCTTTAGTAGGTGTGCTGGGGTCTAAGATCATGGATTGATCCTCCCACCCATGGGTGATGTAGAGGTTAGAATTTATTAGGCTAGGGACATATGGCTAAACATGGTCTTTGGTAAGAGGCTCAGATTGTATGGTTACTTTCGTACCATATCTTGTTCTAAACAACAAATGGGACCAATCAGAAGATAAAATCCCACCCAACTTGGTAGTGAAGTCCCTAGAAATGCAAATAGCAAAGTGAGATGGTAGGTCTATGATATGAATGTCCTGATGGATTGTAAAATTAGGACTGGCATAAAAGGTAAGAGGTAGATTTCTTATTAAACCAGCAGTATTAACAACAGAGCCATCTAGTTGGACTACTCCTTTTGACAAGGGTTCATAAACTAATCCCAATCTATTAGCTAGAGTCTAGGGCATGACAGAATTGCTTGCTCTGTAATCTATCATACAATTATGAACAAGTTTGTCACCAATAATCAAACTCAGGTAAAAAGGAGGGGGTTTTACCTCTTGAGCTTGTTGTTCATTTTTAATTTCTAGGTTATTTGCAAGTACCACTTTAGCCTTTTCTTGGCTGGCAGCTTTAGAGAAGGAAAGCTCATCTAAAGCTTCTTGTAATAAGTCCTTTTGACTGAGAATATGCAATGCATCCATCACTAATATATTGATAGTGGCTTTCTTGAGGTGATCAACAACATTGAAAGAAACATGACTTACCTTTTGTTGTCCTTTAACAGCAACAACAACATTTTGCCTTTGTGAAGGTTGTGATTGCAACTTAGGCTGATCTTTTTAGGTACATCTTGAGTTCTTTGCAAAATTTGCACCTTTGGTTGTGCTACAGGAATAGTCTGTGATGAAGAAGCTTGAAATTTGTCCTTGGCAGGCTGCTGTTGTATGTTTGCATCTTGTTGTTCCAGGTCTACAACCCTCTTTTTTGACCTTGTGTTTGTTGAAATAGTTGTATTTGGCTGATTTTGTCTTTGAGGGTAATTTACACCACAAAATTCAGTGCCTTAGTAGTTCATTAAGGCCACATCAACATTAACTTGTTGAGCTAAAACTTCATTTGAGACACCTTCCAAACTAGCATAACTATTTTACACCATAAGAGCTTGATTCCTTACACCATGTGTACATGCAGCTTGGTTATGGGTCTGGTGACATGGATAACACCAGTCACAGTCTTGTTCCATGTTGTTCTAAGTGGGTAAAAAGTCTTTTGAAGTGCTGGTAGTATTAGGACTATAGGACTATAAAGGTTTAGGGTTGTAATTTCTTCTTTGGCCCTGAGGATCATCTTGGAAAGGAAGCCTATTTGTCTAATTAGACCGATACGGGGCTTGGCAAGGCTAAAGGATTGTAACATGACCTTTAACTCTTGGATTTATTTTGGACTGGGCTAGGACAGTGGTTTCCTGAACTGTAGTCTGATATCCTTTTGCTAGAACTAGCGGGACCTTAGCCAAATGAGGTATGACCATGGGCACAAATGGCTGAATTTCTAGAAAAATGGGTAAAGGAGGCCTCAGGGCTATTTTCCCTACTTGAATAAGGAAATTTTCTACTCTAATGGCTACATCACAAGATCCAAGAAGAGTACTTCCACCCATAGACTGAATCATAACAAAAATGTTGTTATTTAAAGCTCTAAGATAGAATAAAGGCATGCTAAGATGTAGGCTTTACCACTGTGGGAATCCTATCCCAAGTTCTATGGAACTGATAGTTGAAGTTTTCCATGTGCTCATGAGGAGACTTCTTTATGGTACTTAACTGCTAAATCAATGACATATGGTAAGATTTGTCTTGAAAATGTTAATGCAATCCATCTCCCAAGTTGTCCCATGATGTGATCGAGCCTACTGCAAGTCCTCTAAACCACTGCAAAGCCTTCCCTTTCAATGATGCATCCAAAAGCCTTAGTGCTAAGTTCTCCTGAGTGATATTGTACACTGAGCACAAGGTTGCCACATCTTGGATATGCTCAATAGGAGTAGTATGATCTTCTCTGGTAAAGAACAACAAGCCTTTGGGGGCTACAATAGGAATGTATGATCATTATTATGAGCATTGAGGAGCCAATGAATCTTCAAGAACATAGGCTTTTTTGGATGTGCAAACTATTCAAAATTTTGGATTTCAGAAGTTAAGCGTTTCACATTGTTAATATGATCTTGAGCTCCAATTTATAACAAATGCATGGCTGCATATTGTTGAGTGCAGAAGAGTTTAGAAGCTTTGTGGAAGCTTTGTAGAAATGACTTGCTAGTGGATGCTTCCAGCAAAAGGAGATCATGGTGGGAAATTATTTGGGGTAGAGAAAGTATCCAAATTAGTAATTTTGGGCATTCATTATCATGTTTCATGAATTTTAGTTGTACCATGAATATACAAATGGTGTAGTTAGTGCTTGATATTTCTACAAGTCTCTATAAGTTATGGAATACCATTCTCCATTGTCATTCAAGTTAAAACAATGGTTGTTTCATTGAGAATATTAATTATAAAGAGTTTGGAGACATTATTTTTATAGAGAAACAATTCCAATTAGGGAAACAACTTCATCGATGATGACTAGGTGTAGAAAACATTTTAGAGCAGAATGTAGAAAGGTTAGGAATTTACAGTATAATGTTTTTTTTTAAAACAGAAAAAGGTGTAGGAACACCCATAGATTGAAAAGACTTAAAAATATTACAGAAAGTATGGCCATAGCCAATACAGTATAATGCTGATATGTAATTATCTACAGTATGAATAGGGAATACATAAGTATGTGGTTCTTTGTATCAGATTTGTTTTAAATATAGTCCCCCATGATATAGGGTTTTTGCTTTCCTCTAGAGTAGCCATTTCTAATCTTGATTTATCAAGAGTGGCTCTGATGGCCACAATTCACTCATAAAAAAAGTAAAAAGTTAGTTCAAAATTTTAAAAATTATCATTCCATTATATTTAAACATTTATGGATTATACAAGTCTATGACACATTAAATTATTTTATTTATAACATATTGTGTCATACTATAATTTAACTAGTATTTTTGGAAGTGGGTCTTTTATTATCTATTTTTCACTCAATATTATATTTTCAATTTTGAAAAAATACTATAGGAACTAATTTGGTATTATGTTTTCTTATATGTTTTATATTATAAAGTTTATACAACAATCCCATAAAATACTCATTGAAGTGCCCCATGGCACACAACATTACAATTCCAACTATTTATGACTTGAAGTTACTGATGACAAGGACTAATGTTGACATAGACACAACAACCGATGAAGGATTTGATAATAATATTCATTTATTTTCCACAAAGGATAATGTGCATAATCTTAATAGAAGAAAATTATACTCATTGAAGCACCCCATGACACATAGCATTACAACAAAAGTGGGTACTATTAGTGCACCATAAGGATGAGAAAATGGCAAGCCTTATGTGGAGTTGTTAAATGCTAAGGATGTAACTTTAATGTTAACTTCCAATATTTGGATAGAAGAAAGTCTTGTAAATGGAGCTCCGAGGTATGTTCGAGAAATAATATACAAACCTAGAAGTGCACCACTAGAACCACTGACATATGTTATGGTTGAATTTGACAATTATTTAGACATACCATTTGAAGATCAAACTCAACAAACATTAACAATTACACCAATACAAAGGTCAACCACACAAATCCAACTACCCTTAAGATTAGCTTGGATATTGACAATACACAAATCACAAGGTTTCACTCTTTTAAAAGCTACTGTTGACATAGGAAATGGAATGAATAGAATTAACACTTATGGATATATTTCATGTAAATTCAATACAAGGTCTAAGAATCATTCCACAATTTACATATGAACATTATGAAAAGATGAAAAAGGGAAAACAAGTTGCCAACTAAAAATCTGGAGAGTAGATAATCAAATTATTAGAAGATAAATGATGTGATGTACTTCTTACAAATATATTTGAATGAATATGAAGTAATTAACTTGTAAAGACCCCGTGTTCATAGTTTGGTGAGGTAGTTAATGCAAGAAAACATCTTGAAAGTAGGTGTGAATTGATAGTTCTTGGATGGAGTGACTGCAGAAGAAAAGGGAAGTGGGTGAAAGTATTTAAGGCAAGAAAATACCTCTGCCATATAGCATTGGCTATATGGTCTATAGTGCCTTGTCTTTTATCCTACACATTGCAGAATAGGCACAAAATGAATTTGTTTGAGGCTTTAGAATATTTCAAGAGAATGCAAATGGTAGAAGTAAAGCCAAAATCCATGACCTTAGTCGGCATCCTCACTGCCATGCCAAAATGGCAGCTTTTGAAAGGGACAAGGACAATTGGAATAATGGAAGGCAGATTTTTGTTAGATCTTTCAGTTGCAAATGCTACGGTAGGCATTTATGTAATGTGTAGGATAAAAGACAAGGCACTATAGACTATATCATCAATGCTATCTAGCAGAGATATTTTCTTCCCTTAATCACTTTCACCCACTTCCCTTTTCTTCTGCAGTCACTCCCTCCAAGAACCATCAATTCACACCTACTTTCAAAATATTTTCTTACATTAACTGCCTCGTCAAACTACGAACACGGAGTCATTACATCCTAGCCTGCTAGGACTAGGCTTACTCTTGGAAGCCTGCAAATGCTAGGATGCAGCCAAAGCACACTCTAGTCCATTAAACTCGATACCATATAAAAAAAGTTAGGTTATCACATGCACAATTACATGCAATATGTCCTAGTAAATGGGTAAGGAATAGGCAAGGTACTTATTTCCTACTAAATACACATTAGCATATAACAATGTCTCCAATCAAAATGAAAAATGATGCCAAGGAAGCCACATTGAACAATCAATGGAAACCAAGGAGAAAAGCCTCAACCATTGCACTGGAAAACTACACATGACCCTAAGGGCAATCCGAACATTACCATTAGCTAATTGAATGACAAGACAACAACATAGGAACACTGCACTAGTAGGGTACAATGGCTAGGGTAGGGAATAGGGCATGTGACTATCTCCTATAACCACCATTGGGGAATATGAGTATGCTCGGGCCTGTGAATCCATGCACACGTCAAAGCACATGTCAAAGCACATGTGCATATATCATATAATAGCCAAAGCATCAATGGTCATCAAGAAGAGGGTCATGACATCGTAAGCCTATTGGATATGAGTGTTACGACATCATCCCTTTCCTGTCCATGATCATCTGAAAGCACTGATAACAGTATATAAACATATAAGCATGTAATTCTAGGATAAACCACACAATTTTCTCATAATTTACAGCAAAATACACTTTTAAGACATAAAATTTTCAATTCTCTAACTTTTATATGCAGCTATCTATAAAATGGAGCACAGATACTCACATATACATAATTTCAACCTCTGATTTCATATCATGTATGACATCTCTTTACATATAATGCAATAGTTTGTCACTGTTCAAGGCATACTGATGCAAATTTTATTCTCTTCTATATTTAATATGCGACTACATACATGACAATTGTACAACCGACATATACATACATACTCATTCTCATCACAAGGCTACATAGGGGTTCACATGGATGTCGTAGTACCATCCATATCTAATTATAACCATGTCCAATATCCATATTGATGTGTCTTGATGGCATTGACCCACCTAGTGAGCCCTTCCATACAAGCCACAATGACATATCTCTTGTTTGTGTAAGGGTTTTAGCCTCCAAGAGATAGTCAAACAATAGGAAGGTAGTGAATTAGAGATTAGAATAGCTCACACATATCCCCATCCTTAAGGGTTTCCCTGTGTCTACTTCCTCGTATACACTCAAACGGGTGGATCTCACTATACCTAATTAGGAATCACATCACAACAAAAGACCAGCATTCAAAAATAGAAAAGTCAATGAGTGTAGACACCAAAATATAAATAAGGAAGAGTAAATATCAATTCCAACAATAAAGTAAGAAAAATGCACATAATCTTCAACAATAAATCAAATGTAACCACAAGAGTTACATGCCAAAAAAATCATCCATGGCTAAACCAATACAAGTAAGATAAACCAAAGTACTGGTCCACACAAGCAAAGTAAAAGTCACAAATAACCGAAAGGAAGATTCATAATCTTTGAAATATACACATCACAACACTATGTGACTATCACTAGTCACTACATGAGGAAGGAGGAAAACAAGCATGACTGTCTCCACAGTCCTTCATGTGGGTGCGACCAACTCATGCAACCCTCACATGGAAAGGTATTCTGTTAGAACTCCCAGGTCACATACCTCATGCGGTGCGACCGTGCATAGTATACGCCAAGCAGAGAAAGCACGCAATTGCCGTATACCACATGGCAATGTCCTACTCATAGGAACATCCTACATAGTGCGTACCCATGGAGAAAGCATGTGTGGCTACACATCGAGCCAGAGGTGCACATGGTTAGACTCTGCTCACATGCCAACCGATCAGAATCGAGGCCCTCTTGAGCAAACCATCTACTCTGTGCGAGCAACCACTCCTCTCAGCACAAGTAGGAACATAACATATAGACTACACTGTCACGTATCTAGGTACATGGAATCATTTCCTCAATCTTGGCTCCCTACCATCAGCGACATGGCATCCTCACCAGCACTATGTCAGAACACCAGTGGGGTGGTGGCATCATATCTAAAACAATCACATCAATGTAAGATCCTAGCTATCACAGGTGCTCATGCCATAACTAATATCATCCTCAAGAACTTTGTAGATTAGGCTAACACTATATGAACCAAGTATCTGGTCCATTAATAAGGGGAAGTAGTGAGTACTTTCCCGGGAGGTTGAAACGATCATTGTTGTTTCGTGCCACCATTATATGTAGGCCATGCAATTCCCTCCCAAAGAACTTTGTTGCTGCTACTACCCTCCACATATTGACCTACCCACAACCCTCGGGTTGGTAGTCAATAGGGTGACAATAGAAAACACATAGATGGTATGGTTTTCTCTCATACACATCATCCATACAAATCCTCCATGGATGGGTACGCATTACCACCATCCCATGGCACACATCTCAAGCACCGGTTAATCACAACACTCAATTGGAATACAATGACAATTTATCTTACCCAGGCATAACTATAGCCCACACATGACTATGCAACATGATGCAAGATATACACTTTACTCAAAATAAGTATTCCCAAAAATCCATACCAATTTTCCTCTTTTCACAGGGGCAACTCATTTACCCCTAACATCATAGATTCACTTGCAATGCTTTCAGCATAACACAATAGTGCATGAACATGTATAGCATCATCACTATCACTTTTACATCAATGCTTAAACATAAGTAACATTTTTCACAATCATTATTACAGTCACTTCTATAATCACATAATGATATACATCTCATAATGACACATAATGTGACATCATGTCACTAGTCACAGGAATACCATTCATTCACAAGAGAATTAGATGCTAATAACATAATGAAATGAGTTTGTTTAAGGAACTCTAATCCATTCCTCATGTTCACAACCATACATATTATCTTAAGTAACAATGGCTATGTCAATGCATGCAATTGCTCATCAAGCAAGATATGCAACATTCCTATTACCCTACATTAAGTATTTGTAGTTGCATTAAAATACATACATTCAGCCATAAAGTCTCATTGAAATCCACAATGCAATTGAGAATATCATATTTCATCAACAAGATATATCCACTAAACAATTACCATCCTCATTCAAGCTCATTAAACAAGGAGACACTAATTAACATATAATCACTTTCAACACATAACCATAACAAGCATAAGTTATTATTCACTAATTCTTTTACTTATTGCAACTTTCACAGGCTAATTAAATCCATAAGCCATGAATCTAACATCTTGTCAACTATTGACAACTAAGAAGAGGAGAGAAAGATAGATTTCATCTCAAGTCAAGACATTACATGCCATCCAATATTCATCATATGTAAACATGCAAATTCTACTAAGGGGAAAGTTTAAGGCACCATTAGTATTCCAGTGAATTTAACATGTTATCAAGGATGATAAATAGTAGCAACTCAAGCACATTAAGAGTTTTTAAGAAAAAATCAGCAATCATCCAACACTTACAAGAGAGCATGGAGAAATCAAACTAATCTATCCACATCCGCAAATAGCTACATCCTACCATCCTTTACATCTATAATACAAGAAGGAATTACAAGAGCATTTGATGATCAATTAGGGTCATCTCACTCACTAGAAACATAAAGGAAGACACAAGAAGAGCATATCCAAGCAAGGGCAATTAGGCAAACCAACTTACCTTCAACCCGTAAACACACAAGGTAGAACATTCCTACCCTCGTCTTATAACATGGGAGAGTGATCATTCTTAACCATGGGAGACTCTCAACCAAGGTCAACACTCAAGTCCCATTGAGTAAGTTAAGGCCAAGGAGGCTATTTCCTCCACGATTTCTAAGAATGAGGTTGTAACTTAACCCACTAATGCCATGCTAAGGCATGAAAGCAATCAAGACTATGAAAAGCAATATGACAAGCTCATGCCACACACGCCAAACATAGCAAAACATATAAGGCTCAAGTACACCAGAGCTCCCAGTGTGTGAACATAGGCTCTGATACTAGATGTAACATCCCGCCTCGTGACCCTGAAGGGTAAGGGCCAAAAGAGGACAAGATAATTTTTTTTTGACATAAATAGATATCATATACATAATACGATTACTGACTCGGAAGATCGACAACATTCATTGCCAGGTATGGCCGAATGTACAACCCAAAGGAGAGGACTAATTCACCCTCCAGATGAAAACATTATAAAACTACATTCATTTTAAAACACCAACCCAAATATTTCTATAACCCATTCCAAATATAAACATGAATCCATAAACATCATAGAACAAGTAGATCTGATACCCACATAGGAATCTCTAAACCAAAAAGTAAGCATCTCATTTCTTCTCATTAACTTGCATGCTTACATCTTCTCTCTTCAGAGAGTACAATTACATAAAATAATATACCGTACAATAGCATAGCCATGAGTATGATATACAAGTACAATAACATAGTCCTAAATATGATACAATGACTGAATAGGTACAAAAACAAGTAGGGTAATAAAGAGTGAGAACATCTCCAATCTAGTGCTCCAATAACCTGTTCACCAGTCCCCAATGGTGGTGGCAATGCCTCCCAAACATGTGGACTCATACGAGACCACCTCACCATGCTTGAAGATAGTCACAAGGCCCAAACAAAGGTAACAAGGCAAGGGTATACAGGATGGCCAACACTCACATCAATCACGGAGCAGAAACGAAAAGCAATGCATAACGCCACAATCATAACATAGAGATGCTCGTCAAATAGAATGTCAGGTACTACTCATGACTACCAAGGCACTAGACACTAGAGTGTAGATCGGATGGGGATTCATCATGTGTGCTCAAAGGGATGGCACCACATGGAATCAAGTACACTACTCATATCGATGAGGACACTCAAACATGCCCGAATCAACGCCCCACAGATGGATAACTTGATGCCCCGTAGACAAATAGGCCTTCTCGTATGCATCCTTAGCCTTTACAAGCACTCAAGGCCATTCACGAGGATTCAATATCCTAGACCTAAGCTCATCTTGTTTAACCAAATGAGGTATCCAAAAATTGATTGAAACATTGAAATATAAATTCGAAAGTGTAAATATTATAAATGTGACCTACAGAACATAAGTTTTTGATGATAGTGTACTTTTATTAAAATAGATCTTTGTTAGTTAGATCAGTTTTGTAATAACTCTAGTGACCCCAATA
Source organism: Cunninghamia lanceolata (assembly GCA_027924645.1). NCBI lineage: Eukaryota > Viridiplantae > Streptophyta > Pinopsida > Cupressales > Cupressaceae > Cunninghamia > Cunninghamia lanceolata. Next base: position 733,658 of record BSBN01001237.1, on the reverse strand, counting down.
TGTTCACTATTCACAAAGGTATACATGGAAGTCATAAGAGAACAGGACAAATGGTATTGCAAGGCTATTCATAGCCTAGAGTTACATATTGTCAACAATATTTAACATAACAAAGTAAATGGTTAAAAATACTTACAAAATGGAAAACTTAATCCTTTCCTTCTAGAGTAATCCCTTAGATCCTTGTGTTGTGAGCAGATTTTCCCAATTAGATATTATGTGACTAAATTTCAATGCACAAACCCAGATCAATGTTACTAAGGTATTTTAGTGCCATAACATTCTTTACTCAAAGTCGATGGTTTTCCTAAGGTTGGTGTATTCGCAGAACATGACCATAATGATTAAAATAGAGCCAATCCATACTCTTAAGAAGGGAGTGCAGGTCCAAATAAGGGAGTGCAGGTCCAAACAAGATCATGTCTGGCATGTGCAGGAGGATGAGAAGGTGAGGCATGACCTATGAGGCATGGCCTATGCTGAGCCATGACCTGTGATGAGGAAGGACCTGCTCTTTGAGGCCCGCGGCCTACTTTTTTAGGCCCGTGGTATATCAAATAGGGGTATGACCCTTGCAAAGAGGGCTTCGACCCTTTGAAATAGGGGTTTGACACATCTAGACAACCCTTTTGATGCTCTACAATAAAATATGGGAGGAAGAAAATCTCAGGCAAGCATAGGAAATTTGCAAGATTGAGGTGCGTTGAAGGGGAGTGTGGCTAGATCTAAGGTATTTACCTCAGTCTTTTATTACTTCCAACACAAAAACTAAAACATGTTAGCTGCTATTTCATTAAGCACAGAAAGATGAAACCCATCACTACCATTTAAAAATAATTATGCCAAAATTTAGTTCGATGCAAGTTACAACGCCTCTTTCCCTAAAATTATTTGTTTATACAGAGCCCATTCTATTGGACCTATTAGCTTTATTGTTTTAGTGATGTGGGTATGAGCAATAGATTATTATATATGGATTAGAGGGGATTTAGTAGTGAAAGTAAATGGGAAAAAGATGGGAGCTACTCAATTGTACATTTTATGGATATCCAGGTGTTAAAAATGGTAGGATTAATACTTACTTTGTATTGTACTAATGGAATATAAATCTGTAGCCATTGAAAATGTTTTAAATCTCATGGAAGATGTAAAGGGGAGTAATATTTTTAAGAGTGTTTAGTATGATAGAAAATGAAGAGGTCTAAGCCCCAAGAAACCTTTTGTAATACGATGCCTTCCCTAAAAGAGATTTTCATTATAAATCTTCTTAAGAGTATGGAGTGGCTTTGTTTTAATCATTATGATCATTTTCTACTGATACACCAGCCTTGGAAAACCATCGAATTTGAGTAAAGAATGTTATGGCACTAAAATACCTTAATAACATCGATCTAGGTTTGTGCATTGAAATTTAGTCACATAATATCTAATAGGGAAAATCTGCCTACAACTCAAGGATCTAAGGGATTACTGTAGGAGGAAATGATTAAGTTTTCCATTTTGTAAGTCTTTTTAACATTTTACTTTGTTCTATTAAATATGGTTGACAATATGTAATTCTAGGCTATGAGTAGCCTTGCAAAACCATTTGCCATGTTCTGTTATGACTTCCGTGCATACCTTTGTGAACAGCGATCATATTGGGGTCACTAGAGTTATTACAAAACTGATCTAACTGACAAAGAGCTATTTTAATAAAACTACACTGTTATCAAAAACTTTTGTTCTGTAGGTCACATTTATGATATTTACAATTTCAAATTTATATTTCAGTGTTTCAGTCAATTATTGGATACCTTGTTTGGTTAAACACGATGATCTTAGGTCTAGGATATTGAGTCCTTGTGCATGGCCTTGAGTGCTTGTAAAGGCTAAGGATGCAATGAGAAGGCCTATATGTATGCAGGGTGTCGAGTTATCCATCTTGGGGGTGCTGATTTAGGCATGTTTGAGTCTTCTTGTCGGTATGAGTAGTGTATTTGGTTCTGTGTGGTGTCATCCCTTTGAGCACACATGATGACTCCCCATCCAATCTACACTCTAGTGTCCAGTGCCTTGGTAGTCTTGAGTAGTACCCGACATTCTATTTGATGAGCATCTCTATGTTATGACTGTGGCATTATGTATTGTTTTCCTTGTCTACTCTGTGATTGATGTGAGTGTTGGCCATCCTATATACCCTTGCCTTGTTACTTCTATTTAGGCCTTGTGACTATCTCCAACCATGATGGGGTGGTCTCGTATGAGTCCACATAGTTGGGAGGTGTTGCCACCACCATTGGGGAGCAGTGAACAGGTTATTGAAGCACCAAATTAGAGATGTTCTCACTCTCTGTTACCCTATCTATTGTTGTACCTATTCAGTCATTGTATCATATTCAAGACTATGTTATTGTACTTGTATATCATACTGATGGCTATGCCATTGCACGGTATATTCTTTTATGTAATTGTACTCTCTTAAGAAAGAAGATGTAATCATGCAATTTAATGAGGAGAAATGAGATGTTTACTATTTGGCTTATGGATTGCAGTGTGGGTATCAGATCCGCTTGTTCTATCATGTTTATGGATTTGTGTTTATATTTGGAATGGGTTATAGGAACATTTGGGTTGGTGTTTTAAAATGAATGTAGTTTTATAATGTTTTCATCTAGAGGGTGAATTAGTCCTCTCCTTTGGGTTGTACATTCGTCCATACTTGACCATGAATGTTGTCGATCTACTGAGTCGGCAACCGTATTATGTATATGATATCTATTTATGTCAAAAAAAAATTATCTTGTCCTCTTTTGGCCCTTACCCTTTGGAGTCGCAGGGCAGGATGTTACAGAATTTTTTTCACATTCTCTTAGCTCTATTGCACATTTGATCATTATGAAAATATGATAAATGATGTGATGTAATTACAAATCTATTTCAATGAATATGAAATAATGCACTCTTTAGACACATCATCATCTTAGCACTATATCACATTTTCAATATTTTTAATGTTATTCTCTCTAAAGGCACTACACTATTATTACTCAAAAAATGTCTCAATCATTATAATAGTTTTTTTACATGTTCAAATTGTAGATGCTACTAGCATACCTATGTGTCGAGAAGGATATATCTCACCTATTTTAGATAGATTTTTCTAAAGATACATATGGTACTTTGTAGACACTTAAACTTTACCATATCCTTACGACACTTCTAACATCATCTTTTAACAACTTCTAAGCCTCACCTTGCACCACTTTCAACATATCCTAATCATCCACATTTCTACATTCTCCTAACACCACCTTGGGACACTTTGAGACACATTCATCTTAGGACTTCCCTTAACATTCCCATTTCCATTAGTCAATTGATTAATTAAAAAAATTATATTTATATAAATAGGATAGTCCCATTTACCAAATTAATTAAATAAATTTTACTTATTTAAATAATTTAGTTTACTTGTGACTGTGTACATAAAAATTAAATAGAACCGGCATATATATATATATATATACTAAGTGTTTTAAATTTAAAAAATATATAATTGGCATATTTTTATTAAATGAATGCACATAAAAATTATAAAGTAGTTGGTTTAAATTTAAAATATATAACCGACATACTTTTATTAAATGAATGCACATAAGAATCAAATTTAAAATATATAACCGACATAATTTATTAAATAAATGCACATAACAATAAACCGACAAAGTAAATAATATATAATACTAAAACATAAATCACAAAAAATATCAAATCAAATACTAAAAAGAAAAAGAATAGGGGAGAAGCTCAGAAGTTATTTGAATGGTAAGTGCAGTTAATTTTGTTTGGTTTTTTGCAGAATGAAATTTAATTTATTTGTTCCTTCTCACTGCTATTTTATAAAAAAAATTATTAGGGTTTAAATTTATTTTATAACAAGCCTTGTAAAGTTTAGTTTTATAGTTAAGTAAATATTTTATGTTATTTTATTGAATTTTAGTGTTATTTTATTTTACGAATTTAGGTTATTTTTGGGATATCAATTTTTTTTATTCAAGAATTAAAAATACAAAGTATCATGAAAAATATTTTAATTTTTAGATTTCAATTTTATTTACTCAGGGGTTAAAAATCTATAGTATCATGTTGCTGCATTTGTATTTTATTCTTCAAAGTTTAATTTTATAGTTAATGAAATATTTTAGTGTTATTTTATTTTAGGAAATTAGTTTATTTTTGAGATTTCAATTTTATTTACTCAAAACATTTCAAATCTCTCCACACCCAAATAGGTTTAGAGTTCTTCACATAAATAAAAATATGCATGCTTTGTAAAGGAAATATTTTAGTGTTATTTTATTTGATGAAGTATTTTGCACTTGTGAGAATCTTCATTGGCTTGCCATATTTTAGGAAATTAGTTTATTTTTGGGATTTCAATTTTATTTACTCAAAACATTTCAAATCTCTCCACACCCAAATAGGTTTAGAGTTCTTCACATAAATAAAAATATGCTTGTTTTTTAAAGGGAATATTTTAGTGTTATTTTATTTGATGAATTATTTTGCACTTGTCTAAATCCTCATCCACTTGCCACAACTAATAAATAAGAGTCACATGTCTAGAAAAAGTTAGTTAGCCAAATTCATTCAACGTAGACACTTGCACAAAAGCCAAACTAACTTTATATGTCCACCACCTATTTCATACTACACCTCTTAATCGTAGCCATTCAAATAAGGATAAGTCCTAGTTTCCTTTCACTCAATCTTGTCCATCCGTTCATCTTTAATCTTAACCATTCACATAAGGATTTAGACCTCCTTTTTTGCCTTAAAGTTGTCTCATCAAATCTAAGTCATCCATCTAATCAAATCCATTCATCCTATCATCCAAAAATCTATAAATCAAGCCAATAGAGTCATAATCAAGGGCTTTGAAAGTAATGTTATGTTGTGAAATCGAGCAACCAACAATCAAATCATTATAAAAAATCACTGGAGCAAAATGACCATTGTCATAGTGAAACAAGGACTATTTTGGTAAGAACTTTCTATATTTTTTCAATATTTATGGATTCATAAAATGTATAATGATACAAATCTTGACACAGTAAATTATTTTTTTTAAAAGGGAAAAAGGTGGTAGGCTACCTATAGATTATATTAAGTCATAAAGAGTTTATATAGAGAAGCAACCGAACACCAAAACAAACATGTCCAAAAATACATCCACAGGCCCCCCACTGGCCAGAAAAATCTAAGTATCAACTTGAAGCTATTAGTTCAATTCTTTTCTTGTAGGTTGCTTCTGCTAGTAATTAATAGTACTTTCTTTTTTTTTCCAATAGTAGTTGTTTGGTACATGAATATAGGTCACTATATATTACAGTAATTTCTTATCCAAAGTTGTTTATAACAAGGGGCAAATGGTAGAAAGAAAAGAGAATACAGATATGTAGGCATAGATATCACTAAATGGATAAATTTTATGCATTTGGAGAAAGTACTAATAAGTCTTTGTAGTCAGAGGGTGTTACTAATTTTTAGTAGCTTTATACATTTGGTGAAATTGTTTAAGAATCTTTGATTCTTTAGTCTTTGATATTTTTATTCTAGATCACTTGAATAAGGTCATAAAATTTAATCTTTGATTCTTTAGTCTGTCATATTTCTATTTCAGATCACTTGAATAAAGTCTTAAAATTTATACTTAGACTTTGCTTTTGTTTGATATTCAGCAAGCAACGATTGCAGTGGAATAGACATTCTATCCAGGGCATCCAAGAAATCTAATTAAGACCTTTCATTGATATGGCTTTAAAGCAAGGGAGAAACAAGGATTTTAGCTTTGATATCAGTTAATAATTGAAGTCTTCCTACATTGTTGGTTATAAAGAGATACATGTATTGAAGTTATCATCCAGGCTAACTAAATTTATTGGAAAGGTATGTGCATTATATTTTATAGATTTTAGTTTGGAGTCATCAATTTAATTTTCTTTTCCTTTTTGCATAATGAAATTTAATTTAATTGTTTTTCACTCTCTGATGTTTTATAAAAATAAAGTGTTTTTGTTTTCTACATAATTTTTTTTAAACTCACTGAAATACACCATTGTTATATCCATGGTACAACCAAAATTCATGAAAAATGAAACATGGTAATGAATGCCCAAAATTACTAACATGGCTACTTTCTCTACCCCAAATAATCTCCACCATCATCTCTCCTTTTGTTGCTTCCATATCATCCATTACTGAATCATTTCTCTAAATCTTCAACAAGATTCTTAAAATAATTCCCAATGACATTTGTAAGATCAATAAGCTCTATACGAAAAAATCTTGTTGAGACTTTTCATGAGAAATAAAACCTTTCAATTCTTGCTCAACACAATCATGAAGTCCTTCTAAAGAATATTCTGCATAAGCCTACAAGTGTTCAAAGAGATTCTTACTAGCTCTATCCTTAGCATGCTCACTCTCTACAAGATAATATCCATAAGCATATGTCCTTCAAAACTCATCTGCACTCAATAATCTACAGCCATGCATCTGTTATAAATTAGGGGTTCAAGATCAGATTGACAGCGTGAGATGCCCAATTTCTGAAATCCAGAATTTTGAATAGTATCTAACAAATCCTTTGTTCTAGAAGATTCATTGGCTGCCTAGCGCTCACAATAATGGATATACATCTCCAAGGCTTTTTTGATGGCATCTCTATTTTCATTTTCCTTTCTCTGTAGTTCATCATCTTTATCATCATAATACTTATTGCTCTCATAATTAGAGGCATGATAGGACCAGTTTCCAAGGCACAACCAACAAAACTCAAAGAAAAATGGAGACATACAAGTCATATCCAAGCAACCATCATTTTTATCATTGGCAGAATTACACTTGGGACAAGGCTTTGTTTTAACAAGCTTCCAATTTTTTGTTTGTTCATTGTCATTATTTTTCAATATCCAGTTGTTTATAATTTCACAATCTACTGGAGGATGAACTTCCTCTAAACAGTTCCAACAAAACTCATACAGACATTTACAAGTAATCTAAGAAGCTCCATCAAAGTTTGGTAGTTTTTTCTCTTATCCTGGATCTTAAGTGACTTTGTCGGTACCCTCCTACCTTGAACAATTGGGACACTTAGTGCACAAAATGAGACCTCCCCTAGCATTTAACCACCCACCTTGATGTGTTCGCATAGTCAATTTCACTCCACAACTTGTGGAATGCAAAATTTCACTCCCAACACCTTTCAAATTTGTCAATAGCTTGTATCCCAGAACAACTGAGACACTTGGCACACAAAATGAGACTTACCTTAGCATTTTCCCACCCACTCCAACATGTTGGCATAGTCAGTTTGGCCCCATGAGCTATGGAATACAAAATTTCAATCCTAGCACCTTTTGACTTAGCTAGTAGCTTGTAGCTTAGAACAACTGAGACACTTGGTGCATGAAACGAGACCTCCCCTAGCATTTATCTATACACCCTAACACATTGGCACAATTAGTTTGGCCCCACAAACTATGGAATGCAAAATCTAACTTCTAGAACCTTTCCACTTCATGAAACTAAAGCATTTTGCAAGAATGCATTTGATTTTGGCATGGTCAAATGGATGGGAGTGGTCCAAAACTAGAGAAGTTATTTGTGAAGGATCCTACATGCACCTATAGGTCTAAACGAAACATTCTGAGCTTCCACAAATTCTAAGAAATGCTCCATCAAAATTTAGCAGTTTATTGCTCTTAGGGATCTTAAGCGACTTTGTCGGTAGCCTGCTACCCCGAATGACTCAAATAGTTGGTGCATGAAATCAGACCTCCCCTAGTATTTACCCACCCACTATGACATGTTGGTATAGGTAGTTCAGTCCCACGAGCTATCAAATGTAAATGTCACTCCTAGCACCATTTGACTTTGTCGGTAGCTTGCAGTCTAGAATGACTGAGACACTTGACACACGAAATGAGACCTCCCCTAGCATTTACCCACCCACCCCGATGTGTTAGTGTAGTCGGTTTGGTCCCACAAGCTATGGAATGCAAAATTTCACTCCTAGCACCTTTTGACTTAGTTGTTACCTTGTAACCTTGAACAACTGAGACACTTGGCACATGAAACGAGACGTCCCCTAGCATTTACTCACCCACCTTTTAACCCATTTACATGAGATGCATAATATATGCAAGCTGATATGTCTATTGATAAAAACATGTGATAATTTTAAATATTTGGAGCTTCTAACAGGGCCTTTTTCCCCACTTTTGCAAGTACATTGGCATAATCTAGAGCTAAAGATAAAGGCATGAATACTAGCTCTCAACTGATGACATCAACCTTCTAATGAAAGGAAATGATGGATATTTAATATTCTCATGTGTTATTTCTCTTTTCCTTTTATCATCAGATGTATAGCTTGCATATAGCTACATTGCTTAGTTTAGTCACTCCCACGGCTTGTGTGGGACACATTTAAACATTTCTTTAAACATGATCAATTACTTTACCTTATGCAAATGATTTATGTATGTTTACATTTTTGAATCAAATGCATATGATAGAATAACTAAAACTAATATGAAACACATGTTCAAAACATGATATGAAATGACAGTTTTCATAAATACCTTTCTTTCACACTGAAATGTAATCACTTGAATAACTCAATTGTCTCATAACTGAAAGATAAAACTATTTAGATTATCTGTCTTTCATTGATTGTTTGATATCTTTCCATTAGATATTCATTTGTCATGATGCTTTGATAGTCCTGATTGGACTATTAGATTATCTTGACAACTAACCCTTATTTTCTCTCGTCAAGACATCATGTATTCACTAATTGCATTAACTTAAAAAAAAATTAACTCCTTTTGAAACAATCTATAAATCAGGTCTAACTAAATTAGGTGTGAACATAATTTAGTAACAATAACCTCTCTAGGTTTTGATCAACTCCAATCCATTTGATCATGTTGAAATCAAATGTATTCTTGAAAATGCTTCAGTTTTGTACAAAACAACCTTGCCAGGAGCCATATTTTTCATTGTACTATCATGGGGTTGAACCAACTATGGAATCATGTCAAGGTGGATGGGTAAATGCTAGGGGATGTCTCATTTTGTGCAACAAGTGTCTCAGTCATTCTAGACTGCAAGCTACCGATTAACTCAAAAGGTGCTAGCAGTGAAATTTTTCATTCCATAGATCACGGGGCTGAATCGACTATGGCAACACATCAGGGTGGGTGAGTAATTGCTAGGGGAGGTCTCATTTCATGTGCCAAGTGTCTTAGTCATTCTAGGTTGCAAGATACTAGTAATGTCGAAAGGTGCTAGTGTTAGATTTAGGGCAGACAACTGAGAGGGGGGTGAATTAGTTGTCCAAAAAACTTTCTTCTTTTTAAAAACTTAACTCCACTTTGTTATTCAGCAACATAATAGTAAATCAATCATGGAAACACAATGCAACAAATCAAAAGAAGAAACACATTAACACATGAGACAGCAAGATTTTGACGTGGAAAACCCGGTTAAGGGAAAAACCATGGGGTGATTAACCCAAGATTGTATTCTTTGTTAGAAGAATAGAAAGAACAAAATGGTACATGCCAATTAGGGCTCACTACCCAAGCATACTACTCACAAGAGGCTCACTGCCTACAAGAGACACACTATCTACAAATAAATAAGTATCACCTACTTGAACTGGAAAATAGCATCTTCACCATGCTTGAATCAGTTCCATTTAAGCCCAATACTTCTGCTCTACCTTTTTCTCTCCTCCTCGCTACCACACACTCATCTCTACAAGGACACACTTGAAAAGACTTCGTAATCCCTTATTTATACAAGACATCAACTTAGGAATGATCATCTAAGTCAGCAAACATCAACAAGAACATCTGCATGATGTGTAACTCATCCGGTCAGCTAATCTCAAGAAGAACACCATCATCTAAAAGTTATTCCTCATTTGCGAGCTCCAAATTCAATGCGGACCATCAATATGAATTGGACATGATCCAAAGACCTCCACAAGCTTGCCTAAAACACCAAGAACATCTACAGTTCATCTGCTTACTGAAATCCTTCTCCCCTTCATTTGGAACCTCAAGAACACAGTCTGTCATAACTGTCACAAAGGAATAGATTCTTGTGGACCTTCAAACCATGAACCAATCGAGTTGATACTTCACAAAGACTTCCTCAACACTCCCTCAAACCCACAGAATAGGATAATGCATTTCCAGATCTCACCGGACCTATTTGTATCACTCTGTCACCACTGAACATTTATCAAAACTGGTTTTAATTAAGCGGCCACAACTTCTTCAGATCTTCATGCAGTCCTCTAAAATCTCTACTGGACCACCTTAAGACACATATGTACAAACCCTTTAAACCGCATCCTCTGATCCTCATCCTATCTTGGGCTTTTACCTTACTGTCATCACTGTTCTTCACTGTTCTTGATTGAGACTAATTTTCTCAATATCCTCAACACACAACTCATCCAATCCTTATTATTAATGCAACAGGAGTATTTTAACAGTAATGAAAACACCGATTAGGCCCATACTTGCAACAATCTCCTCCTTTGTTATTGATGGAAACATATGATGTGAAAAACTATTTTAACCATCAAGACAAGAACTTCTCCTCACTGTCACAACTCCCCCTATCAGCAACAACCATTCACATGTCTTCTCTCCCTTTACTGCTCCCCCTTTGATTAGCAACCACTTTTTTTTCACATGTCTTCTCTCCCCCTTTGACATCAATGGCAAAGGACACATACTTGCAATTCCACCACTTCAGGATCATACCTACTGCTCCCCCTGAGTAGAAGCTCCCCATCATCAATCCAGACCACAAGATGTGACTATGATATCCACTGGATTGATGCACATCAGTGCACCTTAGTTGGAGGGGAAATAACCCCTAACTTCTCCCTGAGATACCCAAAAGAGTCCTTAGGTAGAGGTTTAGTAAAGATGTCTGCAATCTAATCCTTGGAAGGCACAAACTCCAATATGACTTCATTCTTATTCACTTGCTCTCTCAAAAAGTGAAACTTGATGGATATGTGTTTAGCCTTTGAATTCAACACCGGATTCTTAGATATATTTATTGCACTTGAATTATCACAGAAGATTCTGATAGGTTCCTCATACTCCACTTTGATAGCTCTTAGCATCTGCTTCATCCACAAAACTTGAGTGCAACTACCTGCTGCTGCAATATACTCTACTTCAGTTGTTTCTTGCTTAGCCTCTTGTTTCTTGCTTAGCCAAGAAACTAATCTCTTTCCCAAAAAGAAATCTCCACCACTGGTACTCTTCCAGTCATCCACATCTCCTACCCAATCCGCATCTGTATATGCATGAAGAGAGAAATCATGATCTCTAGGATACCACAGACCATACTCAATTGTCCATTTTAGATATCTAAAATTCCTCTTGATTACCGTGACATGAGATTCTTTAGGATCAGCCTGAAATCTAGCAACAAGACCAACATCCTGCATAATGTTTGGTCTAGTTTGAGTGAGATACAACAGTCCTCCAATCATTGACCTATACTTTGTCTAATCAACCTTAGGAGAGTCATCATCTTTTCCCAATTTACATCCGGTTGCCATGGGAGTATTATTGGTTTTGAGGCTTCCATCCCAAATTTCTACAACAATTCTTTCACATATTTGGTTTGAGAAATGAAGATTCCTTTCTTTGTTTGAGTGATTTGCAGACACAAGAAAAAATTCATTTCACCAAGCATGGACATCTCAAACTCACTTTTCATTTGATTTGCAAAAGTTTTACACATACTATCTCTTCCTCCAAAAATGATATCATCAACAAACACTTCAACAATCAAGATGTTTTCATGATCAATTTTGAAATATAAGTTATTGTCAGTGGTACCTTTGTTGAAACCAATATTCAAAAGATGCTTATCTAATCTTTCATACCAGGCTCTTAGGGCTTGCTTTAGTCCATATAGTGCTTTCTTCAACTTGCAGACCACATCACCATGATCAGACAATTGAAATCCATCTAGTTTCTCTATGTACACTTCTTCTTCCAAGTCACCATTCAGGAAGGCAGACTTGACATCCATCTGATATACCTTGAAATCCTTGAAGGTAGCAAAGGCAAGAAATAATCTGACTACTTCAATTCTTGCCACTGGAGCAAAAGTTTCTTCAAAGTCAACTCCTTCTATTTGAGACTAATCCTTGCAGACCAATATGGCTTTATTTCTGATTACTTCACCAACTTCATTCAGTTTGTTCTAGAAGACCCATTTTGTTCCAATCACATTCTTGTTTCTAGGTCTGGGAACGAGATCCCAAGTGTGATTTTTATCAATTTGCATCAGCTCTTCCTCCATTGCTTTAGTCCATTTTTCATCATTTCAAGCTTCATTCACTGTCTTAGGTTCAATCTTTGAAATCAGATAATACTCTTCTAAATCTTGAACAATTCTCCTTCTTGTCTGTACACCTTTGCTTTTGTCACCTATGATCTGATCTTTAGAGTGATTTAGTCTTACATACCTGGGAACTTTGGGAGTTTCTTGCACTTCTGATTCTTGATTAGACTCATCAAAACTCATCTCTTCTTCCTGATTTACCAGATCAGTTTGAATCTGACTTACATAGGAGGCTTGGGCTCCTTGAATCAGAACACCATTTTGATCATCTTCATCATATTCATAAAACCTTGAGGGTTTCTCAATTCCCTCATCAACCTTCACATTTGTACTTTCTATTATCTTTCTTAGTCTCTTGTTATAACACTGGTATGCTTTGCTTTGAGTAGAGTAACCCAAGAATATTCCTTCATCACTTCTAGCATCAAACTTTCCTAGATCTTCATCTCTTTTAATGTAACATTTGCTACCAAAAACTTTGAAATACCTCATAGTAGGAGTGATGCCAAACCAAAGTTCATAAGGAGTCTTATTGGTATTGCTTCTGATTTGAACTCGATTGAGAGTATAGACTACAGTGCTGACAACTTCTCTCCAATAGATCTGAGGAACATTTGTTTCCATCATCATGGTCCTAGATGCTTCCTGGATGGTCTGGTTTTTTCTCTCCACTACTCCATTCTGCTGTGGAGTCCTAGGAGCAGACAACTGTCTCTTTATTCCATGTTTCTCATAGAACTCTATGAACTCACTGGATGTGAATTCTCCACCTCTATCAGACCTCAAACATTTCAATTTTAGTCTCATTTCATTCTCTACCATAGCCTTGAATATTTTGAATTTCTGAAGAGCTTCTGATTTCTCTTTTAGAAAGGTTACCCACATCATCCGGGAATAGTCATCAATTAGTAACATGAAGTATCTATCACCTTGCACACTCCTAATTCTTGCCAGACCACAAAGATCAGTATGAACTAAGTGTAATAATCTGATAGAAGATAGTTCCTTACTTTTGAATGTTACTCTGCTCAGCTTACCCAACTAACATTCTTTGTGCAAGCTATTTGTAGGTTTCACCAATTTTGGAAGATCTCTTACAGCCTGAGTATTGCTTATCTTGATGATATTATCAAAATTCACATGACACATCCTCCTATGCCATAATCAACTCTGATCAAATTGAACAAATAAGCAACTTTTACTATTACCAACCAAGTGGAAGATATTACCTTTAGTTTGAGTACCGGATGCAATCTCTATTTTGGAACTTTCAAAGATCTTGCATTTTCCATTCTTGAATCAAAGATCATAGCCTTTGTCCACCAACTGTCCAACACTGAGAAGATTGTGCTTCAATCCTTCAACATATAGTACATTACTGGTTTTGTTCCTTCCATCAAAAGAAATAGTTCCTCTTCCTCTGATTCTACCAGCAGAATTATCACCAAACTTTACCACTCCTCCTTCATACCTTTCCAAATCTATGAATTTGTTTTTGTCACCTATCATATGGTGAGAGCATCCGCTGTCAATGACCCAGTCATCCTTTTCTTCAACTTGGGCAGCCAGAGCTCTTTCTACAACTTTATGATTTACAGATATAGAGGATATTGGTTCTTCTTCCTTGATGGCAATAAACACCCATTCACTTCTAGATTTGTTTCCTATCTCTGATTCATCATCTGTTACTCCTTCATTATCATCTTCTTCATGAACATAGTAACAATTCTTTTGGAGCCTTGATCTATTAGGATTTGTCCTTGAAAGTCTTTCCGGACATCTTGAGGAAAAATGACCAATCTTATTGCAGTTAAAACACTTAAAAGGCAATTTTCCTTCATACTTACCAGATCCTCTTGGTAGCCTCTTTGCAAAAAGGGCTTCAAGTTGAGCAGTTTCTACTTCTTCTAGGTTTTTTCTTGCTTTTTCATACCATGACAGTTTCCTTGATGAGTTCTCTCCCAGATCAAACCTTTGTTTCCCTTTTACAGAGGCACTGACTTTGAATGCAGATTCAATCTTGGGGGGCTCATCTCCAAACTTGGTAATTTCAAATGCAGCCAATTTGCCAGCCAATTGATCTCTTGTAACTGTTGTATGGGCTCTGAATTCTTCAATGGTAGCAACCTTGATTTTATAAGAAGCAGGAAGGGATCTGAGAATTTTACCAACAATCTCATTTTCATCCAAGACTCCACCAGCATTTCTAATTCCACAAACAAGATCATTTACTCTTGGCATAAAAGTAGTGATATTTTCATCTTCTCTCATCTTCATATTTTTGAATTTTCCCTTTAGACTTTGTAACCTTGCACATTTAACATACTTTTCTCCTTCATGCAGAAGTTCCAGTTTTTCCCAAATCTCAAAAGTAGTTGGTAGGTCAATAACATTTGAAAACTCTGAATCAGATAATGCACTTAGAAGAGCTTCTATAGTTCACAGATTATTTTCAGCATCTGTGATTTCATTTGGTGCTTTCAGACCACCCTGTGGAGGAGTATACTTTGTTGTAACCATGGTCCAGTATGTCATTCCCATACATTACAAGTGACACTTCATGCGACCTTTCCATAGATTAAAATTGGTTCCATCAAACTTCAGACTATCCTTCTTGTAAGACGACATCCCAGATCTCCTCAAGCGGTTAAGCTCCTTTTAGAGAAACTTGGCTCTGATACCAATTGTTAGATTTAGGGCAGACAACTAAGAGGGGGGTGAATTAGTTGTCCAAAAAACTTTCTTCTTTTTAAACACTTAACTCCACTTTATTATTCAGCAGTATAATAGTAAATCAATCATGGAAACACAATGTAACAAATCAAGAGCGGAAACACATTGACACATGAGACACCAAGATTTTGAAGTGGAAAACTTGGTTAAGGGAAAAACCATGGGGTGATTAACCCAAGATTATATTCTCTGTTAGAAGAATAGAAAGAACAAAATGGCACATGTGAATTACAGCTCACTGCCTGAGCACACTACTCATAAGAGGCTCACTGCCTACAAAAGACACACTATCTACAAAGAAATAAGTATCACCTACTTGAACTAGAAAATAGCATCTTCACCATGCTTGAATCAGTTCCATTTAAGCCCAATACTTCTGCTCTACCTTTTTCTCTCCTCCTCACTACCACACACTCATCTCCACAAGGACACACTTGAAATGACTTCGCAATCCCTTATTTATAAAAGACATCAACTTAGGAATGATCATCTAAGTCGGCAAACATCAACAAGAACATCTGCATGATGTGTAACTCATCTGGTTGGCCAATCTCAGAAAGAACACCATCATCCAGAAGTTATTCCTCATTTGCAAGCTCCAAACTCAATGTAGACCATCAACACGAACTAGACATGATCCAAAGACCTCCACAAGCTTTCCTGAAACACCAAGAACATCCACACTTCATCTGATTACTAAAATCCTTCTCCCCTTCATCTGAAACCTCAAGAACATAGTCTGTCATAATTGTCACAAAGGAATAGATGCTTGCGGACCTTCAAACCATGAACCAATCAAGTTAATACTTCATAAAGACTTCCTCAACACTCCCTCAAATCCGTAGAATAGGATAATGCATTTCTGGATCTCACCGGACCTATCTGTATCACTCTGTCACCACTAAACATTTGCCAGAACCGGTTTTACTTGAGTGGCCACAACTTCTTCAGATCTTCATGTAGACCTCTGAAATATCTACTGGACCACCTTAAGACACATATCTGCAAACCCTTTAAACTATATCCTTTGATCCTCATCCTATCTTGGACTTTTACCTTACTGTCATCACTATTCTTCACTGTTCCTGATTGAGACTAATTTCTCAATATCCTCAGCACACAGCTCATCCAATCCTTATCATTATTGCAACAGGAGTATGTTGACATCAATGACAACACCAGTTAGGCCCATACTTGCAATAGCTAGGACTGACATTTTGCATTCCATAGCTTGTTAGGGTGGGTGGGTAAGTGCTAGGGGAGGTCTCATTTTGTGCACCAAGTGTCCTAGTCATTTAGGGTAGCGAGCTACCAGTAAAGTCACTTAAGATCCCTAAGAGCAAAAAATTACCAAAATTTGACAAAGCAGTTCTAAAATTTGTGGAAGCTAGGAGTGTTCCATTTAGACTAATAGGTTCATGTGGGGTCCACCCACAATAACCTCTCTTGCTTTTGGTCAACTCCAATCTGTTTGACCATGCTAGAAGCAAATGCATTTTTGCAAAATGCTTTAGTTTAATGCAGTGGAAAGGTGCTAGGAGTGAGATTTTGTATTCCACAACTTGTGGGGCTGAACAAACTACACCAATGCATAAGGGGACTAGGTAAATGCTAGATGAGGTCTCATTTTGTGTACGAAGTGTCCCAATCATTTAGGGTAGTAGACTACCAACAAAGTCACTTAATATCATAAGAACAAAAATTGCCAAAGTTTGATGAAGCAGTTCTTATAATTTGTGACAGTTGGTAATGTTCTATTAAAACTTATAGGTATAGGTGGGGTCCATCCACAATAACCTCTCTTTGTTTTGGTCAACTCCAATCCATTTGACTATGTCAAAATTAAATGCATTCTTGCAAAATGCTTCAGTTTCATGCAGTACGACCTTCCTAGATGCCATATTTTTTGTTCTGCTCATTGTGGGACTGAATTGACTATGTCAATGCATTGAGGTGGGTAGGTAAATGCTAGGGGAGGTCTCATTTGATGTGCCAATCATCCTAGCCGATCTAGGTTATAAGCTAATAGCAAAGTCACTTTGATGGTAGCTTATAGCTTGGAACACATGCGACACTTAACACACAAAACAAGACCTCCCCTAGCTGTTACCCACCTACCTTAATGCATTGGAGTAGTTGGGTTGGTCCCATGACCTGTAGAATGCAAAATTTTACTCCTAGCACCTTTCAACTTTGTCGGTAGCTTGTAGCCAAGAATGATTGAGACACTTGACACATGAAATGAGACCTCCCGTAGTATTTACCCACCCACCTCGACATGTTAGCATAGTCAATTTAACCACATGACTTGTGGAATGCAAAATTTCACTCCTAGCATCTTTCGACTTAGCTGGTAGCTTGCATCCCAGAATGAGTAAGACACTTGGCACATGAAACAAGACCTGCCCTAGCATTTACCCACCCACCTCGATGAGTTGGCACAGTTAGTTTGACCCCATGAGTTGTGGAATACAAAATCTCACTCCTAGCACCTTTCCATTGCATGAAACTAAAGCATTTTGCAAGAATACATTTGATTTCATCATGATCAAATAGATTGGAGTTGACCAAAACCAATAGAGGTTATTATGGACAAACCCCACGTGCACCTGTAGGTCCAAAAATAATATTCCTAGATGCCATAAATTATAAGAAGCTCCATAAAAGTTTGGTAGTTTTTTGCTCTTATCCTAGATCTTAAGTGATTTTTTTGCTACCCTCCTGCCTTGAACAACTAGGACACTTGGTGCACAAAATGAGACCTCCCCTAGCATTTAACCACCCACCCTGATGTGTTGGCGTAGTCAATTTCGTTCCACAACCTGTGGAATGTAAAATTTCACTCCCAACACCTTTCGAATTTGTCGATAGCTTATAGCCCAAAACAACTAAGACACTTGGCACACAAAATGAGACTTCCCTTAGTATTTTCCCTCCCACTCCAACATGTTGGCACAGTCGGTTTGGCCCCATAAGCTATGGAATGCAAAATTTCAATCCTAGCACCTTTCGACTTAGCTAGTAGCTTACAGCTTAGAATGACTGAGACACTTGGTGCATGAAACGAGACCTCCCCTAGCATTTACCTATACACCCTAACACATTGGCACAATTAGTTTAGCCCCACAAACTATGGAATGCAAAATCTCACTCCTAGAACCTTTCCACTTCATAAAACTAAAGCATTTTACAATAATACATTTGATTTTGGCATGGTCAAATGGATGGGAGTTGTCCAAAACTGAGATAAGTTATTATTGAAGGACCCTGTATTCACCTATAGGTCTAAATGCAACATTCCAATCTTCCACAAATTCTAAGAAATGCTCCATCAAAGTTTGGTAGTTTTTTGCTCTTAGGGATCTCAATCAACTTTACCGGTAGCATGCTGCTCCAAATGATTGGGATAGTTGGTGCATGAAATGAGACCTCCCCTAGAATTTACCCACCCACTCTAACATGTTGGTATAGGTAGTTCAGTCCCACGAGCTATCGAATGCAAAATGTCACTCCTAGCACCATTCGACTTTGTCAGTAGCTTGCAGTCCAGAATGACTGAG
This sequence comes from Cunninghamia lanceolata, assembly GCA_027924645.1. Lineage (NCBI taxonomy): Eukaryota > Viridiplantae > Streptophyta > Pinopsida > Cupressales > Cupressaceae > Cunninghamia > Cunninghamia lanceolata. The sequence continues at coordinate 714,924 of BSBN01001237.1, read as the reverse complement.
ACACTTGACACATGAAATGAGACCTCCCCTAGCATTTACCCACCCACCCCGATGTGTTGGCATAGTCAGTTTGGTTCCACAAGCTATGGAATGCAAAATTTCACTCCTAGCACCTTTTGACTTAGCTGGTACCTTGCAACCTGGAACAACTGAGACACTTGGCACATGAAACGAGATGTCCCCTAGCATTTACTTACCCACCCTAACATGTTGGCACAATTGGTTTGGCCCCACAAGTTATGAAATGAAAAATATCACTCCTAGCACCTTTCCATTGCATGAAACTCAAGCATTTTGCAAGAATGCATTTGATTTTGGTATGGTAAAAAATATTAGAGTTGACCAAAACTGAGAGAGGTTATTGTGGAAAGACCCCACATGCACTTGTAGGTCCAAATGGAACATTCCTAGCTACCATGAATTCTAAGAACTGCTCTATCAAAGTTTAGCAGTTTTTTGCTCTCAAGGATCTTAAGTGACTTTTCTAGTAGCCTACTATCCCAAACGACTGGGACACTTGGCACATGAAATGAGATCTCCCATAGCATTTACTCACCCACCCTGACATGTTGATGTAGTTGGTTTAGCCCCATGAGCAATGTCACTCCTGTTGGCGAGAGACACTGTGTGGCTTCATTGGTGTTGTCATTGATGGCAACAAAGACCATTCCACACATTCGTAGGGCATGGTGTATCTTTACCAGAAGTCAGATTGAAGGATACTTTGGTCTGGTAAGCAAGAACAAAGCATGCAGCAAGGTCCGACAATTAGGTCCAAATCTCTTAGAGGAAGTATCTTTGTAAAGTGCGAACTTGGGACAGTCAAGAGGAATACCTTGACTGATAGATTCTAGGGATTGAGCCTCCAGTGATGAAATAGTGAAGAAATATGAGCATCTAAGTATTAAGGTCCGATTTGGCAGAGTAGACAGAGGAAGAACTGATCAACAAAGCATCAGAATTATTCTGAATGAGATATTGATGGTGATCAAGGTTCTTAAGGTATCATCCATGATTGGCCGACATGTTAGATGACTTCTATAAGTATCTCCTTGATTTGCATCACTTGGTAAGCAAGGATTCAGTTGACAGAATAGAGTTTGGGAAAATATTGACTATTCCGGATGCTGACTAGAAAGAGGATGAAATCCTTTGTGCGGATATATATATCAGATGGATTTGGATGTGAAGAAAAGTGTTGTGTGTTAGTGTGTATGAATAAAAGTAGAAGTGCAGTAAGGCAGGTTTGATACGTAATAGGTCAACAGCACCAAAGAAGAGAAAGAATGAAGTGCAGTAGATCAATGTACTGAGCCCAAACCAGAACTGAACTCCAGCATAAGTGGATGCTTTTCATCAGTTCAAGTATCTTGTTACTCTCTCATAACTTGTAGACAACAAGTCTCTTATAGGCAGTAAAGCCTCTTGTGAGCAGTGTGCTCAGGCAATGAGCCCTAATTGACATGTGCCATTTTGTACTTCTATTCTTCTAACAGAGAATACATTCTTGGGTTAATCACCCCATGGTTTTCTCCCTTAACAGGGTTTCCACATCAAAAATATTGTGTCGTATGTACTGAGTTTATTTCTTCTTTCATGTTCATTAAGTTTATGTGTTTTGATACTGTACTAGTGGCTAAAGAAAAATAAAAAGTTAAATTAATCAAGATAACTGATTCACCCCCCCTCTCAATTATCAACAATTGGTATCAGAGCTAATTTCCTCTAAACAGAGCCTAACAGCTTGAGGAAGATCAGGGAATTCAAATGGATGTGTATGGTATGAGGGATCAACTTCAGTCTACCCTAGATGATCTTGAGCAATCTAACTTTGAAGTCAATGAATTGAAGGAAAGACTCAAACATGCTAATGATTTCATAAATGAACTAAAAGGGAAATTAAGTATCTCTATGAAAAAGAGAAAGGATCTACTTCAGCAATTAGCAAGTCAAGGTGAAGCCAATGATACAAATGAAGACCTAAAGGAGAAAACCAAGTTATGTGAAATGTTATCAAAAGAGATCATTTTGGTAAGACATGAAATGGAATCAGGAGTTATAAAATTCACTCAAGAAATTGAAGAGAAAAGAAAAACTAAAGATGATCTAAGACAATCTCTTGAGGAGAAATCAGAAGACTGCCACAAGATGGATAGAATAATTAGACATCTTGAATCTGATCTTGAAGATGCTAGAGATAATGAAGAAAAACTTGAGGATCAAATTGACACTCTTAAAAAGGATCTTCAATCAGCAAATGAATACAAAGAGAAATTCAAGATAAGTTCTGCTCAACTTGAAGTTCTTCTTGAAAGCCAAAAGAGGGTAGATGACAAGCGTGGCTTGGGATATGAGAAAAGTGAAAGCTCTGGATTTGGTCAAAAGAATTTTGGATCAGAAAATTCAAAGAACAAGCCTAGAAGACCTCTGGTAAGGCAACCTAATGCTCAAAGATATCCATCCTTCAATGGATACTGTCACAACTACAATAACGTTAGTCATAAAGCTAATCAGTGCAGAAAGAGAATAAATCAGACTAATACATCCTTCTCTGGATAGTGTTTCAACTGCAAAAGATATGGTCACAAATCTCATGAATGTAGAAATATGCAAATGAACAATTCATTCAATGGTAGATGCTTTACATGCAATAGAATGGGACATATGGCTAATCAATGCAGATCAAGAGGATATCATTCAAATATGCAAAGAAATGTTGTTTGCCACAATTGCAATAGATCTGATCATATTGCCAAATTCTGTAGAAGCCAGAATCAAGACAAAGGAAAAGGAAAAGTGAATGCGGATGAAGTTAAAAGTGAGATGAACAAGATTTAGGTGAAGAGAAGTACAGAGAATGTAGGGGATGGATCCACACTAGAATCTGGTGCTGATATTCCTTCCAGAAATTAAAAAGTGAGCTCTGGCTCAGGGGGAGACACAAGGAAAAACATTTTCCCCCAGCCAGTTAATTGGTGCCGGAATTGGCACAAGGAAAGCTGCAGATTAAAGGGTTCACAAAGGAACATCTAAACAAGCTTTGGTAAAGAGATGAAAGATCTGCAAGAAGTTTTGAATAGGTTAATCTTCCAAGTTTGATCCGGTTAAATAGTCATTCAGTAAAAAATAGGATTTTCACAGTTAGATCTGGCATGATTCAAATTTGAGGTATCTTGATTTGAGGCTAAATGGAATGATTGTAAAAGGTAGATAGATTTCTGATATCCACCAAGAGTAACTTTAAGTGCATCTTAGTGATTTGGAAAATTCTCTTAGGACAAGGAGAACAGAGCAACTAGAATAACTTAAGTTGTGCATTTATTGCAATATGGAATTAGGATTTGCTCAGAGATAAAAGGGTTCATTTGATCATCATTTACACATTCACAGTTGAGAAGAAGAGAAAAAGAGCTCTGCAAACAAATTATCTCAAATTTCTCAAAGATCAATCACAGAAGACAATTCTTCCAACAACCCGCTCCAGCTCATCCCATGAAACCTAGAAGCGTAAAAAGGTATTTTTCACTCTTGATCAAACTTTCTCTGAATCTTTAAGATAACTACTCTAAATGTTGTAAAGATCTCTGATAGGCCTCGCCCCAAATTTAAGAAACATCCCTACAAATCTCTAGAACTGGATCCCTTAGGGGCATTTTCTAGCATTCCGCATGGGGTTTTGCATGTAAAAGACTTTAGGGTTTACATTCATGCAAACATTGAAGACATTGGTGAATCCAAGATGATGGACATCTACCACAAGGAACTAATAGATGACTCATTTGAACTAAAACCTCACTATATGACCATCCGGGATAAACATTTCAATCAATACATCCATTTCCCCTGTTTTGAAGAAGATGAGTGGGTATGGTATGTGTTGAGCAGAGTGCATGATAACTTCTTATGGTTGAATAGACCATTCAAGATCACCAAGTGATGCCTACAGAGAAAAGACAAAAAGAGTAGAAAAAGAAAAGGAAGAAGCAGAAAAAGAAAGTGCTCCGGTAAAAGCCCCCTCCCGGACCAGATCTTCTAAGAGCTCTGCACCTGCAACTACTAAAAGCTCAAAGGCATCTAAACCAGAAGCAAAATCATCTGGTAAAGTAGAGAAAAGAACTAAGACAAAGGCCACAAGGTCTTACATCGGTCAGAAGGATGATGAAAAAACTGAGTCAGATGAGGAGGTAAAGAAAATGAAGAAGAAGAAGAAAGGATCCGATGAATCTTCTACAGGTCAAGACAAGGAAGAAATGATAGAAGAATTTGTTGAAAGGCCCACTCTGTCCTTAGATGATGTAGTTAAAGTAGTTACTATGGATGGGAACCTGCAACCAATAACATAATTCTATAATGCATATAATGATGTAGATAGAAAGATCTTGGAGGAAGCCACAGTTAAGTACTTGAACATATACAATAAGGCTTTTATTGAAATCATATCTCTCATTCCCAAAAGCCTAGAGAAGGAATTAGAGATAAGAAAGAATAATACTAGGGCAAAGGATCTTGAGATCCGTGAACAGATAGCCATTCAGCTCTTTCCTTCAATCACTTCAAAGCAAATGAATATGATCTTCAAAGATTGCAAGGATGAGTTCCAGAGCAAAGCTAGAATAAATCAACTTATGCTCGGAGAAACTGACAAAGTAGCAAAAGAGACAGAATAGATCCTCCGGAATGCATACAAAAGATTCAACATTCCTATTATAGAGGACTTAGGTGATGATCCCTTGGCTACAGATGTTGAAGAAGAATCTACTGAGACAGTGGCAGAAGAGGTAAAGGAGATAGGTGAAGAAAAAGGTAAGGACTTAGATTCCTCTGCTTTGGAAGAGGAGGTCCATGATCAAGGAAACTTCTCTCCTCCAGCTTCCCCTACAGACTTTAGATCCAAAGAAAAAGAAAGAGTACAAGGGAAGACCAGTCAAGAAGTAAAGAAGAAAGAAGAAGAAGTGAAGGGAAGAGAAGAAGGTCAAGCTCAGAAGAACACAAGTGACAGTGCAGAAGGAAAGAAAACTTTGTCTCCAGAAAGAGACACTATAGAAACTGTCAAGGATTTCTTGACTAAAGAAATGATGGAGATTGATGAACCGGAGCTACTTCAAGGACCATTTGACTTTGATTCTCTCTCCCCAGTTCAAACAATGAAGATAGCATTCTTTGCCCAAGCAAAGGCTAAAGAGAAACTTCTAAAGTCTCACATGGAAGACTGTGAGCTGCTAGAAATTGCATTCGGTGTGCTTGAAAAGATCATGCCATCCTTTCAGAAGGATTCCTTAGCTTCTTCATCTGGTAATCTCAAGTCTCTTGTTAGTTCTGTCAGCACTCATTTTGAATCTTTAGATAAATCAGCTGAGGTGAAGGTTTGGAAAGAGTTTTTGGATAAGAGATTCTCTGAGTTACAAGGCTTTATAACCAATGCTAGGAGAAATATGGATATTGTGATAAAGAGCTTAGAAAATGCTCTTAAGGATGGAGAAGTATATAAATTTTGTATATCCTAGACTAAAGTAACAAAGGATATTGAGAAGAAAGTGAAAGAACAAGAGGATAAACTATCAAGCCTCTCTCAAAATTTTGATCCTCTCACTGTATCCATAATAAACCAGGAATGTCAAACTATTATAGTCATGAATGAGATTAAGAAGCTTGAGAAGGAGAGGAAGAACATATTAAGCAGGATGGGTGAACTTAGAGGGATGATTATCCCTAAATTAGAGGCCATGCATGAGGCCATAATTGATGCCCAGACCATAGCCCGAACCAGTGATCCGACAGAACTTAAGAGGGAAGAAGCTTTTGCATTCCTATTCAGTGGTCACATCTAAATTTTGGATAGGATGAAGCAGAGTTGGGCAATAGAATTTGCCCAGTTGAAGACATCTTTTGCAGATATACTTCATTATATGTAAATATAGCATGTATATATACTTATGTGGCTAAGTATAGATTATTTTTGGAAAATTTTGGTGTGTGGACCCTACCTTTTCCATTGATGTCAAAGGGGGAGTGAGGATCAATGAAGAATGTGGACTCCAACTAAGGGGGAGCTTTGGTAAAATGTACAATAGAACAGAGCATCAACCAAGGGGGAGTGTAGTATAACACTTAGTCATTTTTCACTAAGTGTTGCCATTAATGCCAAAGGGGGAGATTGTTGGCAAGAGACACTGTGTGGCTTCATTGGTGTTGTCATTGATGGCAACAAAGACCATTCCACACATCCACAGGACATGGTGTATCTTTACCGAAAGTCAAATTGAAGGATACTTTGGTTTGGTAAGCAAGAATAGAGCATGCAGCAAGGTCTGACAGTCAGGTCCGGATCTCTTAGAGGAAGTATTTTTGTAAAGTGTGGACTTGGGAAAGTCAAGAGGAATACCTTGACTGATAGATTCCAGGGATTAAGCCTCCAGTGATGAAAGAGTGAAGAGATATGAGCATCTAAGTATTGAGGTCCGGTTTGGCAGAGTAGACAGAGGAAGAACTGATCAATAGACTATCAGAATTATTCTGAATGAGATATTGATGGTGATCAAGGTTCTTAATGTATCATCCATGATTGGCTGACATGTTAGATAACTTCTATAAGTATCTCCTTGATTCACATCACTTGGTAAGCAAGGATTCAGCTGACAAACTAGAGTTTGGGAAAATATTGACTATTTCGGATGCTGACTAGAAAGAGGATGAAATCTTTTGTGTGGATATATATATCAGATGGATTTGGATGTGAAGAAAAGTGTTGTGTTAGTGTATGTGAATCAAAGCAGAAGTGCAGTAAGGTAGGTCCGACATGTAACAGGACAGCAGCACCAAAGAAGAGAAAGAATGAAGTGCAGTAGATCAGTGTACTGAGCCCAAACCAAAACTGAACTCAAGCATAAGTGGATGCTTCTCATCAGTTCAAGTATCTTGTTACTCTCTCATAACTTGTAGACAGTGAGTCTCTTATAGGTAGTAAAGCCTCTTGTGAGCAGTGTGCTCAGGCAGTGAGCCCTAATTGGCATGTGCCATTTTGTACTTCTATTCTTCTAACAAAGAATACATTCTTGGGTTAATCACCCTGTGGTTTTCTCCCTTAACAGGGTTTCCACGTCAAAAATATTGTGTCATATGTACTGAGTTTATTTCTACTTTCATGTTCATTTAAGTTTATGTGTTTTGATACTGTATTAGTGGTTAAAGAAGAACAGAAAGTTAAATTAATCAAGATAACCGATTCACCCCCCCTCTCAGTTATCAACAACTCCTAGCACCTTTCCACTGCATGAAACTAAAGCATTTTGGAACAATGTGTTCCTTGCCACCATAGGCAAATGAAATTGATTTTAAAAAAATAAGGTAGGAATTTGTAGGTGGAGCTGACACCCACCTATACATGTAAAGAAGATGTTCCTAGGTGTCACAGTTTGATGGAAGAGTCGGTCCAAACTTTGACACCTTTTTTGTCTTAGGGATCTTAAGAGATTGTCTATGTTCAATGTAGCCACGAACAACCATAAGGCTTTGCCACCAAAAAGACATCTCCCCTAGCATTTACCTGTCCACCAGGATGCATTAGTGTCGTCCATTTGGCACCAAGAGATGCAAAATATAAAAATTCAGTCATAATACCTTTCTAGTAGGTAAAAATTTAGTACTATAAAGGTGTTCTCACTTGATCCAATGTCTTGTAGGGCATCGATTAAGGATGTTGTTACCACTGTTATCAATTGTTAGCACCAAACGTGAAGAAAAAAATGAGGGTTTGTCATTAAAACTCATATTAACATCACTAAAACTCATTAAAACTCATTATGAAATAGTAACTAAAGGACATATCATCATGAAATTATCATGAAAACCTACCTTACTTTCCTTCCAAAGGAAAATTCATAAGGATTATGCCTACCTCCATTATACTCAAATTCTGCATGCAAATGCAATTGCTCTATTTAGCTAAAGTGAGTACAACAACAAACTCTACAATGAAACAAAGCTAATCAACTAGGACCAAGGAGAACATTGAGGAAGGTAAGATATGTTTCAAAAATATAGAAGGTGAAATAAGGATAGTAATGAAAAATAACATACATTTCTATCATTCCACTTATTCAATCCAATGAACCATCTCGATCTGCTCTACTCTTTATTGTGTTGAGTATTGCCTCATGGTCAAACTCACGAGCCTTCCACAAGGTCCTATTCAATGGTCTACCCCATATTTGATCAAATGAATGTTTGATGCCACAAAAAGGTTAGAATAATAAAGAATCTTCCTATGTGTGTCAAAGTCCTCGAATAACCACACATCAAACTTCTTCACTTGGTACCTTCTAAGCCATTTTCTAGTAACAATCACTGATCCTATAGGGTACTTGATGTTTTCTCCATCTATAATAGGGGAATCTAATTTCTTTTTTGCCTCAACACAACGACGTAAGTAATAATCCATTCCTTCTTCACTGTCTTCAGCTACAATAAATGCATAAATATGCCCTACATTGATACATGCATTCACTTCGATGAATATAGTCAACAATACAAAAAAGTACAAAATAAGATGGAATATTGAATTTTATTAAATTTTAATGTTGATAATACCTGGTTGAACTAGATCTGAAACATGGTCAAAGTCATCCAATGATTCAATCTCTATGAGTTGTAGTGTTGTCAGTGGTTAATACATGTTAATCAAGCTTAGGATTATTGTACACCAATCATCAACCCACTCCTTTGACTCACAATCATACAAAGATTCATCTATAGATGAAGAACAAAAGCATACCATCTACCATGTATCAATACTCCATGAACCTGCACTCAAGCTTCTAAAAGAATGTAGCTCACTTGATCCTATCAATGTACAACAGTCCTCATATTTTGCAATGTTAGTATCATCAACAAACTAAAAATATCTATGAACTATAGACTTACTTTCATTATTTGGACCCATTGTAGCATTACACCATTTGACAATAGATCTCGCATTTGTCTTTGCATTGTCTTTGTACTTCAACTGATCTCATGCCAATGCTCTTTTGTTACATGCTCTTGCACTATTATGATCCTCCTTTCCATGCCCAACCTCGCAAAAATTCCACATATGTTGAATACCATTCATCTTATGCATCTTGGTCAACCAATAGAACATCTATGAGTTCTTGAATTATGATGCAAAATTATCTGACCATATGATATGCTCCTGCTAGCCAAATCATGGTAGAACATCTAAAAGAAACCATGCACAAACTCTGTAGAATGTGAGCCATCATCGTTGATATAAAAATGATATTCCCTCAAGATCTTCCTATCATGCTCTGTATTATCCTCTACATGAATGAATGCTATTTGCACAAATATAGAAACTTATGTAGAGTTGTAATACTACGATTACACCTCCTTCTATGGCTGTAGTGTGTAGTTCTCTACAAAGTCAACAACTGAAACAATGGTACCAAGTGGAAATGTGTCTTTCTATAACATGAATTGTAAGTCCAACCATCGAGCTCTTTGGGTATGCCTTACATACTCGTAAGCTATATTATCTCATAAAATAGAGATAAACTGATCCACTGGAATCTTTTGAATGACCAATTCACACCTTTTTTCTTATTTGCCATCTTTTAGACTATATGCCACTATATTACATTTTCCAAAACTTACTAGCCCATTTCCAATTGCATGTGTGTTCCCCATATGTTCACAAATTAGCAAATGTTGCAACCTAGCACAATGATCACATGTGCCATCCAAGAATAAGCTATTGTGGAATAATTGTCCATTGACCCTTTGACATAAGATGCTTGATATGAAATCTCTTGAAGATCTAGGGGGACACTTTATATTACACTCCTAAAAAACATCATTAGTATGCAAATCTACACATATATATCTATAAACATCATAATGATTAGAAAACTCAATATGTACTCTATAACAATAAGTTGTGCATGGGTGATTTGTTTTGACATAAAAAGGCTTTACCATTTCAAAATACCTTTGATTAATTTTGACTTGAGCATGCATCTCTTGAAATTTCTTGAAAAACTCTATTTGAGTCACATCCAAAAAAAGCTTTGGATGTGGCTCATAGTTTCAACAACCAATTCTCCTTCTTACAACATCTCTTGCATTAGGAGATACCCTTGTGTTATTTTTCCAAAATTCTTTGATGAGAGATCTCAAGGCTTCAATAATAACTTTGTCTTTCCATAGGAGTCTCCTAGAGAATGCCCACAATTCATTGGTATTTGGGTCCTCAACTCTTTCACGTCTTCCAACGACTCTCATTTGAATTTTTCTACTTATTTTCAATGCTTGACTTGTGTTTCTAATGAGGCGATCTCTTTCTTTGTTTGTTCGCTTACTATTGCTGACATAATGACATGTCATGTGGCATTACTACCCTTGGTGCATGAGGTGGAAGCCAAACTCTCATATACACTCATTAGATTCTTTACAATTAATTTTTCACTTGAAGCATCTGATGCTCTTAGGCCAAGAATCTTCATAATGGGCCTAAATTTTAGATTTCTCATCAATTCAACAAATAGTTAACATCTTCCAGTTTCATTTAGGTTCTCAAAGAATGATTTCCATATTTTATTGGCATATCTTTGGCAAGTACACTTGGGAATCTTATCCTGTATGGGCTTCAAAACATTCTCATCAATATCAATTAGAAACTTAGGCTTTCTATGCAAAATTCTAGGAGGCATTTTCATTGGTAAAGTTGACTCAACATTAGGAATTTCTTCAATATTTACTTGAGATGGGATAGATGGTGTACCTTCAATTGGAGATGGAGAATATGGTGTACCTTCAACTTCACCTATGAAAGATGGAGTGCCTCTAATTTGAGAAGAGAATGATGGTGTTCCTTCAACTTGACATGTCAATTATGGAGAGCCTCCAACTTCGAGATTCAATTTCCTCATTAAAAGGAGGTTTTGCATTTGTTCCCTTTGTGCCACCAATTCCATCTCTATCTTAGCTTGATTAGATGTGGCATGTTCCTCTTCAATTGAAAATGGTGCCATGTCTTCTTATATGGTTGACAATTTCCTACTTTCGTTAATTTGCCTCATTCTTTCTCTTTTACTCTCATTCTCAGCTTTATACTCTTCTGGTGTTAGAGTTTTTTCTCATTTCCTTGGCATGATGATGATTTCTATATGCATCATGAATAATAGAGTTATAATGTTAGAAGCATAATGAATAATTAGCATCATGCTTGTTATGACAAACAAGATAAGTATATTACCGTTATAAGGACTAAAAGTGTTGAATTATCACAATCAATGAATACAAATCAGTCAATCAGCAGTAAAGAAGACATTGAGTATGGCACACCTATTCCCAATGATGAGCATGAGTTGAATGGTTTATATGTCACTATTGAGAGTGGAAATGAAGAGGGCTTTTATGATTAGGTTTGTCTAATAGATGACTCCAAACTTGTTGATTTTGACATGATTAGATTAGAAGGAAATGTGTAATGATAGTCTAGGCCTAGATGTTCTTGATGACATAGATGAGCACATGTTGATTGTTGATCTCATATTCTACCATGATCAAACTCTTAAAGTTTCAGATCTTTTGTGTAATCGTAACTATGGTGCAATCAAGAAAGGAGTGAAATGTTTGAAATGTTAAGAGACAAAATACTAACATTAGAAACTAGCTTTATGATGCAAGACTTGAAGAAAATCATGGTGAACACAAAGAGCATCAATTATAGTTTGAATTAGAGTCAATGGGGTGAAATCATCAAGAAAGAAGTAACTTAAAGGCTAATTATGATGAAAGAGTTGTTGCTAATATTTTGACTAAGTTTTATGATGACAAAAAGACTAAAATATAGAGTTTACTGCAGCCTAACCAGTTTGATTTCTTGGAGAAACCTAGAGATAGATGGCAATTCAAAAAATTTAGAGGGTACTCAAACAATAAAGAACTTATCTAGTATAGTTCCAATAAACAAAACCCAAACTAATTTTTTAGAGGTAAATGGCCAAGAGGATGATAGTGACAACTCATTATTAAATGAGGACCAATTGTATCAGATTTGTAGCATCAATAACACTATATTTTATGTTGATACAACTAGTTACATTAGAGACAATGATGATAATACTTTGTTATAGGGAGGTATCAATGACATAGTTCAAATTGAGAGAGTACAAAAGAGTCTTGAATGTTATGATGTTGTTTCTCAAGGTCATGGTTCATTTCCACATTGACAAGAAGAAGAATTAGGGATGTGTACTTACAATTTTGACAATGTTTAAAATTCTTTAGGGTTAACTAGTCAAGATACAATAAATTCATGGATATATCATAATTTAATGATTATAATTCTATTAATACACATAATGATGACTTATTTAACTTAGATAGTTCAACTTTTAGTTATTGTGAGTGTTTGAAAGAACATAACGTGAAGTAAATGAATACATAAAGAACATACCTTAGATTTCGAGATTCAAGTTGCCCAATCCTCCAAAATTTGGCTTCAAAATCCTCAAAATTTTGATCTTTTTGGAAAGTTCCTTCATATTCAATATTGAATTTTGTATAACTCTAATAGGATTAGTGAAATTTATGAAAAAACAAACATATATCATCAAATTCAATCTAACTACATGAAAATTAGCATTGAAACAATATGAAACATGAAACTTTTAGTTTAAATAATCAAATTCTATCCAATAACATGCAATTTCTTTCTTCTATGTTGAAAAACCAAAAAAAGGTGATGGATTAATCAAACAATGATTCTTCAAATGTCAAACATTGTGAAAAACATTTTCTTGTCTGATAGCATGCATGAAAAGCACAGAATAACATACATGTGGGGTTTGAATCAAGGATGCCACATGCATTTTGTTTTTTTTGCTTCACCAAAATGTGTTCATGTTATAACTTGGGCGCATTATGAAAAGCATGGAAAGTTTATGTTCTTTCATGCATGGAAACTTATAAGTGTTTTAAGTGTTTTTAGTGTTTTTAGTGTTTAAATAGGGGAGGGAGAGAGATCAAGATAGAGAGACTTATTTTGACATGTAAACCTAAACTCGAGAAACCCTGAACCCTAAATAACACCCATAACCCTAAACCCAAGCAACCCTAAACCTATATCTCTCTATCGCTATCATCCCTCTACCTATCAATATCTTCCCCTATATCTCTATCCATGTCCCTCACCTCTATCTCCCTATCTCTCCCCTTGGTCTCATTTATATCTCCCTACTGGTCCTCTCTCTATCTATACCCTAAACCCTATACCTCTAGACCTTAACCCCTAACCCCTAAACCATAAACCTGAAACCTAAAATAATGTCCCTAAACCTAAACCCCTAACCCCTAAAACCTAAACCTAAGCAAACCTAAACCCCAAACTCCTAAAACCTAAACCTAAGCAACACTAAACCTCTATCTACATATCTCTCCCTTGTCTCCTTATCTCTATCATCTCTCTACCTCTCAATCTTTCTCCCTATGTCACTGGCCATGTCCCTCACTCTCTATCTCCCTATCTCTCCCCTTAGTATCATCTATATCTCCCTATTAGTCCTTTCTCTCTCTAAACCCTAAACCGCAAACCTCTAAACCTTTACCCCTAAACCATAAATCCTAAACCCTAAATAATGCCCCTAACGCCTATACCCTAAACCTAAGAAACCTAAACCCCTAGACCCTAAACCCCCAAACCCCTAAACCCTAAAACCTAAATCCAAGAAACCCTAAACCTCTATATCCCTATCTCTCTCCTATCTACATATCTCTATCATCCCTCTACCTCTCAATCTCTCTCCCTATGTCTCTAGTCATGTCCCTCACTCTCTATCTCCCTATCTCTCCCCTCAATCTCCTCTATATCTCCCTATTGGTCCTCTCTCTCTCTAAACCCTAAACCCTATAGCTCTAGACCTTAACCCCTAACCCCTAAACTATAAACCCTAAACTCTAAATAATGCCTCTAAACCTTAACCCCTAACCCTAAATCCTAAACTTGAGAAACCCTAAACCCAAACCCCTAAACCCTAAACCCAAGCAGTCGTAAACCTCTATCTCCCTATCTCTCCCCTATCTCCATGTCTCCATAATCCATCTACCTTTGAATCTCTTTGCCTATGTCTCTAGCAATGTCCCTCTCTCTCTATCTCCTTATCTCTCCCCTCGATCTCATCTATATCTCCCTATCAGTTCTCTCTCTATCTCAATAAACCCTAAGTTACCCTAAACCTATAAACCTCAACCTTTAACCCCTAAACCATAAACCCTAAACCCTAAATAATTCCCCTAACCCCTAAAACCTAAAACTAAGAAACCCTAAACCCCTAAACTATAAACCCCAAACCCCTAAATCCTAAATCCAAGAAACCATAAACCTCTCTCCTCTATATCCCTATCTCTATCTTGCCTCTACCTCTCAATCTCTCCCCTATGTGTCTAGACATGTCCCTCACTCTCTATCTCCTTATCTCTCCTCCTGTCTTCTCTATCTCTCCCAATCTCTATTGATCCCCTCTCTCTATCTCTCTAAACCCTAAATCCTTAAACCCTAACCCCTAAACCCTAAACCCCTAAACCCTAAACCCTAAACCCTAAACCCAACAAACCCTAAAACCTTAAACCCTAAATAATTCCCCTAAACCCTAAACCCTAAACTTGAGTAACCCTAAACTCATAAACCATAACCAATGCCCCTAAACCTTAACTCATAACCCCTAAACCCTAAACTCAAGCAACAATCTCTCTCTCTCTCAAAATCCCTAAACCTTAAATAATTCCCTAAAAACCCTAAAACCTTAAACCCTAAATAATTCCCCTAACCCCTAAACTCTAAACCCTAAACTTGAGAAACCCTATACTCATAAACCCTAAATAATGCCCCTTAACCTTGACCCCTAAACCATAAACTTGAGCAACCCTAAACCCCTAAACCTTAAATTTGAGCAAACCTAAACTCATAAACCCTAAATAATGCCCCTAAACCTTAACCCATAACCCCTAAACCCAAGAAACCATCTCTCTCTCTCTCTCTTCTCTCTTTCCCCTCCATCTCCGCACTCTCTCTGTCTTCCTCCCTCTCCCTCTCCCTTATTGAAAAAGAACATGGAAACAAGAAAACTAGGACATGCAAAGAGGTATGAGGATATAAATTGGGAGGACGAAATGGAAACAAGATAAAATGAAAGTTCATTAGATGGGAAGAATGATGAGAGGAGAGGTGGAAAATAGTAAAATAGGAAAAATTGGTGGGATCTAAAGGGACATTGGAAAGGAAAAGGAAAACTAGGAAAGCTAGGAAAATGGAAATTAGGAGGTACATAGGTCAGAGAGAGAGAGAGGAGAGGGAAGTAGAGAGTGAGAGAGAGGAGGGAAGTAGAGGTGAGAAAGAGTGAAGAGGGGAGGGAGAAATGTGGATGGGAGGGAGAGAGAGAATAATAGAGAGGGGTAAGGAGGAATGGAGTGACATGTTTTATTTCACCATAATGCGAGTGTGCTATAATGAACTTGTGTTATGCTTTGCATTGGTAAATTCTAAGCCTTTGGCTCAGATTTTCCTTGGGATTCCAACCCAAAGGCTTGGACTGTGTTTAAGATGTCCAAAGACATGTTTTTCTAGATTGTAAAAAAAATCACATAATCTAGAGTGTGCTCCTTATCTGGTTTGCACTTTTTTCACTGACAAGTCAAACAAATTACCACCATAATCTTAAGCTCTCTGTTATCTTTATAACCATATTTTTTTTTTCACATTTTGAGTATGTTAAGGATTTCATCTTTAATTTCTTTTGTTAGTGTATCCGTTTTTTGTCAAAAAATGGTGTCTGAGATTTTTGACTTTTTTTTAACCGTTTGTCAAAATTTCAAATAAATTACTTTTCTAGAAACTAGACTCCATTCTACATGTATATTTAATTTTTGATTAGTTTTCAAAAAATTAAGTGGGGACCACACTCAGTTTTCTATTTTTCAGGATGTGTCCACCTTGAAAATTAGTAAAAAATTAATTATTCATGAAAAAATTATTAGAAAAATGAGGGATAAACTACATGGTGTTAGCTAAATTCTCACCAAATAAATTTTTGAAATACTAAAAAAAAGTTAACATTGTAGGGGGAGCACACAAGATGCTATGTTATATTTTTTTTTTAAAAAGCAAGACCAATCTGTGTGCTCCCCCTTTTTGAACCCCTTAATCTTTTTGAACAAAAAATAGTAGTTTGGAAACTAGATTTGGAGCACTATGACTCTTGTTTTTGTTGTATCTTCTAATTTCGAGTGTAACTATCTTCAGTTTCTCGTTCAACATCAATAGTTCCTAATTTTAGAAAAAAAGTGGCATCTTAAAACCCCCTTTTGGTTCCCCATCTTTGTGTTCTTACCCTATTACACTAGGTAAACCAACCATCTCTATGAAAAATATTAGATAAAACCCCTGAGTTGCAAGAAACATTGAAATCCAAAGAGTTAGATATGAGAGAGATAATTCCACTATATTTTTTATTCATGTTAAGGATTGCATTGAAATCTCTCCCAACACCCATTCCTTTTTTTCCAACTTCTCCTGAATTACTTATTGATTTCCACAAATATTTCTTACCAAAATTCAAGTTAGGATCATACACATTTGAAATAAAATAAAACCCTAGAAATAGTAAGACCCCTAAAACTAACATGAATGACATTAAGGGTATCTTTCACTAACCTATTAGAAAAAGAGAATTTGTACCATAAAATAGAAAGACCTTTGATGGTGAGATGGAATCATCAACAAAACCACCATTCCATTAGTTGAGTACTTTCTTTACCAAGTTAAAAATTTCATTCTTATTTAATTTATTTTCTTATAAGAAGACAACATAAATGTATTTCCTTGTTAACACTCTAACGAGGTAGTTCTTGTTAGGGGAATTAAAGCCCTTGGTGTTCCAAGGGGAATTAAAGCCCTTAGTCAGATATTTTTTTGAATTTTAATTGTTTTTTTCTAAAAAGTGATGTCAATGGGACGTTAAGAAAAATCTAGAAAATTTATTATCTTTTAGTTAATTTTTTTTCCTAATTAGATAACTCAAATATCTAGTGCATGGAAAAAGGAAATTTAATTTTTAATTAAAAAATATTTTTTAATAACTTTTAAAAGTCAAATTTAATCAAAGCGTTATAGTTTTTATGGGATGTCAACTTTTGTCCTTTTTTTCTAATTTTTTTTTTTTAAATACCCTCTTGGAGAAGACTCTCTCCTCTAGTGCACTGTATATTTTTCAAAAATTTCAAAATATACTTTACTAATTTATTTGTAATTTCTAATTTACTTCATGTTTGATTATTATAATATACTTACAATAGATTTTTTTTAAAAATAATTAAAATAATTAAACTTTTACATAAAAATATATATAGCCAATCACACCATCCATTTGGAAATAGTGTTGGAAAATCCATATCAAGTAACTCGTCAGTGACATACTCATTCACTAGAGATGCTCCAATTCTTGGCCCATCAATTAGTTATCCAAGATCTACATTAGGGTTATTTACCCATGCTTGGATTAGTTCCATCTCTCTTGGGACAGTTGATGGTTTAGAGGTCATTGATGTAGTGTGATCAATAATGTTTCCTTCATCCATTTCCATCATTGGACCCACAAATACATATTCATTTGCATTAGAATCAAATTCCATATGAACAGAGTTTAATTGGTCAAAAATGTTTTCATCTGAATTGAATGTAAGTTCACTAAGAGCATTTTCATGAATTTGAACATCTCTATAGAACTTATCATATTCTATTTTATGTTTAAGTGCTTTGTATACCTTCTCTCTATTGACTATAAAATTATAATTTGTTCCATGTTGATCCTTCCTTCGAACAATAATAATTGTTAAATCTTTTACTCGATGTGGAAGAATTTTAACTATTTCATTTACTTCCTATGGAAAACTTATGGTATGTCCTTTATATTTATACCGACCTCCAATTACATGTGTGACTTGAAGTTTTGGGTTGACATGTGCCAACATTTCTTCAATTTGTGTTAAGTTTGCAAGTTCTAGTGGTTGTGGACAAGGATCTATATTGTTTAATGCTGAAAATTGATGTTCATGCTTCTCTTCTTGACATCTATTGCAAATAGGGCCTTCAAGTATCCATACAACCTTTATTGCAGGGTAACTTTCTTGACAAATATAACACATGATTGGTGTAGTAATTTTATCTAATCCATGTCGAAATATCATTTGTAAAGTTTTCAAATCAACTTCAAAGTTTCTATTATTATTGAGTATACCTTGATCTCTTTCATTTTGTGTTCTTTGTAGTCGTCTTCATCTTCTTGGTTGAGATGTTAACTCCTCTTGTGAACTGTTGTTTTCTACATGATTTTGAGTATCAACATTCATTGCATATTCAAATCTATTCTCTAGTGTTTATAGCAAATGATCTATTGTAATAGAATTCATCCCTCTAGAATTAACCTCAACATTCCCATGAGATTGATGATGTCTTTGAACTGATTCACGATTGTGTGCTCGTAGTTGTTGTCTTTCTATCTCATTGAATTGATCCGAATGTATATCTCTTTGTAATCTTATTTTTAATATATATTGCTCCTCTTGAGATGTTCATACACGATGTGCTATCATCTCATCTTCATGTAGTCTTATTTCTGCTTCAATCTCTTCCTTTGCCATATCTGCCCTATGTTTAACACATTTTTCTCTATTATTTTGGTTTTGATTATTTCTTACTTCCTCTCTTTGTGTCATTGTCTCATACAATTTCAAACATATTCTCTTCGATGTTCTCTTCATTGCTTTTCATTTCCAAAATTTAACCTTGGGCGAGGTATCCTACAAAAATATAAACAAATATATCAATCAACTTAATACATTTTAATAATGCATTATAAACAATTAAATGTACAAATAATTCTAATTTAATATTTCATTGTATTGACTATTAACTATTCATTGGCACAATGTTAGTTTATGACACACATTTCCTTCCTAATACTCCATAAGATATAAAAAATATTACATGTCATTTAGAAAAATTAAAATTGAATGCAAGCATATAATTAAATTTCTTTATAAATAGTATTAAATAGAAATGTATAAGTGAAAAGAAAAAGATATTTTTAGTTATTTTTACTAAATCTTTAGAATGAATACTATTTTTAACTTTTAATATAACACTTAACAAAGTTATCCAAAAAAATATGACATATATTTCCTTCCAAATGCTCTATAAGATATACCGAAGAAAATATTACATATCATTTAGGAAAATTAAAATTAAATACAATTTTGGTAGAAAAAAAATGACATATATTTCATGTCATATTTCCTTTACCTAAAAAAATATTATTAGAAAATTAAAATTAAATACAAATTTGGTATATAATAGAAATTCTTTATAGACACTATTAAATAAAAATGTAGTTTTATTTATTTAGTTTTTACTAAATATTTGAGTAAGAATAAATATTAAAATTAACTAATTTCTAATTTAAATATATATATTTGTAATTTCACAATGTACTTCCAAAATTCATATAACAATGTAAAAAGAAATGTTAGGAAGTAGTAAATAGTTAGATATACCTAAAACTACTACATATCATTTAGAAAAATTAAAATTAAATACAAATTTGGTAGAAAAAATATGACATATATTTCATGTCATATTTCCTTTACCTAAAAAATATTACATGTCATTTAAAAAAATTAAAATTAAATACAAATTTAGTATATAATAAAAATTATTTATAAACCTTATTAAATAAAAATGTAGTTTTATTTAATTAGTTTTTACTAAATATTTGAGTAAGAATAAATATTAAAATTAACTTATTTCTAATTTAAATATATATATTTCTAATTTCACTATTTACTTCCAAAAATCATAAAGCAATGTAAAAAGAAATGTTGAGTAGTAGTAAATAGTTTTTTTATTGTGTCTCCTAGTTTTCTAATTAAGACTTGCAAATTTTTATTTCACTAAATTCTCAATCTATAATTTTTTTCTTTTCTGTGTGTGTAGAGTTGACAGAGAGTAGAAGTCTTGTGGAAGTATATATACATATATATATATATAGACATATATATATACATATATACATATATATATATACATATATACATATGTATATATATATACACATATATATATGTATATATATACATACATATATATACATATATATATACATATATATATACATATATATATATACTCTTGTAATGACGAAGTTAATAGTTGCAGGTTTAAATTTTAGGACTATATCCATGTTTTAGTTTTATCTGTTTTATTGGATGCATCTTTTGGCTTTATAGATTTTAATTTTAATATTTTAATGTTGCAGAGTGATTTAAATTTTAGTTTTTTTAAATATTAATATTCATTTGTTGGCTAGATTTCTTTAATGTTTATGATTATTATTATTTTAATATGTCAGCTATTTAATTATTTTTAAATTTTTTTGTTAAACACGCACGTGACATAGTCGAGATTGAAGAGCCTTGTCAGGCTGTCAATCAAGCAACAAAATAACAATACAAATCAAGAACTCTAAAAAAAACAATCCTCCATTTATTACAATCAAAAGAGTAGAGATTACATCTAATGATCAATTACTGAGTATTTCTTAGAGACCACAATTTGACTTTTCCATTAGCAACCACTTTTCCCTAATTCTCCCTTCAGAACAATCCAATCTGATCACAAATCTCTGTTCTGAACTCTACTTCCCCTATCGTCACATTCCTTTGTTCTCCATTCCCCTGTTTTACCTTCCCCTGTTCTCTAGGAAAATAGTTCGTTCCAACTTCCCCATCAAATGGTCTCCAAAATGGTTAACGGTCGAAGACCAATTGAAACATCAAACCCTAAAGCCTTCACTCCATCACATCGAGATGTTGAGGTGACTGTATTCAGAGTCCCACTGAAGTCATGTAGTCCCACTAATGATACGCAACATAACATCAGTTTATCGAGGGGATGCCATCTAAAGTCCCACCAGACACATATTGTTATACCAATGAAGAGTTAATACTTTGAATCAGGCTATCGAAGGGATAGCTGAGCGAGTCCTATGGAAATAAGCAACTTTGTTGATATAGACTTTCCCACCAATATAAATTTGCATCATTGTATTGAGGGGATGACTTAAAACCTTCCATTGCTACATAACAGTCCTTCTGATGAAGGTTACAACTACCATGACACCGACACATCGAGGGGACTATTCACTAAGTCCTACCGACAAAGAAGTCACAGACCGACGATGGAATAAAACCAACCAATAGGGCTAGGGTTACAAAAAGAACCTCAATGCATCTGCAAAACACAATAAAATTGAGAACAAAAATTTGCATATGTACATATTGATGCGGATAGCTTGAGAGCCCAAGATGCTCCTGCATCAAACACCTCGGGAAGGAGAAATGTTCCATGAGTGGAGAGCTAGGAACATTTAGGCCAATCTGGAATTGAAATTTCAAACTGAGCCAACTCATCTACCTTCAACTAAGATGCTTCGTCAACTGATTTTCCCTTTCAGTGAACTAGGTACTCCATGTACTCCTTACCATGTGTTTTCATTACAACCCTAGAATCAATGATCTCATTTACTTCTTCCATTTACTTCTTAGGTAGCTGATTCACCCAATCTATATTATCCATGATATTTGCAGGCAAATTTGGTTGAGTACTTCTCTCCCCTTCAAAATGTTTGTACAGATCACTGACATTGAAGATAGGAGATATATCTACATGCTCTAGAAGTTCAACTTCATAAGCATTGACTGAAAACTTATGTAGGATCTGGCAAGGACCTATTTTCTTCCATTTTAACTTATTATAGGTTCCCTAAGGAAACCTTTCCTATCTCAAATAAACCTAGACCAGTTCCCCAATTTGAAATTCCTACTCTCTCTTGTGACAATCAGCAAATTCTTTATACTTTGTTGTACTCTTTTCCAACTTTCCTTTCACCTCTTGATGCAAATATCTTATATACTTTGCAAAATCCTCTACCACAGCACTTGTTTTCACTAGGTTTGCACTATCTCTGAGTTCATCTATACCCCTAGGGTTGAAACCATACACCACATTGAATGGACTTTTCCCAATACACCTTTTAACTAAATTGTTATAGGCAAACTCTGCCTATGGCAACTACAAATACCACTATTTTGGTTTGTCTCCAATCAAACATCAAAGGAGATTACCCAAACTCCTATTCACCACTTCAGTCTAACCATCTGTTTGTGGATGGTAGGCTAGACTAAAACCCAAATGTGTGCCTAATTTCTTCCATAATGTGCACTAGAAATGCCCAACAAACTTTGTATACTGATCAAATATGATACTCTTTGCAAACCATGCATCCGAACTATTTATTTGAAAAAAAAAATTGCTATATGGGAAGTATTACTAGTTTTCTGACATGGAATAAAGTGAACCATTTTCTAAAATCTATCAACAACCCCAAAATTGAATCATTACCTCTTTGAGTTTGAGGCAATCCCAAAACAAAATCCATGCTAATGTGTTCCCACGATCACTTTGGAATCAGTAATGGCTGATACAGTGCGGTATTTTGCTTCATACCCTTTGCATGCTAGAAAATTATGCATCCTTGTACCATTTTCTTGACATCAATGCTCATTCCTGGTTAGTAATAACTCTTATTCAATAGAACTATTCTTTTATCTACTCCAAAATGTCCACCCAATCCACCACTATGATTTCTCTAATTAGATTCTCCCTCATGGAGCCTCTAGGAATACATCAATTCTTTGCCTTGAATAGTAGATTCTATTGAATGAAATCCTCCAGCCATGGAGTTCAATCCAATTCTACTAGATTCTTGCATACCTTCCATGCCTCTTTGAACTCTGGATCATGTTCATACAACTCACCCAAGGCATCAAAACCAACAACATTCACTTTCATCTCATTCAACAACAAAGTTCTTCTACTCAGTGCATCAACAACTCGATTAGATTTTCCACTCCTATGTTTTAACACAAAAGTATAACTTTGTAAAAACTCAATCCATTTCATATGCCTCTAGTTTAGCTTACCTTGGCTATTTATGAACTACAGGGCATGATTGTCTATATACAGCACAAATTCTCTAGGCAACAAATAATGCCTCCACTTTTTGAGTGCTTGCACAATTGCATAGATCTCCTAGTCATACGCATAATATTTGCTCTTAGATTCATTCAATTTCTCACTAAAATATGCTATTGGTCTTCCCTCTTGGCTGAGAACTCCTATTTCTATTCCACTTGCATCACAATCCACCTAGAAAACTTTTCTAAAGTTTGGAAGTGCCAATACCGGTTGCTCTATCACCTTATTCTTCAACAACTGAAAACTTTTCTCTGCTACAACCATCCACTTGAACTCTCTTCTAGTTCTCTTCATCATCTCTATAATAGGAACACATATCCCACTGAAATTTCTTATGAACTTTTTATAGAAGCTCGCCAACCCATGAAAACTACAGGCTTCAAAAGTACTCCTTGGTGATGGCCACTCAACAATAGCCTTTACCTTCTCAGGTTTCATCTTCAACCATTCTTTTGAAACTACAAATCCCAAGTATAATAACTCCTTCATGAAAGTACACTTTTTTAGATTCACCATTAGTTTCTCTTCTTTTAATCTTTACAAAACAACCCTAATATGTTCTACATGTTCTTCTTTTGTTTTATCGAAAATTAAAATAGATCATCAAGGTAAACTATGACAAACTTACAAAGATAGGGCTTTAACACTTGATTCATCAATCTCATGAATGTACTAGGTGCATTTGTCAATTCAAATGGTATGACCAACCACTCATACAATCTATCCTTCACCTTGAATTTGGTCTTCCACTCATCCCCTTCATGGATTATGATTTGATGATACCCACTTTTAAAATAAATCTTCATGAAGTTCCTTGCTCCACTCAAATAGTCCATTAAATCATCCATTCTCTATAGTGGGAATCTATATTTGATGGTGATCTTATTGATTGCATGGGAGTTTGTACACATCTTCCATTCACCTCCCTTCTTAGGCACTAATACTATAGGTACAAGACATGGACTAAGACTCTCCCTAATTAGCCCTTTGTCCAACAACTCTTGGACTTGTCTATTTATTTCCTCATTCTCATGAGGTGTCATCCTATACGGTGCCTTGTTTGGTAAACCTACACCTGGGATTAAATCCATACAATAACCAATTTCTCTGACTGTTGGCAGTCCATCTGGTAACTCCATTGTTATATTAGCATATTCATCAACTATTTCTTAAATTTCTACTAGTAGCTTCTCTTCTTTTTCTGCAGTCATGTTTTGAAATGATTGGGCAATAAATGCATAACAAACACCATCCTTATTTAGATCCTTCAGGAATTTCTTTCCTAAGACAAGACACACCCTACAAGTACCTTCGACATCTTCATCTTTATCCTTCATAGTTTTCAAAATAAATTCCTAGCCATTCTTCTTAATGGTATATGTATTACTCTTACCATCATGAACATCTTCTCTATCAAATTGCCACAGTGTTCCCATCAAGATATGATAGGCATTCATTGGCATTACATCACAGAGTATCTCATCCTTGTAATTACCAATCTGAAAATTAACCAAACATTGTTCTCTTACCACTAATTAGTGCTCCTTCTGCAACCACGAGACCTTATACGAGCTGGGATGCTTCATTCTTTTCAGCTTCAACTTCCTCACCATTTCTTCACACACAATATTATCTATGCTGCCACTGTCTACAATCACTTTACAACACTTGTTGACTAACTTGCATTTGGTTCTGAACAAATTTCTTCTCTATATTGCTTCTGATTCTGCCTTCTTAGGACTTAACAAAATCTTTCTTATCATCAAAGACTCTCCATCCTCTGGGTCTTCTCCATGTTTCAAAGTTTCTACTACTTCATCTTCTGCTTGGGCCACATGAACTTTGGCCTCGTTTCCTTTACCTCCTCCTTGAATTTATGGACATTCAAAAGACATATGCCTGATCTCACCACATTGGTAGCATGTACCAGTAAAACCTCTACCTCTTCCTCTTCCAAAATTACCTCTTCCTCAAAAAGAGTCTCCTCTTCATCAGAAATTTCCTCTTCCTCTCATTTCTTGAGTCTTTGAGGCACCATCTTCATCTTTTTTCACAAAATATCCTCTTCCACCACTGCTTTGCCCTCTACCATGAGTATTTCTACCTCTACCTTTGTTATTGTTTTGTTGTTTCCTATTCAGCTTCTCTTCAGACACTAACACACATCGGTAGGCTTCTTCCACACTCTACAATCTGAGCAATCTAATCTCATCTTGTATGGACACCCGCAAGCCATTTAGATACCTTGCAACTTGCTCAATCTCATTCTCTATGTGGTCTGCTCAAATTTTCAATCAGTAAAATTAGTTTGTGTATTCCTTGACACTGGATTCCCTTTGCTTCAAGTTCTACAATTTTCTAAACAGATTTATCTGATAGTCTGCAGGCATGAATTTCCTCTTCAAATTGTTTACCATTCAGTCCCATGATTTTATCTTTTCCTTGTCTCTTCTTTATCTATCAGTCTACAAATGATCCCACCATAGGGATGCATGCCCTTTCAACTTTGTATACGCATATTTTACCTTCTTGTCCTCCTCGATACCTTCAAAGTCAAAGTACTTCTCCATCTCAGTGATCCAATCTAGCAATTCATCTGAATTCAAGTTACTAATATAATCTAGAGGGTTAAAATGAGGTCTGGTATTTATTTTGGTTAGGGCTCAAATGAACCTCTCTTCTCCTTGATCAATTTCAAGTTGGTTTTCTTCTCCTTCAGCTTCAACCTGCTCTTCTTCATCATCACTCACATCTTCGACATGATGACCTCTTCGCTGTGCAGTTT
Source organism: Cunninghamia lanceolata (assembly GCA_027924645.1). Taxonomy (NCBI): domain Eukaryota; kingdom Viridiplantae; phylum Streptophyta; class Pinopsida; order Cupressales; family Cupressaceae; genus Cunninghamia; species Cunninghamia lanceolata. Next base: position 688,996 of record BSBN01001237.1, on the reverse strand, counting down.
CAACGGCTTCCAATCTGATCGTAATTCCCCTCAACATCTTCATCAAGATAAGGTCTGTATCTCTTCACACCCCTCTTCCTCTGCCACATCCTCTTTGTGCCATTTTACACAAGTCCTCTTCAATTCCAGGTCTTCTTTCTTTTGCTCACTTACCCACAACAAATTCCCTTTAGGACTTCGTTAAATTTTTGACACTTTCTCGATGAGAAAACCTTGCTCTGATACCACCTAACACAGTTGAGATTGAAGAGCCTTGTTAGGCTATTAATCAAGCAGAAAAATAACACTACAAATCAAAAAATCTCAATAGAAAACAATCCTCAATTTATTGCAATCAAAAGAGTATAGATTACATCCAAAGATTAATTACAGAGTATTTCTCAAAGACCCTAATTTGACTATTCCATCAACAATCTCTTTTCCCCAATTCTCCCTTTAGAACAATCCAATCTAATCACAAATCCTCGTTCTAAACTCTACTTCCCTTGTTGTCACATTCCTTTGTTCTCCATTCCCCTTTTTTACCTTCCCCTATTCTCTAGGAAAATAGTTCATTCCAACTTCCCCATCAAATGGTCTCTAAAACGGTTAACGATCGAAGACCAACCAAAATGTTGAACCCTAAAGCCTTCACTCCATCACATCGAGATGTTAAGGAGACTTGTTGATGATTGTTTTGCTGCAATCATAACAATTAGTTAAAATTCACATAAAATGAACCAAAACTGACTTGAAAGATATGAAGGAATCAGTTAAGATTCGCTTAATCCCAAGTTTAATATGGTCCGGTCTTGACCTGTTGGGCAAATTCAGTTGGTCGATGTGAAGCTATAATGTTCAAGGGGCCTTACGTAATTTAAGGTTTCTTGTTGGTTAACTAGACTCAAACTATACAAAAGACATTAAATATCAGCATGTTGATCATTCCTTTTGCATAAAAGTGTTACTATGTTGCAAAGCTTTATATGGTTTTCTTGAATTATTGCAGCTTTCTTCTTTATACATTTATGAAAACTTGTCTACTTTCAACTCTGTTGTTCATGCTTCTTCAAATATGAGACAAATTTCCTTCAAATTTCTATGTTTTAAGCTAAGTATTTTCAAATGGGTTGGGAAAAGTTAGAAAGATCTAATCTACACTTCATTCACTCTACCAAAGGATCTAATTGTTTTGTTATGCACTTTATAAATCATACAATAACTTGATCAAATCCACAGACAAAACCTTAAGTGTAAGTTCTAAGCATTTTCACAAACATACACCTAAGATTGCAAGCTCTAAGAGAAATGTTTCAAACACAAAGAAGAGCAGGAAAACACTCAGAAGATAGATGCAGAATTCTAGATTCAATTGTATTAGAAACAGATAGTCATATAAGATTTACAATGTCAGAATGACTCTTAGCTTCATTGACCGAACTACAGAAAACTTACAAGCTTTACAAATATAGTAAGGAAGCTAGATGTTCCATGCATTCCTTATTGCAGACACAGGTGACCTCCTTCTTCTACTTCTGAACTAAAAGGTCCCTCTATTCTAAATGTTATGTTTTACAAATCTCTGCTGCTACAAAATCTCTATGTAGCTCCTGTGTAAAGTTTTACAGTGCATAGAGGCACAATATATAGACTTTGATTGTCCTCAATACAGCTCAAAACCCTAGTTAAGCAATGGTTCAAACCTCTAGTTACAACAATAAATGTTGGAGATCAAATCTCCCAAAATATCTCTAAGCATATATCAAATCTAGGCGAAATATGCCCTTCTGGAAACCCTAGCAGCTCAATAATAACTTTTGTGGTCTGCTGCAATAATGTCTTCAACTACATTTTGTCTTCATCAATGAATGGCCTTTGACTTCCTCGCCCTTTGTCCTTATCTTCCTCTACTCCTGAGATCTAATTTCCTCCTCCTTGATGTCACCGCCATCAAGCTTCAGCTCCCTCTTCAACTGCAAAACCTGCAAAAATAGATAAGCAATAAGTATCATCATTTAATAAACCTGCAGAAAGAAAAATAGCTGCCAAATCCAGTCATGACTGTGTGAATGCATCAATCAGGCCCTAAATCTGTGGAAATCATGTCCAAAAAAAATGCATATACAGCATCCAAAATAGTCAGGTCAACCATCCTTGACCGAAAATATGCATTCGGGCTCCAAAAAATATCCTCAAATTCCCATCGCTCTGTCTTTTCCCACCTATCGGCATGATACCTACCCATCGGCAAGTCCAAAAAATAATTGGCCAACAGCCATTGTTACGCTGATGTCTCCTTTGTTATTCGGCATGCACTTTTATTCATCGGTGTAAAAATCAACCATCGGCGTGAGCTAGAAATTTCATTTCGATCGTTATTGTTTCACCGATAGCCATATATTAGCGTGAGTCTCTCCTATCAGTGAAGGCTTAACACTTCACTCTGATCGTTGCTATTTCGCCGATAGCCATATATCAGCGTGAGTCCATTGTATCGGCGAATCCAAAAAATGATTGGCCAATGCATACTGTTTGGCCGATGCCTTCTAATTCTTTCCTTCCATCAGGGTGACATTCGTTCATCGACACAGGCTTAATGTTTCATTCCAATCATCCATCTTACGCTGATGTCTTTTATTATTTGGCTAAGTCTTTTCTTCCGTCGGTGTGACTTTCATTCATCGGCGCCCTCTAACAATTTCCTACCAATTGTATTACTCACGCCGATGCCCTTACTTTTCTTCTATATATCGGGTAACACATATTTCATAATGTATATTGGTTTGTATGTTCAAAATATATATTTGGACCTCATACAAGCATTTAACCAAATTGTACTTTTCCTTCGATTCCGCATTGTATGCCCCAAAATGCATGTCGAAATGTACCCTTTATATACAAGCCGAATGTGATGTATCTATTTAACCAAATTTAATCCTTCGTTGAGATCTGCCCTGTATATTCCTTGCAATGTAATAATATGCAAGGCATGAAATATACAAGGACTTTTCGTTATTTCATATTCACTTCAAGTCCACCCCTTGTATATTTTGCTTGTATGTGTCCTCTGATATACAAGTCAGACATGATACAAAGGATTAATTGGATTCCAACTTCCTTTGGGATCCAGCCTGTATGTATGTTACTTTGTATCTTTCGATATGCACTATTTAAAACATACATAGACTTAACGCCGCTTGATAAATTTTTAATTCCGTGCTTGTATACTTGCGATGTATGTTTGATAATATACAAGTCGGAATCATACAATGATTTTTCTTTGTTTCATAACACTTTGGGTCTACGGCTTGTATGTAGCGCTTGTACATTTGTCCTATATGTTTTGATCTGCCAAATATACAACATGAGATACATGCAACGGACTTCAAACATTTATCCACTTCAACTTTAAAACCATTTCGGGTCCACCTTGTATGTATAAATAAAGCTTTTATTTAAAATGCATACAAGGTAAAAAGAATATACAATCGACCCAAACATGCAAATAACAATGTATATGAACCTGACTGCAAAAAGTGATTAAGTATAAAAAGGACTTTGCACATACAAAAGACTTTGTATATGCAAAGCGATATACAAACCTGAATGTACATTTTACCAAAATGATCATAACTTGCAAAATATGGTAAATTTTAAGATGGTTCAAAAAGCAACCCTAGCTCATTTTTCACAAGGAATCCAACCATATCATGTCGTGGTATTGAAAATGCATTTTTTCTCTATTTTTATCAAAGTTTGCAACTTTAACCCCTCTTTTTCCCTTTACCACCAAGCAAAACAAAACACACAAAAGCAAAAAAAGCAAAGCCACAGCAGGGGTTCTCATTTTGCTAAGGAGTAAAATGGGGCATGTTGTGAACATCACAACAAGACTGTATTTAGAGTCCCACTGAAGTCATGTGGTCTCACTAACGATACACAAACTCGCATTGGTTTGTCAAGGGGATGCCATCTAAAGTCCCATTGAACACATAGTGTTATACCAATGAAGAGTTAATACTTTGAATTAGGCTGTCGAAGGGACAGCTGAGCAAGTCCTACTGAAATAAGCAACTCCACTGATATAGACTTTCCCACCAATATTGTTATCAACAAACTATGCAGTCAAATGCTAAGATATCAACTTAGCTACCTATTAACACATGGGAACACTCCTAGGCCTGTGGGTTGCTAAAACTTGGAGTGAACCTCCAGAGTGAGCTGGTTCTCTTGGTAACTTCACCTAATCTAAATAAATTTCTGAGGAAAGGGTTGAAAAGATAGCTAAAGATGAAATCCTAAAACTTAATGATATTTTACTAGAATTTTAACTTATTCCAATGATCTTGCTCACAAACAGCTTCTCAATACAATAAATTTCACAATCTCACATGTGCATACAACACAAAATTGATTTGCATGAAGGTTTAAAATCAAACACAACATGCAACCTGCATCATATGAACTTTCTACACCCACACTTGCAATAATAAGACATAAAAAGGGATCCAAAAGATAGAATCACAATGATAACGTCTAACTATTACTCTAAAATGAGACAAGAATTGAGATAGGAATGCTCTGTTGTTTCTATTGAACTAAAAGGAGTATATCAAATTGAGAATCTGAGTACAAAAGTGTTTACAAAACTCTCTGCAGGTGAACAAGAGAGGAAGAAACAATATTCTAAACTTCCTTTAAAAAACAAGTCTTTCTCGTACTTATAACTCCAAAAATCCCTCAGAAAAGCTGGAAAAACTCTCAAAATAGCCATCTTTTTTCCATTTTTGAGCTCCACTGAAAAGCTACCTAAAAAAACATTGAAATGCCTCCAAACTAAAGAGAAAATCTTCCAAAATGCTATCCCAAGTGGTCCCACCAAAATATCCTCAAAATCAAGCTTTACCTGATCAATAAAAGCCTCCTTTTTGTCCATATCTTCTCAATTTTGCCCAGAAGAAAGTAGAACCAAAAAAAAGAAGAATCTCCTTATATCTACATCCTTTAAGTGCTTTAAAATAGCAATTATTTAAAAGCAATTTATAAAACATTGCTTTAAATAATGATTTACAATATTTACAGTTTAATTTTACTGATTTGGCTTGATATGATACTTTACAAAGCATTTGATTTTCTATAAAAATCATAAAAATGTGAAGGCACCATTAAATTTTTTGATAAAAAATACAAGGTGTAGGGCCTATCCTTCAATAGGTTTGCAAAGATATTCTAAGGAAATGTTGTCATTATTGTGGACTTACCTTCAAATATGGTAAAAGGGACGGCATAAAGCCTAGACATCAATATGTGCAAAGGGGACATAATACCCCTGAGGGTATTAGCCAAGACTTTGAAAATTAATTCAATGTGATAAAATATCACCATCAAACTAGGGCATTATGAAACCCTAAGACAAAAACACTTGAATGCCCTAACTTTTCAGGCCCATTTTCACTTTGTCTTTTTTGATGGAATGAGCTCTACCTATGCCGCCATAGAAGGTTAGGGTTTGAAGAGAAAACCTTTGATTCTCTACTATCTTCGAGTAAAATTTTCAATATTTCTTTTAGGAAAACAAGGTAAACTCTCTGCAACATCAATTTGAACCATATTTCATCCTTATCAGAGGTTTCTTTTTACTCTCAATGTCACGGCCATCATAGTCTTCTGATACATTTGCTTTGTGTTTTTATTGTGGTTTACTCTTTCTTTGTTTGAGGCCACCATGGCTGAGTAATCTAAACTTTTCAAAGGCAAAATAAAGACAAGATTTCACGGCCTCATATACATGTCTTCACTCAAGAACAAAAAAAATAGGTAAGCCTTACCTCTCGGCTTTGTAAGATTTCTTTCTTCTCATCACAAGCTGATGAAACTATAAAATGAAAGTATTTGACTTTCTGTATTCTGCAAAGACATTATGGGAAACCTCTATAGGCCTTTAGGCTGCGAATGATATTCTACATGTTGTTTAGTCCTAGGTATCACTTCGGCTGACATAGATCAAAATATTTTCATTCTCCTTTACATCTATGTTATCTCTTCTACAAAGTCTTGATATTTTTGAAGCACCACATATCTCTGGCCATGGCTTAAGGATCACTAATAGTTGCATTTGTCTTCATTTTATGAAAAAAGATTGATCTACAATATAACAAGCAAGATTTGGTAAAGTAAAATTGGGTAATGACACCGCAACAACTGTAGTCATATACCATTCTGCATTTGTCATGCTTCAAGATTTCTCAATTTCAACAAAACCTCATGGCTCAAACCCTCTACCTTCCTCTATATCTACATTTCTCCTTCTTTGTATGAAGTGACTTAACCCACTAGCTGAATTCGAGGATACCCTCCAGTTACATTTGATGATGGAAGCATGTATGTTATCTTATTCTATTGGTCAATGGTGGTACCTTTGTTCATAAACCAGGAGCAAGGATGGGAAAGCAACAACATAAACCAACTCAAGACATTAAACAGGCAATGATGGCTATGTTTCTCCTTATTTGCTTCTTCATTCATCAGATGCATAATACCTTCTTTATGATGTTCTAGTTCAGCTACTCCCAAGGCTTGTGTGGGACATTTGATCTCTCTTGCTTTCATTTAATGCAATGCTTATTCAGTTTGGTATATCCAAACAGCAACAGAAAACTGAACCAAAACAAACTGAAAGAAAACCAAAAGGTCCTGGTGGCTAGAGAACATGTGCAACAACACTTAGGGAAAGAAAACAACCTAAATAAAATGTGCATTAAGCACTTATTAGTAGAAAACACTACCCTAACCTACTCTAACTAGCCAAAGAAGCTGGTCAAATAAACGTATTCACTGGTTGGGTGAAGTAGCTGCCTTTTCTACATAATATACGATGTTTTACATGATTTTGGACAGCTACATGAAAATGAACAATGGACGAAAGGCCATGAAATAGTTGCACCACATCTTGAAGAACATATACAATCTCACTAACCTCTTCGGATGGAATATAAACACTACTACCTTGAGGTGGCAAAGTGACTTGAATATGTTCTTCTTCAACTACTCTTTCATGCTTGGGTTCAATTGGGATAGGAATCTTCTTGTTGGCCTTCATTTTAGCAATATACTTAATTGGACATCCTATTGATAATTTAAAATTAGAACTGTTCTTTCTAGTTTCACTCTTATCAACTACCTCCTCAACCACAATTGTTTCTTGCTTTGGATGAATCATGCTTTCATCCTCGTGATCCTCCACAACCACGTTGTCCTCATTTATTTTCTCATGGATCGGTATTCTAATAACGTCACTTTCATGCTCTAGCTGATCACAACTTGTCAATTTTGTTAGCTCGCATACCCTTTCATCTTTACTAATAAATAAAGGAAGCTCTTCAAATGAATCAATCAAATCTTGAGTTTGGATACCTCCTTTTGCCTCTTTGAGCTATTGTTCCACACTTTCTCCATCAAAAGATGATTGTTTGACGTCCAAGTTTGAAACAAAAATCTCAAGGTCATCCCAAAACATGTCTTCTTCATTCTCATTTCCATTTTCTTGTGAAGAGAGACTATTTATTGCCTTGCTATAGTCCTCTTGAGGTATCAAAACATCAAATTTTTGATCCTCTTCTCACTTTTCTGGAACTAGCATGGGTGTGATTTGAGATATGCTTTCTTCATCATTCACAAAAAATGGTAATTCATTAAATAGATCAGTCAAAACTTGAGAACTATCAGCCATTCCTTGATCTAGAATTTTTTGTTCCTCAACTACAACTTCCTCTATCTCTTGCAACAGTTGCTCCTGATTTTCTAGATCTTCTTTGTCACTGTGCCAGCTGGATACCTTGAAATAGTCATTGATATTCTACTATTCCAATGAACCAAACCTCTCCACACATACCGCATTCTTGTGTTCAAATGATAAAATGGTACAATCAGTAGCAACCTCTTGCTTTATATCTTGTTGCGCTAGTTGATCTTTTGAAAAAAATTCATCATCTTCCACAAAACAAGGAAGTTCATTAGTTAAAACATTGAAAGATTCATCAGGAGAAATCTTTTCATGTTTGATCTTCTGCTACTGCAAAAGGTAATCTTCTAAAGTTGAACGCAGTGGATTTACCTTTCTAAGTTCCTCAATGAAGAGTAAGGTATTCTGATCAAAGAGTTTTCCCTTGGATTCCTCAGGTGAGGAAACTTGGGGAGCTTCTTAGATTTCTTGCGAGGAAAAATGTTGCTCAAGGGCCTGATCTGCAACTATACTAGGATGAATATGATTATTTTCCTCAGCTTGCAAGGGATGAAGGCTTATAAAACTTGGTATTTCAAGATTAAGCTACTGGCTTGAGGAATTTTAAGGACTTTATTTTTCCTAAAACTCAGAATCTCAACTTTAGCAATAATAAGAGGCTCATTCTATCTAAAACTTGGAAACGTATACTTACGAACCTCCTCTTGGATAGACTGATTTGGAATGACATGAGCTGCTTGGGCTTCGTGCCTTTGTGTTTCTGCCCCTTTCTCATAGGGATAGGCCCTATAAACCATCTTTTCCTATGGCTGATTATACTCATGCTGCCTACTAATCTCCTCTACCTATTTTGTGAAGTCATACACGAAGTAAAACAACATACCCTTTATGCTTGCAATCTCCTACTTTTCACACTCTTGGAGCTGATTTTGAGTATATGAAAGTTGATATGGAGGTTGAGCAGGGGTGGGTGGGAGGCAAGCATGTTGATCATGATTCTCCTCAAATTGCCTCTTTTGAGCTACCAACTCTTTTGTAAACTACCTACCTTGTGCCCATGGGGATAAGCCTAATAAGAATATTCTTCTAGCTAAAAATTGATCTCTTGGCCCCTCTTAATGTTATCCATCTACTTGTTGAAGTCTAACAAAATGTCTCTTTGCTCCATAAGTTTAGGATTTTGAGGTTGATTGGAAGATTGGACAAGGGTGGATGGGTGGTAAACATTTTGAGTAAGCTGGTAGCTTGCAGTAATAGGATTATTTGGACTAAAAACAACATTGTGGTTGCTTGGATATGGTTGGTAAGAAGATTCGTTAACAATAATTTCATAGTATGGGGGTGGGTATACATGTTGACTATGAAAATTTGACATGTTTACTCATATGAAGAGTTGTAAATAAGAATAAAATCTTAGTTATTTGAAACATACCAACAAGTGATCTATCTAAACCAGTAGATCTTGATTTGGAGCCAGATGTGTTTAAAGAACTTGCCTCCAAAGGCTGAAATTGCTGGTGCACACACCAAGAACCAGAAATGAAATGATGAGATTTGAACTATGAAAGCTCAAACGATCCCATCGGGCATGCCAAAAACTATTATCAACAAAGTATACACCCAAATGCTAAGCTATCAACTTAGCTACCTATTGACACATGGGAACACTCCTAGGCCCATGGGTTGCCAAAAACTTGGAGTGAACCTCCAAAGTGAGTTGGTTCTCTTGGTAACTGCACCTAATCTAATGACTTTCTGAGGAAATGGTTGAAAAGATAGCTAAAAATAAAATTCTAAAACTTAATGACATTTTACTAGAATTTTAACTTATTCCAATGATCTCGCTCACAAACAGCTTCTCAATACAATAACTTTCACAATCTCACATGTGCATACAATACAAAATTGATTTGCATGAAGGTTTAAAATCAAACACAACATGCAACCTACATCATATGAACTTTCTACACCCACACTTGCAATAATAGGACATAAAAAAGGATCCAAAAGATAGAATCACAATGATAACATCTAACTATTACTACAAAATGAGACAAGAATTGAGATAGGAATGATCTGTTGTTTCTATTGAAGTGAAAGGAGTATATCAAATTGAGAATCTGAGTACAAAAGTGTTTACAAAACTTTCTGTAGGTGAACAAAAGAGGAAGAAACAATATTCTAAACTTCCTTTAAAAAACAAGTCTCTCTCCTACTTATAACTGCAAAACTTCCTCAGAAAAAGATGGAAAAACTCTCAAAATAGCCTTCCTTTTTCCATTTTTGAGCTGCACTAAAAAGCTACCAAAAAAACACTGAAATGCCTCCAATTGAAGAGAAAAGATGCCAAGATGCTATCCCTAGTGGTCCCACCAAAACCTCCTCAAAATCAAGCTTTACCTGATCAATAAAAGCCCCTTTTTTGCCCATATCTTCTCAATTTTGGCCAGAAGAAAGCAAATCCAAAAAAAGAAAGAATCTTCTTATATCTACTTGCTTTAATTGCATTACAACAACAATTATTTAAAAGCAATTTATAAAACATTGCTTTAAATAATGCTTTACAATATTTGCATTTTAATTTTACCGATTTGGCTTGATATGATACTTTACAAAGCATTTGATTTTCTATAAAAAACCATAAAAAATGTGAAGGCACCATTGAATTTTTTGATAAAAAATACAAGGTGTAAAGCCTGTCCTCCAATAGGTTTGCAAAGATATTCTAAGGAAATGTTGTCATTGTTGTAGACTTACCTTCAAATATGGTAAAAGGGACCTCAAGATCTTAAGGCATAAAGCCTAGGCATCAATATGTGCAAAGGGGACATAATACCCTTGAGGGTATTAGCCAAGACTTTGAAAATTAATTCAATGTGATAAAATATCACCATCGAACTAGGGCATTATGAAACCCTAAGAGAAAACACTTGAATGCCCTACCTTTTCAGGCCCATTTTCACTTTGTCTTTGTTTATTAAATGAGCTCTGCCTATGTTACCATTGAAGGTTAGGGTTTTAAGGGAAAACCTTTGATTCTTTGTTGTCTTTGAGTAAAATTTTCAAGATTTCTTATATGAAAACAAGGTAAACTCTCTGCAACATCAGTTTGAACCATATTTCATCCTTATTAGAGTTTTTTTTTACTCTCAATGCCACGACCGTCACATTCTTCTAATACATTTGCTTTGTGGTTTTACTGTGGTTTACTCTTTCTTTGTTTGAGGTCACCATGGCTGAGTAATTTTAACTTTTCAAAGGCAAAATAAAGACAAGATTTCACAGCCTCATATACATGTCTTCACTTAGGAACAAAAAAATAGGTAAGCCTTACCTCTCAGCTCTGTAAGATTTCTTTCTTCTCATCACAAGCTCAGGAAACTATAAAATGAAAGTATTTGACTTTATGTATTCTGTAAAGACATTATGTGAAACCTCTACAGGCCTTTAGGCCACGAACTATATTCTACATGTTGTTCAGTCCTGGGTATCACTTTGGCTGACATAGCTCAAAATCTTTTCATTCTCCTTTACATATATGGTATCTCTTCTACACAGTCTTGATAATTATGAAGCACCAGATATCTCTAGCCATAGCTTAAGGCTCACTAATAGTTTCTTTTGTCTTCATTTTGTGGAAAAAGCTTGATCTACAATATAACAAGCAAGATTTGGTGAAGTAAAACTGGGTAATGACACCCCAACAATCGTGGCCATATACCATTCTAGGTTTGTCATGGTTCAAGATTTTTCAATTTCAACAAAACCTCATGGTTCGAAACCTCTACCTTCCTCTATATCTGCATTTCTCCTTCTTTGTATGAAGAGACTTGACCCACTAGCTCAATTAGAGCATACACTATGGTTACATTTGATGATGGAAGCATATATGTTATCTTATTTTATTGGTCAATGGTGGAACCTTTGTTCATATGTCAACTGATATGTTTACACATGACTATTTTATCCTCATGATGACATAACCTTCTCATTTACATCTATGGCAGCCTATATATAAATGAAAACTATATATGTTGTCCCCCTTTATGTTTATATCAATGTGTCTGCACTTGGTATGTCCTTCATTTGCTCACTGTGACAGATAAGATCATTTATCTTGTATATACTTGGTATGACTACATTCAACTTCATATTAGATATTCTATGTATATGCATGGATATTCTATGTATAACTTGCAACTTCATGTGCTACCCCCTGTAGCTACATTTGTAATTTATGACCTTTCTTTACATACCAGAAAGTTAACATAGCACCTAATTTGTATTGTAGCTAATGAGAAAGGTGATGACTATTGTATTGATGTCCAATTATTTTCTTTGAAGAGGACCTGAATGAGATATTTGATTAATAGGCATATGGTTGCCACTTTCTCAACATCTTATGGTAACATAGTATCTTTTCTCCAACTCTGAGCATTACCAAAAGCATGATTGAAACAGTGATAGCTAAAATAAAAAGGGCCTTAATGTTCCATAGCTCCACAGTTGACAATATTGGTTTCTCTCTTTTATGATGTATCTACCCTAACATTGTAATGCATACTTGGAGATTACTTCATCTAATTTTCTTGTGAACAACATACCTTTATCCTGTGATTATACTTCATATGATGCATTGAATGTTCTCTGATTAGCACAAGAGTGTTGTCCTGAACCTGTAAACACTTAATAAGGGCTGCATTCTATCATTGCCTTTATTTGAATTATTTCCTCATCTAAAAGGCTTCATGATGAGACTCGAATATTCTTGAATGTCTTGAATGCATACAAATGATAATGAGATAGGTAATGAATGTAACCATGATGTGACAATGCCTCTTACTCAGATCATTGGGCAATCTTGAAAAGAGTGTAATGCTCATTCATGGTTCTCATTTCATAATACTTGAACTGACAATCATGGATGGGCATTAAGATTGAAGCTCATGCACTGTCTTGATGCAACACTTCCTTCAGTTGAATATGTTCTATTTGAGCACAATGAATATGAATTATTATTTCATCCCCTAAAGAGATTTAGGGGCAGCATGCTAGGCTCAACCCTTGTGCGAGCCCATTTTTTACCACATGCTGAAATGTCTTTAGATTAGCAACATGACTTCATGTATACCTACACAAGAAACAAACATATTAGATTAAAATTAGTGAAGCTCAATGCTCCTGTGATGTTTCATTTTTTTAGGTTCTCTTGCATATAGATAATTGTATTATCTAATTCAGTATATCATAGGCAATTTATTATGTTTCTATTGATAGGCACATAGAGAAACTCATATCTGGAGCTCTAACAAATTTTCACAATCAATACAAGCTTTCTTGAAGATCAGAAGTAAGGATGAGAAAGCAACAATAGAAACCAATAGAATGGTAGATGCTTTGCATGCAATAGAATGGGACATATGGCTAATCAATGTAGATCAAGAGGATATCAATCAAATATGCAAAGAAATGTTGTTTTCTACAATTGCAATAGATCCAGTCATATTGCCAAATTCTGCAGAAGTAAGAATTAGGATAAAAAGGGTCTGGTGCATCATAATCAAAATCAAGATGAAGGAAAAAGCAAAGTGAATGCAAATGAAGTTCAAAGGGAGATGAACAAGATTTGGGTGAAGAAGAGTACAAAAAAATTGGGGATGGATCCACACTAGAATCTGGTGCTGATATTCCTTCCAAAAACTAAATAGATGAGCTCTGGCTCAGGGGGAGTCACAAAGGAAAATAAATTCCCCTAGCCAATAAATTGGTGCCTAAATTTGGCACACGGAATGTTACGGATTAAAGGATTCTCAGAGAAATATCCAAATAACCCTTAGTAAAAATATAAAAGATCCACAAGGATTTTTGAAGAGTTTAATTAGCCAAGATTGATTCAGTTTGATAGCCATCTAGTAAAATAGGATCTTCATAGACAAATCCGGTATGATTCAAAATTGAAATATCTTGATCTATGGATTCATGGCATGATTAGAGGAAAGAAGATACATTGTTAATTATCACTGAAAATGATTCTAAGTGCATCTCAGTGATTCAGAAAGATCTCTCTCAGAACAAGGCAACCGGATGACTTAAGTTGTGCATTTATTGCAAAAGGAAATTAGGGTTTGCGCAGAGATAAAAGGGTTCTTTTACTCATCATTTTCACATTTTCATTCAAGAAGAAGAAAGGAAGAGCTCTGCATCAAGTTTTTACAACTTTGTCTAAGATCAACCGCAGAATCTGATTCAACCAATGACCTGTTCTAGCTCTTATTGTGAACCCTAAAAGCGTAAAAAGGTATTTCCATTTCTGAATATCTCTCTCTGAATCTTTTGCAAAGATGGCTATTCCAATGGTTGTTAAGATCACTAATATACTGTGCCCAAAGTTCAAGAAACACCCCTACAAGTCCCTAGAAATTGATCTCGTAGGCACTTTTTCTAGCATTCCGCATGGGGTTCTACACGTAGAAGATGTTATGGTGTACATCCACACCAATATTGAGGAATTTGGAGAATCTAAGATGATGGATATCTACCATAAATAATTAATAGATGAAACTTTTGAACTCAAACCTCAATACAAGGCCCTCCGAGATAAGCATTTAGGACATTACATCCACTTTCCCTATTTTGCAGAAGATGAATGGGTCCGGTATGTTCTTAGCAGAATACATGACAATTTCATGTGGTTGATGAAGCCCTTCAAGATAACAAAATATGCCATTAGGGCAGTAACTGGATTGTACTCATCCGGTGGATTATCTGCACTCAAATATGTCAAGAACCAGATAGTAAGTGAGGCTACCAGATCTAAGTTTGACAAAAGAGCCATGACAATAGAAGATATCATAGATCTAGATATCAAATTTGCCTCTATGATAATTGGTTATAAAATCTATCATTCCAGCAGGGAGAATTCTATGTCTAGAACTGTAATTTATACAGCATATCAAATGCTAAGGGAAAATGTTGATTATGACCTATGTGATCTTCTTCTAAACCAACTGTTAGAAAACTTATAGAAGATCAAGAAGGATAAGAAGAACTCATTCAAGTATGGTGGCTTAATACTATGTTTGTTCTCTTACTATATGAATGAGCTACCTGGATCAAGTGTTTGGGTATGGAAAAATGACAGACCGGTTGCCATACAATTCAAAGACTATATGTATGGGATTGGTGATGCCAAGGCTCAAAGTACAGCACTCTGGGGATACTTTAAATACTTCCAAGTTTGATGCATGCCAGAGAAAGAATTCCTCAAACAAGAGTTGAAAAATATAAGGATACAGTATGCTTCATGGTAGAAACTGATCAATGCCTAATGGAGGTAGTTGAGCCCAGAATAGTTTGGATTATACCAATGGGATATGAGGTAGATGAGAAAATCCTAGAGCTACATGTACAACACTTGCTGAGTCAGCCTAAGGACACTGAGGCAGAAAGGTTTGGAACCTTTCAAGAATTAAGTGTAAAGATACATGTTGAACTGAGACAACTAGAGATGAAAAGAAAAGTGAGAAGGGAAGTAGAGGAAATTGTGAAAAGATATGGCATATCAAAGGAGGTAGTTGATGCAAATAGAGAGAAAATAGAAAGAGCTGAGAAAGAGAAACAAGAAGTAGAAAAAGAAAGTGTTCCAATACAAGCCTCCTCTCGAACTAGATCCTCCAAGAGCTCTGCTCCTGCCACCTCTAAGATCTCAAGAGCCTCAAAACCAGAAGCCAAGACATCTGGAAAGGGAGAAAAGAGAACAAAAACAAAGGCCACAAGGTCATACATAAGGGAAAAGGATGATGAAGAAATAGAATCTGATGAGGAAGTTAAGAAAATAAAGAAGAAGACAAAAACATCTAGGGAATCCTCTGCTGGTAAAAACAAAGAAGAAGAGGCAAAAGAATTTTTTGAAAGGCCTACTCTCTCTATTGATGATATCATCAAGGTAGTCACAATGGATGGGAACCTACAACCAGTCACTGAATTTTATGATGAATATAGTGATACTGGCAAGAAGATCTTGGAATATGTTACAGTCAGGTACCTAAACATTTATAATAAAGCATTCATTGAAATCATCTCTGTAATTCCCAAAAGTCTAGAGAAGGTACGTGAACTAAGAAAGGAGAATGCTAAGGCAAAGGACCTAGAGATCTGAGCACAGATTGCTATTCAGCTCTATCCTTCCATTACTCCAAAACAAATGAACATAATATTTAAGGACTGCAAGGATGAGTTTCGGAGCAAAGCAAGAATGAACAAACTTATGCTTGGAGAGACTGATCAAGTAGCAAGAGAAACATAAGACATCCTCTAGAATGCCTTTAAAAGATTTAATCTTCCTATTATAGAGGAAATAGATGAAGAACCTTCTACCATGGATGTTGAAGGATTAAGTGCATCAAAAGAAGAATCTACTAAGAAAAATGAAGAAGGGTCAAAAGAGATAGATGAGGATAAGTATAAGGACTTGGATTCCTCTGTTCTTGAAGAGGAAGTCCATGAAGAAGTCAACATCTCTCCTCCGGATCCCCCTGCAGACTCAGGCACTGAAGGAGAAGGAAGAGAAGAGAAGAAATTGAGTTAAGAAGAGGAGGTAAAGGGAAGAGAAGAAGAACAAACAGAGAAAATACCTGATGATAGTTCTGAGGTTGCCAAAGGAAACAAGACTTAGTCTTCAGCAAGAGACACTGTAGAGATAGTAAAGAGCTTCTTGAACAAAGAAATGATAGAAATAGATGAATCAAAATTATTTCAAGGACCACTCAATTTTGATTCCCTCTCTCTGGTCCAGACAATGAAGATAGAATCCTTTGCCCAAGCTAAAGCA
Source organism: Cunninghamia lanceolata (assembly GCA_027924645.1). Classification (NCBI taxonomy): domain Eukaryota; kingdom Viridiplantae; phylum Streptophyta; class Pinopsida; order Cupressales; family Cupressaceae; genus Cunninghamia; species Cunninghamia lanceolata. The sequence continues at coordinate 672,446 of BSBN01001237.1, read as the reverse complement.
AAATAAAAGCTTCTAAAGTCTCACATGGAAGATTGTGAGCTGATAGAGATTGCATATAGAATGCTGGAGAAGATCATGCCATCCTTCCAAAAGGATCCTTCGGCCTCTCCATCTGGTAACCTTAAATATCTGATAAACTTTGTCAACACTCATTTTGATTCCTTAGAGAAATTGGCAGAAGAAAAGGTCTAGAAAGAATTTTTGGGAAAGAGATTCTCTGAAGTACATGGACTCATAGCTAATGATAGGAGAACCCTAGATATTGGGATAAAGAGCAGAGAAAATGCTCTTAAAGATGGTGGAAAAATGTACAAATTTTGTCTATCCTGGTCTAAAGTGACAGAGGATATCAAAAAGAAGGTGAAAGAACAAGAAGGTAAACTATCAAGTTTATCTCAGAATTTTGATCCTCTCACCACATCCATAATGAATCAAGGGTGCTAGGCTATTACCATTATAAATGAAATAAAGAGGCTGGAAAAGGAGAAGAAGAATATAATAAGCAAGATGAGTGAACTTAGAGGGATAATTATCCCCAAGTTAGAGGCAATGCATGAGGCCTTAAATGATGCTCAGACCATAGCCCGGACCAGTGATCTAGTAGAATTAAGAAGGGCAGAAGCTTATGCATTTTTGTTGAGTGGTGACATCTTAATTTTGGACAGGATGAAGTAGAGTTTGGCAATAGAGTTTGTACAGTTGAAGACCACTTTTGTAGATATATTTAAGTATATGTAAGTATAACATGTATATATACTTATGCGGCTATGTATAGGTTGATTTTTGCAAATTTTGGTGTGCGGATTCCACCCTTTGCCATTGATGTCAAAGGGGGAGTGAGGAGTAGTGAAAAATGTGGAATCCAACTAAGGGGGAGCTTTGGTAAAAGTGTACATAAGTCAAAGCATCAGCCAAGGGGGAGTTTTCTACAACACTTAGTCATTTTTCACTAAGTGTTGCCATCAATGCCAAAGGGGGAGATTGTTGGAAAGAGACACTGTGTGGCTTCATGATTGTTGTCATTGATGGCAACAAAGTCTATCCCACACATTCATAGAGCATAGTATGCCTATACCAGAAGTCAGATTGAAGAGTGTTTTGGTTTGGTGAACAAGAACATAGCATGCAGCAAGGTCCGACAATCAAGTCCAGATCACTCAGAGGGTGTACCTCAACAAGTTGTGGACTTGGGCAAGTCAAGAGGAGTATCTTGACTACTATATTCCAGAGATTGAGCCTTCAGTGATGAATCATGGAAAAGATATGAGCATCTAAGTGTTGGGTTCCAGATAGGCAAAGCAGACTGAGGAAGAACTATCCAGCAAAGTATCAGACTTCAATCCGGATGAGTAATTGATGTTGATCAAGCTATTTGAGGGATCATACATTGTTGGCTGACATGATTGATGACTTCTATGTTTATGTTTTTGATACGCATCACATATTAAGCATGGAATCAGCTGACCATTCAATGTTTTGTAAATATCTTTAATATTCTGGTTGCTGACTAGAAAGAAGTTGAGATCCTTGGTGCAGATATATATACCAGAAGGATTTTGGTATGAAGGTGTGTGTAAAGAAAAAGTGTGTGAGGAAAGGTAGAGATAAGTGTTGAAGTAGCAATACAAGTCCAGTATGTGACAGAACAGCAACACTTAAACAGAGGAAGAATGAAGTGCATTAGATCAGTTTATTGAGCCTAACCGGAACTAAACCTCAATATATATGGATGCCTCTCTTCAGTTCAAACACCTGGTTACCTTCTATAAACATTGTAGATAGTGAGTCTCTTGTAGGCAATGTGCCTCTTGTGAGCAGTGTGCTCGCGTAGTGAGTCCTAATTGGCAAGTACCATTTTGTACTTCTTATTCTTTTAACAGAGAATACAATCTTGGGTTAGTCACCCTGTGTTTTTTCCCTAAACAGGGTTTTCCACGTTAAAATGCTTGTGTTATGTGTGTTGATTTCATTTCTGCTCTCATGATTATATATGCTTATGTGTTTTGATGCTGCACAAATTATAAAAGGATAAATAAAGTAAAGTTATTAGAGATAACTGATTCACCCCCCCTCTCAGTTATCTATCTTGTTTCCAATAGGAACTTCAAACCCCTCCTAGTTTGAGAAAAAAATATGCAAAATCTCCCAAAATAACTCAGTTAACTTCATCTCCTGATTTTGCATGATCTTGGGATGAGGAAACAATGTGAGCAAGTAATAAAGTAATCAAAATGACTTACTTTACTATTTCTTATAAATTTGTCTATATCTTGACTTTTACAACTTTGTGACAAATAATAAAGTAATTTATAATTTATTACTTTATTATTTGTTTACATTTGTTTATCAATTTCTAAGTCATGCAAACTAATATTATCCCCATATAACTCCCCTTTGACTTCATAATCTCCTCATGCATCTTATGATGATGTAAATAAAGACATATTCTCCTGTCATGCAAAAACTCAAAGCACATAATCACATGTGAGATATGATATGTAAAATTATGAATCAAACCCTTATATCTCCAATGCTATGTTGTATTACACCACCTTAAGTCTCATCCAAAACACCTTATGACTCCCATGCTATCACATTCTTTACCCTTTCATTATTGTTTTCATTGACTTTGTAGAAAATCAAAAGAAACAAAAATAACCCTCACGGGCTTCTCCACCAGCATTACGTATGATGATATTCAAAGTCTTGACCATGAGCATGTTTTTGGATAATAATGATTTTCTAAATAAAACAAAGTCAAAAGTTCATAGCCAAGCTAGGGCAACTATGACAAAAGGGAAACAAACCTAAATGTTATTATTTTCTACATCATATTTCACTTGATTGCTGCTCTGCACCGCTATGCTTGGATATTTCTAGTGTTTGAGGAATATACTAAAGGTTTTCTGAGGGTTTTGAAGGTTTTTGAGGTAACTTTCTAGACTTTACTTCATCTTGTGGTAAGTCTCCTTCTACTTTCACTATATTTTCTCAAGAAAATAGAGTAGAATACTCTCAATCTGCATTTTTTACTATGAAAAGGCATGATAAGGCTTTGTATTTTGAGTGTTCTTTCTCCTTTGTTTTGATTATGTGAAGAGAATACATGAATAGAACTTTTCCTTTTATTCTTGTGCATGAAATAGAGGCATGATTTATTTTTTCTCATAAAACAAAATACCTTGGTAACACTATAGCATGGCTCCATTTCTTGTCTCTAGTTTATACTTTCTAGATCTCACTGTATCTTTAAAACACTTGAAGATACCCCTTGTTGTATGGAAAAATGAAAAAAAACTTATATGATGTTACTAGGTTGGCTCCATCTTCTTTTGTGTAATGAGATCTTCGTGGGATTTCTCACACAAACCCTATCTTTTGATTGTACTTTGAGGAAATACTTTTGGGGGGCTACTCTACTTGGAGGGTTTCACTCTATATGAACCTATATGCTTTGTCTATTATTTCATTGGCTTCAATGCAAACTTGGTGTCTTTTTGGCCCCGCAATAGGTAGCTGCACCTTTCTTGGCTTCTATTTTCTTTGTATACTCACACATTCTTCAACCTGTGCACCTATGTGGTATGATAATGATATTAGAACAGTGACTATGAAAATATAATAAAAATATGGCTTAATCCTTTCAGTTTTCATGGGTTGTTCCCAAACATATTATGATTGCTCTTGTCATGACCGCTACAACAATGTATATGACTGATTTTTCTGTTTGATAGTCAACTTGGGTAGACTATTGTGGTTGCCCTCTTCTCATGCTCTTAATATGTTTTGATAGAAAATGAGTTTATTATTTGATAGAGGGTTGACTTGCATAGTTATATGACATTTGCTTCATTTTTATATCTCCTTCTAATGAAACCTATCATTTTTGTTGTGCCTTCGATAATTTTTGTATCTTTTGGAGGGTTTATATAGGGTTTAGAAACCCTTGACAAGCCCCATACAAGCCTGATCAAGGTAATCCTTGAAAAGTTTAAGCATAAAAGATAAGAAATATTTATCACCTTTGCTATTATCTCTGCTAGATTCCTAGATTGTCCTCACATTTGGCATGAGTCTTAAACCCTTGATAAACTCAGTGTCACTAAGGATTGATGTCTTAGTGCTCACTTTGTTTATCTCTATGATATTCCCACACTAGATACGACAGAGTATAAGGAACCTACATGAAATATGTAGACCCTATAGTGATTCTCATCTTTAGGCATTTGACATACCATATTCTTATGCATGTGTATTTAATTCATTGTGTCACTTTAAAACCCTAAACATGCTATTGTTTACCTTGAACAATGACTATTACTTAGCTATCATATTTGTACACTTGTTGTGTCCTTATGATGGGATACTCCTTAGGGCTTTGTTAGGCATAGAGACTTAAAGGACTATTCCTTCATCATGTCAAGAATGAATGTGTACTATTTATTTGGCATTTATGAATGTGGGAATGACTTTGATAGTCATATGATAATTGTCTCTTTATCCTCATGACTGTTACAGGTTGCTCTTCTAATGCTTTGTCCTTTACATGTGTGTAATGAAGCCCTCACACATTTTCATGACTACCTCAGTGGCTTCATGATGTATCTTCATGTGTGAACTATCTTTATGAGCCAATGAGGCATGATTCCTTACACTACTTATGATTATTGTACTATTAAATGTGTTTTGAACCTCTCATTATATTTGCAAAGGACTTGGCATATTCCATATGGTTGCTCCTATATGGTGACTGTGCTATCATATATATTCTTACATATTTTCTTAATGAGATAGCTTGCTGGGCTCAACCCTTGTGGGAGCCACATTTCCTCCACATGTTGTAACTTTCACATATTATCATATCACCTATTCCTGCACATTCAACAAACATGTTATAACAAAAACAATGAAACTCAATGCTCCTATGATAACTAGATGGTTCTTTACTAATCTTCATGACTCTGTTCTTGCATCTACTATTCAGCTATCTCTTTTGCTTTTCCTTTTGTATTATCTAAACATTAGATGATTCTTGCTCCATAAAAGTAGATTTTACTTTTGTTGATTTGATTATGTGTATGAAAAGTATTAGAACCCAAAACTCTAACACAACTTTTTACAGGTATTCCGGAGCTTAGCAAATGGAGGGAGATGAAGATCAACTCAACCTTGGGATTCATCATTCACAGGAAATGACTGGTCCCTCTACTTTCCTTATGCATTTCTATTCTTTCAAAACTAAAATTTACTTTTATGTAGTATATTCCACTCACTCCCACGGCTTGTGTGGGACATATTTAAACACTCTTTTGAATACAATCAGTTATTTCACTTTATGCAATGACTTATGTATACTTTTCTTTCTGAATCAAATACATAGCATTAAAAAATTGAATCTCTTTTATAGCACATGTTTAAAACATGATGAAGAAATGACAGTTTATAAATACCTCTCTCTTGAAACTGCACTAAAATGTACTGAATAATCAGCAACATCATAACTGAAAAATGAAGTCAATTAGATATTTGTCATTCCTTTAATGTCTGCCTTCTTGCCTTTAGTCATTTTTACTTACCAGGATGGTTTGACTACCCAAATTTAGCTATCAGATGATCCTGATAAGTGATCTTGTGTTGCTCTTTTGTCAAGACATTAGACATTAGCTGGATGATCATGCACATAAAAAAAATCTTTCTACCCTTTCTTCAACAACTATTGTCTAGGCCTCACTAAATTAGGTTGCAAACATAATTTAGTAACATTTTTGGTGACCTTTTAGGGGTGTTTGCCTGGTAAACAAAATAGGACCAATAGCATTCTAAATCTGTTGGGCACATGGGTCTCTTCTTGCCTGAAACCTTGAAAAACTTTTTGCAACTCAGCTACCAGAAACTATAAAGCAGCAAAAATCAAACTAAAATTCAAAGACTTTGGGAGTTTCTTGAGTTTCTTGGAGGAAAAAAAGGCTCCTCAAGTGGTTGGTTTTGAAGCATAACAAATTTAGATTGTTCCAACCTAGGCTCTTATAATGATAAAGGATCTCTAAAACTAGGAATCTCAACTATAGGAGGGTTAGGAGGCTCACTTTGCTTGAAACTTGCAAACTCATACCTACTAAGCTCATCCTAAAAGGGTTGATCTGGAATGAAAGGAGCTATTTGGATTTCATACCTTTGTGTTTGAGCAACCAAAAACTTGATCTTCTCTTCTTTTGCAAGCATCTCCCTCTCAAACTGGATCCTTTGTGCCTCCAACTCCTGCTCATGAAGATAGGCTTGATAAGCCATCTCTTCATGTTGATATACTCTTGCTACCTCTTGATCTCTTCTATCTGCTTCGTGAAGTCTAATAATGTGTCCTTCATATCATTCATGCTATTCTTTATATCCTTAACCTCTAAATCTTGGAGGTGATCAGGAGAGTGTTTGAACTAATTTGACATTAGAGATATTTCTTGAGGTTGATTTTGGACATATGAATGTTGATATGAAGATTGAGCAAGGGTGGGTGGGAGGTAAGCATATTGAACATGCTAGTTTCCTTGAAACACTATAGAATTTGGGCTAAAACTGGTAGCATGGTTGATTTGATATGGATGATAAGATGGTGGATTAGTAGAATTATCATGATACAATGGATGATATGACATATTCCCATGAAACATAGACATGTGTATTCATTCAAGAGCTGAACCAGGCAAAAAACAACATTATTAGCACCTGATCATACTGAAACTAGAAAAATGCTTCTCAGAGTCACCGAATGTGTTGATTTCTTACCTCTAAAGGCTGAGATTGCTGGTACACACACCAAAAAACTAGAAATTAAATGATGATCTTTGAACTATGAGAGTTCAAACTATCTGACCAGGCATGCCAAAAACTATTATCAACTAGGATTGCACCCATGATGTGAAGCTGCAAAGCTCAGCAATCCTACATAAGATGGGGATACCTTCAGGTTGTTGGTGCCCTATGGTCAAGGTAAACCTTTAGATTGTGGGTTGGTTCCCTTATGATTTTCTAATGGTAAACTAACTTTGCAAGAAAAAGGAAAGAAAGAATTGCACTGAAAAATAAATTGAAAATGAATTTGTGGTGATGCACCTATATGATAGTAAAACATGCAGCTTTGATTCACAACTACTTTCAGAACATCTATTCACATAGTTTAATTTGGCAATATGACCACATAAATAATTCAAAGGAAGGCTTGAATAAACTAGATTTCCTAAAGGAAAACTAGGTTTTCACAACATGGAAGAAATGACTATTCAATTGCACAGCCTAATACTTATGATTTTTTACTGCTTTGAATGCATGCAAGCATAAATGAGACAGAGACTTAAAGGTTTCAATGTTAAAACACAATAAAATTTCATCCAATCATTCATAAAATAGCATAATTGAGAGGGTGAATACTTGATCTTACTAAAAATGAAGGAATGTCTGCACAAAATAATCAAAGAAATAACATGTAACCTACTATACTGTATAGATCTAAAAAATGAGTTACAAACAAACTCTACCTCTTTGAAATGTGTAAGAGAGAATAGAATGCAAGAACTAAGAAAAACATAAGTTTTTCTCCAATATATCAAAAGAATGAACTCTCAAGTGCATGAAAAAGCACTGCAATTCAACTCAGCATAAAAAATATCTCCACAAAATTGTCTCATGAGTAGAAGAGAAAATCCCTAAAAAGAAGGGCTATATCTTATCCAATTTGAGCTAAAATAGTTCCAAACTTCCCCTCTCTATTAGTTTGACAAAGTGGAACTTCAAACCCCTCCTAGTTTGACCAAAAATCATGCAAAAGCTCCCAAAATAACTTAGTTAACTCCATGTCCTGATTTTGCATGATCTTGGGATGAGGAAACAATGTGAACAAGTAATAAAGTAATCAAAATGACTTAATTTACTATTTATTATAAATTTGTCTATCTCTTGACTTTTACAACATCGTGACAAATAATAAAGTAATTTATAATTTATTACTTTATTATTTTTTTATATTTGTTTATCAATTTCTAAGTCATGCAAAATAATAATATCCCTTTATAACTCCCCTTTGACTTCATAATCTCCTCATGTGTCTTATGATGATGTCAATAAAGACATATTCTCCTCTCATGCAAAAATTCAAAGAACATAATCATATTTGAGATATGATATGTAAAATCATGAATCAAACCCTTATGTCTCCCATGCTATGTTGTATTACACCACCTTAAGTCTCATTCAAAACACCCTATGACTCCCATGCTATCACATACATTACCCTTTCATTATTGTTTTCATTGACTTTGTACAAAATCAAAAGAAACAAAAATAACCCTCACAAACTTCTCCACCAGCAATAGGTATGATTATATTCAAATTCTTGATAATTAGCATGTTTTTGGATAAGAATGATTTTCTAAATAAAACAAAGTCAAAAGTTCATAGCCAAGCTAGGGCAACTATGAAAAAAGAGAAACAACCCTAAATGTTGTCATTTTTGACATTGTATTTCAATTGCTTGTTGCTCTGCACCACCATGCTTGGATATTGCTAGGGTTTGAGGAATATGCTTAAGGTTTTCTGATTGTTTTGAAGGTTTTTGAGGCAATTTTCTAGACTTTACTTCATCCTGTGATAAGTCTCCTTCTCCTTTCATTGTATTTTCTCAAGAAAATAGAGTAGAAAACTCCAGATCTACATTTTTTACTATGAAAATGCATGATAAGGCTTTGTATTTTGAATGTTCTTTCTCTTTTGTTTTGATTTTGTGAAGAGAATACATGAATAGAGATTTTCCTTTTACTCCTATGCATGAAATAGAGGCATGATTTGCCTTCTCTAGTAATAGAAAATACCTTGGTAACACTATAGCATGGCTCCATTTCTTGTCTCTGGTTTATACTTTCTAGACCTCACTATATCTTTAAAATACTCGAAGATACCCCTTGCTATATGGAAAAATAAAAAGAAGCTTATATGATGTTACTAGGTTGGCTCCATCTTCTTTTGTGTAATGAGATCTTTATGGGTTTTCTCACACAAAGCCTAGCTTCTGATTGTACTTTGAGGAAATATATTTGAGCTGCTCTACTTTGAGGGTTTCACTCTGTATGAACCTATATGCTTTCTCTATTATTTCATTGGCTTCAATGCAAACTTGGTGTCTTTTTGGCTATGCAACATGTAGCTACACCTTTCTTGGCTTCTATTTTCTCTGTATACTCTCACATTCTTCATCCCATGTACCTATGTGATATGATAATGACATTATAACAGTGAGCATGAAAACATAATGAAAATATGGCTTTATCCTTTCAATTTTCATGGGTTGTTCCCAAACATATGATGATTGCTCTTGTCATGACTGCTACAACAATGTATATGACTGATTTTTTTGTTTGATAGTCATCTTGGGTAGACTATTGTGGTTGCCCTCTTCTCATGCTCTTAATATGTTTTGACAGAAAGTGAGTTGATCATTTGACAAAGGGCTAACTTATATAGTTGTATGACATTTGCTTCATCTTTGTATCTCCTTCTAATAAAACCAATCATTTTTGTTGTGCCTTTGATGATTTTTACATCTTTTGGAGGGTTTATATAGGGTTTAGAAACCCTTGACAAACCCCATACAAGCCTAATCAAGATAATCCTTGAAAAGTTTGAGCATACAAGATAAGAAACTTTTAACACCTTTGCTATTATCTCTGCTAGATTCCTAGACTGTCCTCACATTTGGCATGAGTCTTAAACCCTTGATAATCTCAGTGTCCCTACAGATTGATGTCTTAGTGCTCACTGTGTTTATCTCTATGATATTCCCACACTACATAGGACAGAGTATAAGGAACGTCCATCAAATATGTAGACCCTATAGTGATTCTCATCTTTAAGCATTTGACATACCATATTCTTATACATGTGTATTTGATTCATTCTGTCACTTTGAAACCCTAAACATTCTATTGTTTACCTTAAACAATGACTGTTGATCAGCTATCATATTCATACACTTGTGGTGTCCTTATGATGGGATGCTCCTTAGGGATTTGTTAGGCATAGAGACTTAAAGGGTTGTTCCTTCATCATAGTCAAGAATGACTATGTACTATTTATTTGGCATTTATGAATGTGGGAATGGCATTTATAGTCATATGATAATTGTCTCTTTATCCTCATGACTGTTACATGTTGCTCTTCTAATTCTTTGTCCTTTACATGTGTGTAATGAAGCCCTCACACATTTTCATGACTGTTGCAGTGTCTGCATGATGTATCTTTATGTGTGAACTTTCTTTATGACCCAATGAGGCATGATTGCTTATACTAATTATGACAATTGTACTATTAAATGTGTTTTAAACCTCTCATTATATCTGCAAAGGACTTGGTATATTCCATATAGTTGTTCTTGAATGGTGACTATGTTATCCTGTATATTCTTACATCTTTGCTCAATGAGATAGCATGTTGGGCTCAACCCTTGTAGGAGCCACATTTCCTCCACATGTTGTAACTTTCACATATTAGGGAGTATCACCTGTTCTTGCAGATTTAACAAACATGTTAGAACAAAAACAATGAAGCTCAATGCTCATGTGATAACTAGATGGTTCTTTACTAATCTTCATGACTCTATTCTTGCATCTAATATTTAGCTATCTCTTGTGCTTTTCCTTTTGCATTATCTAAAAATTAGATGATTGCTGCTCCATAAAAGTAGATTGTAGTTTTGTTGCTTTGATTATGTGTATGAAAAGTATTGGAACCCAGAGCTCTAACACATCTTTTTATGGGTATTCAAGAGCTCAACAAATGCAAGGAGTTGAAGATCAACTCAACCTCGAGATTTGTCATTCACAGGCAATGACAAGTCCCTCTACTTTCCTTATGTATTTATATTCTTTTAGAAGTAGAATTGACTTTTATGTAGTATATTCTAGTCACTCACATGGCTTGTGTGGGACATATTTAAACACTCTTTTGAATACAATCAGTTATTTCACTTTATGCAATGACTTATGTATACTTTGCTTTCTGAATCAAATACATAGCATAAAACAACTAAATCTCTTTTAAAGAACATGTTTAAAACATGATGAAGAAATGACAATTTATAAATACCTCTCTCTTGAAACTGCACTAAAATATACTAAATAATCAGTAACATCATAACTGAAAAATGAAGTCAGTTAGATACCTGTCATTCCTTGAATGTCTGCCTTCTTTTCTTTAGTCACTTTCACTTACCAGGATGGTCTGATTGCCCAGCTTGAGCTATCACATGATCTTGATAAGTGATCTCGTGTTGCTCTTTTGCCAAGACATCAGACATTAACTGGATGATCATGCACATAAAAAAAATCTTTCTACCCTTTCTTCAACAACTACTATTTAGGCCTCACTAAATTAGGTTGCAAACATAATTTAGTAACAATAACATCACGTTTAATGATAGGTGTTGGGATTTTTCTTGGTACCCTTAGCCCTTCAATCAATTATCCTTGAGTTGTTAGTAGAATGAATGTTACAAGAAGTTAAAAATTCACCCCTAACATGCATTATTGTTAGATTATTTATCTATCCTAGACTCATTAGTTTCCTCCTTTTCTTGGACTCACATTCCTTACATACATGATTCTTTTTTGGAATGGTTCTAACACTTTAATTTTGAATTTCTAGGGGGCCTTGGACCTATCCTTTGACTTGTATTTTCTTTTATTCCCTTATTTCATTTAACCCCCTCTATCTTTAGACTAGCCTCTTACACACAAAGCATCTTTAAAGGAATCATCGATGACTTTCTCCAAATCTCTTCACTTAGTAATTCCAACACAAATCATTAAAGATTTACATTAGAAGATGTACTACCAATAGTTGTAATTATATTCTCCCATGATTTAAGTAATAAACAAAGTGAAGTAATATAGTTCTCCTATTCTTCCATTTTTACATCCATGCAAGCTAGTTAACTTAATATAACATTAAATAAATATAAATTCATAATGTATGCTTCATTTGTTTTCAAAGAATAAAATTTCTACCATATAGAAACTTTTTTGCAAGACTTTTAGTTTGGTAAAGTGCATCAATCTTATCCCATAAAGATTTAGTAGTGGTTTCACTTGATATATTCATCAAGACTAAATTGGAAATGCATAATGTGATTGTATACCTTTCCTTCCTATTAATTTTGTCCCATGTGTCTTAACCCACTCTAATTTCCAAAGTAATCACTATAGTATTTATCATAATCCATTGATACCTCTTCACTAAGAGATCCACTATCTTTAGTTTTTCTAACTTGAAGTCTTACACATTGAATTTCTCAATCTCCAGTCTTGAGGTGCTATCCGTGACTCCTAATTTTTATCTCTATTTTTAAAACACACATTAATGATCCTACCACCAATAATGAAAACAAAAGAAAAAGGCATCCCCTCCTTTACAAGATAAAGATGAACAAATCTTTGATGCTAAATGTTGGTTTTACATTGATATACCTCAACTAGGAGCAATGCAAATTAAAAAAAAAATTCTTGATCTAAATCAAGTATGCCTTATTGAAACTTTAGAATAAGTAGACTAATAGATAGACTTAGAATGAAAGAGAATATAATATACCATATACATGGGAAAACCATTATAGGTAAGCGACCCACCACCAAAAATAGAGCTTAACACATTACTTAAAATACTTGCTTACAATAGATTGAAAACCTCTACTAATGATGTAGGCCCTAGGTCAACACTTCAACACCATGCTAATACATATCTTGTATCTCAAACGTACAAGAAGTTTTATTGCAACTAAACCAATACCAATATACTATCTCAATTCTTGTATATATAGAGTGTTATCATCCTATAAACCACTTTTAGCTTCAAATAAACCATGGCTAAATGCTAATGCCCCTCATGAGTAGTCAACAATCCTAAAATAGAATGTAACTACCAATGTGTAAGAGTCCACCATTTAATTGGACCCAATCAAAGATGTTCCTACATATCATAAAGGTATGAAATTGTAATATATCATTTATGTATCAACTAATCTAACCTAGTGCTCCAATTTGGAAGTGTAACTCCCCTTCCATGATGCTCTTACATCCTACCCAAAATAGGTAGCCCAAGATTTTCTTTCAACTCTAATTTGTAACCCCCTTCCAACATGTTTTTTGCATCTATCATATCCACTTGGATACATGTCAAACTATCTAACATTGAATCTTCTACATTCCTATAGGGAGTCCCATTTGAGGAGACACCAAAATTACAATATATGCAGAATTAAATAATTACAATTGTTATGAATTTGTAAGGTGATACAATAAACAAACCTAAAATATGCACATGTAGATGATGAGATATTTATTATACATACATTTAGAGAAACTTTAGTTGATAAAGACTTAGTATTGTCTAAATCATGACATGCTTTTACACCTTATTTATGTATCTCAATATATTTTATTGAACATTTTAGTCATTACAAATGTTTGCAAGATCATAATAATATTTTAACATCAATAGATTGGACCATAGATTACCATATGCTAATTAGGTTATTAATTTGAGAAACAATATGAGCATAATCTTACACAATCTATCCATACCTTTAACAATGAACACATCACACTACCATAAGTAAGACATCAATAGAAACTAACTAGAATGGAAAACCCTCTACATATGATATAGGAACAACCCATCGAAGTAAAACTTTTCAAGTTAATCTTATAAAGCCCATTGATACATCCAAACATGTGTCAAAGTATATTAATGATCATTATTTTTCTAGCCATCATCCACAAATGGACATGCCATGATTATTTCTATTTCACATAAGCATAAAATTCACACAAATCTTATGAAAAAGGTGGTATAAGTTAAGGACATTAGCACTTATATGCATATATCTTTACCACATCATTATTAATAGAATAATTTTTCCAAGGATAGTGATACATCACATAGAGTTTGTATGATAAAAAAGGCATCTACATCTATCACATCATGTGGCAAATATAATAAAGAGTAAAAGAAAGTCTACATACAAGTACACATCCAATTCAATGGAAAAAATTATAGTGGTGTATGCTTACTAATGAGGTCATTGTGGTCTTCTTTATTTCATCATCATTCAATTTTATCAATCCGGAGGTGTCTGGAGTGATCTGTGGTAAGATCTTCTTGTGTGGGGATTGGAGTGGAATCTAAATCTTGTGGGATGGAAAGAATATACTAGCTACCTAAGGAAACTTATTTGATATAATTCAAACTATTCTATTTTCTTGGAAAGAAACACACATGCTGAAATTGAAACTACTATATTTGCTTGAAAAGAAACACACATGCTAAAATAGAAAATGTGTAAGCTAGCTTCTGGAATTGAATCTCATATTATCTATCAAAACATCATATTTTATCTTATCAATCCACAAAAATGAAATATTCAGATAACAAACGAATAGACCAATGTTGTTTCACGAAATAACAAAAACTTCCTTTTTGGTATTTTCAGATTTACAAGATGAACCTGCAGGTGTTTAAACACTTAGAACATGCACATAGAAGAAGATCATAACAACTAACAATAACACACATAAAATTGAGAATAAAAGAAAGGAAGCACAGAAAGAAAAACACATAAATGTGTACTGAGAGATCTCCTCCATTGGGGAAGCAGACCCTACTTTCCTAACAGGAAGGATCCTCTTGAACTTGATCAACTTCAACAGAAATTCCCCTTAATTTTAATTAAAGCTAAGTACAGATGGGCATGGATACATGAATAAAATAGGAATATTTTCTCCTCGATGAGAAATAGTAATTCTTGAATAAAAATAGGACTAACCTAAATAATCCACTAGGCTCTTAATTCTACAGTCGAGCCTTTATTTTGTGAAATAACGACACTAGTTCTAGCTATAGCTAACTTGGACTGATTCAGTCACTTATTCAATGTCTTGGTAGATCCTCTACTTTTGAACTTCAATTCAAAATCTGTATCAATCCTGATTATCAACAATCAAACAGATCATTGAATTGGCGTGGGTGTGAGATCTTTTGAATTGGCACGAGCGTGAGATAGATCTTTGAATTGGCATTGGCATGAGCTGGTGGTCACTTTTAGTTCTCACAAACCAAAATGACTTGTGAAATAAATTTATGAAGTTGTTAATGAGTTATGTCATTGAGATACATAGCTGGATTTGTTGGTGAGTTCGCATCATTGGATTCCCAAATGAGCCTTGATTTGGCCTCATTAATTGTTGACTCAAGGGGAGGATGATTCTTTTACAGTGCTGTGGGAATCTAGAGCTCTCTAGAGTTTGGGTTCTCTATAAGGAAGGTAGCTCCGAAGAGTTCCGAAGGCTTTTAGAAAGCTCCTTTTTGTATTCCTCATTAAATCATCATACAACTTGTACAAGAACTTGATAAAACATGCATTTGAAAGCACAATTCATAGTAGATGGTCAATTTCCTCATCATGCTCTCCACATAGGATACATTTGAACCTAGAACTAATGTTGATCTTACGAAGTCTAGCTTCTGTTAAGATCCTACTGTTGATTACAACCCATGAGAAATCCTCATCCTTAGGTAAGGTAGCAGTATTCTAGAAGAGGTTATATGGCCAATCTGTGATGGAATATTATAATGTGGCAGCATTCCAACAGAGCTTATATGGTCATATTATAATGTTAGGAATAGTGAGTTAATATTATTAGAAATACTGATAGGATAACATCAAAGGTAATGAAGTGATAATTTGTTGTATTTGTTTCACATTAATACTTTAAGCTAATGATTCATTAATACAAAGTTAGTGAGGAAATTAATAGTATGATAACATCATGTTCAATGATAGGATAATGCCAAAATCTAAAAGTTCAGACATATGAATGTGATATTAAATATGAACATATTTAATGTCAAACTATGATTTGATTCAACAACAAATTTGTGACTTTAAATTATATGGAATATAATTATGTTCCAAGCATTGAAAACATGTCATCAAGAAAAAACCATTCTTAAAAAGATTCACAAAATTATTGCTCAAATAAAAATATCATAAGCCTTTGTGAAGAGACCTCCAAAATGATTTCAAGATATCTCCTAATGTTTTTTTCTACTATGGATATTTTATAATTCCTTTAACCCCACAACTATAACCTAGCTTGTTAACAAACACTCATCAATTTCTTTGTAAAAATATGACTCTAAAACTAACATCTAGTATACATTTGATTTTCATTTTTTTAATAAATGATAGGTTTTATCAACAATTTTCAGATAATGCATGTAAGGTGAAATAAACGCAAATTTAAAAAAATAATAATATCTAGATTAATAATGTGGAGGAACCTTTTAAATATTAAGTAGCTACAAGACCCAACCAAAGAAGTTTCCAAATCAAATCTTCCCTAAGAAAAATACAATTTACCCTATAATTAATTTTAATGCTAAATTTCAATATGAAGAAGGTATATGTTTCTACTATCAAAATTAATCATTACACATCTTTTTTAAACATGCTATTTAATAACTACTAGACTATGAATCAAAGACATGCCCCCAAATGAAAATGAAAAGAAAAATTATATAAGTGAAAAAAGTTTAATGATGTCTAGTAGTGTTAAATTTGGTGAGAAATACCAAAAGGTCATATTTAACAAGAGACTTCACACATTATAAAAATAGTAAATTTAACTTTACATATAGTGATTGTGAATGAGGTCAAGGGTTCAGAGTTTTTCCCATTTCACTATTCACTAATCATAATGTCATTTTGTTCCAATAGAGATGAAATGGTACACATATAACATTTTTCCCTTTCTGTTCACATTCATTTTCATGATATCATTTAGTAAGCACAATTTTAAACCTTTAATGAGCTTTGGAGACCTAGAATTGCATGAGAATCCATATCTTACATAAGAAGAAGACCTCCTTCATAAATGAACTTCTCCCATTGCTCACTCTATAACTTTACAATCATCATGTATACTAGCATTTCATGCTTGTATACCATAGATAGGGTAGGGAGTTATCAGATCCTCCACATTCAAAATATTTTCCTACACAAACTACTACTTTTTACATCAAAAATTTTCTAATGCACATCAAATATTCAAAAGGAGTAGGGTCTTCTTATAAAAATGAATTTTAACTAGAAAATGAAGATAATATGACACAAACTTGAGTGTTAAGGGAATCTAAGAGAGCACCAACCCACGTAGACAATATAAATCTAATACAACAAGAAGTCTATTGCTAGATAATTAATTTTATAGTAAGACACACCCTCCTACATATAGGTTTTACAACACACATTATAAGGTTTTCCCAATATCATTGCTAGATGAGCCTAGGGATCAACTTGATGCATATATCCAAGTGTGCCATAGGCACCTTTTATATCATCCTATATGCTATCATGTTATTTTATTATCTTTTATATAGGACAAGGAACCATCACATCCTACACACTCAAAATCAACTTTTCCCACCCAAACTCCTACTTTTTTGCATCACAAAACCTGGTCCACCTCTAATGGTCAAAAGGAAGAGGGTCTTCCTATAAAATGCATGTTAAGTAGAAAATGAATTTAATATGAGACACACTTGAGCACTAAAGGGAATCCAAGAGAGAACGAAACCACATAGATAATAACACTCTAATACTTGAAAGACCTCTATTACTAGACCACCATTGTTGTAGCAATAAACAACTTCCTACACCAACGCTTTATCACTAAAATCAAAGATTTTACCAATATCATTTTTAAATCACCCTAGGGATCTTACTAAGGTATATCTCCAAATCTGCCATAGGCATATTTTTTCCCAAAAATAAACATTGTTAGTGCAAGTATAGGTGTACATGATGTAGTTAGAGATTAAAAGTTTGATCACACTAGTTGTAGAGGATAGCATTGTGACCATATAGGATACTAACATGTCATTCAGACACTAATGTGACCCTATAGGACACTAAAAAATGGACTAGGTTGTATTATAGCCAAATAGGAGTGATTACATTTGATTAAAAATCATGCTTGTACTCCTATCATTATTGACATAGCATGAAAATCTAGAGTACAAATAATGATGCCAACTTTCATTTCTTCTTGTCAACCTTCATCTTTCTACCTTCACTAACCATTAAATCAAATAATCCTTGATTTCACATTCTCTCATTTCATTTCTTCTTCATGAATAATCTTGATTAGTAATTGTATTTTTATAATTTGATATATGTGAAATCTTTTCAGTATGATTTTGTATTAGAATTCGAAAAGAAAAACTAGTTTGGCCAATACTTCTCATTTAGATTAATAATATTTAATCTATTTCTCCCTCATTGATGTGGATGATAGATTTAGGTCACCTAATCTAAAAAAATTGTCACTTTGATTCCCCCAATTGGGTCAGATTAAATTTTGATGGTGGTTGAAAAGGAAGCCCTAGAACTTTGGGTGATAGATGTATCAGCATGAATGAAAATGGATAGGTCATTGGTACAACATCAAAAAAACTCAAAGAAGGAATAAACAATGAAGACAATATTAAAGCCTTGATACTTGGTCTCCAAATTTGCCAAAATTTCAAATGAGAAATGTGGAGATAGAATGGGCTTTACGATAATCATTAATGTAGTTAAAAGGGGAGAATCCCCTAATTGGAAGATCAACAAGTTATTATTACAAGTTTGTCTTATTTTGGACAACTTAGAGAATTTCACCATATATCATGTATTCAAAGAGATAAATGTTGAAGTAGACCTTCTTACAAATAATGTTATTATCATGAATGAGGATACAATTGTTGATTCAAGCCTAAGTCCTTGGCCAAATTTATAATATTTAATTGGAAACCAATGCTAGTTAAAGATAGTCAATCCTAAGCAATGATAATTAAGAATATTCATTATTAAATATGTTGAAGCAGATTATTTAGAGCCAAAGTTGTTTTCATCATCGTCTTGGTCATTTCAACTCATGCCAAGTATGGTGCTTTCAAGATTATTTTTTATGGTTAAGTTTATTGGCCTATATTTTGATGATGACATGCCTTTTATCTTGCAGTTCTCACATTCTCTTCTTTACATCACAAAACCTGATCCACCTCCAATGGTCAAAAGGAAAAGGGTCTTCCTATAAGATGCAAGTTAACTAGAAAATGAAGATAATATGAGACACATTTGAGCATTAAGGGCATCAAAGAGAGAACCAACCCACATAGATAATAACACTCTAATACTAAAAAGACCTATATTACTAGAACACCATTGTTGTAGCAATAAACACCCTCCACAAAAATCAAATCTTTTACCAATATCATTGCTAAATCACCCTAGTGATCTAAGGCA
This sequence comes from Cunninghamia lanceolata, assembly GCA_027924645.1. NCBI lineage: Eukaryota > Viridiplantae > Streptophyta > Pinopsida > Cupressales > Cupressaceae > Cunninghamia > Cunninghamia lanceolata. The sequence goes on along the minus strand of BSBN01001237.1, from coordinate 653,062 downwards.
TATCTCCAAATGTGCCATAGGCATAATTTTTCCCAAAATTAAACATTGTTAGTGCAAATGTAGCTGTACAACATGTAGTTAGAGATTATAAGTTTTATCACACTAGTTGTAGAGGATAGAATTGTGACCATATAGGATACTAAAATGCTATTCAAACACTAGTGCGACCTTATAATACACTAAAAAATGGACTAGGTTGTATTATATCCAAATAGAAGTGACTACATTTGATTGAAAAATGATGCTTGTATTCCTATCATTTGTGGCATAGTATGAAAATCTAGAGTATAGACAATGATCCCAACATTCATTTCTTCTTCTTGTCCTCTTCTCTATTTCTACCTTCACTAACCATTAAATCAAATAATCCTTAATTTCCCCTTCTCTCATTTCATTTCTTGTTCATGAATAATCTTGACTAATAATTATATTTTTATAATTCGATATATGTGAAATATTTTCATCATGATTCTATTTTAGAATTCCAAAAGAAAAAATAGTTTGGTAAATACTTCTCTTTTAGATTAATAATATTTAATCTATTTCAACCTTATTGATGTGGATGATAGAGTTAAGTCTCCTAGTGTCAAAAAAAAGTGAATTGGATTCCCCCAAGCCTAATTGGGTCAAACTAAATTTTGATGGTGGCTCAAAAGGGAACCCTAGCACTTTGGTTGATATGTGTATCATTTGGAATGAAAATGGAAAGGTCATTGGTGCAACATCAAGAAAACTCAAAGAAGGAGCAAACAATGAAGTCAAAATCCAATCTTTCATACTTGGTCTCCAAATTTGCTAAATTTTCAAATGAAAAATGTGGAGATATAAGGGGCTCTATTATAATCATTAATATAGTTAAAAGAAGAAAATCCCCTAATTAGAAGATCAACAAGTTACTATAAGTTTGGCCTATTTTGGACAACTTTGAGAATTTCACCATACATCATATATTTAGAGAGATAAATGTTGAAGTAAATCTTCTTGCAAATAAAGATATTATCATGAATGAGGATATAATTTATGATTGAAGCCTAAGTCCTTGGCCAAATTTATAATAAATAATTGGAAACCAATTCTAGTTAAAGATAATCAATCCCATGTGATGATAATTAAGGATATTCATTATTAAATATGTTGGAGCCGATCATTCAAAACCATTATTAAATATGTTGGTGCTGATCATTTAGAACCAAAGTTGTTTTCATCATCATCTTGCTCATTTAAAATCATGCCATGTATGGTGCTTTCAAGATTACTTTTACGGTTGAGTTTATTGGCCTATATTTTGATGATGAAATGCCTTGTATCTTACAGGTCTCCCATTCTCTTTGCATTTAGTTTATCTCCCCTATTTCAATGGATACCCTAATGCATTTGGTCTATAATCAAAGTAAAATTTCTTTCCTTGGTGGAATCACTAAGTAAAGAATGAAATATGTTTTTAATTTATGCAGTGGTTATGTCTTGCATGTTGTGGAATGGATTCTTGAGAAGGATTTCATGGTTGCAGATCATAGGTGCCATGTGAGCATAGATGTGACATAGATGTTTATTGCAGTGCTCTCATATGCTAGTGAAGAAGATGACACCACTATAAGGCTAAAAAATCTATTAATCATATTTTTTTTACGTGATTTGGATGATATTATCAATGAAGGTGTCATCGGAGCAGGCCTCTCTTTTGTATATGGTATATTGTTTATTAACAATGGGGTTGTATGGGTCTTATGGAGACCTTACAAATCAACAACAAATCCTATGAAAGAATTTAGATAAGCCATAAAAGCTACAAAAGGGTTGACATTTATTAAAAATAATATGGGATTGCTACCTAATGAGGCTCATGTAGGCTCTCGATTGGGATGACTAAGACTTTTCTCTATAAGTATTTATCTATTCAACTTATGTATAGCTATCTTAATATCTTGTAGTTATGTTAATATAGGAGGAAGTTTGTCTTTATTTAAAGATAGGAAGGAATATAGAAATTGATGCAGGAGCATCCTGGGTGAATATGCTATCCTACATCAACCAAAAAGATGATATTTTAGTTTTGTCGGAATTGATTGGCAACTTCAGTGGCAGTTGTTGTGGTTGATCTTTCTTCAGGTTTGTCACAACTGCATAAACATCCACATCCAGGTGCAAGAAAAAGAATCTTAGTTTAATGGTTGCTAGATCTGGGACAGATGTATTTGCTCATAATGATGAAACAGTAAAACGACTTCAATGAATTAAAGTTTGCTTGTATTGAAGCATACCAAGCAAGGAACTCTTATCAAGTCTTCAATAGTCAACATGGGACATGAAACATTTGGTAGAAGAAGTGAAGCTAGGGTAGGCCTAAACTTTGGTGATGATTCCCAAGTCACTGTTGTGGGTAAAGTAGTAACAGAGGGTGGAACATTCTTTACATATGGAAAAAACATGTCCAAGCATGTTGTTTATCGAGTAGCCAACCCTTATTGAGAAGACATGGTATAGAAGCATGGGAGAATAGTAGAACCATTTTTGAATGGCTTATAGAATGGCTCTTCTAACGCTTAGGACCAATGGTAGACCCACATGTAATTTGCCTAATCCTCAAGAGTTTTGAAACCATGATCAACATAGACAGAGAAGAAGGGTCAGATTTGTGGAAAATATACAAAATCCTGGCTTTAACCCAATAAAGGATCCTTATTCCCTTAATGCTTAGAGAAGGCTTCAACAAGGAAAGATTTTTTAGTCTACAGGAAGCTGTTGAAATCACAACAAGAAGCCTTCCTTGGATTCCAGAAGGAGCCTCAAACAAGGTCTCATCGGAGGGATACACAGTTCCATAGGGGGAGATCTTTGCTTTATAATAAGCCCTTCAAAAGATCGAGGACTAGTGAAAGGAAAACACTCCAACCACCCCCAAATAAATACAAAAAGGTGGGGTGCAAACCAAAACAGAAAGAATTTTGGGCCCCAAAACCCTATCAAAGAAGTCACCATACGAAAGGAATACTAGGAAGTTCATCTAGGCTAGAATGAAGATAGAGTGCTTAAAAAGGCTTCCACCTTTCACGGGACAACTGTCATAGGTAAGGTCTTATCCCCTCATTTCTCTATTGAGGATCTTAAGGAATGGTACCAAAGAACCTAGGCAGAGGTTGAGGAGTCATGTGAGCTAGGTAATGGCTTCTTTTGCTTCTTTTTCTCGACTAAAGATGAAAGGGATAAGTCCTTAACAAGAAATTATGGAAGTTTGGCCAAATAGTTATCTTCTGCCAAGAATGGAAACCAAACTTCCTTGTGGGAAGAGAAGAGATTCCCATGGTTCCCTTCTGGATACAACTTCCATATCTACCACTTGAATATAGAGACATGGAGACTCTAAGCTACATAGGTAATTCTTTGGGAATATGTCAGGAAGTTGATATTCCACTGGCTAATCTCATGTCCACAACTGTTAGGTTACACATTTTTTTAGATGCAAAATAGCTCCTACCAAAAAGAGTAAAGTTGAGGACCTCTCAAGGATTCTGGCTTCAAGAAATTCTGCTAGAAGATGGGCTACAACCAGAAGATTTTGCAAGATTAAATGATTTTCTACTCCGGAAAGAGAAGAAAGACAGCCTGGAAGTCAACTCCCCCCATTAGGATTTGGAGGTACCAGCCCAAGATCCCACCTTACATTTTTTATCTAGAAGTCCTAACCTTAATACAATGAAAGAGCCTCTGATAGAGCAAGAGGACAATGAAATGGATCTTTGTAAAAAAGATGATGCTCCCATAAATTTGCAAGTGGTGCTGTCATCTCCTCTAGATACTAATAAGGGTTGGGAGGAGCTCGATAAAGCTGTTGGTGGTGTTCAGCCTAAGTTAGAAGGTGATGGGATGGTTGGAGAGTTGAATATCTAGGTCCAACATGTCTCTCCTCATCTTGATAAAATGGAGGGAATGCTAAAATTTTAGGAGCGAGCCATAGAGGATCTTGAACCTCAGAGGCTAGGAGCACAAAGAGAAATGGAAGATTGGCTAAACCGAGAAGAGCACCTATTAGTTAAGAAGGATAATATAGTTTAGGTTGTTCATATGGAGGAGACAGACACTCCTCATAATGATCCCAATAAGAGTGGCTCCCCTAAATATTCAAATGATCTAGTTCAAGACAATGAGACTTTTAAGGATTTGCTCCAGCAAGTTGTTTTGAAGGTGGAAAACAATATGATAGAGTAAATAGATGACAAGGTGATCTTGGAGGATGACGATAAGTTAGAAAAGATACCTTTATGTATTTCTTAGATAGACATGAGGAGCCCCTAGAAAAACAATATACCTATCTCCATTAGGAAAAGTGTGAGACAGAAAAAATCAAGAAAGTCCAAAGGACAAGAGGATAATCCCCTCTTTGTGTCTTCTCATAGTCCAATCAAGAGGAGAGTGGAAATCTCTCCTCAGAAGCCATGAGAGTCCTCACATGGAACATTATGGGTCTAAATTCCCCTAATAAGAGATGCCTCATCAAGCTTCAAATTGATAAGGAGAAATGTGATATCATCTTTTTTCAAGAGACTAAGATTTCATCAAAAATGAATGAACAAGTCTTTAAAAGCTGGTTGGGATGGCATTTTGTCACATTGGTAGCATATCGTGCCTTAGGAGGGCTAGCGATCGGTTGGAGATCCCACATCTGAACCTTGGAAGTGGTGGACAAAAATAGTCACTTTCTAATTGGAAGATTTCCAAAATTGATTTTAGACTCAGACCTCTGGTTTATTAATGTCTACACCCCTACCAATTTGGTTGAGAAGAGGTAGGTCTGGGGTAACCTTTCCTAATGAATTAATGTCCTTAAAAGGAAAAGAATCCTTCTAGGAGTAGATTTAATGCAATTCTAGATTATTCAGAGAAAAAGGGAGGTATCTCACATCCTCCCAGATCCCAGCAGGATTTTTGAGAGTTCATAAATCATAACTATCTACTAGACTGCATCCCAAACAATGGAAAATTCACATGGATGAATAGAAGAAAATATTTTTGTAAAATAGTTGAAAGGTTGGACAGATTTCTTCTATCTCTAGAGTGTTTTCACCTTAACACCATCTATGAGGCTGAGATCCTACTACTGGTGGGATCAGACCATTTTCCTATTAGATTAAGAATTAGGATGGACTCCTTGCCAACTAGGAAAAAGTTCAGATTCCAAACTATGTGGTCCAAGGACCCCTCCTTCATAAAAAAGATCAAGGGATGGTGGAAGCAAGCCCCTTTGTAAAGGGTTCTCATATGTTTCAACTAGTACACAAGCTTAAATTTTTGAGACAAAAGGTTTTGGATTGGAATAGAAACTAGTTCAAAAATATCTTTGTAAAGAAACATAAACTCCAACAAGACTCAAGGTCTCTAGAAGAGAAGATTATAAGAGAAGGAATGGATGCAAATTCTTATCAATTAGAAAAAAAGTATTAAATTAGAGTTGGAGGAGGTTCTTAAAAGAGAAGAAATCTTTTGGAGACAAAGATCAAGGGAAATATGGCTCAAAGAAGAGGACAAGAACACTTCCTTCTTTCATCTTTCTGCTAAGATTCGTAAGGCTTCCAATTCCATTAAATGAATTTAGTCAGAAGATGGGACATATCTCATAGACCTAGAAGAGATTAAAAAAGAAGCAAGAAACTTCTATAGAGGTCTCCTCACCAAAAGGACAGCCCTTGCGGGGGGCGAAGTTGCCTCAATTGACTTCATTCCCAATCTAGTTTCTGAACAACACAACTTAGAAATGATGAAAGAATTTTTTATGGAGGAAGTGAAGGTAGCTATTTTTCAATGCCAGGTGAGAAAGCATCGGGCCCTGATGGATGGACTGGTCTTTTCTTCCAAAAATGCTAGGATACGATAAGTAGGGACATTTATTTGGCTATTGAAGAATCTAGGAAGTCCAAGAATGTGCTCATAGAAATGAAAACCACTTGTTTCATGCTTATCCCAAAAACAAAATCCCCCCAAAGCTTTGAAGAGTTTAGGCCAATCTCTCTATGCAATTTTGTTTATAAGATTATTTCTAAAGCTTTGGCTTTGCGTTTAGCCAGTTTTCTACCTGAACTAATCTCAGAGGAACAAGGTGGCTTCATCCTAGGTAAAGAAACTCCAGAGGGTGCTAGCTTATCTCATGAAATTCTAGATTCTATCAATAAGAAGAAAGAAGAATCTATGCTCATAAAATTAGACATGTCAAAAGCTTACGATAGGGTGGAGTGGAATTTCCTTCTAGCCATGTTAAAGAAGATGGGTTTTTTGAAAGACATCTATAAATGGATTTCCTCATGTATTACAAGTTTTAAGATCTCAATCTTGATTAACAAAAGGGAATCAGAGACCTTTGAACCCTAAAGAGGCCTAAGGCAAGGGGATCCCATTTCCCCTTACCTTTTCATCCTCGTGTCTGAAGTGCTCACATGGGCTATCAAGGAAGCAAAATGGAGATCTTAATGGCAAGGCATTAGTATTAAAGGCATTCAATATTCATTTACACATGCCCTTTTTGCAGACAATACCATCTAGTTTAGACAAGCTTCAGTGAAAGAAACCAAATCCATCATGAAAATAGTGGATCATTACTGCTATTTATCTAGGCAACTCGTCAATTGTAACAAGTTAGTGGTCTACATCCCCAATGTGCCTCAGGTTACCCAAGATCAGATCAACAAAATTTTTAACTTTAAATTAGAATACCACCTAGGTAGATATATTGGTCTATCTCTTTTTAGTGGTAGACATAAGAATAATCTTTGGAATAATGTCATTTGCAATATGAATTCCAAGATGACTACTTGGAAGGGCCGTTGACTTTCTCTGGCAGGTAGAATTTTTATGATCAAAGTTGTGTTAGCTGCAGTTCCAATCTATATGATGTCAATCTTCCAAATTCCAAAAGGGGTCAACTTAAAGATTGAGTGGATTTGTAAATAGTTTATGTGGCAAGGCACCTCTCATGAGAAAAAAGTCCACATCTTGGCATGGGATAAAATATGTAAACTAAAGGATGAAGGAGGGGCAGGAATCCTTGAATTAAATGTCCATAATCAAGCTTTAGGGGCTAAATTAGCATGGGGTCTGTATAACAAACTAAACTCAAAATTGGTCCAAATAATGAAAGTTAAATATTTGGACTTGCTGGAAAGTGAGAATATTCACAATCATAAATCTACCTGGAGGGTCATCTATTTGCAATTTCATTACAAAAAGTAGAGATATCCTTCTTCTGAAATTGTCATGGATTATCCATAATGGGGAAAAAGCAGACTTCTGGAATGACTCATGGTGTGGGGAGCCTAAGCTATTAGGAAGGGAAGATCTCACATAAGCTAGATTATTCTTGCAATTAAACTGGGGTTATAAGGTGAAAGATTATTGGTTTTTTTCTAGGGTTCGTGATACAGTTTCCATTGTATGGAAAAGCACATGGAATTGTAACTTTCCTTATGAGAAGAAAGTACATTTGAGAAAACTCCTGGGGAAAAGAGTGGTTATGTTCTCTATTATGGAGGATGAATTGGTCTTGACCAGGGCAAAGATGAGCTCCTATTTAGTCAGAGATGGATATAGGTCTACCATGGAAAAGATGAATTTGAATTGGTGGTTGAAGCTGTGTTGAAATAAAACCATATTGCTTAAGGCAGGAGCCTTCTCTTAGCTGGAACTTCATAACAAAATTCTAATGGGAGATAGAATTAAAAGATTAGGCTTTGGATCCAACTTTTTATGCATCCTCTATGGTAGAGAAGAAGAATTGGTGGATCATCTCTTGTTGCACTATCCGTTCATGTTGGCAATAGTTCATGCAAAAGTTGAATTGGCTCTCTCCTTTGTCAAGGACCTTGGTTCTTATGTTCAAAAATTAGCCCCTCCTATATTTTGATTCTTTCTTTGCTTGTATTTGGTAATTGGGCCCCTCTATGATTGCTTGGCATCAATGGAGGGAGAGGAATTGCTGAATTTTTAGAAAGGAAGCTACTTCTTTAAAGGTTGTCTGTTCTTGAAAGGAAGCAAGTTGGGTGGTAAACACTTCCTACACTAACCTAATGAGGAGAGATGTGTGTAAATTCTTTTTAACCTTTACAATTATAGTGTTATTAACCCAACAATAGAGATATTGCAGCAATACATGTACACATAGAATGTAGAGAGAGAGAGAGAGAGAAAGAGGATATAACGTGGGGAAAACCCTTTCAGGAGAAAAACCCCACACTCCAAAACCTACACAATGTATTATCAAATCAAAGAATGTTTACAACACACTTGAAATGCAAGTCTTCTCAGGAGTCTTTGACACTCGTATCTGGAGATATTTTGGCAGCATAATAGTACATGTCAATCACATTCTACATCCCCCATCCAAGCACCTGTTTAAATAGAGTTTACAAGGCAAAAATGGAACCTTCTTGAGATGAGCATCCATCTTGGCCTCATGGCCCAAAACCCATGTCTAAGGACACTTATCCATCATCACAACATGGATTTTACACTTGTCATATCACCCCATCCCAAAGCAGGCCCCTATTCCCAAGATACACTATGACAAATGCTCTTACGTACCTTACAACTATCAAAGAATCTATCATAACTAATAGCACTTACAGCTATAAGAGAATCTGTCATACACTAACTAAAAATAGCATATTCCTCTTACAACATGTCATAACCTCCCTTAGGTGCCCAAAATGCCTTCCTCAAAGATGCTCTTTGACACATGTCTTCATCTATCATAGAATCTTCTATTTTTGACTCTTACACGCCATATAATTTGTCATAGGAATCTATCATAACACTTAGGCATCATAACTCCTTACATACTGCACAAGATACCAACACATGGTAGAAAAGCTCTACCACAATATGGGACACCTATGTCCTCTTGGGATGAGTTGACAATCCTAGTCACATTACAAGTGGAGTGACAACTCACTATGCCACTTCACACTAAATAACGAAATAGGATGTGCAACCCAAAATACATCATAGGCAATTAAATAAATACATAATCAAGTAATTATTGCTAGGAATTACCAAGGTTGAGACACCTTAATTCCCAACATTCTTTCACTTGTTGAACACCTTGTAAGAGCCAATAGAAATAACAGGATTTAACTATTATAGGCTGAGAGGCCCATAGACTCCGAACACCATCTGAACTTCTCTATGCCCACTAGTTTCGTGAATGTATCCATGACATTATTGAAAGTGTCTACCTTCTCCAATGTCACCTTTTCATCCTCTACCATGTCTCACAAAAAATGAAACTGTACATCAATATGCTTTGTTCTAGCATGGAAAGTTGGATTCTTTACTAAGCAAATCACACTCTGACTGTCACAACAGATTATAATCTATCCTGCATCAACACCAATATCTAAACACAATCTCTCGAGACAAATGGTTTTCTTGCAAGCATGCGTAGCTACCATATACTCAGCTTCTATCATGGCAAAGAGACCATAGGTTTCCGCTTACTCATCCAACTTATTGCACCACCGAACATAGTGAACACATAAGCACTGGTGGATCTCCTAGTGTCAATGTCACCTACCCAATCAGAATCCATAAATCCACAAATACTTATAGAATATGGAGGTCCCATAGGATGACCATGATAACATAGAGAATACTCAAAAGTACCCCACAAATATATGAACACTCTCTTCACTGTATCCCAATGTACCCATCCAAGATTAGCCATAAACTGACTAAGGACTCCCATTGCTTAGGTAATGTCTGGTCTAGTATAGACCATAGCATACATCAAGATGCCAACATCACTAGCATAAGGTACTCTGCTCATGTCCTCTGTATCAAAAAAGGACTTTGGACAATCATTAACAGATAACTTTGTTCCCAAAGAAACAAGAACACACAATGGTCTACAATCTTCCATGTTGAATCTATCCAACACGGTCTTCACATACTTACTCTAGCTTAACCAAAGTTGTTTGTTTGCTCTATCTCTTCTGATATCCATTCCCAGAATATACTTGGCTGCCCCTAAGTTTTTCATCTCAAACTATGCTGACAAAGGAGACTTCAAATTAGAAATCATATTTTTACCATTCCCAATTAATAGCATATCATCAACATACAATGCAACTATGAAAATATGATCATTGTCAAATTTGTAATACACACAATAATCTAATTTCGACCTCAGAAATCCAATGGACAACACAAAGGCATCAAATTTCATATACCACATCCTAAGAGATTGCTTCAAACCATACAAAGACTTCTTTAGTTTGCAAACCAAATTTTCTTTACTTTTTTCTATGTAATGCTCTGGTTGTGACATTTAAATCTCTTCCTCCAAATCACCATGAAGGAATGTTGTCTTCACATCCATCTGTTCCACCTCTAAGTCATAAGCTACTATAAGAGATAACATGAATCGAATAGATGTCATCTTTGCAATGGGAGAGAAAATTTCACCATAATCAATTCCCTCCACTTGTGGGTACCCCTTCGCAACCAATCTGGCCCTATACTTTTCAACACTGCCATCTGCATCAAATTTCTTCTTGAACACCCATTTACAGCCAATGAGTTTCCATCCTTCAGGCAAAGGCACCAAGTCCCAATTTTTATTCTTCTCCAAAGAAGCCATCTCATCTTCCATGGCCTCCTTCCAGGAACCTACATCTTTCATCCCATAGCCTTTGTCACAGTTCTAGGCTCATCAATGTTAGTAAGCAAGGTAAAAGCACAACTAGAATCAAGCAGTGAATAACCAAACCTATTAGGTTGCTTCTTTGTTCATGTAGACCTCCTCAAAGGATGTGGTTGAGGTTATTCTTCTTCTTGTAAGCTTTCAGAGCTTCTAAATCTCTCCTCATCATCAGGTCTCACAAGGTCTATCAGTTCAGTCTTTTGAGGGGTAGTGGGAAACTAAACCACATCCTATTTCTTTTCTTTCTCTTCTGGATGTAGAACAACAAAAGAATGTGTTAGCTCGCTAAAAATAATACTTATGCTATACAAAACTTTTTCAACCACAAGATCCCAAAGCTTGTATCCTTTCACACTAACTCCATAGCCAATGAAGATACACTTAACAGCCTTGTTCTCCAATTTTGACCTCTTATCCCTAGGTACATGAGCATATGCCTCACAACCAAAAACATGAAGATATCTTACTAAAGGATTCTTACCAAACCATGCTTCCATGGGTGTCTTACCAACAAGAGCTGATGTAGGAGACCTGTTTACCAAGTAGCAAGCAGTGGCTACAACTTCAGTCCAAAACTTTTGTTCAAGGCTTGCTCCACTAAGCATACTCCTAGCCTTCTCCATCAATGTCTTGCTCATCCTCTCTACAACTCCATTTTGTTGTGGGATGTATGGAGTTGTCTTATGTCTTTCAATCTCATGTTTTTTGTAGAACTTATTGAACTTTGTAGAACAAAACTCACCACCGTTATCATCTCTCAAACACTTAATCTTTTTACTAGTCTAATTCTCAACAAAAGCTTTAAACTCTTTGAACCGACTAAAGACTTCATATTTGCTCCTGATGAAATAAACCCATGTCCTTTTACCATAGTCATCTATGAATGATACAAAATATACAGATTTAGAGATCTAAGGAACATTAACTAGACCAAACACATCAGAATGAATAATATCCAACACACTAGAAGACTTATGACAACTCAAGTAAAACTGAACATGGTTTCACTTTCCATATATACAATGTTCACAAAATTCAAAATTGAGATTACAATCATCTAACCCCTCAACAAGGTTTATATTTTTTAGGGTTCTAAGACCCTTCTCATCAATGTGGGAAAATCTCTTATGCCATAACATTGTCTTCTCAGTAGGAAGCTTAACTTCCAAAGCATGAGCACCCTTGGGTGCCCAAAATGTACTACCATCAAAATTTGATACAATAGATCTTTTAGTTACTGGTTCCAATGGTGTGGATGAAGTAACTATAGCCCTTTTCTTTGAGTCAGAAGAACTATTGCACTATGAAGTGCATGCCTCCAGCTGAAATAGAGTACATCGTCGAGTACCCTTTGCAAGCACTAAGATCCTCTAGTCATCTTGCATCCTTCTTTTGAGAAGACAACTTGTACACCTGCATCATTCAATTTACTTATAGAAAAAGGGTTTCATGCCAATCCTAGGATGTGCATGACCCTAGAGATCCCCTTCAGTAGTTCATCAAGAAATTAGATTGAGACTCTTCCATGACCAACAATCTTCAGATGAGAATCATCACCCAGGTATACTCTTCCACCATCAAACTCTTCATACTTTGTAAAGCAGTCTCGATGTGAGGTCATGTGGAAAGATGCACTAGAATCAATCAACCACACATCATCAGATGCATGGGTGGCCAAGGATGTGATGAAAGCATCACCATCATCTTGTGACTTGTCAGAATCAGAATATGGCACATTCTTCTTCTTTTTCTTCTCCTCTTTTGCATTGCTTTCAGAAATGCCCAGTTTTTTCCACAATTCCAACAGAGAGCCTTGGACTTTCTAGGAGCTTTGGATCTCCCATGGGATTTGGATCTACCCTTCTCAACTTTCTTGTCCTTCTTTTTCCCTTTCTCCTTGGGTCTTCCACAAACCGCAAGAGCCTCTTTGGCCAACTCAGATGATTTCCTCCGCATCTCTTCAAATAATAGTGAAGACACCACTTTGTCCATCTTAAAGGTGGATGTGGTAATCCTAATGGCCATTACAAGATGATCCCATGAATCTAACAAAGAATAAAGAAAGGTCATACAACAATCCTCTTCCTCCATCTTCACATCCATGGATGTCAATTGTGCAACTAGATTGTTAAAGGCATTCAGGTGATCTACAATGGATCCTCCATCCTTAGAGAATATAGCTTCTTTGTCAGGAATAGCTTGTTCACCAAGGACTTGGCCTGATAAACATCTCCCAACTTCTTCCAAAGTTCTTTCACGATCTTCTCCTCATGGACATTCAATAGGATAGAGTCAGCTAGACAGTGTCTGACAAGACCTTTAGCTTTCCAATCCTTGAAATCCCAATCAGCTTGAGACATTGCCATAGGTTTTGTACCAAATTTTTTTTCTCATAGATCTCTATCAACAAGCATGTCTTCCATTTCAAGTTTCCACAACTTGAAATTGGTGCCGTTAAACTTCTCGACCTCTACTCTTCCAGATGTGCTTGATATCTCCTTCCTACAAAAAGATTACAAAATACTCTATACAGAATCCCACTCAATCTAAGATCAGTTCAAAAAACCCCTACCCAACAACTAGGACCAAAGGTGAGCAAGCTCTGATACCAATTGAAAGGAAGCAAGGTGTGCAGAAAATGCTCCCTACGCTAACCTAATGAGGAAAGATGTCTACAAATTCTTTTTAACCTTTACAATTATAGTGTTATTAACCCAACAACAAAGATATTGCAGCAATACACATACACACAAAATGTAGACAGAAAAGAGAGAGACAAGATATAACGTGGGAAAAACCCGTTCAGGAGAAAAACCCCACACTTCAAAACCTGCACAATGTATTATCAAAACAATGAATATTTACAACACACTTGCAATGCAAGTCTTCTTAGGAGTCTTTGACACTCATATTTGAAGATATTCTGGTAGCCTAATAGTAATTGTCAATCACACTGTGCATCTCCCATTGAAGCACCTATTTAAATAGAGTTTACAAGGCAAAAACGGAACCTTCTTGAGATGAGCATCAATCTTGGACTCATGGCCCAAAACCCACACCTAAGGACACTTGTCCATCATCACAACATGGATTTTACACTTGTCATATCACTCCATCCCAAAGTGGGAACCTATTCCCAAGATAGGCTATGAAAGATGCTCTTACTCTCCTTACAACTGTCATAGAATCTGTCATAACTGACAGCACTTACAGTTGTAAGAGAATCTATCATACATTGACTAAAAATAGCATAATCCTTTTACAACATGTCATAACCTCCCTTAGGCACCCAAAGATGCCTTCCTCAAAGATGCTCTTCAACACATGTCTTCACCTATCATAGAATCTTCTATTTCTGACTCTTACACGTCATAGAATCTGTCATAGGAATCCATCATAACACTTACGTGTCATAACTCCTTACATAATGTACAAGATGCCAACACATGACAGAAAAGCTCTACCACAATATGGGATGCCTATGTCCACTTGGGATGAGTTGACCATCCTAGTCACATTCCAAGTGGAGTGACAACTCATTATGCCACTTCACACTAAATGACAAAACATGATGTGCAACCCAAAATACATCATAGGCAATTAAATAAATACACAATCAAGTAATTATTACTAGGAATTACCAAGGTTGAGACACCTTAATTCCCAACATTCTCCCAATTGTCGAACACCTTGTAAGAGCCAATAGAAATAATAGGAAGAGGCCCATAGACTCCGAACACCATCTGAACTTCTCTATGCCCAATGGTTTCATCAATGCATTAGCAACATTCTTCAAAGTGTCTACCTTCTCTAATTTCACCTTTCCATTCTTTGAAGGTTGTTTATTCTAAGCTAGAGGAGGATGTATTAGAACTTGTGGTGGCTAGCATTAGAAGTACAAGCTCTAGGAAATCCAACTGGTCTAAATGGGATGAAGATTTGGTGGAAAACTAGCACCATCTCGACAAAGCTAGTGTAGGTGGGGAAGCCATGGTTTGAGATTCAGCCTCTAAGAGAGACCATGTTAGTTGACTACCTCCTGCATCCCCTTTCTCTAAGCTTAACTTTGATGGAGCGTGTGGAGGAAATCCTAGAATATCAGAATCTAAATGTGTGATTAGGAGGGAGGATGAATCTTTGATAATTGCCAAAGTGACTAAGATCCCTAAGGGATTGAATAATGAAATTGAAGCTTGCACCTTGGTGCATGGTCTCCAATTAGCAGTCAATGTGGGCATCTAAAACATTTCGATAGAAGGCGACTCACTGATAATAATGAATGCTCTAAAATCTAAAGGATTAGATAACTAAAAAATTATTTACATTCTCCAACAGACTATTTCCCTTCTAAACGAGTTTGATAACTTCATGATATGTCATATTCTCAGAGAGGACAATAAGGTGGCAAACGACCTTGCTAACCTAGCTATTGACCAAGACACGGGAGCACTAACTTTCCTTCATGGCCATCTGAGTTAGCCAAGCTTCTTGACCAAGCTTTTAAATGATGACCTGGCCATTTCCTCTTCCAAGTAATATCTCCTTAGTCAGGTGGATCTTCCTCATTGGGTACCCTCCCCCTCGCCAATCTCCTTGCAATTCTGATTCGTACTTCAGTGGGTGAATCTTAATGATATGCTAGGCTAGAATGAGGGGAACATATTTGATCTATTGCCTCTACTAGCTTTCAAATCTTTCAGCCTATTTATGTCATTTCGACAATGAATGGATTGTCATTGGAAATCGGGCAACCTCTTCTAGATATCATTTCAGCTCTTCAATTTGCTTAGTAGTTATGGTGGTATTGAAGGCAAGACCAATTGAAAGGATGGTGGGCTTCTTTTCTATTTATGGGAGGCTTCTTCTTCTAACACGTTGCCCCACTTGTACCCTGTGGTTATGGATTTATGCATGTGGAGGACATTTTCCTAGAGTTTTATGATCTCTTGTTGTAATCAGTAGTGATTAGATTTGCTTTGGGATCATCAAAGGATGGCTCTCGGTTCTCCAGTCACGTGGATGACATCTTGACTTTAAGGTGCTTGATGTTTAAATCTTAAGTCGTGTTTTGGTTTTACTAACCTTTGTTTAATTTGCATCAGCTCTTATTACAGGTACCCATGGCAAACATGCAACTAAACCAAAGGCTTTTCTTCCCTTCTTTAGACTGAGAGCTTGAGATGAGAGGAAAGGTCAAGTCCTTTGACTTAATGGCATTGTTAGATTGGGACTGCATGCTAATGTTGTTCTCAGTGAGATGTATAGCAAGCCATGCATGGATAAAAGGCTACACGGGTCACATCCTCAACTACTCTGATATTGTCTCTTAGCTTCTTTATAATATTATGGACCTAGTCCAAGATGGGGATTACATCCATGCCCTTGCCTCTAGTCTATTTTATAATAACATTTACATGGTGGAAAGATGGGTGACGATAGTGAAGGGCTATGACATGGACCAGGGGGATGCCCTTATTTGTGGATTGTTCAAACTCCACTCGTTGCACTCCTCCTCTCCTCAATAGGTAATTCATAGGGCTCTACAATCAAGCCTCAAGTCACTGAGCAACTATAAAATTCATAATGAACTGAATGCCTATAGCTTCTTCTTCCCCAAGAAGAATGCTCAGTGCATTAACGACATTTTCATGGGCATTAGATTCCTTAGACTCCATGCTCCTGACCTAGTGGCACATATTCCTAGGGATGCCTTGTATGATCCTGAGGAGGGAAGTGAAGCTAGGTTTGTTGCAGAGCTTGAGGTGCAAGCTATTCCAACTGCTAGCCTTGTAGCTTGACTGTGGTCATCTTACCAGGTGCGGTGTTTTTTGTCATGGTTGATGTCCTTGCAGTTGCCTTTTCCCAATTCCTGGTGGTGCCATTTAGTGTTCACAATTCATTTTTTTTGCTGGTTGACTATGGTGGCAGTTTCTTTTTCCCTCTTTGCATGTGGTTTTGCTGCCTTCTGTTTGGGGTGGCCTATGTCTCAGGTGGTGCTACTGCCATAGGTTGGTGTTGTTGCAGTATTTTTTGAGTGGCTAGATGTTTACAGAAGGTTGGTGGAGTGATGATCAAAGGCTTTTATCTCCTGTGTTCTTTCTTAAGTTCTTTTTGTCTCAAGGGTGACTTTTTCATTCTATAATACTTATGTTTAAAATGCTTGATATTAGGCTAGTTTAGGGCCTCTAAATATGTTCTTTTGCCATCGTTAGATATGGCTATAGCTCTATAAAAACTTTATATGCAATTTATTTGTGGACCTCCACCATTTTCTTTTTTTTTTTTTAATGAGAAGACATGGTGTCCACTACTGAGAGGGAGTATCATCTAGAAAAGGAGTCTAAACCTATGATCACAATTCATGACAGTGGCTACGCTGAAAGAGGGAGTTGCATGCCCATGCCGTAGATGGTATTTGCAGGTTCTTCTTTAGCAATAAGAGGAGAAAGTTTAGTGATTAGGAAAATATTCATGTAAAATGAGCACAATTACATATGAGTTTGGTACAAGGAATTTGCAACCCAAAATGTTACATAATGTATTCACAAGTATTATTTGGCTGCTACGAATAAGGAGAACAATATGCATCTAAAGACCCTCACCGCAGAACTATTGGAATCGTTGTATATAACTATGAAAATATAAGGACAAAAGATATTAGTACGGGTCGTTGTAAATATAAGAGAGGTCGCCCATACGGTAAGTAAAATGCTTTATAGGAGGAGTGGATTCATTTCTGGGTATGCAGAAAACATAAGACTTATTGAAAAGGAAAGGTCACGCGTAGGTGAGGAGAAATAAAGACTTTAAACATTATAAAATTCATTTAGGAAATGGATTGACATATATTCTGCAAGACAATGACTTGGAGAGGAAAGTGCGGCCTGCCGTTAATATATCCTTTCATTAAACTAAAATGATTCATTTTTTTTTGTGGTTTGAAATAAAGTAAAAAAAATATATAGAAACAAGAAAGAGGAGAGAGGCAGTCAGAGAAAGGAGGGCTATGCATCCATAAGGAATGAAAGAGGCTCGCTACCAAACAAGGAAACCATATATGATATGGTCAAGGGTGTCTAGTAAAGGTAGTTGCCACCATAAGTTATGTAAAGTGAAAACAAAAGACAATGGATGAAGAAGACGCCTCATAGATGAGAGACAAAGGAATTGAGAGTGCAGGTTGAGATTCATTCCAGAGAGAGATAAAGGGTAAATTGGCCTATGTGAATAAGGCAGGCCCTTGATAGCCATAATATAGTGTTGTATCAGATGGTTAAATCTGATAATGAATGTAATTTGTGTTGAAGTCTGGAGAGAGATCGAGGTCATGATCATTGAAATAGCAAATGCCAAGCTCGGAAGATCACAAAACAAAGAATCTAAGTGGACTTGCTGGGACACCCTTATGTCTAAACACTGGAAGGGACTAGAAAGATAGTCTTTTGATGGGAACTTTTCAACAATCTAGTTGTTGGTAGATAGATCCTTAGTTAAATGGATGCCGCCCAACTAGCCATATGTGAAAGCTAACTTTGACAGAGAAAGTAGAGGAAACCAAGGTCCTTCGGCTCTAGGATGTGTGATAAGAGACACCAAAGGGATACTTTTAGCTGCCAAAGGAATGAAGTTACCAGAAGGCTCAAACAATAGGGTAGAGGCCTTAGCATTAGTAAATGCTCTTCAACTAGCTAGAGAAAGAGGTTTCAAAAATGTTAAGATTGAGGGAAATTCTCTAATCATCATCTCAGCTCTACAGCATCAGAAAGCAAACAATTGGTACATTCAATACATTCTTGAGAAAGCATGGACAAGCCTAGAGTTCTTTGATTCTTATGAGATTATGCATTATTATAGGGAAGGAAATAAAGTGGCAGATTGGCTAGTGAATTTCTCTTTAGATCAAGGGGTGAAGGAAGTAACTTTTGATCAGTCCTTAGATAATTGGCCAGACATACTAAATTTTTTGGTTATAGTAGACATTCTCTACCTTCTATAGTTGGGTCCCTTTGAGTCAATAGTTGGTGCTACCTTCTGAGATTCCCACAAGCTCCATAATGTTGGGAATGGGGTGGGTGGGTGGCCCAAACATCGCCAAGTGGTGACTCCTCAAAATGGTCTAGTTTCTGACACAAGACAACACATGTCAAATGGTTGCTTAAAATATTTTTCTGACGTCTGGCCTCATGTCCCACAATTAACTTTATTCCTTGAGCCCCCGATGCAGCTAACCTAAGGATTTCGATGCCCCCTAATGGTCGGGACATCGACCAGGTTGAGGGAAGAGTTTGCATTAAATGCATGGTAGAAAATGGTCACCTAAATCCATCTAACAACCTCCATAGCACTCAACGTCTTGATCTGATCGCAGGCTTGAATGATAGCTGATTAGTGTCATTTATGACTCATATCATAAACATCCTCCTGCAAATTTTTTAGTATCTCATTTCTCCCCAGCTAAACTTGGAGGCGCCAACTTCTCCTCAGATAGAAGGGACACGTCCACACCTGTCTAGCATGGTAATCCCAAGACCATATGTGGATTTAATTCGCTGCATACTTAGATGGGCAGTGGATACAACTTCAAGGAATTTGTATTCCCAAAGGTTACAAATGATGTGTTTTTAAATAATTTTAGATGAGTTGTATTTCTAGATGATGAACTCTTATGGCCTTTTGAAGGGTTGATAAGCATTCCCCAATTTTGTACTCTAAAACTTTATATATTAATATATGTCTGAGGTTCTTCCTCTTTTATAAAAAAAAAAATGAATCTTGTTTTGTGTTGCAATCTTAGTGTTAGCTATGAGTTCATAGATGCCTGTGAATGTTTGTTCATTGTTTCGTTGTTGGAGAAAGAGGGAAAACCTATTTGCATTAGAAATAAATGTCAAGAGATTTTGTATCTCTCCTCTTGTAATAGGTAATACTTTCTAAAACTGCAAAACATGTTTTTTTTATATAAATATAAAGGGAGTGGTCTGATTTACTAAAATTTATTTTATTGATAATAAAATCAATCTATTTCTATTATACATTTTTATGAAATTGATGAGCTTACACAACTTTATAATATTTCATTACCACAACAAAACATACACAAACATAATTTTTTTCTTGTCAATTTCCTTCTCTCTTGCATGTCATGTTTAAAAGTTTGAATCTTGCTTGTCACACTTTCATAACACTTTCCCCAAACAATAGCATAACACCTTTCCTACACTTCCCAGCACCAACCAAATAAAAACAAAACCATTTCACTCTTTCACTTAATTTTGTAAAGTCCACCAGTTTTATCTTTTAGGGTGTAGATCATCCTATTCTTTGATCACTTTATGATGTAGCCCATTCTTTGTTGTATAATATTATGCTTCACCTAGGATAATAGAATATGCTAGCTTTCATATTGGAGATATTTATTAAGTTTACTATAAAGTTTCATGTATAGAATTTAGTACAAATATGTATAGCAAGATTTTATATTACTTGAGGATTTCTAGATCAAAATAGTATAGCAGTTAATGTGTTGAGCTATTCTCATTCTTCTTACCATCCACTATATTGCACTACATTTAGCCATTACGGAAAAAGAAGATAAACAACAAGTTGCATAGTGGGGATAATAAGAAAGAGACAAATGAATTGTTTATGAAAATTTGATCCATTTGATTTTTTATTTCTTATCTTGAATAGTTAGATATTGTAGCATCTACTTGAGGCTAATTTGTTCATTGTAAAAAGTGCAAGGTAAAAATTTCATGGACTTCTCAATGTGAAGATAGTTACATTATGCATTTTTAAAATTAAGCATCCTCTTACACATTCTTGAGTTTCTTAGGCTATGAGTTGAGGCAACTATCTACCAACCTTTAGGTTTATTAAGGATAGAATCTTTTGTTTGGGTGTTGATAGAAAATTATTTATAATTCCTATCATTAATAGATTAATGGTTGGAAACATATTTAAAGTGCTCTACTTTGGTTACTCAAGTGGTTAAGAGATTCAATTCCATATTTTGAAATATTTTTCAATTTAGTTGATTGAAAATTCTCTTTTTTGTTTAGGAATAAGACTACAAGGTATTATGAAATGTACCCAACCCACAAATTTTTTTAGTAGAATCTATTAGGTTTCCATATTATTGACCATGTAATGGTTGGTTTCTATAGTACTAATCATCAATGGTCATGCATTTCAAATAAATCCAATTAAGTATTCATTATCATAAGATTTTAGAAACTTTGGAATGAAATGCAAAGATTTGTTGTAAGAAAGAAATCTAGAATGTGGTGATTTGTTACAAAATTTAAAACTCATGGTGACTATGCAAAATCTAAATTGGGTATTTTTAATAGAAAAGGTGAAGATTTCACCAATATATTAAATCAAAACCAAAAAATTATAGTCGAAATGATGAAAACTGAAGTCTTTAAAATTATTACAAAAAAAGGATTAAGTAGTCTCCTTCACTAGAGAGAATGTAGGTAAAATTATCCAAATAAACACCACAAAAATATGTAGAAAACATGGGCAAAACTGAGGAAAGAAAGTCCATTTCCTCAAAGGATCCTTGTATCAAAGGATCCTTGTAGTGGAAACAACATAGGGAGAGCCATGGTTGCTAGCTTGGGAGCACTATCAGGGTAGTGGGCTCTAAGGAAGTTGATGGCATCAAATACTTCCTATGCCTTCTCTGGTAAACCTGCAAGTAATTGAAACTAAAGCCTCTCTCTCATTTCCAAGAAGTGTTTAGTAGTGAGCCTCAAATTCCTTAGGTTTTCTGAGAGAAGAGTCCCCTGACATTGTCACAACCCTTATTCTCAACAATTAAAAATGAATTTAAATATTATTATTTAAATGATTGTCACAATCCTTATGTTTATTAATAAATATTAAGAAACTATTGAAGATGAGATGTTATGAATAATGATCTCTTTAGTCTCATAACAGATTATGCTAATCAATTACAAATCCTTGTCAAATGTGTTATTTGAATGGGTCCTTTTGTACCTTCTCAATTGTCATTTCTGCTCCTTTCTCTCATAAGGCGAGCGGACGGCTGGATCATCATGGCATGTGCCATGTAATTATGACTAAGCATGGGATGAGTAAGGGTCATTTTTGCAAGGTTTCCCATATTTATGATAATGCATGTGGTGTTATCACCAGCATCATTAGCCTTGATCAAGCTAGTAATGTTTCTATAAATACGACTGAGGAGATTTGGGGTTTCTGTGATATGCTCTGTAATTCTGACATGGGTGGAGATAGAATCAGAACCGAACCCGTCTCTTGCTGTGAGTTCAAAGACAACCTGGTGGTCTAGCATTATTGCAAAGAGGGTGGGATTAGTCCCTATTTGGAGTAGCTCAATGGGTATAATGAAAATGTATCTGAACAATTCACTAGGTCTTGGCAAAACTGGTGGGTTTTGGTGGGCAGAATTAGCTTTGAAATTTCTAAAAGTGTGATCTCTATGGCCACTGGTATGTCTACTTAGGGTTTGAAACTGTAGAGGAAAACTAAAATTGCAGACCTTTCCATTCAGAAACTCTTTCTTAGAGATGGCGAAGAATTAGTCCCATATCAGGGGGGATTTGATAGAGCCAAGCTGCCTAAGCCTTGGGACGGTGTGTGTTTTCTCCTCATGAAGTATTTCACCCTGGAGGGGCGCTTCACTAGGTTTTACAACTATCATCTTCCCCTTTTGAATCATTTCCATTGCAATGCTCAAATTAGCTTTCTGTTTTATTTGCTTTCTTGCCTTAAACATTCTGTCCTTAGGGTTAGGGCTAAACTGGCTAAAAACCCTGCTAAGAAACCCATCCCTCTTCATCAGGGCCTTATCCTCTATCTTTATAACCATCATCTTGCCCTTGAACCCTCTAAGTCCATTCAAACCAATAGTGGGGAACCCTCCTCTAACCCTAAGGATATTCTTGGTGTTGAAGAACTTGGGCCCTCCCCTGTTCCTACTAAGACTAAAGAAGTTTCTTTTTCCACACCTGAGGAAATTCTTGTTGATACTCCGGGTCCTACTGTCAATATGAAGGGCAAAAAGAGAAAGACTATTGCTAGTGAAATTAGCACTGGGAGGGCTGTGGTTGGGACCCCTAAAAATCTTGGTGGGACCCTGGTGGGCCAGAGTAGCAAGTCTCATTCTTCTACTAAGGTTTTTAAGGATGGTCTCTCCTCTGGAGTTAGGCAGTCAGGGCGAATCAGTGGCAAACCTACTCTTAAAGCAAAACTAATTGATTATTCTGAGAGTGGTTTGGATGAATCCACCCGGGGGGATGAGGCTAAGGATATGGAGGTTCAAGATATATTTGGGGATGCTAAAGGTAAGCAGGAGACTCATGATACGGGGGCTACCACTGAGGATGTTGCTGACTCTGCTGATAATGTTGACAAAGTGGGTGAAATGTTAGTGGAAGAGGCTGATGATGATATGGACACTGATGCTAGTCTGGGAGCTAAACTTGTGGGTCTGAGGGCTCACATTAAGAAGCTGGAATAGAATCTTTCCACTGTGTAAAGGAATTCTATTTTCCTCAATATTTCTGTGCTGAAAAACCTGGGGGTGCCTGTCAATGCTGACAATGATCGTCTTGCTAGGAATTTGGATGACATTATTAAATCCATGGTTAAGGAGAGAATTTGCCTCCTTAGTTTTTGCTTTTATATTGATGATACTCTACTACTCTGTATTTACTATCTTAGTTTATAGCGGGTGGTTTTTTTGTTTATGTTGGGATAACTGTAATTGATGTATCTGGTTTAAGGCACTTTTTGTGCTTGCTGCCTTTGTGGCCTGTCTGCTTTTTGTAAGGGTTCAGCCCCTTGTTTAGCTGCCTTATATTATCAAAAACAACTTCACATATGGTGGGTATTATAGGAAATTTTAAGTTTGATGACAATTTTAATGTTGCAAGAGATTCTAAAGGTAGGAGCAATAAATCTTCAAGTGAATTTGGTATTCAAATATGTTTCTCATCGTACAATTAAATAGTAATTGTAAAGAGATGCATGCCATAGTGGAAATGTTATGGGACTTTTTCACCAAAATGAAAAAGAAATCTATTTTATTATCAACCCTTTAAAATTATAAGAGGATATAGTTTATTTATGGACATTTATAATTAAAATTGAGATGGAAAAATAAAGGATATTATGATCCTTTGGCTAAAATAGAGATAAATAAATAATATTTATAAAAATCCATTTTAAAAGGGAGGAATTATTATGTTTATTAACTAATTATTAATGACAACCTTTGTGAAAGGGTGTGATGGTTTAGAAACCACCCCTTAAAAGGTTATATAAGGCATTCATGTGAGACTTGGAAAAAGAATGGAGATCACTCAAAAGGAAGAAGAAGGTGGAGAAAGGAGGAAATAAGAGCATTGCAAGAAACCACGAAGGAGAAGGATTATTGATTCGCTGGTAGTGAGCATTGGAGAAGGGGCACATAGTGTGTGTCCAACTCAGGGTATAGTGTACACCTAAGATTGTCATGGCTAGGGCTTGTGTGTACACTTGTATTGAGCATGTTTTTTGAACATGGCTTTGGAGCACTTGTGTGTGTGTGTGCTTTCTAAAAAGGAGCAGGATGCTTGGGAAACATGTGATTTTTTCTAAAAAAGAGCTGAATTCTCATAAACACATGGTTGGTTAAAAATAAGAATTGGGTTCCTTCTGGAAGTGCTCACTAGTTGAAAAGGATTCAATCTCTAATCCATTCTCTAGAGTGATATTTGGGAGAACTTTTAGGATCCAAAAGATATGTATTTGTTCCTTTCTATGATGGAAATTAATTAAGTACTAAACTTAATGCTAATAAAATATATTAGAATCATTATATATGTGGGTTTTGATTTTAATTTGATCATGTGATTATGTTGTCCAATTTTCTTGTTAATGATTTACTAGAGAGATCTTATTTAATTAATACATGTTGTAATTTATGTTTGTTATTTACATTTATTTTGACATCATTTAATATTCTAAATTATCTTAACTCTAATATTAACTATAATAAAATCCACTACAAATAGTTAATTACTTCTGGGGAAAAGTAGTGTTATAGACAATATTTGGACTTTAGTAATCGTTCAACATTATATTTGACTCAAAAGTAGCTATTTTAATGAATTTTACAATTATATTAACTTGTCTTCTAATCATTGTGAAGAGATGGAAGAAATATGTATTCCAATATCCTTCATTCAACTAGTTGACCCATAATGTTTTTATGCTAAAACATCTCCTCCATTTGCAAAATTTATACCTCAATTAAGAGATTTTATTTTCTCCCATTATTAACATTACTAAACCCATAATATATGATCTCTTATTCAATCTCCTTAAGATCATTTTCTACCTATTCCTTCTTCTAAAAAATATCTGTAAGTCATAGTTTATTTCATGTCTTAACTTGTTTTCTCATTTTTTAGATCTTCTTGAACAAGCTATATATCTTACATCGTTTAAACTCTTTCCTATTCCAAGAAGAAAGATATTCCTCAAAATCAAGAAAACCAAATCATATAAATCCAAATTTCAATGTGGGACTTTTTGGTTAGTTATCTAGGATCTTATCTAGCCTAATAGGTAAGTGATGATTACTTGAAAAGGAAAAGACCTTAAAAAAAAACATATGTTATTGAGAAATCATTATGAATCAAGCAACACTTTGGCCAATCTTTAACTAATACAAGTAATGTTACATCTCCTATTACAATAGGTTAACTAGACATATTCAGGAAAAATATCAAATGAAAGCTCTAAGTTGCAAGAGCATTAGACTCTAAAGAGCTAGATGGGAGAGAGGTAATTCTATCAGATTTTTCATTCATGTTAAGGGCTATATTAAAATGTCTCTGTAATACAAATTATTTGTTTTCCAACTCTTACAATTACTTATTGATTCCCACAACTCTTTCTTTCCCAAATATGAATTTGGTCTATACACATTCAAGAAAGCACTAGAAATAGTAAGACATTAGAAACACATGAATAAAATTAGGAGCAAGTTTCACCAACCTACCAATAAAAGAGAATTTGTTCTATAAAATAGTGAGACTCTTAACAAATCTAGAGGAATCATCAATAATATCATCCCCTCACCTTCATAATTTCTTTACTAAGTCCTACATTTCATTCTTATTTAATTTAATTTCTTACAAGAGGACACCATAAGTTTTTGTTCCTTAATTTGTTATCTAACTAGGTAGTTCTTGCTAGCAAGTTGGTTAATTAATTGGAAAGGGATTTGTTGAAGATAGTTTTTATTAATAATATAGAGAGTCTTTGTACATTGTATTTCAATCTCTAATTATGAGTATCCTATGTACATGTTTCAATGAATATATTAATTTTGTTTATGTTTATTCTCTAATTTTTTTTAGTTTTCCTTTCGTTAGGTACACTATGCTTGCAATAATCATTTGTTCATTCAATATGTTACCATGATTGGATGATCTAGGGTCTTAATTGTTGGTGTCAAGCACCTCCCAGAAACAGAACCTACAAATAAATCTTCACAGAGGAGAGAAGCACACTGCTATTTCACTAGAGATGAAAATATATTCAGATGAGATGATAAATTACACAACATACAAGCCTTTTAAAGTCATGAAATATGCGATGGGTGAACAACTACTTGATATGGGAAAAAACCACCTATGTGATTAACCCCAAGTGAAAACTTAACTCTACACTAGCACCCCCCTTAAGTGCAACTTAGGGAGATTATTATGCAGTATGAATAAGATGCAATATGGGTCCCAGCTACACAACCATGTTAGGTACCCATTTAAAATGCAGAAAAGAAATCTCTCACAAATAGAGAAAAGGAGAAAAACCTTGTGGGAAAAAAGCCCTCTCCAAAAGAGACAAAAGAAAACAAAATGATACATGGATGGAGGACTCAATTACACCCCCAAGGACAACATACATCATGTATATCAAATCAGTGACCCCCCAATAAGAGGGAAAGAGAGAGACTATGTAGCCCCCCCACAATGTGTAATCACCTACAAAAATGGTAAGTGCTTGAAGACGAAACATGATCCAATGTCGACAAACAACTTGTCTTCCTTTTGGAAGAAACAAAACTAGGTACAAATGCAGGTATGCTTCCCATTCTGTATAGGAATTAGCAAGTGAAATCCAAATGTACAATGATAATGTCTCTAAAATCTAAGCATGTGTCACCAAGACCTTGGAAAATGATGCCATGAACCAATCAGGAACATGCCCAATCACAATAGAAGGTGAAAAATAAGGTAACACTGGAAACTGATTTTGAACATTCTCTAAAGATAGAGATGGAGTGAGAACAGTTGTACCACAACTATCATCAAATAGAACAATTAATCCCTCAAATGTGTCTTCCAAGTCTGAAATGTGTGATTCCACAAACAATGAACTAATGGCTGGCGAATAGGAATCCTAATCAGGAAGATAATGATAATCTTGTTCCTCGGTCCATGATGGAAGTACTTAATGAAGGTCATTTAACTATCTTTGACAAAGAATCAAAAACCTCTGAAGCAACTGCAACCTCATTTGAAGTCTCAAAAACCTCTAAAGGATCACAAGCATGGTTTATCTTCTCTAAAGAGTAACAAGGCACATTGCTATTGGAAACAAGGTCATCAAAAGATGGTAGAGTATCAGGATCTCCATATGATTCTTGAATGTAAGTCCAAAGATCATAAGGGCACTCAAAATGAATAAGTGAATCCAAAAGGTCATCATCATTTATATGCTCATAAATAACTCTAAAGACTTGAGCCCTATATCCTTTCCAAAACATATACCCACAAGGTGTGCCTAGAATAGGAACTTCATTATACAAATATGGCAATAGATTCTACTCACTAAGATGAGAGAATAAAATTGTAGCAACCCTCCCTGTTGGTGATGAGAGTTGAATGTGAGTGGATGGCACACAGTCAGTTTTTATTTTATTTTACTCTCACCATGCCATTCGATGGCTTTCTGAAAAGTTGGTGAGTTGATTTATTGCAGGAAGAAAAATATCTGGGACAATGCCATACAATGGCTCTCTAAATGGTGTTGGTGAGATTAATGAAAGTAAGAAGAAAATATCTTTGGGGGAGACTTAGTGGTCATTCTTTTTGGGAGAGGTGGGTGAATGTTAAATGTAGCAGAAAATATATGCAAGTGGGGGAGGAATTGATTAACTTTCTACAAGTTTGAGACTTGTAGCAAGGGGGCCGCCCGATTCCATTGGGACAACTACTCCATATTGGTATGTTATTCTTGCAATCACCTAGGCAAGAAAGTGGGAGTTTACACAAAGTTGGAGCTTCTTTCTCTTGCATAGGCCACCTCTCTCACATTGCAGCTTTCTTCTACCTTTTCTATAGTACTTTCTGCTTGTTGGATTTGAACCAGCATTGAATAGGCCCTGCCATCTCTACATATCAAATCATTGTGCTGTCCAAACTCGATCACCTCACTACCATGGACCACTGCAATGAGGTTGGCATTGTGGATGGTGGAGAGGCGATGTGTGATGATGAGGGTTGTTCAACCAATGGAAGCATTATCTAGGGAATCCTAAACAATCTTCTCTGATTCTGCATCTAGAGCACTAGTGGCCTTCTCAGCATAAGAAAACACCTCATTTGGAGGCTCATCAAACAAAAAACTTGAAGAGAAAATAGAAACAGAGGAGGTGTTCAAAGGTTAATGGCATCTATAGCCTGTAAAAAGGAGTTTAGACTCACGATTTGAGTGTGGGTTGAGGTGCCATACCTACACGGTGCTCCTCAACACACATAATCCACACAAGGAAGCACAGAGGAAAGTGCATAACTCAGACAAGCATGTGAGATTTAGGAAAAACCATTGAAAATAAAAAGAACTCAGGTGAGCATATGAAATTGCAAGATTTGAGGAGCTGAAAGGGAGTGCAAATGGAAAACAAAAGAATCACCCTCTGAGGAATCGACCCATGACCGTGTAGGAAATCTGGTTTCTTCTTGAAAGGTATTTACATCAGTTCTTTGTTTTTTTTTCCATCAGAAAAACTAAAACCTATTTACTGCAATTCCTTAACCACAAAAGAAATTGAAACGCCAATGCTGCATATGAAACATAGGTCACAAATTTATTGCAATGCAAGATATTTACATTGCCTCTTTCCTTGAAATTATTTTTAAAAATGCAAAACTTTCTTCAATTTGGTAGATAAAAGGATTTTCAAGATAGATTATGAGGTTTATGATTTATAATTTTAAAGTAAAACAGAGGTTCGATCTTTTAGAGAATATAATGAGGGCAACTATACAAAAAAATTGGGACGCATCTTCTAATGAGGTCAGCCATACTAAAATCTAGGATGACATGATAAAGATTGAAGAGATCTAAGTCCCATGGAAACCTTTTGTTATATGATGAATTCTCTGATGGGATTTTCATTACAACTCTACTTAGAAAACTGAGTGGCTTTGTGTTTTGGTGTTTATGGCCATATTTCTTCTAAATCACCAGCCATGTGGAAACCTTCATCTTGGAGTTAATCAATGATATGGTACTAAAATACTTTAGATATATGAATTTGTGTATGTGCATCAAAATTTGTTCATAAATTTTTAATTATGAAAAGTTGTCCCACAACACAAGGAGCTAAGGGAACTACTGTAGAAGGAAACGATTAAAATTTCCATTTTGTATGTCTTTTTAACATTTTACTTTGCTATGTTAGATATGGTTGACAATATGTAATTCAGGCTGTGAGTGGCCTTACAATACAAATTGCTATGTTTTCTTATGTTATCCGTACATTCCTTTGTGAAGAGTGACCAAATTGGGGTCACTGGAGTTATTTCACAACTCACCTAACTATCAAAGGGCTATTTTCAATAAAATTACACTGTGGTCAAAATCTTTTGTCTTGTAGATCACTTTGTTCTTGCTTGGCTGATTTGTATATTTAAATAGTGTTTGTTTACTTGATGGATTTAATTGATGTTGTCATGGAATGTGACCAGTTAGGGAATTGTTTAGTTTGGTTTTGTATACCTCGTCTGGTTAAATGATATGAGATTAGGTCTAGGATATTGAGTCCCTGTGCATGGCCTTGATTTCCTGTAGAGGCTAAGGATGCACATGAGAAGGCCTATCCATCTATGGGGGGTCAAGTTATCTATTTGTCGGGTGTTGATTCAGGCATGTTTGAGTCTCCTCATCTGATTGAGAAGTGTATTTGATTCCATGTGGTGTCATCCCTTTGTGCATGCATGATGACACCCCATCCGATCTGCACCCTAGTATCTTGTACCTTTGTAGTCATGAGTAGCACTCAACAATATATTTATGAGCATCTCTATGTTATGACTTTAGCTTTATGCATTATTTTATGTGTCTGCTCCGTGATTGATGTGAGTGTTGGCCATCATGTATACCCTTACATTGTTACTTTTGTTTGGGCCTTTTGGCTACCTCCGAGCATGGTGGGGTGGTCTCTTATGAGTCCACATGGTTGGGAGGCGTTGTCACCGCCATTGCGGACTAGTAAACAAGTTATCAGAGCACCAGTTGGAGATGTTCTCTCCCTCCATTACTTTTTCAGTTGATGTACTCATTCAGTTATTGTATCACATTCATGGCTATGCCATTGTTCTTGTATATTCTTTTATGTAAATTTTGTACTCTCTTGTGAGAGATGATGTAAATTATAGTAATGAGAAGAAATGTGATGTTGTTTCTTATTTGACTTACGGATTATGGTGTGGGTATCAAATCTGCTTGTACTATGATGATTATGGGTTCATGTTATAATTGGATAAGGGATTTAGGAACATTTGAATTGGTGTCTAAAATGAATGTAGTTTTTACAATGTTTCTTCTGGAGAGTGAATTAGTCCTCTCCTTTGGGTTGTACATTTAGCCATACTTGGCCATGAATGTCATCAATCTACCGAGTCGGTAACTGTATTATGTGTATGTTACCTATTTATGTCAAAAAAAATATTCTTGCCCTCTTTTGGCCCTTACCCTTTGGAGTTGCGAGGCAGGATGTTACATTTGGTATCAGCGCCCATGTTCACACACTGGGAGCTCTGACATACTTGAGCCTTCCATGTTTCATTGTGTTTGGCGTGTGTTGGGTGAGCTTGTTATAGTGTTTTTATAGTCTTGATTGATTTCATGCCTTAGCATGGAGTTAGTGGGTTAAGTTACAACCCCATTCTTAGAAATCATGGAGGAAATAGCCTCCTTGGCCTTACCTTACTCAATGGGACTAGAGTGTTGACCTTGGTTGAGAGTCTCATATGGTTAAGAGTGATCACTCTCTCATGTTATAAGACAAGGGTAGGAATGTTTGGGTTGCCTAATTACCATTGCTTGGATATGCTCTTCTTGTGTCTTCTTTTATATTGCTAGTGAATTAAATGACCCTAATTGGTCATGAATTCCTCTCATAATTCCTTCTTGTATTATGGATGTAAAGGATGATAGGATGTAGCTGTTTGCAGATGTGGATAGATTAGTTTGATTGTTCCATGCTCTCTTGTAAGTGTTGGATGATTGTTGATTTTTCTTATAACCTCTTAATGTGCTTGAGTTGCTACCATTTATCATCCTTGATAACATATTGAAGTCATTGTAATACTAATGGTCCCTTAAAATTTCCGTTAGTAGAATTTGTATGTTTGTATGAAGAATATTGGATGACATATAATGTCTTGACTGAGATGAAATCTATCTTTCTCTCCTCTTCTTAGTTGTCAATAGTTGACAAGATGTTATAATAATGGCATATGGATTTAATTAGTATGTTAAAATTGCAATAAGTAAAAGAGTTAGTGAGATAGGAATGAAGAAGACCTTATGCTTGTTATTGTTATGTATTGAATGTGATTATATGTTAATTAGTGCCTCCTTGCTTGATGAGCTTAAATGAGGACAATAATTGCTTAGTGGATATACCTTGTTGATGAAATTTGATCTCCTCAATTGCATTGTGGTTTTAATGAGGTCATATAGGTGAACACTTATAATTTAATGCAAACTAAATATAGTGAATGCTAAGGTAATAAGAATGTTGCATGTCTTGCTTTGAGTGAACAATTGAATACCATTAACGTAGCCAAGGTTACTTATGCTTATATGTATGGATGTGAATGTTGAGAAATGACTAGGTTTCCTCTACCAAACTCATTTAATTGTGTTTCTAGTTCTCATTTTCTTGTGAGGGAATGGTATTATGGTGACTTCGAATATGATGTTGCATTATGTGTTATTATGAGATGAGAGTGTAATGGGTGTAAAATGAGATGTATAACATTATGTGAATATAGAAGTGAATGTAATGATGATTGTGAAGCTATTAGTTATGTTTATGATCTAATGTGAAGATGGTAGTGATGATGCTATACATGTTCATGCACTATTGTGTTATGTCAAAAGCATTGCAAGTGAATCTATGATGTTATGGGTAAATGAGTTGCCCTTGTGAAAAGAGAAAATTGGTATGGATTTTTGGGAATACTTATATTTGGGTAGTTGTATATTTTGCATCATGTTGCATAGTCATGTGTGGGCTATGGTTATACCTGGGTAAGAGAAATTGTGATTGTATTCCTATCAAGTGTTGTGATTAACCAGTGCTTCAGATGTCTGCCCATCAGATGGTGATACTGTGTACCCATCCATGGAGGGTATGTTTGGACTATGTATGGGAGGAAACCATACCATCTATGTGTTTTCTGTTGTCACCGTATTGACTGCCAACCTGAGGGTTGTTGATAGGTCAATATGTGGAGGGATAGTAGCAGCAACAAAGTTCCTTGGGAGATATTTGCATGGCATACATATAATGGCGGTGTGAAATGATGGCGATCATTTCAACCTCCTAGGAAAGTACTCACTACTTCCCCTTATTAATGGACTAGATACTTGGTTCATACAGTGTTAACCTAATCTACAAAGTTCTTGAGGATGATATTAGTTGTGGTATGAGCACCTGTGACAACTATGATCTTACCCTGATGTGATTGTTTAGGATATGATGCCACCCCCCACTGGTGTTCTGACATAGTGTTGGTGAGGATGTTGTGTCGTTGATGGTAGTGAGTTGAGATCAAGGACATGATGCCATATACATGCATGCATGAAGGAGTAGTATATATACATGTTATGTTACTACTTGTGCAGCGTGGAGTGAGTGCTAGCATTGAGTAAAGGGTTTGCTCAAGATTGCCTCGATTTCAATCAGTTGGCATGCGAGTGGAATGTAGCCATGTGCACCTCTGGCTCAGTGTGTTTCTACATGTGCTTTCATTGTGGGTGCACACTATGCAAGATGTTCCTATGAGTAGGACATTTCCATGCAGTATTCGGTCATTGCATGCTTTCTCTGCTTGGTGTATACCATGTGCAGTTGTGCCGCATGAGGTATGTGACCTGGGAGTTCCTACACAATACCTTTCCATGTGAGGGTTGTGTGAGTTGGCCACACCCACATGAAGGACTGTGGAGATAGTCATTCATGTTTCCCTCCTTCCTCATGTGGTGACTAGTGATAGTCACATAGTGTTGTGATGTGTATATTTTGAAGATTGTGAATCTTCCTTTCAGTTATTGGTGACTTTTACTTTGCTTGTGTGGACTAGTACTTTGGTTTATCTTACTTGTATTGGTTTCGCCATGGATGATTTTCTTGGCATGTAACTCTTGTGGTTACATTTGATTTATTGTTGAAGATTATGCACATTTTTTCTTACTTTATTGTTGGAATTAAGATTTACTCTTCCTTATTTGTATTTTGGTGGCTAAACTCATTGAATTTTCTATTTTCAAATGTTGGTCTCGTGTTGTGATGTGATTCCTCATCAGGTATGGTGAGATCCACCTGTTTGAGTGTATACGAGGAAGTAGACACATGGAAACCCCTTAAGGATGGGTGTGTGTGTGAGTTGTTCTAAGCTCTAATTCACTACCTTCGTATTGCTTGACTATCTCTTGGAGGCTAAAACCCTGACACAAATAAGAGATGTCACTGTCAGGCTCACTAGGTGGGTCAATGCCATCAAGACACATGGATATGGACATTGAACATGGTTATTTGTTTTGGACTCATGGATATGTTGGATATGGATGGTACTACAACATTCACGTGAACCCCTAATGTAGCCTTATGATGTGAATGAGTATGTATGTATATGTGGGTCTTACAACTTGTCGTGTATGTGGTTGCATATTAAAATATAGAAGATAACAAAATTTGCATCATTATGCCTTGAAAAGTGACAAACTATTGCATTATATGTAAATAGATGTCATGCATGTTATGAAATCAAAGGTTGAAATTATGTATCTATGTGTATGTGTGCTCCATTTTATAGATAGCTACATATAAAAGTTAGAGAAGTGAAAATTTTATGTCTTGAAAGTGTATTTTTCTGCAAATTACAAGAAATTTGTGTGGTTTATGATAGAATTACATGCTTATATGTTTATATACTATTATCAGTGCTTTCAGATGATCATGGACAAAAAAAGGGATGATGTTGTAACACTCGTATCCAAGAGGCTTACGATGTCATGACCCTCTTCTTGATGACTGTTGATGCTTTAGATATTATATGATATATGTACATGTGCTTGGGGTGTTGCAGGTACTGAGTATCGACTCCGCTTGGATTCACAGGTCCAAGCGTACATGTATTCTCTGATTGTGGTTACTGGAGATAGTCACAGGCCTTGTTCCCTACCCTAGCCACTGTACCCTACTAGTGCAGTGTTCTTGTGTTGTTGTCTTATCATTTGGTTACCTAACAGTAATGTCTGGATTACCCCTTATGGTCACGTGTGGTTTTCTAATGTGGTGGTTAAGGCTTTTCTCCTTGGTTTCCGATGATTGTTTGATGTGGTTTCCTTGGCATTATTCTTTATTTTGATTGGAGAAAATTATTTTATGCTAATGTATATTT
Source organism: Cunninghamia lanceolata (assembly GCA_027924645.1). Taxonomy (NCBI): domain Eukaryota; kingdom Viridiplantae; phylum Streptophyta; class Pinopsida; order Cupressales; family Cupressaceae; genus Cunninghamia; species Cunninghamia lanceolata. The sequence continues at coordinate 618,409 of BSBN01001237.1, read as the reverse complement.
TGTAGGAATGAGTGCCTTGCCTATTCCTTACCCATGTTCTAGGACTGATTGCATATAATTGTGCAAGTGATAACCTAATTTTTATAATTATATCAAGTTTCATGGACTAGTGTGTGCTTTGGCTGCATCTTAGCATTTGCAAGCTTCCAGGAGTAATCCTACTCCTACGGGGTAGTATGTAACAACCCTCCCTGTTGGCGATGAGAGTTGAATGTGAGTGGATGGCACAAAGTCATTTTTTATTTTATTTTACTCTCACCATGCCAATCGATGTCTTTTTGAAAAGTTGGTGAGTTGATTTATTGCGGAAAGAAAAATATCTAGGACCATGCCATATAATGGCTCTCTAAATGGGGTCAGTGAGATTAATGAAGGCATGAAGAAAATATCTTTGGGGGAGACTTAGTGGTCATTCTATTTGGGATAGGTGGGTGAATGATAAATGTGGCATAAAATATCTACAAGTGGGCGAGAAATTGATTATCTTTCTACAAGTCTAAGACTTGTAGCAAGGGGGCCGCCTAATTGCATTGGGACAACTACTCCATATTGGTATGTTCTTCTTGCAATCGCCCAAGGAAGAAAGTGTGAGTTTACACAAAGTTGGATCTTCTTTCTCTTGCATAGGCTGCCTCTCTCACATTGCAGCTCTCTTCTGCCATTTCTATATTACTTGTCGCTTACTGGATTTGAACCAGCATGGCATAGACACCACCATCTCTCCATATCAAATCGATGTGCTACCTAGACTTAATCACCTCACCACCATGGACCACTGTAATGAACTCAACGTTGCGGATGGTGGAGAGGCGATGTGTGATGACGAGGGTTGTTCGGCCAATGGAAGCATTATCTAGGTAATCTTGAATAATCTTCTTTGATTCTACATCCAAAGCACTGGCAACCTCATCCAGCACAAGTACATGCCTCATTTGGAGGCTCTTCAAACAAAAACCTTAAAGAGAAAATAGAAATAGATGAGGTGTTCGATGGTCAAGGGCATCCATAGCCTGCAAAAAGGAGTTTAGACTCACAATTTGAGTGTGGGTTGACATGCCATACCTACATGGTGCCCCTCAACACACATAATCCACACAAGGAAGCCCAAAGGAAAGTGCATAACTCAGGTGAGCATGCAAGATTTAGGAAAAACTATTGAAAACAAAAAGAACTCAGGCAAGCATATAAAATTGCAAGATTTGAGGATCTGAAGGGGAGTGTGAATGGAAAACAAAAGAATCACCCTCCAAGGAATCAACCCATGATCATGTAGGAAATTTGGTTTCTTCTTGAAAGGTATTTACATTAGTTCTTTGTTTTATTTTTTATTAGAAAAACTAAAACATGTTTACTGTAATTCCTTAACCATAGAAGAAATTGAAACTTTAGTGTTGTGTATTAAACATAGGCCAAAAATTTATTGCAATGCAAGATATTTACGTTGCCTCTTTCCCTGAAATTAGTTTTAAATATGCAGAACTTTCTTAAATTTGTTAGATAAAAGGGTTTTCAAGATAGATTATGAGGTTTCTGATATATAATTTTAAAGTAAAATAGAGATTCGATCTTTTAGAGAATATAATCAGGGCAGCTATACAAAAAACTGGGATGCATCTTATAATGAGGTTAGCCATACTAAAATTTGGGATGCCATGATAGAGATTTAAGAGATCTAAGTCCCATGTAAACCTTTTGTTATATGATGAATTCTCTGATGGTATTTTCATTACAACTCTACTTAGAAAATTGATTGGCTTTGTGTTTTGGTCTTTACAGCCATATTTATACTAAATCATCGATCTGTGTATGTGCATTGAAATTTGTTCACATAATTTTTAATTACAAAAAGTTGTCCCACAACACAAGGATATAAAATGGAAATTGAAATGGATCCTTTTATAGTCTACGATGTTGGGTAGCTTGTTTTTGGGTCTATAAGTGGCTTATAACATATGAGACTACCTCATACTCCTAGTATATAGGAGGCATACATACCCTGCCTCCTGTAGGATTTGAACTTGTGACCTCTCTTTCAAGAGGGCAAGTTTTTCACCAATAGACCAACTCAGGCTGTATAAGGAAACTACTCTATAAGGAAACTACTGTAGAAGGAAATGATTAAGATTTCCATTTTGTATCTCTTTTTAACATTTTACTTTTCTATGTTAGATATGGTTGACAATATGTAATTCAAGCTATAAGTAGCCTTGCAATATCAATTGTCATGTTTTCTTATGTTATCCATGCATTCCTTTATGAAGAGTGACAAGACAGTGATAACTGCTGACACAGATCAAGACATAGGATGATGATGGACATTGACAAATTTCCAAGCTATACTAGATAGGGAGATGGAAATGCAAACATGGTCAATGGTTTTATTATGGATGGATGGATGAAGGTTGCTTTTAAACTAGACATGGAGTGGATAGGACTTGATAGACGATGGATGCTGACTCTACACATAGCGTCTATTTGCCAAGTTTTCACTATGGTACTTATCCAAGGTGCCTGTTTACCAGGTTTTTAGCATAGGATGGATTATTTTGTTTTTGTTTTTCATTTTTTTTTTGTACTCTGAGGATCAGGCATAGAACTTCTTGAGACGAACACTGTTAAGTGACTCATCCAAAGGAATGCCATCAAGTGTAGCTAAAGTGTAAGCTCCTGATCCATATGTTGCTGTCACAATAAAGGGACCTGGTTCAAACTTGCCCTTCTTTTCTCGATCTGCTTGATTTCTTTGATTCTCTTTAAGTACAAGATAACCAACTTGAAACTATCTTTCTTTAATCTTTTTCTTGTAATTATGCCGAAGGTGGTTTTGATAGACATGGAGATGATTAATTGCGGCAAGGCACCTTTCATCTAGTAGTTCTAGCTCAGCTAATCTTGAAGTGTGATACTCCTCTCCGTCGATCAGGTCCTGCATGGATACTCTGAGGGATGGGATCTCGACCTCTATAGGTAGGATGACTTCAGAACCATAGACCAAGGCATAAGGTGTGGCACCATTTGGTGTTTTGATACTAGTGTGGTAGGCCCATAGGGCGGGATTGAGTTGCAGGTGCCAATCACGACCAGCTTCATTAACCATTTTCTTGAGGATTTTGAGAATGGTTTTATTGGAAGCCTCATCTTGGCCGTTACTCTGTGGATAGTAGGGAGTTGAAAAGCAATGTAGGATATTGTATTATGTGCACAAGGCATAGACATCTTGGTTCTTGAATGGTCTCCCATTATCAATGACAATGGCATGGGGGATACCATATCAGCAAATAAGGTAGTTAAGGATAAACATAGCTATTTGCTTACCGGTGATATAGGTCATGGGAATGGTTTCAACCCACTTCCTAAAATACTCAATGGCAGTAATGATGAACTTATGGCCATTGGATGAGGATGGGTGGATTTGTCCTACAAGGTCGAGACCCCATTGAGAAAAAGGCCAAGGAGTTGTCATAGGTTGTAATTCACGAGCTGGTGCGTGAATCAAATCTCCATGCTGCTAGCATTGTAGACACTTCTTAGAAAACTGTGCAGCATCTTGTTATATTGTAGGCTAGTAATAACCTATTCTAAGTATCTTTTTAGCGAGATTAGGACCAGTAGAATGTTCGCCATAGACACCTTCGTGTATGTCTTGTAATGCCCCGCACGAACACCTTAGAGAACAACACATCTACGCTATGCAAATGGAATAATTTTTTTTTTAAAGGAATAAAGTAATGTTTAACACATCATTGCACAACACTAAATTATCAACTAGTTACTCTAAGATAACATGGGAGCATTACTTGACAAATCAAACAACATAATCTGACAAGCATCATTAACTAACATTATTAGATCATTCAAAACCTATTGCATTTAATCAATAAACATTTACATCTCTATAACATCAGATGAGTAATCATCAGGATCTAGTACATAGTTACACACATGCGTACATCTCTACATTGATACTTAACACTTGCAAAATACATACATTATACATCAACTGATACATAGACAAGTACATGAATACAAATCACTTTCTTCATACATGATACAAGATCTGACGGCTGATACACACGATACAACATCCTCGCACACGAACAATAGCAAGGAGAAAAAAACTAATGGATAAAAGCTCTTCCACCCGACCATGTGGAACCCTAAGGTCCACCCCCCGAGCTAGGTGTTAACATAAGGTTCCCACTACAACAGACAGTTAGGTAGACGACAGACTATAAGAACAAGACAACACATAACTCCAACAACACAAGTCAATATCCCAAACAACTTAACAACACTTCCAGAGGCAACCATAGAACGAATGGGGAGAGTACAACTAGGGAATGCTAGGCTGCAGTAGGGAAGAGTGTCATCACATGGCTTGTCCTGGGTTGTCCTGGTAAGCCTTCCTAGGCCCCGGCCCCCATCTTGGGTTGTCCTGGTAGCCTCTCCCGACTCCTGGCCCCCATACAACGCTCATGCGGAATCAACATACCTTTCGTGAGGACAAGGTAGTTGATCTTGCCATTCCAGGCCTTCTCATCTCATCTCAAGTCTAAACGAGCACTTGAGCCATGAGTGAGGCATCCACTTATCTTTATTTAGGTGTTATTAACTACCCCATCCCCCTAATTCATTATTTAGGTTATCACTAAGTTAATAAACTCCCACATGGGTTGTCCTGGATGCCACTTTGGGCTCCAACCCCCATTGAGAGCCACTCCCCTACCTGCAACTAGAAAACCCCACTCAACAAGCATAGAAAACATCATCAGGACAACAAGGATACAAGAACCATGCAAGGAATCAACCATCTTGCACACAATTATCCTCATATCAACATGTGTATATAGCAATGCAAGGAATTCACCATCTTGCATGTCATCTTAGTCACAAGGTCAACTAACAAAACATTGTCCATATCTTCCAAGTGAGCAAATCATAAGCAAAACTCTCCTTTACAGATACCAATGTCTCCCCATCGTCCATTTCAACACAACATCTCGACAAATAAATAATTCATAACATCCATGAAGGACCTTTTACACAGCTTTAAGCATTTACAACATACCATGTGAAACAAGACATAACATTCGAGGCCTCTGGAAAACTATCCTTGGTGACCAGACCTTATTGTGACCAATGACCAATTAAAAGAAATTACATTTACAATCTATAATTAAACAACCATTTGCCGAAGAATAACTTTTACGACAAATCTTGAATCTAATCTAATTTTATCTTAACAAGACCATTATACAAAAATCATATTAAACAATGTTAGTTGAATTAAATTTCATCCACCAATAGTCACATAGATTTTCTTTTAATCAAATTAACTTGAATCATTCAATTCAATATAATATTCTAGGGTCAATACTAAAACTCCAACTCAATACAATGTAGATACACCTAACTTTATACCTAAAAGCCAAATTTTTATTGACAACCTTCGTAATAAAAATCATTACCGAGTTACATCAACTCTCTAATCCCATCATTAATCTTTTTAATCAACAATTGTATTAATACTATAGAATCCCGATCATCTAATTTTTCTTTATTATTTTTCTCTCAACTATAGACAAAGCAAATGGTTTGACCAAATAAACTTCAACGGTTTAACCCAAATGAATTACTCAATTAATTATGATATTTAATTTATATTAACGATGATAAGACACCAACATACTATCCTATCATAAAATTTAATCGTTCCTACAATGAAACATTATTATAGAAACGGTTATTTGGTCAACATCTTTCCGTTTTGAATTAATGCTAATAATAGTAAAAATAATAATAATTATTATTGTTGTAATAATACACAGTAATGATAAATAATTAGAATTATAATAGTAATGATAACAATAATAACATTAATATTAATATTACCATTATTATTGTTCCAAAGACATTAAACCCTAAATACATTATGGACGGAAGATGCCACTCCGGGTTAGGTTTTAGAGAATTGTTCAGAGAAATTTCTGTAAGCATGAACTTGAGAGAGATTAACATTTGCAGGTTCAACCTTCCGTAGATTGTATGCTGTTCCTACATCCTGTAGTAAATAAGTGAGAGCTATACATAATTCAATCACTTGGAAACCCTTAATTGCATTTCAACTACCAGGGTATTATGTGTGCATGCTTGACCATACTAGTTGCGCACGCAGTCAACCTAGGTTAACGGATATAAACTATACATACCTTGATCATATTTGTAACCCTTATTACTTTTCATCTACAGTTATATAAATGTGTGCCAGGTTAACCTACTTTAGAAATGATATTGGTAACTAGAATATCTGATGAATAATAATATACGCAGCTGCGGGTTAAAAGACAAACACCTAACTGTGTATTCAGTGTAACATCCAATCGCATAGACCAGGTTTGTGAATGGTTTGATGATCACCACAAAGAGATGTTATCTCATGGATTTAATGATTGCCTGACCTGGACAGAAATGAATTCATTGAGCGGTCTGCCATATCAGAAGATTAACACCCACAGAGGAAGGCGATGCCATCTCAGCAACCATGATTCGCGTTTCTCACACACTTGATTCGGATCTGAGTTGAGAATCGTTCCCTGGGCACACCATTACAAGTGCAAGGATACTTTTATAGGTAACATTCTCCTCAAAATATTTCATACTGAAACTTAACCTAATCAGTTTTTATGCTACTATGATTTTCAGCTAACTGCAACATCCTAGCAACCTATACTAGCTTGCATAGAGGATCTACTATTTACTAGATATTTAATTTCTATATTCATCAGTGGGATTCATACTTCCATAATTCTGTTTTCAGGTTAAAGACATTTAGGAACATGGAACGATGCTGAATATGATAAACATGGCAATCCCATTGAACTTTGTTGGTAATCTGTAAATTTATACAATGTATTTCCTTTATCGCCAATATTCAAATAACAGGATTAATTTATCAACTTGGTATGACAAGCAGAGGTCAGTTGTATTATTTTAAGAAGCTCAAATGACATCTAAAAGTGGCGCTGTGCATAAAATCTCAACATGATTAACTAGATGCTTAACCTGAATCAAAATTTTTAGTCTCTCTAAAGGAGCCACAGCAGAGCGGAACACCCCCTCTGCCACGCCGCCCGCTACGAGGGATTTGAAGACAGTGAGGACAGCGTGACTAGGGGCTTTCACCCCTTTGTTCGCTAGCTTGGCCTCCTTCGCCAGGCTGACGAATGTTGCCACTGCCACCACTTTGCTCTATGCCATTGAACATCGCCCTACCTCCCTTTCCTCAAACATCAATGTAGAAGTGGCTAGTATGATGAGTTCTGAAAGATAGAGGGGTTAAAGAGATCTCCTAATGTAACGGGAATGCTGAAGGCAGTTGTCCTCAAAGGAGAAAATGTGGCATTGTTATTTTTAGGAACATGGGAAAGCATGCGATTGGCAAGATACTTATCCCTTTCCAGCCCTTTCATCAACATATCCCTCCAACTTGAGCTGGAGGATACATTCAGATGAGTAATGAGTAGACCTGCCCCTCTTCCTTGCTCTTGGAATGTCACTATCTCACTTGGGCTCCTACTCGAGGCATTATAATCACTTTTCTCTGCAGTATTTTTCTTCTGTAGGACCGCATTCGCAGGTGGGAGGTTGGAGAAAACAATTAACAAAAAAGCACAGAGAAAAAAAGAAAGCTTCAGTCATCCAAACAAGAATTTGAAAGCTTCATGCAAGGGCGAAAGCTCTTGCGCGGTCACTGCGACTGTTTTGAGAGACAAGCCCATACTTTGATCATCATTGACCTTACAAATTTTACAGCAAATACACTCGGCAGGGATGAATTGGTTCTTACGGAAATTCAAAGTATAATGACCACAGAATAACTTTAAAATGATTTGAATGCGTAGAATAAAAAAAAATAGATATAATCCTTGAATACAAGATGAGAAAATAACATTATCACAATTAAAGGAACCTATTAATGCTGCAATGACCTCAATCTGTTCTTCGCAGCTCCGTTCTCCTTGCCAGATCTCCAACTCCGTTTTCTCCTCCCCTTCTCTTCTTCTCTCTGCTTGATTTATAGTATCCCCTACCCTAATTGCTTGTACTCACCTTTAGGGAACACATGATCCAATGCCAACCGACAAGGAAAATACAGCCTACATTCATTTAATTTTTAATAACCTTACAATATAACCCCGATTCTTTTATTTAATAAAATACAACTTATAATTTTTATTTTATTTAGTTTAGTACTTCATATAGATATTTAATATATAACAACTCATAAATACATTTTACTTTATTAAATCATTTATTTACTTAACCACATATATTTACTTTCATGTTGATTTTATTAATTATAGAACAATTTCACAACTATAATGACACTTTATAGCTAATTTATCTCCTTAATTATTTATTTTTACTTATTTAATATTTAACATACATTTGTTATATAACAACTAATATTTATTTATAAATCTATTTAATAAACATTACTCAAATTTGTCTATTTGTATACCACAATTAACCAATCATAATCATGCAATTACTCGACCATCAAGCATGCAGAGAAAGCAAGATGACAACCCATGGAGACAAACGAAACTGAGAACAACGACTAGACGCAAAACTGAAGACTTATCCTCTACAAGGATGACGGATAACTAGGGAACCTTATACTAACTCCCATCAACAATTCCGTTGGCTAGGGCACGCTCAGACCTACTAGTTCAGGTGGAGTCGATGCCCGGTACCTGCATCCTGCAGCAAACCTCAAAGTTAAACATATATATGCAACATGAAGACATGCACACAGTAAACAGAAATCGCAGCATGGCAGGGTACTCGGACACGATTAATGCGACACTGTTCTGTTCACCTACATCCACAATTAAATATTCAGTTATCTACTAGAACATAGAACAATCCATAACAATATGATCTAGTAAAACAATTATTGTTAGAGCATCATAACCCTGATTAAACATCACATTAAACTCAAAAATAACATTAATCCATTATATCAAATATGTCCATCAAACTATGAAACATAAAATATCAATAATCCAATACCATCAATCGTCATCAAAGAAACAGGTCCATAAACAACTCAATGTAATAACAAAGAATTCATGTCATGATATCTAATCCTACTAGGAGTACTATCAGTCTGACAGAATCAAGGTGAGGGGCACTACATGTCTCATAAGGTAGCTTCAGCTTCTTCTGCGTTAAGACATCGTAAGAGGATACCATCGAGACTCTGGAGATATAGTGTATCACCCAGAATGGTGTAATGGGAGGATCAACAGATAAAGGTTTTGCGTTGGGTGGATGAAAGGTCAGAGGGAAAGGTATTGTGTTTAAGGTATTCATAGATGTCTTCGTACCATGGGGAATTGGGACCAACAAGTTTGCAGATTATTTCAGTAACAGGAACATTGACGGTTGGTATCAACAATTGTTCAATCAAGAATTCACATTTCTATGTATTAGCAAGCATGTCAATCAGTGACCCTAAAGAAGCCATAGAATCTGCAGCCTTGTTATGCTCTCTTGGAATTTGCTCAAATGTGATGCTAGACAAGTGCGGTTTGTATGCATCCACTAGTTGTTTGTAGGGGACCAACTTTTCATCTTTCGTTTGGTACTCATCTGTGACTTGTTGAATGACTAGTTGTGAGTCTCCATATACCTATAATTCTATGATGTCCCATTGAACTACTGTATTGAGACCTATGAGGAGGGCTTCATACTCGGCATTGTTGTTGGTCCAAGGGAATGCAAGCTGATATCACTTTGGAATATAGTCATTTTGCGGTGTGATAAATTAGATACCAGCCCCTGATCCATGCTGTGTGTAGGAATCATCAAAGTACAACTTCCACATTATTGAGTTGGAAAGAGTGAAGAGATTCTCGTGTGGAAAATCTGCTACGATAGGGTGTGTATCTATCATGGGTGCTTCTGCTAGTTGATCTGCTAGGGCTTGTCCCTTGATTGCCTTACGATCCATATACTCAATGTCAAACTCACTAAGGATCATGACCCATTTAGCTAGTCTGTCTGTAAGAGCTACTTTTGCTAGTAGATACTTCAAGGGATCAATTTTGGCAATAAGATTTGTGTGTTGGTTCAACATGTAATGCTACAACTTTTGGGAAGCGAACACTACTGCTAAACAAGCTCTTTCCATCGGTGAATAATTGAGTTCATATCCCACCAAGGTTCTACTGATATAATAAATTGCATGCTCTTTTCCTGACTCATCATGTTGTGCTAGCAAGGCCCCTAGGGCCGAAGTTGTAGTTGAGATGTATAATATCAAAGGTTTATCAGCCACTGGTGGTACCAACATAGGAGGTGTAGCTAGATACTCTTTAAGCTAATCAAATGTTGCTTGACATTTATCGTCCCATCGAAATGAGACATCCTTTTGGAGTTAGTGTTGAAATGGTTGACATTTATCTGCTAGCTATGAGATGAAACACCTAATGGACTGCAACCTTCCCTGAAGGCTACTTAATGCTTTGAGGTTCTTTGGTGGAGTCATCTCCGCTATAGCCTTTACTTTTACGAGGTCTACTTCGATACCTCTGTGAGATACAATGTATCCCAACAGCTTCCCTGATGTTACACCTAAGACACACTTCTTTGGATTGAGTCTTACTTGGTATTTCTCAAGCCTATCAAAGATCTATCCTAGAACCTGTATGTGATCTTCCCTAGAAGATTTATCTAGTATGTCATCCACATAGTCCTCCATAATATGATGAAAGAGATCATGGAATATCACTGTCATTGCTCTCTAATAAGTTACTCCTACATTCTTTAGATCAAACGGCATGACACACCAATAGTAGTTACCCCATGGACAAGTAAAAGTTGTTTTATGTTGATCTTCTTCTGCTATCCTTATCTAATTATAGCCTGAGAATCCATCCATGAGTGAAAGCATTTCATGACCTGCTGTCAAGTCTACTATAATATCAATGTTTGGTAATGGAAAGTCATCTTTGGGACATGCTTTGTTAAGATCTCTAAAGTCATTACACATGCAAATGCGCCCATTGGGTTTAGACACAGGCACAATGTTTGAGACCCAATCTAAATAATCAATGGGTCGTACGAACTTTGCATCTAACAACTTCTGTATTTCCACTTTTACCAAGAGAGCTATCTGTGGGTGCATCTTCCTTAGCTTTTGCTTGACTGGTTTAATTTTTGGATCAACTGTGAGATAGTGAACAAATAACTTAGGGTCTAACCCTGGCATATCAGCATAGGTCCATGCAAAGTTAATGGTTCTCTATAAGAAGAATTTGTTAAGATTCTTGTGCTCTATTTCTGATAATGATGTTGCTAGGAATGTGGTCTTTGGATTTTGCTCTATGCCAAGGTTTATCTCTGTAGAATCTTCCACTAGAAGCGCTAACTTCTCTTGATACTTAGATGGTAGGGGAAGATTAAATCCTCCATCCTTAGGTGCCACAGTTGGGTTTTCACCTTTGGATACGTCCTTTGTTTTTACTATTTTGTGATCAGGAGATGCCACAGTGTGGTTTTCACCTATAGATCTTTCTTTATTTTTACTTTTGCGACTGGAGGATTTGCAATTCTCACCAAAATAAGTTGTTGGCTCTAGTTCTATTACAAAACCTGCTTTATGATTGCCAAGAGGGATACCATCCTGAAGTCCCATGAACTCAGCTATAGATTCGTCATTCTGAAATACATCTATAATGGGGGACCCTTGTTGGTCCCAATCAATAAGTTCAGGGTAGACAAGTGTTACATTCTGGGTGTTTGTGGTGGATGTTAGGGATACAGATGATAGCATAAAAATGGAGGATTCTACAAATAGGTTGGTCATATGGAGGGAAGAGTCATCGATGGTATCATCAGTAGACGTCGAATCAGCGGGAATAGTTTCAGCCACCTCGTCGAGGATATGCTCAATGTCCAAGGCATGCGGTACCTTTCTACCAAATCCTAATCCCTTCTTGTCTAGTTTCTTCGTCACAATAATGGGTTCCATAGTTCCTTGATTCTGTTTCCCAAGGCCACGTTTGCCTTTATAGCCCATGTTTTTGACTATCCTTAAGCCATTGCCATATTGCTTGACTGGTATTGTGACTGGTTCTTTCTCCTTATAGAGCCAAGAAGAGATGTCCTCAATAGTTTCCTCTTCAAATAATTGTCCGTGCTGGAATTGGGTTAGGAATGCTGGAGGAGGAATAGTTGCTTTTTTAGTTGCTTTGGTAATGGGCGGTTAGTTGTAAGATTTAGGGGATAAAGGCATCCACCCTACACAACAAGATTTTGAGATATCATAAGTTCCAAAGCCTATATCATGGATGTGTGCTTTGATTTCAGGAAGAGGATTAGGTTCACTTGTAGAGGCTTGTGTCAGATTTTTAGGATGGACATATAGTGGGGATTCAAGAGCTTTGTCATTTTGAGGCACTTGGTTGCAATTCTTATAACTACCTTGCAAGACACAACAAAATTCAAAAGGACTGGGGTCTCCTGAGATAGTTATCTCCATACCATTGTATGGAAACTTTAGAGACTGATGGTACGTGGAGGGAACAGCTTTCATTGCATGGATCCACGGGCGGCCTGGGATAATGTTGTAAGGCAGCTCAATGTCAAGGACTTGGCACCTCGTTTCCAACATAACGGGGCCCAGTTGTATAGGCTAATGAATAATACCTTCTGAACGGTGTTCAACATCATCATATCCCTTGATTATGATACTTTGATTAGTATTGACATGATCCTCAGAGTATCCTAATTGCTTTAGTAATTTTAAGGAACATATGTTGAGACCAGCACCACCATCTATGAGTATGCATTTGATTTTGCGCTTATGGATGAGAACTTCAATATGAAGGGCATCATTGTGACACAAATCATGGGAGGGGAGGTACTTTTCAGAAAAGACCACATTGTAGGGTGAAGCAATATTACCTACTATAGCTCAAAAATCCGCGACCGCTATGTTGTTAGGAACCGAAGACTCTTGGAGGGCTTTGTCTAGCACCATTTTATGTGCAGGTGATGACCGTAGAAGGTCCAAGATAGAGATCTATGCTGGCATTTTCCCTAGATGTTCTACAAGATTATAATCAGATTGAGCTGGGAGACTGGGTGTAGGACCACGAATGGTGACACGATCATGACGAGTTGTAATAGTGCAATCCATAGATTTGCCTTTGATTGTGAGGGTAGATACTCGACTCTCTTCAAAACAACCCACAATGGAGTCCAAAGAAGTGGAAGAATGATTGACACCTTTACCTTTATCCTGAGGAAGAGGTGGACCATGGTGAGGGAATGGTTCCTTGTACATGTGGAGGTCTTTGTTCATGTGTTGAGCTGGTGGATCATCTTCAAGAGAGATTTAGTTGCCTTCAATGAGATTTTTGATTAGGTGTTTGAGTTTCATGCACGATGTAGTTCTATGCCCTTTACTCCTATGGAATTCACAATATTCATTTTCTCTATATCGTGCCATTTTACAAACGGGTTCGCCATATGGGGGATCATCAGGTAAGGTGATGAGCCCTTTATGTAAAAGCTTTTGTAGGACTGATTCGATGGGCTCTCCCAAGGGAGTGAATTGACGCCGCGGAGGGTAATCTTGTTGAGGCCACTCTTGTTGCCGTTGTTGTTGGTTTTGATATGGTTGCCTTTGTTGTTGTTGTTGTTGAGGTGGAGCTTGACTTGGTTTGGAAAGCTGCAATGGTGTTTGCAATGTTTGGACATGTTTAGAATCGACCACCCCATCGTTGACCACATTTTTATTTTTGTTCCAATATTTGGGTTTATCATTCATTTTGTGTTGAGGAGCATTGTATTTCGTTTCTTTGAAGATTTTGACCACACCTTTAGCAATGAGGGCCTTTTCAATGTTGATTCCCTTCTATGTGATTTCATCGAAGGTTGTAGCACAAAGAATTTGCAAGTGGAAACCTAACTCTTGGTTGAGGTTCTACACAAATATGCTAACAAGCTATTTCTCAGGAATCTTGAAAGGGAATTTGCTAGCCATTTGTCTCCATCGTTGAAGGAAAGAAATGAAGGTTTCTCTATTTTTCTGTTTGTTGTTGCATAGATCAGTCATGGAGATCCCATGCTCTATGTTGTAGGAGAAATGGGTGGCAAATTTCTCTGCTAGCTCTTTAAAAGACTTGATATCCGTGGGTAAATGTGAGAACCATTCTACATCTTGACCTCCAAGACTGTGAGGAAAAAGACACATAAGATACATGTCATTATGTGAGACCTCGAAGCAAGCAAGATAGAATTCCCTAAGATGGTCTTTTGGGTCACCTTTTCCTTTGTATTTATCAAACATGGGAATAGTGAAATTTTGAGTAAAAGGGATCATGGGTAATGACCGATCAAAAGGATAAGGACACACTTCTTCTAATGAGAAGGTCTTCTTAGTGTGGCCAAATGTAAGATCAGATAGCTTATGTTGAACTTCCACAATTTTTAGCTCCATCGTTGTGGGAGGGTTTGGAAACATCCCCTGTTGTCCTAAAAGTGGTTCTTGATGCCCATATAGAAGATTGTAATGTAAACCATGGGCGTTGGTGTTATAAGGGTCGTACGATTGGTTAGGGTCGTATGCATTGTACGTTGGATTGAGATTGGGTTGAAATTGGATGTTTTGATTTGGAAGAGGTGGAGGTGGCGCTAGGTAAGAATGTTGGCTTTGAGATGGTTGAAGGAAAGAATTTGGTGGAGGAAAGCTAAAGTTTGTTGGGTTAGGTTGCAATTGTAGAACATAGCTTTGGGAAGTTAGGTTTTGGGAATGTTGAGGGTGGCTAGGCAATGTGTGAAAGAAATTTAGTGATGATGAATGTAGTGGAGGAGGGACATAGGTGGAAGTGTTATGCGATGGTTGAGGTTGATTGATGATGAGTGTAGGAGAATGTTGTGGTTGGGATTGCATGACTCTAGTTGGTTGAGAGACATGAAGGTTTGATGATATAGGAGGTGGTATTTGTTGAGACCCTTGTTGCATGGCTACATAGTTGTTCTTCAGATTGTAATTTGGTGGGAAACCTATTCATGAAGGGGTAACCAAGATTCCACTTGCGATTGGTGTGGACACTTTAGGAGTTTGTTGTATATTTGATCAAGCTAAGGTGGGTTGTTTAGCTAGTTTCACTTGACGTTCGAGAGTTTCTTGTTGATTTTTGTAGATCTCCATAGGAGTAAGAAGCGGTGATATGGCCGTCTTTCCTATTGGGTTTTGATAAAGGGGATTCTTAATTGTTTTCCCTTGTACGCTTTGTTCAGAAAAAGGTGTGGTCACAGTTGACATGGTTTGCACTGCTTGTAAGGTGTCTTGGGTGTTGTTAGGCTCGCTAAGCATGGATAGATCAAAACCTTTGGGTAATTTAGCTCCTTGTTCTACTAGCAAGTGAAAGAAATGATCTTGGTTTTTGCTAAGGATTTTGTCAAAGGTGGCTATGGCTCTAGGATCTTGTATGAATTCATTAAGATCTTGCCCATCTTCTTGAGAGGATTGACCTATTTCAAAGTGTCGTTCTTCTTGAGATGGGGCTAGATCTGCAGTATAACCTTGTGGGACAAAATCTGGAGGTAAGCCGGTGGTATAGTGAGGTGTGTTTTCCAAAGAGACCCTACCTTCCTGAGATGGGACTTGATGAATAGTATATCCTTGTGGCACAAAATCTGGAGGCAAGCCGGTGGTATAGTGAGGTATACTTACAAAAGGGACCCTACCCTCATGAGGAGTGCTAGGGTGGTCAAGATGCAACATGTTCGGAGAGTTGGTTGATTTTGCCGCGGGTGTCCTAGGAGTAACCTTGGGAGTAATGTTTAGTCGACCTAATTGTGGTGTGTGAGGAGGTGATTTGCGGTTCCTAGGGACAACTTGCTTGGACTTCATAGTTTACTAGAGCGTAGTGGTTACCATGGAATACACTAGGACAAAAAGTAATGCTGGGATTCTACTTGTGCTTTGAGAAAGACAAAATCTAATGCACAATTTACTGGACCAAAGGCACTATACTGTTTGACTAGAGGCGCAGGACTGTGCGACCAAAAGCGTGCTACTGTAATACCAAAGGTGATGGACTGGGCTACCAAAGGTGAGGTACTGTTATGCCAAAGGTGAGCTACTTTGACCAAAAGTGAGCTACCGTTATACCAAGGGCGCTGAAGTAGGGTTGCCAGAGGTGAGGTACTGCTATACCAAAGGTGATCTACTGTACTACTAAAGGTGAGCTGCTATAAAACTAGAGGTGCTGAAGTAGTGTCTGATGCAAAATTTGATAGATTTGGTTTGTTTCTGATTGGATTTATTTTGGCAAGAGAAAACACAGTAAACAAAGTTGACAAAAAAAGGACTGACACAACAAATAGTGTATGTTTGAGGCTCACAAAAAAGCCCAATGTTTCCATAGGTATAAGACGATTGCAAACAAATATCAAGCACTTTTTATCCCTTGAGACAAGGTTTCATTGTAGTAGATCAGCTCACAGCTTAACTCCGTCGATAAAAATATCATTCCATAAAGGTGTCAGATATTTTGTGTCTTTGCGAGAGACGATAGGTAGGGATATCTTACCCACCCCTTGGAAAGCTCAAGTATGTAACAAGAGCTTTTATGGCCAAGGGAGTACTATCTCTTCTCAATGGAGCCAATGGTGAGTATCTTAAGGGCTTAAATTGATTCCCCTTGCACTGATGATTACCACAACATTCGGAGGTAGATCGGGTAGTCACTATCTAGAATGGTTCTTAGTAACTTTGAGGGACCAACACCTTACAAGCAATGCAACAAGCTACTAAAAGCTTTAACGAATCCTACTAAGAGTATCAAACACTTTGCTCAATGTGAAAATTGTTTCCACAAAGAGCTAGTACACCTCTTTTCAGTTTGGCACCACAAGGTAAGGCTGACGTTAGTTAGGAATTGGCTTTCGCCTTATCCCTCTTATATAGTGGTTCAAAGGAAAACTCCGCTTAGGGTCATCCCTTTTGGATGAAACACAATCCAAAAGCAGGCCCTTCTAAAGGAAGTACTGAAATGTAAGACCAAGCACGTCAAACAAAGGTTCAATTATCCCGTTATAAGAAAAATAAGGTGCAACTAATTTAGGCACACACACGTTTGTAGTTGTCAATTGTCCCTTATGAAATTGAAGTGTTTGGCATTCATGTCCATTGTCCCTTAGAAAATTGAGGTGTTCTTGCATACATGTCCATTGTCCCTTAAGAAAAGCAATATGTTCCTAAGACTTAGATTGCTGAAATGATTTGTTCAATTATCCCTTAAGAAGGCAATATGTTTCTAAGACTTAGTGAAATAAATCAAGATTCCTTCAATGCTCATCTTACATGAACATATTAGAAAAACCTTTTTGCTCTGTGTGAGTGATAAGAAGCTGCAAAAAGTAAATTAGTTCCACAAAAACTCACACGTTAGCAAAAACAAATCTTTTGACCAAAAGCAAGCTACTGTCTTATTGAACGCAACTTATTGTGATACCAATAGCACTGCACTGTGTTTCCAAAAGCATGGTGATGCAGACCAGAAGTGACCTACTGTGTTACCAGAGGTGCTCAATTAGAACTAGAAGCATTGTACCAAGCTGCCGAAAGTGCAATACTGTATATCCAAAAGCACAGTTCTGTCTCAAATCCAAAAAGAGTTATGCTTTATCAAAATAACTAGGTTCAGATAGGATTTCATGATTGATCTAATGTTTTGAGAAGTAATATCTGATAGATCTATATCGTGAAATCAATAAAACTCAAAAAAAGTGTCGCGAATAGATAGGTTAACTCAAATATCAAAAATACCCCTAAATAAGTCAGCGTAGGAAGTATCAAAAGACAGTTGAAAGATAAATAAATTAGCTTGTCAGTCAAATCAAAGATATGTATATGAGTAAAACCCTGCAAAAACCTCAACCAAAGTCAGAAAACCTATTTTTCTGAAAGCGCTTAATGATACTACCAAAAGTGTCGGTCTGTGTTACCAAAAGCACGGCTCTGTGTTAGCAGAAGCGCTGTAGTATCGCTTGAGGGCACTATACTGTGCCTCCAAAAGCACTTTAAGATCCTACCAAAAGTGATTTTCTATGTCTTTTGCGTTGTTCCGTACTGTAACTTCAAAAAAAATTAATTTCTCAAAGAAAAAGAGGGATTAGTGGGTCCCACCGAGCGTGCCAGAATGTGTATGAGGAAAATTGACTATGATAAAACTAATTAAATAAAAAAGCCCAATAACATAAAGAGAATCGATCTAAATAAAAGCCATTACAAATAAATCAATGAAATATGAAAGCTTTTACAGAGATTTGTATTGTTCCCTTTGGACGAATGTGGATTGCTCAATAGTGCTGCAAAACCATGGTTGCAACAAGCAAGTAAAGTGCTCAAAGATCAAAGATCAATGTCAAGAGATCGTAAAGTTGCTCAATCGATGCGATGTATGCTCAAAGCGCTGTTAAAGGATGCCTGAGAATAAGTGATCGAAGAGAGAGTTTGTGAAACAGATGAGGGGGGTTATATAGGTTTCAACAAAGATCGATCAACGGTCTAGATAATTCAGAAGAATCAACGGAGGAGAACAGTTGAGGAACGTACATTGAATAAGAAAAAGACATGTGTCTTACTTTCTTTTGCATGAGAAGATTTGCCAAGAATAGAAGAATGAGTTAAAGCAATTAGAAGAATATAATAATCAGTTAAGTGATTTAAAACAAGAAGAAGGGATTTGCATGAGAATAAGAAGATATTTTGCTTTATTAAATATTAGGAATATTTAATTGCATGTGCAAGAAAGCTTGAGTTATATTTAGAGATAACTCAATTTAGAAGAAAAAGCAACTTAAATAAATATCTGATTTATTTAAATTTAGAAAAGAAATTATTGGAAGAAAACAATTAAATAATTAGAATTATTTAATTTAGAAGATTTTAAAGCAAATTAAATAAATAAATTTATTTAATTGTTGTGCATGATTTTGGAAGAATAAATAAAATATTCGATTATATTTCATTTTTTGGAAGAATGAATTTGATTTAATTAAATAATTAAGAATTATTTAATTGTAGATAAGAGGGAATTTGTGGTGAATTAATTAAATAATGGGATTTATTTAATTAATGGAGATTTGAGGAAGAATAATAGAGGAATTTAATTTAATTAATTAAATAACGAGGATTTATTTAATTAATGTTGAAAGTATGTGATTTAGAAGAATTTAATGAAATTGGTGAAATTAATTAAATAATTAGATTATTTAATTAACGTTTGAAATGCAGGTGATTAGATAGATTTGATGAAATACATTTAGTGGGATGACTTGGTCATTTCTGGGTGTCTACATTTTGCCCCTCTTTGATACAATGTAGTTTACAGCTTTGCATCAAAGAAAATGGTTGTTGAAGACATGATAAAAAAATTTATGCCCCAGTGTAGGTAGTTGCCCCAGCGTATGCCCCCTCGAGCGAAAAGATGGGGAAGCAATAGAAGGACTGGGTTGACAGTCGACTACACGCGTGTGTGACGAGGTTAGAAGGAAAAGTAGCATGGGTTGGGAAGAAAGAAAAAAGAGGAAGGGATACTATAAATAGGTCCCACGGGGACCACGATCCTCATTTGCACCCTAAGAGTTTCTAAATTTAGAGAGTAGAGCCTTCAAACTTAGGGTGAGAGAGTTGAGTGGAAGTAGTGGACAGCATGGAGAGATGTCGATTACAGTGCACAAACATCGGACGGAGCTAGTGCAGACATATAGGAGGCCAGTAGGAGCTCTGACAGCGGTAAGTGTTCAAAAACCTCACTTGAATTTGATGTGTTGAGGGCGGTTTAGGGCTAGAACTAGGTAGGTTTTTTAGGTCAACCAAAAGTGCTTTAGGCTAGAATGGTGCTATTGGCAGTCAGGTTGGGCACTTTTGGCATGCCGTAGCGTGTCTAGTAGGGTAGTTTAGTGCTATTGGCGAAGCTAAAGCGCTACTGGTTTTTAGGGGCTGCACTGCAGCGCTTTTGGTAGGATAGGAAAGTGCTCTTGGTAGAGCAGAGTAGCGTGGATGGCTAGATAGTGAGGCGTGGTGGGAAAAGATCAGGTCACCTTTGGTAGGAGAAAGTGAAGTGCTTGTGCATCAGCAGTGTGGTGCTTTTGGGACAACAGTGCAGCACTTTTGTATGAAACAAAGTGCTATTAGTTAGGAGAGAAGAGTCGTCAAGTTAGGGTTGACCGTGGAGGTAACCACTTATATTAGAGCAAGGGGGGAGTTGGTCCTAGGGCCTTGCATCATAGGGTAGAAGTTGGTAGGACTAGAGAGGAATGGTTACACTGACTGACAAGTGGTTTGTTGTGAACGCAGAGGATTATGCCGCCGTTGATGTCGAGAGAGCAGCACCACGCTATAGCACATGAGGTAGTACAGCTGACATGGGAGGAGGACGCGTTCCTAGAGCACATGGGATTATGGCATATGGCACACTTGACACACATTAGGGCGAATCCCACCCTAGTGACAACAGTTATAGAGAGATTTCACAGCAAGACAGGCTCATTTCACTTTCTGACAGGGGAGGCAATAGTGACGCTGGAGGATGTGTATCGCATCCTAAGGATTCAGATTGATGGAGAGAGAGTGGACTTTGACCCGATGCGGGGTGAGGTAGGCTTGGTAGAGGTCTTCTGCACAGATGACCTAAGGATAGATGATGGTGAGATTCGGTGGGCAGACGTGCCATGACTCTGTGACAGGATCAGATGGATAGTTGTCATTGATTGGCAGCTTCCTGTGCCTAGATAGGCAATCCAGAGGACTATCTGTGGGATGGGGAATAGTGCTATCAGGTATGTTTACACATGGGACACAATACGCATGGGGGCCATGCATGCTTGGATAGTTGTATCACGATATGCATGATTGTGTTTATAGGAGGGACCACAGCCTCTCAATAGGGGTGACTTTGCTACAGGTGTGGGCGTGGGAGCATATCCCTGTGATCACACCCATGACATAGTGCCACTGGGAGAGGGGAGAGTTGTACGCATTCCTATATGAGGGAGTGATCACACACAGGAGGCTCAGATCTATTAGCCATTGGAGGCGGCAGATCGATGAGATGGACCTATTTGTTTGGAGGCTATGGTTACTTTGTGAGGAGTGGGAGGATGAGCACGAGCAGCTTATGTACTGCCGCCAAGCTCGCTACCTCTTTGGGAGACGAACAAACACTATTAAGAGATACCTGCCAGAGCGAGTACTTAGACAGTTTGGACTACCACAGGGGCTACCAGTTGGAGAAGGCGACGCATGCCAGGACACGATGGGAGGCTGGGGACTAGGATGAAGAGATTCCAGTAGCAATAGCGTTGGCAGAGGTATGGGGACTTGTCCCGTGAGATGGGATTGGGATATAGGACTGGCAGATCCAGGGACACTGCTAGAATATGACAGGTACTGGTAGACACACAAGCCAGTGAGATTGACTACACCAAGTGTGGCAGGGGTAGTGGGGGAGGTACTAGTCCTAGGTGTAGAGGCCAAGATGAGGTGACATGCCAAAGAGGTGAGACAACAGGCAGTTGGAGAGGCCAGTGGCCGGTAGGCAGAGGTGGAGATGGCTGTGGAGGGGGATCCAGTTGTAGAGACTGATTTATAGCGGGCCGAGCGACTGCTATAGGAGGAGATAGCCCGGAGGACTCGACTAGAGCTCTGGATGGTACAGTTGAGGAGAGACACAGATACAGCGAGGGTTGAGGCGAGACAGGCTGAGGCCTTAACACAGGTAGCAACAGCAGCATAGACAACCCTGGCACATGCACATGCATAGCTACAGATCTAGAGACAGGCATAGTTACAGGTACAGGCACTAGCAACACCAACAGGGGATGACGGGCAGCTAGCCCAGGTGATAAGGGAGAGAGATGTAGAGGTATAGCTACGGCTGACAGCAAAGGCCACACTTCATAGAGTGAGGCGGGAGAGAGATGAGGCATGTCGTGCACTAGTACAGATCAGAGGACCCTATACAGTGAGCTCGTCTGGGTGCAGGGAGAGCTAGTATCAATAGGTAGAGAGGCTGAGTATTATAGGGCTCTCTACCTGGGTGCAGTACCAGCGGCGCAGCGAGAGCTGAGCTATAGAGATAGGAGCAGGTCCGAAGCATCCGGGTCTCGCAGGACAGGGTAGTCACTATCCTTAGTTAGAGGACTAGGGGTGCCACCAAGGGGAGGGGGACCAGTAGGGGGACCAGCACCAAGCACAAGTGGAGGACAGGGGCCACAGCAGGAGGGCAGCTCTACCCACTAGAGCATGTACATGTGTATATTGTACCATTTTTGTATTAGTGTTGTATCATTTTTGAGTGATGCCTACGTGCATCCAGATGTATATTTTGTGGTCTCTTGATAGCCTTGATGTACTATATTGATGTATATATGGACTATTGATGTAGGCACACATATTTTGTATTATGATGACCTACACATGATGTATATGATGATCTATTCTACTCATTGATGTTCATGTTTGTATATATGTACTTCTTGATGTCATGGATGTGATGATATGCATGTATGATTATGGATTTATTTGATGACATATATTACCTATATGATGCTTCTAGATGTCATGATGCATATAGATGTATGATGATAGAGATGTTATGACCTGTGATGACCTAATGTAGATGCTATGATTAGTGATATCTAACATGTGGGTTTTGCAGATATGCACCAGAGAGAAGAAAAGGAGGAGATGGAAGATAGAGACTATTGATCGATCATTGCAATGAAAATGATATAAAGGTTGTGGGAATGGATGAATGAGCTTGTTGCATTGGTTTCGTTATTGTATATAAAGAGCAATCCTTATTTTTGATATAGCACATGGATAGTTCGCCACCAAGATATAAAAGACCAAGGTGCAGTAATATCCAAGTGCATGGACATTAACTCTGCAAGCAAGCGGTTTGAACTTAGATCTTGTAGACATAATATGACCTTGTTGGTACATGTGCCTGAGCCATAGTCTTGAACATAAATTAAACTTCAATACATGCAAATGCAAGAAGAGTATTAAATATGTAAGATGATAGGTCATAACACACACACAAGATAAATAGAATGCTAAGAAAGATGCTAAAGATCATTCCTCAAACACGGCACACAAAAGCAATGACTATGCCCCCAATCCGTACTGTATCGCAACATACCAAGATTATAGATAAATCAAGGTAGTCTTGAATAGGTAATGGAACAGGAACAAAAGATAAACCAAAAAGCACATTGACTGACTTACAAAGTAAACATATAGCCAACATATTCTCTTGCCAAAGAGGTTGCTCAGGATAGATTGGATAGGAAAGATAATAGCCTTATTGTAGGAACTCTATGTCTGTTAAAGGGGGCTATCTACCTAAAAAGACAATGTCTTGCTATAGAAAATGTTACATGTCGCAGGAGACCCATGTGTTGGTCTCGATAATGGAACATTCCATAGTAGACAAGCTTGTTGATCTGGTGCTTTGGTTAAGCTAGATTTAGCTGATGCTGGCAATCAAAATAGTAGGACAGTAGATGACTCCAGAAGAAAGCTTCTTTTCTTCAGGCTTGTTAAGGACCTTTGCTTTGAAAGGATGCGCTAGCTTGCGGCTTGAGTTAGTCAAGTCGAGGCGAATGGATTTTGACAAACAGAAGACCAGAAAGGTGACATGCTCATGGATTGAGATGGGTGAAGAATGATGAATCGTATGTGCCTGAGTACTGGATACATCCTTCGTATTCCAGACTGCCTACATACCCTGTACCCATGGGATCAAGGCACATTACGAGGAAAGATGAAAGATGATAATATGTAGTTCAGGATAGAGTGATGAGATGGGTCAAGGTGAAAGGAGGAGATCTTATGTACTTGAGTACTGGAAACTTCCTTTGTATTCCAGACTGCCTACATACCCATATCCATGGGATCAAGGTATCTTAAGATTGAGAAGATGATAATATGTAGTTCTGGATAGACTGATGATGATGGGTCAAGGTGGTGAGGGGGAGATCTTATGTACCTGAGTACTGGAAACTTCCTTCATATTCCACATTGCCTACATACCCATATCCATGGGATCAAGGTATCTTAAGATTGAGAAGATGATAATATGTAGTTCTGGATAGAGTGATGATGTAGGAAAAGCGCTGAGAAGATAACAGCCTTATTGTAGGAGCAATGTGTCTGTTAAACGGTGTTATCAACGGAAAGGGGAACAATTCAAGCACTTGTGAACCATGAACAAGGAACCATTCCTAGACCTAGGTTAAGGAAGGAATTCATATGGATGACTGATGAAGAAAGCATGACCTAGGACAAGACAGTGATAACTGCTAACACATATCAAGACATAGGATGACGATGATGGACATTGACAAATTTCCAAGCTATACTAGATAGGGAGATGGAAATGCAAACACGGTCAATGGTTTTATTATGGATGGATGGATGAAGGTTACTTGTAAACTAGACATGGAGTGGACAAAACTTGATAGACGATGGATGCTAACTCTACACATAGCACCTGTTTGCTAGGTTTTCACTATGGTACTTATTCGAGGCACCTGTTTACTAGGTTTTTAGCATTGGATGGATTATTTTGTTTCTATTTTTCATTTTTTTTTTTTTTGGAATATTCTGAGGATTAGGCATAGAACTTCTTGAGATGAACACTATTAAGTGGCTCATCCAGAGGAATGCCATTAAGTGTAGCTAAAGTGTAAACTCCTGATCCATATGTTGTTGTCACAAAAAAGGGACCTAACCAGTTAGCCTCAAACTTGCCCTTCTTTTCTCGGTTTGCTTGATTTCTCTGATTCTCTTTAAGTACAAGATCACCAAATTGAAACTGTCTTTCTTTGATCTTTTTGTTGTAATTATGCCAGAGGTAGTTTTGATAGACATGGAGATGATTAAGCGTGGCAAGGCACCTTTCATCTAGTAGTTCTAGCTCAGCTAATCTAGAAGTGTGATACTCCCCTCTGTCGATCAGGTCTCGCATGGACACTTTGAGGGATGGGATCTCGACCTCTATAGGTAGGATGGCTTTAGATCCATAGACCAAGGCATAAGGTGTGGCACCAGTTGGTGTTCTGATACTAGTGTGGTAGGCCCATAGGGCAGGATTGAGTTGCAAGTGTCAATCACGACCAGCGTCATTGACCATTTTCTTGAGGATTTTGAGAATGGTTTTATTGGAAGCCTCAGCTTGGTCATTACTCTGTGGATAGTAGGGATTTGAAAAGTGATGTTGGATATTGTATTGTGTGCATAAGGCATAGATATCTTGGTTCTTGAATGGTCTCCCATTATCAATGACAATGGCTTGGGGGATACCATACTGGCAAATGAGGTAGTTAAGGATAAACTTGGCTATTTTCTTATCGGTGATATAGGTCATGGGAAAGGCTTCAACCCACTTCGTCAAATACTCAGTGGTGGTAATGATGAACTTATGGCCATTGGATGAGGATGGGTGGATTTGTCCTACGAGGTCGAGACCCCATTGAGAAAAAGGCCAAGGAGTTGTCACAGGTTGTAATTCATGAGCTGGTGCATGAATCAAATCCCATGCTGCTGGCATTGCAGACACTTCTTAGCAAACTGTGCAGCATCTTGTTCTATTGTAGGCTAGTAATAACCTATTCTGAGTATATTTTTAGCAAGATTAGGACCAGTAGAATGTGTGCCACAGACACCTTCGTGTATGTCTCGTAAGGTAGCTTCAATTTCTT
Source organism: Cunninghamia lanceolata (assembly GCA_027924645.1). Taxonomy (NCBI): domain Eukaryota; kingdom Viridiplantae; phylum Streptophyta; class Pinopsida; order Cupressales; family Cupressaceae; genus Cunninghamia; species Cunninghamia lanceolata. The sequence goes on along the minus strand of BSBN01001237.1, from coordinate 592,609 downwards.
CCCCATTAAGACATCGTAAGAGGATACCATCGAGACTCCGGCAATATAGTGTATCACCCAGAATGGTGTAACGGGAGGATCGACGGATAAAGGTTTTGCGTTGGGTGGATAAAAGGTCAAAGGGAAAGGTATTGTGTTTAAGATATTCATAGATGTCTTCGTACCATGGGGAATTGGGACCAACAAGTTCATAAATGATTTCAGTAATAGGAACATCAATGGCTGGTATCAACAATTGTTCGATCAAGAATTCACATTTCTATGTATTTGCAGGCATCTCAATTAGTGACCCTACAGAAGCCATAGAATCTACAGCCTTGTTATGCTCTCTTGGAATTCGCTCAAATGTGATTCTAGAGAAGTGTGGTTTGTATGCATCCACTAGTTGTTTGTAGGGGACTAACTTTTCATCTTTTGTTTGGTACTTGTTTGTGACTTGTCGAAAGACTAGTTGTGAGTCTCCATATACCTATAATTCTTTGATGTCCCATTGAACTGTTGTATTGAGACCTATGAGGAGTGCTTCATACTTGGCAATGTTGTTGGTGCAAGGGAATGCAAGGCAATATGACTTTGGAATATAGTCATTTTGTGGTGTGATAAATAAGATACCAGCTCCTGATCCATGCTATGTGTAGGAACCATCAAAGTACAACTTCCACATTATTGAGTTGGAAAGAATGAAGAGATTCTCATGTGGAAAGTCTACTACGATAGGGTGTGTATCTGTCATGGGTGCTTCTACTAGTTGATCTGTTAGGGTTTGTCCCTTGATTGCCTTATGATCCATATACTCAATGTCGAACTCACTAAGGATCATGACCCATTTAGCTAGTCTGCCTGTAAGAGCTTCTTTTGCTAGTAGATACTTCAAGGGATCAATTTTGGCTATAAGATTTGTGTGCTGGTTCAACATGTAATGCTGCAACTTTTGGGAAGTGAACACTACTGCTAAACAAGCTCTTTCCATCAGTGAATAATTGAGTTCGTATCCCACCAAGGTTCTACTGATATAATAAATTGCATGCTCTTTTCTTGACTCATCATTATGTGCTAGCAAGGCCCCTAGGGCTGAAATTGTAGTTGAGATGTATAATATCAAATGTGTATCAGCCACTGGTGGTGCCAACACATGAGGTGTAGCTAGATACTCTTTAAGCTGATCAAATGTTGCTTGACATTTATCGTCCCATTGAAATGAGACAACCTTTTGGAGTAAGTGTTGAAATGGTTGACATTTATCTGCTAGCTATGTGATGAAATGCCTAATGGATTGCAACCTTCCCTGAAGGCTCCTTAATGCTTTGAGGTTCTTTGGTGGAGGCATCTCTGCTATAGCCTTTAGTTTTGTGGGGTCTACTTTGATACCTCTGCAAGATACAATGTATCCCAACAGCTTCCCTGATGTTACACCGAAGACACACTTCTTTGGATTAAGTCTTACTTGGTATTTCTCAAGCCTGTCAAAGATCTGTCCTAGAACCTATATGTGATCTACCCTAGAAGATTTAGCTAGTATGTCATCCACATAGTCCTCCATAATATGATGAAAGAGATCATGGAATATCACTGTCATTGCTCTCTGATAAATTGCTCCTGCATTCTTTAGACCAAATGGCATGACACACCAACAGTAGTTACCCCATGGACAAGTGAAAGTTGTTTTATGTTGATCTTCTTCTGCTATCCTTATTTGATTGTAGCCTGAGAATCCATCCATGAGTGAAAGCATTTCATGACCTGTTATCAAGTCTACTATAATATCAATGTTTGGTAATGGAAAGTCATCTTTGGGACATGCTTTGTTAAGATCTCTAAAATCATTACACATGCGAATGCACCCATAGGATTTAGACACAGGTACAATGTTTGAGACCCAATCTAAATAATCAATAGGTAATATGAACTTTGCATCTAACAACTTTTATATTTCCACTTTTACCAAGAGAGCTATTTGTGGGTGCATCTTCCTTAGCTTTTGCTTGACTGGTTTAATTTTTAGATCAACTGTGAGATAGTGAATAACTAGCTTAGGATCTAACCTTGGTGTATCAGCATAGGTCCACACAAAGTTGATGGTTCTCTGTAAGAAGAATTTGTTAAGATTCTTGTGCTTTATTTCTGATAATGATGCTCCTAGGAATGTGGTCTTTGGATTTTGCTCTATGCCAAGGTTTATCTCTGTAGAATCTTCCACTAGAAGCGCTGACTTCTCTTGATACTTAGATGGTAGGGGAAGGTCAAATCCTCCATCCCCATGTGCCATAGTTGGGTTTTCACCTTTGGATACGTCCTTTGTTTTTACTATTTTGTGATCGGGAGGTGCCACAGTGTAGTTTTCACCTAGAGATCTTTCTTTATTTTTAATTTTGCGAATGGAGGAATTGGCATTCTCACCAAAATAAGCTATTGACTCTAGTTCTATTACAAAACATGCTTTATGATCTCCAAGAGGGATAGCATCCCAAAGTCCCATAAACTTAGCTATAGCTTCGTCATTCTGAAATACATCTATAATGAGGGACCCTTGTTGGTCCTAATCGATAAGTTCAGGGTAGACAAGTGTTACATTCTGGGTATTTGTGGTGGATGTTAGGGATACGGATGATAGCATAAAAATGGAGGATTCTACAAATAGGTTGGTCATATGGAGGGTAGATTCATCGATGATATCCTTAGTAGACGTCGAATCAGCAGGAAAAGTTTCAGCCACCTCGTCGAGGATATACTAGATGTCCAAGACGTGCGGTACCTTTCTACCAAATCCTAATCCCTTCTTGTCTAGTTTCTTCGTTACAATAATGGGTTCCATAGTTCCTTGATTCTGTTTCCCAAGGCCACCTTTGCCTTTATAGCCCATATTTTTGACTATCCTTAAACCACTGCCATACTGCTTGACTAGTATTGTGACTGGTTCTTTCTCCTTATAGAGCCAAGAAGAGATGTCCTCAATAGTTTCCTCTTCCAATAATTTTCCCTGTTGGAATTGGGTTAGGAATGCTAGAGGAGGAATAGTTGCTTTTTTAGTTGCTTTGGCAATGGTCGGTTGGCCGTAAGATTTAGGGGATAAAGGCATCTGCCCTACACAACAAGATTTTGAGATACCATAAGTTCCAAAGCCTATATCACAGATGTGTGCTTTGATTTTAGGAAGAGGATTAGGTTCACTTGTAGAGGCTTGTGTCAGATTTTTAGGATGGACATATAGTGGGGATTCAAGGGCTTTGTTATTTTGAGGCACTTGGTTGCAATTCTTATAACTGCCTTGCAAGACATGACAAAAATCAAAAGGATTGGGGTCTCCTGGGATAGTTATCTCCATACCATTGTATGGGAACTTTAGAGACTAATGGTACATCGAGGGAATAGCTTTCATTGCATGGATCCACAGGCAGCCTGGGATAATGTTGTAAGGCAGCTCAATGTCCAGGACTTGGCACCTGGTTTCCAACATAACGGAGCCCAGTTGTAAAGGCAAATGAATAATACATTCTGAATGGTGTTATGCATCATCATATCCCTTGATTGTGATACTTTGATTAGTGTTGACATGATCCTCAGAGTATCCCAATTGCTCTAGTAATTTTAAAGAACAGATGTTGAGACCAGCACCACCATCTATGAGTATGCGTTTGATTTTGTGCTTATGGATGAGAACTTCAATATGAAGGGCATCATTGTGACACGGATCATGGGAGGGGAGGTACTTTTCAAAAAAGACCACATTGTAGGGTGAAGCAATATTACCTACTATAGCTCAAAAATTTGGGACCTCTATGTTGTTAGGAACTGAAGACTCTTGGAGGGCTTTGTCTAGCACCACTTTATGTGTAGGTGATGACTGTAGAAGGTCCAAGATAGAGATCTGTGTAGGTGTTTTCCCTAGATGTTCTACAAGATTATAATCAGATTGAACTGGGAGACTAGGTGTAGGACCATGAATGGTGACACGACCACGACGAGTTGTAACAGCGCACTCTGTAGATTTGCCTTTAATTGTGAGGGTAGATACTCAACTCTCTTCAAAATGACCCACAATGGAGTCAAAAGAAGTGGAAGCATGATTGACACCTTTACCTTTATCCTGAGGAGGAGGTGGACCATGGTGAGGGAATGGTTCCTTGTACATGTGGAGGTCTGTGTTCGCGTGTTGAGCTGGTGGATAATCTTCAAGAGAGATTTGGTGGCCTTCGATGAAATTTTTGATTAGGTGTTTGAGTTTCATGCACGATGCAGTTTTGTGCCCTTTGCTCCTATGGAATTCACAATATTAATTTTCTCTGTATCCTGCCATTTTGTAAACATGTTCACCATATGGGGGAGCATCAGGTAAGGTGATGAGTTCTTTATGTAAAAGCTTCTATAGGACTGATTCGATGGGCTCTCCCAAGGGAGTGAATTGACGCCGTGGAGGGTAATCTTGGTGAGGCCGCTCTTGTTACCGTTGTTGTTGGTTTTGATATGGTTGCCTTTGCCATTGTTGTTGTTGAGGTGGAGCTTGACTTGGTTTGGAAAGCTGCAGTAGTGTTTGCAATGTTTGGACATGTTTAGAATCGACCACCCCATCATTGACCACATTTTTATTTTTATTCCAATATTTGGGTTTATCATTCATTTGGTGTTGAGGAGCATTGTCTTTCATTTCTTTGAAGATTTTGACCACACCTTTAGCAATGAGGGCCTTTTCAATGTTGATTCCCTTGTATGTGATTTCATCGAAGGTTGTAGCACTAAGAATTTGCAAGTGGAAACCTAACTCTTGGTTGAGGTTCTAAACAAATATGCTAACAAGCTGTTTCTCAGGAATCTTGAAAGGGAATTTGCTAGCCATTTGTCTCCATCATTGAAGGAAAGAAATGAAGGTTTCTCCATTTTTCTATTTGTTGTTGCATAGATCAGTCATGGAGATCTCATGCTCTGCGTTGTAGGAGAAATGGGTGGCAAATTTCTCTACTAGCTCGTTAAAAGACTTGATACCCATGGGTAAGTGTGAGAACCATTCTATAGCTTGACCTCCAAGGCTGTGAGGAAAAAGATGCATAAGATACATGTCGTTATGTGAGACCTCGAAGCAAGCAAGATAGAATTCCCTAAGATGGTCTTTTGGTTGACCTTTTCCTTTGTATTTATCAATCTTGGGAATAGTGAAATTTTGAGGAAAAGGGATCATGGGTAATGATCAATCAAAAGGATAAAGACACACTTCTTCTAATGAGAAGGTCTTCTTGGTGTGGCCAAACGTAAGATCAGATAGCTATTGTTGAACTTCCGTAATTTTTAGCTCCATCATTGTGGGAGGGTTTCGAAACATCTCATGTTTTCCTAGAAGTGGTTGTTGATGCCCATACGGAAGATTGTAATGTAAGCCATGGGCGTTGGTGTTATAAGGGTTGTATGATTGGTTGGGGTCGTATGCATTGTACGTTGGATTGAGATTGGGTTGAAATTGGATGTTTTGATTTGGCAGAGGTGGAGGTGGCACTAGGTAAGAATGTTGGCTTTGAGATGGTTGAAGGAAAGAATTTGGTGGAGGAAAGCTAAAGTTCGTTGGGTTAGGTTATGATTGTAGAACATAGCTTTGGGAAGTTAGGATTTGGGAATGTTGAGGGTGGCTAGGCAATGTGTGAAAGAAATTTAGCAATGATGAATGTAGTGGAGGAGGGACATAGGTGGAAGTGTTATGTGATGGTTGAGGTTGATTGATGATGAGCGTAGGAGAATGTTGTGGTTGGCATTGAATGACTCTAGTTGGTTGAGAGACATGAAGGTTTGATGATATAGGAGGTGGTATTTGTTGAGACCCTTGTTGCATGGCTACATAGTTGTTCCCTAGATTGTAATTTGGTGGGAAACCTATTCATGAAGGGGTAACAAAGATTCCACTTGCGATTGGTGTGGACACTTTAGGAGTTTGTTGTATATTTGATTGAGCTAAGGTGGGTTGCTTAGCTAGTTCCGCTTGACGTTGGAGAGTTTCTTATTGATTTTTGTAGATCTCCATAGGAGTCAGAAGTGGTGATATGGCTCTCTTTCCTTTTGGGTTTTGATAAAGGGTATTCTTAATTGTTCTCCCTTGTACGCTTTGTTTAGAAAAAGGAGTGGTCACTGTTGACATGGTTTGCACTGCTTGTAAGGTGTCTTGGGTGTTGTTAGGCTCGCTAAGCATGGATAGATCAAAACCTTTGGGTAATTTAGCTCCTTGCTCTGCTAGCAAGTGAAAGAAATGATCTTGGTTTTCGCTAAGGATTTTGTCAAAGGTGGCTATGGGTCTAGGATCTTATATGAATTCATCAAGATCTTGCCCATCTTCTTGAGAGGATTGACCTATTTCAAAGTGTCGCTCTTCTTGAGATGGGGCTAGATCTGTAGTATAACCTTGTGGGACAAAATCCGGAGGCAAGTCGATGGTATAGTGAGGTGTGTTTTCCAAAGGGACCCTACCTTCCTGAGATGGGACTTGATCAATAGTATATCCTTGTGGCACAAAATTTGGAGGCAATCCGGTGGTATAGTGAGGTGTACTTACCAAAGGGACCCTACACTCATGAGGAGTGCTAGGGTGGTCAAGGTGCGGCATGTTCAGAGAGCTAGTTGATTTTGCCGTGGGTGTCCTAGGAGTAACCTTGGGAGTAATGTTGAGTCGACCTGATTGTGGTGTGTGAGGAGGTGATTTGCGGTTCCTAGGGACAACTTGCTTGGACTTCATAGTTTTCTAGAGCCTAGTGGTTACCATGGAATACACTAGGACAAAAAGTAATGCTGGGATTCTGCTTGTGCTTTGAGAAAGACAAACTCTGATGCATAATTTATTGGACCAAAGGCGCTATACTGTTTGACCAAAGGCACAGGACTGTGTGATCAAAAGCATGCTACTTTAATACCAAAGGTGATGGACTGAGCTACCAAAGGCGAGGTACTGTTATGCCAAAGGTGAGCTACTGTGACCAAAAGTGAGCTATTGTTATACCAAGGGCACTAAAGTAGGGTTGCCAAAGGCGAGGTACTGCTATACCAAAGGTGATCTACTCTACTACTAAAGGCGAGCTACTGTAAAACCAAAGGCGCTGAAGTAGTGTCTGATGCAAAATTTGATAGATTTGGTTTGTTTCTAATTGGATTTGTTTTGGCAAAAGAAAACACAACAAACAAAGTTGACAAAAAAAGTACTAACATAACAGATAGTGTATGTTCGAGGCTCACAAAAAAGCCTAATGTTTCCACAGGTATAAGATGATTGCAAACAAATATCACGCACTTTTTATCCCTTGAAACAAGGTTTCATTGCAGTAGATCAAATCACAGCTTAATAGTCTGTCGATAAAAATATCATTCCATAAAGGTGTTGGATATTTTGTATCTTTGCGAGAGACGATAGGTAGGGATATCTCACCCTCCCCTTGGAAAGCTCAAGTAGGTCACAAGAGCTTTTATGGCCAATGGAATACTATGTCTTCTTAAGGGAGCTAATAGTGAGTATATTAAGGGCTTAAATTGATTCCCCTTACACTGATGATTACCGCAACGTTTGGAGGTAGATCGAGTAGTCACTATCTAGAATGGTTCTTAGTAACTTTGAGGGACCAACGCCTTACGAGCAATGCGACAAGCTACTAAAACCTTTAACCAATCCTACTAAGAGTATCAAACACTTCGCTCAACGTGAAAATCGTTTCCACAAAGAGCTAGTACACCTCTTGCCAGTTTGGCACCACAAGGTAAGGATGACGTCAGTTAGGACTTGGCTTTCTCCTTATCCCTCTTATATAGCGGTTCAAAGGAAAACTCTGCTTAGGGTCGTCCCTTTTGGATGAAATGCAATCCAAAAGCAGGCCCTGTTGGTTTTTTCCCTGACTAGATGCTCATTCCCAGATTTCCCTGCAAGGTAGCCATTAGTGATCAATAGGATCTCTGGGCCAGGGGCCAATAGTGTAGCTGATAGACTCTATTCTTATCTCCTCTTCTTCTTCAGGCTCTACAAAACCTAGGGGGGTATTCCCTATTCAACACCCATGAGAATATGCTTGTGGGTTGGCTTGGGATGTTGATACAAAGCAGATAAATCCTCCTATATGAAGACCAAAACTGTGGGATAAGTGCAAAGGGGCTAGCCCTGGGCTTATGTTCAGTTGTGAATCAGAGGATCTTGGTCCTAAACTACTTTTATAGTCCTAAAGGTTTCAAGTTGAAGTTTGAGTTTGATTTGTAAATGGATGTGAAACTAGGACTTTGGGTTACAACAGAGATACCAAGCTAGATCGGTGCCTATCTGGGGCTCGGAGTCAGTAGACATATATATGTGAATGTTTACCACAGACATAAAACATCAGATTTCAAGGGGTTTCTAAAATGTCTGCCTTACAAACACTACCCAAGAGAGAGTATTTAGTTATTTCTGCTTACAAATATCCTTTCTGCAATGTATTCTCCTCAACACATAGTCCAAAACATTCAATCTACTCCTTGAGCAGAAGTAAAAGACTAAGTATTCAATATATAAAACCTATATTCTAGAATCTATAACACCCCTTAGATGTTCAGAGTCAGAAGAAAAACACATTCAGTCTAGAGACAAATAACAAAACACATGCTATGAAGCATTACTCATTTAAATCAACATGAAATTGATAATTCTGTGCATAATACATACAACATACAATTCATAAACTACCAGAGACACCTAAAATAGAATCACCAGAAAGTTGTATTCCTATTGTAGCACCCAAAATTTGTCCAAGTTTTCCAACAACCACAAATAAGCAACGTTGCCTGGCTATTATAGCACAAGCATGTGCTTTCAGCAATTAATCACCCAGTCTTCTCAAAATTTCAAAATTCTACCTAATACAGGGCACCATGAGAAAGGCGTTCAAAATAATAAATGCAACAAGCAGAAAGAACAGCTGGGAGTGGTTGAACCTCGAGTCCCACACCACAGCCTGAGGATTTTCTTTCTTAATCAGGTAGCTATTCAGTCAATCGGGCCATACCTCTGCAATTCCTGTGCCATTTATGGCGCACCAACCCATAGGACGTAGCAACAGTCTGTATTTGAAGATTCCCACCAAGAAAGATACAGCAAGCATGAGAAATTCCATGCTGATGAAAATTTGAACCACGACCGTTGAAATCCTCCTTACTGCTAAGATCCGCGGTGCCCAAAAGGTCTGAAAAGTCAATAACCAATATAAACGCACCATGTATGCACCATCACATCCACTGCTGACCATTCTAAAAATGTAAGGTCAGTAATCCTACATCTATCCCGCAATGCTTGCTTGAGTAGTTTATAAACCAAGACAAGAACAATCCTAGTGTCGTGCACTTTTGCCTTGCATGACCACTGAACCACCTACCATCAACCCATCGCCCTGACTCCTACCGATACTAGGACCTGATCAGGGAGACCAACCCCATCGGCCAAACTCCAGCTCACAATTCTGATTCCACAACTCTCACCGACTGCTACACCCTTTGGCAAGACAGACCATCGGAGCTACCAAAAATCCATCTGCCGATATCACATGTCACCCCGATCGCCAATGAATCATACCCCGTCAGCCAGACATAGATTATCAGAGCGACAAAAAACACCTTTGCCTATCATCAAGTCACTCTGATGGTCACCTTCAAAACCACAAACCGCCCTCCGTCAGCGAGACATGCCACATCGGAGCAGCAAACCAATCGCTGCACTGATGAGCGATGTTATTCTGATGGCATCCTCCATCGGGGTGACTCCCTCCCATCGGCAGAACTCAAAATACCTCTGCCAATACGCCATGTTATGCCGATGGCAACTCCATCAGCCAAATCGAACATATCGGCAGATCCTCCATCAGCTGGGCCGATACGCAATGTCACTCTGACGCCGCTTTGTCGGGGTGACCCTAACCCATCGGCAAATTTGAAAACACTTTCGTCGATGACCACACACATGCCGATGACATTTCCATCGGCCAGACCAAACACATCAGCGGAGCCTAAAACTCCCTTGCCAATAACAAAACTCTCGCCGATGATTACCTTGAACAACCCTCATCGGCCAAACCCCAACACATCAACGAACCTCATACATGTTTGCCCGACACAAAAAGTTACCCCGATGAACATCCCATCGCCCAAACACAAGGCATCAGAAGCAAAATTCCCAGCTTCGCCGATGAGAGAAGTCATCCCGATGAATATCTTGATGACAGAAAACTCGATGACCCCGCAGAAATACCAAGGTGACAATCTAGAAAATGATGATGATGATGACCCCCTCCGATCCAAAAATCATGATAATGTTGAAAAACACTGAGAGGCTCCAATACTTAGAAATTTTATTGAGCCTTTGGGAAGGTACTTGCATGTTAAGCACCTGAGACCTGATTGATTCAGCAAGCACAATAGTGGCTCCGATTGGGGACGTGCAGGTGCAAGGCTACAGCGAGAACCAGACCATTTCCAGGAAGACCAGACAAAAAATGAAGCACAAGGAAAGCACAGACCATACAGAGTATTTACAAGCAATATACACATACTTTACAATTGTGCACAAAGGCAAATCATTTATGCAAAATAAAACTTAAGGAATTGACCGTGCACAGGCAATTCCAGCACTTCACCATCTAGGGCCTGGAGGAAGTAAGAATTTTCTCCATGAGTATTGTAAACCTGATATGGGCCCATCCACAAGGGCTCAAACTTACCATGTTTGCCCTTGTCCTGACTTCTTGCATTCTAAATAAGGACTAGATCATTGATTTGAAACTTCCTCCCTGCAGTCCTTTTATCAAATAGATATTTCACATTTTGTTGTTTTTTTATGTTTGTTTGGTGAGCTTCTCTTCTGACCTCATCTAGTGTAACTAGCTGGTTTATTCTCTCTGCCATGAAGTCTTCAATCTCTTCATCATTTTCATGGATGAACTTATAAACTAGCAGGAGGTTGTTCACAGGTAGCCTAGCTGATGCACCATATACTAGTTCAAAAGGGGACCTTCCAATTGCTATTTTCACTGTCACCCTGTCAGCCCATAATGCCAACTTTAGCTTTGAATCCCAGGCTCTCTTGTTTTTGTCTACCATCCTTTTGATGATTTTCATGAGGCTCTTGTTACTTGACTCTGCTTGACCATTTCCTTGTGGGTGGTATGGTGATGCATATGAAAATTTAATTCCATATTTGTTGCAAAAATCAACAAATTCACCTGATCTAAAGCACATTGCATTATCTATGACCAACTTGACTGGTACTCCAAACCTGATAGTAATATTTTCTAGTATGAAATCCATCACCACCTTACTTGTAGCTCTCTTAATTGGAATGGCCTCAATCCATTTAGTGAAGTAATCAGTTGCTACCAAAATCCAACTGTGCCCCCCACTTAATTTCTTTGCAATTTCCCCTATGAAGTCAATTCCCCAATGCTGAAATGGAGCCTCCACAGTTATAGTTTTAAGGGGCAATGCACCTTCATACCTTAGCCTTCCTGAGAACCTTTGGCAAGGATCACATTTTCTTACCAACTTTTGTGCATTCGAAAAGAGAGTTGGCCACCAATATCCTACCCTAAGGATTCTGTGAGCCGTTGTCTTAGCAGTATAATGTCCACCACACACCCCTTTATACATGTCATTTAAAATATTGTTAACTTTATTTTCATCCACACATCTTAGTAGCACACCATTAGGATTCTTCCAACATAATTCTCCTTGAACAATAACATACATGATTGCATATAGTTTCAAAGTCCTCTTTTGACTATCACTGAAATGGGAAGGACAATTTAGGTTTTTCAAATAATATATGATGCCCTTATACCATTCAGATTCTACTACACTAACAATCTCATTTTGGACTGCATTGACCTAGCATGCTTCCAAGTTTGACTGTGCCATCATCTTGGCTAACCCTTGTCCCCTTACCAATTTGGTAATTTGTATCTCTATGTTGAACTCTTGCAGTTTATTTATCCATCTGCACCTTCTTCCTGCCACCTCCTACTGAGTGAAGATATCCTTGATTGCTGCATGAGGTACATATGCAATTATTTGGGATCCTACCAGATATGGCCTAAAACTCTTGACTGCTCTGACTAGTGCATATGCTTGTTTCTCCATGATGTCATACTTTAACTCAGAAGCCTGCAAGGACATACTGAAGAAAGCTATGGGTTGCTCAAAACCATCCTCATTTTTCTATAGCAGACATGCAGCAACAGTGTGGAAAGAAGCAAATGAAAACAATTGAAATGGCTTAGAAAAATCAAGAGATTTTAGAACAGGAGCCATCTTTATTGCTTCCTTGATGTCCTGAAAATATCTGCTTGCTTCACCTTCCCAACTGATAGTCTCACCCTTCTTCAACATTTTAGAAATGTTCCTTGTGGTTTCTACAAAGTTGGGAACAAATCTTCTAACAAAATTTATTTGTCCAAAGAAGGACTAGATTCCTTTTACTATTTTTGGCATCTGGATCTTATCAATTATAGCAACCCTTTCAGGATCAATCCTAACTCCATCTTTGGAAACAATGTGCCCCAGGAGCTTTCCTTCCACTACCCCAAAAACACACTTCTTTGGATTTAGAGAAATGCCATACTCTAGTGCTCTAATGAAAATCTACTCTAAGTGCATACAATGCTAGTCTTCCTTTTTTGAATAGGTAGTCAGATCATCCTGATAAATAGCCAAGATTGAATCAATCAACCCTGCAAAAGCAACATCCATTGCTCTTTGAAATGTAGCACCTGCATTTGTCAGTCCAAATGGCATTCTCACATATACATAAGTTCCCCATGGAGTGGTGAAGGCAGTCTTGTATTGTTCTGATTCCTTTACCTTCACCTGATTGTAACCTGAGAATCCATCCATCATGGATAGGAGTTCACAACCAGTCACTTTCTGCAACATAGCTTCCATATTAGGCAATGGGTAATTATCCTTTAAGGATACATTCAAATTTCTAAAGTCAACACAAAGTCTAATATCACCATTCTTTTTTTCTAACTGGGACAAGGTTAGACACCCAAGTTGAATGTCTGATTGGCACAATTATTCCAACCTCCCTAAGCTTCTTGAGTTCTTCCTGCATTTTTGGAGCCAAGGTGGGATTAATAGGCCTTTGCTTTTGTCTAAATGGCTTAGCTCCAGGCTTCAATGGGATTTCATGCTGGAATAAGTCTTCTCTATAAGCTTTGAGGTCCTCATATGACTAGGCAAAAACATGCTTATATTTTTTCAGTAATGCAATCAGTATACTCCTAATGTGTGGTTTGAGCTGTTTGCCAATGTATACCTTCTTGGGGGCCTGAGATGTCCCCAAATTTATCTCCTCTAAGTCATCTTTGTTTGTGGGAGATGTCTTTGTGACCAATTGGTCTCTATTGTCAAAAGCTCTTTCCAAAGATACTAACCCTCTAGGGATTTTGTTAGTCTTCAACTGAATTACTTCTTTCCCCATAAGAGTTTCTTTTCCATCGACAGTTTCTACAAAATTTTGAAAATCAATTTTTTGGTTCTCAAATTCATCTATGCAGTGCAAAAATCTTAACAAGTCCTTGTCATCATCAAACACTTGCCAACTGCATATGTTTTCGGGTACTGCAGGTCTGATTTTAACTTCAACATTTGTAACACCTGATAAAGTGATATCATCTAGCCTTATTGCTACATTGGCTAAGAAATCAGCCATGACATTTTTTGATCTCTCTACCCAGCCTATTGAAAATGCATTAAATAATTCAATTGTATCCCAGACAGCATGCTTGTATTGTTTTAATCTTTTGTTCTTTGAGGCATACCTATCTCTAACTTGGAACACAATTAACTCAGAATCCCCAAATACCCTTAGCATCTTAATTCCATGTTTGAGAGCCATATTTAAACCTAAGAGTAAGGCTTCATACTCTGCAATGTTGTTTGTACAAGCAAATCTTAGCAAGAAGGAGAATTTTAGGAGCTTACCAGTTGGAGACAGGAATACAACTCCAGATCCAGAGCCTTCCTTTGCACAAGCTCCATCAAAATACATGGTCCATAGACCCTACTGGTCCAGCTCTTGAATGCCAGTTTCTCCCCCTTTATCTCCTTGGTCACTTGAGACAACTATGAAATTTTCACAGTTAGTGTCCACAAAGCATACATGCTCCTCTGATTCTTGATCCTCAACTATCTCTGGTGACCTTTCTTCTCTAATCAGTTTGACATCCCTACCATTCATTGGAATCATGGCATATGACAGGTCCAACTGCATACTTCCACCAATCAGTGCTGCCCATCTTCTTGACAACTGCATACCATACTATGGCTTGATGTCAACAATTGTTATGTTCATTTCGTAGCTCTTTTCAAGAAATGCTACCAGTCTGAAATTCACATCCTTCATGATTCCAATAACTGGTACCTCTCTGGCATCCATAGCATAACATTTTCCACATGCCTTGTCTATTTTCAATCCAGCTTGTTGCATGATAGCCAGAGGCATAATGTTTGTAGATGCTCTAGAATCAAGCATACAATTCTGATTATTTTCCCATTGATAACAAGGGAAACATAGAAAGGTTCCACCTGTGAAGGGCACTTTGTCATGGTCACCCCTAAATACACCTCAGGAACTTCATCTTCTTCATTGCATAAGGCATGCTTCTTACCTTGAGTCTCATCATTCTGTTTGGCTTGACAAGGCACTCCTGAAATTAAAGATACTGTCCTATTCTTGATTTCTTCAACCTTCATAAATTCCATTAATGGGACAGAAACCTTTACCTAAGAGAGAACTTGAGTTATATCAAAAGGAGCATAATTTTGAATAACAGTCATGGCTTGCTCCACGGTTTTATTCTTATCTTGAACTGATCCGGCCTTAGTCTTTATGGTTGTTTGACTGTCACCCATAACCCGAGGGTTCTTACTTCGGTCTTCATTCTGGGGGCCTTCATTTTTTGATCTGTGGAAATCATGACCTGGTTTTTGTTTGAAACACTGCTTATTGTTGTTCCATTGTTTCTTATATGTTTCAGCCCCTCTATGATCACGCATTGGCTGACTTGCAAAAATGCCTTCTGGCTGATGTGGGCTACTTACCTGAGCTTTACCTCTAAGGTTATAATTGCTTTTGACTTGAGCCACTGCTGTAGCTGTGAGAGCCCTAGTTTCCTCCTTAGAAGGTCTTTGCAGGTTACTCAAAAAACTATGTGAACCCTGAGCATACACATAACTATCTTCATTATCCTCATCATAAAAAACCTGCTGACAGGCCTGAGTCCCATCATCTGTATTCTCATTTGCATCATGAGAAGGATGCTCCCTGCTTATGGATAGCATATTAACATTATCATCCTGTACATAATGTGGTTCATTGCACTCATTACAGGATACAACATTACCATACAAAGACTGAGCGATCATGCATTGTGACTGTGAATGTGGCATCTGACAGATTATGCACCATGGAGTATCATCAGCAATATTTATAGCTTTCTTCAAAGGATCAGGAGTCTCTTTGACATGTTGAGCTCTTTGGTTGGGGTTGCTACTTGGGAGAACCGGTTTACCATTATGCGAATTGGTATTATATGGCATATCATGCAATGATGGTCTCTTTTCCTGTCTTTGGTAAACTTGCCTATCAGGACCTATCCCTTTTTCACTTCTAGCTAGTCTATAGCTTAGGTCCTTAACAACATTTGCCAGTTTATCAATTTTGTCTTCAGGGGCAGATGTACTACCTTGAGTGTTTTGAGACTTGTTTGGATTCTGTAGAATTTTCACATCATCCCTCCTATTTGTCTTGCCTGATGCTTTCCTGTATTCTCAATATTTATTGCTATCTTGAAAGCATCCCTGAGAGTAGCAGGACCTTTATCTCTTGACCCATATGCAGTTTTGGCATCAAAAGCATTTATACACAATATTATGCACATTAGTTCATTTGGCCTCATGTGATGTGGCAATTTGTTCAATACTTTAGTAAATCTTGCATTAAAATCTACAACCTGCTCATTCAACCCTTTAGTGATACTAGTGAACTCATTTACAAAAAAGCTAGGGTCAGTTTTGTCACCATACTGCTCCTTAAACATCCTTTTGAAATCATCCCATGATGAAATGCTCCGATCAGGCAGATTCTTGTACCATTCTCTAGCCTCATCAACCAAAGATTGCATGAATGACTTCATAAAGACATCCTCATGCTCAACTTCAAAGTTGTCCATGACATTTTGAAAAGCTTTCAAATGATCCTCCCCTGACACAGTATTATTTCCTGGAAACTTTGGCACTTGAAGCCTTACATGCCTGTCAATGGGGTTAGGATAACCAGGGATACCATAAAAAACTAGCTGCCTGAATCTATCCAACTACATGGGTTGTCTATCAAACTGATTAGCATTAATATTTCTATTAGTATTTTGATGTCTTACATTATTTAATGGTATCCTAGCATTGTTTGCATCATGCCTAGTATTATTCTGCTGATACTGTACCTCATTTCTGCACTGGTTTCTCTGCATATTTGCATTTTCAAGGGTAGGAACTGAATCATTCTGAGCAACTCTTAGAGCTTGCACTTTTTGTCTCATGTCATCTCTGATTTTCATTACTTGTAAATATTCTAATTCTACTCTTAGGCTTTTGATTTCTTCAGCTAACTATTCTTCTTTAGGCATGGAGGTAGATGGTCTCATACCATTCTAGTCATCATCTTCATCATCCCTTGGGGATTCAACTTCTTCAAATCTTTCACTGGGATCTAGGAAAGGGCATTCTTGAAACACCTCTGACCTCATTCTTAGGCTTACACCTTGTTGCCTCTCATATGCACCTTGGATATCAGCTTTTGCATTTGAAAAATAAGGTACATGCTATCCTGATGGCCTAGGGTTGTCTTGAGCATCATCAGTATTCCTAGGGGAACCCTCATGACTGGCTGAGACAGTTCCCTTTTTTCTGTACATCATCCTTTTAGGTAATTCTTCTATTAGAGGATTACGTAGGGATCTTCTCCCTTGCATACAAATTTCACTTTACCAGTTAGGAGATTGTTCAGAGTCGCCACCTATTACTAGGAATTGTTTACTTTTAAATCAGGGTTCCTTCACTTCATAATCCCCAGCGGAGTCACCAATTTCTATTGGTTTTTTTCCTAACTAGATGCTCATTCCCAGATTTCCCTACAAGGTAGCCATCAGTGATCAACAGGATCTCTGGGCCAAGGGCCAACATTGTAGGAGATAGACTCTATTCTTATCTCCTCTTCTTCTTCAGGCTCTGCAAAACCTAGGGGGTATTCCCTATTCAACACCCATGAGAATATGCTTGTGGGTTGGCTTGGGATGTTGATACAAAGCAAATAAATCCTCCTATATGAAGACCAAAACTATGGGATAAGTGCAAAGGGTCTAGCCCTGGGCTTATGTTCAGTTGTGAATCAGAGGATCTTGGTCCTAAACTACTTCTACAGTCCTAAAGGTTTGAAGTTGAAGTTTGAGTTTGATTTGTATATGGATGTGAAACTAGGACTTTGGATTACAATATAGATACCAAGCCAGATCGGTGCCTATCTAGGGCTCGGAGTCAGTAGACATATATATGTGAATGTTTACCATAGACATAAAACATCAGATTTCAAGGGGTTTCTAAAATGTCTGCCTTACAGACACTACCCAAGAGAGAGTATTTAGTTATTTCTGCTTACAAATATCCTTTCTGCAATGTATTCTCCTCAACACATAGTCCAAAACATTCAATATACTCCTTGAGCAGAAGTAAAAGACTAAGTATTCAATATATAAAACCTATATTCTAGAATCTATAACACCCCTTAGATGTTCAGAGTCAGAAGAAAAACACATTCAGTCTAGAGACAAATAACAAAACACATGCTATGAAGCATTACTCATTTAAATCAACATGAAATTGATAATTCTGTGCATAATACATACAACATACAATTCATAAACTACCAGAGACACCTGAAATAGAATCACTAGAAAGTTGTATTCCTATTGTAGCACCCAAAATTTGTCCAAGTTTTCCAACAACCACAAATAAGCAACACTGCCTAGCTGTTATAGCACAAGCATGTACTTTTAGCAATTAATCACCTAGTCTTCTCAAAATTCCAAAATTCTACCTAATACAGGGCACCATGAGAAAGACGTTCAAAATAATAAATGCAGCAAGCAAAAAGAACAACCAAGAGTGGTTGAACCTTGAGCCCCACACCATCGCCTGAGGATTTTCTTTCTCAATCAGGTAGCTATTTGGTCAATCGAGCCATACCTCTGCAATTCCTGTGCCATTTATGGCGCACCAACCCATAGGATGTAGCAACAGTCTATATTTGAAGATTCCCCCAAGAATGATACAGCAAGCACGGGAAATCCCATGCTGATGAAAATTTGAACCACGACCATTGAAATCCTCCTTACCGCTGAGATCTGCAGTGCCCAAAAGGTCTGAAAAGTCAATAACCAATATACATGCGCCATGTATGCACCATCGCATCCACTGCTGACCATTCTAAAAATGTAAGGTCAATAATCCCACATCTATCCCGCAATGCTTTCTTGAGTAGTTTATAAACCAAGACAAGAACAATCCTAGTGTTGTGCACTTTTGCCCTTCACGACCACTGAACCACCTACCATCAACCCATCGCCCTGACTCTTGCCGATACCAGGACCTAATCGAGGAGACCAACCCCATCGGCCAAACTCCAGCTCACAATTCTAATTCCACAACTCTCACCAACCGCTACACCCTTCGGCAAGACATAGACCGTCGGAGCTACCGAAAATCCATCCACTAATATCACATGTCACCCCGATCGCCAATGAATCATACCCCATTGACCAGACATAGACTATCAGAGCGACAAAAAACACCTTTGCCGATCATCAAGTCACTCCGATGGTCACCTTCAAAACAACAAATCGCCCTCCGTCGGCGAGACATGCCACATCGAAGCAACAAACCAATTGCTGCACTGATGAGCGATGTTATTCTGATGGCATCCTCCATCGGGGTGACTCCCTCCCATTGATGAAACTCAAAATACCTTTGCTAATATGCCATGTTACGCCGATGGCAACTCCATCAGCCAAATCGAACATATCGGTGGATCCTCCATCAGCTGGGCCGATACACAATGTCACTCCGACGCCGCTTCATCGGGGTGACCCTAACCCATCGGCAAATTTGAAAACACTTTCGCCGATGACCACACACACGCCGATGATATTTCCATTGGCCAGACCAAACACATCGGTGGAGCCTAAAACTCCCTTGCCAATAACAAAACTCTCACCGATGATTACCTTGAACAACCCTCATCGGCCAGACCCCAACACATCGGCGAACCTCATACATGTATGCCCGACACAGAAAGTTACCCTGATGAACATCCCATCGGCCAAACACAAGGCATGAGAAGCAGAATTCCCAGCTTCTCCGATGAGAGAAGTCATCCCGATGAATATCTTGATGACAGAAAACTCGATGACCCCACAGAAATACCAAGGTGACAATCCGAAAAATGATGATGATGATGACCCCCTCCCATCAAAAAATCATGATAATGTTGAAAAACACTGAGAGGCTCCAATACTTAGAAATTTTATTGAACCTTTGGGAAGGTGCCTGCATGTTAAGCACCTGAGACCTGATTGGTTAAGCAGGCACCAACAAGCCCTTCTAAAGGAAGTACTGAAATGTAAGAGCAAGCATGTCAAACAAAGTTTCAATTGTCCTGTTATAAGAAAAATAATGTGCAACTAATTTAGGCACACACACGTTTGTAGTTGTGAATTGTCCCTTATGAGATTGAAGTGTTAGGCATTCATGTCCATTGTCCCTTAGAAAATTGAGTTGTTTTTGCATACATGTCCATTGTCCCTTAAGACAAGCAGTATGTTCCTAAGACTTAGATTGCCGAAATGATTTGTTCAATTATCCCTTAAGAAGGAAATATGTTTCTAAAACTTAGTAAGATAAATCAAGATTTCTTCAATGCTTGTCCTACATGAACATATTAGAAAAAACCTTTTTGCTCTGTGTGAGTGATAAGAAGCTGCAACAAGTAAATTAGTTCCACAAAAACTCACACGTTAGCAAAAACAAATCTTTTGACCAAAAGTGAGCTACTGTCTTACCGAACGCGACTTATTGTGATACCAATAAAGCTGCACTATGTTTCCAAAAGTGTGGTGATGCAGACTAGAAGCGACCTACTGTGTTACTAGAAGCACTCAATTAAAACCAGAAGTGTCGTACCAAGCTACCAAAAGCGCAATATTGTATATCCAAAAGCGTTGTTCTATCTCAGATCTAAAAAGAGTTATGCTTTTTCAATATAACTAGGTTTAGATAGGATTTCATGATTGATCTAATGTTCTGAGAAGTAATATCTGATAGATCTATATCGTGAAATCAATAAAACTCAAAAATTTGTCGCGAATAGATAGGTTAACTCAAATATCGAAAATACCCCTAAATAAGTCAGCTTAGGAAGTATCAAAAGACAGTTGAAAGACAAATAAATCAGCTTGTCAGTTAAATCAAAGATATGTATATGAGTAAAACCCTACAAAAACCCTAACCAAAATCAGAAAACCTATTTTACCAAAAGCGCTTAACTATACTACCAAACACGCTGGTTTGTGTTACTAAAAGCGTGGCTCTGTGTTACCAGAAGTGCTGCAGTATTGCCCGAGGGTGTTGTACTATGCCTCCAGAACCGCTTTAGGATCCTGCCAAAAGTGATTTTTTGTGTCTTTTGCGTTGTTCCGTACTGTAACTTAAAAAAATCAATTTCTCAAAGAAAAAGAGGGATTAGTGGGTCCCACCGGGCGTGCCAAAATGTGTATGAGGAAAATTGACTATGATAAAACTAATTAAATCAAAAAGCTGAATAACATAAAGAGAACCGATCTAAATAAAAGCCATTACAAATAAATCAATGAAATATGAAAGCTTTTACTGAGATTTGTATTGTTCCCTTTAGATGAATATGGATTGCTCAATAGTGCTGCAAAACCATGGTTGCAACAAGAAAGTAAAGTGCTCAAAGATCAAAGATCAATGTCAAGAGATCGTAAAGTTGCTTAATCAATGAGATATATGCTCAAAGCGTTGTAAAAGGATGCCTGAGAATAAGTGATCAAAGAGAGAGTTTGTGAAGGAGATGAGGGGGGTTTATATAGGTTTCAACAAAGATCGATCAACGGTCCAAATAATTCAGAAGAATCAACGGAGCAGAATAGTTGAGGAACGTGCATTGAATAAGAAAAAGACATGTGTCTTGCTTTCTTTTGCATGAGAAGATTTGCTAAGAATAGAAGAATGAATTAAAGCAATTAAAATAATATAATAATCAGTTAAGTGATTTAAAATAAGAAGAAGGGATTTTCATGAGAATAAGAAGATATTTTGCTTTATTAAATATTAGGAATATTTAATTGCATGTGCAAGAAAGCCTGAGTTATATTTAGAGATAACTCAATTTAGAAGAAAAAGCAACTTAAATAAATATCTGATTTATTTAAATTTAGAGAAGATATTATTGGAAGAAAATAATTAAATAATTAGAATTATTTAATTTAGAAGATTTGAAAACAAATTAAATAAATAAATTTATTTAATTGTTGTGCATGATTTTGGAAGAATAAATAAAATATTTGATTATATTTCATTTTTTGGAAGAATGAATTTGATTTAATTAAATAATTAAGCATTATTTAATTGTAGATAAGAGGGAATTTGTGGTGAATTAATTAAATAATGGGATTTATTTAATTAATGGAGACTTGAGGAAGAATAATAGAGGAATTTAATTTAATTAATTAAATAACGAGGATTTATTTAATTAATGTTGAAAGTATGTGATTTAAAAGAATTTAATGAAATTGGTGAAATTAATTAAATAATTAGATTATTTAATTAACGTTTGAAATGCAGGTGATTAGACAGATTTGATGAAATACAAGTAGTGCGATGACTTGGTCATTTCTGGGTGTCTACAACTGTATTACTTATGTCTAGGCCTTGTGACTACCTCCAAGCATGGTGGGGTGGTCTCTTATGAGTCCACATGGTTGGGATTGGGGACCGGTGAACAGGTTATTAGAGCACCAGTTGGAGTTGTTCCCTCTCTGTTACTTTTTCAATTGATGTACTCATTCAATTATTGTATCACATTCATGGCTATGCCATTGTTCTTGTATATTCATTTATGTAAATTTTGTACTCTCTTGCGAGAGATGATGTAAATTATAGTAATGAGAAGAAATGTGATGTTGTTTCTTATTTGACTTATGGATTTTGATATGGGTATCGGATCCACTTGTACTATGATGATTATGAGTTCATGTTATAATTGGATAAGGGATTTAGAAACATTTGAATTTGTGTCTAAATGAATGTAGTTTTTACAATGTTTCCTCTAGAGAGTGAATTACTCATCTCCTTTAGGTTGTACATTTGGCCATACTTGGTCATGAATGTCGTTGACCTACTGAGTGGGCAACTGTATTATGTGTATGTTACCTATTTATGTCAAAAAAAATATTCTTGCCCTCTTTTGGCCTTTACCCTTCAGGGTTGCGGGGCGGGATGTTACAAAAATCACTCCATTGCCTAAAGTTCCCTTTCTCCAAAGAAACCATTATAACTGAATTCTTCAAAAAATTTCAAAGATAGTGCTTTCAAAAACTTCCAAAAAAGAATTGAACCTAATTTGGTGCAAAACATGGTGGGGCCAATTGCCTGATCTTCATGCTAACACTAAGCAAACTCCACCAAGCACAAAAGCAAGATAGCCTCTTGTGAGACTGACTCACAACAAGGGAATGCCATGATAGGCTATTTCTATAGCCAAAAAACCTCCAATACACTGAATGTGGGACTAAAGGTCCCAAATCAACTTCATAGCAGTGTCCAATCCTGACGGGTCCACCTCCTTACGCACAACAAACTTGATACCCTAGGAAATATCTTGCAATGAAAATTTATGAAATATAAAGTCTAATTACCAAATAATGTATATTGGCCAAAAGAATGTGTTTGCTATATGGTCGCAGTGACAATCTACAACTAATGTAAAAATCACACCCTCTACAACTAATCTGCGGCGTTAATCCACAACCAACCTCACGTCCCTTGCTACTATGAATGGGGGTTCGAACCTCCAAATTCACATGGTAAGTACAGGGATCTTGCCACAAAGGGTGTGGAATTTGTCTCCCGCCTATCTAATAAAATGGACGGCCAAAAATAAATATATTTGGTGTAAAATCAGGCAATAAATCAGGTCACCAAAACAAGGAATAATCACTACTGAGAAAATTAAATGATTTAGCAATGGGATTGAATATATGAGGTAGAAACCCTAGATATGTTGCAATGTCATTGCCAAAGAGTGAAGAAACAACATCCTCCATATATCTCTTGGCCTGAGAGCACTGCAATAAAACTAATGATCTCAAAATCCTGATGAAAACTCTCAAAATTTGAAGGAGGGGCAGGAGAATGGCTCTAATTAATGCCTTAGATCATCAGAGTAGAGACAACCACCAAGAAAATTGAAGAGAATGAGAAAAAATGATGTAGGCATGGATTAATGCCTATATAATTACTTCTCCTCTCAGGTCTCTGATACGGGCTAAAAATCTTTCTGGTTCAAGCTCTAATACCATGTTGGTGTCAAGCAACTCCCAGGAGCACAACCTGCAAATAAATCTTCACAGATTAGAGAAGCACAATGCTATTTCACCAGAGATGAAAATATATTTAGATGAGATGATAAATTACATAGTATACAAGCCTTTTAAAGGCATGAAATATGTGATGGGTGAACAACTACTCGATACAGGAAAAAACAGTCTACATGATTAACCCTAAGTGAAAACTTAGCTCTACACTAACATTAATAATAAGACAAGACATGGAAGAATTGTTTAATAGATAAAAATCAACACTAGAAGCTTTATCCCAAAATATTTTTTCTAAGTTAGCACCACTTAATATACTTCTAGATCTTTCCATTATTGTTTTATTCATTCGCTCTAACCCCATTTTGTGGTGACATAGATATAGAGTTATTTTCTATTTTATATATCATAATATTTATAATATTCTTCAAATTTTGTAGACACAAATTCCCTCCCTTTATCAAATCTTAAAATCTTTGTGTTTGTATATTTCTAATATTCAACAAGTACCTTGAATTCTTTGGATTTGAAAAAACTTTTGGTTTGTGCTTTACGATGTAAGCTAAATTTATTCTAGAGTAATCATCTATGAAGGAAATGTAGTAAATAGATTTTCCAAGAGATAACACATCTACTAGACCAAACACATTACTATGTATTGACTCTAAAATCTTAATTACTCTAATGCAACTAGAAACAAATTTAACCATATTTTATTTTCCAAACAAACATTAGTTAAAGAATTCAAAGTCAAGAGAATAAAATTAAGAAACCCTAAGTCATATTTTTATTCTTCAAACTTTTAAATCCATTTTCCCTAATACAACTCATCTTTTCATTCAATAACATTGATTTCATAGATGATTCATTTACATTTGCAATGCATATGGTAGAATTACACCAGCAATTCATTAACCCACACACAATATTGAAAACACCATTTAAAATCTCTTGATTCAATATGTTTTACCATGTAATGCAATGGTTCTAGATATATACTTTCCTCTAAATGATAAATTGTTATAAAGTTGACTTATTATTGTACTAGGTGTTCGAACTATGAAAATTGTTACACTGTTGTTCTTGACATTATGGTGAAAATTTTAGAATCCACACATGTAAAGATGTGTTGCTCTATAAAGGCTCAAGGAGTTTCACATTAATTTTCCATACATAGGTGATGATGCAAGTGGCAAGATGTGTTCCCATTTTGAATGCTATTGTGTTTTGTGTGTTGCGTAGTTATTGGTTGAAGGGCCTGCATGTTGGTGCTCATGAGGTCCGATAGAGACAATGTGTGGTCAATATTGAAATGGAAATAGCGGGTGGTATTACGTTTAGTTGTTGCACCCCAACATAGAAAAATAGCACGCAATTTAAAGCCTTGCCGATCAAACAATACTATTGATCTCAAAGGGCCTCACTTCTAACTATCAATCATGCCTATTTTAAATCTTTTCCAATAATTTTGTTTTTTTTTTTCTTTTCCAAAGGGAGGTGTGTAATTGTGATTGATGTTGATTGGTTGAAAATAATATGTGAAATGGTTAAAGAGTTCTACTTATACAATTACAAATGAGACAACTACAAATGAACATTCACCACATGATTGTAGATGATTGTGACCATGTACATAAAAGTTAAATAGAACTAGATATTTTTTTTTTTAAATCTGAAATAATTGTTTTAAATTTACAATATATAGTTGAGATACTTTTATTAAATGAATGCACCTAAGATAAATATAAAGTAACCATTTTAAATATAAGAAATATGTAGCCCACATATTTTTTTAATGAATGCACATAAGAATTAAATTTAAAATATATAATGGTTTTATTAAATGAATGCATATAAGAATAAATCTAATATAATGTAAATAATCTATATAAATACAAGTAATACTCAAACATAAATTACAAAAATATTAAATCAAATAATCAAGAGCAAAAGAATACTAAAGAAGCACAGGAGTTATTTAAATGATAAAAGCATTATATTCTATACATTTTACTATAAGGTCTTCAATTTAATTTTGTTTTACTTTTTCCATAATGAAATTTAATTTCTTAGTTTTTAGTTACCATTGTTTTATAAAAAATAATTTATAACTATATTTTATTAAGGCTAATTAAAGTTTTGTACAATAATATTATAGGTATTAGGGTTTTATCAAATCAAATAAAAAAAAGAGCAAAGTATGTTGGAGAAGCGCAAAAGTTATTTTTATTTTATAGATTTTATTATACTTTCGTAATATTAGATTAATGTAAAAAGTTTATTTTTTGTTAGTTTTTAGATATATTTTGAAAAAAAAAAAAGCAAAATAGTTGAAATTAATATGTTATTTTATTTAGTATTTAATAATATTTTATAACTATATCTTATTAGGGTTTTATCAAATAAAAAACAAAAAGCTAAAGTATACTCCACAAGAAGTTATTCCAATGGTAAGTGTATTATTTTTTAAAAAATTTACTAATTATATTTTATTACTATTTATTATAATATGTAAAATAATATTTTATAAGTATATTTTATTAAGATTTTATCAAATATCGTAAGATATTTATTTACTATTCAATAATATTTTATAACTATATTTTATTAGGGTTTTATCATATGAAATAAAACTAACTATATTTTATTAAGTGAAGAAGTAATTCCAACGGTAAGTTGTTTTATTTACTATTAGTTTTATTTCATACAATAAAACCCTAATTAAATATAATTATAAAATATTCAACTTATATGCCTAAAAACAATTCAACAATAGGATATTTTAGATAGATTTTTCTAAAGATTGATATGTTAGTTTTACTCCTTCCATATCATAAAAGTGCAAGATTGATCTCACACCCAGAAAATAAACACTAATTTTAGGAAATTCATATTTTTTTTTCTTTTAATATAAATTACTCATACATTAAACCAAAAAAAAAAAAACAATAACTAATACAGACCTTGTTTCATCTACCATTTGAAATGGAATTTAGTTCTCGGTTCATTTTTATGAGTTTATGTTATTTTTTTTTTAATAAAAGGGGTAAAAACTTTATTGAAATTCAGAAAAGAACATTACAAAGCATCAAAGGGCCAAGGCCCTAGTAATCCATAAGAAACAGCCATACAAAGCATGAAACAACATCATCCTTCACCAATACCATTCCCATCCTCAGCAAGAATCTTCTCCAAGTCATATCGGAGCTCATGAGGAACCTGCTCCCATTCATCAACCTTCCAACCATCTAAATGCTCAGAAGCCCACTTAGCTAAACAATCTGCTACCCTATTCCACTCCCTTGGAATATGGACAAAAGACACCATCTCCATCAAAGAACTTATCTGCAGAATTTGTTGCACAATCATAGCCAACTGCCAACTAACATCAGAAACCTTCTATGTATTCAGTAAATTAATCAAAACCTGTGAATTAGACTCACAGATAACCTTGCGCCATCCCAAAGCATAAGCCCTCTCCAAAGCATAGAGGATCGCCAAACCTTCCATAAGGTTGATAGTTTGCCATCCTTCATGAACAGAGTAGAAAAAAACCACCAATCCTGAAAAATCCCTGCCAGTCCCACCAATCCCAACAGGCCCAGGATTGCCCCTTGAAGAACCATCAGTATTGAGCTTCAGAATGCCAGACGGAGGGGGAAGCCATCTTCCCACCCTTTGCACTTTCTTTTTCACTCGCCTTCCTTTCCTGACACAAGCAGAAGCTGGAGACAACCCCTGAATACCCAATCTATCCACCAACTCAGCATCTCGTTTCTCCAAAGGGAACACCACATCACACTTAGATTCCACCGTCTCCTGAATCATACTCATAATTTTGTGCCAAACTTGTTGAATCAACAACTTCTCACCTCGAAATATTCTGCGATTCCGTTCCAACCAAATCTGTCATAGTATGAAGGAAGGCCCAGCATACCACACATCTTGCAAGAAAGAGGCCATAGAAGGAGGTCAACCCAGACTACTCCAAAACTCCACCAGGGATGAAGCATGAATACAGGGGCTTTTCCAAACTTCCCACCAAAAATGCCAAAGCTGCAAAGTCAAGGGACAACGGAAAAACAAGTGAGAGGAGTCCTCCTCTCCACATCACACATAACACACATAGAAGGACCTTGAAAACCCCGCTTCTGAATATTATCCCAAGTCAAGCACCTATTCCAAGCCAAAGTCCAAATAAAGCAGTTACACTTCGGCCAAGAAAGCTTATTCCACACTTTCTTCCACCAGTGAACCTCCACCCCCTCCAGCTGGTTAGATAACAACACCTGATATCCAGAAGCAACGGTATAGACACCCTTAGAATTAGGAGACCAAGAAAGAACATCCCCTTCCTGGAGGGAGCTACAACGTCTACGAGAAAGGATACTATGAAGCTCAGCACACTCCTCCTCCATACCAACAACAGGCCACTCATCAGGATTCTTCCATCTTGCCACCACCAACTGCCCATGAGAAGAAAAGGACCTGAAGTCACTCACCCTTGACCAACCAACTTCACAGAACCTCTGGCACAGAGTCACCAAATTAGGAAATTGAGAAACAATGGGAGGAAAACCATCCCAAGAATCAGACCAAAAATGAGCTTTTGTCCCTCTTTTACAAATCCAAAATAAACCATCCTTGACCAGAGTAGCCCCTTTCTTGAGCGTACTCCAAATCACCGAGCCTTTCCCCACCAGTGGATACCGAGGAATATCAATTTGAGGGATCCCTAGGAAGTATTTTTGAGTTAATATCCTGGCCCAGATCCCATCCTGCTCCACACACCATCGCCAATACAATTTAGCAGCCAACGCCATCCCTGACAACGACAACTGCCTTAACCCGAGGCCGCCAAACTGCTTCGGGTTACAAACAATGTCCCATCTAACAAGGCTCCATTTAGAGGACAATAAGCTACCAGCCCATAAATACTGTCTTGCTAAGGAATCCAATTCCCTAACAAAACCCAAAGGGGCCACCTGAATCATACATCTATAAATGGGGAGGGCCTGCACCACAGACTTGAGCAACTGAACACGACCCACAAAGGACAACCAGCGATGGGTCCAATGATTAACTTTCACACAAAATTTATCCAGAATATTCTGCCAAGACTCCTTGGGAAGTCTTCCAATAGAGATGGGAATACCAAGATAGGTCAAAGGGAGAACCCCAGTCTGAAATCTCAAGATATGAGCAATTCGCCTCTGAATGGAACCTGGAGTATTGAAGAAAAAGATGGAAGACTTATCTTCATTGATCAATTGGCCCGAAGCTAGAAGATAAACATCCAACACCTTGCGCAAATTCAAAGCTTCCCTAATTGTAGCCATACCCATCAAAGCAGTGTCATCAACAAACTGCAAGTGAGATTGTGGAGGTAAACCACCTCCCCACCCCCAGCCCTGAATGAAACCTAACTCCACATTCCTTCTTATCAAGCATCCCAGACCCTCAACAAGAAGAAGAAACAAGTAAGGAGAGAGGGGGTCACCCTGCCACAAACCCCGAGAGGCGCCAAAAAGCTCAGAGTGCTCACCATTTACTAACACAGAGAAGGAGACTGAAGTAACACAACTCATAACCCAATAAATCTACGCATCCCCAAAACCAAAAGCACCAAGAACCTTCCGAAGGAAGGACCATCGAACACGGTCATAAGCCTTAGCCATATCAAGCTTGATGAACATTGCCTTATCTTTGGAATTAGCCATAGAGTGAATGGTTTCAGTTGCAATAACAAACCCATCCAGAATCTGACGTCCCGCCACAAAACCACTCTGTTCCTCAGAAATCAGCACTTTAAGCCACTTTTTCAACCTATCAGCAATCAATTTAGAGATAATTTTATAAATCACATTGCAAAGAGAGATAGGACGAAATTGACTTAACCTATCCACCCCATCACACTTTGGGATGAGAGCAAGGAAGGTAGAATTCAACGCCCGTAACATCTGTTTATTCTTATGAGACTCCTGAACAACTGCCAACAAGTCCAACTTGATAATCTCCCAGAATTCTTGAAAGAACTCAATCGGGAAACCATCAGGGCCAGGAGCTTTCCCCCTCTTCATTTGAAACACGATCCCCTCTAGCTCCTCAATCGAAATATCA
The DNA here is from genome assembly GCA_027924645.1 of Cunninghamia lanceolata. NCBI lineage: Eukaryota > Viridiplantae > Streptophyta > Pinopsida > Cupressales > Cupressaceae > Cunninghamia > Cunninghamia lanceolata. Next base: position 562,796 of record BSBN01001237.1, on the reverse strand, counting down.
CTCATAAGATGCTCATTCATCTCCCTAGAAACCAAAGAAGGGATACAAGAAAGGACCTGAGCTTCCTCATCAGAACCCCCCTGCGAGTCCTCCCTAAATAAAGAAGCAAAATATTGCATAGCTTCACATTTGATTTCCTACAAAGAAGAAACAGTTTCACCCCTATCATTCACCAGAGTAGAAATAGAATTGCCATGTCTCCTGGCTTTCACCAAGTTGAAGAAAAAAGCGGTATTATTATCCCCTTCCTTAAGCCACTCAATCCGATTCTTTTGTTTCCAAAAAACTTCCTCTCGTAGCTCACACTCTTCCAATGCTTTCAAAGCCCTAGTCTCTTCCCGAAGCAAGTCCTCAGTCACTCCATCCTCCCTAATCAACCTCGTAATACCATCCAACTTAGCCTGGGCAGCAGTCTTAGCATGGAAAATGTTTCCAAAGCACTACCGATTCCAACGTTTAAGCTGATACTTGACAAATTGAAGTAACTTAGCAAAAGTATACATTGTTGTACCATAAGCAGGTCTACCATACCTCCACCACTCAACAATATAGTCATGGAGAGAGGAGTCCCACAGCCACATAAGCTGGAACTTGAAAGAAGGAGACTGAGGCACACAAGCTGAAGAAATAGCCAGCTTGATAGGCCAATGATCTGATCCCCTCCAATCCAAAATTTCAGAGCTAGAAGACCACAACCCACCAACCCAGTAGCAAGAAACCAGAAAGCGGTCAAGTTGTTCTGCAATGCAGTTATTCCCAATCCTCCGATTATTCCAAGTAAACTGGCCATTAATGGGCTTGATATCCACCAGATTTAAAGCTGAAATGTTATCCTGAAGTAGCAGTGCAGAAGGCTCAAGCCTTGCAATACCACCCCTCTTCTCAGCCAACTCAGAAATAGCATTGAAGTCTCCAACCATAATCCACAGATGGAAAGGAACCATGCTTCGGACAAACTGGATATGGGACCACAACAGTTGTTTACCCTGAAGTTCAGTAGGTGCATAGATATTGGAGAAGAGAATAGACTCCCCTGTCTCAAAACAAGAAGCAATCATAGAGATAGAAGACTGAAAGGACAACCACCAAAGAGGGCAGATCTTCCGAGGATTCCATAAACAAGCCACTCCTCCAGCAGACCCTTGAGCACCAATACACTGGCACTCCCCACTCCCCCACAACTTAGGCACTAAACCAAACATACACTCCACTGATAACTTAGTCTCTTGCAGGAAAAGAACATCAGGAGATTGACTTCTAACCAAATCACGAACAGCTTTTTGTCGAGGGCCACTGTTCAAGCCCCTTACATTCCAGGATAGAACAATCATTTCAAGGGGCTCAAAAAATGAGAATCTAGAGTCTTAACAGACCCTGACTCTACCAAAGTTTCCCCTGTTAATTTAATCTTATCCAAATCTTTTTTTCTACCAAGCTTGGAAGACTTCTCCCCAGTCCCTTTTTTTGGATCCTTTTGATGAAGACCCAAATGAGAAGAAGAAGACTTATTAATCTTCACCCCCTCAGTCCCTACATTTGAAACAAGAGGAGATCCATCCTCACCACCCTTCTTCCCTACTATAATAGGAACTGATTCCACCTAGAGTTCCATTTGAACATTTGTGTCCATTTGCAAAGCCCTATTATCCTGCAAAACCTGAGTAGCTTCAGAAAGAAGGCCCTCCTGTCCTGTACCTGAAGCACCCTGATCCATATTCACCAAGCCTGGATTCACTTCCTGCTGGCTGAGATCATCTAAAACTTCAAATCTATTGAAAGAATCTTCATCCTGCCTTTCCTTCAAAGTCCTCTTTTGACCTCGATTCCTATTTCGAGCCTTGACAGGAACGAAACCATTAGCCCCATCCACATCACCAGGAATGGGTTCCTTCCCCTTTTCAACTCTAGGGGGATTGCGGGGAGGCTGAGAAGGCTGGGAGTCCACAGGCCTAGCCTTAGGGCATCTCCTCTGTAAATGTCCATATTCATGACAGAGACGGCACCGAAAAGGAAGAGTCTCATAGTCCAACTGCTGCACCCAAGAGTAAGGACCCGCACACATATCCACCGAATCTGGCAAGGGTTTACTTAAATCAATCTCAACACATATACGAGCAAAAGTCATCACCTTTTTAACTTGAGTCTGTTGTGAAGCACCAACTAGTTTTCCTAGCATTGAAGCTAACAAGTGTAAAACATCATCCCGCCAACATTCCACAGGAAACCTTCGAAGTCGAACCCACACTGGAACCCGGTTTAGAAGCTCTTCAGCAGGATTGAATCCCGCATGCCAAGGTTTAATGAATAACCCAATCTGATTATGAAAATAGGGGCCTCCTTCAAAGGCCTTATTGCGATCTGCCAAGCAATTGAATGAAACCATGAAAAAGTTATTTGCTAAAAGCATAACCTCCATTTCTCCCTCTGGCATCCAAGTCCGTTGGGCCCATGATTCAAGAAATTGTAAAGAAACCCGCATCCCCATAAACTTGCACAGCAATGCATGCTTCGAATAATAATCAATATCTTCAGCAATCATCTCCAGCGGGATAACCAATTTTGGCCTCTCCTCACAACGTTCAAGACATCCATTGATCTTTGTAATCCGAGTACCACCAGACAAACCCGACCCAACCAAACCTGGATCTGGTGAGAACAAGTTATTATTAAAAACCTTCGAAGCGTGCGAAGGAGAATTTGCACCAACCGTTGCTGAGCGAAAATCCATCTTGGGACTAGCCCCTGAAGACTCCCTGATCGGCATTGAAACTAAACAAGATCCAAGGCGGGCAAGCAGGCCCCCAAGAAAAATGAACCACCACTAGGGTTTAACCGATCCACCACCCAGCACTACCTTCGAACTGCAGATCCAAACCAACCAGGCACAAAAACCCCACCCACAGCCTCCAACCAGGCACAAAACCCCCGCACGCTCAGGGAGAAAGAGACACCGATGCCGCTGAAAAAACTTTGCACTGATAAAAAAACACAACCCCAGACCTCCCCAAAATGCATGCACTCCCCACACTTCGCACGACCAAGAAAAAACCAGAGGATCGGGCTAGGGCACGAAAGCCCTAGCTCGACATGCAGAGCAAAAAATTAACATCCTTCATTTTTATGAGTTTATGTTATGATTTTCATACATTTTATCCATTTTCCCCTAAGGTTCCCATTGTTTAGCGGGCTAAGAATAACAAATATCTATTATTTATTTATATATATAGAACGACTATCATGGCAGAACAATTCGGAACAATTCGTGTAATATATGTCATTGTAATCTGTATTTTTTTTTGGGTCAGGTAGGACATGAAATCTTATGGCTTTTGTGCAAATGTGTTATATATCAACTATTTTTTATATTCCAGCAAAGCTTTATTAAATTTTTAAATATTTTATTTTAATTTTATAGGATAATAATTGAAATCAAAATAGTTCTTGGAATCTGTGTGAAACTGCAGAAACTCTAGGTGGACATTATGACTGTGGCTGGCAAGATTACTTTGGCCATATCTACGAAAGTCAATGAATATCTGATTTCTTTTATTTTATTATCAACTTAAGCCAAGAAACGTCTTAGAAATCAATGCACTTTCTGGTTGGATCTATTTAATCTATTATGCTACGCCCTTGAAAGCAACGAGACCAATAACTCCGTAAAATCCATCGCCCTCTTTTCATTATAAGTTGGATTACTTATGAGTGCAATGCAAAGGGAGTCCAGTCACATTAAGATGGCAGCTTACCCGCGACTTATGGCAGGATTTTTGTTATGCTTACTCTCAGTCTTCCTCCTCACAACCATGCTTACTGAAGCATCTGACCCCACTCTAACTTTTAAAGGTTAGTGTAAATATTTATTTACCTGTTTCCATTGATTTTATTATATGTATTAGTATTAAGAGGAGATTGGGTGTTATCGTTGTTGCAGTGAAGGTTGGAGCGGCATATCAAAGAATTGCATACCCACAGTGTGGGTGTTGTTATATTTATGACCAAAAAGTTTGTTGTTGTCAGCCTCGTAACTGTTGTATTCCCTGATCTCAAGATATTGGAAATGGTTAGCTCTTTCAGTGGGCATTCAAACATGTCTATAAGATATGTGTGGACTTTATATAAGTAATAAGTCTTTAGTAGAGCTTTCTATCCAGGAAGCTCTTTTTCTAGAATGTATTTGAGTTGAGCTGGAACAGTTTGTGTGGAAGTTTTCTATTTCATAAGGAATTGTGTGGGCGTTGTTTCCTTATGTCTTTTATTAATTGTGAATAAGATAACTTGCTAGTCTACTTATATGTGCTTGTCTATTTTCAATAGTAGATGGATGTCTTATGAAAATAGTAATCTGAAGCCTTTAGCACTGGTTGTGATTACATTAATGATAGGAATTAAGAGTTATTTAGAAATTGGATTGATGTGGATTCAAGTTTTGTACATGGAATTATTAAACTTCTTAGAAAGTTATCATTAATGTTGTTCTTTATAAAGTTTTGCATTTTAGACTTGTGTATTATGTGGATTTCTATTAAATTGTCTCTTTTCTAGTTCGTTGCACAAAATTTGTATGAGGGGAAGGTCCCCATAAATAATGGATGTTTCCACAAGAAAAATTTCTTCACTTAAGAATAATAGTGTAACCTATCTCCTTTTACATGGCAATTCCGGTCTATAGTGCATTTATTTACAATGGTCATCTAAACACATATAACAATACAATATGCTAGACATAGTGATGCAGGAACTTCTGGAGATCATAACTTTTGACTTGGATATGGGTTTTCTATGAGATTTTACGGGTGGATGCGTTATGAGGTGGAAAATGGTTTCGCAACCGACCCTAGTGGGTTGGACCCCATCTTGGCACTTTTTCGAGGCTTGAAACTTTCATCTTGGCCCTCAAAATAGCAATTTAGTGTTTTTTTCTAGATTTTTAAAAAGTTGCTTTTGTAATAAATCGAAACTCATGTTTCGAATTTAGAATATTAATTGGCATTTCATCCTACCTTAGTTTTAGGAAGCTTTTGAGAAAAAATAGGATTTTTAAAGATATGATTGTAAAATTAACTAAAATGGCAAAATCTGACAATTGTCAAAATTTGCCAAAAAAGGTAATTTTTTTTATTTTTTTTGTTTTTCTTGGATATAAGAGAGTTTTCTCTCATTGTAGCAGCGGAGTTGATGAATAGAATTTTTTTTATGTTCCAGTCTTCAAATCTTTGGCTCTCACATGATTAATGACAAAATTGTATTGAGTATATGTTGTGTACTGCATCATTTGGTAGCAGAGCGGGCTGATCTTGAGTGTGCAAAGTATGCACTAGGACCAAGAGGAGTTTGTGAAGCAAATTATTTTCCTATGTGTTGAAGTATGAAAATTTTTTGTAATTGCAAAGAAAAAAATGATTTTGTGAGATATATGTTCACTGTCCTCCAACAGAGATAAAATCTGGGTAGAAGGTGTATAGACTTCTTCCATTGAGAGAAAGTGGGTAGAAGAGGTCTTGAAGAGGTGCATATTCCAGAGTCTTTGTTGGGTAGAGGAGAGTTAAATTCATGTGAGATATGTTGGCTATGCTCCATCAGAGATAAAGCTAGGTAGAAGGTGTAGAGACTTCTTCCACTGAGAGAAAGTGGGTAGAAGAGGTCTTGGAGAGGTGCATCTTCCAGAGTCTTTTCTTGGGTAGAGGATAGTTATGAGAGTTTTTTTTTAGAGAGGACCTATAAATGCAGAGAGAATTGGCTCTAAATTGTTTATGTGTGTAGGTTGTAGAAATTGCATATTGAGAATGAGTGAAATGTTTTTGAAGAAGAAGATGAGATGGGTCATAAAGAAACCTATAATGATTTTATATATAGAAAAGTAGGAAAGAAAGTTTACGAATAGTCTTAATGAAGAGTTGATAAGACTTCATGATATAGTGGATCTATTAAAAGATGAAATGAATAGAGGAAATGTTGATAATAAAAGGTGTGAGAAAGAATGTCATGAAAGTGGCATGAAAGAGAAAAAGCACATGGTTGCAACTGAAACATGTCTTTTCAAAGGCATGGATGAGATTTCAATAGAGAAGAGTGATAATGAAAACCTTATTTTACCTAACATTATTTTACTTGTAGATAAAGAGGAACATAAAGACAAAGAAGTGGAAGTCCTCAAGAATAATGAAAAAGAAGAAAAAAATGAGTTTGCAACAAGAACATGTCTATTGGAAAGCACAAACAGTGAGATAAAAGAGGTTGTAGAGGAAGCTACATGAGAGATTTGGTGGAGGTGGTTGGTTAGTGGTGGGTTGGATCCCACGAAGAAGGAGAGGAGAGGGGAAATAATTTGGCAGAGGAAGACAATATTTGGTGGATGCAAATCTACGAGAGGAGAGAAGAATGAAGTGCATATTTGTTTGAGGAGAGTGAAGCTTGTTCTGGAAATATGCTGGAAAAAGAGGGAAAAAAAGAGAAGAATGAAGTGCAAAGGTTGGATCTAGTCAGGTGGCAGCAGTTCGAAGACACTCACTTGCAAGAGCTACGTTCTTTTCAACAAGAGGCGAATGATGTAGGAACTTCTGGAGATCATAACTTTTGACTCGGATATGGGTTTTCTACGAGATTTTACGAGTGGATGCATTATGAGGTGGAAAGTGGTTTCGCAACTAACTGTAGTGGGTTGGACCCCAGCTTGGCACTTTTTTGAGGCTTGAAACTTTCATCTTGGCCCTCAAAATAGCAATTTAGTGTTTTCTTCTAGATTTTTAAAAAGTTGCTTTTGTAATAAATCAAAACTCATGTTTCAAATTTAGAATATTAGTTGGCATTTCATCCTACCTTAGTTTTAGGAAGCTTTTAGGAAAAAAATAGGATTTTTAAAGATATGATTGTAAAATTACCTAAAATGGCAAAATCTGACAATTGTCGAAATATGCCAAAAAAGGTAATTGTTTTGATTTTTTTTGTTTTTCTTGGATATAAGAGATTTTTCTCTCATTGTAGTAGCGGAGTTGATGAATAAAAGTTTTTTTAATGTTCCAGTCTTCAAATCCTTGGCTCTCACATGATTAATGGCAAAATTGTATTGAGTGTATGTTGTGTGTTGCATCACATAGAAAGCAACAATTGTGTACATATGTCTCTAGTGAATGGTGAAACACATGTTTACCTAATGACCAATCTTTGATCAACTATTATTACTCTCATGATAGAATATGATTTATTATTGGTATATACACAATATTTGAGAGATGGGGAGGTACAGGAGTCCTTACAAATTAGGGCTTGATATTGTTGGTTGACAAATTTGTCGCCTTAGTTTATACTTCTTGCCCACACTAATTACACCTTGACCAATAGTTCAGTCACTTGCAATTATAGTCGCAAGTGCTCTTTGCTTGTTTTACAAGGCACGGCTACCTTTGATAGATATGCAATGAATAAAAACATGATATGCTTTTAACTAGAAAGTAGGAAAGGAAAAGGCTAAAATCTACCCACAACTATGAAAATAGATGCGAATAATTAATTTTAGAATGTAGTGAATGTAGACAAATAACACATAGTTCACTTATCCCACCCATAGATGATATCAGACTTATTAAAGACAGTCATATCTCCCTCTCAAATTCAACCATATACAACAGAAACACATTGAAGATAGACTACAAATTAACATAGGAAATTTGCAACCAAGAAAAATATTTGTAGACACAAATTTCTGAAAATACTTTTTATTTCTCCAATAAAACAAAGCTCCAAGTCTCTGTGATGTTCCTTATACATAGATTGAGTCAAGAAAAATACAAATGAATACATATTAATAGAAAATGAAATTTACATAGATTGAGTCAAGGCAAATACAAATGATTACATATTAATAGCAAATGAAATTTTACTCCTCCTCCCCTGTTTCACATAACAACTCAAAAAGATGCCTTTTGATGTTTAGAAACATGTATTTATAAGATTTCTCCCAAGATCCCTTCGGTTTCCATAACTATCTTTGAAAGGTTAGAAATTATTTAATTTCCCTTCCATAGAGTAACTGCTTGGACATTTTCCATTTAGGTTAATTTATCAACTCTTCTTTTTAAGAGTGACTTTTAAGCTTCATATAGTTATTACAATAAAATCTCTTCACACCTTCTTTTAATCTCACTTTATTTATCTGCCACCTAGAAATCAATATTAGGAAAGATCTTTTGTTTGAAAAAGATAATAAGCTCCTTAAGTAGCCAAACTATCATGGCTAAATGAATGTTTATCCCTTTGTTCCTATAATTAGAAGCTTCCCAGTTTCAACTTTCTTCAAGGTTGCATGAAGACTATAGTAAATAAATGAATCTATGACTTCAATGAGTTAGAGGCACATGACTACTAGAATAGGATTAACCAATTTGTGTTTAATGAGAGATTTAGGCTTGTACTTAGCTAGCCATGAAATGATTTGTATAGTCTAATGACAAGTATTTGCTTCTATGTCTTTGCTTGAGCACACTTCAAGAACAAAATGAACAATGGGTAGGACAGATGACCCAAACACATTGGCAAGATGATCAAAACTATAAAAGACACACTCCCTTTATGGGAAATGAAGGGTTGAAAAAGTTCAAACCATCCAAGATTATGGCCACCAATACACCAATACCAGTTATTAAAGCAAGCCAAATTATTATAGAGCCTTCCTGTTCCTTTTTGTTTTCTGTCAACTGACTAGCTGGGCTTTCACCCTCAAGGTTAGTATTAATGAACTATGATGCCTTGATCTCTTCAAAGTTTTCCTTATTATCTGCTCCAGATTCCAATATTCCCTAAAATTTCTCACTTACAAGCAATGCCACAAAATTGTCCATAAATGACTCATTCTCAAAACTATCTGATATATTGTTGCGAGTGGATGCGTCAGCACAACTTTTACCCTTTGAAGTGTAACATCCACATTCTAAAAACATAGTAAAACTGGAAACTTACCATAGTGTAATTCAATAAGGTAAAAATGAGAGAAAATTTTTCTTCTATTCAATCTGAACAAATTGCATAATTTCTTTTCTTAAATAATCAACATGAAAAAAATATGACATATTGTCTTTTCAATTACAAATATTTGCAATAGATAATGTTTTCCATAGTCTCAATAAACACAAGTCTCAAAGATAATCTTCATCCAGAAATCTGACATCTTTAGCACAAGCCCTAACATGTTTTCTACTTGGAGAGAGAGAGAGTATTTTCCTAGTGATTTAACTCCATCCACAGTCCAGTCACATTAAGATGGCAGCTTACCCACGACTTATGGCAGGATTTTTATTATGCTTACTCTCAGTCTTCCTCCTCACAACCATGCTTACTAAAGCATCTGACCCCACTTCAACTTTTAAAGGTTAGTTTAAATATTTATGTACCTGTTTCGATTGATTTTATTATATGTATTAGTGGTAAGAGGAGATTGCGTGTTATCGTTGTTGCAATGAAGGTTGGAGCGGCATATGAAAGAATTGCATACCCACAGTGTGGTTGTTGTTATATTTATGACCAAAAAGTTTGTTGTTGTCAGCCTCATAACTATTGTATTCCCTAGTCTCAAGATATTGGAAATGATTATCTCTTTCAGTGGGGATTTAAACATGTCTATAAGATATGTGTGGACTTTATATAAGTAATAAGTCTTTAGTAGAGCTTTCTATCTAGGAAGCTCTTTTTCTAGAATGTATTTGAGTTGAGCTGGAATAGTTTGTGTGGAAGTTTTCTATTTCATAAGGAATTGTGTGGTCATTGTTTCCTTATGTCTTTTATTAATTGTGAATAAGATAACTTGCTAGTCTACTTATATGTGCTTGTCTATTTTCAATAGTAGATGGATGTCTTATGAAAATAGTAATTTAAAGCCTTTAGCACTGGTTGTGATTACATAAATGATAGGAATTAAGAGTTATTTAGAAATTGGATTGATGTGGATTCAAGTTTTGTATATGGAATTATAAAACTTCTTAGAAAGTTATCATTAATGTTGTTCTTTATAAAGTTTTGCATTTTAGACTTGTGTATTATGTGGATTTCTATTAAATTCTCTCTTTTCTAGTTCATTGCACTAAAAATTTCTATGAGGGGAAGGTCCCCATGAATAATGGATGTTTCCACAAGAAAAATTTCTTCACTCAAGAATAATAGTGTAACCTATCTCCTTTTACATGCCAATTCATGTCTATAGTGCATTTATTTACAATGGTCATCTAAACACATATAACAACACAATATGTTAGACATAGAAAGCAACAATTTTGTACATATGGCTCTAGTGAATGGTGAAACACATGTTTACCTAATGACCAATCTTTGATCAACTATAATTACTCTCATGATAGAATGTAATTTATTATTGGTATATACACAATATGGGAGAGATTGGGAGGTAGAAGAGTCCTTACAAATTAGGGCTTGACGGCATCCTTTTTTCATATTTTATTAAAATTGCCCTTCATATCACTCTTAGAAAGAACAAAAAGAAAATCATTAGAAGGTTTGGGAGCCGTGCTTATGCAGGATGGTCGAGCGATCGCATACGCATCGCGGAAACTAAAGACACATGAGTTAAACTATCCTACGCACGACTTAGAGCTCGCAGCTGTTGTTCATGCCTTGGTTCGCTGGAGACACTTTCTCTTAGGTTGACGCTTTGAACTCCATTCAGATCATCATAGTTTGCAGTATATTTTTACACAGCCTAATTTGAACGCCTGCCAACGGCGTTGGATGGAATTTCTATGCGAATATGACTTCGATGTCCACTATATCAAAGGGAAGGAGAACGTGGTCGCTGATGCTTTGAGTCGAAGACGCCACGAGATCCAGACCCTGACCTTGAAGGTGGACTTGAAGGATCGCATCTTACAGCATCTGCCGGAGGACGAATGGTTTCTTGAAGTGCAGCAGGCATTACTAAATCAGAAGGCCCTTGAGGGCAAATTTACAGGATATACCCTTGAGTCTGATGGTATGCTTCGACATCGGCAGCGCATCTATGTACCCCAAGCGGGTAATCTTCGTACAGTAATCCTATCAGAGGCTCATAGAGCACCCTATGCAGCACACCCAGGAGTGAAGAAGATGCATGCTGACTTACGACAGCTTTATCATTGGGCCGGGATGAGGCGTGACATTGCCGAATTTGTTGCTCGTTGCCTGGAATGTCAGAGGGTCAAGGCCGAACACCAGCATCCAGCGGGACTGTTGTACCCTCACGAGATACCTAAATGGAAATGGGACACCATTTCTATGGATTTTATCGTTGGTTTACCTATGTCATCACGTTGCCATGATGCTATTATGGTGACAGTTGACAAGCTGACCAAAGTGGCGCATTTCTCACCAATATGCACAACATACAATGCACCATCAGTGGCAAAGGTGTTTCTTGATCAGATTGTTAGACTTCATGGGGTACCTCGCCGCATTATATCTAACAGAGACTCCGTATTCACTTCATTGTTCTGGAAAGCCTTACATTAGGCGTTGGGCACACAGCTCAACTTCAGTTCAGCATATCATCCAGAAACCGACGGACAAACAGAGAGAGTTAACCAGGTGTTAGAAGACATGCTTCGCATGTATGTGATGGACCACCAGTCTAGATGGGAGGAGTACCTGTATCTAGTTGAGTTCGCCTACAATAATGGGCATCATAGCTCGTTGGGTATGCCTCCTTTCTAGGCGTTATATGGCAGACCATGCAGAACACCTTTGAGTTGGGATCAGATAGAGGACAGAACAGTCATTGGCCCAGAGATAGTTCAGAATATGGAACTGCAAGTCAAACAGATTAGACAGAGGCTCCAGGAAGCACAGGACAGGTAGAAAAAGTATGCCGATGCTAAGAGGACCGACCGAAGCTTCTCTGTGGGGGAAAGGGTAGTTTTGAGAGTGCGGCCGCACAAGAGTCCAATCCGTTACAGAAAAGGCTCTAAGCTCGCACCTCGATTTGTAGGACCTTTCAAAATCTTGGAGCGGATAGGACCAGTAGCCTATCGTCTAGCCTTGCCACCTAGCCTGTCACGTATCCACGATGTATTTCATGTATCAGTTTTACGTCAATATATTTCTAACTTATCTCACATGTTGGATTGGAGTGCTCTTCAGGTAGAGGCAGACGGACAACTGGCGTTGGAGCCAATTCGCATATTGGCTCGTCGGACGCTGGCCCTTCGAGGTCGAGAGCTGGACCAGGTTAGAGTCCAGTGGGACCTATACGACGAAGTCACTGCAACATGGGAAGATGCAGAGAGACTGAAGACCCTTTATCCTCACCTTTTTGACGACTTCCAGGAGGAAGTATCATCTTAGGGGGAGAGGATGTGAGGACCGCCCTTTTTACTTCTGTTGTTATGACTATTTACATTACTGTTATTGTTACTTTTTATATTTGTGGGATAGCAGTTCCCGGAATTGTCAAACTATTAAACTTTATTATGATTTCGGAAAAACTAATTGGGTGATGTTTGGATAAGTTTACATTTCAGAAAAACATTAATTAGGTGATGATGGAAAATTGTAATATGATTTCATTTATGTTAATTAGTACTATGTCATGATAATGCATGTTTTCAAGTTGCTTCGGCTATGATGATTTTATGTGGTTACTAATCTTGTAATTTATTGTGCAGGAATTACTAATCGAACCACAGAATTCAGAGATCATTCCGCACCTTGTTATTTGTTATTCCCTGTTAAGCCGATCTGGTTCCACGAGGAACCAAGATCTCTTTGTGTTTGATGTAATGATGTACTGTGGTCTTTCGTATGGTCGAGTGGGTTAAGTTACCCTCATGTAACATTATTTTATAATTTGTGTTGTAAAAAGGATTGAAATTGAATTTCCTTATTTAATTTAAATTTATGAGGCCTTTTCTTGTGCTTTACCTTGACCAGGGGTGTCTTGTATGGGTTAAAGTTGACCCTAGGTTATACCCCATGGGTCCAGGGGCCCATTTGGCATGGGTAACCCTTGAGTAACCTCCATCTAGTCATCTTAACTTCCCCCTGAAGTTAAGTGGCGAAAATTGGAAGTAGGAGGGGACATGATGGGTTGTACCAACACCCAACCCATCCCCTCTACTTTCCCCAAGGTAAGAGATGCCATCCATTATTGAAGGATTGACTTAAAGTCACCCCTTCCATAGTGAGATTCCCCCATGTGCTGTGGGGACACCCATGTGAAGAAGGGAAGAAGGGGCATGGGTCACCTGTCTTCTTCCCCCTTTAACTCCTTTTATTTCTCCCATGCGTAAGAGGAATCACATGAGGAGAGGAATAAGGAGTACTCTTGGGAAGGGTGAGTGACATAAGCCACCAGGGCAGAATACTGGTTTTGGGGGAGAGTGAGAAGGTGACAAGTGTCACCTCCCCATTCCTCAAAACTGAAAAGAATTTGGTTATTTGTTTCCAATTTTGGGATGGGAGGGAGTTAGTTGAATTTTGGGAAAACTTTCTTTTTGCCTTACCAAAAATAGAAAAGTTAGCTTGTAGGAGAGAGAAGGGAGAGGGAGTTGGTGGCTAAGGTTGGAAGAGAACTCTGTGAGCTCTACAACAGCTTCATTCCAGGAAGGCTTTGTAAGGTTGGTTTGAATTCTACCTTTGTTTCGTATAGCTGAATATGTAAAGTGTGTGAATTTGTGTTTAGATTTGTTGTTCTGTGGGGTTTGTTGTCGGGTTGTTTGACAGAGCTTCTCCCACTTGGGAGAAATGCTCATCAAGTTTGGGGTAGGGGAGGAGAGATCCTCCTCGGGTGCATACCTGTTCCATCTTTTGGGATGTTGAAAGCCTTGAGGGCATGTATCTGTGTCTGTATCTTTGACTTGAGAGTCATATACAGATTTCTTACAAATTTGTGATCAAACTTGGTTTGAGACCAAGAGAAATTGTATTGGTTAACTTATCTGTCAGGGTGACACTCTGGAGTCGAGTGTGTCCACTCTCCTGCCCCTTATGAAACTCACTGTAGTTGAGTTTCTGTGTTGTGTAAATTACCCACGGGTGTTTGTGTGCTTTGGGATTGTTGTTGTTACTATTGTGAAGTGGAGTGTTTGAGTTACCCAGGTGTGAGTATGGTCTCCCTAGCTCGGGGGTGACCCACTTGCGGGTCTACGGAAGGGAGGAGAGCTAGATGAGTGGTTTTTTTCTTCTTTGTTTGTCTTTGATACGCAGGTTTTCGCTTGGAGCTTCTGGTTGGATATGTATGAAGAAATTTTCTTTGTCATGAGAATTAGGCCTGGTTCATTTCATAAGAGTTGAAGAGAGAGCACCTCTCTTGTTATTGCTGTAATTTATTGTTACCCTGGGGGTGAAGGAAATCTCCCCCCTGATTTTGTTATTGATGGGCTTTTACTTGGTTGTCACAAGCTATCAGTTGTATATTGTTTGGGAGAGGGAAGTTCATAACTGGGAAGTTAGTTGTATATATCCATGGTTTAAAATCTGTAATATGAATGTGCTTAAAATTTTCAAGTTTTTTTTCTTGTAAACCTTGTTAAATAGCATTTTATTTGTGTTTCCAGTATTATTGAAAGGAAGAGTTCATTATTTATTTGTAATCTAATCTGAGTTTGTTTATGTAGTTGAAAGTTTGGAATTGCTTAACTAGTTGAAATGTTAGTTTTATGGTTCATTGTTCTAAAGGAAAAGACAATTTTAAATGTTTAAGTTTATTCTTCATATATAGTGGTTTCAGTTAATTTGAAAAGATTAGAGGAAATCTAGCATGTATATATTTCTGTTTGTTAATTTGAGAAACTTATATGTTTTATGAAAATGGAATATAGATCAATATATATAAAAAAATCTATATATATATATATATATATACAATAAGTTGTTATATATTTACCATTTCTACCAAATAAGTGAAACTAGAATATATATATATATATATATATATATATTTATATATATATTTATATATAATTGTTAATTAATTATCATTATAACATGTTGAAATTTGAGAAAATTATGAAATATATATATATATATAACAGTTATTATAAATTATCATTTTTGACAGAATCATAGAAACTGAATAGAATGTGTTATTATGAGACTGAAAGAATAATATTTATATATATATATATATATATATATATATATATATATATATATATATATATATATATATATATATATATATTATATTATATTATATTTATTATCATCGAATTACACGAAATGCATTAAAAAAAATGGATTACATTTTTATGACTGTCAAACTTTTGAAAGCGCTGTGTATTATACACAGTCGAAGTTTTATGTATGTTGGGCGGTGGGGAGTAATCCCCACCGCAGACCCCTTTTTAAGTTACACCGAGGTGTGGGGAGGGGCGGAGCCCCACCCACACCCCACATCGTGGGATGTGGGTGGGGCTCCGCCCCTCCCCACATCCCCATACTATTGAGACCCCCGCGGAGCCCTTGTCGACGCTGCCTCCGCCCGCGCAATCCCCTGCGCCCTCCCCTGTGTTCGTCTGCCGCTGGCTGCGGCCACCGTCGCCCAGCTCCTTAGCTGCTGTGGAAAACAAAAACAAAAACAAAAAAAAAAAAATGTTAGGGCTTTGGGCCCTAACATATGAGTTGGTCTATTTTTTAAAAGTAAATACATTATTATTGCCATATATATAGACATATATAGATACTATATATGTCTATGTATATAGCAATATATACAAAAAAAAAATTAATATATATATATATATATATATATATATATATATAAGAGATGACGAGAAGTTTGTTAAACAAAGTTAAAAGATCATTTTTGTAAACTACATAGACATTTAAATATATATATATATATATATTTATTTATTTCTGGAAATAGTTTGATGAGCCATTTTATTGGACCCTCATTTAAAATTTTGAGAAAATGTGACACATGGATATACAAAAATAAAACAAAAAAATATATATATATATTTTCATAGTAGTTTTATTTAAGTGTTGAACACAACAACCAAAGAAGTTATATTTCCATGAACAGGGTTTTATAAAGTGGAGAGTCTCCTACATCTATTTACAATGTTATACGAGTCACAATAAGAGTATTAATAATACTGATTAGTAATAATAACAACAGTAATTATAGATAAGAGAAAATAAAATTATCATATAATGAGAGCATGAAGGAATATACTGTGTTACCCGGGAAGAGTTTCTCGGAAGTTTCTCTACCAACATAATGTTAATAACCAGGGAAAATGAAGGAAAATGAAGAGGAAAATTACACGTCACCTTGCTTAAAAGAACACTGGAAATAAACTTAAGGAGACATCACAGGCATTTCATGTGAGACCATTTTAATCTCAACTGTAGTAAACGTCCTCATAAGTAAACCTGTAAGAGAGTCCGAAGAAGAAAAACTAACATTAGAAAACACAGAGGAGAAAATGCGCGACATTTCCCACATGGGATAAGAGAATTAAGTTGACGGACCCTTCTGCTAAATCTACTTAGGAACAAGTTTAATTAATACAAACGAAGAGGAGATACCGTGATCGGAGAAGACTAGGAGACCGAGTCCGGCGAAGTAGTAAACCAGTCTATGTGACCTAGACCATCCTGAAGTTAGGTTTAATATCAACAATAGCTGCAGTGATAACCCTGATTTACGTAAATCATGAAGAAAGGACCGGATACACATAAAGAAAGCATAGAAAACGAAAGAGAGAGAGACCGAAATATAAACACACTAAATGAACAGAGAAATAGTTAAGGTAAGGGCGATAAAAATACAATCAAAATTAAGAACCAGTGAAAAGGGAAGAGAGAGCAAACATACCGCCTTGTTGAGAATGCTAAGTCGTAGGAGGAGTATGTTTCAGGAAACAAGAGAGGAGACAGACAACCGTGCCTGGCTGAAAAATGACTAAATAGGGAGATCACTAGTCGGTTTAGTCAGAACAAGGCGTCGTGGGAAGTTGTTAATCTATCAGTGAACCACGTGCGTAAATGAGTGCAGCGTAATTCCCACTAACGCCGTAAGGCGTTATGCTGCCGGAAATTGCCGAGGTTTAGAGTTAAGAACTTTGGTAATCTCACTCTTGCAATGACGTTAGCGGCGTCGTAAAGACCCTCTTGTTGATTTGTTTGCGTCTGGTTGCATGCAATTGCACTTATATCCCGCCGAAAATTGTAGTGTTTCACCATGAGAGAACACCGCTGAGCATGCTTACGCATGCGAAGGGGTTTTTAGGACAGTGTGAGAAAAGTTTTTCATATCTCGTGTCATAACCACATGACAGATGTGGCTATGACACGTGCGATGTGTGTTGTGACCACATGGAAAATGTGGGCATGACATTTTGTGTTTCCAGTATTATTGAAAGGAAGAGTTCATTATTTATTTGCAATCTAATCTGAGTTTGTTTATGTAATTGAAAGTTTGGAATTGCTTAACTAGTTGAAATGTTAGTTTTATGGTTCATTGTTCTAAAGGAAAAGACAATTTTAAATGTTTAAGTTAATTCTTCATATATAGTGGTTTCAGTTAATTTGAAAAGATTAGAGGAAATCTAGCATGTATATATTTCTGTTTGTTAATTTGAGAAACTTATATGTTTTATGAAAATGGAATATAGATCAATATATATATAAATATATATATATATATATATATATATATACAATAAGTTGTTATATATTTACCATTTCTACCGAATAAGTGAAACTGGAATATATATATATATATATATTTATATATAATTGTTAATTAATTATCATTATAACAGGTTGAAATTTGAGAAAATTATGAAATATATATATATATATATATAACAGTTATTATAAATTATCATTTTTGACAGAATCATAGAAACTGAATAGAATGTGTTATTATGAGACTGAAAGAATAATATATATATATATATTATATATAATTTATTATCATCGAATTGCACGAAATGCATTAAAAAAATGGATTACATTTTTATGACTGTCAAACTTTTGAAAGCGCTGTGTATTATACACAGTCGAAGTTTTATGTATGTTGGGCGGTGGGGAGTAATCCCCACCGCAGACCCCTTTTTAAGTTACACCGAGGTGTGGGGAGGGGCGGAGCCCCACCCACACCCCACATCGTGGGATGTGGGTGGGGCTCCGCCCCTCCCCACATCCCCATACTATTGAGACCCCCGCAGAGCCCCTGTCGACGCTGCCTCTGCCTGCGCAGTCCCCTGCGCCCTCCCCTGTGTTCGTCCGCCGCTGGCTGCGGCCACCGTCGCCCAGCTCCTCAGCTGCTGTGGAAAAACAAAAACAAAAAAAAATAAAATGTTAGGGCTTTGGGCCCTAACATATGAGTTGGTCTATTTTTTAAAAGTAAATACATTATTATTGCCATATATATAGACATATATAGATACTATATATGTCTATGTATATAGCAATATATACAAAAAAAATAATTAATATATATATATATATATATATATATATAAGAGATGACGAGAAGTTTGTTAAACAAAGTTAAAAGATCATTTTTGTAAACTACATAGACATTTAAATATATATATATATATATATTTATTTATTTATTTATTTCTGGAAATAGTTTGATGAGCCATTTTATTGGACCCTCGTTTAAAATTTTGAGAAAATGTGACACATGGATATACAAAAATAAAACAAAAAAAATATATATATATTTTCATAGTAGTTTTATTTAAGTGTTGAGCACAACAACCAAAGAAGTTATATTTCCATGAATAGGGTTTTATAAAGTGGAGAGCCTCCTACATCTATTTACAATGTTATACGAGTCACAATAAGAGTATTAATAATACTGATTAGTAATAATAACAACAGTAATTATAGATAAGAGAAAATAAAATTATCATATAATGAGAGCATGAAGGAATATACTGTGTTACCCGGGAAGAGTTTCTCGGAAGTTTCTCTACCAACATAATGTTAATAACCAGGGAAAATGAAGGAAAATGAAGAGGAAAATTACACGTCACCTTGCTTAAAAGATCACTGGAAATAAACTTAAGAAGCCATCACAGACATTCCATGTGGCCATTTTAATCCCAACTGTAGTAAACGACCTCATAAGTAAACCTGTAAGAGAGTCCGAAGAAGAAAAACTAACATTGGAAAACACAAAGGAGAAAATGCGCGACATTTCCCATATGGGATAAGAGAACTAAGTTGACGGACCCTTCTGCTAAATCTGCTTAGGAACAAGTTTAATTAATACAAACGAAGAGGAGATACCGTGATCGGAGAAGACTAGGAGACCGAGTCCAGTGAAGTAGTAAACCAGTCTATGTGACCTAGACCATCCTGAAGTTAGGTTTAATATCAACAATAGCTGCAGTGATAACCCTGATTTATGTAAATCATGAAGAAAGGACCGGATACACATAAAGAAAGCATAGAAAATGAAAGAGAGAGAGACCGAAATATAAACACACTAAATGAATAGAGAAATAGTTAAGGTAAGGGCGATAAAAATACAATCAAAATTAAGAACCAGTGAAAAGGGAAGAGAGAGCAAACATACCGCCTTGTTGAGAATGCTAAGTCGTAGGAGGAGTATGTTTCAGGAAACAAGAGAGGAGACAGACAACCGTGCCTGGCTGAAAAATGACTAAATAGGGAGATCACTAGTCGGTTTAGTCGAAACAAGGTGTCGTGGGAAGTTGTTAATCTATCAGCGAACCACATGCGTAAATGAGTGCAGCGTAATTCCCACTAACGCCGTAAGGCATTATGCTGCCGGAAATTGCCGAGGTTTAGAGTTAGGAACTTTGGTAATCTCACTCTTGCAATGACGTTAGCGGCATCGTAAAGACCCTCTTGTTGATCTGTTTGCGTCTGGTTGCACGCAATTGTACTTATATCCCACCGAAAATTGTAGTGTTTCACCATGAGAGAACACCGCCGAGCATGCTTACGCATGCGAAGGGGTTTTTAGGACAGTGTGAGAAAAGTTTTCATATCTCGTGTCATATCCACATGACAGATGTGGCTATGACACGTGCGATGTGTGTTGTGACCACATGGAAAATGTGGGCATGACAAAATCAATTAATAATGTTAGAAATCATCATATTATAATGTTAGGAATAGTGAGCTAATATTATTTGAAATAGTGATGGAATAACATCAAAGATAACGAAGTGATAATTTGTTGCATTTGTGTCATATGAATGTGATATCAAACATGAACATATAATGTCAAACTATGATTTGATTCAACATCAAATTTGTGACATTAAATTATATGGAATATAATTCTCTTCCAAGCATTGAAAACAAGATGCCATCAAGAAAAAAACATTCTTAAAAAAATTCACAAAGTTATTGCTCAAATAAAAAGATCCTAAGCCTTTCTATACTGTGGATATTTTTTAATCCCTTTAACCCCACAACTATAACGTAGCTTGTTAACAAGCACTCATCAATTCCCATGTAATAATATGACTCTAAAACTAATATCTAGTACACCTTTGATTGTAATTTTTTTAATAAATGATAGGTTATATCAAAAATATTAAGATAATGCATGTAAGGTTAAATAAACTCAAAAATTCATCAAAAAGTAATATCTAGATTAATAATCCGAGGATCCTTTTAAATATTAAATAGCTACAAGACCTAAGAAAAGAGGCTTCCAAATCCATTCTTCCCTAAGAAAAATACAATTTACCCTACAATTAATTATGGAAACTACCAAGAACTTGGAATAGACAAAAAAGCACAAGATTGCAAATGAAATCGACCAATTGTATTCACCAATGAAGAAGATATAAATAGGTGAGTGTGAGTGCCCAATTCTCCACCAAATGAGGATATGACTCCTCTACATGAAGTGGTAGTGAGTAACCACCCATAAAGATATCATGAGGTGTCGATGCAAGTCAAAACCTCTCCAAAATGACTAACTACCTTGACAAGTTCAAAGTACATTTGGAAAATACACCTAACTATGGTTAAAGCTAGTGTATATGCCTAGGATTAAAGGTTATACACTAACACCCCCCCAAGCATAGCTTAGGTGAGATTATGAAAAATGGGTCTCGACTATAGGCCTGGTGAGGTACCCATGCATAATGCAAAAGAAAAAAATGAGTCCTAACCATGAATCTTAATAAGGTACTCAATTACTATGTGAATCTCTCAGAAATGGAGAAAGATAGAAAACCCAGTGGGAAAAAACTATCTTCCAAAAGAAAGAAAAAAAGGAAAGGCTTAGATAGCCCTTACAAAAGATATGAGGAACTCCTGAAGCATGACACATTTGTAAATTCTGCCATTCCCTTGATTCCAAGAGAGTTCAACAAACTAATTGAAGTCGATAGTATGCAAGGGATGAAGACTAGAATGTAGGTCCAAGAAATATACTAAAAATTGAAAACAAGGATGTGCATTGAGTGTACATACGAATGAGATGAGAATCTCTATGATTCATAGTTGTTATTGTTACAACCCCCCATTACACTTTATAGATCAATGTGAGTACAATTTCCCAATTCCCTTTATGCAACACACATTCAATTACATGACACTCTATGAGTGTATTTACAAACAAATATGCTAGTGGAGTTCAACCAACCTACTATGTAGAACCAACTGAATTGAGCTGTGACTAACACTAGGCTCTGAAGTCGCATCCTCTTCACTTGATGTAAAGTGTGAAAAAATGAAGCTGTAGTCGAAATGACAAACCTTCACTACTACTACAAGTTTTCAACTTTGTGATTCTCTGATTAGAGTTGTTGTGGGCGTAAACTCAACTATTTTGTCAGAACAGGTGAGTTGATATATGGAGAGATGATTCCTTAAAAGTTCAGGAATGAAAAATATATTTTGTACAAATCCATTTCCTAACTTTATAGTTCTCTTACCACAAACATTGTAGTAGATATCATCCATCAGAATTTTGAAGGTATTGCATAGTTTAATTCTCACAAACACCTCATGCTAAGGTGACATGTGATCCATTGCAACTAAACTGAAACTCCATTTGTTGACTTCTAATTTAGAAGGTGTCATGAATTTCTCTTTTTACCCTCAAGTTGTGAATTTGTTTTGCAAATTAAACTCCTATTTGAACTCAATTTTAAGGTGGCACTTTATAAGTATGAGTGCTTGATTACTCTTTCTTAATACCCCCCTTGAAGTGGCACTTTATAAAATTAGTGCATTGACATCATTTTACACCTTTTGATTATATGAGACCCCCCCTTAATTATGTGTTTTCCCCCAAATGAGGCATTTTTATAGGAGTGTGTGAAGTCACCCAAAATATAGCTTAAACAGGCACTTTATAATTTTAGTGTAATTTTAGGCTAGTGAGATCAGTGATGAAAAACCATGCACTTTTGCAAAAGGAATCACTCAATTTCGATTCGATTTGCAAAAGTTATAGGCCTTTCAATTTTTATATTTAAAAAAAAATCCTTCCACAACAATAAAAATTCCTGATTTTTGGAAAAAAAAATTGCATGATAATTTGTTTGGGAGAAAAAAAAATTGAAAGGAGGAAGAAAATAAGCCCCCTTGGGTTGTGCACAACCAAGGGCTAAAACCCCATGTGACCAAGGGCTTAACTTTTAAAAATTGCTTCTCCCCTTCCCCTTACTTACATCACCCCCCACCCTCCAAGTTTCTTACATCAACAAAAATGACACTCTTTCAAGTGAATAGTGCCAAATTTGATCGCAATAAAGTTGAAAACCATTGCAATTTTGAATGTAATGGCCAAACGTGGCACTTTGACCACTGATCAAACTGGGAGAAGAGGTCAAATTCATGGGAAGACTGGGCAATTTCCATGTTTGGAAGATGGTTTGGTGACGCCTTGGTGTGGCATCAATGCTCTATCCTTGGAGGCCCAATGATGGGTGTATTAGAGCTAATGAAGCATGTTGGTCTACAACATATGTTGAGCCCTTTGTATGGGCGATGCGGATTACAATGGGCCCGTGATGCAAGCACACAAGATGTGCCTAATAGAGTCAGCCTTGATGAAGGAAAATAATTCTTATGTACTTCACCTATATCGAGCCCTATAGAGGGCATTTAGAAGCTGGCAAACAACCCATTGAATTACCTCTCTGTGGTGTCCCAAAACAATGCCCTCTATGGGCGTTTTGAACTCCACAACAAACATAGCAAGAGCACAGTTAAGAATAACAACCAAACAAAAAAGAAACCTCACAGTGAGAAAAAAGGTACATGAAGGGAAGGTACATGAAGGGACAAATCACATAGCAAATAACAATGGCTTGAAGCTATCCACAATGCTATGATACCATGTAGAAACTACCAAAATTGTGGAATAGACAAACAAGCACAAGATTGCAAATGAAATCGACCAATTGTATTCACCAATGAAGAAGATATAAATAGGTGAGTGTGAGTACTCGATTCTCCACCAAACGAGGATAGGACTCCTCTACATGAAGTGGTGGCGAGTAACCACCCACAAAGATAACGTGAGGTGTCGATGCAAGTTCACACCTCTCCAAAATGACTAACTACTTTGACAAGTTCAAAGTACATGTGGAAAATATGTCTAACTATGGTTAAAGCTAGTGTATACACCTAGGATTAAAGGTTATACACCAACATCAATTTTAGTGGTAAATTTCTATCTCAAGAAGTTATATGTTTATGCCATCAAAATTAATAATTTCACATCTTTTTTAAACATACTATTTAATAACTACTAGACTATAAATCAAAGACATACCCCAAATGAAAAAGAAAAGAAAAATTATATGTGAAAAAAGTTTACTGATGTTTGGTAGTGTTAAATTTGGTGAGAAACACCAAAAGGTCAGATTTAATAAGAGCCTTCACACATTATAAAAATAGTAAATTTAATTTTACATATCTAGTAATTGTGAATAAGGTGAAGGGTTCAAAGTTTTTCCCATGTCACTATTCACTGATCATAATGTCATTTTGTTCCAATAGAGATGAAATGGTGCACACTTAAGAATTTTCCCTCTCAGTTCACAGTCATTTTTGTGACATCATTTTGTAAGGACAATTCTAAACCTTATAACAAGGTTTGGAGACCTAACTACACGAGAATCCATAGCTTACATAAGAAGAAGACCTCCTTCATATATGGACTTCTCCCATTTCTCACTTTATGCCTTTACAATAATCTTGTATAATAGCATGTCATGCTTGTATACCATACATAGGATAGGGATTTACAGACTCTCCACATTCAAAATCTTTTCCCAAACAAACTACTACTTTGTGCATCACAAAATTCCTAATGCACATCAACAGTTCAAAAGGAGTAGGGTCTTATTATAAAAATGGATTTTAACTAGAAAATTAAGATAATATGACACAAAGTAATGAAATGGGAGCTGGAATAAACAGCCCTCACATCTATTTTCGTGCACACACAAATAGAAATTAAACTTGCAACAACTATTTGCAAATCTATTTTGCAACTTGCAACCAAAGTTTCATGTATTCGTCCAGTTTTTTATAATGAAATTACATCAGTCCAAAAAGTACAATGGAGATGCACAAACCCTCTCAAAACTTCAAAAGTTAGAAATAAAAATGATTTGCTACAGCAAACCAAAGTTTTTCCAAATCACTCCTTCCAGCTCCTGTAACAATACAAAATCATAACACCAAAACTATGCCATTGTAACTGATTCTCTTAGAGTCTCAATGGCTATACAATCAGCCTCAAACCTACAACAAAACCAACCAAAAACCCTCTTGGAGGTATGCCACGCCTCCCCTTTGTCTCTCCTACAACTTGGAAAACCTAACTTCAAAACTCAACTCAATTTCCTTTTGTATTTCTTCTCTAATTGCATGAAAAGTAATTTTCCTTTATTTTAATTTCATTTCAATGCATTCATCGTGCCAAATGAGAAATGCACATCCCCCTCTTTGGAAAAGCCAAATTTTATTTATTTTAATCAAATAAATTGACAAAAATAAGCCATTCAAAATTTGTGCCTTGCCATGCTTTGTGGTGGTGTTATTTTTGGCTCTCTTGCTTTTATGCATTAAAGCAAAAATCAGATTTCCTTATCTTGGGTGCCCACTCTCTCCATCCCTATTTTCTAGAGATTTTGGAATCTAAAAAATAATATTTAAATGCAATAGAAAGTCTCCAAAAACCCACGCTCTTTTTTGCTTTTTCTAGATTTTGTGCTTTCAAAGCATGATTCCCACTAGCTCGACTATCTCCACTTTTACCAAATTTAATTCCAAATTCCAAATTTAATTTTAGAACATGACATAAAATCCAAATGCACATCAAAATTAATTTCACAAGACAAAATATGAAATTCAAACCACCACCCAAAAAATACAACAGAAAATTAAACATATTTTTGGTTGACACAAAATTGCCACTATGCCATGGATGCTCCTGGATCAAACACCCACGGTAGAAGAAAAGTGATCTCATAACTTCTCAAGAGGATATCCAAGATGAGTGATCTTAGTCTTAGATAACCACGAAGAATCCTCCATAGGTCTCCCAAACCATTTCACCAAATACTCCATGTATTTCCTTCTTCTAGTGCTTCTTTTCACCTTGCTATCAAGAATTACTTCAATCTTTTCATTTTCTGAAGTAGGTGTAAGTGTTTGTGGCTGCCTAATTGCTGCAACTTCATCATTTTCACCTTCATGAAATATGGTCAAATCTGAAATATTAAAAATTGGAGAAATATTAAACTAATTGGGCAATTCTACCTCATATGCATTACAGGTACCATGCCTTTTCACAATATTGCACGGCCCAAATTTCTTCATCTTGAGCTTATTGTATGTACCCACTAGGAATCTCTCCTTTCTTAGATACACCATCTCTTCATCTCCAACCTAAAATTCTTTATGTCTCCTCTTCAAATCAGCATTAGTTTTATAAGAAAAAATTATTTTGCTGATATGTTTTTTCACCTCATCATATAGGCCCTTCATATGCTCTACAAAATCCTCTACATCTACACTCCTTTTCACACCTTTACCAATCTGATTTAAGTCTAAAACAATGCTTGGGATTCTGCCATAAATGATCTGAAATGGTGATTTACATGTCCTTTTGTTGACCGAGTTGTTGTAGGCAAACTCAGCTTGTGGTAGGATCAAATCCCACCCTTTCGGTTTGTCTCCAACTAGGCATCTCAGCAAATTTCTGAAACTCCCATTCACCACCTCCATTTGTCCATCTGTTTGAGGGTGGTATGCTAAGTAAAACTTTCATTCAATTTTGAGCTTCTTCCACAAACTCCTTCAAAAGTAGCCAACAAACTTGGTATCCCTATTAGAAACAATGCTCTTTGGAAGTCTATGGAGTCTCACAACTTCCTTGAAAAACAAATCTACAATATTCATATCATCACTAGTCTTATGACAAGGGATAAAATGTGCCATCTTAGAGAATCTATCTACAACAAAGATGGAATCATGTCCTCTTTGTGTCCTTGGCAAACCAAGAACAAAATTTATACTTATGTCTTCCCATGGCATCTCAAGTACAGGTAATGGCTGATACAAACCAATGTTTTGACTCATACCCTTTGTCATTTGACAAACCCTACAACCTTGCACATATTTCCTCACATCTCGCTACAATTGAGGCCAAAAATACTTCTCACTTACAAGTGCAACAGTCTTATCCATCCCAAAATGACCTGCAAGACCACCACTATGCTTCTCCTTAATTAGAGGGTAAAAGAAAGAAACTCGGTCCACATGTAGGGGAAGACGTGCAGGGAAAAAAATTCCTGACAGGAATGGGTACCCATTTTCAAAGAAACGGGTCCTGTTTAGGAACGGGCACCCGAACCTAAATAGGTACATGTTTAGTAATGGGTACCCGAGCCTAAATGGGTACCTGTGTAGCTTTGGGTGTGCGTTACTAAATGGGTACCCATTACTAAACAAGTACCTATTTTCAAAATGTATATATTTTTAAAAAATAGCCCTATGGGCTCATTTTCTTCCACCTCCAGTGACGCCGACAACTACAACGACAAAAAAAAATAAGTACACATTGTTGAAGGCCCTACCAACACAACTCCAGAGTTTTTCTTGCCCTGTCACCACCTCCCGCCACCTCATCACTACTGAGCTCCTCCAGGTTGGTTGTTTGCTAGTTTTTAACTTGTTTTTTATTTTTTCTTTTGTGATTGTAGGATTAAAATAAAAATTAGGGTTTCACTCATTATTAGAGTTTTATGATTTTTTTGTGATTGTATGTTTTGATAAACCCTAAAACCATGTTGTATTGCAAACCCTAAAAACCTAAACTATAAACCCTAAAAAACCAAATTATAAACCCTAAAACCATGTTGTACTACAAACCCTAAAGACTTAAACTATAAACCCTAAAAACCAAATTATAAACCATAAAACTAAACAAGTGAAACTATAACTTGAAACTATAAACCCTAAAACTAAAAGTTATAAACCCTAAAATTAAACTATAAACCCTAAAACTATTAACAAAAGTATTTATAAAATGTAGAGCCAAGCTTCAAGATTTAACTATGTGTGAGTATGATTCGAATGCATTCGACTTTTCAATGACTTCTAACGGGAATTTAATAGAATTCAAAAGAAGCTTTATGAATTGAATTGTTGTGGTCAAACAAAATTTTATATTGAATTGACTTGAAATTCCAAACAAGCCACTCTTCCATCCTCCTAAAAATGCAAACTACTAATAAAAATATCTTATAATTACTTTACTATATATCTTCATCATCATTTACTAGTATTCCATTTATGACCTCTACAACTGTTATTGCTTTTGAGGATCCCATAGTTTCATTTGAATCCCATGCCATGAACATTGACTACACAGTTCTCCATCTCTTAGATTCTCTCTACTTCAAGCATTCTTTTCCTCCTATTAATTCCATTGCAACCACCATTGTTGAACATCATCCACACTACACATTGTTCCACCACCACCTGATAGTATGGTTGATAGTCTTGCCCACAATCCACCATTTTCATCCATCTTTATTGCTTGTGTTGACATAGATAGCTAGTTTGACAACATCTTTAAATGTTTATTTGGAGCATGATGATCTTATGGCTAATAAAGTCCCACTTGGTTGTGATCCTTAGATGCCTCTTTCTCTACCCTACTTTTGTACATATCTTCTCTCATCCTTATTCTTATGTTTGTGTTTATTGTCCCTTGTTATGTGGATGAGCTATTATACATGCCAACACTTGGGGGACAACGTATGATGTGTTTTTTGGTACTCCTTTTCTTTCCTCTATTTGTTTCTTACCCTGATTCTTCTTTGTACCTATTATCCCTATCCTTCCTTGACCATGTTTAAGGAGGATGCAAAGCATTAGGGACCTCTTCATGTTGACCTAAATATAACAAATTTATCCACTTTAGCCCTTGTCATATTATGTTTTTATCCTACAGTTTTCTTCCCCATGGTTGTGTTGTTCTAGACAATGATGAGTCTATATTCATAGTACCATTTTATGTATTATTAGGATTGACTCCATCGGGCACCAAAACCCTTTGTTTTCATTTCCCATATATCCTATAGTAGATCATTGCACCTCTCGCATCTCTTTTGTACCCCCATCTCCTTTCTCAATCATCTCTTATTGTCTATATACATCTTTCTTATACATATTATACATTCATTATTTATATCATCTATGCCACAATAAGTCATTTATTCCTCTCCTATTTATCTCTATCATCATATCTTATTGTTACGATTGCTATCATAATTCTCTTTATATAGTGTTATTGATCCCCCTATGACTCATACATGTATCTTACTATCATAGCTTTCCACATGATATATGTATGTTATGACCATCTTCTATTAGATTATCAATTCTCATCTCCTCGCTAAGACTCTATCACATGGCCATAGATGTACCTAGTGATGTACCCTTCATTTATGCATTCTAGAAGGAATAGATTTTGTTGATATTGATAAATCCCTTTTGGTAACATATATATCCTACTTGTATTTCCATGTTTTATTCTCCATCATATGTCCTACTCATATCTTCTCATATTTTTCATAGTATATTTTTCTCTTGTCTACCCTCACCTTCTTGCCTATAGCAATTTCATAGACCTGGTCACATTATTCTTGTATTTTGTAACTTTCATTATCCACATTTCTATTATCATTATTCTTACTAGCATTATTTGTATTTATTACCTTATGCTATGTAGAATTCCATGATTTGTCCATGCTTGTATTTCTCATCCACTTTCCTAATATCAAATCCCACTTTTGATTCCTATAGGCTTGCAGGTGGATCTTTCATGTTTTCATTCATCAAGTGTTGAGTTCCAAAGAGTTAGCTTACCATGAGCCACATTGAAAAGAAATACATTATTCAAAAGTTATTAACTCATCTGCATGCATACCCATCTATCATTTCATTACTAGCCTAGTCTAATCTTTCATGATGAGCCCTTGCATATTACTAGTTTCATGGGGTTAGACCTAGGAGGTTGTTGGCCCATACCCCAAAGTGCAAATTTTTATGTTTCTTATGTGCCTTATTGCTTTGGTAAACCCTACATTGACAAGTGATTGGAAATATTATACACTAGGGTTTCATGTTTGTTTGATTAGGCTTTTAGTCCAGGCATTTGTCTTAATGAGATTCAAGTTGTCTTGTGTATGTATTTCACCCACAAAAGCATGTAAATTTGATGTATCTTTAGATTTTGTTTGCTACTAAAAATATAATCCCTCTCTTCTAGAAATATTACTCAAACTAAGAAAAGGGGAATAAAATATCTCAGGTAGAGAATATGAAACATCAACAAGGAAAGAACAACTTTGAGCCAAGTCATAGGGTATGGTATCCCCTCTTCTTTTTCAAGATTTGTAGAACCTTGGAGGGTGATCCTTAAGGTCTCTCTAACAAGATAATTAAAAAGAAATGAAGAAATATGAATAAGTTCTGAGAAACCATGAATAAACCTACAAGACCTCACAATAAGATGTACACAAGCATGCATATGCATGTTATAATGAAATTAATGTACACCCTACAAATTCCTTATTATGTTTTTGTGTCCATATCATTCTTAACATGTTTGTGTGTGTCTTCTGTCATTGTGACCCCTTTTTCTTAGCCTAAATCACCCCTAGCCATCCATGTTCCCCTTTCCTATGTTGTTCCCATGATCTTACATTTAGAGTTCTTATATGTCCATTTTCATCTAATTTTTATCCCTATTCAATGTCCTAACCCTACCTTTAGTTTTCCTTTAATTTATCCCCATTTACCCCCTTGCAAAATCGTTAATATTGTGCTAAACTCATCTTATGTGAAAAAGCCACCTTTGTCCTTCCTAAATCTTTCCTTCACAAGATTATCATGGTTGTTCAAATTGTGAAGGTAAAGCAATCACTTAGGAAAATCATGGTGTGATTGAATGGAAGAGATAGAGGGTTAAACCAAGCATTATAACTCTTACATCTCATGAAATATGAATCTCATTATTTTAATAGTAGATTAGTTTTATTCAAGCAGTAGGTGCATGACCTTTTAATAAGTTGTTGGCTTCTTTTTGAAGTCCTTTGATTTTCAATAACAATGATAAACTGTGCATGGGAGATGTGTTTGAGAAGATAGATTAAATAAGGGTATACAAGATATATTTAGGGTTGAGGCATCATCATTTGATCATATTATATGATAAACTTGTGCATGTTTAATTTTCAAGTATTACTTGCTCTCTAAATTGATGGATATTTTAAACTTTCATTTATAGATCGATTAGATTAAGTTTAAAATTATAGATATTTGTTTGTAAGTTTTCAATATGTATATCTTTGTGAAATTATACATTTGTAAGTTTTTCATATGGATGTATTTGGAAATTTGCAGGAGAAATCTAACGGATGACCAAAGTCTAGATGAATTTTTAATAGATGACATTCTTTATGAAAACTCCCCAACCCGTGATCCACCTCAAAACCCCCCACCCCCTCCACTTGATGAGGCCCAATTGCGGCAAAGCATTAATGAAAATATTAATGGAATTGAGGAGAACATTAATTTGATTAATAATCAACCTCACTTGATGCCTCCTCATGTGGTTCGGTTTGCATCTTTGATGCAAACCATTATTGATTCTATTAGGTCTATCGATGCAAACCTAAATAGATTTCACCTTTGGCAGGAGGATAGGAGGCAATTCTATGTGGATGGTCTTTCATATAAAGACATCCATGATCACCACATAACAAAACAAACATTAGCCCCATTTTTTTGTCACCCAAAAACTAATCAACTTATAGCTGCAACAAAAAAAAGAATAGCAATTAAGTGGTGTAGGGATGAGGTGATTTTGAGACATTTTTGGGATCGGTGGTGGATGGTGTTTGATCACCCACCACATGCTAATTATAAGGTACCGCTATATTTTTTGAGAAAATTATGGGTGGAGTTTCAATTGGGTCAAAAACCTAATTATTTTGATATGAGAGAATTTCAGAGTGTTGGTCATGGCATGCCACAACACAGACCAAGGGCACAAGTTGACCCCAATCAACCCCTTCCTTCTGCTCCTATGGTTGCTCCTATTTTGTCCACGATTCCTACACCTATTCAGCACCAAGCAGTGTTGTCAACATTAGGAGCATTGAGTAGACTCTCGAGCAATCTCATTGAACAACCTACCCACATGGCAGATGAATTCAATGGTGGAGAGCATCATGGAGGAGTTGATGCATCTCATCATAGAGCCTTACGCATGTTAGGGGCACATTTGTGTACAAATTGCAATCAACCGTGTTATGGTCCTGCTCCTACATCCACATCAGATGCAGCTACAATAGAAGTGGAGTCATACTTGGATCTACTATATTCAGATGATAATCCTACACAGGTACATTGACCACATTTTATTAAATATTTCAAGTGCATAATTTGAACATATCAAAATTTATATAAATAATTAAATGAATTAATATATAATTGTGAACTATTTGTTGTACAGATCTCAAGTCACTCTAGGGCCACATCACGATTTGATACATTGAGTTTTGCATCGACAGCTGTAGAGATTGGCACACCTTACGGGGTAAGCCAATATATCTTAACCCTAAAAGCATATGTATCTAATTCTAGTTTAAATTTTCTTCTTGAAACTTATCAATATTATATTTTAAATTAACAAGTGTATAAATAAATAAATAACTATATGTACATGTATGTGAAACACTACTATTGCAGCGAGGCTCAGGTCACATGGCAGTTCCCATGTCTGACCGACCACGTGGCTCAGGTGTTTCTTGCACTGATCCTCCATCGTCAGATGTTATGCCTAAGTATTCCCTGGTGTGTGTTTTAAAAAATTGTACTAAATTTGTACTAAGTTTCTTTTTTGAGTTTATATAAATTTATATATGCACCCATATATATGTAAGTGCAAGATGATAGGAGTGCGACTATTGGTCAAGTTGCTAGTCAGGGACAATTTCATGGGCCATCCACACATTTTGAGGTCCTAAACTTTACTAAATTTTCTATGTGCAATTTCTAGGTCTTTATATGGTAAATAAATTCTAACTTATTTCAAACTTGCTTTATTTGAAATTCTAGGAATTAGTAGGTCAAACTTTTGGTCAAGAAGATGAAACAACTATACCACCTGGACAACAAAATGTTGGAGTAGATGAGCATGATTGCACAGTAATTTAAATGCACACTTTAAAGCCTACATTTAAATATTTAATTTCATATTTTTTATAAATTAAATTAAATTTGGATTGTAACCTAATTCTTGAGTGTTTTAAATTTGAATTTCTAGGAATTAGCACCTGATGCTTTATGATCACTTGGGCAACAGAATGTGGGAGGAGATGACCAACATCATATGGTAATTTAATCATACATTAAAGTCTAAATTTAAATATTTAATATGAGTATTTTATAAATTAAATTAAATCTTCAATCAAATAAAATTTACATTTCAGAAGCGCATGTATGTGTCATTTTTAAAAATTTTAAATCTGATTGCAAGTTTCTTTCTCTTGTGTACAACATGAGGTAGATCCATCTATTTCATGAGGAAGAATGAGGCCTCTTTCAGATTTGAACTTGAGTGACGATCATACTTGACATAGATATTTATTTCATAGACTGAACTATATGATGTGCATTATTTTTTATATATGTCATGCCAGGACTTTGACTATATATGCCAAACTTGCTATTACATGTACTTCTAGATATATTTCAGTATTTCATGAACTATGATTTGTATTTATTTATATGCTGACTATGAGTAGATGTTTTAGTACACATTTCATGGGTCCTACCTATATTTTATAGTATTTCATGGACTTATCTAGATAGATCTACATGTATATATTATTGACTATATGCTTGAACATTTTAGTATGTTAGATAATATATTAAAGATAATATGTAAAATATGCTTCATTGTTCACTTCTAGATTATAAATTATTTAATTGAGACATATTAGAAGATTTCTCTCTACTACATTTTTTAATTTAAGAAGTGATTATGCATTATGGTTCAATAGTTATAACTGAAATAGTGAACAATCTATTAACTACCAAAATTAATTAAATGTTTTCATTTATATTTATATTCAAAATTCAAAATTCTAATACATCACCTCACAAACCTAAATTAAGTTAATTTACATAGTGGAATAGATAGGTTTGGTGTTACAATTATCTAATCGATAAGTTTGGTGTTATAATTATCTAATAGATTATGTCTAAATTTGGGATATGAGAGAAGAATTTAATTATGATAATAATAATGGATTAGTTTATCTTTCAATTCAATTTTAATGGGTGACTAATTATGAAAAATTAATTATTTTCTTGAAAGTTTTTATTTTTCATTTTTTCATTTTTTTTGAAAATGTTAAAATTTAATTGTGTGATTGGATTGAATAATAATCATAAATCAATTTGCATTAGTTAAAAAGGACAAAAAAGTGTCCATCCAATGGTGAAGCAACAAACTAATTTTTTATGCGAGTTTATAATGTGACAGTTGATGATCCACAAGTTTTAGATTTGTTCTTCAAACACGTTTTGAGTAGACCTTCTAGTTGCTACTCCTAATCATTCATATTGCAATTCACTCTTCTTTAGTGACATTTGGCAATCATTTTGGAAGCTCTTGGGTTGTTAGTTGTACATTTTCATTTTGTTTCCTTTTCAAACTAATTGCTAGACTATTGTAGTTAATCACATAATAGTCCATGATCTTTGCATTTCTCATAAGAGGAGTGTGCAATGGGACAATTATTTGCATGTCATTTAGCATAGATACAAGGGTTGCAATGTATGTGCAAAAGGATTCTCTAATTTTGAAGTCTATTATATTTTCCAATATTTCATACTTTAATAGATTTCAATTTCTCTTCCAACTCCAAATACACTACTGCTAGTAGAAGAAAGATGAAAAAGTTATTTTGCTTGTACAAAATTTGGTCAAACTTCATAAACTTAGGACATTCTCTAGAAAAACTTGAGCCAAAATTTAGGGCACTTTATAACAAGGTAATTTACCTAGGATAAACCTTGCATTTCCCTTCATGTATGTGTTAAAGTAGACTTCGTAGTTATAGTAGCAACAATGTTGGAACTAATGATGGGGTTCATGTAGATGCATGCATAATCGAAAAGTAAGGTCATTCACTTTAATAGTCTAGTGTACACAAGCATACATACTCTATAATAAAACAATTAATTTGGCAATAAAACAAGATGTGTGCAATCCAATGCAATAGCTAGAGTGATTTTCTTCAAAAGATAAGTGCGCCTATTACAATTTTCTTCAAAAGTTGAAACAACCTACAAATACAATGGTGTAATGCTCAACCCACTATGTGAGCAATTCAATACAAAATTTGGACTAATCTTCTTCATAAGATAACATACCTAGTCCAATTTGCTACATATGGTAAAGTGAATTGCAAAATATGATAAAATGATAAGGATGTTAGGCTCACTTTGATAGTGTCCAAACAAAATCTTCCTTTAAAAAACATTCAAAACATGATTCAAATGAAGCATTCAATTCTTGTAGAGAAACTAACTCTTTAGAAGAAACTAGAAGGAAATTCAAATCTTATCCACACAATATAAGCTACAAAAAAATTTATCACAATTTGAAATTATTCAAAAGAGATTTTGTGCATAATTTCTTGTGAGGGTTGTGGTGATTAGAAGTAGCACTTGCAACTAATACATCTTACAAAAATCCACTTTCAATTATGCTATGATGGATTCTCATATGTACATGTGAATATCTAATGTGTAGATAATTTTTTCAAATTTTTGAATAGATCATATATACCTTATCAAGGCCCCTTTATTTTTCCTATTTTTGACAATCCATTTTCTGCTCTTTCCAGAACTTCCAATTTCATGTGTTTAGCTTTAGTAGCCTTCTCCAAGTGATCTCTTCTTGTATTTATACATTCTCTTGGGATCTTCTCTTTTATACCTTATTGGTTGACAATGTTGGTGCATTAATCCCTTATAATGATTACTCATAATGTTTCTAGTGCTAGGGAATTATTTCATTTTTGAGATTCCTTTTGCTATGTAGATTCTTGTCTTGGTTTGATTGGCCATTCTCTTAGTAGTTCTATTGAGTGGGTATTAGGGATTATCTTCATGTTCTTAATAACATCTTTGATTGGTCATGAAGGAAAGTGGCTATTAGGGATTGTTATGACAATCATATAGGTGTTTGGATGACCACTTATGCATTTTACAGTCCTCTCTTGTTTCATTAGGACAATCCTATAATTGGTTTTGTAGCCTCTTATGAATTTCATGAATGCCACTTGTTACCATAAATACATGTCTATCTAACTAGCATATGACCATTTAGAATGATATAAGATCATCAATCACTATGAAAACCTCTTGACTAACATGATTACTTTATTCTTTCATGAGTGTCCTATTTATTTCATGACTATCCTATTTGTTTAATTATTGTCATATGGATTTTTGCAATGGACTTTAGATGATATAACCTCATTATGACTAAGTTTTAGATTTGAATTGCTCTTATGAGAACACCTCAATGATTTATGACAGTCTAGATTGGATATGGCAATAATCTTCATGCATGACAATAATCTTCTCTTTGCTATGACAATGAGTAACCTTTATGGTAGTCATTTAGTTTGAAATAATGACTATTTACTACCTTACCTATGCATGATAGCCCTCATTATTACCTTAGCAGTTGTAAATAACTCTACAACACCAATGACTCAATCCATACCATGATACTTATGACTACACCTAGGTAATATGATAGCACAGCCCCATATTTATTGGTGATAGCATTAGACTATTCAAGACAATGATTGAAGGATATAGAGGAGGACTATGGCATTCATAGAGGTGATATTAAACCATTTCAAATATGCAAACTGTCCTAGGACTATTTCTTTAACTATCATGACACTACTACACAATCATGAATGAATGAGAGTTAGAGTGAGGAGATGGATAGGTTCTATACAAGTCTTTTCAACTTTTGTGCATTTAAATAATATAAAATAAATGCTAAATCAACACATCTCAAAACATAGCTAAAGTGGGTACAAAATTGATAGGAAAAATACAAACTATATACTTATTGAACCTCTACACTAATATCATTTGTGGCAATCATAAAATAATATTCAATCCGTGAAAATTAAATACATAGATCATAAAAAGAGTCTCAAAACAAAAAATAGGTCCATTATTAAACATATGAGTATATCTATACAATTAACTTATAGGTCCATGTTATTAGTTTGACATGACTACAAAATTGATCTACCATTTACATTATGATGAAATCTTGTAGTGGCAATCATGGAAAAATCTACTTGTAGGATACACCTGCAAGAAATAATGAATGTAAATGAGAAAGAAAGAATATGTACCAAAAACACAAAATATTAATGCAATATGTAACTAGATAACACAAAAGAGGATGTAAGACGTTGGCTTAAGGGGAGCTAAGAGGATGTCCTAAGGGGATACATAAGAGGATGGATTTAGCGGATGTATAAGAGGATTAATTAAAAGGGGAGCTCGAAGAGGATGTCTTAAGGGGATACAAAAGAGGATAGCTTACTTGGAGAGATGTACATGAGTCAATTTACAAAGTATAAGATAAAACTTGATGGCTTAAGAGGATGTAAGAGGATGGCTTAAGGGGAACTAAGAGGATGAATTAAGGGGATGTACAAGCGGGTGTCTTTAGAGGATGGATGGGAAATATATGAGTATATATATATATATATATAATTACCTAATTTGCATTCACTTTTAGTTAAAGACTACAAAATTGACCTCACATACTTGTATGGTGAAAACTTCTATTGACAATCATGCAAATTTGACTACTTGTCTAGGGTACACCTACAAAAAGTAATCTTCAAATGTACAAGTAAATTAACTATATATTTATATGAGATGATACAAAATTTAAGACAAGGGGCTTAATATAAAAGGTGAAATGAGAATGAAAAAATTTATATACCAAAAACACAACACATTGATGCATTATCTAACTAGATAACATGTTGAATGTGA
Source organism: Cunninghamia lanceolata (assembly GCA_027924645.1). Lineage (NCBI taxonomy): Eukaryota > Viridiplantae > Streptophyta > Pinopsida > Cupressales > Cupressaceae > Cunninghamia > Cunninghamia lanceolata. The sequence goes on along the minus strand of BSBN01001237.1, from coordinate 525,206 downwards.
AAGCTATAATGTAAGTATATACAATTACCTAATTTATGTTCACTTTTAGTTGAAGACTACAAAAATGACCTCACATACTTGTATGGTGAAAACTTCTATTGACAATCATGCAAATTTGACTACTTGTCTAGGGTACACCTGCAAAAGTAATGTTCAAATGTACAAGTAAATTAACTATATATTTACATGAGTCGATACAAAATTTAAGACAGGGGGAATAATATAGAAACTGAAATGAGAATTAAAGAATTTATAAACCAAAAAGACAAAACACTGATGCATTACATGTAACTAGATAACATTATATGATACATTTAAGAGGATGGATTTAGGGGATGTAAGAGTATGGTTTACATTCCTAGAAATTTATTCCATTGTACCATCTGCATCCTCATTTTTTTGTAATGCATCTATAATTGGCTCATGTTCTTCCATCGAAAGTGTCCATAACTGTTTATTAAAAGGTTTGTCTTGATATCAAACTAGTTTTATATTTGTTTCCACAACCAAATGTGAGTAGTGTATGATCTTATGTGTTTCATAATCTTCAAATGCAGGCAAACCATTCCTTCCTATTAGATATTTTCGTAGCCAAATGCCAACAACAACCACAGAACTTGTTGGATACTCCATGTTATCATCATCTACTCTAGGATGTAACAACTTTTGTTTTGTTTCAACACATCAAGCCAACCAATACTTTGTTTCCTCTTCATTTCCCTCAGGTGCAACAACTGTATACACATGTCCTACAAAAAAATTATGTAATTCAATAAAGTGTGGCATGTATCTAAATCACATAAATTTGTACATGCATACATTTATAATTAATTATATATAGATGTACAAAAAAATGGCAATAAAAAAATATTGAAAATAAAAGTACCTTCTTGTACAAGGTCTAAAACACAATCATAGTCATCTAATGCAAACATTTGATTATCATCTTCAATTGTTGTTTCAAGTTGATCTTGTGTTTCTGTAGGTGTCAAGGATCTTTGTTTCCATTCTTCAATCCATTCTATATTTTCACATGCTCCCCAATCACCTATAATACAAAATTGACAAAAACATGTAAGCTCCCTAGTCCATATAGTCCATGTGCTTACATTTGAACTCTTAAATGGATGTCATTTTGTTGATCCAGTTATTGTCTCACAATCAAGTCGAGTAGGAATATTCTCTTCTTCAACTAACCAAAAGAATCGTCAAATTGTAGAGTTCTCACTTGATCTAAATCAAATTACAGGTGAAAATAGGACAGCAGAGCTAAATCAAGACATTAGGAGTATTAACCAAAGGTTCATCATTGCAAGAGGGTGTCCAATCATGGATATAGCTAACAGAGAGTTAAATAAGGAGGTATAGATTGTTGTTGTACCCAAACAGGAAATTGCAGACCTAAAATAGTAGAATGAGATCATTTATTCACCCTATAACAATAGTGTCAATGATCGTATTCAAATGGTGAGTGGTTTTATTTTCATTCTTCAGAGAGTTTTGCAACATTCTATAGAGTATCTTTTCATGATTCATATCTTGTTAGTAGCAAATCATCTTGTAGAACATCCCTTCTTAATTAGAAAGGGAAGTTATTTTACAAAGCTAGTTAATGGGTTTGTTTGACTAGCTTCTATGGCCGGTTAGTGTAGGGAAGAGTAGAATTTCAGTTCAGTATTTCATTTTCCAAGAAGTGCATGTGAACATTTTTGCTGGCCATGTCCTAAATAGGTCAGAATAGTTTTAGTTTTAGTTTTATTTTGCTGATGTAGTATTCTATCAGTTTGAGTTGCAAGAGGTTTGTAAAAGTTTCAGGCAGAGAAAAGACTCATATGCCCAATGGAATTGCAAGGCTACTGGTTCTTTTTTGTTTAGTAGGCAAACACTCCTAAGAGGTCACTAGAAATGTTACTAAATTATGTTCACACCTAATTTAGCAAGGCCTGAGTTGCAGTTGTCACAAAAGGAATAAAAGAAAACTTTTTCAGTGTAATGATCAATTAGTTGAATGCATGATATCTTGGCAAGAGAACAGCAATGGATCACTAGTTAGGATAATGTGACAGTCCAATTAGAACTGTCAAACCATCTTGAGAAGTGAAATCTATCAAATGACAGGAGATAAGACATTCAATGAATGACATGAGGTATCTAACTGGTTTTATCTTTCAGTTATGATATAATTGATTTTTTCAAATATCACAGGTTGGTGTGAAGGAAAGGTATTTTACAAACAGTCATATCATTATCATGTTTTAAACATATGTTTTAAATAAGATTCAGTTAGTCTATCCTATGCATTTGATTCAAAAAAGTAAACATACATAAATCATTTACATAAGGTAAAGCAACTGATCATATTCAAAGAAATGTTTAAATGTGTCCCACACAAGCCGTGGGAGTGACTATACTGAGCAATGCAAACATTGTGCAAGACATCTATGGATAAAAGAGGAAGAAAGGAACATATGAGGAAAATGTATATCCATCATTACCTTTTTATAGGTTGATCCTCTTGATTGGTTTCTTGACCTTTATGCCTTCATATTTTGCTCCTGACCAGGACAGTGTACTTGCAAAATTGGAGAAAACCCTATTAGAAGCTCTGGATATGTAGATTCATCATATGTTTTATCAACAAACATAAAACTTGCAAACACTGTGCAATAATATGATAAATCAAACATGTGCAATAAATCAGATCATCATGAAAGATCAATCAACTTCAAGAGGTATGTTTTATGCTAACTTGATTGTTCACTATACAGGTATAGGAAAAGTAATGTTGTTGATTTGAAGACATTTAAGCATGTGGAGAAAATGTGGCTCCCATAAGAGTAGAGCCCAACATGCTTCCTTCTTATTCATTCGAGAAGGATATCAGAGTGTAATAAATATAGTACACTAATCAAGAGATGTTATGCATCGGACTAGTCAGTACTTCAAATAAAGTGAATTCATCATAAGAGAAGTGAAGTGAGCAGTTGCTCCTATAAACTATGCTCACTACAGAAAAGAGCTTGTTAAAATTAGATAACCATGTTTTGTTTCATCACATGCTACAGAATGAGTAGTGGTTTTATTCAAGAGTTGTCAATATGCAAAGAAAGGAAATACAAATCAAGAAGACAGTCATCAGATATAGCCATGTAAAGGGTAGTTCATATTACGCCAAGTATATGCTTAAAATCAAGAGAGGATACAATATTTTTGAATCAAAGAGGTCATGATAACAGTTTAAGAGCATATGGAACAGCCTTAGAAGGAGAGCAGTTACATCCTTTATAAGATGTAGTTACAAGCCATATACAAAGCCTAAAGTGGAACAACATGAAGTAAATGTATAGAAGGAGATAAAAAGAGACTAGAACAGCATACAGCCATAGCATCTTTATGCTAGATTGGAATAATAATGATAAGATACATCCACGGACAATAAAGCTACAGGAGGTAGCATATACAAAGATCAATTTCTAAGTGTTCAAATCATGCAAAAGGTAAAGAATCATAAAGCTACAGGAGGTGACTACTATATCAGAGGTATTAAATGCAGTGAAGGAGAAGATACAATGTTCAAACTCATGCCTTTTCTTTCATGCATCTAGATACAGAAGGAGAAAGAAACAAAGAATAAAAGTTCTATATCTTTTTTCTTTCTACATATTCAAATGGACAGGCCCAGTTTGTCACCAGAATATAGTATTTTTGCAAACTCTTATCACTTTTTGCATAATGAAAATATTTTATACCAGAGATAAAAGATTTAAAACCCTAGGGTTTTGATATCATTTAGATTCATACAAAATAGCTGGTAAATGAGTAGTTGGAGCCAAATGAAAGAATTATCCATTACAGATGTGACTATACTATCTTTTGCATACTAGAAATGACGCATTTGGTGTCATGAAGTTATAGTCAAAGAAGTAATATACACAGTAAAACCCATATGGGGTTTTCACACAAACATGTAGATACAGAAAAGAGTTCCAAGTTGTGAGCAAGAAGTGCAGATATAGAGGAAGTATAGCATAGGCCACAACCAAGAATATGATGTTTTCTTTCAAAAATGGAAAACCCTCAACATTTTTTCTGCAAACCCTTATGTATTCATGCCTGAAAAAGATGAAGATAAATCAAGAGAAGGGATATAGTCATGGCCGTAATAAAGAGAGATCTTCTTTCAAAGAAACCAAAGACCCATATCATTTCTTGAAAAGCCCTTATCAGTATAAAAGACACAATTGAAAGAATGCAAATGGTGAAGCAAAGATGGAACATTACCTTATATTCTTGCAGGAAGAAGAAGGTACAAGCCATGCCTATGTATTTTTTAAAAACATTCAAAATTGTAGATGGAGATAGTCACCAAACAAGGAATGCATGAGAGATGAAGAAGCCACAGTAAGCAAATGAAATGCAGAACTCATAAATTCTCAAATAAAACCATATGGTTGCGGCCAAAGTCACAAAGAATCATCGAAGATGGCCTAGTTTTCAACACAGAGAACTAACCTTTCAGTTCCATGTAAGAAATCCAGAGTGAATCGACCAAGTGGGCTTAGAAATTACAGAGAAAAGAAAGAATTCTTTAAACCCTAGCTACCGACCAAGAAATTGTAGAGAGATCTCAAGTGAAAGAAAAGATCAAAATGATAAGTTTAGGGTTCAAAGTTTCTTTTAGTCAACAGTGGTTTGTTTTTTCTCACCTTTTTCTTTTGACTTCAAAAAATAAAAATCATTACCTCATTTGATGCCATGGTCAAGACTTTTAAGTCTTGTGACCTAATGATAATGCACAGGGGGACCCGTGAGGCCGAATCTTTTTGCCTTTTTCATTTGATTTTCTTTGCAAAGTCAAAAGAATAAATCATGATAAGGTAAGGTTTTAGACCTTTTCTTTCTTCCATAATGATCTACTATATGAAGGACAAGGTCGAAGTGCCTTATGCACCTTCGCAAAGGCTCAAAATACTTTATCCTTTATGCATTTCAAAATACATATGCTATTGAAAGTCAAAGGAAATTATTCAAAGGGATGGAGTAATAAGGCAGAGATGATGGATAAGGTAAATGATAAGGTAAATTCAAGGTGAATTCAAAGGATAGTAAAGGTGATGAATATACAAGGTGATAATAAGGATTGGAGTATAAGGTTGTATTTGATGCATTTATTACTTTTTAATAATGCATGATGTATTTTTCATGTAATGATCTATGTGATTGCATGGGAGGCATAAGGAGAAGATATTCATTATTTTTTGCATGCATGATGACCTAGTTCTCTTGGCATCATTGTTGATGCAATCATGCAAATTATGTAATGCAAGATGGAGAGATAAGGTGTTAATTTCTTTTCCTCCATTTTCGCATGATTTTACAACTAAAAATAATTGTAAACAAGTAATAAAGTAATATTTTATAAATTACTTTATTATTTTGTCACAAGTTGTAAAATCATAGAGATTAGACAAAGTGCAACTCGTCATAGAGTAATTATCTCATAATTACTTTATTCCTTGTCCACATCATTGACACATGCAAAATCATACAAAAATGGAAGAGTTGAGTTAACTAAAGACTTTGGAGTGTTTTTGCATGGTTTGAAGGACAAATTGGAGAGTTTTGGTCAAACACATAGAGAGAAGCAGTTTGGAGCTATTTTTGCTCATTTTGAGGCAGTTTTGCCCTTTTTTTTTTTAGGGATTTCATTGTTTCCTCATGGATCAAATTTGGAGAGCTTATTTTTAGAGATAGTTGACTTCAGTTCATTTTTCTAGGTCTCTTGAAGAGAGCAAATTATATACTATATGAAAAACTTAAGTTTTTCTAGTTCTTGCCTTTTTTGCTCTTTACACTTTGAGAGAGAGAAAAGGTTTTTGTAACTCATTATTGCATATTTATAGATATTACAGTAGGTTACAGGTTCTACACTTTGTCTTTATGCAATCATTTCCTTTATTTTTTAGCTAAATCAAGTATCTACCTTTCGATTAATACAGCTTTGTAAATTATTTGATGAGATTTTACTGTGTTTTAATATCAGAACCTTTAAAATCATTTATCTCATTTGTACTTGCATGTGTTAGATAGCATTGAAAATCATAGGTCTTAGGCTATGCAATTGGAGAAAGTTTCCTATTTTTGTTGTGAAAACCCCCTTTTCCTTCAAAAAGAAATATTTTCCAACCTTCCTTAGAATCATTTTTGTGATCAATTTGCTAGAAGTGGTTTGTGTGGATAGATTTTCTGAGATCTATTGTGAGTTAGATTGCCAAGTTTTCCATCAATTTTAGGTGCATCACCATATTTTATATTATAGTTATAGTGTTTTTAGAAGAACCTTTTTACCCTTTTCCATATCAAATTCGTAGATCCAAATTGAATATTTTTAGGGAACTAGCCCATAATCTGGAGGTTCAAGCTCTCCATAGGTCACCCACAGCCTAAGTTTGATCTCATGTTACACAGCATTGTCGAGCCTCACAGCTCTGCATAACGGGTGCAATCCTGCTCGTCAACAATGCATTAAAATAAAAATCAAATTTCCTTATCTTGGGTGCCCACTCTCTCCATCCCTATTTTTTAGGGATTTTGGAATCTCAAAAATAATATTTTAAATGCAATAGAAAGTCTCAAAAAACCCACGCTCCTTTTTGCTTTTTTTGGATTTTGTGCTTTTAAAGCACGATTCACACTAGCTCCACTATCTCCACTTTTACCAAATTTAATTCTAAATTACAAATTTAATTTTATTACGTGACATAACATCCAAATGCACATCAAAATGAATTTCACAAGATAAAATATGAAATTCAAACCACAACCAAAAAAATGCAACAGAAAATTAAACATATTTTTGGTTGACACATGATTGCCACTATGCCATGGATGCTCCTGCATCACAAAGTTGAGTGTTAAGGGTACCCAAGAGAGCACAAACCCAAATAGACAATAGAAATCTAGTACAACAAGATGTCTATTGCTACATAATTATTTTTGTAGTAGTACACACCCTCCTACATATAGGTTTTTTCACACACATTATAAAGTTTTCCCAATATCATTCTTAGATGAACCTAGGGATCTACATGAGGCATATATCCAAATTCGCCATAGGAACCTTTTATATCATCCTATATGCTAGCATGTTGTTTGCTTATCCTATAGATAGAACAAGGAACCATCACATCCTACACATTCAAAATAAACTTTTCTCACCCAAAGTCCTACTTCTTTACATAGAAAAATCTAATCCACCTCCAATGGTCAAAAGGAGTAGGGTCTTCCTATAAAATGCATGTTAACTATAAAATGAAGACAATATGAGACACATTTGAGTACTAAGGGCATCCAAGAGAGAACCAACCCACATACACAATAACACTCTAAAAACTAGAAAGACCTCTATTGCTCGACCACCATTGTTGTAGCAATAAACACCCTCCAACACCAAGGTTTTCTCACAAAAATCAAATCTTTTACCAATATCATTGTTAAATCGCCCTAGTGATCTAACCAAGGCATATCTCCAAATCTGTCATAGGCATAATTTTTCCCAAAAATAAATATTGTTAGTGTGTGTGTAGGTGTAAAGGGTGTAGTTAGAGATTACAAGTTTTGTCACACTATTTGTAGAAGATAGAATTGTGACTGTATAGGATACTAGTGTAACCCTATAAGACACTAACAAATGGATCAAGTTGTATTATAGCCAAATAGAAGTGACTACATTTGATTGCTCAAAATCATGCTTGTATTCCTATCATTTTTGACTTAGCATGAAAATCTAGAGTATAGACAATGATCCCAAAATTCATTTCCTCTTCATGTCCTCCTCCATCTTTCTACCTTCACTATGCATTAAATCAAATAATCCTTAATTTCTCCTTCTCTCATTTCATTTCTTGTTCATGAATAATCTTGACTAATAATTATACTTTTATAATTTGATATATGTGAAATCTTTTCATCATGTTTTTTGTTTTAGAATTCCAAAAGAAAAACTTGTTTGATAAATACTTCTCTTTTAGATTAATAATATTTAATCTATTTCTCCCTCGTTGATGTGGATGATAGAGTTAAGTCTCCTAATCTCAAAAAAATGTCACTTAGATTCCCACAAGCCTAATTGGGTCAAACTAATTCTAATGGTGGCTAAAAAGGGAAGCCTATCACTTTGGGTGATATATGTATCATTAGGAATAAAAATGGCAAGGTCATCGATGCAATGTCAAGAAAACTCAAAGAAAGAACAAACAATGAAGTCAAAATTCAATCATTCATACTTAGTCTCCAAATTTGCCAAACTTTCAAATGAAAAATGTAGAGATAAAAAGGGCTCTATGATAATCATTAATGTAGTTAAAGAGAAGAAAATCCCCTGACTGGAAAATCAACAAGTTATTACTACAATTTAGCCTATTTTGGACAACTTGAGGAATTTCACCATACATCATATATTCAGAAAGATAAATCTTGAAGTAGATCATCTTGCAAATAATGCTATTATCATGAATGAGGATATAATTTCTGATTGAAGCCTAAGTCCTTGGCAAAATTTATAATAAATAATTGAAAGCCAATGCTAGTTAAAGATAGTCAATCCCAAGTGATGATAATTAACGATATTCATTATTATTAAGTATGTTGGAGCCGATCATTCAGAACCAAAGTTGTTTTCATCATCATCTTTCTCATTTGGGCTCATGCCATGTATGGTGTTTTCAAGATTATTTTTATGGTTGAGTTTATTGGCCTATATTTCGATGATGACATGCCTTTTATCTTACAGCTCTCCCATTCTCTTCGCATTTAGTTCATCTCCCTTATTTCAATGGATACCCCGATGCATTTGGTCTACAATCAAAGTCAAATGTCTTTCCGTGGTGGCATTACTAAGACAAGAAAAGAATGAAATGTGTTTTTAATTTATGTAGTGGTTATGTGTTGCATGCTGTGGAATCGGTTGTTGAGGAGGATTTCATGGTTGCAGATCATAGGTGCCATGTGAACATAGATGTGGCATAGATATTTGTTGCAGTGCTCTCATATGCTAGTGAAGAAAAGGACGCCACTACAAGGCTAGCAAAGATAGCAAAGCTATTAATTAGAAAGAAAATTTTACGTGGTTTGGATGATATTATCAATAAAGGTGTCATCGGAGCAGGCTTCCCTTTTGTATATGATATATTGTTTGTGAACAATGCGGTTGCATGGGCCTGATGGAGACCTTTCAAATCAACAACAAATCCTATGAAAGAATCTAGATAAACGATAAAAGCTACAAAAGGGTTCACATTTATTAAAATAATTATGGGATTGCTACCTAATGAGGCTCATGTAGGCTCTCGATTAGAATGATCAAGGTTTTTCTCTAGAAGTATTTATCTATTCAACTTATGTAGAGCTATCTTAATATCCTATAGTTATGTTAACATTGGAGGAAGTTTATCTTTCTTTAAAGATAGGAAGGAATATAGAAGGAAATCTCAAGAGATTTTGTAGCTCTCCTCTTATAATAGGTAATATTTTGTAAAAAATGAGTGGTTCCGTTGACCAGAACTTATTCATAAAAAAATTAATCTATTTCTATAATAATTTTTATTATACATTTTTATGAAATTGGTGAGCTTACATAGCTTTAGAATCTTTCATTACTACAACAAAACACACAAAACATAAATTTTTTTCTTATCGATTTCCTTCTCTCTTGCATGTCATGTTTAAAAGTTTGAACCTTTCTTATCACACTTTCATAACACATTCCCCAAACAATAGCATAACACCTTTCCTACACTTCCAAGCACCAACCAAATGAAAACAAAACCATTTCACTCTTTCACTTCTTTTTGAAAACCCTGCCATTTTTATATTTTAGGGTTTACAACATCATCCTATTCTTTTATCACTTTATGATGTAGCCTGTTCTTTGTTGTATAATATTATGCTTCACTGAGGATAATAGAATATGCTAGGTGCCATATTGGAGATATTTATTAAGTTTACTATAAAGTTTCATGTACATAATTTAGTACAATATTCTTGGATCCTCATATGCTTAGCAAGATTTTATATTACTTGAGGATTCATAGATCAAAATAGTCTAGTAGTTACTTACTATGTTAAGCTATTACCACTATATTGCACTACATTTAGCCATTACGTGCAAAGAAGATAAACAACAAGTTACATAGCAGGGATAATATAAAGAGACAAATGAATTGATTATGAAAATTCCATCCATTTGATTTTTTTCTCTCTTAGCTTGAATAGTTAGATATGTGTAGCATCTAGTTGAGGCTAATTTGTTCATAGTCAAAAGTGCAAGGTAAAAATTTCATAGACTTCTCAATGTGAAGATGGTTACATTATGCATTTTTAAAATTAACCATCCTCTTAAACATTCTTGAGTTTCTTAGGCTATGAGTTGAGGCAACTATCTACCAATCTTTAGGTTTACTAGGGATAGAATCTTTTTTGTAGGTGTTGATAGCATATTCTTTAGAACTCCTATCATTAATAGCTTAATGGTTGGAAACACATTTAAAGTTATCTACTTTGGTCACCCAAGAGGTTAAGAGATTCAATTCCATATTTTGACATATGCTTCAATTTAGTTGATTGAAAATTCTCTTTTTTGTTTAGGAACAAGACTCTAAGGTATTATGAAATATACCCAACCCACACATTTCTTTAGTAGAATCTATTAGGTTTCCATATTATTAACCATGTAATGGTTGGTTTCTATAGTACTAATCCTCAATGGTCATGCATTTTGAAGAAATCCAATTAAGTATAATTCATTATCACAAGATTTTAGAAACTTTGGAATCAAATACAATGATTTCTTGCAAGAAATAAATCTAGAATGTGGTGATTTGTTGCAAAATGTAAAACTCATTGTGACTATGTAAAATCCAAATTGAGTATTAGTAAATGAATACATTACATTCAACATTTGAAAATATGTAACTCTTTATGTAGTTCAAATTTCTTTACATATAAGGAGTAAACTATCTAGGAATTATAAGCATTTATCCTAATCTACAAAATATAAAGAGTAAACATAAAAACATTAGCATAATATATAGGCTCAAATTTATATGGTATATAAAAGAGTGTAACATATTAAAGAGACAAACATATAAAGAAACAAATTTATGTCATATAAATTGACCCATATAGTGATTGTACAACATATAAAGAGTCAAATTTAATGAGTAAATGTGAAGCCAGTTTTAACATTTCAGCACTCATCCTCTTGCATAGAGAACTCTATTGCTCATTCTCCTTCTTGTACCCCACCATTGTGTTGTATTTCACTATGTTGACTTTAAGTAGCTCTTTAATCTGATATAAACTTGGAGTACATGTTGGCATTGTTCAAGAGAGCATATTCTCTCTCTAGTTGTAAATTTTCATCTCTCAATAACACCATTTCTTGGGACAATTTTTCAATTGTTTTATCCTTATAGTGGAGGAATGTAACAATCTAAGACAAATTAGTTTTTAGTGATTCCATATGATCCCTCTAAAATTGAATCTTTGTTATGAGAAAATAATTTTAAACATGGGTTACAATTAACCTCATTTAAAATGAGTAAGTTTATGTCTACCCCTTGCTGTGTCATCTTTTGCATGTAGATCATTTATAGTCTTGAGTTCCCTTTAAGATAATATCCTCATCTACTTAATTAATCTCTACAACAATGCACAACACTTTCATTTGAAAAAATTTCCAGGTTCCACCAATGTCATCTATATTGATTATTGAGGTCATACGTTTGGAAGAACCAACTTTTAGTACATTCAAGAAGGAATCTATTTCTTATATAGTTATGTTACTTCTTTTCCCCTTATTTGATTAGATTTTCCATAAAGATATATTAGAAATTTCCTACTCACATATAGTAATCAAGTATTTATTTTCCCATAACATGTTCAACTACTTTCATGCTGTTTGATTTAAGTTGTAGAAACTTTAGAGGAAGAGAGAAGAAAAAAAAAATTCCTTATTTCTTTTATGGCATTGAAGTTTATTAATAAATATTAAGAAACTATTGAAGATGAGATATAGTGAATAATGATCGCTTTAGTCTCATAATAGATTATGCTAATCAATAACAAATCCTTGTCAAATGTGCTATTTGAACAACTTCACATATAGTGGGTATTATAGGAAATTTTAAGTTTGATGACACATTTAATGGAGTAAGAGTTTCTAAAGGTGGGAGCAATAAATCTTCAATTGAATTTGGTATTCAAATAAGTTTCTCATTATACAATTAAATAGCAATAGTAAAAAGATACATCCCATAGTGACAATATTTGGACTCTACTAATCGTTCAACATTAAATTTGACTCAAAAGTAGCTAGTGTAATGTTTTTTTAAATTCTATTAACTTGTCTTCTAATCACTGTGAAGAGATGGAAGAATTATGTATTCCAATTTCCTTCATTTTTTATGCTAAAACATCTCCTCCATTTACAAAATTTATACCTCAATTAAGAGATTTTATTTTCTCCCATTATTAACATTAGTAAACTCGTAATATATGATATCTTATTCAACCTCCTTAAGATCATTTTCTACCTATTCTTTCTTCTGAAAAATATTTATAAGTCATAGTTTATTTCATGTCTTAACTTGTTTTTTCAAATTTTAGATCTTCTTGAACAAGCTATATATCTTACATCCTTTAAACTCTTTCCTATTCCAAGAAGAAAGACAGTCCACAAAATCAAGAAAACCAAACCATATAAATTCAAATTTCAATGTGGACCTTTTTGGTTAGTTATCTAGGATCTTATCTAGCCTAATAGGTAAGTGATGATAACTTGCAAAGGAAAGGACCTTTGAAACAAAATATATGTTATTGAGAAACCATTATGAATCAAGCAACATTGTGCCCAATCTTTAACTAATACAAGTAATGTTACATCTCCTATTCCAATAGGTTAACCAACCATGTTAAGGAAAAATATCAAATGAAGGCTCTAATTCGCAAGAACATTAGACTCTAAAGAGGTAGTTGGGAGAGAGGTAATTCTACCAGATTTTTCATTCATGTTAGAGACTATATTAAAATGTCACCATAACACCCATTCTTCTTTTTTTCCAACTCTTAGAACTACTTATTGATTCTCACAACTCTTTCTTGCCCAAATATGAGTTTGGTGTATACACATTCAAGAAAGCACTAAAAATAGTAAGACATTATCTAAACACATGAATAACATTAGGAGCAACTTTCACCAACCTGCCAATAAGAGATAATTTGTTCCATAAAATAGTGAGACTCTTGGAAAATCTAGAGGCATCATCAACAACATCATCCCATCACCTTTATACTTTCTTTACTAAGTCCTACATTTTATTCTTATTTAACTTAATTTCTTACACGAGGACACCATAAAGTTGTTCTTTCTTAATTTGTTATCTAACTAGGTAGTTCTTGCTAGCAAGTTGGTTAATTAATTGGAAAGGGATTGGTTGAAGAGATTTTTGATTAATAATATAGAGAGTTTCTATATATTGTATTTTAATGTCTAAGTATAAGTATCCTACACATGTTTCAAACATGTTTCAATGAATATATTAATTTTGTTTGTGTTTATTCTCTATTTTTATTAGTTTGCCTTTATGTACACTATGCTTGCAATAACCACTTGTCCATTTGATATGTTACCATGATTGGATGATCAGGGGTCTTAATAATAAGACAAAATGTGCAAGAGTTGTTCAATAGATAAAAATAAACACTAGAAGCTTTGTCCAAAAATATGTGTTCTATGTTAGCACCACTTAACATACTTTTAGATCTTTCTTATTATTTATTCTCTCTAACCCCATTTTGTGGTGACATAGATATGAAGTTATTTTCTATTTTATATATCATAATATTTATAATATTCTTCAAATTTTGTAGATACAAATTCCTTCCCTTTATCAAATCTTAAAATTTTTGTGTTTGTATATTTCTAATATTCAACAAGTACTTTGAATTATTTGGACTTGAAAAAACTTTTGGTCTGTTCTTTAATAAGTAAATTAAATTTCTTCTAGAGTAATCATCTATGAAGGAAATGTAGTAAAGAGATTTTCCAAGAGATAGCACATCTACTAGACCAAACACATTACTTTGTATCAATTAGAAGCAAATTTGACCCTATTTTATTTTCCAAACACACATTAGTTAGAGAAATCAAAGTCGAGAATAATTAAGAAACCCATAAGTCATATTTTTATTCTTGAGAGTTTTAAATCCATTTTCCCTAATACAACCCATCCTTTAATTCAATAACATTGATTTCAGAAATGATTCATTTGCATTTACAATAGTTATGGTAGAATTACACAAACACTTCATTAATCCACATACAATATTGAAAACACCATCTAAAATCTCTTGATTAAATATGTTTTACCATGTGGCCCATAAGGTCATTTCCTCATTTACTGGTTCTAGATATATACTTTCCTCTAAAAGATAAATTGTTAAAAAGTTGACTTACTATCCTACTAGGTGTTGAAACTATTAAAATTGTTACCCTAGATTGTTCTTGACATTATGGTGAAAATTTTAGAATCCACAAATGGAAAGATGTGTTGCTCCCTTAAGGCTCAAGGAGTTTCACATTAATTTTCCATGCTTGTGAGATGAAGCAAGTGGCAAGATGTGTTCCTATTTTCAATGTTATTGTATTTTGTGTGTTGGGTAGTTATTGGTTGAAGGCCCTACATGGTGGTGTTCATGTGGTCCCATAGAGACAATGTGTGATCAATATTGAAAAGCAAATAGAAGAAGGTATTATGTGTTCATCTTTTAGTAGTTACACCCTAACAAATACAAATAGCATGCAATTTGAAACCTTCTCGATCAACCAATACAATTTGAACTTGTTGCATCAACAACTCAAACATAGTCCCAGCTAGGAAGATCTAAAATTGAACTATTGCTTTCTATTTGCTTTTTCAAAGTTAACAAATCTTGTGTGTGCCCAAATAGCATAACTCATTTAGTTTTTTTCTTTTAAATAGGATTAAAGAACCATTGTTCTCCGTGTTTTCAGAATGATAGTAGGCCTATGCTCTCCCCTTTCTTAGGTGACCAGAATGCCAAACCTATCATTTTGCATGTTTGACCTTTAAAAAGACTTGCCCTTAGATATCCTTCCATCCAAGTGGGAATGACCTTAAGTGGTAACAAGCTAAATCCAAGCTCTGCCTAGCCACTATAAATAAATTGTGCTTGAGGCAAAAGCTTCATGTAATGAATACTGATTAGTTATATCAACAACCAACCTCCCCCAAAACCCTCCAAGGTGCAACCCTTGAAGGTTGGGAGACTCCATAATGGAGAGTAGTGCTGCCACACATATAACCACTCGAAACAGTTGTCCTTACTACTTATCCATTGTTTTAGAGGCTAAAATCCCCTATAAACCATTGCCAGAAAGAACGATTATCATCTTCCTAAGATGACTCACATACTTATGATTCAATAGTAGAGATAACAGAGAAATCCTAAGGTTTATGAGCCTTAGGAACCCAAAACTTGGTGTAACAGAGAAGTTTGTGCACTTGTAAGGGGGATCCCATGTCCCAAGTTCCTAGGTTATCTACTTTGAATAGCGTATCTGGAGAAATCCAAGTGAGAATTTGTTTTATATTGCCCTTGCCATCCTAGGATTTGTACTTGTTTTGTCAAAAAAGTCAAAATCTAAAAAAAATCAAAAATCATGAAAATATTCTTTGTGTGTGTTGAGTCTTTCCTACCATAGTTGAAAAATCAAATCAAACAGACCAACTTTCAGCCAAAGAAAACCAAAAACATTGAAAAATTAGTCAAAAAATCAACCAAAAACATAGAGCTATGCATAAATTCATTCCTGCTGTGCATTAGTCAATCCTACTACACATTTGTTTAATCCTATTGTGCATCTGTCCTTTGTTGCTTATCCATTCGGTTCTACTATGCTTTTGTTCTATTGTACTGCACATTTATTCTTTACCAGACTTGCACATCTATTGTCTGTTCTTGCGCTTTTACATTTCACCATATCTACACATATACCCTCTATTCCTATGCATTTGTTTTTGTGCATCTGTCATAGTGAGATATTCCATGCATTTACTGAGAAAAATAATTATCTTTTCGGGCACCCATTTCAATCTTGTATCAGTTTTTGAGGATATGACAAATAATATAGAAGCACTTACTCAACAAATCCAAGCCATGCAATAGCAAGTGGCGAGCTTACAAGCTGGATCTTCCTCAAAATGATATTCACTAGAAGGCATATCTCATTATCCATTTGACAAAAGTTTGGCTAAGATACCTTTCCCTCCTAGTTTTGATATGCCCAAGTTTGACACATGTGGGGAAAAAGATGGTCCACTTGAACCAAATTCCTTCTAACATGAGTAGGCCAGTACTAGCCATGCCTCGCACCAAGGTTATACATTCATCACCCATCTTAATGATACTATTGACAAGGGAAACACCACCTTAAGTTCAGAATCATATACCACTCCATCTACTAGTCCTCCTTCACCATCCCCTAGAAGGCATAGCCCAAAGCATACTAGTCCTACACCAACACCACCATCAAGTTCCCCAAGCTCTAATCTGCCAACCAAAGAATCCTCGAATGATCTTTTCTAAAGACTTTTTCCAAACTTATACAACAAAAGAAAAGCTTGGGAGAAAACAAAATCCACTCATCCAATGTCAACCCTATCCAGCACAAGCAATCCTAACCTTAATCGTAAGCCTATGCCATCTACCATTATTCTCCATCTATTATATTGCCCATCTACCCATACACTCATGAAAGATGTGATCCAATGGCTATTAGAAAGGAACCAACCATCTCCATGTCATAAAACACCTATCCAAGAGCCTATCAAAGAGCATTCAAGCATATCCATTGCTCCAACCTCGTCATGTAATCCATAGCCCCTTGAGCTTATTGAAGAACCTCCTACCATGAACCAAAGTCAAGGTCCATCATATCTTCATGCTGTTGACCAAGAGCCTATCCAAGAGGCCTCTACCTCCACTTCAATTCAAGAAAATCAAGAGTTATGTCAAGAGTATAGTTTAAAGCATGTGAAAACACCAACCCTTTATCTAAATCAAGATCAAGGCACCCCCATCCAACCCATCCATAACCTTTATCTTTTCCACAATCAAGATATTACCTATGAAGAAGTTATCCATGAGCAACTTGATCCTATACATGAGAAAGAAATCCAAACCCAACCTATCCATAACCTATATCTTTTCCATGATCAATTTATTCCCTATGAAGAAGATATCCATGAACAACTTGATCCCCCACCCATCCATGAGCAAGAAACCTCCATTACTCCTATCCATCCTCCATCTAGTCCTATACATGATCCAACAACACACACTTTCCTTGATGAGACACTTGCCTCCCAAGTGCACATAGATGATCAAACTAATAACTTGGATCCTAGTGAACATAATGATAATCAAGATCCTCATAATCCTTCACCATCTATTATTGACAATGCTGCAAATCCCCCACCATATACCCTTGGTCTTACCACCTTCATTCATGAATGTTCCTCTTTAGGAAATAAATAGCCATTATCTACCATTTCACCTTCTCCACCAAATAATGACCTCAAATCTAGTGCCCAAATCACCCATAATCCTATTGTCCACCGCATACTCTAGAATATGAAATATCAACGTAAAGGCTTAGGTCTTCATGAACAAGGTGTTTTGGAGCCTATCCATGTCAAAGTCCCTCTGTGCTCATATGGTCTTGGATATACACCCCAAGGTGAACAATCTAACAAAGTTGGTCCTCCCTCCATGCCTTCTAAATCTACCACTTCCCATCGCAAACCCTATCATATTCCCAAAACATATGTTGCCATTCCACCTCCATCATCCTACAAATGTCAAAATCATGTGACCATACACCTTCCACCGTCCAATCTACCTCCGATACTCCCAACTCCTAACATCCCTCCATGCATTTTACCACCACTTATCCCAATGCCAAATTCATCCATCTACACATTTCCTCACATTTCAAATCATGACCGACAAATGCACATATTGTCTAACCATGAAGCTTCCACTCATTCCACTAAACCTATGGGATTCAAAAATAAACATTGGGATGCATCCTTTCATAAAGTCAAAAATCCTAAGGGTCCTAATACCTTAGGAAATCAATCCAAAGAATCAAAGAAAAACCCATCTCCAAAGCTGCATACACCTACACACCTCAAGGAAAAAATGAAAAAGATGTGGGTCCCCAAGCAACAAGTAATTATCTCAGAAGCTGCACAAAAGTTGAATATACCCAAGCCCATACCTTCATAGGTAAATTTTATAAACAAAATAGTTTGGGTACCTAAGCAGAAAGCCATCAAGTTAAATGTGGCATCCCAACCATCCACTTTCTCCTTTTCCATCAAAAAATCTCATTCCATCCAAAAGTCTCCAATTCTTCCATCCCACATAACAAGCAAAAATTAGAAAAATACTCAGTCTATGTGGGTCCCTAAATGCCTAAATCACCCATCCACCAAGAAAAAATCTCCATTGCTTCCTACCCCACCTTCCCATCATAAGCTTCAATGTTTATCATGGTATGTACAACCATTGGTCATGGTTCCCTTCCATCCCACGACACTTCCACATATCTCCATCTCCCCTTGCTTCCACTATTATCCTACATATCGTCCCCATCCTATTCCTATGGTCCATACTTTTTCATAAGCCTTCCCTCCATCCTTACATAAGTCTTACATAATCTGCCTCATAATCCACTATCACACCTTCTATAATCCGCTATCTACCTTCTCCATCTCACTTTCATGCAATCCCCTACCAACATCTATGAGAACACTTGACATAGTCCATGCGACAACATCCATCTAGCAAGACTATCACCTTTCATGGCACTAGACACTTGAGTATCTCTCATTCGTATTCCACCTATCCTATCCAAATATATTTTTTTTTAAATAAAAAAAAAAGTATAGAAAAATCCCTTTGTCCAATGGTGAAAACCACCTTTGGTGGCATCTTGGATAAGTACCATGATGAAAACCTGGCAAACAAGCATCATGTGTAGGTTGATCTTCCGTGTCATTTACCCTTGGGAGTGCATTGTCTCATTGACCCTATCATTTTCCATCCTATCTTACCATACCCTCCTATCATCCTTATCCTACATATACCTATCATATTGAGTCCATTCACCCTCCATTCCTCTTTTAATTTTGATAGAGATATGGGGGTAAAATGTTGAAACATGATTTGGAAAAACTCTTGATATACCTTGTCTTTTTCAAAACAATCCAATCCTCTCATCCTCTTTCGTCATAAGCTTTGTCAAATGTCAAATCCTAAGTTATTCCTATGCGACATAGTCCTTGGAAATCACATCCTTGATTCCTTCTACCTAACCATCTGTATCCATTGTAACCCATCCATCTCCCTATCCGTGGTGTTTCCTTGTCATCAGTGTCTAGCACTAAGGTTATCCAAAATCATCCAGTCTTAGCTATTTCAACAAACCACCTCATGATAACCTATCATGGCTTGATACTCTATAAACATAATCACCTTACAACCTAAGGTTCATCCAGTATCCTATCCACAGTGTCAGCCTATCATAAGATCCATCGTCAGTGTTTGGTCGACCCGAACTATGTTGCCTTTATGTCGTCACGTAGGCAAGGCCTTATCAATGCGCCCTCGAGGCTACCCATCCATTTCAAGTGTCATCTACCTTTCTATCTATCTAAATCCACATCTTTCCCATCACCTAGGTGTTAGATTTAGGGCAGACAATTGAGAGGGGGGTGAATTAGTTAAAAACTTTCTTGCAATTTAATCACTTAAATCCTTTTCTTAATTCAGGAGTTTAATAAAAAATCAATCATAAAAATATAGTGCAGCAATTCAAGAGCAGAAACACATTAACACATATGACACCAAGATTTTGACATGGAAAACCCGGTTAAGGGAAAAACCACGGGGTGACTAACCCAAGATTGTATTCTCTGTTAGAAGAATAGAAAGAACAAAATGGCACATGCCAATTAGGGCTCACTACCTGAGCACACTGCTCACAAGAGGCCCACTACCTACAAGAGACACACTGTCTATAGAATAATAAGTATCACATACTTGAACTGAAGAATAGCATCTTCACCATGCTTGAGTCAGTTCCATTTAAGGTCAATACTTCTACTTTGCCTTTCTCTCTGCTCCTCTCTACCACACTCTCATCTCCACAAGATACAATTGAAATGACCTTACAACTCTTTATTTATCCAAGACATTGACTTAAGGATAATCATCCAAGTCGGCATACATTACAGAGGAAATACATAAATACAACATGACTTATTACAAAAGGACTTCACATGGATCAACCTGCTATCGGCCACACATATCTGAGACTTTAATCCTTCTTTGGGAACACGCCATTCTTCATAGAACATCTTCAAGATCATCTGTAGGAAGTGTCACTCATCCAGTCGGCCAGACTTAGGAAGAACATCATCATCTGGAAGTAATTCTTCAATTACTAGCTCAATATTCAATGCAGACCACCAACACAAATTGGAAACAATCCAAAGACCTCCACAAGCTTTCCTGAATCACCAGAAACATCCACACTACTTCTACTTACTAAAATCATTCTCTCCTTCATCTGGAACCTCAAGAACACAGTCTGTCATCACTGTCATATTGGAATATATGCTTACAGACCTCTAGACCATGAACTAATTGAGTTGACACTTCACATTGACTTCCTAAACACTCCAACAAATCCGCAGAATAGGATATTGCATTTCTGGATCTCACCGGACCTATTTGTATTACTTTGTCACCTTTGAACATCTGCTAGAACCAGTTTTAGTTAAGTGGCCATAACTTCTTCATATCTTCATGTGGACCTCTAAAATATTTACTAGATCATCTTAAGACACATATCTACAAACCCTTTGAAGTGCATCCTCTAATCTTCATCTTATCTGGGATCTTTACCTCACTGTCTTCACTGATCTTCTCTGTTCTAGATTGGGACTAATTTTCTCAATATCCTCAGCACACAACTCGTCCAATCATTATCATTAATGCAACAGGAGTATGTTGACATCAATGACAACACCAGTTAGGCCCATACTTGCAACAATCTCCCCCTTTGTCATTGATGGAAACATATGATGTAAAAAATTGTTTTAACCATCAAGACAAGAATTTCTCCTTACTGTCACAACTCCCCCTATCAGCAACAACCATTTACATGACTTCTCTTCTTTCCTTCTCCCCCTTTGATGAGCAATTACTTGTTTTTCACATGTCTTCTCTCCCACTTTGACATCAATGGCAAAGGACACATACTTGCATCAATTCAAAATCATACCAGTTGCTCCCCCTGAGTAACATCTTCCCAAACATCAATCCAAACCACAAGATATGACTGTGAGATCCACCAGACTGATACACATCAGTGCACCTTAATTTAGAACCGGAGGGGTAATGACCCCTAACTTCTCCCTGAGATACTCAAAAGAGTCCTTAGGTAAAGGTTTAGTAAAAATATCTGCAATTTGATCCTTGGAAGGCACAAACTCCAACCTAACTTCATTCTTGTTCGCTTGCTCTCTCAAAAAGTAAAACTTGATGGATATATGTTTAGTCTTTGAATGGAACACCAGATTCTTTGAAATATTTATTGCACTTGAATTATCACAGAAGATTGTGATAGATTCCTCATACTCCACTCTGATGTCTCTTAGCATTTGCTTCTTCCACAAAACTTGAGTGCAACTACTTGTTGCAGCAATATATTTTACTTCTGTTGTGGACAAAGATATTGCCTCTTTTTTCTTACTCAGCCAAGAAACCAATCTCTTCCCCAAAAAGAATGCTCCACCACTGGTACTCTTATAGTCATCCACATCTCCTGCCCAATCCGCATCTGTATATGCATGAAGAGAGAAATCATGATCTCTAGGATACCACAAACCATACTCAACTGTCCCTTCTAGATATCTAAAAATCCTCTTGATTGCCATGACATGAGATTCTCTAGGATCAACTTGGAATCTAGCAACAAGACCAACTGCATTCATAATGTCAGGTCTAGTTTGAGTGAGATACAATAGTCCTCCAATCATTGACCTGTACTTTTTCTGATCAGCCTTAGGAGAGTCATCATCTTTGCTCAATTACATCTAGTTGCCATGGGAGTATTCATTGGCTTTGAGTCTTCCATCCCAAATTTCTTCAATAATTCTTTCACATATTTGGTCTAAGAAATGAAGATTCCTTTCTTTGTTTGAGTAATTTGCAGATCCAAGAAGAAATTTATTTCCCCAAACATGGACATCTCAAATTCACTTTTCATTTGATTTGCAAAAGTCTTGCACATACTATCACTTCCTTCAAAAATGATATCATCAACAAACACTTCAACAATTAAGATATTTTCATGATCAATTTTGAAGTACAAATTACTATCAGCAATACCTTTTTTGAAACCAATCTTCAAAATATGCTTATCCAATCTTTCATACTAGGCTCTTGGGGCTTGCTTCAGTCCATACAATGTTTTCTTCAACTTGCAAACCATATCACCATGATCAAACAATTGAAACCCATCCGGTTGCTCAATGTATACTTCTTCTTCCAAGTCACCATTCAGGAAGGCAGATTTGACATTCATCTGATATTCTTTTAAATCCTTGAAGGTAGCAAAAGCAAGAAATAATCTGACTGCTTCAATTCTTGCCACTGAAGCAAAAAGTTTCTTCAAAATCAACTCCTTCTACTTGAGAGTAACCCTTGCAGACCAATCTAGCTTTGTTTCTGACTACTTCGCCATCTTCATTTAGTTTATTCCAAAAGACCCATTTGGTTCCAATCGCATTCTTGTTTTTAGGTCAAGGAACAAGATCCCAAGTGTGATTTTCTCAATTTGCATCAGCTCTTCCTCAATTGCTTTAGTCTAGTTTTCATCATTGCAAGCTTCATTCACTGTCTTAGGTTTAATCTTTGAAATCAGATAATACTCTTCTGAATCTTGAGCAATCTTTTTTGTTTGTACACCTTTGCTATTATCACCTATAATCTGATCTTTAGAGTGATTTAGTCTTACATACCTAGGAACTTTGGGAGTTTCTTGCACTTCTGATTTTTGAACAGGTTCATTCAAACTTATCTCTTCTTCCTGATTTATTAGATCAGTCTGAATCTAAATTCAGAGGGAGCTTGGACTTCTTGAACAAAACATTATTTTGATCATCTTCATCATATTCATAAAACCTTGAGGGTTTTTCAATACCTTCATCAACCTTCACATTTGTACTTTCTACAATCTTCCCTAATCTCTTGTTATAGCACCGGTATGCTTTGCTTTGAGTAGAATAACCCAAGAATATTCCTTCATCACTTCTAGCATCAAATTTTCCTAGATCTTCATCTCTTTTAATGTAACATTTGCTACCAAAGACTCTAAAATACCTCACAGTAGGAGTTATGCCAAACCAAAGTTCATAAGGAGTCTTACCAGTATTACTTCTGATTTGTACTTGATTGAGAGTATAGCTTGCAGTGCTTACAACTTCTCTCCAATAGATCTGAGGAACATTTGCTTCCATCATCATGGTTCTAGATGCTTCCTGGATGGTCCAGTTCTTTCTCTCCACTACTTCATTCTGCTGTGGAGTCTAGGAGCAAAAAACTATCTTTTTATTCCATGTTTCTCACTGAATTCTATGAACTCACCGGATGTGAATTCTCCACCTCTATTAGACCTCGGACATTTTAATTTTAATCTGGTTTCATTCTCTACCATAGCCTTGAATATTTTGAATTTCTCAAGAGCTTCTAATTTCTCTCTTAGAAAAGAAACCCACATCATCCGGGAATGGTCATCAATTAATAACATGAAGTATCTATCACCTTGCACACTCCTGATTCTTGCTAGACCACATAGGTTAGTATGAACTAGGTCCAATAATCTAGTAGAAGATTGTTCCTTGCTTTTGAATGAGATTCTTCTTTGTTTACCCAACTGGCATTCTTTGTACAAACTATTTGTAGGTTTCACCAATTCCAGAAGATCTCTTATAGCCTGAGTGTTGCTTATCTTGATGATATTGTCAAAACTTACATGACACATTCTCCTATACCATAACCAACTCTGATCAATTTAAACAAATAGACAACTTTTACCAATACCAACTAAATGGAAGATATTACCTTTTATTTGAGTACCGGATGCAATCTTTGTTCTGAAACTTTCAAAGATCTTGCATTTTCCATTCTTGAATCAGAGATCATAGCCTTTGTCCACCAAGTGTCCAACACTGAGAAGATTGTGCTTCAGACTTTCAACATAGAGTACATTACTGGTTTTGTTCTTTCCATCAAAAGAAATGGTTCCTCTTCCTCTGATTCTACTAGCAGAATTATCACCAAACTTTACCATTCCTCCTTCATACCTTTCCAAATCTGTGAACTTATTTTTGTCACCTCTCATATGGTGAGATCATCCACTATCAATGACCCAATCATCCTTCTCTTCAACTTGGGCAGCCAAAGCTCTTTCCACAATTTTATGATTGACAGATTCAGAGGGCATTAGATCTTCTTCCTTGATGGCAATAAACACCCAGTCACTTATGGATTTGATTCCTATCTCTGATTCATCATCTGTTACACCTTCATTATCATAATCTTCATGAACATAGTAACAATTCTTTTGGAACCTTGATCTGTTAGGATTTGGCCTTGAAAATCTTTCCGGACACCTTGAGGTAAAATGACCAATCTTATTGCAGTTAAAATACTTAAAAAGAAATTTTCCCTCATACTTACTGGATCCTCTTGGCAGTATTTTTGCAATAAGGGCTTCAAGTTGAGTAGCTTTTGCTTCATCTTCTTCTAGGTCTTTTCTAGCTTTTCCATACCATGATAGTTTCCTTGAAGAGTTTTCTCCCGGATCAGACTTTTGTTTTCCTTTAACAAAGGCACTACCTTTGAATGCAAATTCAATCTTAGGGGGGGTATCTCCAAACTCAGTCAATTCAAATGTAGCTAATTTACCAACCAATTGATCTCTTGTGATACCTGAAATAGATCTGAATTCTTCAATAGTAGCAACCTTGTACTTGTAATAATCAGGAAGGGATCTAAGAACTTTGCCAATGATCTCATCTTCATCCAAGACTCCACCAGCACATCTAATGCCACAAACAAACTCATTACTCTTGGCATAAAAGTAGTGATATTTTCATCTTCTCTCATCTTTAGATTTTTGAATTTTCCTTTTAGACTTTGTAGCTTGGCATATTTAACATACTTGTCTCCTTCATGCAGAAGTTCCAATTTTTCCCAAATCTCAAAAGCAGTTTGTAGGTCAACAACATTTGTTAGCTCTGAATCAGACAAGGCACTTAGAAGAGCTTCTTTAGTCCACAGATTGTTTTCAGCATCTCTAATTTCATCTACAGTTCTCGGACCATTCTGTGGAGGAGTATACTTCTTTGAAGCCATGATCCAATATTGCATTCCCATACATTGCAAGTGACATTCCATGTGACTTTTCCAAAGAGTATAATTGGTTCCATTGAACCTCAGACTATCCTTCTTGTAGGACGACATCCTGGATCTCCTCAACCGGTTAATCTCTTTTAGAGGAACTTAGCTCTGATACCAATTGTTAGATTGAGGGTAGACAACTAACAGGGGGGTGAATCAGTTGTCAAAAACTTTCTTACAATTTAATCACTTAAATCCTTTTCTTAATTGAGCAGTTTAATAATAAATCAATCATAAAAACATAGTGTAGTAATTCAAGAGTAGAAACACATTAACACATATGACACCAAGATTTTGATGTGGAAAACCTGGTTAAGGGAAAAACCACAAGGTGACTAACCCAAGATTGTATTCTCTGTTAGAAGAATAGAAAGAACAAAATGGCACATGCCAATTAGGGCTCACTACCTGAGCACACTGCTCACAAGAGGCCCACTACCTACAAGAGACACACTATCTACAGAATAATAAGTATCACATACTTGAACTGAAGAATAGCATCTTCACCATGCTTGAGTTAGTTTCATTTAAGCTCAATACTTCTGCTCTACCTTTCACTCGGCTCCTCTCTACCACACTCTCATCTCCACAAGATACAATTGAAATGACCTTACAACTCTTTATTTATACAAGACATCGACTTAGGGATAATCATCCAAGTCAGCATACATTACAGAGCAAATACATAATTACAACATGACTTATTACAAAAGGACTTCACACGGATCAACCTACTATCGGCCACACAGATCTGAGACTTCAATCCTTCTTTGGGAACATGCAATTCTTCATAGAGCATCTTCAAGATCATCCGCAGGAAGTGTAACTCATCCGGGCGACCAGACTTAGGAAGAACATCATCATCCAGAAGTAATTCTTCAATTACTAGCTCAATCTTCAATGCAGACCACCAAAATGAATTGGAAACAATCCAAAGACCTCCACAATCTTTCTTGAATCACCAGAAACATCCACACTACTTCTGCTTACTGAAATCATTATCTCCTTCATCTAGAACCTCAAGAACATAGTCTATCATCACTGTCATATTGGAATAGATGCTTGTGGACCTCCAGACCATGAACCAATTGAGTTGACACTTCACATTGACTTCCTAAACACTCCACTAAATCTGCAGAACAGGATATTGCATTTCTGGATCTCACCGGACCTATCTGTATTACTCTCTGTCACCTCTAAACATCTACTAGAACTAGTTTTACTTAAGTGGCCATAACTTCTTCATATCTTCATGTGGACCTTTGAAATCTTTACTAGATCATCTTAAGACACATATCTACAAACTCTTTGAAGCGCATCCTCTGATCTTCATCTTATCTGGGATCTTTACCTCACTATCTTCATTGATCTTCTCTATTCCAGATTGGGACTAATTTTCTCAATATCCTCAGCACACAGCTCATCCAATCCTTATCATTAATGCAATAGGAGTATGTTGACATCAATGACAACACCGGTTAGGCCCATACTTGTAACACTAGGTCCTAGGTCTACCAAGTTCACCCCGAACTATGTTGCCTCTACATTATCATGTAGGTAAGGCCATTTAGCAATGAGCCCTTGAGGCACTAGGTCAGCCCCTTAGAGCCCATTTCTTCATGTCTGTTTGTTAGCTCATCTACAATAAATTCAATCCTCTACCTAATTGGAGGCAAGTCCTCGACCTAGTTACGGAGTTGGATTCTTAAATGCCACGTGTTCTAAGGGGACACCAATAAGGATTGTGATACCTTTCACCAAGACATGCAAGCACAAAAAAGCACACTTCCAAACAGGAATTTTACTGGAAGACATCAACCTATCCAAAGCAAAACAAACATGTATCTAAATACTCAAAATGGTTTTATCTAAATTATGGCAAGAAGACACATCTAATGCAATAATGGCAAGAAGACATCAATGACAGCACCGGTTAGGCCCATACCATTCCTCCTTCATACCTTTCCAAATTTGTGAACTTATTTTTGTCACCTGTCATATGGTGAGAGCATCCACTGTCAATGACCCAATCATCCTTTTCTTCAACTTGGGTAGCCAAAGCTCTTTCCACAATTTTATGATTGACAGATTCAGAGGGCATTGCATCTTCTTCCTTGATGGTAATAAACACCCAGTCACTTCTGGATTTGTTTCCTGTCTCTGATTCATCATCTATTACACCTTCATTATCATCATCTTCATGAACATAATAACAATTCTTTTGGAACCTTGATCTGTTAGGATTTGGCCTTGAAAATCTTTCCGGACACCTTGAGGTAAAACGACAAATCTTATTACAGTTAAAACACTTAAAAGGAAATTTTCCCTCATACTTACCGGATCCTCTTGGCAGTATTTTTGCAATAAGGGCTTCAAGTTGAGTAGCTTCTGCTTCTTCTTCTAGGTCTTTTCTATCTTTTCCATACCATGATAGTTTCCTTGAAGAGTTTTCTCCCAGATCAGGCTTTTGTTTTCCTTTAACAGAGGCACTACCTTTGAATGCAGATTCAATCTTAGGGGGGGCATCTCCAAACTCGGTCAATTCAAATGTAGCTAATTTTCCAACCAATTGATCTCTTGTGATACCTGAAATAGATCTGAATTCTTCAATAGTAGCAACCTTGTACTTGTAAGAATCAGGAAGGGATCTGAGAACTTTGCCAATGATCTCATCTTCATCCAAGACTCCACCAGCACATCTAATGCCACAAACAAGTTCATTTACTCTTGGCATAAAAGTAGTGATATTTTCATCTTCTCTCATCTTTAGATTTTTGAATTTTCCTTTTAGACTTTATAGCTTGGCACATTTAACATACTTGTCTCCTTCATGCAGAAGTTCCAATTTTTCCCAAATCTCAAAAGCAGTTTGTAGGTCAACAACATTTGTTAGCTCTGAATCAGACAAGGCACTTAGAAGAGCTTCTTTAGTCCGTAGATTATTTTCAGCATCTCTAATTTCATCTACGGTTCTCAGACCATTATGTGGAGGAGTATACTTCTTTGAAGCCATGATCCAATACTGCATTCCCATACATTGCAAGTGACATTCCATGTGACTTTTCCAAAGAGTATAATTGGTTCCATTGAACCTCAGACTATCCTTCTTGTAGGACGACATCCTGGATCTCCTCAACCGGTTAATCTCTTTTAGAGGAACTTAGCTCTGATACCAATTGTTAGATTGAGGGTAGACAACAGAGAGGGGGGGTGAATCAATTGTCAAAAACTTTCTTGCAATTTAATCACTTAAATCCTTTTCTTAATTGAGCAGTTTAATAATAAATCAATCAAAAAAACATAGTGCAGTAATTCAAGAGTAGAAACACATTAACACATATGACACCAAGATTTTGATGTGGAAAACCCGGTTAAGGGAAAAACCACGGGGTGACTAACCCAAGATTGTATTCTCTGTTAGAAGAATAGAAAGAACAAAATGGCACATGCCAATTAGGGCTCACTACCCGAGCACACTGCTCACAAGAGGCCCACTACCTACAAGAGACACACTATCTACAGAATAATAAGTATCGCATACTTGAACTGAAGAATAGCATCTTCACCATGCTTAAGTCAGTTCCATTTAAGCTCAATACTTCTACTCTACCTTTCGCTCTGCTCCTCTCTACCACACTCTCATCTCCACAAGATACAATTGAAATGACCTTACAACTCTTTATTTATACAAGACATCAACTTAGGGATAATCATCCAAGTCAGCATACATTTTAGAGAAAATACATAATTACAACAAGATTTATTACAAAAGGACTTCACACGGATCAACCTACTATCGACCACACAAATCTAAGACTTCAATCCTTCTTTGGGAACATGCCATTCTTCATAGAGCATCTTCAAGATCATCTGCAGGAAGTGTAACTCATTTGGGCGGCTAGACTTAGGAAGAACATCATCATCTAGAAGTAATTCTTCAATTACTAGCGCAATCTTCAATGTGGACCACCAAAATGAATTGGAAACAATCCAAAGACCTCCACAATCTTTCTTGAATCACCAGTAACATCCACGCTACTTCTACTTACTGAAATCATTATCTCCTTCATCTGAACCTCAAGAACATAGTCTATCATCACTGTCATATTGGAATAGATGCTTGCGGACCTCCAAACCATGAACCAATTGAGTTGAGACTTTACATTGACTTCCTAAACACTCCACCAAATCCGCAAAATAGGATATTGCATTTTTGGATCTCACTGGACCTATCTGTATTACTCTGTCACCTCTAAACATCTACCATAACTGGTTTTACTTAAGTGGCCATAACTTCTTCATATCTTCATGTGGACCTTTGAAATCTTTACTAGATCATCTTAAGACACATATCTACAAACCCTTTGAAGCGCATCCTCTGATCTTCATCTTATCTAGGATCTTTACCTCAGTATCTTCACTGATCTTCTCTATTCCAGATTGGGACTAATTTTCTCAATATCCTCAGCACACAGCTCATCCAATCCTTATCATTAATGCAACAGGAGTATGTTGACATCAATGACAACATCGGTTAGGCCCATACTTGTAACACTAGGTCCTAGGTCTGCCAAGTTCACCCTGAACTACGTTACCTCTGCATCATCATGTAGGCAAGGCCATTTAGCAATGAGCCCTCGAGGCACTAGGTCAGTCCCTTAGGGCCCATTTCTTCATGTCTGTTTGTTAGTTCATCTACAATAAATTCAATCCTCTACCTAATTGGAGGCAAGTCCTCAACCTAGTTACGGAGTTGGATTCTTGAATGCCATGTGTTCTAAGGGGACACCAATAAGGATTGTGATACCTTTCACCAAGACATGCAAGCACAACAAAGCACACTTCCAAACAAGAATTTTGCTGGAAGACATCAACCTATCCAAAGCAAAACAAACATGTACCTAAATACTCAAAATAGTTTTATCTAAATTATGGCAAGAAGACACATCTAATGCAATAATGTTTTGTGTTTGTGAACAGGTTAAGTTATAGAGTCTTGATTTTTATTATTATGTCTTTCTATGCTACTCAAGGATGTCAACAAAAACTAGAGAAGCTATGATGGGGGCATAATCATTTTTTGTGTATGTTGTTTGTGGATTAATCTTTAGTAATGTGACAACTTTTGTCTAACGACATGATTGGCAAAAGATCATTCAAGACTTCAGAGGTCTAAACATGAAAAGGTGCAACCCTTGTCTATTGAAATGCAAGAAATACTCAGGTCATCTAGATTCAATTTTGACTAGATGCTTGTATTAACTTGCTATATCAAAATTCATGTAAGTAATACTCAGGTTATCTCGGTTCAATTATACCTAGATGCTTGTATTTTCTTACAACATTTCAAAAGAGAAAAGAAACAAAAAAGTGCCCAATGATGAAACAAGCACTTCAAAATACTTGCAATATCAAGATTACATATATATGTATCCATAATCCATCCATAAACACATCCATTTACATTTTGCATACCATCCATCAATAAAGATTTGGTTCGCAGTGTCAGTGTTTACAAAAGCTTGTGAGTCCTGTCGAGTCATTCTTCTGTCAAAATTCTCTTCCTGTCTCTCTTTGTGTCTCCTATCGAATCTTTTCTACTTTGATTACATACACTTGGATATATCAAAAACATAGTAATCATTTTGCATTAAGTGAAATACTCATTAATTTGATTAAATCATTTGCATTCATGTAAGTGCATTAATTCATCAGTTTGTTATCATCTTGCATTAAGTGAAATAGTCATTAACTTGATTAAATCATTTGCATACATATAGATGCATAAAATCAAACATAACATTGCATTAACCAAATAACTCACAAAAACATAGCCATAATCATATTGTCCATATTAGATCATCACAGAATGTGAACACATAGGTGCATACATATAGATGCATAAAATTATCCATATACATTTGTGCCCTCATAACATAGATGCATACGTAATATCCCATCAAGAAAAATATCAAAAACATAGCATATAAGCATAAAAAGTAAACTGCATCCATGATCATTGCATAAACATCATACATATAGGCCATGGTGACTGCATATCAAATGTCATAAACATATACATCACATATAAACATAACAAGTAAAATGCATCCATGAATCATAGCATAAGCAACATACATGTAGATCATAAGTTGCATCATCATATAAACAATAAAAGTGTCCAAGTGTACAATATCAATCTATCATCCATGAGTCACATCATAAAAGGGTCTATACATACATGCAAAATGATAATGATACATGTCTCAGTCGCTATACAAAATACAAGTGATATATACATATAGCAGGCTATCCATGAGCCTTCAAAACAATGTGTGTACAAGTGCAAAATCTATCCAAATAGTAGCTACCCATGTTGTCGTGGGGGGCTACTCCCAGCGATGTCTCCTCCTCCTCCTCCACAGCGGCCTAACCTAAACTACTATGGGCCCATTACTGATGCTCCTGAGTGTGATCCACCTGCCCTCTGTGAAGCCACTGACTAACTCTTGTAGCTTGGTGCCCGCTGATCTGTCGATACCGCCCCATGGTATAAACCCCTATAGTACTGTGTCTGAGCCTGCACTCTACCCAGCTCACCCTGTATCTATGTAATTTGGGTCTGCAACTATATCACCTGAGATTGGGCCTACATCACCTATGTCATTGGAAATATTATAGCCCTGTCAGTACCCATAGCAGCTACGACTACATCTCTCTTCCATCAAGACCCATACCCTAGCCAGTGTTGTGTCCCGCTCTACAGTAAGACCATCTATAACCCTTGCATCTACCTCCTGGTGAGACTCCACAGCTCTTAGTTGTGCTCTAACCTACCTCAGCTAGCCCCATAGCATAGTAACTTCTGCCACATGTGCCTGCTCTTGTGGGTCAGGCTACACCTGAACCTGCAGTCCTTGTGGGGCCGCCACCTGTTGAACCTGTAGTCCCTGTGGGGCCACTACCTGTGGAACCTACTGCTGTACCACTTGATCAAGTGGAACCTACTATGGCACCTACTATTGTGCTACTTGCTAGGCAACTACCTACTGTGGCACCTCCAAAATGTGTGGTGTCCTGTCGATCAGTCACCGTGTCTAAAAAATGTAAGGCAACTCATCGGCCTTATCATACCATACTTCACAGTCTATGTAAGGTTGCCAAACCACTATGGCCTTATCAAAAACATAGTAATCATTTTGCATTAAGTGAAATACTCATTAATTTGATTAAATCATTTGCATTCATGTAAGTGCATTAAGTCATCAGTTTGTTATCATCTTGCATTAAGTGAAATAGTCATTAACTTGATTAAATCATTTGCATATATATAGATGCATAAAATCAAACATAACATTGCATTAACCAAATAACTCACAAAAACATAGCCATAATCATATTGTCCGTATTAGATCATCATAGAATGTGAACACATAGGTGCATACATATAGATGCATAAAATCATCCATATACATTTGTGCCATCATAACATAGATGGATACGTAATATCCCATCAAGAAAAATATCAAAAACATATCATATAAGCATAAAAAGTAAATTGCATCCATGATCATTGCATAAACATCATACATATAGGCCATGGTGACTACATATCAAATGTCATAAACATGTATATCACATATAAACATAACAAGTAAAATGCATCCATGAATCATAGCATAAGCAACATACATGTAGATCATAAGTTGCATCATCATATAAACAATAAAAGTGTCCAAGTGTACAATATCAATCTATCGTCCATGAGTCACATCATAAAAGGGTCTATACATACATACAAAATGATAATGATACATGTCTCAGTCGCTATGCAAAATACAAGTGATATATACATATAGCAGGCTATCCATGAGCCATCAAAACAATGTGTGTACAAGTGCAAAATCTATCTAAGTAGCAGCTACCCATGTTGTCGTGGGGGGCTACTCCCAGCGATGTCTCCTCCTCCTCCTCCACAGCGGCCTAACCCAAACTACTATGGGCCCATTACTGATGCTCCTGAGTGTGATCCACCTGCCCTCTATGAAGCCACTAACTAACACTTGTAGCTCAGTGCCCGCTGATCTGTTGATACCGCCCCATGGTATAAACCCCTATAGTACTATGTCTGAGCTTGCACTCTACCCAACTCACCCTGTATTTGTGCAATTTGGGTCTGCAACTATATCACCTGAGATTGGACCTACATCACCTATGTCACTAGAAATATTGTAGCCCTGTCGGTACCCATAGTAGCTACGACTACATCTCTCTGCCATCAAGACCCATACCCTAGCTAGTGTTGTGTCCTACTCTACAGTAAGACCATCTATAACCCTTGCATCTACCTCCTAGTGAGACTCCATAGCTCTTAGTTGTTCTCTAACCTGCCTCAGCTGGCCCCATAGCATAGTAACTGCCGCCACATGTGCCTGCTCCTGTGGGTCAAGTTGCACCTGAACCTACAGTCCTTGTGGGGCTGCCACCTATTAAACCTGCAGTCCCTATGGGGCCACTACCTGTGGAACCTACTACTGTACCACTTGATCAAGTGGAACCTACTGTGGCACCTGCTACTGTGCTACCTGCTAGGCAACTACCTGCTGTGGCACCTCCAAAATGTGTGGTGTCTTGTCGATCAGTCACCGTGTCTAAAAAATGTAAGGTAACTCATCGGCCTTATCATACCATACTTCACAGTCTATGTAAGGTCGCCAAACCACTGCGTCCACATTATACAACTGATGTCGCTAGTACTCTAGCTTCCCCAACCTGTGATGGGAAACTAACCTTGCATATCCATAAGAGTAGGGCTCTCCTGGCTGTCTAGAAAAAGTACAAATGGGTTGTGTAACCGTAATGTGCTCCCACGCCTAGAACTGAAGCAATGAAACTCCTACAGACAAGCTGGCTGCTCCATGGTACACTACCTGGTGCATGTCATGGTAAAGGTGTGCAAGAATGCACACACCCCAAACAAAGCGGGTACCCTCAGTGAGCATCCTCTCAAGTGTTCATCCCCAGCCAATAGGGAACCCATGCGATCTCCTATCAGGGCATACAACACCCTTGATCAACCCAGCCATAATCCTTGGAAAGTAGTCATAATAATTATACATGTCCTACCAAGAGATCACTAGCCCCCGAAGCCTGGGATCATCAAATGTTGCCTACACTCAGCCAATTCAGCATCGCACTGAGAGTCATACTCCACAAGCTCACCTACTATCAGTAGGTGCAATATCCTATACACATCTTCCAGTGTCACTGTCATCTCACCAGTGAGGAGGTAGAATGTCCCATCCTCACTGTGGAAGTGCTCCACCAAAGTAGTCAGTAGACTAAGGTTCACCTGAACCTCAAGCGTGAAACACACATAATCCAAACTGAGAGCACCGAGCACTGTCTAATCTACCTTTGTCAACATATATCACTGCAGCAACATCACGGGGAACTGCTCCCATGACATAAGTGTATCTGAAATATCCTCCTACAATCAAGAAAAATAAGGTGTCAACCATAACTGTATCAAAGCAAACCTGCTCGACTATAAAACCTATCAAACTCACTTAGTTAACATGTCAAATTGATCAAAACAAACAAATCATCTCTTGTCTAGATTTAATCAATTTTGGAGATCACTTATCGATTGTTACATCGATCAAGATGCCAATTGAGTCAATTTCACTAAGTAACTGACTATCCTAAAGCAAATGCACCATTACAAGTGGAAAATGCGCCTTTTCAGACAAATGCATTGATCCAGGACATATGCATTGAATCTTTGAGCATATGTGCAACTCTAGAACAAATGTGCATTAGCAACTAACGTATGCACATATAAAACATATGCGCAACTAGGCATAACACATGCCCAACTTCTTAATGGATGCACAGATTCACATAACAAATGCGCATTAAGGATAAATGCGCTGACTCATGACTCAAATGCACAGCTTCTTTACAAAAGCACGGTTTCGGCTAACAAATGCGCTGTAACACAGAATGGTGCATTCATTCAAGCAACTTTTCCTAGCATTTATTGCCTAATAAATGACCCTAGGCTAGAAATTTTGAAGTACGTACTGAGGGTCATGCCTCTACTAGCCATCCAAACTGTTGGACCCTCTCAAACCAGTGCTCCTCATGTGGAAGATCCATCGCTGTACTGACTGCTCTAACTCCTGCACTCTGCAAACTCTCCTAGCAGCTCTCACCAAATGACAAGTGTGCAAATGACTAGGATTGTGGACCTTGCTTCTATATATAGACATGCAAACCTACCTAGCCATGTGGCAACTGTGCCTGCTCTCTGCGCCCTTTCTCTACCATTTTCTCAAGTTGTAACCTATTTCTTCACCCTAACCTAACTGTTCAACCTTCCTCATCGTGAGATTGTCCATCTTACGCCCTCTAGTTTTTATTCCCGTCCAATCTCCCGAGGGGGCATCCTAGTGTTGTTAAACCTATACTAGGAGCAAACTGGGGCATGTATCATTCTTTGAAATAATGTGATAAAACACATTGCATCAAAGAGGGGCAAAATGTATACACCTAAAAGTGACATGACTCTTTCTAAATAAATAGTCTTAAATTTATTTCAGTTTAATTCCTCTATCAATAAATAAACAAATCAATTTATTTATCTGATTCACATTCCTCCACAAAATTAAATAAAATCATTTATTTGATTAAATCCTTCATATTCCTCCAAATTAAATAAATTAATTCTTCTAAAATTCTTCTAAATTAAATAATATCAAATTATTTAATTACCTCTTCTAAATTCTAAAGTCATTCTAAATTAAATAATATCCAATTATTTAATTAGTTCTTCTAAACTTAACATCCTCTATATTTAAATAAATCAAAACATTTATTTAAATTATTCTTTTTCCTCCAAAAATGGATTAATACCAAAATTAATCCATGCAAATCCATGTGCACACTTAATTAAATATTTTAATATTTAATTATTTGTTCTCTCACCCACATGTCCTATTTATCCTCTAGTTCCAATTAGTTAACTCATAAATCAAATTAGTTAACTAGTTAGTCTATTATGTTAACTAGACAATCTATTCAGTTAACTCTTCAATCTATTTCTGTTAACTCCCCTATTGCATGAAGGAGCAAGACACTTGTCCTCTTCCTATTCGCGCACATCTATCAAGTCTTCTCAAACATTGATCTTCTTATTCATTCTATATCCTTGATCTTCTCTCTCTCAAACCTATAAATACAACCCTTATTCCTCCATTTCAATCATCCAAGCTTTTAGTAAACTTACTCTGTAGAATTCACAGTGTACCTTTGGCACCCAACACCATATCCATAGCTTGCGATCACCATTTTATTGTATTGAAGATCCTCTTCATTACAAGAACTATCATATCCATTTATTTATTGTCATCTTAAAGAAAAAAGCAAGGAAGTGCGCTTTCTGAGGGCTTCATTCACACAAAAGATCAATTTGAGATTAGGTGACCAATGGAAGCCATGAAGTAATTGTTGGCAAGAGACACTATGTGGCTTCATGAGTATTGTCATTGATGGCAACAAAGTCTATCCCACACATCTGTAGCACATAGTACGCCTATACTGGAAGTCAGACTGAAGATTGTTTTGGTCTGGTGAAGAAGAATAGAGCATGTAGCAAGGTCTGACAATCAGGTCCCGATCTCTCAGATGGTGTAACTCAGCAAGTTACAGACTTGGACAAGTCAAGAGGAGTATCATGACTACAATATTCCAAAGATTGAGCCTCCAATGATAAAACATGGAAAAGATATGAGCATCTGAGTGTTGGGTTCTAGACAAGCAGAGCAGACAGAGGAAGAACTAATCGACAAAGTATCAGACTTCAACCAGGATGAGTAATTGATATTGATCAAGCTATTTGAGGGATCATACATGGTTAGGCCAACATGATTGATGACTTCTATGTCTATGTTTTGATATGCATCACAAATCATGCATGAATTCAGCGAATACAGCAGTAACTTGTAAATATCTTGAGTATTCTGGTTGCTGACTAGAAAGTTGTTGAAATCATTGATGCAGATATATATACCAGATGAATTCCAGTATGTAGGAGTGTGAGTGTACAGATATGATAAAATAAAGTATGAAGAAAGGTGGAGATAACTGTGGAAGTAGCAATACAAGTCCAGTATGTGATAGAGCAGCAGCACTAGAGCAGAGGAAGAATGAAGTGCATCAGATTAGTATATTGTGCCTAACCTGAACTAAACTCTAGCATTTGTAGATGCCTCTCATCAGTTCAAACACCTGATTACCATCTGTAAGTTTTATAGATAGTGAGTCTCTTGTAGGTAGTGTGCCTCTTGTAAGCAGTGTGCTCAGGCAGTGAGCCCTAATTGGCAAGTGTCATTTTGTACTTCTTATTCTTTTAACAGAGAATACAATCTTAGGTTAGTCACCCTGTGGTTTTTCCCTCAATAGGGTTTTCCACGTAAAAATCCTTGTGTTATGTGTGATGATTTTATTTCTATTCTTATGATCATATATGCTTATATGTTTTGATGCTACACTAATTATTAAAGGAGAAAAGAAAGTTAAGATATTTGAGATAATTGATTCACCTCCCACCCCCCCTCTTAGTTATCTGCCTTGTTTCCAAAAGTAATAAGGTTTGCAAGATATCTTTCTTTGTGTTGAATCTTGATTATTGCAATTTGTATTGAGTTATTGGATTATTATTGATCATTCATATTATCTCCACATTTTCCTATAACACTAACTATCAATCATGCCTATTTTAAATATTTTCCAATAATTTTTCTTTTTTTGGCTTTTTTGGATTTTCCAAAGGGACGTGTGTAATTGTGATTGATGCTGATTGGTTGAAAATAATATGTGAAATAACTAAAGAGTTCTACTTATACAAATACAAATGAATGTTCACCACATGGTCCAAGATGATTGTGATCATGTACATAAAAACTAAATAGAGTTGAATACATATTTTTTAAAAGTATGAAGTAATTGTTTTAAATTTAAAAGAGAGAAACTTTTATTAAATGAATGTACGTAAAAAAATATAAAGTAACTATTTTAAATATAAAAAAATATGTAACCCACATAGTTTTTAAATGAATGCACATAAGAATTAAATTTAAAATATATAACCAACATAGTTTTATTAAATGAATGGATATAAGAATAAAGCTGATATAAAGTAATTAATCTATATAAATACAACTAATACCCAAACATAAATCACAGAAATATTAAATCAAATAAACAAAAGCAAAAGAAAAATAAACAAGAGAAAAAGAATACTAAAGAAGCACACCAGAAATTTGAACAATAAGTGCATTATATTTTGTACATTTTACTATAAGGTATTCAATTTAATTTTCCTATCTTTTCTCCATAATGAAATTTAATTTCTTAGCTTTTAGTCACTTTTATATAGAAAATAACGTAAAATAATATTTTATTACTATATTTTATTAGGGTTTATTAAATTGTTGTACAATAATATTTTATTACGCCGATAGGCGTAACCTATAGTGGCAACACAGGGTGGAGTGTAATGGTGCGTGTTAACAAAAAAAAATTAAAAATTAATTATACATTCAACATATTAAATAATAATCATAAACATTAAAAAATATAGCTCAACACATGCAAATTAATAATTAATTGTCAAACATTTATATGTGTGTGTGTGTTTGACAACTCTCCAATACTGAAGAGCAGAACAAAGAAGAAGCCAAAAAAAAAATCATGAATTAAAGAAGGAAGAATCACAAAATAAAAATAAATCATGAATTAGAGAAGGAAGAAGCACAAAATAAAAATTAAGAAGTGGGAAAAAAATCAAAATCAAAATATCTATTGATAAAATTTTAAATAATTATCTCTCAAAATTATTTTGGCTTGCTATTATTTTTTATGCTTTAGCTTGGTGTTAATGGTGTATGCAAAAAACATTTCATATTGTTAGAATATAAAAAAAAAAAAAAATTAAATATTTTTTCATAACTTAACATTACCTAACTTATTAGTCCGTGCCTTAGCAAAGGACTATTGTTTTTACCTCACTAAAATGGTATTTGTTCAGCGTGGAAATTGTGCCTAGCCGAAATATTAAACGGGTTTGCAAAGGTTGCAATTTTTTTTTAAAAAATTATGACATTTTCTTGTTTCCTAATTGGGTGCAGATTAAAGCCCTTGTTTTTTATTCCTTAGAGGAGGCTAGGTTTTCCTAGCCAATGAAAAGCCATATGAGAAAAATTCTATGTGACTTCTCTGATGTTCTGCATGGTGCATGGTCCTTGGCGTGTCAGGTCATGGACTCCAGGGTATATTGAACCACACGTGTTAATGGCTGAGGGCAGGTGTTTTTGTTGCTGGAAACAACGTGTCTCTAAATGGATGGCCCTAGGTTTGCTTGGCTTCTTGAAATCAAAATTAGCAGGGTTCGTATTGATTTTAAAATACTCCTCTCCATATCCAAGCAATATTTCTAGGTGCCAGTTCCCATTGTCATCAATTGCGGAGCTTCTAGGTTGTCACAGAGAACATGGAATGTGGAGTGGGCTGGTACCAGATTAGGCTTTCAAACCAAAGCTTGCAAGGTTATATGGAAGAAGCGTAGCGAAAATATGGCCCAATTTTCACAATCAAATTGGGGTCTCAACTGTTAATTATGGTAGCCAACCACGAGCTGGCCCATGAGACCCTGATATAGAAACTTCGTGTTCACTTCGGATAGTGGTAGACAACATATACCACTATCTATGTTCACCTGCAAAACATGGCTCCAAAAATGTATATACGACAATGATGTACATGGGGACGCCGAGGGACTATGAGTTTTATGTAGCTATCAGGGTTATGCTTCTCTTACTGATTCACCTCAAAGTGGATGCAGACCTCATTGTTATTGCTTCCAAGGATGTCCCGAAGAATTGGATAAGGACCCTGTAAGACGCTGCATCCATTTCTTTATTTGTCAGTTAGATCCATTTCCCTTGCTTTCTCCAACAATATTTACATCAGGGCTAGGCTAGGGCCAGTTTATGCATATCTTGAGTCTAGATTTTTGCCACAATACGGCTTATAATTTTGTTGCCACGGTAATGCAGTGATATAAAATCTAGCCTTATTTTAGTTTTTTTGAGGTTACTGTAGGAAATCTACTTTTTTTTTGTAGTGCTTCCAGTAGAAAATTTAAGGGTTAGTTTAATATTTCTCCTTCCCTCTGCAGGCATGAAGATGGGGTTATAGTGAAGTCTGTGGAGAATATTGAGAATCCTTATAGTTATCAGCAAGGGTTCAACAAGCGGTTTACTCTTACACTGAACAAGCTCTATGCATGGACCCTTGTGGATTATGAACGCGTTGTCATGCTTGATGCAAACAATCTTTTTCTGCAGAGTACATATGAGCTTTTTCAGTGTGGACAATTTTGTGCTACCTTCATCAATCTCCGTGTTTTCCATACAGGGCTTTTTGTATTGCACGTACAGGGCTTTTTGTATTACAGGTGTGCTATTTTCAACCATATTTTACCTTTTTTCCTTCTTTTAATATAATTGGCACACTTGTCCATATTCTTTGAATTTTTTAGAAAATGGCCTTGTTCAAAAACTCTTATATTCATTCCAAATTTCTTATCATCTATTGCCATGTGCTTTATTTCCACACCTGTGAACGTGCATATTGAATTTGGCTTCTTTTGATGCAGCCCTCACAAAAAGAGTTTCGTCATATGTTACATGAAGTGAGTAGTCTAAGAAGCAATAGAGATGGGCTAGACCAAGGTTTTCTTGTTTCATATTTTGACGACTTGCTTGATAGGCCGATGTTTCATTCTCCTCTAAATGGATCTAAACTAGATGGACTTTATAGACTTCCACTGGGATATCAAATGGATGCTTCATATTTCTATAAGTAAATCCGGTTCTATAATATGGATATGTATTTTAATTTTGTACCCAGGTATTTTCAAGATTTTTAATATAACTCTGCTTTTTTAGGATTTTGATTTTACAATTTTCTCTTTCAAAGATTTTAGTCTTACTGTCACAGGTGATAGAGTTTAGCTTTGTCCTATGGTTAGTAACTTAGTATGACTCCATCTCTAACACACAATGTTTCAGGAAGAGTCTATGGTTCCCATGTTGCAAATTATTGCCTTACCTTTTCTGTATGTATGTATTTTTTAATAATGGGTATAAGGAGTGTATTGTGACTGCAGCAAATATTGTACACTTTTATAATAAGTTTTCTAATCTTACTGGAAAATATAGTAGAAAATGCCTCTTCTGGCCAATTTCAGAAAATCAACTGCCTATGATTGCTAATCATGTTTTCACTTGGACTACTTATCAAGGACCTGCATGCTATTCTATCCAAAGCACATAGAGAATAACAAACTATAGGATCAGTTATCAGTTTAAGAGGGAATGGGATTACCCTATGTAGGTCATAAGATATCAACTCAAGAAAATAAATTAAGAAAAGCATCTGGTAGATTTCCCAAATTTTTAATATGTTTCATTGCAAATTATTTGCAAGTAAAACTGGTTTTATACGAGTCAATTTTGTCTTTAAAGTGTTAATGCAAGTGGCATATCAGGTTTTCTATTTTCTAGTTGAAGAATGCTTATTCTGCTCTATACAAATCTAACCTCACCTCTTAGCAGAGTGTTTTCCTAACTTTTTCCAGTATCATATAAGCCTGCAGGGCGCTTTCAAGCTTGGTTAATTATTTAACTTTCTCTCAGCCAACTGAATTTTTTCATTAGGGTAAACTCTAATTGTTCATTCTCAAATGTTATTTTTGTATTTTCCAGACTTTGTTCATTTACCTAAGCAATAGCAAATCTAGAGGACCTTATCTTTACATACTACAATTGAATCTATCTAATAATTTAGGACCTTTATGTAACACCTCAGAAGAATTCCCCATCAAACTGCATTTATTTGTCACTGTCTATGTCTTAGGTTGGTATGGTAAATTTCGCAGCACACCTCTTAAACTTGTGGTGTGTTGGCTGCTCGTTCTTGTACAATATTGTTCTTTGTTAGCATATTCTAGTCTCACTAATGTTTTGCAATGAATTAGGTTGTATGTTGGGATACTCTATAATTAAAGCCAAACTTTTTTCATATTACCAATGTTTATTTCTTGGAGACGAATTTGTCAACATCTAATGAAATTTAGGTTTGTTTGAATTGGCAAAAGAAGTATAAATTTTACTTTATGCTACCAAATCTAGTTAGTTTGGATTTTTGGACAGGCTGGATTTGTCTGATTCAATCTGGATATTTCAATTACTACAAAAAAATTTTGAGGCTCCTTATTGGTAAGGAGATAAAAAATCTACAAATTTTTAGTTTTCCCAAAGGCCTTGGCTAT
The DNA here is from genome assembly GCA_027924645.1 of Cunninghamia lanceolata. Lineage (NCBI taxonomy): Eukaryota > Viridiplantae > Streptophyta > Pinopsida > Cupressales > Cupressaceae > Cunninghamia > Cunninghamia lanceolata. The sequence goes on along the minus strand of BSBN01001237.1, from coordinate 482,188 downwards.
CAGGAAACTTCCTTATGGATTTCAAAAATTTGGAGACTCTTTATCCTTGGTAAAGAAAATTCTAAAAATTCAATTTCTTTGAGGCTTTATCTTGCTTTCTGAAATTGCTTCAGAAATATTATTGAAGAACTCTAGAAAAATGAACTCTTGTTGTATCTAGCGTTTGATGTTCTTACGTGCATTTACTACCCTAAAGGACACAATCCATCATGCCACTCCTATGGGCCAAACCAAATGCACACAAGTTGTATTTAGTAATTTAGTCACTAGATAGAGTGGTTTGAGAGTATCTTCATGAAATAGGAATGTTTGAGTAGAATTTATTATTTGTATTTGTGGGTTGGATAGATTCTAGACCTTCTGATTGTAAGAAAACCCACTATATTGACAATTTGAATTGCACCAAACATAGAACATTTACATATCAAGAATACCTTATTTTTCTCAAGTGTGATTGGAAAGAGAGAACGCATTTTAGATGATGTTCGTGGACAAAAATATTTGTCATGCATATCAAATTTAGAATAGAATTTTGTTGCATCTTTTGGCTTTGGACTTTTGGAGTCTATTATACTTGCCCCCTATTTGTAAATTTTCTTGACTGAACACTAGATATTGATTTTTCAGATTCAACATAAATGGCAGACTCAAAGCCTGGGATGAGGAAGTCTATCTTTGTCAAAGTTGATCAGCTGAAGCCAGGTACTAGTGGTCAAACATGGACACTCAAGGTGGTTAGTTCAAATAGGTACTAGTGGTCACACATGGACTCTCACGATGGTTAGTTCAAATACCGTTCTGCAAAAGGGATGGCCTGATGGCCCTCAGGTTAGTCAAATGTGTACTACAGATTGCTTGGTTGGGGATGAAACTAGTGTGCTCGTTTTAATGGCTAGGAATGAGAAAGGTATATCTCATGTCAATGGCTTTGTTATTTGGAAAACTAGCTTGCACTAGTAATGTGCAGCTTATTGTAAATATGTGTATGATGTCTCTATATGTGTTATACATTTCTTCTAGTTACTTGGTGTATTAGTTATTACATTTTATGGCTGCCAAGTTCTCACAACTACTGTTGAGATTAAATTCTTCAAGAATTATCATTAAAAATATTTTTTGAACAAGATTATTTTCCCATTCACATTCGCATCTTTGAGCTAGTTGCTCTGGTAATGGGGCTTCTTGCCATATTTCTTAGTTAGACTGGCATTATGATTGAACAAATAGCCTCTCCTTTAATTATTTGCATGTATTGCAGGTATGGGCTTGTTTTGAATCTTGATATTTAATCGCTGCCTTGAAAAAATAATTATTAGAATTTGATCACTTCTAGTTCAACATTTTAGAAATTGTCATTCATTTTCTTTTCACAAGCAACGTTGTGATAAAACTACAATCTATGGGATAGCATATGCTTTTGCCTTATTTTAAGGAGGATTGAAATAAAGTAACTTAAAGCCTATTTTTTATGGTAGCCCCAACCTTAATCTTATGTTAGGAATAATTGAATTTAGAAAACCTGCTAGCTATTTTCATTCAACAAAAATGTTTATTATTGCACTCTTATTAAGGTAGTTGATACAAGGAAAAGGGTAAGGCAAATTACCCCAAAAATTGTTTAATGAGCGGCAAACATTACAACACCATTGGCTTTTGGTTCTTCTGTCTTGGATCACATTCCAAAGAAAGTTATAAATATAAAATATCTTGATTAGAATATGTAAATAGTCATTGTAATACTTCAAGGGTTTTCCAATCTCATCTCACTTGACATTATTTTGTAATGTTCTGATTTCCAATCTTCCATTGATAATAAAAGATATCATGCTTCCTTATCAGATGAATGTCGCTTTATTCATTAAAAATTTCTACAGTGGATGGATTTGCAATAGTGACTGCATCTTATTCCTTTACCTTTCAAAACAGTTAATATGTTAACTTGGAATTTGATATTATATCTATAATGTGTGCAATGGACATGTTGAAGCCTGGTACATTTGTAGTCCTTCAGAATACAAAAAATGATATGTACAGGGGATCTATGAGGTTGGCAGTGGACAACTGGGGGAGAGTTGAAGTGACTGATACAGTTGATTTCTAGGTTAAAGAGGATAATAATTTGTCATTAGTAGAGTACGAACTTGTCAATGTTGTGTAGGAGTGACAGATGTTGACCATGATATAAAATAGAAAATCAATCTATGCTTGTTCAAGGATTTTCAAATGCTAATTTGGGTACCAGACATAACTTTACTGATCAAACACAATAGTCCATTCTCGACATTTCTCTGGAAAAATGCACTTGTAAAGCAGTGTTGGCTATTTTTTGGGGCAGAAAGTATAAAATGGTTTATTGGGATTCAGTGATTCAGTGAATCTAGAGCTATTTACTCTTCAACAAGGAAGTATCGTGGGATATTTATTATTAACCGAAATCTACTCTGAGGCGCTGTGAAAACTGACTGATCTGATTGACTCTGCATTCAAGAATGAATGTATTAGTAAAGATCTATTGTGAAACATCGCATCTTATAATCAAAACAAGAATATAAAATGATTAGCTTCTAATAAGCATGACCAATATCTCATTTCTTAGTTGACAATGATGACCGCTATTTAGAAAGCTACCACATAAAATTGGTTTATGCAAGCTATTACTAAAAAGACCAACTTTATTTATCACCTTCCTACACTTGGTGGAGAATAGGTTCTATAATTTTGATATTGCTATTTGTTTTATGTGTTTTTGATTAGCAACAATAGACCCATGCATTCATTTATAGAAAAAAAAAAGATTAAAATACACTATAAGCAAATAGAGAACGTAGGAAAATCAGATTGTTCATAAAGGACCCAATACTTTTATAGTAGCATGTTAATCGTTCAAGTATAAAATTTGCTAGAATAATGACGTGTTACCGACTCAACATGAAATGTTGTTATGCCTAATACTGAATACTAACTTTAAATAGGCATTTTTTTCGAGTAGTTTAATGTGTATCATTGTGTAGCTATTGCGATGAGGTATATCATTGTCTTAGCTTGCGGTTCATAATTATGATTAAGGGGATAGAGAAACCCATACCCTTAAGCATGTATCCTCATTCTAATTAGAATAAACTCCACTGAGTGCCTTAGATAGATATCAAAGTGGCAATATGATGAAGTGTGTGCAACCACCATCAGTTGAATTACTTTAAAGTATTGGGGGTGTTTATAATAATCAAATAGCAGTTATTATCAGGGCATTGATAATAGTAGTTACCTAGTGTTTCACAGCTTTCCCTTAGTAGTTGATGGTCAAGATTATTACTTTTGTAACTTGGTTGATGGTCAAGATTATTTCTAGACCTATTTTAGTTAATGACAATGCCATTGAAAAGACAAAGAGGTATCAGAGTTCCAGTACTTCTTGAATGACCAAATTTAATAATATTCTGCATATCTTAGTGCTAGTACAAATTAGTTTCTTCAGATTTGCAATTTGGATTCTATTTGGCTTTTATCTTATGGTGGTCTTTGGGTTGTTTGCCCATTTTTTACTAATTTTAACAACTGTTGAATCTATAGGTGATGGGATTCTAGGTTCTGTTTCTTGACCTTTCTGTTGAAAGAATGTATTCTTTGAACACTAATTTAACTTGGTTATTAGAACTACAACAGAATTTTTTTACAATCATTCATTGGTGTTTTTAATTGCATTGTTCCATGATTGCTTTAATTGTACCATATTACACCTATTTTAAATTGTTGTGTTGTTACTTTGATCTGTAGTATGTTCAGTTCCTGACAAATTCTATTTGTCAATGTGTTTACTGCATTTGTATCTTTGATGGCTGAAAGTTTGTCTAATTTTTTGACCATTAGTTGCATGTTTGTAGTTGTTTTTCTATCTGGTTTTTATTTCATCATTTTGGTTATAGTTTATAGAAATTGTTATGTTACTGATGTTTTTTATTCAGATTTAAATTAGGCATTCACAGGGACTTCATTAAAATATTATGCAGTAACAAGTAAGCTCTAAATGAACATTTGATGTCACATAGCATCTGCATGTATAAAAATTACCATTGATTTCCATGGGTTGGCAGGGTGAAATTTGTTTTGTTCTTGGGTTGGGGGGTGAAATTTGAGCAATTTTAGCATATTTAATCAGATTAATTAGATTTCATCAGAAGCAAATTTGTGTTGTGCGATAATGTTGGTCAATATAACATCTGTATTTTAATTATTAGTTATTTTTAAGCTCAGTTAATTGTGAGCTGTGGGTTTTGTTTCTCAACTAGCTCCCATTCTGATCATTTTGTTGGATGAATTTGGTTCCACATATGAGATTGTGCTTGATCTGCATATTTTTTTTAGGGACAGTAATGTGCTCCTTGAATTTGAAGTGCAAAAATGTATCAAAAATCTTGATATTTTCTAATTTGAAAATCTGATTTGATGAGTTTCATGTTTCAATTTCAAATTCCAAGGTAGAATTTCATTTCATGCTAAAAATAGATATAAGATCCATGGTATCTGCAAATAAATTGTCATTCTTGCATACATATAAACAAGATCTTTCCAACATGAAATTTGCAAAGAAACTACCATTCTTGCTTTTGCTAATCGTGTGACTTTTCCTGTGTTGCTTATTTTATCACCTAACCTAATAGCACTAGCAGGGACTTCAGCTATAGTGCAGCTCTTATTTTATTTACTTTTTATAATTTACAAACATCATAATATATATTCCCAAAAAAACATGGAATGTCAATAAAATCCCCATTTACTTATTTTAATCCCCTTTCTTGATTCTCTCACTAATAGATATGAATTTAGTTTTGTTTTTAAAAATATTTTATGCAAGCTCACAAAATGTTTATTTTATTTTATTTCATAAATTTGCTAAGTGTTATATTAAAAGTTAAAAATAGTATTCATTCTTTATCTTGGAGTTTTGGTGATGAAGTAAAAACTAAATAAACTAGCATACCTACTAAAGCATACTGAGAGATATCCTTAAAATTATAAATTGTGTTAAATTTAAAATATAGCCATTACAATCCACCCAGTGCTACCACTATAGGTTATGCCTCTCAGCCTAATAAAACTAATTAATTACATTATTCGTGGACCTTTATAATAACTACTATGACCACTTTCTAACTAATATATTAATTGTTGTATTTCTATCAATTCTATACACATATAAAACATTCAATTGATTTATTTTATCAAACATCGTACTATGTAAAAAGAGCTTAGAATCATACAATTCTCCAGTATTATAATTATGTCAATTGTTGGCATTCTATCTCCTATGGTTGCATGAAAGATTATCAAGGTGAACAAATTTGAAGAATAAACACCATTAAAAGGTGTTTAACAAGCTACATACCAAATCGTTTCAACAAGAACAAGATCTTCTGTGTGAATTATTTCACCATGGGCATTTAATGGGACATGTGAACACTTCCATGTTAAACATGTATGTGGGAGAACTCCAACTCCAAAGATATATCTCCCTTTTGAGAAATAATATGGAGTGGAAAAACATAATGGAGGAATACAATATTGCTGCTAGTAATATTGGTCTCGTAATATGTTAATAGGCAAGGCATCGAAGACCAATATATTAATAATTTGAATTCTTGCATTGCTAATTTTAAAAAACATGCAAACTATCTTCCCTCTGCAACTATTTGGAGTTGTATTGTTCGATGGGAAGAATTACCAAATTGTTTCAAATGGTGGGAGCCTATCTCCCCAACCAATTTAATATGGATGGCTGCAAGGGCAGAAAAACTCATCACGCTCATCCAGGATTGTAGGCAAGACTGGATTGGAATGAGATTTTTTCCACCTCTCCTACTCATGCCTACTCCACTCCTAAGTGCATAAGGTCCTATGCAGTGCTATCATGCTGCCACAATAATGGGTTACACTTTTTGGGACATCCTAATTTTTGCTGAAATCACATATTTTTAGAAAATTTAATGACTTAAGCCTTGAAAGGTTTCATTTAAAGGATTTTAATTGAAGAGGGTTTGATCAAACCCCTTAGATTCAAACCCCCTTTGATAGAACCCTACTAGTTTTAAACCATACCTATAATGGAGTCTCCTCTACACCTATCAAAATGTTGATAAAAAACCACTTATGATTTACCTTTTGGGGGATCAAATGAATTCGGTGAAAAACCTACATTCACAAGAAATTCTAAAAAATATCTATGCCCTAGGTATTGATGTCCTTGTTTCAACAAAAAAAGAAAAATTGAATTTCGATACATACAAAAAAAGTTATGTTTTACGGAATATGCCTGTCTAAATTATAATTGGTTTGACTTCATCTAAATTATAATTGGTTTGACTTCAAAAATTAATTAAAAAAACCTCAACAAAACATTATGAAACCAAATGCATGCCCTATATATTGGTGTTACCAATCTAAATTCAAAAGAATCAGAATTTTATCCTTTGTAAAAAAAAGGTTATGTGCTACAGAATACACATCATTTTAAAAAATTGTTGTTTACTATTAAAAACTAGTTATCAAAGGAGATGCAAAAAAATTTAGAATTTAACTCCAATTTTTTTTTTAAAATATATATTTAGAATCTAGAAACAAAATCTCATAAATCACTAGTTCGCATCATGTTCAAATTCCTAATGATTTACTGGCTATAGGTGTCAGAAAGTGAAGATTTAGTTCAAAATGTTGATTTCAATGTCAAGTTTGGCCAAAAAGTGTAACCCATTATTGTGGGAAGAGGTATGCAAGGATCTCAAAGAATGATGGATTTGCAATCAAAGGGAGGTAGATCTTCACATACAATGCAGAGGATTATGATTGCAGCAGAATCCTTGAAGAGAAGAATGTGACTGATGAAGATGTTGTCCATCTATCACCATGAGGACATGGCTTGGATTTAGCAGGGGGATGATAACCCAAAATTAGTGTCTGTTTAATTTCTGTATAAATCGCTGCAAAAGCTTTAATTATGTGGAATGAGGACATGGCTTGGATTTAGCAGGGGGTGATAAGCCAATATTAATGTCTGTTTAATTTCTGTATAAATCGCTACAAAAGCTTTAATTATGTGGAATCACACACACACACACACACACACACACACACACACACACACACACACACACACACACACACACATTATAATGGTTATAATTATCTTATGAATGATTAGATAAACATGCTTTAGTACTTATTTTCTTTAGACGAAATCTTTTGATAATTACTATAATTTATGCTTTAATATGCATGTTATAATGGGTTTTTGCCAAAGTTAGTTGTTGGATTCATAAGCATAATAGCATAGAGCTCTCTAGAAGCCTCTGGACCACTACAAAGCCACCCTTCCAATTGAAGAACACAAGCTTTGGATAGCTCTAGATTTCCCCAGCACTATAAAGGAATTGTCCTCCCCTTGAGTCAACGTTTATCTAGCAAGACCTAGGCTAACTCTAGTTCCAATATGAATCCCACAAGCAACTCTAAGTTGTCCAATTAGCACGACAATCCTTTGACACCTTGTAAATCCATGTTCAAGAGTTATCTTGGTTAGATAACTAAAAGTATTGTTTCAGTTTAATTTCTTTTAGTCCACAATATGTCTGTTGCCAAAAATTATGTTGAACTTAGAATCTTCTATAAAGTGTTGATTTGGAAAACTCTTTATGTAAGAATAAACAATTGGTTAAGTCCATGTTTCACTATAGTTTAGTCTAGTTTAGTTCACTCAAATAAATAAAAGCTCAGATGTATAAGTATGAGGTGAGTAGATTTTTAGAGTAAGTTCCTTTTTCAAATTACAATTGTTATTTTTCTTGAAGCAAGTTCTTCTTATTTTTCTTGACGCAAGTTCTTGTTTTTCTTCATGTACTCATGCCCATTCGGGCTTCCATTCTATGAAAATAAAGAGGAAATTCCATTGAAATTGCATTAGCTTAGGAGGATCCTTCTAGCTGGGGAAGTAGAGTCTGCTTACCCAACGGAGATCTCTCAGTACTCTTTTTTGGTTTTATTGCATTCTTTGCTTATGTTAGGATTAGGTAATGTGTTTAAACTATATTTTGTGTTTTCTCCAGTATTCATATACCTAAAGGTTGTTCTTCAAATCTGAAAATCATAAAAAGAATTTTGTTCTAAAAAATTTCATCTTGTTGAAATAGCACTTGTTTAATTCTGTTGAACTTGGAGTGTGGAAGCATGAGTTGAATGGTTTCATTTTAGTTATTCCTTTTAGAAATTCATTTATGTTGCATGGTAAAATAGTTTCAAATGCTTTATCAATTCAATTTGATTAAATTGTTTCTTTTCTGTATTGTAGTATAAATGTTTCAATTCTTTTCAGTTCCAGCATGTGTGTTTATTTCAACAATTAAGATAGTTAGAATTCAAGCATTGTTTTTATAGTTTACTTAGATTAGGATCCATACTTAAAACCCCCAAAAAAAGTAAACCTTGCCACAGATTGCTTCAGACACCTCCGGATTGATAAAATTAAATGATGAGGAATTAAAAGAACTATGATGACCCCATCAGTTGCCACACATGGACCATGTCAAGTGCTATTACGTGCATGGATGTTGATAGATGAGAGGATTAAATGGATGGTAGATTATGATGTGGATTATGGATGGATGGAGGATAGTGGATGAGTGGACTTATGTGAAAGCATGGACAATATGGGTGTGAAGGGGAAGATGTACATGATAGGGGATATAAGATGTTGGGATGGAGGTATGTGAAAATTTCATGGGGTTGAGGGGAACCAAGACCAATGTTTGCACACATGATGATGGATTATGAAGCTTATATGTGTTGATAACTGAGAGGGGGGGGTGAATCAGTTATCTTAAATACTTCAACTTTCTGGTCTTTCTTGATAATTAATGCAGCATCAAATCATATAAGCAAACATAACCATGAAATAGAAATAACATCAATACACATGACACAATGATTTTGACATGGAAAACCCTGTTAAGGGAAAAAACCACAGGGTGATTAACCCAAGATGTATTCTCTGTTAAAAGAATAAGATAGTACAAGATGGCACTTGCCAATTAGGGCTCACTGCCTGAGCACACTACTCACAAGAGGCTTACTGCCTACAAGATACAAATAAAGTAACAAGATACTTGAACTGATGAGAAGCATCCATATATGCTGAGATTCAGTTCTAGTTAGGCTCAATACATTAATCTACTGCACTTCATTCTTCTTCTTCTTTGGTGTTGATGTCCTGTCACATACTAGACCTATATTACTGTTGTTAATCTTCTCCTCTTCTTTTCTTCGTACCACACTTTCACACAACAACACCTTTACATCAAATCAATCTGGTATATATATGTCCGCACTAATGATTTCAACACCTTTCTAGTCGGCATCCAGAATAGTCAATATTTCCTAAACTCTGATCTGTCAACTGAATCCTTGCTTACAAGTGATGTGTATCAAGGAGATGCTTACAGAAGTCATCAATCATGTTAGCCAATCATGAATGATACCTCAAGACACTTGATCACCATCAATATCTCATCCAGATTAAGGTCTGATGTTCTACCGGTAGGTCTTTCACAGTCTACTCTGCTAAACAGTAGCTCAATACTCATATGCTCATATCTCTTTACTCTTCCATCACCGGAGGCTCAATCTCTAGAATTTATTAGTCAAGGTACACCTCTTGACTTCCCCAAGTCCACACTTTACTAAGATACTTCTTCTGAGAGATCCGGACTTGTCTGTCAGACCTTGCCACATGCTCTGTTCTTGCTTACCGGACCACAACACTCTTCAATCTGACTTCTGATATAGGCATACCATGTCCTACGGATGGGTGGGATGAACTTTGTTGCCATCAATGACAACACTTATGAAGCTACACTGTGTCTCTTGCCAACAATCTCCCCCTTTGGCATTGATAGCAACACTTAGTGAAAAATGACTGAGTGTCACACTACACTCCCCCTTAGCTGATGCTCTGTTCTAATGTACACTTTACCAGAGCTCCCCCTTAGTTGGATTCCACATTTTTCACTACTCCTCACTCCCCCTTTGACATCAATGGCAAAGGGTAGGGTCCGCACACCAACATTTCCAAAAATAGTCTATCCATATCAACATAAGTATATATATACAAGTTGTACTTACATATACTTAAGTATGTTTGCAAAAGTATTTTTCAACTGTATAACTTTTGCCACCCAACTCTGTATCATCCTATCCAAAATTGAGATGTGACCACTCAACAGGAATGCAAAAGCTTCTGCCTTATTGAGATCTATCAGATCATTCGTTTGGGCTGTGGTTTGAGCATCAGTTAGAGCTTCATGCATAGCCTCTAACTTGGGGATAATGATCCCGCTAAGTTCACCCATCCGGCTTATTATGTTCTTCCTTTCCTTCTCAAGTTTCTTTATTGCATTTGTGACTGCAATGGTCTAACACTCTTGATTTACTATGGAAGAGGAGAGAGGATCAATACTTTGAGACAAACTTAGTAGTTTATCCTCTTGCTCCTTTACTTTCTTCTCAATATCCTTGGTCACTTTAGGCCAGGATAAAAAAATTTTATACATATCTCCCCCATCTTTGAGAGCATTTTCTAAGATCTTTATTCCAATAGCCATAACTCTCCTATCATTTTTTATTAGACCCTACACTTCGAAGAATCTTTTTCCCAAAAACTCCTTCCAGACCTTTTCTTTAGCTGACTTCTCCAAAGAATCAAAATGTGTGCTAATTGAATTGACAAGAGATTTTAAGTTACCGGATGTGGAGGCTGAAGAATCCTTTTGAAAGGATGGCATGATTTTCTCTAATGCACTAGATGCAATCTCAATTAGCTTACAATCTTCTATGTGAGATTTCAAAAGTTTTTCTTTTGTCTTTATTGAAGTAAAGGATGCTAGCTTCATGGTTTGAACCAGGGAGAGGGAGTCAAAATTGAACAGTCCTTGAAGAAGTTCCAGTTCATCAAATTCCATCATTTCTTCGGTTAAGAAATCTTTTACTGCTTCTGCTGTGTCTCTTGCTGGAGACAGAATTCTCCCCCCTTCTACAGCCTTACTACTATCATCTGTGGCCTTCCCTATTGGAGTTTTCTCTCCTTCTATAGCCTTACTACTGTCATCTTATTTTTCCTTCTCCTCTACTTCTTGATTGATCTTCTCTTCTACTCTTTCTTTCACTTCTTCTTTTTCCTCTAATCTTTCTTCTCCTTTAGATCCAGATACTGCTGGGGAATCTGGATGAGAGATATTTTCTTCTTCTTGGACTTCTTCTTCTGGAACAAAGGAATCTAAGTCCTTATTTTTCTCTACACCTGTCTCCTTTGCCTCTTCTGTCATTGTTTCAGTAGATTCTTCTTTGTCATCCATGACAGAGGGTTCATCACTTAAATCCTCTACAATAGGAATATTGAATCTTTTATAGGCATTCCAGAGGATTTCTTCTATTTCTTTTACCACTTTATCAGTTTCTCTGAGCATGAGCTGATTCATTCTAGCCTTACTCTGGAACTCATCCTTGCAATCTTTGAAGATCATATCCATTTGTTTCAGAGTGATTGAAGGATAGAACTAAATAGCTATCTGTTCTCTAATCTCTAAGTCCTTAGCCTTGGCATTTTCCTTTCTCATTTCAAGTTCCTTCTCTAAACTTTTGGGAATCAGAGAGTTAATTTCAATAAATGCTTTATTGTATATGTTCAAGTACTTAACTGTGGCTTCCTCCAGGATCTTTTTATCAACATCATTATACGCATCATAGAATTATGTTATTGGTTGCAAGTTCCCATCCACAGTAACTACTTTGACTACATCATCTAAGGACAGAGTAGGCTTTTCAACAAATTCCTCTGCCTTCTCTTCCTTGTCTTCACCGGTACCGGAAGTTTTCTTTTTTTCTTCATTTTCTTTATTTCCTCATCTATCTTTGTCTCTTCATCATCTTTGAGGCTTGTGTATGATCTTGTAGCCTTTGTCTTGGTTCTCTTTTCTCCCCTACCGGATGATTTTTCTTCCAGTTTTGATGCCTTTCAGCTCTTAGCAGTGGCAGGTGCAGAGCTCTTAGAGGATCTGGTCTGGAAGGGGGCTTCTACTAGAGTACTTTCTTTTTCTGCTTCTTCCTTTTGTCTCTCTATCCTTTCTATCTTCTCTCTGTTTGCATCAAGTGCCTCTTTTGAGATGCCATACCTTTTGGCGACATTCTCTACTTCTTTTCTTACTTTTCTCTTCATCTCCAGTTGTTTGAGCTCCACATGAATCTTTACACTTAGTTCTTCAAAGGTTCCAAACCTTTCTGCCTTGGGATCCTTGGGCTGACTTAGCATGTGCTGAACATGCAGCTGTACAATTTTCTCATCCACTTCATACCCCATTGGCATGATCCATACTATTTTTGGTTCTACTGCCTCCATTAGGCATTGATCAGTTTCTACCATAAAGCATATTGTATCCTTATACTTTTCAACTAGCAATTGAGGAATTCTTTCTCTGGCTTGCATCATGTTCTAAAAGTTCTTGAAATACCCCCAGAGTGCTATGTTTTGTGCCTTGGCATCACCAAGTCCATGCAAGTAATCCCTGATTTGTATGGCAACTGGTCTATCATTTTGCCATATCCAATCACTAGATTCAAGTAGATCATTCATATAATAGAAGAACAAACAGAGTATCAAGCCACCGTATTTGAAGGAGTTCTTCTTGTCCTTCTTTATCTTCTGCAGATTTTCTAAAAGTTGGTTCAGAAGGAGCTCACAGATATCATAGTCAGCATTCTTCCTTAACATTTCATAAGCAGTATCTACAGTAGTTCCAGATACTGAATTCTCCCTGCTAGACTGATATATCTTATAGCCAATTATCATTGATGCAAACTTGATATCTGGATCTGTGATGTCCTCAATAGTCATAGCTCTTTTATCAAATTTCAATCTGGTAGCCTCACTTACAATTTAGTTTTTGATAGATTTGAGAGTAGGCATCCCACCGGTTGAGTGTAATCCGGTTACTGCCCTAATGGCATCCTTGGTTATCTTGAACAGCCTCATCAACCATATAAAGTTATCATGCATTCTACTTAGAACATACCGAACCCATTCATCTTCTGCAAAACAGGGGAAATGAATGCACTGTGCAAAATGTTTATCTCAGATAGCCTTATACTGAGGTTTGAGATCAAAAGAGTCATCTATTAATTGATTGTGATAGATATCTAATAGCTTAGATTCTCCAAACTCTTCAATGTTCACATGAATGTATGCCCTAACATCTTCAACATGCAAAACCCCATGCAGAATGCTGGAAAAAGCACCTAAAGGATCCACTTCTAGAGACTTGTAGGGATGTTTCTTAAATTTAAGGTGCGGCCTATCAAAAATCTTCACAACATTCAGAGTAGTCATCTTTAAAGATTTAGAAAAAGAGCAAAAATTACCTCTTACACCTTTTAGGGTTCACAGAATGAGCCGAAGAGATCACCAGCTGAATTGAATTATGCGATTGATCCTTGAGAGAGATGAGACAAGCTTGATTGCAGAGCTCTTCTTGTCTATTTCACAAATGCAAATGTGCAAATGAAGAGCAAATGAATCCTTTTATCACTGAGCAAACCCTAATTTCACATTGCAATAAATACACAACTCAAGTCCTTTCAGTTGCCTTGTTCTCCTTGTTTTGAGAAAGATCTTTTTCCAGATCACTGAGATATGCTTTGAATTATTCTTGGTGATTATTGACAATCTATCTTTCTTTCCTCAATCATTTAATCTATCCGCAGATCAAGATTCCTCAATTTTGAATCATACCGGATCTAACTGCAAAGACATGCTTCTTACAGGATGACTGTAAAACTGGATCAATCTTTAGAAGATGAGCCTCTTCTAAACTTCTTGCAGATCTTTCATATCTTTACCAAAACTTATTTATATGTTTGTCTGAGATGCATTTCAATCTGCCACTTGCCACGTGCCAATTTCAGGCACCAATTGACTGGCTAGGGGAAATAGTTTTCCTTTGTGACTCCCCCTAAGGTAGAGCTCATCTATTCAGTTTTTAGAAGGAATATTAGCACCAGATTCTAGTGCGGATCAATCCCCAACATTTTCTATACTCCTCTTCACCCAAATCTTGTTCATCTCCCTTTGAATTTCATCCACATTCATTTTTCCTTTTCCTTTGTCTTGGTTTTGATTATGATGCACCGGACCCCTTTTGTCCCGATTCTTACTTCTGCAGAATTTGGTAATATGACCGGATCTATTGCAATTGTAGCAAATAGCATTTCTTTGCATATTTGACTGATATCCTCTTGATCTACATTGATTAGCCATATGTCCCATTCTATTGCATGCAAAGCATCTACCATTGAATGAATTATTCATTTGCATATTTCTACACTCATGAGATTTGTGACCATACCTTTTACACTTGAAACACTGTCCGGAGAAGGATGAGTTAGTCTGATTCTTTCTTCTTCTACACTGATTTGCTTTATGACCAAAGTTATTGTAGTTGTGGCAGTACCCATTGAAAGATCGATATCATTGAGCATTAGGTTGCCTTACTGGAGGTTTTCTAGGCCTGTTTCTTAGATTTTCTGATCTGAGATTCTTCTGACTGGATCCAGAGCTTTCACCTTTTTCATACCCCAGGCCTTGCTTGTCATCTACCCTCTTTTGGCTTTGAAGAAGAACTTCAAGTTGAGCAAAGCTTATCTTGAATTTCTCTTTGTATTCATTTGTTGTTTGAAGATCCCTTTTAAGAGTGTCAATCTGATTCTCAAGTTGTTCTTCATTGTCTCTAGCTTCTTCAAGATCAGATTCTAGATGCCTGATTATTCTATCCATTTTGTGGCAGTCTTCTAACTTCTCCTTGAGAGATTGTCTTTGATCATCTTCAATTTTTCTTTTCTCTTCAATTTCTTGGGTGAATATCATTTCTCCTGATTCCATTTCATGTCTTACCATAATGACCTCTTTTGATAGCTTTTCACATAATTTGGTTTTCTCCTTCAGATCTTCATTTGTGTCATTTGCTTCACCTTGACTTGCCAATTGTTGAAGTAGATCCTTTCTCTTTTTCATAGAGATACTCAGTTTCTCTTTTAGCTCATTTATGAAATCATCAGCCTGTTTGAGTCTTTCCTTCAAGTTGTTGACTTTGGAGTGAGATTGCTCAAGATCATCTAGGGTAGACTGAAGTTGTTCCTTCATGCCATACACATCCATTGGAATTCCCAAATCTTCCTCAAGCTGTTAGGCTCTGTTTGGAGGAACTTGACTCTGATACCAATTGTTGATAACTAAGAGGGGGTGAATCAGTTATCTTAAATACTTCAACTTTCTGATCTTTCTTGATAATTAATGCAGCATCAAATCATATAAGCAAACATAAACATGAAATAGAAATAACATCAATACACATGACACAATGATTTTGACGTGGAAAACCCTATTAAGGGAAAAAACCACGGGGTGATTAACCTAAGATGTATTTTCTGTTAAAAGAATAAGATAGTATAAGATGACACTTGCCAATTAGGGCTCACTACCTAAGCACACTGCTCACAAGAGGCTTACTACCTACAAGATACAAATAAAGTAACAAGATACTTGAACTGATGAGAAGCATCCATATATGCTGAGATTCAGTTCTGGTTAGGCTCAATACACTGATCTACTACACTTTATTCTTCTTCTTCTTTGGTGTTGCTGTCCTATCACATACTGGACCTATATTACTACTGTTAATCTTCTCCTTTGCTTTTCTTCACACCACACTTTCACACAACACCTTTACATCAAATCCATCTAGTATATATATATATATCTGCACTAATGATTTCAACACCTTTCTAGTCGGCATCCAGAATAGTCAATATTTCCTAAACTCTGATCTGTCGGATGAATCCTTGCTTACAAGTGATGTGTATCAAGAAGATGCTTATAGAAGTCATCAATCACGTTAGCCAATCATGAATGATACCTTAAGACACTTGATCGCCATCAATATCTCATCCGGATTAAGGTCTGATGTTCTGCCGGTCAGGTCTTTCACAGTCTACTCTACCAAATAGTAGCTCAATACTCAGATGCTCATATCTCTTTACTCTTCCATCACTGGAGGCTCAATCTCTAGAATGTATCAGTCAAGGTACACCTCTTGACTTCCCCAATTCTGCACTTTACTAAGATATTTCTTCTGAGAGATCCAGACCTGTTTGTCAGACCTTGCCACATGCTCTGTTCTTGCTTACTAGACGACAACACTCTTCAATCTGACTTCTGGTATAGGCATACCATGTCCTATGGATGGGTGGGATGAACTTTGTTGCCATCAATGACAACACTTATGAAGCTACACTGTGTCTCTTGCCAACAATATGTTGGATGTGGGGTGGGGAGTACTGGGGATTGGGATAGGGGATTTTGAGATGGTTGATTTGGGGATCTAGGGACCCAAATGGACTTAGGATTTTGGAGAAGTTTTGATGGGAAGTGAGATTTCAGGGATTTGGAGGTGGAATGATATTTCAATGCTCCATTTAGATTTCTTTATCTTTGCTTAGGGACCCACACCATTTTTCTTTTTTCTTTTGGAGGTGTGGGTGTTTGTAGCCTTTTGGATTTTTGCTTTAGCTTGTATTATGTGTATCGATGCCCTACGACATGATAATCTTGAGGATTTTTTGGGCTTTGTGCTTTATGTAAGGAGTAATCCAATTTTTTATTTTTGAATCCCATGGATGGTGCGAGAGCTTCATGTTTGGGCAATGTGTGCAGTTGTTGATCTTGATTAAGGATTTTGGGGGATCAAGATTTATGGACGAGAGTTGGGAGGATGGAAGAATAAGGGGGTCTAGGGATGGGGATGGAAGTCATTGGAAGGAGTGGAGGTAGAGTGGATACGGAGAGATGTATGGTCACATGCTTTTAATATTGGTATGATGATGGAGGAGGGATGGTGACATATGATTTGGAGGTGCAATGGGATACACCAGGTTTGGGATTATAAGAAGAGGGTGTATGAGGCTTGTGGGTGGTACCCACATATTTAGATTGTTTTCCTTGAGATGTATATCCAAGGCCATGCACTTGTGGATAGATTTTGACATGGATGTGCTCCAATATTCCTTGTTCATGAAGGCCTAAACCTTTGCCTTAGTATTTCATGTTTTTGAGCATGCGGTGTGAGATGGGATGCTTGTTGTTTTGAAAACAAGACATGAGTCCATTATTAGATGGGGAGGAAAGGTGGTGGATGGATTTTGTTCCTCTACTACAAGAGAACCACCACGAATGAATGTAGCAGGACCAATGGGATAGAATGATGGATTTGGGATAGGGTCAATAGATGATGGTGAAGAATCAATGGGAGATGGATTTGGGATGCTTGGATTGACATTATACTCATTAAGGTCCAAGTTTTTTGTTTGATTATCTATTCTTTTCATGGGGACCAAGTGTCTCATCATGGGATGTTTGTGGATGATGGATAAGACTAGGTGGAAGCTCAGTAGGAGTGGAAGTTTCTTCATTTCTAAGAAATTCCATGAAGAGAGATGAGTGCTCAAGTTGATCATAAAGACTTCCAGACTCACTTTCATTATGAGATGAAATGGATGGAGTAGTTTGTTCTTGGGTAACTTGGATAGTTGGATCTTGAGGAACTTACATAGGCTGATCTTGTCTTGGTGATGAGAAAGGTTGATCATGTTTTTTATTGGACTCTTGACATTTTTCTTGGATTTGGGTGGAAATGGAAGATTCTTGGATGGTCATAGTAGGCTTTGGATCATTGACAACATGGGTAAATGAGGGATCTTGACTTGCACTTATGATAGGGGATTCTTTAATAGGATGGATAAGCATAGGTGACAAGGGGTCATTGTACCTCATCATTTAATCATATTTTAGATGTCAAAATCTAGGGTTGTGTCCTCAGCTATCTGCAATTAGGGATTCTACAGTTACCAATTTTCTCTAGCTAATTCTAATGACTTTTACTAATTTAAAGAGATTGATCTATCTACTTACTAAATAAATTCAAATAATGTTGAAAATAGAATTGAACAGTAAATTACTCAAAGCAAATCTATAAACTGCAACATGCATCTATCTATCAAAATCAGTAAGTATTCTATAAAGCAAAATCTTGAAACAACAAAATAGTGGTACTAGCCTTCTGCCTTGGTGGTGAGAGTGGGCCCTTGCTCCACACTCTTAGGGCTGAAGGCTACAGTAAGGAATCAACACAAAAGAATAAGATCACAACTTAATTCGGTCCAATTCCATTCGCTTTGCATTTAGAGAAATATTGATATCCCAATTGAGATTTACAGAAAATTAGAGTAATAAAAGTCTTTTCTTTCTGCTTCTTTTGTAAGTATATATAAAATAAGTGATGACATATCACTTATCTTATCTACGAGTTCTTCTATGAGATGACATCCATCTCTTTATTATACTAGTTGTCTAACTACAAAAAATAACCATGCAATAAAAATAGATTGAGTGGAATAGAAGTCCACTCTGAATCTAAGTTTGAGTCTTAATACATTTGAGCAGTGAGGCCCTAAAAATATGGATATTAAATTAGTTTCATCAGTAACTCATTCAAAAACTTAAAAAGATAAAAACTCCCAGTAGTTAACTAAAGATGGCCCTTAATCACTCAGGTGATGATTTCAGTAATATGAGGGGTATCACGATCACCATTGAAAGTGTTTGACTGACAGTTGTTCTGGAAATATGCTCTGTTCTAAAGAGGCATCGAAATTGTATGTCTCTACGTGCAGCTCTGGAGATATGTCTATAGCTCCAGAAATATAATTGTGGCCTTTTTACTTAGCTTCAGAGATGCTCCAAACTTCAGTCAAACTCTGGGGGCTTTCCCTCTTTACTTCAAAACTTATGATGTCATGGTATTTTGGTATTGTCTCTAGAGATCATTTAGGACTACCTCTGGAGATGCACAAAAATTGCCATCCCAAACATCTACACCTATTGATTCAAAAAGAGAAGTTTTTCTGCAAATTTCCATCAATTCCATGCACATTAGTCCTTTAATCAGAAATCATGATCTTAAGTAATTTATCTCCAATTAATCATTATTTAGAACAATCTTGCTAGCCTATTCAAGTGCAAACATCAATAAAGATGGGATCAAAAAGAAGAAAAAGAGAGGTAAAAAGATGTATTTTATGGGTGCTACTTGGCACTCATCATCCCCCCCATACCTAAGGTTTAGCAGGTCCTCCTGCTTCTCACAATCTGGATTTATTCTAGTGGAGTGGCCTATCAGTCAAGCTGTAGTCTTGTGCATAGGTAGACCAAGTGGTGCGGTTGGTATCACCATTTTGTTGATAACTAAGAGGGGGGGTGAATCAGTTATTCTAATATTTCAACTTTCTGTGCTTTCTTAACAGTTAATGCAACATCAAATTAAATAAGAAAGCATAATCATGAAATGGAAATAACACCAATACACATGGCACAATGATTTTGACGTGGAAACCCTGTTAAGGGAAAAAACCATGGGGTGATTAACCCAAGATATTATTCTCTGTTAGAAGAATAGATAGAAAAAAATGGCACTTGCCAATTAGGGCTCACTGCCCGAGCACACTACTCACAAGAGGCTCACTGCCTACAAAAGACTTAGTGTCTACAAAAACTTGAACTGATGAAAGGCATCCACATATGTTGAAGTTCAGTTCTGGTTAAGCTCAATAGACTGATCTGCTGCACTTCATTCTCACTCTCCTTAAGTGTTGTTGTCCTCTTACATTCCGAACCTATTTTCTACCTTTTATACTATTCTTCTGCTTTTATTCGCACTTCTGAAATTGCACACACACCTTCACATCTAAATCCATCTTGTATATATATCCGCACAAGTGATTTCAACACTTTTCTAGTCGGCATCCAAAATAGTCAATATTATCTCAAACTCTGGTCTATCGACTGAATCCTTGCATACCAAGTAATGCAGATCAAGAATATGTTTGTAGAAGTCTTTAATCATGTCAGCCAATCATGAATGATACCTCAAGAAACTTAGTCATTAGCAATATCTCTTCCGGATTTGGGTCTGACACTTTGCCGGTACAGTTCTTCCTCTGTCCACTCTGTCAAATAGGAACCCAATACTCAAGTGCTCATATCTCTTCACCCTTCCATCACCGGAGGCTAAATCCTTGGAATCTATTAGTTAAGGTACTCCTCTTGACTTCACCAAATCTGCACTTCACTAAAATACTTCCTCTGAGAGATCCGGACCTGACTATCGGACCTTGCTGACTACTCTGTTCTTGCTTACCGAATCATAACACTTCTTCAATATGACTTCTGGTAGAGACTCATCATGTCTTATGGATGTGTAGGATAACCTTTATTGCCATCAATACAACATTCATGAATCCATATAGTGTCTCTTGCCAACAATCTCCCCCTTTGGCATTGATGGCAACACTTAGTAAAAAATGACTAAGTGTCACACTATACTCCCCCTTGGCTAATGCTCTATCTCTATGTACATTTTCTGAAGCTCCCCCTTAGCTGGATTCCTCATTTTCACTGTTCATCACTCCCCCTTTGACATCAATGGCAAAGGGTGGGGTCCGCACACCAATTTTTTTTTTAAATTAATCTATACTTAGTCATATAAGTATATCATCCAATTGTACTCTACATATACTTTAGTATGTCTGCAAAAGTGTTTTTTGATTGTACAACTTTGGTTGCCCAACTCAGCTTCATCCTGTCCAAAATTGATATGTGACCACTCAACAGGAATGCAAAAGCTTCTGCCTTCTTCAGATCTGTCGAATCATTTGTCTTGGTAGTGGTTTGAGCATCACTTAGGGCCTCATGCATGGCCTCCAACTTAGGAATGATTATTCTTCTAAGCTCATTTAACCTGCTGATTCTATTTTTCTTTTCTTTCTCTAGTTTCTTAATTTCATCCAAGACTGTAATAGTCTGACATTCTTGATTTACTATGGATGAGGTAAGTGGATCAAAATTTTGAGAAAGTTTTGTTAGTTTGATCTCCTGTTCTTTCATTTTCTTCTCAATCTCCATTGTTGCTTTGGACCATGATAGGCAAAATTTATATATTTCCCTGCCATCTTTAAGAGCATTTTCTAAGCTCTTTATCCCTATATCCATATTTCTTCTATCATTTGATATTAGACTTAGTACTTCAGAGAATCTTTTATCCAAAAACTCTTTTCAGACCTTTTCCTCAGTTGATTTCTCTAAGGACTCAAAATGAGTGCTGACTGAACTAACAAGAGACTTAAGATTACCTAATGAGGAAGCCAATGAATCCTTCAGAAAGGATGGCATGATCTTTTCAAGCACACTGGATGCAGCTTCCATTAGCTCACAGTCTTCCATTTGAGACTTCAGGAGTTTTTCTTTTGCCTCTGCATTAGCAATGAAGCTATCTTCATTGTTTGTACCGAGGAAAGAGAATCAAAATCAAATGGTCCTAGTAGAAGTTCTAGTTCATCAATCTCCATTATCTCTTTGTTTAAGAATTCTGTGACAATTTCTACAATGTCTCTTGCCGGAGACAGAGTTTTCTTTTCTTCTGTAGTCTTAGAGCTGTCATCTTCTTTTCCCTTTACTTCTTTTTCTTTCTCCTCTATTCTTTCTTCTCCTTTGGGTTCGGAGTCAACAGGTGAAACTAGAGGAGTAATGTTTGTTTTTTCATGGGCCACCTCTTCTGGAGCAGAGGATTCCAAGCCCTTATCTTCACTGGTGTCCATTACTTCTTCTATCATTGCCTCAGTAGATCCTTCTTCAACACTTGTGGTCGAGGGATCAACACCTAAGTCCTTTATAACAGGAAGATTGAATCTTTTGAAAGCATCCAAGAGGATCTCTTTTGTTTCATTTGCCACTTTATCAGTTTCTCCAAGCATGAGCTGATTCATTCTAGCTTTGCTCCAGAACTCATCCTTGCAATCTTTGAAGATCATATTCATTTGTTTCTAAGTGATTGAAGGATAGAGTTGAATAGCTATCTGCTCCTGAATTTCTAGATCTTTGGCTTGGGCATTGTTCTTCCTTATTTCAAGTTCCTTTTCTAAGCTTTTGGGGATCAAAGATATAATTTCAATGAATGCTTTGTTGTAGATGTTTAGATACCTAACTGTGGCATCTTGCAACATCTTCTGATTAGCTTCACCATAATCATCATAGACTTCAACCATTAGCTGAAGATTTCCATCCACAGTAACTAATTTGATGATGTCATCAATGTGGAGATTGGGTTTTTCAACAAATTCCTCTGCCTTTTCTTCTTTGCCTTGACCGGTAGAGGATTTACCAGATGTTTTCTTCTTTTTCTTCATTTTCTTGACTTCTTCATTAGATTCAGTTTCTTCTTCATTCTTTTGACTAACATAAGATCTTGTGGCTTTTGTCTTAGTTCTCTTTACTCTCTTACCGAATGATTTTGCTTCCGGTTTTGATGCTCTTGAGCTTTTAGCAGTGGCAGGTGCTGATTTCTTTGATGATCTGGTCTGGGTGGAAGATTCTACTGGACCACTTCTTTCCTCTTCTGCTTCTTTTTCTTTTTCTGTTCCTTTTGTCTTTTCTTTGTGGGCATCAAGTGCCTCTTTTGAGATTCCATGCCTCTTGGCAAGTTCTTCAACTTCCCTTCTTACTTTCCTCTTGATTTTAGGCTGTCGAAGTTCTACATGGATTTTTACACTCAATTCTTCAAAGGTTCCAAACCTTTCTGCCTTGGGATCCTTTGGTTGACTCAACATGTGCTGAACATGTAGCTCCATGATGTTCTCATCCACCTCATACCCCATTGGCATGATCCATACTGTTCTTGGTTCCACTACCTCCATTAGACATTGATCAGTTTCTACCATAAAGCATACTGTGTCTGTATTTCTCAACTAAAGATTGGGGAATTCTCTCTCTAGCTTGCATCATGTTCTAAAAGTTTTTGAAGAAACCCCAGAGAGCTGTATTTTGTGCTTTGTCATCACCAAGTCCATGCAAATAATCCCTTTTGTGCCTTTCGGTTTCACGAAGTGAGCCGGATCAATTTCTGGATGAATTAACTTTTGCAAATGATCTTTGATGGGCTTGAGGAAATTTGTTGCAGAGCTCCTCTTTTCTTCTTCTTAAATGTAGAATGAGCAATTGTTTAATAAGAAGAACCCTTATATTACTCCGCAAACCCTAATAACAATTTGCAATAAATGCTTGACCTAAGTCATTCCAATTTGCCTTATTTAGATGACTTGAAGAACCGGATCAATCTTGATCTAAACATCTTGTGGATCTTCCAAATCTTAACCATAGTTTATTTAGATGTTTCTTTTATGAACCCTTTAATCTACAACTCTCCTTGTGCCAGTTCCAGCACCAATTGACTGGCTGGGGGAAAATGGTTTTCTTTGTGTCTTCCCCTAAGCCAGAGCTCACTTTTTAATTTCTAGAAGGAATATCAGCACCAGAGTCTGGTGCGGATCCATCCCCTACATTCTCTGTACTTTTCTTCACCCAAATCTTGTTCATTTCACTTTGAGCTTCATCCGCATTCACTATTTGTTTTCCCTTGTCTTTATTCTGATTATGATGTACCAGACCTCTTTTGTCCTAATTCTTGCTTCTACAAAATTTGGCAATATGACTGGATCTATTGCAAATTTGGCAAACAACATTTCTTTGCATATTTGATTGATATCCTCTTGATCTGCATTGATTAGCCATATGACCCATTCTATTGCATGCAAAGCATCTACCATTGAATGAATTGTTCATTTTCATATTACTGCATTCATGAGATTTGTGATCATACCTTTTGTAGTTGAAACACTGTTCGAAGAAGGATGTATTAGTCTGATTCATTCTCTTTCTACACTGATTAGCTTTATGACCAAAGTTATTACGGTTGTGGCAGTATCCATTGAAGGATGGATATCTTTGAGCATTAGGTTGCCTTACCGAAAGTCTTCTAGGCCTATTCCTTAGATTTTCTGATCCAAAATTCTTTTGACCGGATCCGGAACTTTCACCTTTTTCATATCCCAGGCCACACTTGTCATCTACCCTCTTTTGGCTTTCAAGGAGAACTTCAAGTTGAGCATAGCTTATCTTGAATTTCTCTTTGTATTCATTTGCTGTTTGAAGATCCCTTTTAAGAGAGACAATTTGATCCTCAAGTTTTTCTTCATTATCTTTAGCATCTTCAAGATCAGATTCAAGATGTCTGATTATTCTATCCATCTTGTGGCAATCTTCTGATTTTTCTTTGAGAGATTGTCTTAGATCATCTTCAGATTTTCTTCTTTCTTCAATTTCTTGGGTAAACTTCATAACTCCTGATTCCATTTCATGTCTTATTATGATGATTTCTTTTTATAACTTTTCACATAACTTAGTTTTCTCTTTCAGAGCTTCATTTGTATCATTTGCTTCACCTTGACTTGCCAATTACTGAAGTAGCTCCTTTCTCTTTTTCATAGAGAGACTCAGTTTCTCTTTTAGTTCTTTTATGAAATCATCATCCTGCTTGAGTCTTTCCTTTAATTCATTAACTTCAGAATTTGACTGCTCAAGATCATCAAGGGCAGACTTAAGCTGCTCCCTCATACCATACACATCCATTTGAATTCCCAGATCTTCCTCAAGTTGTTAGGCTCTGTTGGGAGGAACTTAGCTCTGATACCAATTGTTGATAACTAAGAGGGGGGTGAATCAGTTATCCTAATATTTCAACTTTCTGTGCTTTCTTAACAGTTAATGCAACATCAGATTAAATAAACAAGTATAATCATCAAATGGAAATAACACCAATACACATGACACAATGATTTTGACGTGGAAACCCTGTTAAGGGAAAAAACCACGGGGTGATTAACCCAAGATACTATTCTCTGTTAGAAGAATAGATAGAACAAAATGGCACTTGCCAATTAGGGCTCACTGCCCCAGCACATTGCTCACAAGAGGCTCACTGCCTACAAAAGACTTATTGTCTGCAAAAACTTAAACTGATGAAAGGCATCCACATATGCTGAAGTTTAGTTCCGGTTAAGCTCAATAGACTGATCTGCTGCACTTCATTCTCCCTCTCCTTAAGTGTTGTTGTCCTCTTACATTCTGAACCTATTTTCTACCTTTTATACTATTCTTCTACTTTTATTCGCACTTCTGAAATTGCACACACACACCTTCACATCTAAATCCATCTTGTATATATATCTGCACAAGTGATTTCAACACTTTTCTAGTCGGCATCCAGAATAGTCAATATTATCTCAAACTCTGATCTGTAGGTTGAATCCATGCATACAAAGTAATGTGGATCAAGAATATGTTTGTAGAAGTCTTTAATCATGTCGGCCAATCATGAATGATAGCTCAAGAAACTTAGTCATTAGCAATATCTCTTCCGGATTTGGGTCTGACACTCTGCCGGTACAGTTCTTCCTCTGTCCACTCTGTCAAACAGGAACCCAATACTCAAGTGCTTATATCTCTTCACCCTTCCATCATCAAAGGCTAAATCCTTGGAATCTATTAGTCAAGGTACTCCTCTTGACTTCACCAAATCAGCACTTCACTAAAATACTTCCTCTGAGAGATCTAGACCTAACTGTCAGACCTTGCTGACTACTCTATTCTTGCTTACCGGATCATAACACTTCTTCAATCTGACTTCCGGTAGAGACTCATCATGTCTTACAGATGTGTGGGATAACCTTTGTTGCCATCAATGACAACATTCATGAATCCATATAGTGTCTCTTGCTAACACATTAACACATTTCCCCTGTACTGATCAACCTACTTTAACCACTCTTGCAATTTCTCATCTTCCATCTGCTCGGCCTAGATAGGGAGTGGTTCAATTATGAGAGTGAGATGCCCACCGATCCACTCATGTTTATGCTTATCCATTATTTTGGATATTAACCTTGCCTTCCTCATAAATAACCTTAAGTTTGCAGGGGTGACCACCTCTCTCTTTTTCTGCTCTGAGGTTAGAATATTCCATCTTTTCTTTGCTATTGCAAGCACTGGATTAGCTGAATTGTTCATAAAAAGACCAAAATCAATGGAACACTCTTGCAAATTTTTTAGGTATAATGGAAAAAAAAATTCTGACTTTCAGGGTGATAGACATATGCCTTAAATTGGATCTCAAAAGCTTGAGGTTTGGGAGACTCTTTTTTGATGAAAAGATTTGTTTTTGTATCCTTCTTGAGGTGAGCCTCCATTCGCTCATTCCAAATCTGATGATTCCTCATCATTGACATGAATGCTTTGAGCTAGTAATCTCCTACAAAATAATTAAGAAGGAAGGTCATATCATCAACACAGAATCCATGTAGATATAATTCGCATAGAAGATTTTTGTCTTCATTAGAGCTCCTTATATAGGCTTCCATGAACCCCTCTATTGTTTCTGTGTTCTTAGGTAGTGTTGTGCCTGAATTCACTATCAATTTTTTAGCATTTTTTAAGTATTGGGACCCCTCAGCGTTCTTCAGCATCTGTATTATAGTTCTTGAGGAGGTGGTCTTCATGTTTTCTCCATCGACATGAGTTTGTTTTTGTCTTGGCGATCATGATGGTAGCAGTCATATCTTCTTCCATCGCCAAGACTTTGTGCTATCGGCGAAGGAGTTTCATGTTGGGTCGATGGCATTTGTTTGGCCGATGGATATCTATCGGCAAGAGTAGTATTGTTGGCCAAGCAGTTTTTTGTGGCGCCGATAAGCGCGGGTCACACCGACTGGGGAGTATGGAGTGGACCGTTGGCGAGACTTTTGCTATCGGCAGAGGGGTCTTGACCTCTGCCGATATCATTTTTCTGGCCGATGGGGATTGCGGCGTTGTGTTCGTCGATGTGACTAAGGGTGTCGGCCAGTGTTTTTTCAGTTGCTCCGATGATGTGTGTCTGGCCGATGGGAGCGAGGAGTTCGGTCATCGGAGTGACCTTGGCTATTGGGGGCAGTGCTTTGTGGTCCGCCGATGGAGAGTGTTTGGCCGATAGTGGAGCAGAGTGTGGCTCGTTGGTGCGCCGGTATGACTCGACGTATCAGCGAGTGTCTTTTTTGTTGTGCCGATGGCATGTGTCTCTCCGAAGACCTGAGTATGGTGTGGTGGTCGGTGTGACTAGCTGTGTCGGCAGGGATGGAATGTGTTGGCCCGATGGTCTTTCTCTGGCCGACAAGGGATTGCGATGGGCTTCATCGGTGTAACACATGAGGTTAGCCAGAGGATTTTTTGATGCTCTGATGGAGGGAGTCACGGCGATGGAGGGTGTGTTTTGTTTGCCATCAGCGAGACTGTTGAGATTGGAAGGAGTTTTTTGGAGTAGGCCGATGGTATAGGTCTGGGCGATGGGCTTTGGGCTGAGAGGTGTGTGTCGAGCGTGGCAAAAGCGCTCGACACTTAGTATGTGGGTGGCCATGTTTTTAAAATGCTAAAGTTGTCTTCGCACCGTGCATGTGGGACTAATTCTCCTACATAATTTGAACCTTCAGAAAATGCATTTTGGTGGGAACTCCCCATTTGAACGCAGCGATGGTTTTCTTGGTGGTTGTGGGTGGTTGAGCCATCAATGGCGACAGTGCAGAGATGTGAGCAAATGGTCAAGCATTCAGGTACCCATTTTATGGCATAGCAATTTCTCCAACGGTGGCGCTGGGCTTGAGATCCCCCCTGTCTGTCGCATTTAATCTGTGAAGGCCATTTTCAAATGGAAGGAATGTATCTGGCAAATTTTTTACTTCTGGCCATGTAATTAATTGTTGAATGTACATAGTTCTGTATATAATGGTCTGGCTGTGTTACTTTAGAGTGGTTGGAGGTTTTTTGGGCTTTCGGCTCTGACTCTGAACATAGGGTGTTCACATTTTGAAAGGCATTTTTTGCTACAGACTCGGTCCTTAGTCTAGTGTACTAGTCTATCTTGGATTGTAAATGATGATTTTCTCTATGATGACCTTCTATGTAGATTGATTTTAAATGAAAAACACCTGTGTGTATTGTTTCTGATTGTCTCCTGTATGTCATTTGTTTTCCTTTCAAACAAGGTTGTCAAGGACTTCCAAGTTTTTCAGTGTATGCATACTGTGTGTCTGATTTATTGCATCTGCTCAAGGAGTGGTTAAATAGGCTTTTGATCATATACAAAGGGAAATAGATTGCATCATAGGATCTGTTAAGCATGATCATTAATGATACTCTTTCTTGGACATGTTGCTGTCAAGTAGTAGCATTATTCTCAGGTCCTCTGGATATGAATTTATGTTGTCATGGGGAGACATTTACAGTCTTAGATATGACTCTGCTGCCCAGATAAGGCACTGGTTTGGGAATTTGTCTGTTTAATGGGTCTAGGAAAGTCCCATCACTCCAAACACCATTTCAAGCCATCTCATCCTTCCATCTGTTAGTTGTAGGATTAGGAGTAGGAAACCCTTGCATGCTCTCATCCCTAACTAGACATTATGTCCAAGAATGTTGCCAACCTTGTGATTTGTTATACAAATCTTGGTCCTTACATGAGAGTATTCTACCTGTTGCTGTCAAGTTAAATCCTTCTGTCATTGAGCTAGTCAAGGTTATACATTTATCAAATAGGGACACCCCCCTTGGTGCGGCAGAACCAGAAGTGAAGGGGAGGAGCTCACGCAACCTCCTATATTCAGTTGGCTGAATCTGCCTGTGCATTAGAACTGGCAACCCCTAATGCTGATTCAGAAGAAAAACCAACAAAAATGGTGACTCTGTTGGGGATGGTGATTTGAAAATTGTTATTTTTGTCCTCCCTGGTGAAATATCTGTGTGCCCATCCGAGTCACCAAGAAAATGGCAACTCTGCTGGGGATGGTGATGTAAAGTGATATCCTGTAGTCTCTGGTGAAGTTTTGCTCTGCTGGTGGAATGAACTCAGAAACATATTTGATGAGCTTTCAGCTGCTATAAATTTTGTCCTCTTTGGAGAGGTGGCGACTCTGCAAAAAATTCAAGTGCACATGAAAAGTTGATGTGTGTGTTGTGACAAAAAATGTGTTGTTCAGACTTCAGCATCTGTATAAGAAAGGTACCTTGTTCCTTCCCCTTTATATTTGTTGTTTTGCTGCATAGGTTAGATGCCAGGGGAGGTTACAAGTCTTAGGAATGCAAGGGATGTCTGAAAATAGAAATTTCATTAATCCAAGTATGAATTATCCCATACTCAGCGGTGAGATGTTGGATAAAAGAATAGAAGAGATAAGAAATAGGTTGATATTCTTAGAGGCTAAGCAGGCCCAGTTAAAAAGTAGTAACCCTGTTGTGTCTGCCAGTCAGAAAGCTAAACCTCCTGTCAGCCCTTTTGATCCTTTGTATGACCAACTGGATTTGTCATGGGTTGATTATAAAATAGAAACTATGCCTGCTAGGATATACTGTCAGATGCCTAGATTTAGTGGTCACAGTGTATGTGATGGGAATGCACATATCCAAAATTTTCATGAGTTCATGGGAAAGCATTCATTTAGAGATGAGGATATGTGGATGAGGTTTTTTGTTAGGTCCTTTGATGCAAAAGCAAAAGACTGGTATTTGAGCTTTCCAAAGAGATCCTTTGCCTGTTGGGATGAGCTTACTGACTTTTTCAAAAAAGAATTTGCAAAAGAACCTGCTGATCTTGTTGCAGAATTGATGAGAATCAGAAAACAAGATGAAGAGCCATGTGTTGATTTCAGTCATAGGTTTGTAGTAGCCTTTTCATAGATCCCAGAAGTCTTCAGACCTGACACTTCAGCCTGTGTTGGCATATTCTTTGAGGCTTTTGAGGAGGGCTCTAGTGCATTACTGAGGGATTTCAAGGTGACAAGTATGCAGATGGCATACAAGTTCGTAGAAAAAATAGAAAAAATCAGAAATGTGCACCTGCTGAAATCCCTGTCCCTTGGCCTTGGTGTGAAAAATATTGTGAAGCTGCAAATGACCAAATAATTAAGGCATCATGTGCAGATAAAAATGAAAATGAAAGCATAGAGGTTGAGACTGTTGTATTCGAACATAATGCTAACAATACTGCTCAACTGGATTGTTCACCAGTTGAGGATGCCAGTGAAAGGACTAGTGAGGATTCCCATTGCAATGATGAGGCATATGACCATGAAAACAATAACGAGGTTGTGGACAGTAATGAGCAACTTTTGGAATGGACCTGTGGAGACAATTGTGAGTATTGTACTCAAGACAGAGAAGGTATAAGCAAACAGAAAAATAGTCCCATGTGTGACCCATTGCCTACCTTTCAAACACATGGAGATCATGAAGAGCAGTCAGAAATTGAAATAAGTGCTAGTGCAGAGCATGATTGTTTTTCATTTGATGGTTGTTTTGCTTATGACACACAGGTTGATACTCCTTCACAGAGTGAATCCATTGGTGATGAAAATGCGTGCTCTGCTGCCCATGAACCAATGGCATACTATGATGAAACTGATGCACCTGGGTCACCCATTTATGACACATGTGATGATGAGGATCTGTCTGAGTATGGTGAGGATCTAGACATTGTTTTTGACTTGGATTCTATTTCTCATCCTGATGAAAGAGGAAACAACATACATCAGGTAAGTGACTATAAAAATGTGCCTGATTTGAAAAAGATGCCAGAGCCTGATCTTTTCCAGTTTGGTGCTGCTATTGGTTGTGTACATGATGTGCACAATTGTGAATTTGAAAGCTTTTCTTTTGAGAGGCCAGCATATGAAATGAGCTCTGATTTTCCTATCTGCATGGTGGACTTTGAATATTTTCAGTTTTCAGTCTAGCTAGGAGATCATTTTGCAATGCATAATGCTGATACAAATGATAACATGTGTTATATTCCATTTGAGTATGCATTGCTTGATACATTCTGCATCCATTTGGTGCTTGATGCTGAGGGTTGTTTGCATAAGGTTGACAATGACAAAATAAATTAGCAGGTTGAATGTGCAGATGACCAGGTTTGTTTATGGTCAGATCATGGCAGTACTCTCAGGCTTGACCCAGTGTATGCAGATGAGAACAAGGTGTTTGACAAGGGGAAGTATTGGTTTTCCCTTTCTTGGTGGCCTTAGGCCATCAAGAGTGTTTGGTGATGCAGATCATTGTAACTTCATGACTTTGTGCCCAATGGATAGGGGACTGGTCTGCATCCCAGAGTTCTGTGGTTCTTGCTATGCCTGCAAGAGGCATGCATCCTCAGACAGAGCCACTGTTGGTGCCTGAATTCATTGTCAGTTTTTAAGCATTTTTCATGCAGGCACCTTCCCTAAAATCCAAAAAATTTTAAGTATTAAGACCCCTCAGCGTTCTTCAGCATCTGTATTATAGTTCTTGAGGAGGTGGTCTTCATGTTTTCTCCATCGGCATGAGTTTGTTTTTGTCTTGGCGATCATGATGGTAGCAGTCATATCTTCTTCCATCGCCAAGACTTTGCGCTGTTGGCGAAGGAGTTTCATGTTGGGCCGATGGCATTTGTTTGGCCGATGGATATCTATCGGCGAGAGTAGTATTGTCGGCCAAGCAGTTTTTTGTGGCGCCGATAGGCGCGGGTCACACCGACAGGGGAGTATGGAGTGGACCGTCGGTGAGACTTTTGCTATCGGCAGAGGGGTCTTGACCTCTGCCGATATCATTTTTCTGGCCGATGGGGATTGGGGCGTTGTGTTTGTCGGTGTGACTAAGGGTGTCGGCCAGTGTTTTTTCAGTTGCTCCGATGATGTGTGTCTGGCCGATGGGAGCGAGGAGTTCGGTCATTGGAGTGACCTTGGATATCAGGGGCAATGCTTTGTGGTCTGCCAATGGAGAGTGTTTGGCTGATAGTGGAGCAGAGTGTGGCTCGTTGGTGCATCGGTGTGGCTCGTTGGTGCGTCGGTATGACTCGACGTATCGGCGAGCGTCTTTTTTGTTGTGCCGATGGCATGTGTCTCGTTGAAGACCTGAGTATGGTGTGGTGGTCGGTGTGACTAGTTGTGTCGGTAGGGATGGAATGTGTTGGCCCGATGGTCTTTATCTGGCCAACAAGGGATTGCGATGGACTTCATCGGTGTAACACATGAGGTCGGCTAGAGGATTTTTTGATGCTCCGATGGAGGGAGTCATGGCGACAGAGGATGTGTTTTGTTTGCCATCGGCGAGACCATTGAGATTAGAAGGAGTTTTTTGGAGCGGGCCGATGGTATAGGTCTGGGCGATGGGCTTTGGGCTGAGAGGCGTGTGTCGAGCGTGGCAAAAGCGCTCGACACTTAGTATGTGGGTGGCCATGTTTTTAAAATGCTAAAGTTGTCTTCGCATCGTGCATGTGGGACTAATTCTCCTACATAATTTAAACCTTCAGAAAATGCATTTTGGTGGGAACTCCCCATTTGAATGCAGCGATGGTTTTCTTGGTGGTTGTGGGTGGTTGAGCCATCAATGGCGATAGTGCAGAGATGTGAGCAAACGGTCAAGCAGTCAGGTACCCATTTTATGGCATAGAAATTTCTCCAACGGTGGCGCTGGGCTCGAGATCCCCCCTGTCTGTCGCATTTAATCTGTGAAGGCCATTTTCAAATGGAAGGAATGTATCTGGCAAATTTTTGACTTCTGGCCATGTAATTAATTGTTGAATGTACACGGTTCTGTATATAATGGTCTGGCTGTGTTACTTTAGAGTGGTTGGAGGTTTTTTGGGCTTTTGGCTCTGACTCTGAACATAGGGTGTTCACATTTTGAAAGGCATTTTTTGCTACAGACTCGGTCCTTAGTCTGGTGTACTAATCTATCTTGGATTGTAAATGATGATTTTCTCTGTGATGACCTTCTATGCAGATTGATTTTAAATGAAAAACACCTATGTGTATTGTTTCTGATTATCTCCTGTATGTCATTTGTTTTCCTTTCAAACAAGGTTGTCAAGGACTTCCAAGTTTTTTAGTGTATGCCTACTGTGTGTCTGATTTATTGGTCTGCTCAAGGAGTGGTTAAATAGGCTTTTGATCAGATACAAAGGGAAATAGATTGCATCATAGGATCTGTTAAGCATGATCATTAATGATACTCTTTCTTGGACATGTTGCTGTCAGGCAGTAGCATTATTCTCAGGTCCTCTGGATATGAATTTATGTTGTCATGGGGAGACATTTACAGTCTTAGATATGACTCTGCTGCCCAGATAAGGCACTGGTTTGGGAATTTGTCTGTTCAATGGGTCTAGGAAAGTCCCATCACTCCAAACACCATTTCAAACCATCTCATCCTTCCATCTGTTAGTTGTAGGATTAGGAGTAGGAAACCCTTGCATGCTCTCATCCCTAACCAGACATTATGTCCAAGAATGTTGCCAACCTTGTGATTTGTTATACAAATCTTGGTCCTTACATGAGAGTATTCTGCCTGTTGCTGTCAAGTTAAATCCTTTTGTCATTGAGCTAGTCAAGGTTATACCTTTATCAAATAGGGACACCCCCCTTGGTGCGGCAAAACCAGAAGTGAAGGGGAGGAGCTCACGCAACCTCCTGTATTCAGTTGGCTAAATCTGCCTGTGCATTAGAACTGGCAACCCCTAATGCTGATTCAGAAGAAAAACCAATAGGTAGATTAGACAGAACTGAAGATAGCTTTCTTTGTAGGACCCTTTCTTCTAAAAACATTGCATAACTGGCACTTGGAGGTTTGCAAGATGAAATCTCAGAAGAAATGGAGGCTATCTAAATGACTCTTTCTTCCAGGGTTTCCACTCTTTCTGTCATGGCAGTAACTACCCTCTGTAGTTGCAGCATAGGCTTAGAAGCCTCATATTCTCTACATCTCCTTTCCCAATAAAATAAGGCCTTAGGAATACCAATGGGGATTAGACCCACATATGGATCTGTTTGTACCTCCTATTCACTGGTTGCCCTTGGGCCAGCTAACTCTTGAATATACTCCTCTTGATCATCTATTTTGTTGTTGGCCCAAGTCAATTGTTTATCTTAGCTCTGTACTCTCTCAATTAATGTTGCAATTACTATGAGACCATTGTCTCTAGCCTTGGTAAGATCAGAGATACATTGTACTGCCTCTATCTCCTTTTTCTTCATGATTTTAGTTGTCTCTATCTTCTGGGTTTCCAGTTCTGCTTCCCTTTCTTGAATTATTTGGTCTTTACTCTAGAGTTCTGTTTGCAGTTTTTCAATTACTTGTTTTTACACCATCTCTATTTCCATTCTAACCTTCTTGAGGTTAGTGATAATCTAAGTTTTCCCCCAAAGTAATCTTTTTAGATTATCAATTTCTTCCACGTTGCTGCTCTTTTGAAATCTCAATATCCTCTTGATCAGAGGGATGAGAGAAAGTTTCTGTTTCTTCTTCTGTTTGCTACACATTAGGGTCTTCCATAGCCATCTGTCCTGCACTGTCAGCTACACCCAATTGCTCTATTTCATCTTTTCCTATAGCCTCCCTATCCTAAGGTTCTTCTAGGGTTTTCTCTGTTTGTGCTAGCACTGATGAAGGCCCATCTTTATCCTCAAAAGTTTTGAAACCCAAAAGCACTTCAGCTTGGAGAGCAGTATCTTTCTCAGTTTGGGAGAGTTGCCTTTTTCTTTTGCTTCTCCAAGCATAGGTGGGGCAGGTGCCTCCAGAGTAGGTGTCTCATCCTCAGAATCTGAGGAAATAGTAAAAGTTTGCCTGTGTTCTGTCTCCGGAGCAGGTGAATATTCTGAAGTTGGACTTGAACCCAGATGGACAGATGGTTCTAGGAAAAATTCTCTCAGTCTTTTCTTTCTCACTAGAGGGATCTCATCAGAATCATGGGATGCTTCTTCATCCCAATAGTGTATTCTAGAGGCAGCTTTCTTTGGGGTTTTCTTTGCTTTCTGCCCTAACCTCTCCCCTATTAGTTCCTTAGGGAAAGATTCCTTAGTCAGAGTCATCCTCCTCCTGGTTGAGTGAGTCATGTATGGATTTTGCTCAAGAGCAAGTTCTTTAATTTCTTTGCCTTTATTCTTTTTATAAGAAACAGGGGCTGCAGATGAAGTTGCCTCCAGTAAGGACTTCTTCCCTGTTTGAATTATTGTAGAGGACGTTGAAGGTTCTGTCTCTTCTTCTTACTGGGTAGAGGAACCCTCACCCTCTGCTTGTGCCCTCTCTAGCTCTCTACCCTGGGGATTTTGTTCAAGAAATGTTTGCCATAATTCTTCCCCATCATCTTGAGACAGAAAGTGGTGTTTCACTATCAGAAAAATGAGGCCATGATGTTTCATAGGACCCTTGTTTTTCTGATATTTTTCTGCAGTTGCCCTAATGGTAGAGTATAGAAAGTTGGGAATGTTTATGCTGAATTCAGGGTGTCCATTCCCATACCTCAGAAAAATCAACATTTTCATTATTGGTCCTAAAACTAAGGAAAATTGAACATCACATGTGAAATATTTCATTATCCATATAGCTACAGATTGCCAAGGGTTTGGAAGTGAGGGCCTAAGAATTCCTTTAACCTTATTTTTATTTAAATGCAATTGTATTGTAGGTTCACCTTCAACAGAGAAATTCCTAATCAAATCAACATATAAGGTTTTTAGATGATAGAACCTCTCACCTTGTTCAGGTAACCCAAAAATATGACTGATAGTGGTTGTAGAGAGATTGATTTGAACTCCCCTTACAGCTGTCTAATTGTCCCTTAGGTTTCTTAGGAACTCATCAACAATATCTTCTTGAAATCCCTCAAATTTGTCCTAAAATTCCAACCATCCTGCATTCCTCAGAATGTATGTTGCAGCTTCATCCTACAAAAGGCCTATAGCATTTTTTGGTTCTAATTTCTTCTTAACCCCCATTTCTAAATTTGTTTCCTATCCTCTATGCTTATAACCCTTTCTCACTCTGTAGGCTCCAAAGAACTATCTTAGCTGACTCTGTTCTTCAGGGTATGTTACAGTTTAAATGAGGATTATTATGTCAATTCTCTTAACAGCTTAGGCTTATGGAGAAAGAACTAAAAATTATTTAGAGTGTTTATGTGGTCATAAATGAAGCAAAGTGATGGGACACTCTGTAGGCATGGTGACAGTATAGCAAAGATGGCATCATGCATAAATTTGGAAAGGAAAATGATGGCAAGAGGATGTGTCATAATGATGGCACCCAAAAATAGAAAGACAAGACAGTTGCTATTTAATGCTTAATTAAGATAAAATTACCTGAACCATTTTTAATGATGAGGTATGATGTACTTGGCTGAGATACTACGGCATTGATGAGACTGGACACAACGTGGCACTTGAGCAGCTTTTTATGGCTTGAGATGATGTCAATCACCTTCATTGCCATGTAACCTACAATCATTCCTGCTGAGTGGTTTGAGAATCCATGTGTCCTAGGTGACGTCAGTGTAGTCTTTGCAAGTACATATGCAAACAAGAGTAATGATTTCTCATGAGATGCATGTTGATTTGATTTTATTTCTACCATAAAGTAGAGGATGAGTCATGATGACCTCATCAAATGGCATTTCTACTTTATTGCCCAGAGAGGTGGGTCCCCTCCCACTTATTATGGTTGTAAATAACTCTTTATTGGTGGAGCAGCAGAGGTGCTCCTAAACTGTGAAGTGCCAGAGGTGTGTTTGAGTAACTCCCAGCACCTGATCACCTCCGTAGCTTGATTATTCCCAACTAGCATGAAGGGAACAACCATTTGTTAGTCTTCAATTCCCTTGGTCGAGAAAGATAGTCATTTACTAGTTTCCATCTTCCTCTATTTTTTTCTTTAGAAGGCTGCCATTTGCTAGTTTTCAACCTTCCTCTTTTTTTTTAGAAGGCTGCCATTTGTTGGTTTTCAACCTTTTTTTTTTACTAGTCCAAAACTATGATAGAGGAGGTATCCCCTGTATCAAAGCACAAATCCTTGAGGAACTCTTCTTTAGTGGATGGCCTTTTATAGAGTCTGATTCGGTGGCCATTCACTAAGAATGTGTCTATGCTTCCATCAATAGGTTCCAACAATACTGTTCCATTTTCAAAAACTTCCTTTATCTGATAAGGACCCATCCAATGAGTTTGTAATTTCCCTTTGAACTCCTTGAATTTAGAATCATAAAGAAGAACCCAATCACCTTGTTGAAATGTCCTCCTCTTGATGTGTTGGTCATGCCACTACTTCCTTTGATACTGAACTAGTTCTATTTACTAAATGGCCTCTGTCCAGATTTCATCCAACTCATTGAGCTGAAGAATTCTGTTATGTTAGGCTATGGACAATGGTAGACCAATATCCATTGCAGTTTTAAGTGTCTGAAGTTCAAATTCTATAGACAGAATAGGCTTTTTCCCATAAACTAATTCATATGGTGAGAACTTTGTTATGGACTTCCAAGTGGTATTGTAAGCCCAAACTGCTTCAGGTAATCTGTTAGCCCAATCTTTTCTGTACATTACTACTATCCTTGTCAGAATATTTTCAAGTTCCCTATTAGTTACCTCTACCTGCCCATTAGCTTGAGGATGGTAAGGTGAAGATTTTTTGTACTTGACCTGATATAAATCTGTGAGTGCTCTGATTATCTGTGAAGTAAACTAAGGTCCTCTATCTGAAACTATGGATCTTGGGGCTCCAAACCTTAAGAAAATCTTATTATAAAGGAATTTAGCAACTTTTTCTTCTCATGCAAATTATAATGCTTGAACCTCAGCCCATTTAGTAACATATTCTGTGCATACTAGAATATACTCCTTGCCTGATGATGGTGGAGAAATTGGTCCCACAAAGTCTAGACCCCACTTCTCAAACGGTTCCATCATGACTTGAGGATGCAGTAACATCTCCTGGGTGAAGGTTGGTTGTCCCATCCTTTGGCACTGGTCACACTACTGCACATACTTCTTAGTATCATTATGAAGAGAGGGCCAGTAGTAACCAGCTCCTAGGATCTTGTGGATAGTTCTGTGGGAAGAGTAATGCCCACCAGATGGTTCATCATGACATGCTCTCAATACATAAAAAATTTTATCAGCTTTCAAACATCTACATAAAATGAAATTAGGACCACATTTAAATAGCAATCTATTTAACCATTTGTAAGATAAGCTTTCCTTAACTAAACATTTTTTCTATTTTGAGGTAAAATGGGATGGATACAAGCATGTAGCTAAAAGATTAGCTATGTCAGTGAACCAAGGTATAGTAGAGGAGATAGCAAAAAGATGTTCATCTGGGAACCTATCCTCCACTGGTTGGTTTTCTCCTCCTATATGCAATCTTGACAGAAAATTAGCAACCAAATTAAACTTGCCTGGATTATCAACTATGGTAATATTAAATTCCTGCAATAGAAATAACCACCTAATGATCCTTGCACCTACTACCAGCTTATTCATTAGGTACTTGATGGATGCATGATCACTATGCACAAATATTTTATATCCAGTGATATAGTGCCTAAATTTGTTTATAGCATAGATGACTGCCAAGAATTCTTTTTCAGTTGTGGTGTAATTTCTTTCTGCAGAGGTAAGGTTTTTGCTGATGTAATAAATGACATGCATACTCTCTCCTTCCTCCTTTTGTCCTAAAACTACCCCAATGGACTCATTTGAAGCATCAGTTTGTATGTGAAATGGTAAAGCCCAATTAGGTCCTCTCAAAATTGGTGTGACAGTAAGCTTCTCTTTCAAGGTTTCAAATGCTAATTGATAGTCTTCTATCCATAGAAATTATGTCTTTTTTAAGTAGGGTAAACAGGAGGGCAGCTGTTCTGCTGAAATTTTCTATGAATCTCCTATAGTAGCCTGCATGACCCATAAAACTTCTAACATCTATCTAATTTTTGGGTGAAGTTAATTGTGTGATCACTTCTATCTTCTTTTGATCCACTTTGATCACATTTGTTGAAATGTGGTGTCCCAATACAATTCCTTCCTCTACCATCATGAAGCACTTTTCATGGCTAAAGGATAATTGATTTATCTCATAACATTTCAGTACTTTCTCAAGGTTTGTGAGAGCTTCTTCAAAATTATCCCCATACATAGTAAAGTCATCCATATAGACTTCCATGCATTCATTAGCTAGTTCAGCAAAAATGCTAAAACAAGTCTCTAAAATGTAGCTGGGGCATTACATAGTCCAAATGGAAGAACTTTATAAGCAAAAGTTCCCCAAGAGTAGGTGAAAGTGGTTTTGTCCTAGTCTTCAGGTGCTACTTGAATTTGGTTATACCCATTAAATCCATCTAGAAAAGAAAAATATTTTATCCCAGCAAGGTTGTCCAGTACTTGGTCAATGAATGGTAAGGGAAAGTAGTCATTTTTTGTAGCTTTGTTTAGCTCCCTATAGTCAATACACACCCTCCATTTCCCATTCTTTTTAGGCACTATGACTAGGGGTGAGACCCATTGATTGTCTAAGATTGGCTATATAAACCATGTTTGCAGTAATTTTTCTATTTCAGTCTTAACAATGTCTTTTAAAGCAAGATTCAATCTTCTCTGGGGTTGTTTGACAGGTTTAATATCCTTAGTGTATATATGATGGGTATAGATCTCAAGAAGTATGCCCTTAACATCTTTTTATTCCCAAGTAAAACCTATTGAATGGGAAATCAGAAGTTGGATAAGTTTTTCTTCCTAATTTTTTGTTAACTGAGTATTGATATTAAGTGTTTTTCTTGGTAAAATCATGACCTATTTTGTGATTTGATCCATAGATGTAGTTAATCCATACACTGGAGTCATGGTATTGAGGGGGAAAGAATGTGGAAGTAACATGTGGAACATGGCTAAGTCTCTCGAAGTAAGAAGTTCTCTCCTAGAATCTTGGGCAAGCTCCATCACATCCTCATTGATTAGGATGTGGGTAATGTCTTCTGTTGTATCATAGTAGATTTCTTCTTCCAAGTCTCCCAGATATTCCTTGATGGCTACCATAGCTACTGAGGCACTATTATCATTGTTATCTAGTTCATCCACCCATATTCTTCTGGTATAATGTATTGATGGTTTAGCTGGAGGATACAGAGATATTTTCTTCAAATCTATCCTATTAGAAATGACCATATCCCTAGTTCGACAATCAATAGATGTTGCTGTTGTAGCCAGCCATGGTCTTCCTAAAATTAGTGGATAAGCATTTCTCTGGTTTCTTAGTTCTAATATTAGGAAGTCTACTAAAAATTCCCATGATTCTATCACAACTAGTACATCAGTGATTACTCCTTTCAGAACAACTACTGACTGTTCAGCAAGTTGAAGGATTGTAGTTGTGGATTGGATACCTAATAGAGCTAATTTGTCCATTATATGAACTATCATCACATTAATTGTTGCTCCCAAATCAACCAAAATATTTGAAATTTCTACCCCTGAGATGAAAACAGTTATGACAGGATTTCCAAGGTCTCCATATTTTGGGAGGAGAATTTCTCCCATCAATAAATCTACTATTTTCCCTTCCACCTGGATTGTAGAAGGAAAGTTTTTCTTCATGCCCTATGTTTTGACACAATGCTATTTAATGAATTGATTCAGTTCTGGTACATCTCTGATTTCTTGGAGGAGAGGAATTTCAATGTTTAGTTGCCTAATTTCTTGTAAAAGTTCTGATTCCAAGTTGGGTTGGACTTGTTTTTGTAAGATCTTTTTTGGGGGGGACATGTTGTTTGAGCCATTCTGGGTACGATGCTAGTTTTTCCATCTCTAGAGTATCTCTGGAGCTTTGGGAATGTTCTTCAGAGTTGGTCTTTTAGGAGCAACTTCAGAGTTATCCAGGGATGATTCTTTTAGTACTTTTTCAGTAGTAATCTCCTCTGGGAGTTGAGTGGATGAATTTTTTGGTTTCTCATCATTGGTTACTTCAACTATAGTTGGAGGAGATCGTCTTGGAAATGCTTTCCCAGAATGTAGCTGGAGATTATTTGAATATATAGCATTAATA
Source organism: Cunninghamia lanceolata (assembly GCA_027924645.1). Classification (NCBI taxonomy): domain Eukaryota; kingdom Viridiplantae; phylum Streptophyta; class Pinopsida; order Cupressales; family Cupressaceae; genus Cunninghamia; species Cunninghamia lanceolata. The sequence continues at coordinate 441,240 of BSBN01001237.1, read as the reverse complement.
CCAACCATGTTTTCTTGCTCTGTCATGTTAACAGCTGCTCCCTATTTATTTCGTGGGTTTGGTATAGGTTGAGCTGGTAAGGATGGTTGGTTGACTAGCTCATTTTGTGATTGACCTTGTGTGTTGGAGGGTCTAGTTAGTAAAGCTTGTTGTTGAGTTTGGAAATGTCTAGGTTGTCCCTGGTATTGTTGATTATATCCCTGTTGAGGACCCCATTAAGGTTGCATGTTTTTTGATCCAAACTATGGTGGCCACTGTTGATTTCCCTAGTGTTCATTTTGCCAATTTTGGTTTTGCCAATGTTGATTTGGCCAATCCTGATGTCCCCAAGGAGGATTATTATGAGGCCCATGCCAACTTGGATTCCATTGATTATTTCCCCAATTAGAAGGACCCATGTAAGAAGGCTGGTTTGGATACTGATTATAATAGAAATTCCCAGCCTATTTTTGTCCCACATAGTTCAATTCTTCTTCTATTACGGCATTTTTACTCAACCTTTTCAAGGCTAGAAGTTGACTATATTGACTGGTAGGATGTTCCCTATAACAGATCTAACAAATCTCTGATTTGTCTAAAGGACATTCTCTCAACAGATGTTTGTTTCTACACCCAGGACAATAGATGGAGAGTGGTTTAGTTATTCTATTTTGATCAGATGTTCTAGTTTTTGCTTGAATCCCATTCAATGTGGTATTTAATTAGACCAAAATATCTATTTTTAGATTTGCGATCTCTTCCATTAACTATCATATTTCATTCTTCCCTTTGAAGGTTTTGGATGATCTCACTCCATCTTGGGTTCTAGAATAGTTCCTGTAGAGTTTTTCTATAGCATTTATATCCATGTTGTTGACATTTCCTTTTCCCATTAGATCCAGTGCCTATTTTGATTCTTTATCCAACCCTTTTACAAATAGGGTTCTAGCCAAAGAGTGATTTACTAGGTTGCCACACCTTCTCAAGGCAAAGTTAAACCTATCCACATAGTCCTCTAAGGTCTCTTCCTCTCCTTGTCTAATTTTAAACAATTCCTCATTTCTATTACTGACTCTACAGTAATCTTGGTACTTTCCTAAAAACTCTATTTCCATCTGATCCCAAGAATGAATAGAGTTCTGGGGTAAACCCATAAACCATCTCATCACAAAATCTTTCAGGGTTGAAGGGAATAGTTTGAGTTTTTGGTTATCTGATCCATAATCATAAGTTTGGCATACTACTTTGAATTCAAACAAAAACTGATCTGGATCCTTAGAAGAAAGACCTCTGAAATTTGGCAAGTGTGCTGGTAAGATATTTCTCATAGGAGCATTGCCTCTAGCAACCAGAACAATAGGATATGAGAAGGTTCTTGGAGCCTAATTTTTCTCCTCTTCATGATTAACATTATTATCATCCATGTTTAGTACTGGGTCTTCTCCTTGAGGTTCTAGGAAATTAGGTTCTATCAAAGGATCTACCTAAAACTTTTATTTTAATTCTTGGATATAATCAACAAGTGGAAGATTTAGAGGATCTAAGGGATTATTGATTTGAGGTGCAGCTTCCAAGGTAGGTTCTAGGTTTCTTTCTTCAACAAGATCTTGTGCCACCCCATTGTTGTCTCCTATAGTTTGTTGATGGGGTGTTTGTTTTATGTATCTTCCTTTTGAATCTCTAGCTCTAACCATACAGATCTAACCTAAAAATTGTTTAGCTAAGTTTCCCTGATTAACACAATAATCCTCAGCAATGGTGCCAAAAATGACAAGGGATCAGTGTACCTCATCATTTAATCATATTTCAGATGTCAAAATCTAGGGTTGTGTCCTCGGCTATCTACAATTAGGGATTCTACAGTTACCAGTTTCCTCTAGCTAATTATAATGACTTTTACTAATTTAAAGAGATTGATCTATCTGCTTACTAAATGAATTCAAAGAATGTTGAAAATAGAATTGAACAGTAAATTATTCAAAGAAAATCTATAAACCGCAACATGCATCTATCTATCAAAATTAGTAAGTATTCTATAAAGCAAAATCTCAAAACAGCAAAATAGTGGTACTAGCCTTCTACCTTGGTGGTGAGAGTGGGCCCTTGCTCCACACCCTTAGGGTTGAAGGCTACAATAAGGAATTAGCACAAAAGAATAAGATCACAACTTAATTCAATCCAATTCCATTCACTTTGCATTCAGAGAAATATTTATATCTCAATTGAGATTTACAGAAAATCAGAATAATAAAAGTCTTTTCTTTCTGCTGCTTCTGTAAGTATATATAAAATGAGTGATGACATATCACTTATCTTATCTACCAGTTCTTCTATGAGATGACATCCATCTCTTTATTATACTAGTTGTCTAACTACGCAAAATAACCATACAATAAAAATAGATTGAGTGGAACAGAAGTCCACTCTGAATCTAAGTTTGAGTCTTAATACATTTGAGTAGCGAGACCCTAAAAATATGGATATTAAATCAGTTTCATCAGTAACTCATGCAAAAACTTAAAAAGATAAAAACTCCCAGGGATTAATTAAAGATGGCCCTTAATCACTCAGGTGATAATTTGAGTAATATGAGGGGTATCACGATCACCGTTGAAAATGCCTAACCGACAGCTATGTTGGAAATCTGCTCTATTCTAAAGAGGTGCCAGAAATGTATGTCTCTATCTACAACTCTAGAGATATGTCTATAGCTCCAAAGATATAATTGTGGTGTTCTTGCTCAGCTCTGGAGATATGTCTATAGCTCTAGAAATATAATTGCGGCCTTCTTGCTCAGCTCTGGAGATACTCCAAACTTCAGTCTAGCTCCAGGGGCTTTCCCTCTTTAGTTCAAAACTTCTGATGTCGTGGTATTCTAGTATTGTCTCCGGAGATCATTTAGGACTACATTCGGAGATGCACAAAAATTGCCATCCCAAACATCTACACCTATTGATTCAAAAAGAGAAGTTTTTCTACAGATTTCCATCAATTCCATGCACATTAGTCCTTTAATCAGAAATCATGATCTTAAGTAATTTATCTTCAATTAATCATTATTTAGAACAATCTTGCTAGCCTATTCAGGTGCAGACATCAAGAAAGATGGGATCAGAAAGGAGAAAAAGAGAGGTAAAAAGATGTAATTTATGGGTGCTACTTGGCACTCATCAATAGGATTTGATGATGGTGTTGGAGGGATAGGCATTGTGTTAGACTACTAATGTTTGATTCCTTGCTAATAGCCATTGGATCACATCCTTCATAACTTTATGTTTTGATGGACAATGATAGAGGATGTTTTGGGATTAGGATTAGGATTGGGTGGATGGATAATAGGAGGGGATGGATTAGGATTGGGAGTGCTTGTGCTAGAGGGTGATGACAATGGGTGAGTGGATTTGGATGACTCTATGGCTTTGCATTTACTTTTGGATTTATGGAATAGTCTTTGGAGAAGATCCTTCATGGATTTATGGGTTGATGGATTAGGGGTTGGAATGTTTGATGTGTTGGCAAGAGACACTGTGTGGCTTCATGAGTTTTTTCATTGATGGCAACAAAGTCTATCCCACACATCTACAGTACATAGTATGCCTATACTAAAAGTTAGATTGAAGATTGTTTTGGTCTGGTGAACAAGAACAAAGTATGCAACAAAGTCTGACAATTAGGTCTAGATCTCTCAGATGGTGTAACTCAGAAAGTTACAGACTTGGATAAGTCAAGAGGCATATCATGACTACTATATTCCATAGATTTAGCCTTCGGTGATAAAACATGAAAAAGATATGAGCATCTGAGTGTTGGGTTCCAGACAGGTAGAGCAAATAGAGAAAGAATTGATCGGTAGAGCATCAGACTTCAATCTGGTTGAGTAAAAGGTGTCGATCAAGTAGTTTGTGGATTATACATTGTTGGCTGACATGATTAAAGACCTCTATGCCCATGTTTTTGATACACATCACAAATCAAGCATGAATTCTGTCAACAGATTGGTCACTTGCAAATATCTTGCAGTGTTCTTGTTGCCGACTAGGAAGTTGATGAGAATCCTTTATGCGGATATATATACCAGATGGATTCCAGTATGTAAGTGTGTGTGTGGTATATAGGGATGAAAAAAAGTGTGAAGAAAAGAAAATAAGTGTGAGAGAAGCAAATCAAGTCTGGTATGTGATAGAATAACAACACCAAAATAGAGAAAGAATGAAGTGCATCAAATTAGTGTATTGAGCCTAATTAGAACTGAACTCTTGCATTTGTAGATGCCTCCCATCAGTTCAAACACCTGATTACCTTCTGTAATTTTTGTAGATAGTGAGTCTTTTGTAGCCATTGTGCCTTTGGTGAGTAGTGTGCTCGAGCAGTCAACCCTAATTGGCAAGTGTGCTCGGTTAGTCACCTGATGGTTTTTCCCTTAATAGGGTTTTCCACATAAAAATCCTTGTGTTATGTGTGTTGATTTTACTTATGTTCTTATGATCTTATTGTTGGCAAGAGACACATTGTAGCTTCATGAGTGTTGTCATTGATGGCAACAAAGTTCATCCCACCCATCCATAGGACATGGTGTGTCTATACCGGAAGTCAGATTGTAGAGTAACTTGGTCCGGTGACCAAGCACAAAGTATGTAGCAAGGTCTGATAATCAGGTCCGAACCTCTCAGAGGAAGTATCTATGTAAAGTGTGGCCTTGGGGAAGTCAAGAGAAGTACCTTGACTGATAGATTCTAGGGATGGAGCCTCCAGTGATGAAAGAATGAAGAGATATAAGCACCTAAGTATTGGGTTCCTGTTTGGCAGAATAAACAGAGGAAGAACTGACCGGTAGAGCATCAGACCTTGATCTGAATGAGATATTGATGGTGATCAAGCTTGTTAAGGTATCATTCATGATTGGCCAACATGATTGATGACTTCTATGAGCATCTCTTTGATACGCATGACTTGACAAGCAAGGATTCAGCTGACAGACCAAGAGTTTGGGAAAATAATAAGTATTTTGGATGCCAACTAGAAAGTGGATGAAATCCTTAATGTGGATATATATACCAAATTGTTTTCGGTATGAGAAGTTGTTAAGGGAGTTGTGTTGTTGTGAAGAAAAGTAGGAAAGTAGAGTAACAACAGTACTACATGTCCGGTATGTGATAGGACAACAGCATCAAAGAAGAGGAGGAATGAAGTACAGTAGATCAGTATATTGAGCTTAACCAGAACTGAACCTCAGCATGTGTGGATGCTTCTCATCAGTTCAAGTATCTATTTTATTTGTATAATCTATTGTAGGCAGTGAGCCTCTTGTGAGCAGTGTGCTCGGGCAGTGAGCCCTAATTGGCAAGTGCCATTTTGTACTATCTTATTCTTCTAACAGAGAATACAATCTTGGGTTAATCACCCCGTGGTTGTTCCCCTAACAGGGTTTTCCACGTCAAAATCATTGTGTCATGTGTATTAATGCTATTTACATTTTATGGTTATGTTTGGTTATTTGATTTGATGTTGCATTAATCATTAAAGAAGTTTAGAAAGCTGAAACAATTAAGATAACTGATTCACCCCCCCTCTCAATTATCAACAATTGGTATCAGAGCCAAGTTCCTCCAAACAAAGCCTATCAGCTTGAGGAAGATCTGGGAACTCAAATGGATATGTATGGTATGAGGGAACAACTTCAGTCTTCCCTAGATGATCTTGAGCAATCTAACTCTGAAGTCAATGAATTGAAGGAAAGACTCAAATAGGATGATGATTTCATAAATGAACTAAAAGGGAAACTGAGCATTTCTATGAAAAAGAGAAAGGACCTACTTCAACAATTGACAAATCAAGGTGAAGCCAATGATACAAATGAAGATCTGAAGGAGAAAACCAAGTTATGTGAAAAGTTATCAAAAGAGGTCATTATGGTAAGACATGAAATGGAATCATGAGTTATGAAATTCACCCAAGAAATTGAAGAGAAAAGAAAAACTGAAGATGATCTAAGACAATCTCTCAAGGAGAAGTCAGAAGACTGCCACAAAATGGATAGAATAATTAGGCATCTAGAATCTAATCTTGAAGAAGCTAGAGACCATGAAGAACAACTTGAGAATCAAATTGACACTCTTAAAAGGGATCTTTGAACATCAAATGAATACAAAGAGAAATTCAAGATAAGCTTTGCTCAACTTGAAGTTCTCCTTCAAACCCAAAAGAGGGTAGATGACAAGCAAGGCTTGGGGTATGAAAAAGGTGAAAGCTTTGGATCCGGTTAGAAGAACTCTAGATCAAAAAATCTAAGAAACAGGCCTAGAAGACCTCCGGTAAGGCAACCAAATGCTCAAATATATCCATCTTTTAATGGATACTGCAACAACTGCAATAACTTTGGTCATAAAGAAAATTAGTGCAAAAGAAGAATGAATTAGACTAATACATCCTTCTCTGGACAATGCTTCAATTGCAAAAGGTATGGTCACAAATCCCATGAGTGTAGAAACTTGCAAATAAACAGTTCATTCAATGGCAGATGCTTTGCATGCAATAGAATGGGACATATGGCTAATCAATGTAGATCAAGAGGATATCAATCAAATATGCAAAGAAATGTTGTTTGCTACAATTGCAATAGATCCGGTCATATTGCCAAATTCTGTAGAAGTAAGAATCAAGATAAAAGGGGTCCAGAACAACATAATCATAACCAAGACAAAGGAAAAGGAAAAGTGAATGCAGATGAAATTCAAAGGGAGATGAATAAGATTTAGGTAAAGAGAAGCATAGAGAATGTTGGGGATGGATCCGCACCAGAATCTAGTGCTGATAATCCTTCCAGAAATTGAATAGATGTTCTCTGGCTCAAGGGGAGTCACTAAGAAAAACTAATTCCCCCAGCTAGTCAATTGGTGCCTGAAATTGGCACATGGGAAGTTGTGGATTAAAGGATTCTTAGAGAAACACCTAAAGTAGGTTTGGTTAAGATATGAAAGATTCACAAGAAGATTTGAAGAGTCTAATCTACCAAGATTGATTTGGTTCAATAGTCATCCGGTAAAAATAGGATTCTCACAGTCAGATCTGGATTGATTCAAAACTTGTGGTATCTTGATATGCAGATAGATTAAATGGTTGAGGAAAGAAAGATAGATTGTCAATAATCACCAAGAATAACTCGAAGCATATCTCAGTGATCCGGAAAAAGATCTCTCTCAGAACAAGGAAAACAAGGCAACCGGAATGACTTGAGTTGCGTATTTGTTGCAAATGTGAAATTAGGGTTTGCTCAGTGTTTAAAGGGTTCATTTTCTCTTCATTTGCACATTTGCATTAGTGAAATAGACAAGAAGAGCTCTATGAACAAACTTGCCTCATCTCTCTCAAGGATCAATTGTAGAGTTCAAATTAGCTGGTGATCTCTTCAGCTCATTCAGCAAACCCTAGAAATGCAAAAGGTATTTTTCGTTGCTGAATATCTCTCTATAAATCTTTGTAGATGGGTACTCCAAATGTTGCAAAGATTTTTGATAGGCCTCACCCTAAATTTAAGAATCATCCCTACAAATATTTAGAAGTGGATCCCTTAGGTGCATTTTCCAGCACTCCGCATGGGGTTTTACATGTTGAAGACATTAGGGCATATATTCATGCAAACATTGAGGAATTCAGAGACTTCAAACTAATAGATATTTACCATAAGGAATTAATAGATGACTCTTTTGATCTCAAACCTCAGTATAAGGCTATCCGAGACAAACATTTTGCACAATGCATTCATTTCCCCTATTTTTTGGAAGATGAATGGGTCTAGTATATTTTGAGCAGAATGCATGACAACTTCATGTGGTTGAACAAGCCATTTAAGATCACTAAGGATGCCATTAGGGCAGTAACTAGATTACACTCAACCAGTGGGATGCCTACTCTAAAATCTGTCAAAAACCTAATTGTAAGTGAGGCTACCAGATCAAAATTTGATAAAAGAGTAATGACAATTGAGGATATCACAGATCTAGATATCAAGTTTGCATCAATGATAATTGGCTATAAGATATATCACTCCAGCAAGGAGAATTCAGTATCTGGAACTGCTGTATATACTGCTTATGAAATGTTAAGGAAGAATACTGACTATGATCTTTGTGAGCTCCTTCTAAACCAACTTTTAGAAAATCTGCAGAAGATAAAGAAGGACAAGAAGATCTCCTTCAAATATGGTGGCTTAATACTCTGTCTATTCTTCTACTATATGAATGAGCTACTCAGATCTAATGGGTGGATATGGTAGAATGACAAACTAGTAGCAATTCAAATCAGAGACTATCTACATGGAATTGGTGATGCCAATGCATAGAATACAACACTCTAGGGGTACTTTAAGAACTTTCAGAATATGATGCAAGTGAGAGAGAGAATTCCCCGATCCCTAGTTGAAAAATATAAAGATACAGTATGCTTTATGGTAGAAACTGATCAGTGCCTAATGGAGGCAATGGAACCAAGAATAGTCTGGATCATGCCAATGGGGTATGAAGTGGATGAGAAAATTGTAGAGCTGCATGTTCAGCACATGCTAGGTCAGCCCAAGGATCCCAAGGAAGAAAGGTTTGGAACCTTTGAAGAATTGAGTGTAAAGATTCATGTAGAGCTCAGGCAACTAGAAATGAAGAGAAAAGTTAGAAAAGAAGTAGAGAATGTTGCCAAAAGGTATGGCATCTCAAAAGAGGCACTAGATGCAAATAGAGAAAAGATGGAAAGGGCAAAAAAGGAAGAGGTAGAAAAAGAAAGTGCTCTGGTAGAAGCCCCCTCCCAGACCAGATCCTCTAAGAGTTCTGCATCTGCCACTGCTAAGAGCTCAAAGGCATCAAAACTGGAAGCAAAATCATCCAGTAAAGGAGAAAAGAGAACAAAGACAAAAGCTACAAGATCATACACAAGCCTCAAGGATGATGAGGAAACAGAGTCTGATGAGGAAATTAAGAAAATGAAGAAGAAGAGAGTTTCTGGAGAATCCACTGCCGATCTAGAAAAGGAAGAAGAAAAGATAGATAAATGTGTTGAGAAGCCCACTCTTGATGATATCATCAAGGCAATTACTATGGATGGAAACCTGAAACCAATAATAGAATTCTATGATAAATATAGTGAAGCTGACCAGAAGATCTTGTAGGATGCCACAGTTAAGTATCTAAACATCTACAATAAAGCTTTCATTGAGATCATATCTTTAATTCCTAAAAGCCTTGAGAAGGAACTTGAAATGAGAAAGAATAATGCCAAAGAAAAGGATATGGAGATCCAGGAATAGGTAGCCATTCAGTTGTATCCCTCCATCACTCCTAAGTAGAAAAATATGATCTTCAAAGATTGTAAGGATGAGTTCCAAAGCAAAGCTAGAATGAATCAGCTTATGCTTGGAGAAACTGACAAGGTAGCAAAAGAAATAGAAGACATACTCTAAAATACATACAAAAGATTCAACATTCCTATTATAGAGGACTTAGATGATCCCTTAGCTATAGATGTTGAAGAAGAATCTACTAAAACAGTGGCAGAAGAGGTAAAGGAGACAGGTGAAGAGAAAGATAAGGACCTAGAATCCTCTGCTCCACAAGAGGAGGTCCATAATCAAGCAAACATCACTCCTCCGGTTTCCCCTGCAGACTCTGGATCCAAAGAAAAAGAAAGAGTAGAAGAGAAGATTAGTCAAGAAGTAGAAGAGAAGGAAAAAGAAGATGATAGTGGTAAGGCTGCAGAAGGGGAGAAAATTATTTCTCCGGCAAGAGACACAGCAAAAGTAGTCAAAGATTTCTTGACCAAAGAGATGATGGAATTTGATGAACTAGAATTGCTTCAAGGTCCATTCAATTTTGATTCCCTCTCTCCAGTTCAAACCATGAAACTAGCATCCTTCACTCAAGCAAAGGAAAAAGAAAAAATGCTGAAGTCTCACATGGAAGACTGTAAGCTCATAGAAACTGCATCCGGTGTATTGGAAAAGATCATGCCATCCTTCCAAAAGGATCCTACAGCCTCCACATCCGGTAATCTAAAGTCTCTTGTAAATTATGTTAATACACATTTTGATTCTTTAGAGAAAGTAGCAGAAGAGAAAGTCATGAAAGAATTTTTGGATTTAAGAGATTCTCTGAAGTACAGGGTCTAATCTCAAATGATAGGAGAGTTATGGATATTGGGATAAAGAGTTTAGAAAATGCTCTCAAAGATGGCAAAGATATTTATAAATTTTGTTTATCCTGGCCCAAAATGACCAAAGATGTTGAGAAGAGAGTAAAAGAGCAAGAAGATAAACTACTAAGTTTGTCTCAAAGTTTTGATCCTCTCTCATCTCCCATAATAAATCAATAATGTCAAACTATTGTAGTCATGAATGAGATTAAGAAGCTTGAGAAGGAAAGGCAGAACATATTAAGTAAGATGGGTGAACTTAGAGGGATGATTATCCCTAAATTAGAGGCCATGCATGAGGCCCTAACTGATGCCCAGACCATAGCCTGAACCAGTGATCCGACAGATCTTAAGAGGGCAGAAGCTTTTGCATTCCTGTTGAGTGGTCACATCTCAATTTTGGATAGGATGAAGAAGAGTTGGGCAACAAAAGTGGTACAGTTGAAAACCACTTTTGCAGATATAGTTAAGTATATGTAAGTAAAACTTGTATATATGTTTTGCGGCCAAGTATAGATTTATTTTTGGGAAATTTTGATGTGCGGACCCTACCCTTTGCCATTGATGTCAAAGGGGGAGTGAGGAGCAGTGAAAAATGTGGAATCTAGCTAAGGGGGAGCTCCAGTAAAATGTACAGAGCATCAGCTAAGGGGGAGTATAGTGTGACACTTAGTCATTTTTCACTAAGTGTTGCCATCAATTCCAAAGGGGGAGATTGTTGGCAAGAGACACATTGTAGCTTCATGAGTGTTGTCATTAATGGCAACAAAGTTCATCCCACCCATCCACATGACATGGTGTGTCTATACTGAAAGTCAGATTGTAGAGTAACTTGGTCTAGTGACCAAGAACAGAGTATGTAGCAAGGTCTGACAATCAGGTCCAGACCTCTCAAAGGAAGTATCTATGTAAAGTGTAGCCTTGGGGAAGTCAAGAGAAGTACCTTGACTGATAGATTCTAGGGATTGAGCCTCCGATGATGAAATAATGAAGAGATATAAGCACCTGAGTATTGGGTTCTTGTTTGGCAGAATAAACAGAGGAAGAACTGACCGGCAGAGCATTAGACCTTGATCCGGATGAGATATTGATGGTGATCAAGCTTGCTATGGTATCATTCATGATTGGCTGACATGATTGATAACTTCTATGAGCATCTCTTTGATACACATCACTTGACAAGCAAGGATTCAGCCGACAGACCAAGAGTTTGGGAAAATAATAAGTATTCTAGATGCTGACTAGAAAGTGGATGAAATCCTTAGTGCGGATATATATACCAAATTATTTTCGATATGAGAAGTTGTTAAGGGAGTTGTGTTGTTGCGAAGAAAAGAAGAAAAGAAGAGTAACAGTAGTACTACAGGTCCGGTATGTGACAGGACAACAGCATCAAAGAAGAGGAGGAAGGAAGTGCAGTAGATCAGTATATTGAGCTTAACCAGAACTGAACCTCATCATGTGTGGATGCTTCTCATTAGTTCAAGTATTTAGTTTCTTTGTATAATCTATTGTAGGTAGTGAGCCTCTTGTGAGCAGTGTGCCCTAATTGGCAAGTGCCATTTTGTACTATATAATTCTTCTAACAGAGAATACAATCTTAGGTTAATCACCCCGTGGTTTTTCCCCTAACAGGGATTTCTACGTCAAAATCATTGTGTCATGTGTATTAATGCTATTTCCATTTTATGGTTATGTTTGCTTATTTGATTTGATGCTACATTAATCATTAAGGAAGTTTAGAAAGCTGAAATAATTAAGATAACTGATTCACCCCCCTCTCAGTTATCAACACTTATATGTTTTGATGTTGCACTAATTATTAAAGAAGAAAATAAAGTTAAATATATTTGAGATAACTGATTCACCCCCCCTCTCAGTTATCTGCCTTGTTTCCAACAATTGGTATCAGAACCAAATTCCTCTAAACAAAGCCCAACAGCTTGAGGAAGATCTGGGAATCTCAATGGATATTTATGGTATGAAGGAACAACTTCAGTCTGCTCTTGATGATCTTGAACAATCCCACTCTGAAGTCAATAACTTGATAGAAAGACTCAAACAAGTTGATTTCATAAATGAGCTAAAAGAAAAACTGAGTATCTCTATGAAAAAGAGAAAGGAACTACTTCAATAATTAGCCAATCAGAATGAAGTCAATAATACCAATGAAGATCTAGATGACAAAAATAGGCTATGTGAGAAACTGTCAAAAGAAGTCATTATGGTAAGGCATGAAATGGAATCAAGGGTTATGAGATTCACCCAAGAAATTGAAGAAAAGAGGGAAATTGAAGATAATCTAAAACAATCTCTCAAGGAGAAAATAGAGGACTGCCACAAAATAGACAGAATAATCAGGCATCTTGAATCAAATTTTGAAGAAGCTAGAGACAATGAAGAACAACTTGAGAATCAGATAGACACTCTTAAACAAGATCTTCAAATAGCAAATGAATACAAAGAAAAATTCAAGATAAGCTCAGCTCAACTTGAAGTTCTTCTTGAAAGCCAAAATAGGGTAGATGATAAGCGTGGCTTGGAATATGAGAAAGGTGAAAGCTCTGGATCTAGTCAAAAGAACTTTGGATCAGGAAATCAAAGAAATGGGCCTAGAAGACCTCTAGTAAGGCAACCAAATGCTCAAAGATATCCATCCTTCAATGGATACTACTTCAATTGCAATAATTTTGGTCATAAAGCAACTCAGTGCAGGAGGAGAATGAATCAGACTAATCCATCCTTCTTCAGACAATGTTTTAATTACAAAAGGTATGGTCACAAATCTCATGAATGCAGAAATATGCAAATAAATAATTCATTCAATGGTAGATGCTTTGCATGCAATAGAATGGGACATATGGCTAATCAATGTAGATCAAGAGGATATCAATCAAATAAGACAAGAAATGTTGTCTGCTACAATTGCAATAGATCTGGTCATATTGCCAAATTCTACAAAAGTAGAAATCAGGATAGAAATAGTCTGGTGCAACATAATCAAAAACAAGATAAGGGCAAAGGTAAAGTAAATGCGGATGAAGTTCAAAAGGAGATGAACAAGATTTGGGTGAAGAAGAGTACAGAAAATATTGGGGATGGATCCGCACCAGAATCCGGTGCTGATATTCCTTCTAGAAACTAAGCAGATGAGCTCTGGCTTAGGAGGAGCCACAAAGAAAAACAAATTCCCCTAGCCAGTCAATTAGTACCTAAATTCGGCACATGGAATGCAACAAATTAAAGGGTTCTCAAAAAAACATCTACATAACCTTTAGTAAAAATATGAAAGATCTGCATGGAGTTTTGCAAGAGTTTAACTGCTCAAGTTAATCCAATTCTGACAGCACTCCAGTAAAGCAGGATTTTCATAGACAGATCTAGTATGATTCAAAATTGAAATACTTTGATCTATGGACCCATGGCATGATTGAAGTAAAGAAGATACATTGTCAATCCTCACTGACAATGATTCTAAGATCAGTACAATGACTCGAGAAGATCTCTCTCAAAATAGGGTAACAGGATAACTTATGTTGAGCATTTATGACAAAGGAAATTAGGGTTTACGCAAGGATAAAAGGGTTCATTCACTTATTATTTGCAAATTTGCATTCAAGAAGAAGAAAAGAAGAGCTCTACATCAAAGTTTCTACAACTCACTCAAAGATCAACTGCAAAATTAAATTCAACCAGTGATTTGTTTCGGCTCTTATTTCAAACCCTAAAGCATAACAAGGTACTTCCATTCTGAAAATCTCTCTCTGAATCTTTTGCAAGATGGCTACTCCAATGGTTGTTAATATCACTAATAGGCCACACCCAAAATTCAAGAAACACCCCTATAAATCTCTAGAAGTTGATCCTTTAGGCGCATTTTCTAGCATTCTACATGGGGTATTGCAAGTAGAAGATGTTAGGGTCTATATCCATGCCAACATTGAGGAATTTGGAGACTCTAAATTGTTGGACATCTATCACAAATAGCTAATAGATGAGAGTTTTGAACTCAAACCTCAATACAAGGCCCTTCGGGATAAACACTTCAAACATTGCATACACTTCCCCTATTTTGCAGAAGATGATTGGGTCCAGTATGTCCTATGTAGGATGGATGATAATTTCATGTGGTTAATGAGACCCTTCAAGATAACAAAAGATGCCATCAGGGTAGTAACTAGACTGCACTAATCTGGTGGGTTACCTGCACTTAAATCTATCAAGAACTAGATAGTAACTAAAGCCACCGGATCTAAGTTTGACAAAAGAGAAATGACCATAGATGACATCATAGATCCAGATGTCAAGTTTGCCTCAATGATAATTGGGTACAAGATCTATCATTCTAGTAGGGAAAATTATGTGTCTAGGACTACAATATATGCAGCATATTAGATGTTGAGGCAAAATGTAGATTATGACCTATGTGATCTTCTCCTAAATCAACTATTAGAAAACCTGCAGAAGATCAAAAAGGATAAGAAGAATTCCTTCAAATATGGTTGTCTAATACTGTGTCTATTCTTTTATTACATGAATGAGCTACCTAGATCAAGTGGTTGGGTATGGCAAAATGACAAACCGGTTGTAATTCAGATTAGAGATTATATGTATGGACTTGGTGATGTTAAAGCTCAAAACACATCTCTCTAGGGTTACTTTAAGAACTTCCAAAGCATGATGCAAGCTAGAGAGAGAATACCTCAATCCATAGTTGAGAAATACAAGGATACATTGTGCTTCATGGTTGACACTAATCAATGTCTAATGGAGGCAGTTGAGCCTAGAACAGTGTGGATAATGCCTATGGGATACGAGGTCAATGAGAAAATCTTGGAGCTACATATTCAACACCTATTGAGCCAACCTAAGGACCCTAAGGCAGAAAGGTTTGGAACCTTTCAAGAACTAAGTGTAAAAATACATGTTGAGTTAAGATAACCAGAGATAAAGAGGAATGTTAGAAGGGAAGTTAAGGAAATTGCCAAAAGATTTGGCATATCAAAAGAGGCAGTAGATGCAAATAGAGAGAAAATGGAGAAGGCTGAGAAAGAGAAACAAGAAGCAAAGAAAGGAGATGTTCTGGTACAAGCCTCCTCCCAGACTAGATCTTCTAAGAGCTCTGCACCTGCCACTCCTAAAAGCTCAAGGACCACCAAACTGGAAGTTAAGACATCTAGAAAAGGAGAAAAGAGGATGAAGACCAAAGCCACAAGGTCATACACAAGTCTTAAAGATGATAAAGAAACAGAATCTGATGAGGAAATCAAGAAGATGAAGAAGAAGAAAACATTCAGAGAATTCTCTGCCAGTAAAAATAAAAAAGAAAAGGCAGAAGAATTTGTTGAAAATCCCACTCTTTCCATTTATGACATCATCAAGGCAGTCATTGTGGATGGGAACTTGCAGCCAGTAACAAAGTTCTATGATGAATACCATGATACTGACAAGAGGATTTTGGAGGAAGCTACTGTCACGTACCTGAATATTTACAATAAAGCTTTCATTGAAATTATATCCTTAATTCCTAAAAGTCTAGAAGAAGTACTTGAACTAAGAAAAGAAAATGCAAAAGCAAAAGACTTAGAGATCTAGGAATAGATAGCAATTCAACTTTATCCTTCTATCACCCCAAAACAAATGAACATGATCTTTAAGGACTATAAGGATGAATTCCAGAGTAAAGAAAGAATGAACAAACTTATGCTTGGAGAAACTGACCAAGTAGCAAAAGAAACAAAAGACATCCTCTGAAATGCTTTCAAAAGATTCAATCTTCCTATTGTAGAGGAAACAGATGAAGAACCTTCTACCATGGATGTTGAAGGATTAAATGTAACCAATGAAGAATCTTCCGAAAAAGATGTAGAAGGATCAAAAGAGATAGATGAAGAGAAGTCTAAGGACTTGGATTCCTCTGTTCTGAAAGAGGAAGTTCATGAAGCAGTAATCTCAGGTGATATCTCTCCTCTGGATCCCACTGTAGACATTCTAGATTTTGAAGTTGAAGGAGAAGGAAGAAAAGAGGAGAAAGTAAATAAAGAAGAATAGGTCAGAGGAAAAGAAGAAGAACAAACAGAAGAAACTAATGTTGAATGTTCTGATACCCCAAAAGAAAAGAAGTCCCGATCATCGGCAAGAGACACTGCAAAGGTAGTGAAGAACTTCTTGAACAAAGAAATAATGGAGATAGATGAACCTGAACTATTTCAAGGGCCACTAAATTTTGACTCTCTCTCTCTCCGGTCTAGAAAATGAAAATAGCATCTTTTGCTCAAGCCAAAACAAAAGAAAAACTCCTGAAATCTCACATGGAAGATTGTGAACTATTAGAGATGGCATCCGGGATGCTGGAGAAGATCATGCCGTCATTCCAAAAGGATCCTTTGGCCTCACCATCTGGCAACTTAAAATCTTTGGTAAATTATGTTAGCACTCACTTTGAATCTCTAGAAAAATCAGCAGAAGCAAAGGTCCAAAAGAAGTTTTTAGGAAAAAGATTCACTAAAGTACAGGGACTCATTGCTAATGATAGGAGGACCCTAAACCTTGGAATAAAAAGCCTTGAAAATACTTTTAAAGATGGTGGGGACTTGTACAAACTTTGTCTATCTTGGCCCAAAGTGACAGAGGATATTGAAAAGAAAGTGAAAGAACAGGAAGGTAAACTGTCAAGTTTATCTTAGAATTTTGATCCCCTTACTACCTCTTTAATGAATCAAGAATGTCAGGCCATTGTCATCATAAATGAAATAAAGAGGTTGAATAAAGAGAAGGACATAATAAATAGAATCAGTGAACTCAGAGGGATAATTATCCCTAAGTTAGTGGCAATGCATGAGTCCTTGACAGATGCTCAGACCACAGCCCAAACTAGTGATCTGACAGATTTACGAAGGGCAGAAGCATATACATTTTTGTTGAGTGGTCACATCTCCATTTTGGATAGGATGAAGCAGAGCTGGGCCACAGATTTTGTACAATTGAAGGCCACTTTTGGGGATATACTTAAGTATATGTAAGTATAACATGTATATATACTTATGCGGCCATGCATAGATTAATTTTTGCAAAATTTTGGTATGCGGATTCCGCCCTTTGCCATTGATGTCAAAGGGGGAGTGAGGAGTAGTGAAAAATGTGGAATCTAGCTAAGGGGGGGCTCTGATAAAATAGTGGAAAAGATAGAGCATCAGCCAAGGGGGAGTTTACTGCGACACAGCCATTTTTCACTAAGTGTTTCCATCAATGCCAAAGGGGGAGATTGTTGGCAAGAGACACTATGTGGCTTCATGAGTGTTGTCATTGATGGCAATAAAGTCTATCCCACACATCTGCAGTAAATAGTATTCCTATACTGGAAGTTAGATTGAAGATTGTTTTGGTCCGGTGAACAAGAACAGAGTAAGCAACAAGGTCTGACAATCAGGTCCAGATCTCTCAGATGGTGTAACTCACAAAGTTGCAAACTTGGATAAGTCAAGAAGGGTATCATGACAATTATATTCCATAGATTTAGCCTCTAGTGATAAAGCATGACAAAGATATGAGAATCTAAGTGTTGGGTTCCAGACAGGCAGAGCAAACAGAGAAAGAACTAATTGACAGAGCATTAGACTTCAATCCGGATGCGTAAAAGGTGTTGATCAAGAAGTTTGGAGATTATACATTGTTGGCCAACATGATTAAAGACTTATATGCCCATGTTTTTGATACACATCACAATTCAAGCATGGATTCTATCGATAGATTAGTCACTTGCAAATATCTTGAAGTGTTCTTGTTGTCGACTAGGAAGTTGATGAGAATCCTTTATGCAGATATATATACTAGATGCATTCCAGTATGTAAGTGTCTGTGTGGTATATAGGGATGAAAAAAAGTGTGAAGAAAAGAAGATAAGTGTGAGAGCAGCAAATCAAGTCTGGTATGTGATGGAATAACAACACCAAAATAGAGAAAGAATGAAGTGCATCAAATTAGTGTATTAAGCCTAATCAGAACTAAACTCTTGCATTTGTAGATGCCTGTCATCAGTTCAAACACCTGATTACCTTTTGTAAGTTTTGTAGACAGTGAGTCTCTTGTAGGTAGTCACAAAGAATACAATCTTGGGTTAGTCACCCCATGGCTTTTCCCTTAACAGGGTTTTCCACATAAAAATCCCTGTGTTATGTGTGTTGATTTTACTTCTATTCTTATGATCTTATATGTTTTGATGTTGTACTAATTATTAAAGAAGAAAAGAAAGTTAAAGATATTTGAGATAACTGATTCACCCCCCCTCTTAGTTATCTGCCTTGTTTCCAACATGATGGACTATTGGGGTTGATGGATTGGTGTTGGGAATTTAGTTGTCTCAATCTTGTAAATTCCTTACATTATTAATGTTTCTATTTATTATTTAATTGCCTATGTTGTAAATATTTGTAAATTTCAATTGTCATATTGTGGGATGTAGCACAGTGATGTGTCAATCCTACATGGAATATGACAACTTGTAATTTTGTCCTCACATGAGGAGATAGGCATCCCACTTTGTGGTAGGAGCATTTCGCGATGTGTTGGCATCTTCCATGTGTAAGGGAATGTTTGACTGAAATGGTTATGATGGATTCCTATAATGAATCTATGACATGTAAGAGTTAGAAATAGAAGGTTGTAAGATAGGTGAAGACATGTGTCATGAAGCATCTTTGAAAAAGGCATATTTGGGTTCCCCAAGGTGGACTATGACATGTTGTAAGAGAATATGATATTTATAGCCTGTGTATGACAGATTCTCTTACAGATGTAATTTGTAACCGCTATGACAGATTCTATTATGGTCGTAAGTGTCATAAGAGCATCTGTCATAGCCCATTTCGAAAATAGGTGACCACTTTGGGATGGGAGATATGGACAAGTGTTAGGTACATTTTACAATGTTGACCAAGTGTCCTGAGGCATGGGTTTTGGGCCATGAGGCCAAGTTGGATACCCATTCCAAGAAAGGTCCAATATTGCCTTGTATTTTCTATATAAACAGGTGGTTGGAGAGGGAGTTGTATCACAGGTTTTATAGGTACTGTTATGCTGCTAGTTTGACTCCAAACATGAGTGTTGAAGACCATTGAAGCTTGCATTGCAAGTGTATTGTAAACAAATTTCAGATTTGTTAATACATTGTGCAAGTTTCTAAGTGTGGGGTTTTTCACCCGATAAAGGTTTTCCCCACCGTAAATCTTTGTCTCTCTTCTTCTGTCTACTTTCTGGTTCTTGTGTTTTGCTGCAATATATCATGTTAATGGTTTAACATTTCTATAATAGTTAGGATAAAATTGAATTCGCATAGCCCTCTCCTCATTAGATTAGTGTAGGAAGCGATTTCCGCACACCTAGCTTCCTTTCAATTGGGAGATTGGTAGACCATTGGATTAAGTTTAATAGGATTGGAGGGTGTTTAGGGTAAAATTGGATTCCGTTAATCTTTTATTTCTTAGATGTTAAAATCCTCCTTTCACCCTAACATTGAAGGATCTAGGGTCGAGTGGCAAGAACTATCATACCCTAGGTCACTTGCAAATGAGAGGAAGCTTGGATTAGGGAATTAATTATCAATTTTTCCTTCTATGCTCAATTGACCATTAAAACCCTAATTATGCAAATACAGAAACAAATTGATGAAAGATGAAAAAAGCTCTTGCAAACAGGAATAAAATACCAAATCATAGAATACCTATTTTCAAGGTTCCAAAGTAGAACAGTTGAGGACACTGGAGTGGGCACCCAAGTCCAAGGTACCTACTTTTTTCTAGAATCTGGACCTTCTTCAGACACTGATCAACCCTGTAACTTCTATTTTCTAGAATCTATCTGCTGAGGACACTGGAGCGAGAGCCCAAGTCTTGGAAGTGCTCCTTTGTCTGACTTTTCTTCAAATCTCGAATCCCTAATGTCTACCAAGCCTTCCTACAACTCTACTTTTTCTGGATGCGACACCTGTAACCTGCAATCACAAGACTTGGTTTGGGGGTTGTGGTGTTTAGAGGTTTGCCTCAGTCAAACCCCAGAGGACACTTAAGTCTTTGAACACTATTGTCAGATAAAGAGGGCGTGCCCTTGTGAGGCAGAGGCCAAAAACCAAAGGAATCAATGATAAAAACACAATGATATGTCACCTTGTAGTGAAGCTTTCATGGAGGAAGATGCTCTTCATGCCATGAGGAGATTGATGCTCAAATGTGCAAATATCAACACACAAAACATATAAGTCTACACTTGCAACACAATAGAAAGCCTTGAATCACCTTGAGAACACAATAGCTTGCTAGTAATCTTCTAGTTGAAATCTAGTTTACAAATGAATGCCTACACATGCTTATATTTGCATCTACAAGCACTCCTACTAAGATATTTGAAATTCAAACTTACCGTTTCAGAAAAGGGACCTAATAACGGTCACTAACTGACACCTAGAAATTGGGACTGCCCTAAGATAGGGTAGAACTAGGGCGCAGGTGCCCAAGTCCTCCCCCCTATTTTAGGCAGGGTACAACTCAGGGGGTCCACCTAGGTCCTATTTGCCATGGGACTTAGGTCTCATTCCATCAGGATGCTAAAATATGAACTAAAATATCCTAAATGCACTCTACAGACCTGGGAGCTAAAGCTTATGAGGGAAAATCCCCCAAGGAGACATTTTCCAACGTTACATTTAGCCCCTACTTTAATGTATGTATAAACATGAGGCCAATACATGCATTAAAGTAAGGTCACAAACACACCAAACATGGAGAAGACATGCCAATCACATAGAAGACAATAACAGGCATGCAAAACATGAAGAAGACAGTTACAGTCACGCAAAACACAGAGTAGACAATTAATGCATGGAAGACAGAAATGATATCTTTTCTTTTCTTTTTCTCATATATATGAAATGCAAATGCAAGTACTGGAAAGTAAACAAATCTCCCAAAATGTAAGAAGCACTACTCGAAGGTGTTGGTCTCTGCATATGGGGCAACACACATGCAATACACGCAAAACCTCCCAAAATGTATGAAGTACAACTCAAAGGTGTTGTTCTATGCATATGGGGCAACAAACACACCATACAAAACAAGCACACCAAAACACACACACTTGAAGACACAAAGAAAACATAGTAGACAAGCGATGGAGTGTACCTATTTCTAGGTTCAACACCATCTCAGGAACATTACAGGCACACACCAACGATTGGGCTTCACCACAACAATCACCAAAGACATGCTTAAGGGTTGATTTAGTCACAGAACCGCTCCCTACCTCTGCAAAGGACTTTTTAAAATGATAGGAAGATGCAATCTGCTCTGAGAAATACACCATCCTTGCCTCCATAGAGGGCTTGAGAAAAAAGATATACTTGATATTCCACCTCCACAGAGGGCTTACATGATTGATTGATTGATTGATTTCAAACAAACTCAGGATGCACGATGCACTACTCTAGGGCGCAAGTCTATGTATCTAAGGTCAAACACATTGCTAACATCTATAACAGATAGCTTACCTTATATATACTCCCACCTTAAGGTGGTTGATATTAGTTATCAATATCAAGCATGTTAAGGTAGGAAGAAAACACACAAGGGAACACTGACTTTCGTAAACCCCATGCCCCCCAGAGGTGACATGTACTTTACGATCACCAAATGTTCCCACAAACACATCCCTACAAGAAACGTGTTAGTGTCTACAACATAATGATAAACAATAACATCAATGCATATGATTATCCACACAATGAGCCAAGATTATACATCGAATTCAGAGTTTGAGAATAACTAGGGGCTATATCACGAAGTTCTCTAAATTAAGTATCGCCAAGGCTAGATTCAAAGGAAAACAAAGGTGCATGGAGCAGCAGTATTGTTAAGGCTTGTAAATGCAATAGAAACATCATAAAATTCACTACGCGGAAAGCATGAGTGCTTCCATTAGTCAAGCGTTGGATAAGATATACAACCCCATCGTCATATTAGGAACTATAGTCCATTTGTTGATTTCTCTCGAAAGGGACACTAGGTCTACATCAGTATAAATGTTTGTCGTCATCCGCCTGCTAGGTGGAAACACTAGAGGAAGGGAAATAATAAATCAGACAGGAGAAACAAGTGTCTTAGAGACAGTCATGTAGGAGGGTGCCCCCAAGTCACCAACCACAATGCTATGTCCATAAGACAACACACAACAATGAAATCAAAGAGAGGCAATATAGAAGAATGTCACAACAGAGGCAGTCTCCTAGTATCTTGAACCTTATGGGAGAATTTGAGGTCATCCCAGGAGGCCTAAACAACACATAACACATCACGGGGGAAGCACATCATGAGAGAGATAAAAATGTTAGAGATACTTACCTGTAGGATCTTCGTGCTAGAGACCATCATTGGGTGGGTCACTGTCTTCCCAATCTCTAATGCTAGAGGGGAGAGTTGTATAAGGTATCATAGCCCACCTGTTGTTCTTGTTTTCAAGTTTTTCATCTTTAAGCTCTTTTTTATTAGGTTGAACATTTTCTTTATGAACTAATGTTGTATCTTTTGGAAAGTTTATGTTGTTATTGATGTTCGAGGAATATGAAATTAAAGTAGAGGTATTTGATGTTTTTAAGTCCTTAGTGATGTCCAAATGACTTGAATATTCAAACAAAGGAGGGACATTAAAGGTCTTCTCTTCCTTAGTGAAATCCAAGGTGTGTGAACAATCAATTAAAGGAACAAGGTTACTAGGATGATCCATAGAGGTTTCATGCAGTATGATAGAGTTTTTATTGTTTTTAGATGAAAGCTCACTGTTTACCCATGGAATGTTCTTTGTTGAAGGGATTTCTTCATTCACTAATGCTTCTTCTTGGCCAGGGAGAGCATTGGAATGGGAAAGTGGTGATGTCTCTTCATTTGCAAATGCTTCATCATGGCTAGAGTGAGCATTAGAATGAAGACTTGGTGGTATGATGTTAAGAGATGTGTCAATGAAAATCATCCTCTTACACCAAAGTGTCCTCATGAGGAGGAGCAACCTTGAGAGAAGGATCATAAGGTAAATCAAAGTTATCTTCACATGTTTTATCAATAGGTGCCATAGTAGAATTTCCTAGAAAATCATCCAAGGCTTCATCTAACATTTTAAGATCGTCACTAGTATATGTATTATTGATCATGAATTTAGTGAGATCATCCAATATCGAAGGGTATATTCCCATAAGAGTTGTGAAGCTATCAAAGTCGCCTATATGACAAAGGATTTCATATGTAGAGCACATAGAGAGATCAACATCATGAATGTATGCTATTTGTTCCAAGACTTCAGGATGTTTATCAGTGAATTTAGAGAAATGCTCAATGTCTATGATGTATGCAAACAACTCTTCTAAAGAATTAGCCATGATAAATGTTTTCAAATCAATGCAATATCAAATTTTAAAAGCTTTTCAAAAGTATGTCAAAAATAAGTGTAAAACTATATGCAAAAATAGCCTCGAATGCTTGATTTTTTGTACTTTTTCCAATGCAAATGAATGAACCAAAGGGTGCTGTAAGGATTTCAGTCAAGGGTAGCAAGTTATATGTCTGTTATCAGTCCAAACCAGCAATATGATCACTCTCAACATGTTGGTGTGAACAGGGTTATCACCTAACCAGTTTACCCTAGTGTGGATAGTTCATCTTATTTAATTGTTTACTAGTTAAATAATATTCACACATCACACATTAATCACACATGTTAAGTTGACTTAGTGAGTCTACTAGATGTCTAGTTGTGTCTAGTTGAGTCTAGTTGTGTGTTGAGTTGTTGATAGTTGGAGTGAGTTGTCTTATCCTCCACCTGTGTAATTAGCTATCATCCTCTAATTGGCACATGTTGTAGGAATATCTCCACATTCCACTCCACCTTTCTAACTCTCACCTTGCCTTTATAAGCAAGGCATATCATGTACATTGTAACAACAATCCTTCTTTTGCATTCATTGATAGAATAGCATTATTCTCTCATTTAATCTCTCTTGTGCTTTCATAAAGTCCTAGATCCTGGGTGGCTCCAATCATAGCCAACTCTAACATGGTATCAGAGCTCTAGGAAGAATCACTTTGTGATAGCCATTTTTTGAGAGATCTTGAGTGCAATTTATGGTGGATCTTGATAGTTGAGTATGCTCTTCTCTTGCATTGAATGATGACCTGGAGAATCAGAAAGACTTGATAGAAACATTAGATTTGTGAGGGTTTTTGCTTCTTGCCCTTGTATTGCAGGTGCATTTCAGTGCGTGTTGTTGCAAATTAGACTTCACCATTGCATTTGGAGTAGCCAAAATAGTCAAGATTGCCTTTTGTTTCATCCAAATCAAACATCGGAGGCAAAATTGACGAGGGTTTCAATTTGAGGTTCTTTAGCGTGATCCAGGAGATACCAGCAATTTCAGAGCAATTTGACCAAAATTGGACATTGCCATTGCGGTCGAAGCAGCCAAATCAGTTAGGATCAACTGTCCAAACACTGAAATTCATTACTGTCACAAAAAGTAAAATTTTTTTGCCCCACAGCTCATCATACGGACGATAGAGCATATTCTTAGAATCTTTGGCATCATCCTTGTGCAAGCAAGAATCTTCATTTTTTGATCGTTGTGCATCGTATGTAGGTTTGATTTATTATCTGCAATTTTTCTGTTCTTTGTGGACAAAAATTGCAGTACAGTACCCTATTGTTGCAGGGTACCTTATTGCAGGTCGCAGGTATCAGTGAATTGTGGGGCTGCCATGTGGCGAGGGCCCCCCCACACTCATCTTCACAAGTGGTCAGATTCCAAATATCAGTAGTCTAAATCAAAGATAACCTGCATTCTATTCTCCAGTGAATCTGGATTATCTACATGGCGGTCATAAACATTGCATCAGAGGTCTTTTACTCTTAGCATTGCCTGGCATTCCAAACCATAGACTGTAACATCGGCAATTTCTTATAGACTGCCTTAAATCTCTAGTGGTTTTCAAACTTCTCAGCGATCAGTTCAAATCGTAGTGATCTTCAATCCTATAGGCATCTCAAAACTTCAAAGCCTAGAGGTATTTTAAACCATTGGCAACCATCAATCAAATCATGGTTGTGCCATTGAAATAGTCCTACAGTCAAATAAGGAGATCAATAGTTATATAATCTATAACCTACGGTCAAAACCATAGTGTTCGTAGTAGGCAGCCTCTTCAAATCTATTTCAACTCACCTCATGGCAATTCAAAACCCTTGGCAATCTGCAGATTGAGATTCATTTTTGATCTCAACAATCCTGGTGGTCATTTCACACAGACCGGCGAGCATCCTTAGTCGGCAACATATCAAAGTTTCATAGGCCGATAGCCTGTTTCAACATAGGTGTGCTCGACATTGTCTCACGCCATTAAAAATAGTTCACACTGGAAATTTTTTCTAAAATCGTTGGTTGTTTATTCACTGGTGCCCTCCAGCAAATAGCCGGTGATCTATATCTCCAACAGCCTATGAAGATCCTCAGCCAAATCCTCCACTCTCGGCGGTGATTGTTTATTGCTAAGAAAAATTCATGCCGAAAAAGTTTCTAAACTAATCAGATATTCCTATCGGCATCTCCCATGTGGTCTGCAAATTTCCCATAGTCTTCCACGGCATACCAAGAAGTTTTGACATACGAAGGCAGTTTCAAAGACTTCAGCTACCGGCAAAAACACTTGGCATTCTCCAATACCGACCGGCTTCTCCAAAACAGTCATTGGAGGGTTTACAAATCTTGGTGGTCAACAATCCTACAAACCACCAGAAGCAAACCACAAATAGGCCCATGAAACTACTTTTCTGCCATAAGCAATTTCCTGCGATACACACAATCGTTTCAAATAAGTCCCGTGGTTTTGACCCCTAAAATAGTGGTTTTGGCCTAACATCAGTGGTTTCCAGCCTTGCTAAAAGTGGTTTTGCAGACAACAGGGTGGTTTTCTGGAAATTTTTTGCTTTGCCCGAAGGGGGGCATTTTTTTTGCCAAAAAGGAATATTCCAAGAATATTTTGCTAACGTCAGCACTGTGTCAGTGCCAGGGGCCATTTTTGCCCCTCAAAGCCCTAAAAGGGGGCTTTTTTTTTCTTTTTTGCATAACTTTTGCCCACGAAGGCAAAATTAGGCAAACAAGATATCATTGGAAAGCTGACAGAGAGCACTTCGCATTGGTCTCAGTATTTTTCTAAAATTCTACTGCAGGTGATTGATACAGCAGTTTGAAGACATATCTTCATTTTTCACTTCTGAGCTCACAACTTTTTGCCACGATCTCTGATTTTTATGGCATCAGAAAGGTATTCAGGAGCTCTTCAAATCCATCCATGCACTTTTCTCATATTTTGACCCAAGTTCATTTTATTCAATTTGTCAATTTTTTGGCTTTTGGGTGATAACTTGGACATTTTGACACTTGAGATAGTGAAACTTATTTTGAAGGGATCTATTTGTTGTGATAAATCATTGTGAGCAATTGTAATCTCCCTTGGCTCTCTTTTTTAAGAGATTTTCATACTTTTCCAAATTTGGTCCCTTATGGACAATTGTAAATCGCACTAAGTATAAAGTGCCACAATCATTCATTTTTGGGGGGTGATCTCTTTGATTGAGTAACAGGGGGTTGTCTTGTGTTCTTTTTTGTACTCTTACATCATGGATTCACACAAACTTACTCTACTCACACCATATAACTATCATGAGTGGAAAACTAAAATGGACATTCATTTAAGAAGTTTGAAAATTCATAGAGTAACAATGGGTATAGAAATTGAACCAACTACAGCTGCAGAAAAGAGAAAGTGGTATAATAGATGTGATCAAGCCTATGGAACACTATGCTTGTCTATCTCTCCTGATCTTCTTTTTCATATTGAATCTTGTACTACACCTAATCAAGTGTGGACTACCTTAGAAAATCTCTTTGGTAAGCAAGATACTATGAGAGGTTTCAAATTGGAGAATGAACTAATTGGTTTGAATCCAACTAATTTTGCAAGCATCCAAGACTTCTTCACAAAACTAAAATCACTTAGATTGCAGCTCAAACAATGTGGAATTAAGAAAGAGGAAACTCAATTGATTTTTTCAATCCTTGCTAAGCTTGGTCTTGAATATTCAGTTTTTGTTTCTACCTTCTATGCTAATATGGATGCACTTGGGAAAGCTTTCACAATGCCTTCACTTGATGAGTTTCCTACATCACTCACAAGGGAACAAGCTAAGTTAGTACACATGGGCAAATTGAAGTCTCCTAGGAATCAAGCTCTTCTTACTATTCAAGGTTCAAAGGATCAAAAGGCTTCAACTAGTAAAGGCAAGAAATAGAAAAATAAGGATCTCAAGAATAATGAGCAAGCAAAGGAGTCAACCAAATCACCTAAGTCCTCATCCTCTCCCAAGGAGGAATCATCTAAGAAGGAGAGACCAAAGTGTACATATTGCAAGAAACTAGAACATGATGAGCATAAGTGTTACGAGCAGAAAATTGATGAGTTGACTCACATTATTCAAAAGCACAATATTCAAATGTCATCATCATCACCTAGTTCATCCTCCTCTTTGACACCATCATCATCTACATATACAGGGACAACAGGCATTGCCACTGGGACAAACAAAGGAAAAGAAGAAGCACTCTTTGCTTCAACAAGTCTTCAGTCAGAGAGATGGCTTCTTGATTCTGGAGCTTCTCATCATATGGCATCTTCACAGGGGATATTCTCTTCATTTGAGTCATGTACTTTGCCACCTATTTTGATGGGTAACAATACATACATGCATGCAACTGGTAAAGGGACAATTGATGTTGGAGAGAATACATTCAATAATGTGTTGTGTGTACCTTCCTTGTCAACCAATCTCCTTTCCATCTACCAGATTACTCATTGTGGTGCAGGCAAGATAGTTGAGTTCACTCCTGATTCTGTGATTATACCAGACTTGGAGAGTAGAGATATCATTGTTGTTGGGATGGTTGATCATGCATCTTGCTTGTATACCTTCTCCCATTTTTTTTCTTCTGATGATGATGATCCATTGATTAATACTCACACTCATGCATCAAGTGTGAATCATGTTTCTGAGGAGAAGTTTGGTCACTTGAACCTTGGTGTTCTTTCACTCACTTTGGTTCATGAGACTAGTGCTGAGCTTCCATCACCTCATCCTCCTACTTCTTCAGAGATTGACATCGACATAGTTTCATCTACATCAGTAGAGAAGGATCATTCTAATCTTTCAGACACAGCTTTGTGGGATACTTTCTTGGAAGGTATATCAGACTTGTTTTGTGAGTCTCATATTACAGATTTAGAGGACACACTTGAGGGGATATCTCTCCTCTTTGATGATAGTTACAGCACAACTATTATCCCATCTACTTCATCTTTGGAGGTTGTTCTTCATGAGTCTACCTGGGATTTTGGATTGGTCACAACTCATTGCATTGTGATATTCTTTGATTCTGACATGTGGACACTTGAGCAGTCTTTAGAGGCACACATCATGAGGCTTTTTCCCTCATTCCTCGAGATGGAGTTTCTTCGACATCAGCCTTTGGATTGATTTCTTCCTAAGGGGAGAAATATTGTTTGTAGGTACAGGACACTATCCAGTGTTCTTCTTCAGACATTCTTCATCAGCACAGGAGCTACTTCATTGTGGGAGGGACCCATAGTCTCACATTTGCTCTCCTATGGGGGGTATTTGATTGTACATATGTGATAGAAGTTGTCCTTGGGGGTCATGTTGAGTCCTCCTACTATCACTTCTTCTTTCACTTTCATTGTTTCATGCATTCTCACTTTTAGACAGGAGTTTTTTCCCATGAGGTTTTCTCCTTTTCTCCACTTGAGATTTGTTGTACATGGGTACCTAACATGGCCTAGTAGCTGGGACCCATCCATCATTGCATCTTGCTTTAGTCAACTACTCCCTAAGTTGCACTTAAGGGGGGTGTTGGTGTGAACAGGGTTATCACCTAACCGGTTCACCCTAGTGTGGATAGTTCATCTTATTTAACTATTTACTAGTTAAATAATATTCATACATCACACATATTAAGTTGACTTAGTGAGTCTACTAGATGTCTAGTTGTGTGTTGAGTTGTTGATAGTTGGAATGAGTTGTCTTATCCTCCACATGTGCAATTAGCTATCATCCTCTAATTGGCACATGTTGTAGGAATATCTCCACTTTCCACTCCACCTTTCTAGCTCTCACCTTGCCTTTATAAGCAAGGCATATCATGTACATTGTAACAATAACAATCATTCTTTTGCATTCATTGATAGAATAGCATTATTCTCTCATTTGATCTCTCTTGTGCTTTCATAAAGTCCTAGATCCTTGGTGGCTCCAATCATATCCAACTCTAACACAACACACTCTTGATGCAAATCTAAGATAATGCCAAGTCAAAATACAGTGAAAAATATGTCAAAATAGGCACTTTTTTCACCAAAACTCAATGCAACAGAGAATACCAAAGGGTGTTGTGAGGAAAATGATGATGGAAAGAAAATAATATTAGTAATATAAGCCACTTGGCACAAAAATACCCAACACAACATGCTTTTAGTGCCACTTAGGGTAAAACCCTAGTGAAAATATAGCAAAATATGTGATTTTTCACGGTTTTTCAACTCCAAAACCTAGAAAAAGAGGTGTTGTAAGGAATTTTAGGAGGTATAGAAAGTAATATCAATAATATCAGTCACCTCAATCCATAAAATTGATCACAACACACTTGGAGTGCAAAGTAGGTCAAACCCTAGGGCCAAAATAGCTAAAATGTGTAGTTTTTTGCAAAATTTTCACTACAAGAGACCGATAAAAGGGTGTTGTGAATATTTTTATAAGGGAAGGAAAATTATTACCCTGATAACAGAAAATTAATGCAAAAATATCCTTTACAACACACCTATACTGCAAGTTTAGAGAGTCGATAATGCCGATTTTAGTGAAAATCATTGTTTTCGAAGCCCTAGGTTTGAGATTTTGGAACAAAATACTATGAGAATGGTTTGAAGTCTGATTTTTAATGTAAATTACATAATCTCATATCTGAAAATAATTTTCAAGCTTAATCATGCAAAATTCCCATGCAAATTTAATGAAAATACACCAAAATTGCTAGTTTTTGTTGAAATTTTCAATGCCAAAATGCAAATAATTTAAATTTAAATGCAAATTCACATGAAAATGAAAGACTACAAAAAAATGCAAATTTAAATGAGCCTCTAAAATCAGTAGAAAAATCTAATAAAATATTTTTCCAACAAACCCTAGATTTTGGAATTACTAGGTTATCTAAAAATTGTCAAAATTTCTACAAAACCCTAGCAATTAAATGATGAAAATGTAAAATAAGATTTTAAATTTTTGTATTTATATGTAGTTTATATCAAATCTGATGTAAAAATAATTAATTAGGAAAATTTAGGAAGAATTGACACAATTTAATAAGCCCAATAATGTATTTTTTTTGCATTTTTTCATTTTTTTTAAAATTTTCTCAATCTAATAAATTAAATGTATATATGAATGAATGAAATCACACCAAATCTGAAGACAAATACTTAAAAAGTTGCAATTTAAGTTCAAAGATACAGGTTCACCAAAATTTTTAAGGTAAAATTGGATTTCGTTAACCTTTTGTTGCTTAGATGTTAAAATCCTCCTTTCACCCTAAAATTGAAGGACCTAGGGTCGAGTGGCGAGCACTATCATACCCTAGGTCACTTGCAAATGAGGGGAAGCTTGGATTAGGGAATTAATTATCAATTTTTCCTTCTCCTATGCTCAATTGACCATTAAAACCCTAATTATGCAAATACAACAACAAATTGATGAAAGATGGAAAAAGATCTTACAGACAGGAATAAAATACCAAATCACAAAATACCTATTATAGACACCCTAAAATGACCAAGTCATCACACTGTTCGCATTTCAGCATTTCAGTCGCATCACCTGCATTTCACACATTAATTAAATAATCTAATTATTTAATTAATTTCAACAAATTCTTCTAAATTCCAAAATTCAACATTAATTGAATAAATTCCCTTTATTTAATTAATTAAGTCAGATTCCTCTATATTCTTCCACAATTAAATAATTTTAATTATTTAATTAGATCATTGTCACCTTCCAAAATTCAAATCCACATTAATTGAATATCCCATTATTTAATTAATTCAACAAATTCTATCTTATCTACAATTAAATAATTCTTACATTATTTAATTAAATCAAAATTGTTCTTCCAAAATCATGCACAACAATTAAATAAATTTATTTATTTAATTTGCTTTCAAATCTTCTAAATTAAATAATTCTAATTATTTAATTATTTCTTCCAAAATATCTTCTCTAAATTTAAATAAATCAATTATTTATTTAAGTTGCTTTTTTCTTCTAAATTTGAGTTATCTCTAATATATCTCAAGCTTTCTATATTTAATAAAGCAAAATATCTTCTTTTCTCATGCAAATCTCTTCTTCTTGTTTTAAATCACTTAACTGATTGTTTTATTTTTTTAATTGATTTATCTCTTCAGTTAACTCATTCTTCTATTCTTGATAACTCCCCTCATGCAAAAGAAAGCAAGACACATGTCTTCTTCTCATTCGTTGCACATTCCTCAACTGTTCTCCTCCATTGATTTTTCTGAATTATCTGGACCGTTGATCGATCTCTATTGAAACCTATATAAACCCCCCTCATCTCCTTCATTGAGCCTCTCTCTTCGATTGTATTCTCAGGCATACTTAACAGAGCTTTGGGCATATAAAACGTGTCGATTGAGAAACTTTACGATCTCTTAACATTGATCTTTGAGCACATTGAGCACATTACTTGCTTGTTGCAGTTATGGTTTCGCAACTTGATTGAGCAATCCACACTTCTCCAAAAGGGAACAATACAGGTTTTGGTAAGAGCTTTCATTTTGTCTTTGATTTTATGATAATGGCTTTTACTTAGATTGGTTCGCTTTATGTGATTGGTTTTTGGTTTTATTAGTTTAGAGTAAATCAATTTTTCCTCATACACATTCTGGCACACCCGGTGGGACCCACTAATCCCTTTGTTTCTTTGAGAAATTGTTTTTTTGAAGTCACAGTACGGTACAACGCAAACGACATTACAAAGCGCTTCTGGCAGCATCATTAAGCGCTATTGGAGGCACAGTTCAGTGCCCTTGGGGGCACTGCGGTGCTTCTGGTAACACAGAGCGGCACTTCCGGTATCACAGAACGGTGCTCTCGGCAGCATCGTTAAGTGCTTTTGGCTAAATTAGGTTTTTGACTTCGTTTTGTGTCTTTTGCAGGGTTTTTCTCATTGCATATCTTATGGATTTGTCTGACAAGCTGTTGTATTTGTCTTTCAAACATGCTTTTTGATACTTCCTAAGCTGATTTATTTAGGGGTATCTTCGGTATTTACGTTACTCTATTGTGGCCACATTTTTTTTGAGTTTTCTAGATTTCATGATTCAGATCTATCAAATATCATTGCTTAGAATAGCATATCAACCATGAAATCCCATTTTGATCTGGTTCTTTTGACAAAAGCTAATCTTTTTATGATCTGAGACTGTGCAGCGCATCTGGTATAATATTATCGCGCTTCCGGATACAAAGTACAACGCCTCTGGTCCTTGTTCAGCGCTTCTGGTAGTATCCTGCAGCGCTTCTAGTATACACTACATCGCTTTTGGCATAACAGTATTGAGCTTCTGGATATTGTTCAGCACTTTTGGTAATATTCTTCGATGCTTCTGGTCTGTGTTATAGCGCTTTTTGGAAATACAGTAAGTCACCTCCGGTAAGATAGTACAGCGCTTTTGGTCAATTTGATTTGTCTTTTGCTAACTTGTGAATTTTTGGTGGAACTGACTGACTTGTTGCAGCTTCTTATTACTCACATAGAGCAAATAGGTGTTTTTAACATGTTCATGCAGGATGAGCATTGAAGACCTCTTGATTTATCTCACTAAGTCTTAGAAACACATTGCATGCTTAAAGGGATAATTGAACAAATCATTTTTCTTGCAATCTAAGTCTTAGGAACATACTACTTTTCTTAAGGGACAATGGACATGTATGTGAAAACATCTCAATTTTTCTAAGGGACAATGGACATGAATGCCAAACACTTCAATTTCATAAGGGACAATTGACAACTACAAACGTGTGTGTGCCTAAATTAGTTGCACTTTATTTTTCTTATAACGGGACAATTAAACCTTT
This sequence comes from Cunninghamia lanceolata, assembly GCA_027924645.1. Taxonomy (NCBI): domain Eukaryota; kingdom Viridiplantae; phylum Streptophyta; class Pinopsida; order Cupressales; family Cupressaceae; genus Cunninghamia; species Cunninghamia lanceolata. Next base: position 407,781 of record BSBN01001237.1, on the reverse strand, counting down.
GTTTGACGTGCTTGCTCTTACTTTTCTGTACTTCCTTTAGAAGGGCCTACTTTTGGATTGCGCTTCATCCAAAAGGAATGACCCTAAGTGGAGTTTTCCTTTGAACCGCAATATAAGAGGGATAAGGCAAAAGCCAAGCCCTAATCGACGTCAGCCTTACCTTGTGGTGCCAAACTGAAAAGAGGTGTACTAGCCCTTTGTGGAAATGATTTTCACATTGAGCGAAGTGTTTGATACTCTTAGTAGGATTGGTTAAAGCTTTTAGTAGCTTATCGCATTGCTTGTAAGGAGTTGGTCCCTCAAAGTCACTAAGAACCATTCTAGATAGAGACTACCTGACCTACCTCTGAACATTGCGGTAATCATCAGTGCAAGGGGAATCGATTTAAGCCCTTAAGATACTCACCATTGGCTCCCTTGAGAAGAGATAGTACTCCCTTGGACATAAAGCTCTTGTGACCTACTTGAGCTTTCCAAGGGGAGGGTGAGATATCCCTACCTATCGTCTCTCACAAAGATACTAAATATCTGACACCTTTATGGAATGATATTTTTATCGACAGAGTATTAAGCTGTGAGCTGATCTACTGCAATGAAACCTTGTCTCTAGGGATAAAAAGTGCTTGTCATTGATTGCAATTGTCTTATACCTATGGAAACATTGGGCTTGTTTGGAGCCTCGAACATACACTATTTGTTGTGTCAGTCCCTTGTGTGTGCCAACATTGTTTGTTGTGTTTTCTCTTGCCAACAAATCCAATCAGAAAGAGAAACAATCCATCAAAATTTTGCCTTTTAGAGACATCAGACACTACTGCAGTGCCCCTAGTATTACAATAGCTCACCTTTGGTAGTACAATAGATCACCTTTGGCATAGCCGTAACTTGCTTCTGGTAAAACTCTACTTCAGCGCCCTTGGTATAACAGTAGCTCGCTTTTGGTCACTATAGCTCACCTTTGGCATAGCAGTAACCTGCTTCTGGTAGCTCAGTCCGTCGCCTTTGGCATCACAGTAGCACGCTTTTGGTTGCACAATCCTATGCCTCTAGTCAAACAGTATAGCGCTTTTGGTCTAGTACTTTGTGCACCAGAGTTTGTCCATTTCTCAAAAGCACCTCATAGAATCCCAGCATTACCTTTTGTCCTATTGTATCCCATGGTAACCACTAGGCTCCAAAAACTATGAAATCCAAGCAAGTTGTCCCTAAGAAGCACAAGTCACCTCCTCGCACACCACAATCAGGTCGTCTCAACACTACTCCCAAGGTTACTCCTAGTACACCCGTGGCAAAACTAATCAGCTCTCTGAACATGCCGCACGTCAACCAACCAAGCAATCCTCAAGAGGATAGGATCCCTTTGATAAGTACACCGCAATACACCACTGGCTTGCCTTAGGATTTTGTCCCACAAGGTTACATCGTAGATCAACCCCCATCTCAAGAAGAGCAACACTTTGAAATAGGTCAATCCTCTCAAGAAGATGGGCAAGATCTTGATGAATACATACAAGATCCTAGAGCTGTGGCTGCCTTTGACAAAATCCTTAGTGAGAACCAAGATCATTTCTTTCGCTTGCTTACAGAGCAAGGCACCAAGTTACGTCAAGATTTTGATTTATCCACTCTCAAGGAGAACAACAACACCCAAGGTGCCATACAAGCAGTTCAAACCATGTCCGCGGTGACTACATCCTTACCTACACAAGGCTCGCAGTATAGGAATCCCCTTTTTCAAAACCCAATAGAAGAGAGAGCCGTATCACCGCTTCTGACTCCTATGGAGATCTATAAAAACCAACAAGAAACTCTCCAACGTCAAGCAGAGTTAGCTAAGCAAGCCACCTTAGCTCGATCGAATACGCAACCACCTCCTAAAGTGTCCACACCAATTGCAAGTGGAATCTTGGTTACCCCATCACGCGAAGGTTTCCCACCCAATTACAATCCGGGGAACAATTATGTAGCCATGCAACAAGGGTCTCAACAAATGCCACCTCCTATATCATCACACCTTCATGTCTCTCAACCAATTAGAGTCATGCAACCCCAACCACAACATTCTTCTACTCTCATCCTCAATCAACCCCAACCATTGCAAATCACTTCTACCTATGTCCCTCCTCCACAACGTTCATCCTCACTCAACTTCTTTCACACATTGCCTAGCCACTCTCAACATTCCCAACATCAAGTTTCCCAAAGCTATGTGTCGCCTTCACAACCTAATCAAACACACTTTAGCTTTCCTCCACCCAATTCTTTTCTTCAACCATCACAAAGCCAACATTCTTACCTAGTGCCACCTCCACCTCTTCCAAATCAAAGCCTCCAATTCCAACCCAATCTGAACCAAACGTACAACCCGTATGATCCCAACCAATCTTATGACCCTTATAACACCAGTGTGCATGGCTTACACTATAATCTTCCGTATGGGCAATACCAACCACTTTTTGGACAACAGGAGATGTTACCAACCCCTCCCACGACTATGGAGGTAAAGATCGCAAAAGTTCAACAGCAGCTATCTGATCTTATGTTTGGCCACACCAAAAAGACCTCTTTAGAGGAAGTGTGTCCTTATCCTTTTGATCGGTCATTACCAATGATCCCTTTTCCTCAAAATTTCACTATTCCCAAGTTCGATAAATACAAAGGAAAAGGTGACCCAAAAGACGATCTTAGGGAATTCTATCTTGCTTGCTTTGAGGTCTCACATAACGACACATATCTTATGCGTCTCTTTCCTCGCAGTCTTGGAGGTCAAGCAATAGAATGGTTCTCACACTTACCCACGGGTATCAAGTCTTTCAACGAGCTAGCAGAGAAGTTTGCCACCCACTTTTCTTACAACGCAAAGCATGAGATTTCCATGACTGATCTATGCAACAATAAACAGAAAAATGGTGAAACTTTCATTTCTTTCCTTCAACGATGGAGACAAATGGCTAGCAAATTCCCTTTCAAGATTCCAGAGAAACAGCTTGTTAGCATATTTGTGCAGAACCTCAACCAAGAGTTAGGTTTCCATTTGCAAATTCTTAGTGCTACAACCTTCGACGAAATCACATATAAGGGAATCAATATCGAGAAGGCCCTCATTGCTAAGGGTGTGGTCAAAGTCTTCAAAGAAATGAAAGATAGCGCTCCTCATCAACAATCGAATGATAAACCCAAATATTGGAACAAAAACAAAAACATGGTCAACGATGGGGTGGTCGATACTAAACATGTCCAAATGTTGCAAACACCGCTGTAGCTCTCCAAACCAAGTCAAGCTCCACCTCAACAACAGCAGCAACAAAGGCAGCCTTATCAAAACCAATAGCAACGACAACAAGAGCAGCCCCAACAAGATTACCCTCCGCGATGTCAATTCACTCCCTTGGGAGTGCCCATCGAATCAGTCTTACAGCAAGCTTTGCAGAAAGGGCTCATCACTTTACTTGATGCTCCCCCATATGGCGAGCCTATTTTCAAAACTACACATTACAGAGACAACGAATATTGTGAATTCCATAGGAGCAAAGGGCATCAAACCGCATCTTGCATGAAACTCAAGCACCTCATCCAAAACCTCATCGATGGTAATCAAATCACTTTTGAGAATGAATCACCAATTCAACACACGAACAAAGACCTTGATATGTACAAGGAACCATTCCCTCATCATGGTCCATCTCCTCCTCAGGATAGAGGTAAAGGTATAAATCATGCTTCCACGTCCTTCGATTCCATTGTAGGTCGTTTTGAAGAGAGTAGAGTGTCTACCCTCACAATCAAAGGCAAATCTACGGATTGTGCTGTTACTACTCGTTGTGGTCATGTCACCATTCGTGGTCCTACACCTAGGCTTCTGATTCAATCTGCTTATAATCTTGTCAAACATCTAGGGAGAACACCAGCACAAATCTCTATTTTGGACCTTCTACGGTCATCACCTGCACATAGAGTGGTGCTAGAAAAAGCCCTCCAAGAGTCTTCTGTTCCTAACAACATAGCGGTCGCAAATTTCCAAGCTATAGTAGGTAACATTGCTTCACCCTACAATGTGGTCTTCTTTGAGAAAGATCTCCCATCCCATGATCCATGTCACAATGATGCCCTGCATATTGAAGTTCTCATCCATAAGCGCAAAATCAAACGTATACTCATAGACGATGGTGCTGGTCTCAACATATGTTCTTTAAAGTTACTAAAGCAATTGGGATATTCTAAGGATCACGTCAACACTGATCATAGTATTACAATCAAGGGGTATGATGATGCAGAATGTCGTTCAGAAGGTGTTATTCACTTGCCTATACAACTGGGCCCTGTCATGCTTGAAACTAGGTGTCAAGTCCTTGATATTGAGCTGCCTTACAACATTATCCTAGGCCGCCCATGGATCCATGCAATGAAAGTTGTTCCCTCCACGTACCATCAGTCTCTAAAGTTCCCATACAATGGTACGGAGATAACTATCCCAGGAGACCCCAATCCTTTCGAATTTTGCTGTGTCTTGCAAGGAAGCTATAAAAATTGCAACCAAGTGCCTAAAAATGACAAAGCCATTGAATCCCCACTATATGTTGATCCTGAAACTCTGACACAAGCCTCTACAAGTGAATCTACACCCCTCCCCAAAATCACAGCTCGCATTCGAGATATAGGCTTTGGCACTTATGATATCTCAGAATCTTGTTGTGTAGGGTGGATGCCTTTATCTCCAAAATCTTACGGCCAACCACCCATTGCCAAAGTAACCAAAAAAGTAGCTATTCCTCCCCAAGGATTCCTAACCCAATTCCAACATGGACGGTTATTGGAAGAGGAAACTATTGAGGATATTTCTTCTTGGCTCTATAAGGAGAAAGAACCAGTCACAATACCAGTCAAGCAATATGGCAATGGCTTAAGGATAGTCAAAAACATGGGCTATAAAGGCAAAGGTGGCCTTGGGAAACAGAATCAAGGAACTATGGAACCCATTGTTGTGACAAAGAAGCTGGACAAGAAGGGATTAGGATTTGGTAAGTAGATACTGCATGCCTTGGACATCGAGTATATCCTCGATGAGGTAGCTGACACTTTTCCTACCAATTCAACGTCTACAGAGGATATCATCGATGACTTATCCCTCCATATGACCAACCTATTCATAGAATCCTCCATTTTTACGCTATCCTTCGTATCCTTAACTTCCACCACCAGCACCCAGAATGTCACACTTGTCTACCCTGAACTTATTAATTGGGACCAACAAGGGTCCCCCGTTATAGATGTATTTCAGAATGATGAAGCTTTAGCTGAGTTCATGGGACTTCAGGAAGGTATCCCTCTTGGTGATCATAAAGCAAGTTTTGTAATGGAACTAGAGCCAACGGCTTATTTTGGTGAGAATGCCAAATCCTCCAGTCGCAAAAGTACAAATAAAGAAAGATCTCTAGGTAAAAACCACACTGTGGTACCTCCTGATCACAAAATAGTAAAAACAAAGGACGTATCCAAAGGTGAAAACCCAACTGTGGCACCTGAGGATGGAGGATTTGACCTTCCCCTACCATCTAAGTATCAAGAGAAATCAGCTCTCCTAGTGGAAGATTCTACAGAGATAAACCTTGGCACAGAACAAAATCCAAAGACCACATTCCTAGCAGCATCATTATCTGAAAAAGAGCACATAAATCTTAACAACTTCTTCTTGCAACGAACCATCAACTTTGCATGGACCTATGCCGATATGCCAGGGTTAGACCCTAAGCTAGTAGTTCATTATCTCATAGTTGATCCCAAGGTGAAACCAGTCAAGCAAAAGTTGAGAAAGATGCACCCACAGATTGCTCTCTTGGTAAAAGTGGAAATACAAAAACTGTTAGATGCTAAGTTTATACGACCAATCGACTATTCAGATTGGGTCTCAAACATTGTACCTGTGTCTAAACCCAATGGGTGCATCCGCATGTGTAATGATTTCAGAGATCTCAACAAGGCATGTCCCAAAGATGACTTTCCACTACTAAACATTGACATTATAGTGGACTTGACAGTAGGTCATGAGATGTTTTCTCTCATGGATGGATTCTCTGGCTACAATCAGATAAGGATAGCAAAGGAAGATCAACATAAAACAACCTTTACTTGTCCTTGGGGCAATTATTGTTGGTGTGTCATGTCGTTTGGTCTGAAGAATGCAGGAGCAACCTATCAGAGAGCAATGACAGTGATCTTCCATGATTTCTTTCATCACATCATGGAAGACTATGTTGATGATATATTGGCTAAATCTTCTAGGATGAATCACATACAGGTTCTAGGATAGATCTTCGACAGGCTCGAAAAATACCAAGTAAGACTCAATCCAAAGAAGTGTGTATTCGGTGTAACATCAAGGAAGCTGTTGGGGTACATTGTATCTCATAGAGGCATCGAAGTCGATCTAGCGAAAGTCAAGGCTATAGTGGAGATGCCTCCACCAAAGAACCTTAAAGCACTAAGGAGCCTTCAGGGAAGGTTGCAGTCCATTCGGCGTTTCATATCACAGCAAGCAGATAAATGTAAACCCTTCCAACACTTGCTTCGAAAGGATGTCTCATTTCGATGGGACAACAAGTGTCAGGCAACGTTTGATCAACTTAAAGAGTATCTAGCTACACCTCCTGTATTGGTTCCACCAGTTGCAGACAAACCTTTGATATTATACATCTCCACTACAAATTCGGCCCTGGGGGCCCTTCTAGCACAAAATGATGAAACAGGAAAAGAGCATGCAATTTATTATATCAGTAGAACCTTGGTGGGATATAAGCTCAATTATTCACCAATGGAAAGGGCTTGTTTAGCAGTAGTGTTTGCCTCCCAAAAGTTGCGGCATTACATGTTGAACCAACACACAATTCGTATAGCTAAAATCGATCCCTTGAAGTATTTACTAGTAAAAGCAGCTCTCACAGGCAGACTAGCTAAATGGGTCATGATCCTTAGTGAGTTCGATATTGAGTACATGGATCGTAAAGCCATCAAAGGACAAGCTCTAGCGGATTAACTAGCAGAAGCACCTATGAAAGATACACATCCTATGGTAGCAGACTTTCCTGATGAGAATCTATTCACTCTTACTAACTCCATAATGTGGAAGCTGTATTTTGATGGTTCTTACACACAGCATGGATCAGGAGCTGGCATCTTATTTGTTACACCTCAAAATGACTACATTCCAAAGTCATATTGGCTTGCATTCCCTTGCACCAACAACATTACCGAGTATGAAGCACTCCTTATAGGTCTCAATACCGTAGTTCAATGGGACATCACAGAATTACAAGTATATGGAGACTCACAGCTAGTCATTCGCCAAGTCACGGATGAATACCAAACAAAGGACGAAAAGTTGGTCCCCTACAAGCAACTAGTGGATGCCTACAAACCACACTTTTCTAGCATCACATTTGAGCAAATTCCAAGAGAGCATAACAAAGTTGCGGATTCTATGGCTTCTGTAGGGTCACTGATTGACATGCCTGCAAATACACAGAAGTGTGAATTCTTGATCGAGCAATTGTTGATACTAGCCGTCGATGTTCCTGTTACTGAAATCATCTACGAACTTGTTGGTCCCAATTCCCTAGGGTATGAAGATATCTATGAATACCTCAAGAACAAAACCTTTCCCCCTGACCTATCATCCACCCAACGCAAAACCTTTATCCGTCGATCCTCCCGTTATATCATTCTGGGTGATACACTATATCGCCAGAGTCTTGACGGTATCCTCTTACGATGTCTTAATGCGGAAGAAGCCGAAGATACCTTACAAGACATACATGAAGGTGTCTGTGGCGCACATTCTACCAGTCCTAATCTTGCTAAGAAGATACTCAGAATAGGTTATTACTGGCCTACAATAGAGCAAGATGCTGCATAGTTTGCTAAGAAGTGTCTACAATGCCAGCAACATGGAGATTTGATTCACGCACCAACTCATGAATTACAACCTGTGACAACTCCATGGCCTTTTTCCCAATGGGGTCTCGACCTCGTAGGACAAATCCACCCTTCCTCCTCCAATGGCCACAAGTTTATCATTACCACCACTGATTATTTCACGAAGTGGGTGGAAGCCATTCCTATGACCTATATCACCGGTAAGCAAATAGCCAAGTTTATCCTAAACTACCTCATATGCCGGTATGGTATTCCCCAAGCCATTGTCACTAATAATGGGAGACCATTTAAGAACCAAGATGTCCATGCCTTGTGCACACAATACAATATCCAACATCGCTTTTCAACTCCCTACTATCCGTAGAGTAACGGCCAAGCTGAGGCTTCCAACAAAATCATTCTCAAAATCCTCAAGAAAACAGTCAATGAAGCTGGTCGTGATTGGCACTTGCAACTCAATCCCGCCCTATGGGCCTACCGCACTAGTATCAGAACACCAACTGGTGCCACACCATATGCCTTGGTCTTTGGCTCTGAAGCCATCCTACCTATAGAGGTCGAGATCCCATCCCTCAGAGTATCCATGCAGGACCTGATCGATGGAGAGAAGTATTGCACTTCTAGATTAGCTGAGCTTGAAATACTGGATGAGAGGCACCTTGCTGCACTTAATCATCTCCATGTCTACCAAAACCACCTCCAGCATAATTACAACAAAAAGATCAAAGAAAGACGATTTCAAGTTGGTGATCTTGTACTTAAAGAGAATCAGTGAAATCAAGCAGATCAAGAGAAGAAGGGTAAGTTTGAGCCTAACTGGTTAGGTCCCTTCATTGTCACAACAGCATATGGATCAGGAGCTTATACTTTAGCTACACCTGACAGGATTCCTCTAGATGAGCCACTTAATAGTGTCCATCTCAAGAAGTTCTATGCCTGATCCTCAGAGCATTCCAAAAAAAAAAAGAAAAAAAAACAAAAAAACAAAAAAACAAAAAAAAAGGAAAAAATCCAAAAAAATCCGTCCTCTGGCAAAAACCTGGCAAACAGGCGCCTTGGATAAGTATCATAGTGAAAACTTGGCAAACAGGCGCTATGTGTAGAGTCAGCATCCATCGTCTATCGAGTTTTATCCACTCCATGTCTAGTGCACAAAGCACGCCTTTCCCTCCATCCGTAATAAAACCATTGACTTTGTTTGCATTTCCATCTCCCTATCTAGTATAGCTTGGAAATTTGTCAATGTCCCTCGTCGTCATCCTACATCTTGATCTGTGTCTACAGTTAACACTGTCTTGTCCTAGGTCAGGTCTTTCTGTGTCTTTTTTGGCAATCACCCCTACAGTTTCCTCTACCAGAATGGGGGCAACTCTTTCCTTAACTTCGGTCTGGGATTGGTTCCTTGTTCGTGGTTTGCAATGCACACTTCAATCTCTTTCTCATTTCCATAGGTAACACCCTTTAACGGACACATCGCTCCTACGATTAGGATGTTATCTTCTCAACACTTTTTCTACATCATCACATCAACCAGAACTACATATTATCATCTTTTCAATCTTAAGGTACCTTGATCCCATGGATATGGGTATGTAGGCAGTCTGGAATATGAAGGAAGTTTCTAGTACTCAGGTACATAAGATCCCCTCCTCTTCATCTTGACCCATCTCATCACTTTGTCCAGAACTACATATTTATCACTTTTCATCTTTCATCGTCGTGTGCCTTGATCCCGTGGATACAGGGTATGTAGGCAGTCTGGAATACGATGGATGTATCCAATACTCAGGCACACACGATCCATCATTCTCCACCTGTCCCAATCCATTAGCATTGTCATCCTTTCTAGTCTTCCATTTTTCAAAATCCATTCGCCTCAACTTGACTAACTCAAGCAGCAAGCTAGCGCATCCTTTCAAAGTAAAAGTCCTTAACAAACTTGAAGCGAAGAGGCCTACTTCCAGAGTCATCTACTGTCCTGCATACTGATTGCCAACATCAGCTAAATCCCGCTTAACCAAATCCCTAGATCAACAAGCTTGTCTTCTACAAAGTGTTCCATTGTCGCGACCAACACACGCGTCTCCTGCGACATGTGGCATTTCCTGCAGCGAGACATTGTCTTTTTAGGTAGATAGCACCCTTTAATGGACATAGAGTTCCTATGATAAGGCTATTATCTTTCCTATCCAATCTATCATGAGCAACCTCTTTGGCAAGAGAATATGTTGGCTGTATGTTTACTTTATAAGTCAGTCAATTTGCTTTATGGTTTATCTTTTGTTCCTTTTCTATTACCTATTCAAGACTACCTTGATTTATCTATAATCTTGGTATGTTGCGATGCAGTATGGATTGGGGGCATAGTCATTGCTTTCTGTGTGCCGTGTTTGAGGAATGATCTTTAGTATCTTTCTTAACATTATATTTATCTTGTGTGTGTTACGGCTTAGCATCTTACATATTAATAATTCTTCTTGCATTTACATGTATTGAAGTTTATTTTATGTTCAAGACTATGGCTTATTCACATTTTCCAACAAGATTATGTTATGTCTAAGGGATCTAAGTTCAAACCGCTTGCTTGCAAAGTCAACGTCCACGCACTCGGATATTACTGCACCTTGGTCTTTTATACCTTGGTGGTGAACTATCCACGTGCTATATCAAAATAAGGATTGCTCTTCATATACAAATGCAAAACCATTGCAACAAGCTCATTCGTCCATTCCCACAACCTTCATATCGCTTTTATTGCAGTCTTCGATCAACAGTCTCTGTCTCCATCTCCTCCTGTTCTTCTTTCTGGTGCATATCTGTAAAACCCACATGTCAGATATCACTAGTCATCACATCTATATCATCATCTATCTCTATCATCATACATCTATAAGCAACATATGTCATCACCTGAATCCATAATCATACATACATATCATCACATCCATGACATCAAGGAATGCATACACAAAAGCATGAACAACAGTGAGCCGAATAGATCATCATATATATCATGTAATGGTCATCATAATACAAAATGTTGGTGTCTACATCAATAATACAAAGTGTGTATACATCCAAATATACATCAAAATAGTACATCAAGGCTATCAAGAGCCCGCAAAATATACATCAGGATGCACACAGGCATCTGTCCAAAATGATACAAATGGTACAATGTACAAGTGTCCATCGTGATACGAGTATGGTACAAATGTGATACAATATACAAATGTGCATGCCCTAGTGGGTAGAGCTGCCCTCATGCTGTGGCCCCTGTCCTCCCCCTATGCTCGGTGGAGGTCCCCCTACTGCTCCTCCTCCTCCTCCTGGTGGTAAAAATGGTCCTCTAACTGAGGACACTGACTGCCCTATCCTACAGGATCCAGATGCCCCAGATCTGCTCCTATCTCTATAGCTCGGTGCCTGCTGAGCTGCTGGCACCGCACCCACATACAAACCCCTGTAGTACTCTGCCTCCCGGCCAGCTGATACTAGCTTTCCCTGCACCCGGACGAGCTCGCTGTATAAGGTCCTCTGATCTGCACCCAGTGCACGGCGTGCCTCCTCTCTCTCCCGCCTCACTCTAAAGAGTGTGGCCTCTACTGTCAACCACAGTTGCACCTCTACATCCCTCTCCCATCTAGTCTGGGCTAGCTGCCCATCATCCCCTGCGGGTACGGGTGTTGCCTGTGTCTGTGCCTGTAGTACTGCCTGCACTGCTGCCTGTACCTGGGCCTATACCTGAGCCTGCATACCGGCCTGTAGCTATGCTAGGGCTATCTGTGCTGCTGAGGCTACCTGTGTCTGTGTCTAGGCTATGGCCTCGGCCTGTCTCGCCTCTGCCCGTGCTGCATCCCTATCCGTCCTCAGTCGCACCATCTAGAGCTCTAATCGAGTCCTCCGGGCTATCTCCTCCTGCAGCAGTCGCTCAGCTCTCTGCAAATCGGTCTCTACGACCGGGCCCACTACCTCTGCCATCTCCACATCGGCCTACTGGCCGCTACCCTCTCCATCTGCTTGCTGGCTGCTACCCTCTCCACCTGCCTGCTACCTAGCTGCTCGGGCCTGTCGTCTCATCCTAGCCTCCTCACCGAGGACTAGTACCTCTCCCACTACCCCTGCCACCCCTGGTGTTGTCAATCTAATTAGCCTGTGAGTCTACCAATACTGATCATACTCTGGCAGTGTCCCTGGGTCTGCCAGCCCAGAGTCTCAATCCCATCTCACGGGGACAAGTCCCTGTACCTCTGCCAAAGCTGTAACCACGGGGATCTCAGCGTCCCAGTCTCCAACCTCCCTCCGCGTCCTGGCATGTGTTGCCTCCCCCACGGGTAGTCCCTGCAGTAATCCAAACTGCCTAAGAACTCACTCTGGCAGGTACCTCTCTATCATATCTATTCGTCTCTCGAACAGATACCGTGCCTGTCTGCAATACATGAGCTGCTCAAGCTCGTCATCCCACTCCTCACATAGTAGCCAAGGCCTCCATATGAGCAAGTCCATCTCATCAATCTGTCGCCTCCAATGGCTCACCGACCCCATCCTCCGGTGTGTAATCACCCCATCATATAAGAACGCATAGGGCTCGCCTCTATCTCGATGGTGCTGTGCCATGGGTCGGATCACTGGAATATGCTCCCATGCCCATACCTGTAATAAGGTCACCCCTATTGAGAGGCTCCTGCCTCTCCTATACACGTAATGGTGCATGTCATGATACAACTGTCCTAGTACACAAGGGCCCCATGCATACTGTCTGCCGTGTGTGAGTATCCCTGATAGCACTGTCCCCCAACCAACTGATAATCCCCTGGATCTCCTATCAGGGCACAGGAAGCCACCAATCAATGACGCCACTATCCATCTGATTCTGTCGCAGAGTCTCGGGACGTCTACCCATCGAATCTCCCTGTCATCTATCCACAGGTCATCTGTGCAGAAGACCTCTACCATGCCGGCCTCGCCCCGTGCCAGGTCAAAGTCCACTATCTCTCCATCAATCCAAATCCGCAGGATTTGGTACACGTCCTCCAGTGTCACTATCGCCTCCCCTGTCGGAAAGTGGAAAGACGAGGTCTCGCTGTGGTATCGCTCCACAACTGCTATCACTAGGGCGAGATTCACCCTAATGTGTGTCAAATGCGCTATGTGCCATAGTCCCGCATGCTCCAAGAATGCGTCCTCCTCCCATGTCAACTGTACAACCTCGTGTGCAATCGCGTGGTGTCGCTCCCACGACATCAGTGGTGGCAGAATCCTCTGCATCCATAGCAACTCACTTGTTAGTTTTTCATTACTCAATCCCTCAAATCCTATCTACCCATGGGCTATGCTATGTAATCCCCAACCATCCCTTTCCCCTCTTGTCAGCTAGGCTAGGCATCCCTATTCTAAACCCCCCATTCTACTTAAACCCTAACTTTTCTGCTACTTAACCAAAAGCGCTTTGTTTTATACAACAGCGTTGTCCTTCCATGCCAACCGCGCTATACTGTTTATCCAGACGCGCTACATTTTTTCTACCAAGTGCACCTTGTTTACCAAGTGCGCCGCGCTATGCTACCAACCGCGCCACTCTGTCCTACCAAAAGCGGCTCAATTTCTGCTATCCCCTACCAACTGCAGTATTCTACCCTACCCAAGGCACTGCGGCATACTACCAATCACACTTCGATATACTGCCAACCGCGCTGCGACGCTACCCAAAAAATCATACGCGCTGCGTTTTTACCAACCACGCTGCACCCGCCTACCAACCGCACTACGGCACGTCGAAAGCGCTGCAAATGACTACCATATGCACCGCGACTCCCTACAACGCTTTTGGCTGACATGGTAACCCTGCCTAGACCTAGCCCTAATCTACCCTCAAACGACAAATTCAAAGGGAGTTTTTGATCACTTACTGCTGTCGAAGCTCCTGCTGGTCTCCTGTAGGTCCGCACCAGCTCCGCCCGATGTCTGTGCGCTGGAATCGACATCTCTCCTCGCTGTCTGCTCCTTCCACTCAACCTAGTTTGGAAGCGCTCCTCTCTAAATTTAGAATCTCCTAGGGTGCAAATGAGGATTGTGGTCCCCATGGGGCCTATTTATAGTGTCCCACCCTTAGTTTTTCTTCCCACCCCTTTTTTTCTTTTCCTCCTACCTGGTCGCGTAATCTTCTAATCGAGCGTCAACACAGTTCTTCTACCGCTTCCCTGTCTTCCCGCTTGAGGGGGCATATGCTGGGGCAACTACCTATACTGGGGCATCAAAATTGTATCATGTCTTCAACAATCAATTTCTTAAACGCAACGCTACATGCTGCATTACATCAAAGAGGGGCAAAATGTAGACACCCTAAAATGACCAAGTCATCACACTGTTCGCATTTCAGCATTTCGGTCGCATCACCTACATTTCACACATAATTAAATACTCTAATTATTTAATTAATTTCAACAAATTCTTCTAAATTCCAAAATTCAACATTAATTGAATAAATTCCCTTTATTTAATTAATTAAGTCAGATTCCTCTATATTCTTCCACAATTAAATAATTTTAATTATTTAATTAGATCAATGTCACCTTCCAAAATTCAAATCCACATTAATTGAATATCCCATTATTTAATTAATTCAACAAATTCTATCTTATCTACAATTAAATAATTCTTACATTATTTAATTAAATCAAAATTGTTCTTCCAAAATCATGCACAACAATTAAATAAATTTATTTATTTATTTTGCTTTCAAATCTTCTAAATTAAATAATTCTAATTATTTAATTATTTCTTCCAAAATATCTTCTCTAAATTTAAATAAATCAATTATTTATTTAAGTTTCTTTTTTCTTCTAAATTTGAGTTATCTCTAATATAACTCAAGTTTTCTATATTTAATAAAGCAAAATATCTTCTTTTCTCATGCAAATCTCTTCTTCTTGTTTTAAATCACTTAACTGATTGTTTTATTCTTTTAATTGATTTATCTCTTTAGTTAACTCATTCTTCTATTCTTGATAACTCCCCTCATGCAAAAGAAAGCAAGACACATGTCTTCTTCTCATTCGTTGCACGTTCCTCAACTGTTCTCCTCCGTTGATTCTTCTGAATTATCTAGACCGTTGATCGATCTCTGTTGAAACCTATATAAACCCCCCTCATCTCCTTCATTGAGCCTCTCTCTTCGATCGTATTCTCAAGCATACTTAACAGAGCTTTGGACATACAAAACGCGTCGATTGAGCAACTTTACGATCTCTTAACATTGATCTTTGAGCACATTGAGCACATTACTTGCTTGTTGCAGTTATGGTTTCGCAACTTGATTGAGCAATCCACACTTCTCCAAAAGGGAACAATACAGGTTTTGGTAAGAGCTTTCATTTTGTCTTTGATTTTATGATAATGGCTTTTACTTAGATTGGTTCGCTTTATGTGATTGGTTTTTGGTTTTATTAGTTTAGATTAAATCGATTTTTCCTCATACACACCTATTTTCAAGGTTCTAAAGCAGAACAGTCGGGGACACTGGAGCGGGCACCCAAGTCCAAGGCACCTACTTTTTTAGGGAATCTGGACCTTCTTCAAACACTGATCAGCCTTATAACTTCTATTTTCCAGAATCTATCTGTGAAGGACACTGGAGCAAGCACCCAAGTCCTGGAAGTGCTCCTTTGTCTGACTTTTCTTCAGATCCTAAATCCTTGATGTCTGCCAAGCCTTCCTGCAACTCCACTTTTTCCAGATGCGACACTTATAACCTGCAATCACAAGACTTGGTTTGGGGGTTGTGGTGTTTAGAGGTTTGCCTTAGTCAAACCTTGGAGGACACTTAAGTCTCTGAACACTGTTGTCAAATAAAGAGGGCATGGCCTTGTGAGGCAAAGGCCAAAAACTAAAGGAATCAGTGATAAAAACACAATGATATGTCACCTTGTAGTGAAGCTCTCATGGAGGAAGATGCTCTTCATGCCATGAGGAGATTGATGCTCAAATCTGCAAATATCAACACACAAAACATACAAGTTTTCTTTGCAACACAATAGAAAGCCTTGAATCACCTTGAGAACACAATAGCTTGCTAGTAATCTTCTAGTTGAAATCTAGTTTACAAATGAATGTCTACACATGCTTATATATGCATCTACAAGAACTCCCACCAAGATATTTGAAATTTAAACTTACCGTGTCGGCAAAGGGACATAATAACAGTCACTCACTGACACCCAGAAATTGGGGCTGCCCTAAAATAGGGCAGGACTAGGGCGTGGGCGCCCAAGTCCTCCCCTATTTTAGGTAGGGTACAACTCAGGGGGTCCACCTAGGTCTTATTTTCCATGGGACTTAGGTCTCATTCCATCAGGATGCTAAAATATGAATTAAAATGTCCTAAATGCACTCTAAAGACCTAGGAGCTAAACCTTATGAGGGAAAAGCCCCCAATGAGACATTTTCTGATGTTACAAATGGATATTGTGATGGAGGGATTATAAGAATTGATAGATTTGGATAAGAGGAACAAGAAGATGAAGGAATTGCATATGAAACCGATTGTTGGGATATGGATGGAGGGATATATGTAGATAGGGAATGAACTTGATTTCCCTTGTCATAGGGTATGCAGTTAGGTATATGGACATAACTTGTGCTAGCCAATGCTTGTTCATGAAGTACTTGCATGCTTAGGTATGGATTAAAGACTTGATAATTTGGATTTGGGATGGTGTTTGGGGATGGTGATGTTGATGTGATAGGATTAGGAAAATATCCAATGATGATATGTGCAAAAGGGTTATTATGGATGATATTTCTGCATTTTTCCTTAGTGATAGGATCAAAACTCTCATAGATACATTTTACTCTTTGTATTGTTTGTATTGTTGCATAAGGATCCATGGTGTTGGGGGAGGTATGAGATGATAAAGGATAATGGATGAGGGCAATGAAGGTTGGAGATCAAATGTCAAGACCTTAGAATAATTTTATTTGATTGAAGAATGATTCTCTATGCTTAAGATAGACTAATGTTCTTAAGCAAGAGGGTTGATTGGATTGGATGTCTACTTAAGAAGCGCTTACGTTCTTAAGTAGGGATTGATGGGATTTGATTGGATCAAACTAGGTTCTTGATTTTTGATTTGAAGGTTGGATTTGAAATGGATGATTATGGATTAGGGCTAGGATCCTTGAGTGAGTGATTTTGATGATGATTTGGATAGATTATGATTAGGTTTTGGATGAAAGTTGGATGGTTTAGAAGGAGGCTAAGAATAGATGGATAATGAATTATTGATTTTAGATGAGGGATAAATAGAATAGATTAGGATTTGGTTTCAAATGGGATTAGTTTGGTAAATGGTTTGGATTAAGAGGATTGATGAAGGATTGGCTTAAGCTTGATAAGTGGATAATGATGTGGATTAAGAATGATAATGGATGGAGGATAATTAGGCTAAGGATGAATGATGAGATTGGATTAGTCTTACAGATAGGATTATGATTAGGATTATGATCATGATTAGAAAGTGGATTAGGTGGATAGAATGGATTAGGATTAGGACCTTGATTGGATAGGATAACTTGATTAGAATTAGGGTCCTAAATGATGGATTAGGGATGGATTAGGAATGGATTAGGGATGATGTGGCTAGGATGATTAAGAGATGATTAGGATGAGTGATTAAAATGAGAGGGATAATAGGATTGGATGATTAGGTGTATGAGTAGGATGATTAGGATGAGGTGATTTGGATGATAGGGATGAAGCGGATACTTGGGATAAAGTGATAAGATGATTGGGATGAGGTGGTTAGGTGACTGGGATAGGATTGGATGATATTGGAGGATTAGGATAAAGTGGATTGGATTAGATGGATAAGGGTGATGTGGGATTTGATTAGATGAGGTGGATAAGCTTATTAGGATGAAGTTGGATTAGATTGGATGAAAAAGAAGGTGATTAGGAATGGTTTAAGCTTGACCTTGGGATTGATTGCAAAAAATAAAGTTCATACACACATGCATACGTTTTAAAAAGATATGAATTCAGTATTGGGCTAATGAAAATGTACACACACTCAATACACAATAACACCCTAGATTATTCAAGTGGGATTGTCTTCGTAGTGTAGGCCCAAACTCAATTCCTCTCAATATTCCTACCTAACTAGGAATGCCTTTTAGAGGGAATAGCTAGGGATAAATATGTTTCACCTACTATCCCTTTTCCTTGGAGGTTTTTTTCATGTCCCCATTCCAAAAATAGTAAGTAGGAGCACCATTAACTCATCACATTTTCCTATGGGTTAATTGGAGAAATTAGGAAAAATATTTTATCTAATATTTATTTTGTCTTGGCATATGTTACACGTTTCAACAAATAAATATTAAATTAAATTAATTTAATTTTGCACATGTAGGGGTGTGGATTTGGTAAGGAGCCTTTTTAACTCTTAATTGCTAATTTTGAAGTGATCTTGACAACTATGACAAGAATCTATGAAAGGATAAATGGCAAGTTGTACTTGTAGTTAATGGTTGTTAGTGGCAAATCATTTTTGGCATGCAAGGTGGAGTGGAAATTTCTAAATGCTTTTTAATTGTTTTTTTCCTCCTAAGAGAGTGTTGGGGATTTGAAGCATCTTTTGGACATCAATAAAAATTTGGAAAAATCATTTATGATGGAGTTGCCAACGAATATGGCAAATGTCATTCCTTATTTGGATAGAAGATATTGAAAAGATTCTAAAGTGGAGTGTTTTCCCTGATTTCCAGAATTTGTCACATTTGACCTTAAAATTTGAAGCACATAGAGATGGAATCTTAAAAAAAGTCACTGATCATAAAATGTAGTACTCAGAGTCTAGTTTCTAAATATGTAATTTATTTGAATACCCAGATGATACAAATTGATTTTCAATAGGCATTTCTAAAAATTACTATTTAAAAGACTTTTTTTTTACTATACCATGCACGTGTACATCATCCATATTCTGAACTAAATAATCATATTTTTTTAAATCCTTTTGGGAAAATATTTTAACTCACTTAAGCATGCTTTCCATATTATTTTTTTTGTAATTTTTAATTGAATTTTTTTTGTTAATTTTTTATTGGCCATATTTGGTGTTTTGAAAAATCATCGTGTATGTCACGCATAAGATGACCTAAACTTATCATTTTTTGAATTTTTTTTTCAAACTGAAAAGAATTGTCTGAAGTACGCTTTCGTACAATTTGTTTTTCAAAAAATTATTTTAATAAAAAAGTTATTAAAATATTAAAAAATCTTGATAATTTAAGTTTATGAACCTATTTCATCATAAATTCACTAAAAAATAGAAAAAAAATCCAATTGTAAAAAAAATTTACATATTTAGAATCTACATTGTTTCATATATAATGGGTTTTAATTTCGTCAAAAAATTCTGCAAAAAAGGTCTTCAGACATATGCCCAAAGTCACTATTTTCTTGTGACATTGACATGACCTTCAACTTGTAGGTCAAACCAGGTCCAAAGCCTAGGTTCGGGTCCCCAACCCTTTTCCTGAATTGATTAAAAAAGAAAAAACCAGGCCTAAAATTCAAATTTTGCAAAAAGGGATCTCGTTTACTATGGGATCTCTTTTACTAAACAAGATCATGTTTAGGTTTTGACTTTTTTTTATTATTAGTGTCACTGTTGGCCTTGCAACTTGTTCTATACGGCTGACAGCAACATATTCACTTTTTTCTATCAACTTTTGTCTTCTACAAGTTCTTCAACTTGGGATTTTATTTTAATTTTGAAAGGAGGCATCATTGGAACTGTGTTTGAGTGGAATTTTATTTAATTGCTACTTGTTTGAAGGAGGAACAAAGAAGGAATACTTTCAAGTTTTTGACATTCATTTGTGCATACTTCATAATTTTTTAATCATGGGATCACAATGTCGTAATAAGAGGAAAGATAGGAAGGTATTGACCCCTAAAGAAATTGAATCAAAGAGAGAGGAGGCAAAAGGACAAAGAGATAGAAGAATGATATTCAATGAATGAATGATGCTAAAGCATCCAATTCCACAACTATTGAAAATAAAAATATTGAGGAGACCATGGATGTAGATGATGAAAATTTACAAGAGGTGAATGTGGAAACTAATGCAATTATATAAACTACTCTTGGTATGTCTTCAAATCCCCCTTTCAATGCTATGGAGAATGTTTCAATAGACACAAATCTAGGTACATCTTCAAATCCACCTTTGAATGAAATGGAAATGGTGTTTATAGGAGATTTAAAGGAAGTTGGATATAACAATGTTGAGATCGATAATATTCGTAGAGATCAAGATTTGAGTCAAATTGTTGTTGAAAATAAAAATAAAAATTGTTTTGTTGTTGAAAATGAAGATAAAAATAGTTTTGTTGTTGAAAATGAAAATGAAAATCCTTTTATTGAAAATGAAAATGAAAACCATTTTGTTGTTGAAAATGAAAAATGAAAATCCTTTTATTGAAAATGAAAATGAAAATCTTTTTATTGAAAATGAAAATGAAAATTGTTTTGTTGATGAAAATGAAAATCATTTTGAAGTTGAAAATGAAAATGAAAATCTAGGATGCAATGTTGAAAATGAAAATATTTTTTTTAAATTGAAACAAATGTTTTGAATAATCTTCATGGTAAGATTTCTTGGAGGCAAATAAGAACACATGCCAATAGATTACCCAAAGAATTTTTTTATTGTAAAAAAACTATCATTTCAATGTCAACTAATGATGCAATTAATGAGAATGTGGAAAATGAGAAAAGTAATGAAAAAGTTAGGCATTTTTGTTAAACCAAGAAGAAAAGATCAATCACTAAAACATGCTATGTCTACTGTTGCTAGTGCCATTGAGTCTATTGGAAAGAATAGTTGATCTAAAGATAAGAATACAACAAGATGAGCTATAATAACTACTATAGTTAATAAAGCAACTTTGAATAAAAGAATGGTAAGCAATATTAGTGAGATTCTAAAAATACATTCTAAAACATTGGTAAGAGCGAAAAAGAGAAGAGAAAGTATAGAAAATGATCCAATCATCCAATGTTAGAGTTTTAGTGGTCGACTCCTGAGATCTGACATGAAACTAGATGTTGAAATCAAATCTTTGATTGAAAAATATTGGCATGATAATACTAGGGTATCATCTAATGCTAGAGATGTTTTAAAATTAAGAGTGGGGTCCAAATTTTGCAATCCTCATCCAAAACACTTATTAGATACATGCAAACTAAATTTTATAAAAAAATTTGTGGTGATTTAGTGTTACTTGATAATATTAGAATAAGTCAAAGATATTTTGAAAAAAGTAAACCTTGGTATGTAAAGATTAATAAGAAAGGAATATCTTGTTGTTGTAAAACACATGTTTAATTTCATTATTATTATGATATGTTTCAATATAAGCATTGTACTTTACATACTAACATGATTATGCAAGAATGTTGTATTAATATGCCACTTGAAACAATAAAGGAGTTTATATCAAGTTTGTTTTGTGAAAGATCTAATGGAAAGTTATTTTATTTAAGTTCATCTATTTCTAGATAATGCACTAGTTGTGGCATTATTTCTTTCTTAAGTGTTTGTATGTAGGAAAGTGTTTTTGATTAGTTCAGCTAGAAAAGAGCGTCCAGATCCCTTTAACCAAATAGCCCCCAGGGCATTAGGCCTTCAACAAGCCAGAAATAGTAGATGAACAACACAAAAATAGCAGACCAAAAAGCAACTAACTAAAAACCACAGAAACAATGTCAATAACAAAAAATAATAGAAAATAAGGAACCATGGGTTGTCAGTCACCCCAAACTTGGCAAGGAAGTCCACCATCTCCTTGTAGTCACCCAAACTATCAATTCCCACTTGTTTGACCTTATCATCCATGTCCTTGATCGTGGCAAAGATGGAATCCACCCGATGCAGAGCTTTAGCAGCAAATCCAGCCATAACCTTCCACATTTTCTGCATAGTATCCATTCTCTTCTAGAGGCTCTAAAAATCCTCTGTATTCTTGTCGTAAACATAGCTCCCTTTCTTGACTTGATCCATAGCATCCTTCACAGTGTCTTTACCAGCAATAGCCCTCACAGTATCCTCCTAACCCTCTGAGTTAGTTTCATTCATCGAGGCAAAGTGACTGGTTCCCTGAACTTCTTGCACAAACTCTGTGGGGGTTTCATCCCTACATTCCTCCATCGTCTCTTCCACAAACTTGGAGTCATCAGAATCCTCCATACCCAGAGTATTCACCAGCGGTTTCCCAATAATTTGTTTGGAGAAATGAACACTTAGAAGAGAAGTCTCTCCGCCATCATTGCTATCCTTCGGTTCTAGCCTAGTATCCACTTCCACAATCTTCCCAGGAGCATCTACAACAGAAACACCCTTACCTACCTTATGTTTTTTCTTTAGGGTGATCTCTATTTCCTCAACCTCTACCCTATCCCTTTTGACATTTTTATTTTCTATCACTGGGGTAATGTGCTTTTGTTTCTTATTTTTAACAATAACAGGGGTTTCAACAAGGTTCCCTTCCACCGTACAGGGACCACCTTTAAGGTTGGGGGTCCCAATGCAAATCTTCACTTGGCCTTTAACCCATGGGAAGTGCTTGGCTAGGGGTCCTCAAGGATCTTAACTTGGATTTGCTTGGGTGGACACAAAGCAAGATTTAAGAATTAGTGGATGTTAAAAGATTTAAGAATGTTGACTATTCTTTAAAAGATTGAAAAATTGGAAAGTGTTATGATTTAATTATAGAAAAATTTAGTGTACATGCATTCATATCAAAATTTAAGAGTAAGATTGTACCAAAATATGTCAAGCACTCTCAACATGCTTGATGGCTTGATGGACAATTTTGTGTATGTAGAAACACATTTCCAGTTAGTACTATACTATCAGTGGTTGATTTTGTGGAAAACTATACTCTAGCTCCGCAAGAGGAAATCCAATCACAATATTACAATTCAGTGCAGGTGGCTATGTTTGTTCATATTATTAATAGACATGCAGATGATAGCACAGAGGATGATAGAAAAGTTGAGGGAGAATCATTTCTATTTGAGTGACAACTGATTACACTTGTCAGATTTTGTTCATTATTGTTTCAATATATTTTATACAAATTTAAGAGAAAGGGGAATCTAGATGATAGAACATCTCATATGGTTAGATAATTGTATGGGGTAGTTCAAGAATGCTTGAATCTTCTATTGGTTAAGTAGGGTTCACAAGGAACATAATGTCCAACATATGTGGAGTTTTTTTGAAGTTGGACACAGTAAAGGAGAACATGATGGAGCTAGTGCATGTGTTAAAAGAATTCGTGTGAGAGAGCAATTAAAATTTGAGGATGTAGTAAAATTTAAAGATGCACATGGAATTGTGGATTGGTGCAATACACAATTATCTACACCTAGATCTATAAGCACAAAAATCACACACAGCCTCCACGAGGACCCCTATGATGATTCAAATCCTTGTCATGTATATATAAGCATGAAATAATGTCCTTTAAGTAGCAAACCTCTTGATGACATGTCCTCTTTCTTGTCTTGTGTTGTTTTCTTCTTTGTCGATTTCTCTCTCTCCCCATTTGTGATGCTTTTTGACACTTGTTGTGACACTTGTCAACTTGTATTTTATGATATTTTAACCTTGCTCCTAAGCCTTGTGAGTGTCTTGTAGGTGAGTTTTCACCTTTCCCCTATGTTTTTCATCTTGTGCACCTCCTAGAAGCCTTCTAGAGGTCTCCCTATCCATCTCCCATTTTTAGTTTTTTAGTTCCACCAAACCAATCCAAATCTCCCCCTATTATTTCTAGATCTCCCCTGAGAGATCCTGCAGGTACAAGTGAAGATTTGGATTCTTGCACATGACTGACCTATTTCTGGAGGCAAAACCCCTCTTTTTCTTCTCTTCTTGCATCTCTCAACCTCATTTTCTACATCAAACCCTGTCCAGCCTGAATCTCCCCCAGGCGACCCTACTGGTGAAAGGGGTGACCCTACCATTTTTTCAGTCATGGAAAAACTTAAGTTTCTCACTTGTTTTTGCTCCATTTTGGCCTGTTTTTCTTCTAGTTCGCATGATTTTTGATTCCTAATATGGATTTGACTATTTCATGCACCCACACATGCATAATTAACTCCATTTTATCTAAAATTAACTCCTCAATCAATCTCATGCATCCTCACATCTCTAATTCCTCTTCAATGATAAGTTATTATTGATTATCACTCCATAGTTTGTTGAGTTCATTGGGTAATCAACCTTGTTAACTCTCCAATCATCCTTGTTAACTCATCAATCAAATAAGTTAACTTCTCAATCAATCCCATTCCTCAAACCTATAAATACACCCATCCCTCAAGCACAAAGGGAGGCAAATTCATTGTGCACACAACTCTTGCCATTTTTTTCTCTCCAACCTAGCATTCAAATGCTCTTACAGGATGAAGGTGCCTTTTGCTTTATTTGTTCAATCAAGCAACATTATGCTGCTTTATTATATGCCATTATGCTCAACCAAAGCTCTCATTGAGATCATGCAAGCTTCATCAAAGCTTCTTTTTACTTCTTTATGTCATTTTGTCATCAAGAGGATCTCCTGCTGCTTCAAAAGGACTTGAGGTTGCTGATATCAAGGATTTCTAAGGGTAGTGGAGTCACACAAATCTTCATTTCTCTTAGGTTCCTTCATTGTTTTGTTCAATTAATAGTAATTAGAAAAACCAAATTTGCTCTTGGGAACAGTAAAACATTGCTTTTTCGTTGATAATTAGATCTTGCATGTTAGAATAGTTGTTTTCATATTTCTAGATCTAGATTATTAGAAGAAGAAATTTCTTTTTCTTAGATTAGATTACTTCAAAATAATTGAAAACCCAAAAAACATAGGTTAACTTTGCATTATAAAAATCATATAAGATTGCATACATATTTCCCTTTTATAGATTAAAAGCACTTTTTATTTCCAAAATATTAAAAAAGCATAAAAAAATGTTTTGCATATCATTTAGTTTGCATGCATATAGAAACCCTAGAATAGACATAATAGAAAACCCTCGATACCATCATGAGGTAAAAACAAGTCAAAACTCAAAGTTAAACCCTAGGTCAAAACCCCTAAATCTAGTTAAGGATAGTAATCACACATTTACCTCTATCCTAATTCATGAATGTACTTATGAGTGAGAGGAGAGTGGGTGAGGGATATCCGTGATGAGATCAAGGAGATCCACCCACGACCACAACAAGAAACATTTGTTCTACCACAAGGAGACTCATTTGTCCTCTCACTATTAAAAGAAACTAGATGACACCAGATACAACAAGAACTCATTCAATGTATACAAAGACAAGAGGACATAAACGAACAAAACCAATTACCCACACAGAGGTGGAATCTAAGAAACCCCAATAGAAGAAGAGAAATCAATGACCCTTCAAGTCATAGGGTTATCTCAACTACAACCATAATCGAATGAAGCATTCAACTCAGCACACAACAACAAAGGCCACAGTACTTGTCAACTCTTCTCTATGAAGTCTAGCTCTCCAACAAGATAGACCCCCACCATGTCTCACCTCCTCTTGACTAGCTACTTCGATGTGAGATTGACATGGCGGATTGCCCCATAGAAAGGAGAGAAGGGTCTGTATACATGCTGAAATCTGACCTGATAGCCCCAAGAAACTAGAGTCATAATTTTGAACGTATATATTTTGGTGAACCCGACATGAAAGGCAAAGCCTCTTGGTTATGCTTTTTACATTCCCATTGTGTGGATCTCATTTCCATCATCATTGTCACATACGATGTTAGCTTCACCACATATTTTGGTGAACCCGACATGAAGGGCAAAGCCTCTTGGTTATGATGTTTACATTCCCATTTCAAACATCTCAAAACCTTAGCAAAAGCTTCAAAACATTTTCACACCATTCTTCATAGCTGCTTTAGCCGCTTCAGCTTTTATCACTTACATTTTTATCCATTCCATTTCTATGGTGTCTATGGTACCCCTGAATATGATGGAATCTAACTTAAACCAAGGGAACATTCCCTCAAGAGAACTAGAAACTCCCTCATTTGATAGGTATGTGTTGCTGCATCCTGATGCGCCAATCACCAACTATTATGACTATGAAGATTCTGATTATGAACTAGAACAAAGAGAATCTAGGCATTCTCTATCTTTCAACAACCCAGCTTGGAAAAACAATCTGGCCATACCAAATGTACCACATGAAGCAAGAAGGATAAGGTCAGAGATACACCGACCTGAACAACCCTCCGTAAGTACATCGAGTACTCATCTTGATGAGGAAGTTAAACGGTTATAAAAATATTTGCAAGAAGCCAAAGATGCTCAAGAGGCATTAAAGATCACCTTGCAAGAAGAACAAAGGGAAAATGCTACACATGAAGAAGTAAATCACCATGAAAATACTCAACGAGAACATCCTAGAAATGAAGAAACACCTAGAGCTACTACTCCTGTAGATCTAATTGCAACTCTAGTACAAAGAATTAGAATCTTGGAAGCACAGAAAGTTGCTCTAGAAAGAAGACAAAAATCTCATGAACAGGACCAAGGAGCATCATAAAATCTCCCCTACCTCACTTACTATTCACAGAATGCTAGCAATGACACATGTCAGAATGGGAATCCTCCTGTTCAAAACAATCAAACAAATCCAACAATGGGATATCAAAACCCATCTACAAGGTTATTACTATCAATCCCGTAATCTCAAATTGCCTTTCTAGGAACATATCTTGAGTATTTGAAAGAACCTTTGGATCAAAGCATAAGAAGCATGCAACTACCTCGACCATTGCTAGATCTCCCGAAGTTCAAAGGAGAAGGACATCTAAATTCACACATTAAATCCTACACCATGGATATAAGAGAACTCCTCCCTTGGGATGGGGTTGTAGAAAAAATCTTTCCAAAAAATCTTGAAGGCATCACTTTGGATTGGTATTATCATCTCTAGAAGCTTCAATTCACTCATTTAGACAACTCATCGGAGAGTTTGTCATGGCATTTGACATGAACAAACTCATTAAAATAGGGATCAGAGAGTTCCTCACAATGAAACAAGAGCCAAACGAATCTGTAGCCCACTTTGTCACTCAATGGAGGCAAGTCCTCTATTTTTCAACTAGTTCTTTGAACATGGACCACCGAGAACTATGCAACCTCTTCTTGCATGCCCTTACCAAGGACATGAGGGAAGATGTTAAAAAATTGCCATATAAATCCTACAAAGAAGCATTTGAAAGTGCTTTGAGGATTGACCAAGCCACCATCGATAGTGGTTAGAAGACTTATGACACCAACAAAAAACTGCGAACATCTAAAGGAATAGAAAAGACCACATCCAATGTGTCCCAAGAGAAGGGTGTCAATGTCATAAAAAGGAATCCTAGCAATGACAAATGGTGACTAAAAGGAAATCAATGATCAAATTAATCTTCATACGACCCCAATACTTATTGTTGGTTCCATAGGAGAAAAGGTTATGAAACAAAGACTTGTTATGGATACAATAAAGCTATCTCCAAACTTACTCTGAATCAACAAAGGAACTTCAAGTTAAACTTCTCCAATCCTAGAGAAAGGAGAAGGAACCTCAATATGAGAAAGGGAAGGCAAATCAAAACAATTCCAATCACATAGAATTAAACCAAGAAGTGTTTGTGATCCATGAGGAAGAACAAATAGATCAAACAGAAAACATCTTCTCACAAGTAATAAACTTATTGAGAGCCTCCCCCTCACATTGTAAGACATTTCTAGAAGTACTAGAAGTAGGATGTTCCACACAGGAGGAATCCTCCTCTTACATTCAATGTTTCCAAACTACCCCAAAGTGAAGGAAGTAAGAAGAAGCATTCACCTCTATACATACAAATGCAAGTCAAAGAGGTCACTATAAAAAGAGTAGTGGTGGATGAAGGATCGGTAGTCAACCTTTTGCCAATGTCCTTTCTACGAAGGATGGGATACATCAAAATAGGAATCACGTAGCAAACTGCCACATTAAGGATCTATGATAGTCATGACATCCAAACAGTCAGGAAAATTAGCCTACCACTCACTCTAATGGGTAAAACCATCTCTACTAATTTCTATGTTATCAATCGAGAAACCAATTACAATATGATCCTTGGGAAGCCTTGGATTCATTCCATGAAGGCCATTACCTCCACTCTATTTCAAAAATACATTTCCATCATCTGGGAAAAGTCACCGTCATCAAAGCAGACCCTGATCCTTTCAATATCTATAGGAAGGAATAGGAAGAAAAAGATAAGAAGTTAAAAATGCAAGAAAAATGGAAAGAGGAAACTTAGGATGTTCAAATGAATACAAGCACTCACAACATATCCTATCAAAGAATGGATGATCTTAGGGAATTCCCCTTTGATCTGCATACCACTAAACCCTTGCACCGTTCAACTTAGCAGCCATTCCATGTATCAATGAATGGGATATCAAAAGCCTCTTGGTTGGAACAATTGAAATCATCAAAGGAGACAAAAAAGAAGAAAAATGAACTTCCACTTATGAATTTGGAGAAACATCTCATTCACAAAACCATGAAAGCTTGTGGACCCTACATTTTGACAGAGCTAGTTGTAAAACAGGGGCAGGAATGGGGATAATCTTGACATCTCCTAAAGGAAAGGTCCTCCCCTTCACCTTCAGACTGGATTTCTTTTACACCAACAACATCAATGAGTATGAACCCCTATCCCTAGGAATCATGCTACCCATGACAATGGGAGTCAAAAGAATTTCTGCCTTTGGAGATTCTCAGTTGATAATCAATCAGGTTACACAAAATTATGAAACAAACTCAGAACAATTGTGACCTTATAAAGAAACCATCAGGAAGTTGGTTCAGTTCTTTGATTTCTTCTCCATCAAAGCCATACCCAGGGAAGAAAATCAAGTGGTAGACTCAATGGCCACGTCGGCCACCTTGTTTTCACTACACGCACAATTGCAAAATTCAAAATACATTGTCTTAGTATGCAAAGAGTCATTATTGGAAAGTGAATAATTACCGAATATCCTGAATTATGCCGTGGGTCAAGAAGAGAGACCAACCTAAGATTACACCAAGAATGACGAAGTCATCTTGGAATATCTACATGCTTATGATGGACTTCCAAGAGTGCACCACAAAAAAGGATGCATGCTCCTCCCTCATCCAGAGGACTATTTTGGGAATGAGAAAGAAATCCTTTATATTGAAGCGAACTTAGATTTATTGCCTGCCCCTCAAAAGTTTGAGGAAGGACACCCATCCCTAACTAGAGATACAATCGACATCAATGTTGGAACACCCGAAAAACCTAGGATGTTAAAACTAGGAAGAGAGCTAAATGATGAAGAACTAGAGGAGTACATAGAATTCCTCATCAAATATTCTGATATATTCACATGGGCATATTCAGACATTCCAAGATTAGATCCAAAGGTTGTGGTGCATAACTTAGTGACAAACCCAGATGCGAAACCCGTGAAACAAAAACCAAGGCCCATAAAGCCACAAGTAGCTGAGATGGTGAAGGAAGAACTAAAAAAATTATTAAATGTCAGTTTCATCAAACCAATGGATTATTCGAATTGGGTGTCAAACATTATTCGAGTTCTGAAGAAAAATGGAAAAATTTGGATATGTCTCAATTTTAGAGACATCAATCAAGCTTGCCCCAAGGACAATTTTCCTTTACCATCCATTGATCAAATTGTCAATTCAATGGCAAAGTATGAGGCCCCTTCCCTCATGGATGGATTTTTAGGATACAACCAGATCAAAATCACAGAAATTGATCAAAACAAAATGACATTCACCACCCAATGGGGGACTTTTTTTATGTAGTCATGCCATTTGAATTGAAGAACACAGGAGCTACCTACCAGAGGGCAATGACACATCTTTCACGATTACATCCACAAGATAGTCGAAACATATGTTGACGATCTTCCCACCAAGTATTCAAAATATTCAATAGGCTTTGAGAGTACAAAGTAAGGTTGAATCCTGGAAAATGTGTTTTCTAAGTCACCATAGGAAAATTGTTTAGATTTATTGTCTCATGAAGAGGCATAGATGTCGACCCAGCTAAGGTCAAAGCAGTCTTAAATGCAATCCCACTAACAAGTGAGAGAGCATTAAGAGCCTTCTTAGGACAACTAGGCACAATCTGACGATTCATACCAGATGTGACTTTCAAAATTCATCCAATCAATTAGTTATTGAAAAAACAAATTGGCATTACCTGGATCGTGGATTGTCAAAATGCATTTGAGCAAGTGAAGAAGTTCTTGTTAACCCCACCCACATTGATGCCACTAAAACATGATAAACCCTTCATCTTATACTTCAGAGAAACTGATATCTTATGATGGGGACCATAGAGGTGGTGCATTGAGGAAATCTTCAACATCAAAGTGAATATCATGATCCATGATTTAAAACCTAGATGAACCTGCATATATATATAAATATACAAACAAGTACAAAATTAACATTCAAGAAGGTATATATATAAATTATAAATAAACATATATCATTTAAACTAGATATTATACATGTTGAGAAATTACAAGAAATATTTAAATTAAATGTACATGACTACATTTAAAAGAAAAATCAGGATCAACATACACATATGTATACATCATTCAACTTGAGCATACATACAAATTTCAAAATTTAAGAGATTCTAGTTCTATGTAATTTTAATACATGTGTACATATACTAAAAAATAATCTGAAAACATGTACATAAAAATGGTAAATTTTGCAGCTTTCAATACATACTTTAAAGTGTTTACAAGGAATAGTGAAGTTTCCCCTTAAATCCTAATGTATTAAATCCCCTTAATCCACATGTCATCTTTTCTAGGTCCATAAACCATGCTAATGAAATGATTTTGTCCATAGTTGACTAGGTTTAATTTATATATATCTTAAACAAGTTTGTAGAAAATTCAAGCTCATCTAACATTATACAAATCAAGATCAAATGTGAATGATCAATTTTCAACTATTATTAGTGGCTTAAGGGGATTAATGAGTATATTTCAAGTTGTAGGTCATCTACATCCTCTTAGATCATCCCTTGACAATGAGTAGATTTCAAGGGTCCATTAGTTCTATTATTAATGGCTTAAGGGGATTTTATGATCATCCCTTGACAATGACATGTGGTTTGTCTACCTTTGAAAAACAAATGTTTGTTAATGTGATGTGAAATTCTAGTAAAATTGTAGGGCCACATTTTGATGATTTATTGTTGTAGGTTAATTATTAGTTGTTTCAACCCCCTACCTATAATTAATTGATAATAAACTTTTCATTTTACATATCCTATTTTTTTAAATGTATTTAGGACATAATTAATCCCTACACCCTAAACCCTAAATCGTCAAACCTAAACCCTTAACCCTTAACCATTAACCCTAAACATTTAACCCTAAACCTTTAACCATTAACCTTAAACCCTTAACCCTAAACCCTTTTAACCCTAAACCCTAAACACTTAACCCTTAACCCTATACCCTTAACCCTAAACCCTTAACTCTTAACCCTAAACCCTTAACCCTTAATTGTAAACCCTAAACCCTAAACCCTAAACTATCAACCCTAAACCCTTAAGCCTTAACTATAAACCCTAATCCCTTAACCCTTAACCCTTAACCCTTACCCCTAAACCCTTAACCCTAAACCCTTAACCTTAAACCCTTTTAACTGTAAACCCTAAACCCTTTACCCTATACCCTTAACCCTAAACCCTTAACCCTTAACCCTTAACCTTAAACCCTTAACCCTTAACTGTAAACCCTAAATCCTTAACCCTTAACCCTTAACCCTAAACCCTAAACCCTAAATCCTTAACCCTTAACCCTTAACCCTTAACCCTAAACCCTTTTAACTCTAAACCCTTAAACCTTAACCCTAAACCCTTAACCCTATTTACCCTTAACCCACAAAATGTGTAGGCAATCTTTGATATCACTCATTGCTATTAATCTAACCCACAAAATGTGTTTGACTAAAGATAATCCATTCACCTATTGAGTTGACAAACTCATAAACAACTTCTATAAACACTACCCTAACAAGTTTAGCTATCTAGAAGACAAAGGTGAATATTTTTTAAGGGTATGTTATGTCAAATTGATATTGTGTAGCATAGATCAAACTTATGTAGTAAATCAAGCTCATGACACTTGGGATTGAACTTGTAGCATTAGGTAATAAATTGTAGAGTTTTTTGAGGTGACAGAAAACCTAAAATAGGAATCATATAGTGCCAATTAATTATCTAGCAATGACATTTATCAATTCAGCATAACATCCACATCGTTCTAAACCATCATCAAGTTTAAATCTAAGTACTTCTATCCTATGTATATAACTTTCATAAATTTATTGTAATTTTTTATAAACCCTAACTTTAATTAATCCAAGTTAATTTATACTTCAATAAATATATTTATTTAACCTAAATATATGTAAAAAAGATTTTATTCCCCTACACCTCTCTACACTTCATAGGTGTAATTAAGCTATTATAATGACAAAGGGTTGTGTATAGTGATAGTAAGGCTAGAAACATCATATTGTGACTATGTAAATATGAATTTCCAAATAAAATCCCCCAAATCTAGATATATATTTTATTAAGAGGAAGTTACAAAATTTTAATTTACACTATCAAGAGATATTGGTGTCATCTAACATCTATCTATACTTTTGGCATTGTACATTTAACCCTAAACCCTTAACCCTTAACCTTAGACCCTTTTAAACCCTTAACCCTTAACCCTTAACCCTAAAACCTTAACCTTAAAACCCTAAACCCTTAACCCTTAACCCTAAACCCTAAACCCTAAACCCTTAACCCTTAACCCTTAATCCTTAACCCTAAACCCTTAACTCTTAACCCTAAACCCTAAACCCCTAACCCTTAACCCTCAACCCTAAACCATTAACCCTAAGTTCCCTAAACCCTAAACCCTAAATCCTTAACCATCTACATCCTCTTAGGACAAGCCTTAAGAAATTTTCTTAAATCCCCTTAATCCATGTCATCTTTCCTAGGTCCATAAACCATGCTAATGGAATGATTTGGTCTTAAGTTGACCAAGTTTAATATATTTATCTTTTTAAACAAGTTTTTAAAAACTTCAAGCATCTAATATTATACAAATTGATCAAATGTGAATGATCAATTTTCAACTATTATTAGTGGCTTAAGGGGATTAATGACTAGATTTCAAGTTATAGGTCATCTACATCCTCTTAGATCATCCCTTGACAATAAGTAGATTTCAAGGGGATTAATGCTATTATTAGTGGCTTAAGGGGATTTTATGATCATCCCTTGACAATGATACACAGTTTGTCTACCTTTGAAAAACAAATAATTGTTAATGTGATGTGACATATAGTTTTGTAGGGCCACATTTTCATGAACTATTGTTGTAGGTTAATTATTGGTTATTTCAACCCCCTACCTATAATTAATTGATAGTACACTTTTCATTTTACATATCCTATTTTTTAAAATCTATTTAGGATGTAATTAATAACATATGATGGCCTCCTATTTTTAATTAATAACTATAAACTTACCATTTTGATGAGATATTATTGATTTCTATTCATTTACATCTAAGGCATATAAAACTTTGTGGCTTGATATAAATGAGTAGATTTTAAGTTGTACCATCTATGTATCCTCTTAGGACATGCGTTAAGCAATTTTACTTAAATCCCCTTAATCCACATGTCATCTTTCCTAGGTCCCTAAACCCTAAAACCTTAACCCTAAACGCTTAACCATATACATCCTCTTAGGATGGGTCTTAAGAAATTTTCTTAAATCCCCTTAATCTATGTCATCTTTCCTAGGTCCATAAACCATGCTAATGGAATGATTTAGTCTTAAGTTGACCAAGTTTAATATATTTATCTTTTTAAACAAGTTTGTAAAAACTTCAAGCATCTAATATTATACAAATTGATCAAATGTGAATGATCAATTTTCAACTATTAATAGTGGCTTAAGGGGATTAATGAGTAGATTTCAAGTTGTAGGTCACAGATATATCCTCTTAGATCATCCCTTGAAAAAGAGTAGATTTCAAGGGGAATAGTGATATTATTAGTGGCTTAAGGGGATTTTATGATCATCCCTTGATAATGACATGTGGTTTGTCTACCTTTGAAAAACAAATAATTGTTAATGTGATGTGAAATCTAGTTTTGTAGGGCCACATTTTGATGACCTATTGTTGTAGGTTAAATATCGGTTGTAGGGCCACATTTTAAAATATAAAATTTTGCATTTATCCTATTACTATAAATGAAATACCATTTTATGAATTCATTTGAACCATTGAGACTTTAGGGTTTTGTTTCAATTCAGTTTAGGGTTTTCTTTTTGTGTGTAGGGTAATTATTTATAGGTTTCAATTCAATTTAGGGTTTTTTGTGTGTAGGGTAATTGTTTTTAGGTTCCAATTTAGTTTAGGTTTTTTTTTGTGTGTAGGATAATTGTTTTGAGTTTTCTTTGATATGAGGGTAAGGACGTAAATTTGATAGTCAACCTTGCTTGTCAAGCAATTTTTTTATGACAGTTATCTATTCAATAGTGCCCTTCAAATACTATGACATGCCTTAGTACAAGTAAATCATATAAAAATCATATATATATATATATATATATATATATATATATATATATATATATCAATCATAATCTAATATAAATTTTGACAGTTTGTCCAAAATCTCTCCTTTCATATGATACAGTCTTTTAAAAAAAATTATTGTATTTTACATCAAAAATGTTTAAATGTAGCTATACAATAATACAGAAAAAAAACTTAGAAATTAAAATTATAAATTTAAAAATTGAAGAAAATGTGGAAAAATCCACTCACTGGAGTTTCAGGTTGCCGGAATTGCTCCTTTTATATACTCAGGATCTTGTTCTCTAACTTATGTCTGTTGCTGTGAAATGAGGTTGCAGATGTTTTTAAAAAAATTTAATAGTTTTACAAAATACAATCCCATTCTAAATGGGATCCTGTTTTGTGAAACAAGATCCTATTTCTTGGTTCAAGCTTTAGGATCCCACTACGTAATGGGATCCCATCCTAGATTTTGGGCTCGGCATCTTGATCCATAACGGGATCTCATTTTATACAAAACAGGATCCCATTTTGCTTTGCCTGATTTTGGGTTTTTGCCTAAGTTTGAAACTTCCACCTTAAGTGGACTCAACTTTATGCATTGGCAGCCAAGGTTTAATTGTGTGATGTATCGGCAATTTTCAGCAGTGCAATTTGCATAGTTTGTGTAGTTTGTGGTAGATTTTGAAATAAATTTTTAGAAGTGTGATGTTTACATTCATCAGTGTTTCATACCTTTTATTTTTCATATTATATTAGAAAATTAAATAAAAACCATTTGTGGGAGTTTCAGTTAATTCTATGGAAATTTAGTGTTGTTTCAGTGAATAGTTTATGTAGAAAATTGTGGGATTTTTCTATAATTTCTGAAATCAATTACTTGAGGGTTTGAAAATAAATTCGTCATTCTAGATTTTCTGTATGATGCAAAATATTTTAATTTGAGAACATTATAGTGGTATCAAAGTATAGATCTTGCTAGCCTATAGGTTTGTTTGTTTGATGAGTGATAGAGAAATTAGACACCAGGGAGAAGAGAGTAGAAGAAATTGCAACAAGAAGAAGAAATGACAGAAGAAGATAATCCAAAAAGGAAATTTGATAAATTGTTAGAAGAGCAAAATAGAATGGTACAAGAGCAAACCTATCTCACTGAGATGTTTGGACAACTTTTCCAATGAATTCAAAATACCAACAATAATGGAAACAATTAAGTTAGTACTTTAGGAGTGAATGACAGTGATAAAGGGAAAGAAAAAGAAGTTGAAACTTAGAACTCTAAAGTTGGATCTACTAATAAACACATATTTCTACCTGAAGATGAACAAGAGAAAAATTCATTTGTGAACAATAGAACATTCAATCCTAATAACCTTCGTAGATGGGATGCAGAGTATAATTCCCTACCAAATGATATCAAATCTGAAATGTCACATGCAGAATACATAGAGCATGCGAGGAAGAGTGCACCATAGAAGAAGGGGCATTAAAAAATTGGGGATTTGAAGCATAAAATGGGAAAACTCATAGTTTCTTATTTTGATGGGAGTGAAAAGGTTTCAGCTAGAGACTCCTTACAAAAAATAGAGACTTATTTTGTGCTTAACCCAATGACAGAGAAAGATGCAATTCAATTTGCCTCTTTGCATTTAGAGGGAGAAGCTTATGATTGGTGGTTCCATCACCATACTACACAAGGTCATGATCAAATACAAACCTTTGAAGAATTTAGTAGGAGGATCCTTGACATGTTTGAATTGAAATATGAAGAAGAATATGTTAGCAAATCATCTACGATCAAGCAACAAAACTCAGTGAGTAAGTACATAGAAAATTTTTAGAAGGCTATAGTGATGGTTCTTGAGATTTTAGAGAAGAGGATTGTGTACCTTTGCATTACTAGACTCATTGAACCTATCAAGGGGTTTGTCAAATCTTTTGCACCTCTCGCCTTACAAGAAGCTATAAAAAGGGCTCTAACCCTTGAGCCATCAATTCCTAAAAATGCTCTCTCACACTCCTCCAAATTAAGTACCTCATGGAATCATAAGGAAGGTTTTTAGAAGAAGCCATACCATGCACCTACACCTATTCATAAGAATGCAAACCCTAGTGCTACAAAAGAGATGGATGAGGAAACAAAGAATGAGCTTAGGAAGAAAAAGATTTGGTTTTTCTTGCAGAGAGCCATGGTCCCTAGACATAGGTATTTAGGTAAAGGGAAAGTCCACTACATTGAAGTTGTTTTAGAGAAAGATTCAGATTTAAATCCAATAATAAAGAACTTCATGACATTGAGGATTCAAAATTTGATATTTAAGAGAAGGAAGCTACAAAAGAAGGTTTACTAGCTGCACTTAGAGGAGCACCAAGATATCATCTTTTCAGGGTGTGTGGAGTCTTAGTAGGGAAGTGAATGACTATTTTGATTAATAGTGGGGAAACCCACAATTTCATTGATGAGGGGTTAGTGATGAGGAGAGGCTTGAAGACTGAAGAATTTGAAGGTTTTAATGTCACAATTGCGGATGGTTTCACTATACCATGCACCAGATTGATCAAACAATTGAAAATAACTATGTGAGACTACACAGTTTGTGATATTTTTTATGTTGTTGGTATTAAATAAATTGATGTTGTCTTGGATGTTCAATGACTACAATCTATTGGAGGACACTATCAAAACTATCAAACCATGGAGTTCAAAATTTAATAAGAAGGCAAGGATATTGTGCATAGAGGGGTTTCAAATAGAGCTCCAAGAGTTGTGACAACAAACAAGATATAGTGGACTTTCTGAAGAGGTCAAGTTTCTTGGGTAGTAACATGATTGGTTCATCATACAAGCTCTTCAAATAGAAAAGGTAAATTTCATTTCAAAATTTAGAAAATGTTAGATAAGCATAGTGTAGTTTTCAATGACATTTCTCCAGGGATCCCACCAGATAGAGGATTCCAACATGGAATAGAGTTAGAGCAAGATGCAAAACCTATTAGACCCACTCTATATAGACACCCAAGAGGGTACAAAGAGGAAATAGAAAAGACTACCATAGATTTGTTGGATATGGGATTCATCAGACCAAGTTCTAGTCCATTTACATCTTCTATAGTTCTTGTTAAGAAGAAGGATGACACTTTGAGGATGTGTATAGACTGTAGGGATTTAAATAAGAAGACTACTAAGAATAGATATCCTATTCCAAGGAAAGATGAGCTCATTGATGAGTTGCATGGAGCAATTTACTTTTGCAAGATTGATTTGAGATTGGGTTATTACCAAATTCATATGAGTGACAAGGATGTTGAGAAGACAACTTTTTGGTGTAATTATGGGCATTTTGATTTCTTGGTCATGCCCTTTGGCCTCACTAATGCACCAAAAACCTTCCAATCATGCATGCATAAGGTATTTAGTAAGCAACTCAGAAAATTTGTTTTGGTATTCTTTGATGATATCTTAATTTATAGTAAAGCATGGAAGGAGCATTTGGAGCATTTAGAAACTGTTTTGGGAATTTTGGAACATCAATCCTTTTATGCTAAGTTGTCCAAATGTGAGTTTAGGTTTATTTAAATTTTGTACTTGGGACATGTCATAAGTTCCAAGGGTGTTCAAGTAGATCAACAAAAGATACATGCAATCCTAGATTGGCCCCCACCAACCAATCTAACATAGTTGAAAAGATTCTTTGGGCTTTGTTGTTATTAAAGGAAGTTTGTAAAAGGTTTCTCTTGGATTTTTTTTTCATTGACTAGTTTGACCAAGAAGGGAGCCTTTGTATGGTCCGAGGAAGCTCAGAAAATATTTGACAAGTTCAAGGAGGTAATGAGTTCGTGCCCAGTGCTTGCAATTCCTGATTTTTCTCTACCTTTTGTAGTTGAATGTGATGCATCTGGAGAAGGTGTAGGGGCTGTCCTAACTCAAAGGGGACATCCAATAGCCTTTGAAAGTATAAAATTAATTAATCTAGAGAAGGGATATTACATTTATGACAAAGAAATGTTGACAATTATGCATGCTTTGGAAAAGTTTAGACAACACCTTGTTTGTGGAAAGTTTGTTCTGAAGACTGATAAAAATAGTTTAAGGCTCTCTATGAACCAAAAGAAATTGAATGACTACCAAAAAAATGGCTAAGAAAGTTGCAATCTTATGATTTTGAGATACAGTATATGAAGGGTAAGAA
The DNA here is from genome assembly GCA_027924645.1 of Cunninghamia lanceolata. Classification (NCBI taxonomy): domain Eukaryota; kingdom Viridiplantae; phylum Streptophyta; class Pinopsida; order Cupressales; family Cupressaceae; genus Cunninghamia; species Cunninghamia lanceolata. The sequence continues at coordinate 368,903 of BSBN01001237.1, read as the reverse complement.
AAATGTTGTTGCTGGTGCACTTTCTAGGAGACCCACTCTATGCTCATTGTCTTCTATTTCAGATGATTTGAAGGCTATCATCATTTTTTAATATGTTAAGAATTAATTTTCTTCTAATGTTTTGGATGAGAAGGTAGAAGATGACAAGTACATAGTGATGGATGGGCTAATCTACTATAAGAACAAGATCATCAGGAGGATTGGTGAGGTAGCATATGAGTTGGAGCTTCCTCCAAACAACATGATTCATAATGTATTTCATGTTTCTTGTTCGAAGAAAGTTCTTGGATAGAAAATTGTGCCTTCATTTGATTTACCACCCTTGGATAACAAAGGGAAGTTGATTTTGATTCCTTAAGAAGTTTTTGAAACCAAGGAGAAAACGTTGAGAAATAGGAGCATTACAGAGTATTTAATAAAGTGGAAAAATTTGTCAGTTGAGGATGCAACATGGGAAGGACCTCAGAGACTTGAGCTTCCTAATCTTCATTTCTTGAGGACAAGCAAATTTTGGGAGGGAGGACTTGTCATGTCCCCCTTCCAAAAATAGAAAGTTTCCAAAAATAGTAAGCAGGAGCACCATTAACCCATCACATTTTCATGTGGGTTAATTGGAGAAATTATGGAAATATTCTATTCAACATTTATTTTGTCTTGGCATATTTTATACTTTTCAACAAATAAATATTTAATTTAATTTAATTTAATTTTGTACAAGTGGGGGTGTGGATTTGGTAAGGAGCCTTTTTAACTGCTAGTTGCTAGTTTTGAAGTGATCTCAACAACTATGGCAACAATCATGAAAGGATCAATGACAAGTTGTACTTGCAATTAATGGTTGTTAGTGGCAGATCATTTTTAGCATGCAAGGTGGAGTGGAAATTTATAAATGATTTTTAATTATTTTTTCCTCCTAAGAGGTTGTTGGGATTTTGGAGTATCTTTTGGAGATCAATGCAAATTTAGAAAAAGTATTTATGATGGAGTTGTCGACGAATATGACAATTTTCATTCCTTATTTGGCTAGAAGATATTGGAAAGATTTCAAATGATTTTTTATTTCTTTTTCCTTTACAAAAAGGGACATTAGTTTTGGGCATCTCTAAGCTTGTAACATATAAATCTGAAAAATGTTTCATTTGCGGGTGTTAATGATTTTATCTCTTCTCTCATACTTGCAGATTTGCATGTGTATTCTTTAGTGGAAAAAAGCCCATTGGAGTTGGAGGTTTGTGGACAAAAACCCATCAGTCTCAAGTGATCAAAGGATAAAAACCCTTTTCTCATGGAGAGCAATTCCATCTAGGGATTGCAACTTGAGCTTCAAAGGATTATGCAGTTTTGATAATTTTGCAGTATTGTGTTTGCATGGTGTTCTGTTCTAGTTTTGGTGATTTTCAGTGTGTTGTACAATGTTTCTATTTTGTTGTGGAGGGTGGTTTTTTTGCATGGTCATTTGAAATTCCAAACACCCAAGAATAGTTCTTTCTAGTTTGGCGTTTAACTGTGTGATGTATTGGCAATTTTTAGCAGTGTAGTTTGCATAGTTTGTGTAGTTTATGGTGGATTTTGAAATAAATTTGTAGAAGTGTGCTATTGTTGTTCATCAATGTTTCAAACCTTTTATTTTTAATATTATATCATAAAATCAAATAAAAATCATTTGTGGGAATTTCATTTAATTCTGTGGAAATTTGGTGTTGTTTTAGTGAATAGTTTGTGTAGAAAATTGTGGGTTTTTTCTATAATTTCTAAAATCAAGTGCTTGAGGGTTTGAAAATAAATTCATCATTCCATATTTTCTATATGATACAAAATATTTTAATTTTAGAACATTATAGTTTTGATACCTTACCCAAAAAAATTCTATATCCACTCTATGAGGAACTAGTGAGTAACTTCAGGCTTTATCAACCGAACCCTCCACCACACTAGAAGATGATCGAAAGGTCTTAAGTTAGGATGTACAAGTTTTCTAAGGGACTCCCCAATATACGCAAGGTACAAGAGGCACAAGTCCTTGAACACTAGTCCGTTGAAGGCATGTGACATAATTATCACTTCACCTTGTGTTTGGAATTACCTGGGGCATCAAGGTTATGCGAGTGACTACGTGACTAGATTGAGGTACAAATTTAGTTCTCCCCCATTTGATATACCCCACCAGTATGCATTGTTTAGGTCATCCCTTGGGGGGATGAAATCCCCAAGTAGACCTCCTAAGGCACAATGGGAGAGCATTCAGACTCAAGTGAACCTTGGGATAAATAATGAACAAAAAGGATAATGATGGACTTTTGATCCCCAAGATCACCCAAGGGTGTGAGGGGAGAGCATACATATAATCAAAGTCCTAAAGACACAATATACAAGTTCATTTACCCCTAATCTAATTAGGTGAAAGTAAACTAGTAGAAGAAGAACAAAGATCTTTGACTCCAATGTTGCAAGGAAACTGTTAGTAGTTTCAAATTTTGTCTTTGACAGGAAAAAAATAGGTTGCACGGGTTGGTTAGCTTAGAAAATTAGAAAATATTAGCTTCAGATAAAAATAGATGCAAAGGCACTGACAGACAGCCAAATGCACTAACAAACATTACAAAACTACTGATAGGTAGTGTAAATGTGCTGGAAGGCAGTGCAAAAGGGATGATAGGCAGTGAAAATGCATTGACAAGTAGTGCAAATGTGCTGATAGGTAGTGCAAATGTGCTGATCTAACCAAGGACTAAGCAAAGATGCAGAAGGTTATACCTAAGATTGAATGCACTGAGTCTGAAGGTGTAGGTGTTGAACCAACACAAAGATTGAGAATATGTACAAAAATGATAAATTTCCTGCAACACACAAACCAAATTGTGACCAATATTAGTGATAAGCTACAGGGTTAGCTACAGAGACTTCCAAATTCAATAAAAAATAGAAAGCATAAGTAAAACCCTGAGATGCTATGATAATAGGTTAGCTAGGAGAAAATAATTAAAAACCCATTAAAACCTACAAACAGTGGGTTAGTCTCTGCAAACAAAATTTTAGAAAAGTTATAGGCCACCTGTTAGTTCAATAGAAAACATTAAACTATTGAAAAATTGAGACAAAAAGCCCTAAACAAATATACCAACAGATACAATCAAAAGCGCTACTATATAAGTAACAAAAGTGCTAAAAAAAGGGAGAAAATGCGCTGACAGAAGGCGCATATGCACTAAAACAAGGAGCAAATGCACTGATAAAAGGTGTAGATGCACTAAAAGGAGAAAATGTGCTGAAAGAAGGCACATATGCAATAAAACAAGGAGCAAATGCACTAACAAACGAGGTAGATGCACTAAACTTGTAGGCAAAAGCATTAATCCACAGCCCAAAAGTGCTAACCTATAACCTGCAAATAGAAAGCACATAATTTCTTCCAAAAAAGGTTAGTTCATGGACATGGGATAATGAATATGGGGAAATGGATAGAAGCAAGAACATAAAAGATAAATCAAAAGCTATACCTTTTTACCTTAATCCAATCCTTCTCCTTGACAGAACAAGAGTAGCATGCACCCAATTCCACTTAGCTATGTTCCTTGATAAGAAGCTATGTGGGTTGCTCTCAATAAATAGCACAACCAAGCTTCAATGGAGATGATAAGGGTACAAATGAAAGGATATTTTGACAGCATAAGGCTGCAACTAGAGGATCTATCATAATGGCTAGAGGGCTCAATTTATATATTTTTGGATAGGATAGATCAAGGGCTAGGATTAGGTGATGGAATGAAGGGCTTAGATTGAGTGGTACTAAGGTCAAATAGGATTGAGAGGTGAGATCAATCGATGAGATTGCCTATTAGGACATCTTTTGAAATGGAGGGCTAGGATTGATGGAAGAGTTGACTTTTGGATTTTTTTCTAGTGGAGGAATTTTTTATTTGATTTTATTTGTGGGAGGATGAGGATAGTGACATGTGTCAATCCAATTAATTAAATTATGAGAATTATTTAATTAATTGTGAGAAGGTGATTAAATTAGAGTTAAGTTTTTTTTTGCTAAATAAGTGCTACCAGTGGGTGTAGTTCCCTTTATATTATATCCAAAATTTAAACAAAAGCCTACTAAAAATAGCAGCATAAGCATACATCAAGGCATGTGGTCCTCAAGCATGCCAAAGCACATGAAGGCCATCCACCAACTGCACCGCTTGTTCTACTTGGGAGGGAGAAAGGAGATCACCATATTGGCTTACAAATAATGAGAAGGTTTCCATATTGTCCTGCTCAATACCCTCATAGAAAAGAGCCAATTCTTGGGCTGAGACAATTGTTGTCTTTTTCTTCTTGTTTACTATAGTTGCATCAAAAAATCCTTTGATCCATCCTCGGGTGGGATGCTTGTTAAAAGTAGAGATAGATATGATAGTAGCCTCCTGCATTTCCTCCTTCACATAAGTATTCTCCATAATCTTCCCTCGGGCTTTCTCTGCAATATAAGAATGTATAATTTGAAAGGAATTCTTCATAAAGGAATCTATCATGCACATGGCCTTCAGGCAAGTTGCCCTCTCCTATATCCTTTAGAATTGCCTCAGCCATGAAGTCAGCATTGGCATTAAATAGATGCTTAATCTGCTCCAACCTTGATTCCACTGGTGGCTCTCCCTGATCTCCCTAATCATCATCCTCTTCCTCTCATTCCTCCTTGCTCTCTATATTCTTAGAATACTCTAAGCTTGATGCATCTCTTTGCTGACAGATACAGACACATTCTATCTCTATGTCACAAGTTGATGTGTCATTCCTCTTCCAATTCCCCTTATAAGGAGGCTTTACAGGGAAAGCCATCAGAGTACGCCATCACTGTGGCTCTAGAGATCAAGCAGATATTTGCAAATCTTAGAAGATCTATCCCATGCACTTTCTCCACGGTCACTGTAGTGGCAGGTCTAGCCATGGATCACATGTTTTCACCATGACAGTGTCCTCCTCCTGCCTGCAAGCCTGGTTAGCTAAGAAATCTATTGCCTTGTTTCCTTCTTAGTAGGTGTGAGCTAAGGTCACGTTTCCTAATTTGGCCATGCATTCCCAAATTACCTCTACCTTATATTTTAGTTTCTAGTTAATGATATGCCTAGAGATTATAGCATTAATACATACCATCGAATCTCCTTCAATTTCAAGGTCTGTTAGTTGATGATCTTTGCAGAGGTGAAGAACATATAAAACTTGGCCTCATTGTTGGTGTCGATAGGAAGTTTCTTTGATAAAGACCATATGATCTTCCCATGGTCATCTTGAATGATGACCCCAGCACCACAAACTCTCAGGTTGCCCTTCACCGTGCTGTCGAAGTTCCATTTTAATCTTCCAGTAGGCGAAGCAACCCATTTGGTGAGTGCTCACTTCTTCCTTTCCTTCACTTTGTCTGGGTTGTGGCATTGATCAGGAATCATGAGGTCCAGCCACCTTTTCATGATTTCCCTATCCCATCTGACAAATGGTATCAGGGGGATTCAACCAGCCTAGCATTAATGATTTCACAGATGCCTACTTCTAATTTCCTTATAACTTCCTCTATCTTTGAGGCCTTGTCTTTGAAGATCCTATAGTTTCTTTCATGCCAAATGTGCCATATCAGAAGGGAAGGGCTTGTCATCCAAAGGTCTTGCCACATTGATTGTGAACCCCTCGTCTAGCTCTTGAAGGTGCTTTCAATATTATTGGGAAGGGTTCCAATCCAGCCTAGCTTCCCTCGTAGCCAATCCCAACATTCTGATGCAAATGGGCAAGTCAGAAGTAGGTGTTTGATTATTTCTTCTACTGCATTACACATTACACATTGGGTTGGTCCTTCTACTCCCAATGACTTTAGCCTTTCCCCTATTAGGATTCATTTATGGAGGATCATCCAAGAGAATGCCCCAGCTTTTGGTAAAGTCCATTTTCCCCAGCATAATTCAGTTGGCCAATCAAATGATACCTGTTGATTTTACATAGCATATCCAAACTTGACTACATATTGCCTAGATTTAGAGCCCATCCAGATAATTTCATCTTCTTTCCTAGATATGACAACTTTCTTAGACAAGAGGGCATCCTTAAGGTCGCACGCTGTCTCACTCCTCAATGGAAGGCTCAATTCCAATCTGACTCCTTTATGTAGTCTGCATCTTTCCTTCCATGACTGATTGAGATGTCCCTCCAATGTTCTCTAAGGATCAGGATCTCTGTGAGCAGAGGTAGACCATTTATTGAGTCTTCCCAGAGATTTTCTTTGCTGCCATTGTGGATGATCCATGAAACATGGTCTATTATTAGCCAGTGACACCGTTGCATGAAGTTCCAAGTGTGAGAACCTCTGGGAGGATTAGGCATTGTCAAGATGCGACTAGGATCATCCGGATCTAGAGATTTTTTCCTCAGAATTTGACACCATCTTTCATTAGGATCCTTATACACTATCCATATCAACTTAGCTCCCAAAGCCATATTCTATTTTTCTAGGTTGCAGATCCCTGCACCCCATCCAATTTTCCTTGGCACATTGTTTTCCAGCCAATCAGTGGGATTCTCTTTTTCTCATTTTCCCTTCCCATAAATTTTTTTTTAGGGTTCCATTGATTGAGCTATAGGATTTCTTTGTTGCCTAATTGTTGCTTAGTTGACAGAAGAGGAATTGCCGCAAGAACTACCTTGATCATTTGGATTTTTCCTGAAAGAGTAAGCCATCGTCCTTGCTAGGAAGAAGCTTTGGATCAGCATTTTTGTATGGTTTCTTCCCAAAGGGATGATCACATTATTCTCTTAAAGATGGGAACCCCCAAGTATTTGCTCGGAACTTCTGCTTTCTTGAACCAAAGAATGGAAAGGATCTTCTATTGCATTCATTTGCTGGTGTTAAAATAGAAAATATTAGATTTTTCACAATTTATTACATGTCCTGATGTGTCTACATATTGTTTCAATAGTGAGGATATCTCATTTGCTTCCGCCATCTAAGAAGTCACAAAAAGAAGTACATCTTCGGCAAACTATTGGTGGGTGGCACAAGGAAAGTCATCTGCAATCTGAACTCCCTGCCATTGGCCTTGACTTGCTAGGTTTTGAATTCCCCTCCTGAGGGCCTCTGACATGATGACGAGGAGAAACAAAGACATAGGGTCTTCTTGTCTGAAACCTCTAGTAGGCTCAAAGAAGCCACACAGGCATCCATTTACTAACACCAAATAGCAAACCATGGATATACACTGAAATGTCCATTCGATCCAATGCCTATGGAACCCAAATCTTTCCATAATTTTGAGCAGGAACCTCCAATTAACCTGGTCATATGCTTAACTTACATCTAATTTCAAGATCATGTAGCTTTGGTTACCTAATGTGATAGAGTGCAGAGTTTCATGAGCATAGATGATGTTGTCCACTATGTTTCGCCCCAGAGTGAAGCCACTCTATTCCTCAGAGACGAGGGTTGGGAGGATACATTTTAATCTATTCACCATTACCTTCGCATAGAGAAATGGGGTGGAAGTCCTTGAAAGAGGTTATCTCTTCCTTTATCAAAATGAGGGCTATAAATGTATTGTTGATGTCTTTGATCATCCTTCTAGATTTTCTCAAATCTTCCATGGATTTCTAGATGTCAACCTCCAAAATGCCCCAGAATTCCTAGTAGAACCTTGCCAGAAAACCATCGGGCCCTAGGGCTTTATCCGGTGCCATCTGGAAAACCATTGTCTTCAACTCTTCCTTCATTATGGGGCCCAAGAGCATGTCATTTTATTCCTTTGAGACTAGAATGGGATGAAATCCAAAAAGGTTGTTTGCAGCTGTCCAGGTGAAGCCTCCTTATCAGCCAATAATTTTTGGAAGAACTTGCCCACCTCCTTCTGGATGGCCTTGACCTCATGGAGTTCGACACCTTCCTCGCTTAAGATCATGGAAATATGATTATGATTCTGCCTTTGTCTGGTTGAGTTATGAAAGTATTTAGTGTTGAGGTCACCCTCCTTGAGCCATGTTTTGTGGGACTTGATTCTCCAAAAGGTCTCCTCTCAAGCCAAAAGCTCCCTATGGATCTTAATTAATTCCTTCTCCTTTCAAATTCAATATCTGTCATACCTTTGTTCATCACTGTTAAATTCAGGTCTTCCAAATCAAATTCAATTCGCTCCTTTTCCTTGAAAATGTTCTTAAAGGTCCCTTCATTCCATATTTTCAAGTGCCCTTTTATAGCAATTAATTTTTAGTGATGGGATCATCCCAAAATAATGGGTTACACTTTTTGGCCAAACTTGACATTGAAATCAACATTTTGAAGTAAATCTTCACTTTTTGACACCTATAGCTGCTAAACTGTTAGGAATTTGAAGATGATGCAAACTAGTGATTTGTGAGATTTTGTTTGTAGATTCTAAATATATATTTTTTTTTAAAATTGGAGTTAAATTGTAAAATTTTTTGCATCTCCTTTGATAACTAGTTTTTAATAGTAAACAACATTTTTTAAAAGTGATGTGTATTCCGTAGCACATAACCTTTTTTCTACAAAGGATAAAATTCTAATTATTTTGAATTTAGATTGGTAACACCAATATATAGGGCATGCATTTGGTTTTATAATGTTTTGTTGAATATATTTTTTAATTAATTTTTGAAGTCAAACCAATTATAATTTAGACATAGGCATATTCCGTAAAACATAACTTTTTCTGTATGTATCAAAATTTATTTTTATATTTTTTGTTGAATCAAGCACATCAATACCTAGGGCATAGATATTTTACAAAATAAAAATTCACTAATTTACTAATTTTCCATGTGTGTAGAATAGAGAACTTGATGTTTGGTTAAAAAACCTACATTCACAAGAAATAAAAAATAAATATAATAATCAAATTAAATATATTTACAATTATACTTTTTGGGAAGCTTATAATAAGGACTACATACTTACAAAACATAAAATTTAAATGAATTCATTTGATCCCCCAAAAGGTAAATCAAATGTGGTTTTTTATCAGCATTTTGATAGGTTTAGCGGAGACTCCATTATAGGTATGGTTTAAAACTAGTTGGGTTCTATCCAAGGGGCTTTAAATCTAAGGGGGTTTGATCAGGCCCTCTTCTATTAAAATCCTTTAAATGGAACCTTTCAAAGCTTAAATCATTATATTTTCTAAAAATATGTGATTTAAGCAAAAATCAAGATGTCCCAGAAAGTGTAACCCATTATTGTGGCAGCACCGGATGATGAACATTTTTTAGCCTTTCTGAACTCTTGCATTGGTCCACCATGTGCTTATTTGATCTTTGAGTGATTTATCTCGTAGCCACATCTTTTCAAATTTGAAAGGGCATCTTTGTGGGGGTTTATCCTCTTTCAAGGTTAGTAGAACCGGGTAGTGATCTGATCCTAACATCGGAAGGATATGTGAGACAATTGCCACAATTGTGAGGAACTAGTTAGAGGAGACCAAGAATCTATCAAGCCTTTTCATAATATTGGTAAACCCTTTTCATCTATTGGTCTAGGTGAATTCTCCATTCATAGGTGCAATATCAACTACATCACAAGTCTCCACAAAATATTTGAAATCCTTCTGGCTTTGACTTATATGACGCATTCCACCTCATTTTTTCGTGATAGGTAGAACAGTATTAAAATCTCCTCCAAGCACCAAGATATCATTTTTATGGCTCTCGATCAGGGTGGAGATGGAACTCCAAACCTCCAGCTTCTCCAAAATTTTAACCGGCCCATAAACATTCTATAGAAGGAATTGCAGATGTGTTTGTGTGTCCTCTATAGTCATTGCCATCCAATTGTTTTTTTTTTGTGACATGAGTTTTACATCCATCGTCCTCAAGTTCCAGAGAGCAAAAAGACCTTCTGATGCTCTAGAAGAAGGGACAGAGAGTCCTCCCCACCCCTTGCAAGAGTTACACATTAGGCTACTATCTTCCGTGATAGTTTAGTTTCTTGAAGAAGAACACTATCTGCGCCAAAGGTCATAAGGTGACGCTTCAACAAGCATTGCTTGTCAGGGGTGTTGAGGCCCTTGACATTCCAACTTAGAATCTTTATTGATTCCCAAGGGAGGTCATTCCCCCTTGGTACTATTGATGAATTTGTTTAGGGTAGCTTGTCCTCCTTTTGGAACCTCCTCCTCCCTTAAAACCCTATTCGACTTCCTTGCTTTCTTTTTCGCCTTTACACTCAAGTTGGGCTTCAAAATTTTGGCCACTTCTTGGCTAATGAATCTAGCCAAGGTAGCTTCCTTGAATTCATCCCTGTCATTGGATTCAAAATCATACCAATCTGATTCACCCACATCCTCATTGGCATTCGCATCCTCGACTGCTTCTACAACATCGCCAACCAATTCTGATGTGGGCTTATTGATTTGTGCCTCCGATGGAGCCCCTAGTTCTTGAGTAGTTTCTAGAACCATTAAATGGCTTCAAGGGTCAGCATTATGGGGGCAATAGGGACATCTTCAAGAGGTGGCATTGAGGAAGTTGCCTCATTGCATGATCCAACAGTCTTGGGTCCAAGGTTTCGCTTGCTTTGCGCTCCATTCTCCATAGTCCATGTTTTTTCCTTCCATTCCATCCTTGTTTCTGGAGGGCATCAAGTTGAGGGATGATCCCTTCTACCACAGCCCAGGAAGAAGAATTTGGCTTCCTCCTATTTGATTTTGACTATTTGAGTCCCTAGAGTTGAGGAGATCTTGATGGAATTCAGAATACCATCGATTGTCGCTACCCTAATTCTTGCATAAAGATAGGAATCTCCATCCAGAATTGTTTTATCCACCTCCATCATCATTCTAATTGATCTCCCAATTTTTTTCAAGCAAGCTTTCAACCAAAATTCCAGCAGGAGGTTGTAGAGTCTAATCCAAATGGGGGACTTGTCTGGGTTTGCTTTGCATGGATCAAAAAGCAGTTTCCATTCCTGAATATACAATGCTGCTCTCTTGACCTGCCACTGACTGAAGGTGAGGACCAGATCTCACTCCTCTTGGCTCCAAACTAGCACTACAGAAAACCCTTTTGGCAAAAACTTGATGGCGCGGGGCCATTTCTAATTTTTGTAGCTCTAGTCGAAGATCACCTTTTCTTGAAAATCTTCTTCCCATCAGTCTTCTGATGATCACTTGTTTGACTAGAGTGTCTCTGTCTCATCCAACTTTTGCATCGAGATCCACTTGGATTTGCGCATTTGTGTTCCTACCGGGGTTGGCCTCCGGCATCGAGTTTACCACCCAAATTTTTGCAGACCTCTTTTTCCTTGCCATCCTCATTTTTATAAATAATAGTTAAATTGAGTTTGATGGGTAAATTAGGGTTAAGATTTTTTTAATAGGATTTATTTAATTAATCATGGCTGTGGGAAATCAGTGGGATGGGTCAGTTAATTAAATAAATGAAATTTATTTTATTAACAAAGGTTGCCTAAAGGTAACGGTTTAATTAATTAAATAAACAAAAAATATTTATTTAATGTAAGCTAATGGAGAAAAGGGATAATTAATTAAACAAAATATAATTTATTTAATTAATTTAGGGTGATGGATAATGGAATATATTTAATTGAATAAATAAAATTTATTTAATTAATCTAGGATGGGGGATAATGGAAAACTAGATAAATTAATTAATTAAATTAATTTAGATGGTTAAAGGGGGGATAAGTTAGTATGAAAATGGTGTTAGCGATGACAAAAATGGTGGCGTAGGCCATGTCATTTTAGGGTGTCTACAAACTTCACTATCCTTGTTCTTATATTCCTTACAACACTCCTCCAATTGAAATAAAATATCCTTTAGACATGGTAGACATTTCATAATTCTATGATACGCCAGTGTATTAAGTGTACATATCTTGTGGTTTAGCCTCTAAACCCTTGAATCGCTAATTAGAAAAATATATTTAGTTCATCTAACACCTCCTTAAGAATCTTTTACCCCTTAAGATGAAAATGAAGCTTAGGTGTAGTGTGGTCAACAAAATCCTTGTTTACCAATCTTCTTAACTATAATAGGCATCCTTATTTTCCTTGAAAGAAGGTATCTTTTTTGTTCTACGAGAAATTCACCACAAACCCTTAGTCCTTAGTACAATATCAATAGATGTCTCTCAAGCCTTATCATTTTTCTCCACAAACACAAGAACCTCCAAAATTCTCTACATCTTCAATGAGGCTAATATCATAGAAAAACATGAACATATAATAGAAATATCACTATGGTGATGTCTTGAAACTTATTCTAGTGGTTAGAAAATGAACTCAATCAAAGTATGCATAATAAAGTTTTTGAATTTTAGTTTCCCGAATTTGTTTCCCCTCCCACCCCTTAATAAAAATAAATAAATTTTTAAAAATTATAAATTGGAGGCAAAACACTTAATTGTGCTACTTGTCACACTTTATCCACTAATTGTGAAACACCCCCCCCCCCCCCCCCCCCCCACATGATGTGCATTGACTAAACTACTTTATTGACATGGCACTTCTACTCAAACTTCACTAGTTGTTTATAATTGCTTACTTGAAAATTTGCATGAATATGTGAAAATTTGACCAAATAACACTCAATATACATGCATCCCAATCCCCAAGGGAATATTTTTCAAAATTCTAATTTGATTATGCAAATCAATTACAACAAGCCCTCATGGTACCTTTCAAATTTAAGTGCAATGATGAAAAAACATCAAATCATCAATAGATTGTCACCACAACTGGATTATGCAAAGAATAGCAAGCAAAGGAGAGTGCGAGATTTTGAATATTATATGTCCCTTGTCATAATACCTTGGTGCTTATTGTGTGTCTTGTTAGGCTATGCTTGTGCCATCCCTCATCATATTCAAACACTTCAATCGATTCCCTTAAAGTGGGCTTCATCTTTGAGTCTTTTCCCTTCTATGCACCTACATGAATCATAGTCACCTACTACTATCATGTGACTAAAAGCTCTACTTTGCTCTAGTACTTATTTCACTAAAGACATCACCTACTAGAAGTTTGAGCATAATCACTATTAATTACATTAAATTTTGGATGTAGTGGCCATTAATAATTATAATTGTTCAGACTTTGTAATCACACTAACAAATTTTTAAACTATCTTGGACCTTCAAACTTCAAAACCATATTTATATGGCCAAAACAAATTCATAACTATTTTTAAGAAATTCAACAAATATAACCATATTTTAAATATGACAAACTTAAACAAAGTTTCTTTTTAAAAACCCTAATTCTTTTATATAGAAAATATATTTGAAAATAATTTATGAAACTAATTTCGTTCCGATTGTTTTTTAACATATAGAAACAATTATAATTTTCACATAAAAACCAATTAAGTTATTTTCCATGCACTTTGGTAAGAATAGACGTACTTACAAAGTTTTAATATTTAAGCTCTTATACAATGTGAGATTAATAACACCTGGATCTATAATCAAACAAGAAATAATAAATTCCATAAGCATGTGAAAGAAGATGTCTTAACAGAATAAAATCAATTATATGAAATGATTAAAAAGAAAAAAGAGTACTGTGAAATTAACCTATATTCATACATCCCTCAACAGGTAACGGGATATTCTTTTGCTTGCCTATGGCAGTAGCAAGAACTTGAATTTGCGGTGTAAGCAAGCCTGAATTGGATAGGTGGAAAATGTCCGTGGATAGTTTGATGGTGGGAAAGAAAAGGTGTTCAGAATGCGCGTTCCCGCATTCAACATTGTTACTTACGCTCGCCTATTGCAGGTATGCATTGATACCAAAGCTTTGGCTCAGGGGAAGGCTATTCATGGACATATTGCTAAATCAGGATTTGATTCATACGTTTTCCTTTGTAATCGTCTGCTTTATATGTATGCCAAATGTTCTGCTTTGGCAGACGCCACCCAAGTTTTTCAAAATATGCAGCTCAGAGATGTATTCTCATGGACTAGTATCATCACAGGATATGCAAATTGTGGGTGTATGGATGACGCACGCCAACTGTTTGACAAAATGCCTGAACCAAACGCTGTCTCATGGAATGCAATAATTGCTGGGTATGCACAAAATGGGTATTGTTCTGGAGCTCTGGAGCAATATGGGCAGATGCAGCAAGCAGGGATTAAACCCACCCGGTTTACCTTTGCTACTGTTGTTAGTGTATGTACTAGACTTGCAGCTGTGGAAATGGGAAAACAGCTCCATGCTCACATTGTTATGAGTGGGCTTGGATTGAATAGCTTTGTTGGGAGTGCCCTTGTTGACATGTATGCTAAATGTGGAAGCACTGGTGATGCAAGGCTTGTGTTTGAGGAAATGTCTGAACGAGATATTGTGACATGGACTGCAATGATTGCAGGATATGGCCAAGATGGGAACGGTTTGGAAGCCCTTAAACTATTTAGGCAAATGCAATTGACAGGGGAGAAGCCTAATCAGCTCACTTATGCTACCATTCTCAGCGCCTGCGCCTGTGAGATATGTTTCCAACAGGGAATTCAAGTCCATGCACTCATGATTAAGAATGGGTATGTTTCCAACTTGTTTGTGTTAAGTAGCATTGTGAATTTGTATTCCAAATGTGGTAGCCTGTCTGATGCACGCCAGCTGTTTGATATAATGAGTGAACGGGATGTGGTGATGTGGAATGCCATGATTACAGGGTATGCCCACAATGGGTTTGTTGAAGAGGGGTTAAAGCTCTTTGTGCAAATGCAGAAGGCAGGTGCCAAGCCGGATGATGTCTCTTTCACTGGCGTTCTCAATTGTTGGGCAACCTTAGCAGCTTTGGATGGGGGTAAGCAGGTCCATGGCCTAATTTTGAGAAGTGGGTTTGATTCAAATGTTTCTGTGGGGAGTTCCCTTATTGACATGTATGTCAAATGTGCAAGCATAGAAGAAGCAAACCGAGTTTTTCAGGAAATGCCTGAAAGAAATGTCATTTCTTGGAATGCCATGATAGGAGGATATGCCTTGAATGGCCATGGCAAGGAGGCCCTCCAACTCTTTGAGAGGATGGTGTTGGAGGCTGCAAAACCAAATGATAGCACATTTGTTAGCGTTCTCTCTGCATGCAAGTATGCAGGCCTAGTGGATGAAGGCCACTACTATTTTAGGTCCATGGGGGAAGATTACAATATTATGCCTAGGTTAGACCACTATGCATGCTTTATTGATCTCCTTGCTCGTGCAGGCCACTTGAATGAGGCTGCAGACATGGTTGACAACATGCCTTTTGAACCAAATGCCATTGTGTGGGGGGGACTACTTGGAGCTTGTCGAAGTTACGGCAATATAGAGCTGGGAGAACGCGCAGCGGAAGCCCTTTTTGAACTGGAACAGCAAAGTGCTACACCCTATGTCCTCCTATCACAAATATATGCCACAGCTGGTAGGTGGGATGATGCAGCAAAAGTTAGGAAAACAATGAAGGAAAGAGGAGTGAGAAAGGAAGCAGGATGCAGCTGGATTGAGGTGAAGAACAGGGCATATGCATTTGAGGCAGAGGAGAGCTCCCATCTATAACGTCAGAATATCTCTGCAGTAGAAACTGTCTAAACTTATGAGGTGGCAGGATATGTGTCTTACACGTTATTTGTTCAAAAGAGAAACTTAACAACAAAGCTAATTACAAAATTATTGATCTATAAATGCAAATACATTCTCATGTTCGGATTTAATTTTAATTGATTCCCCTCCTCTCGTGTTATCGTGACGAAGAGAAGCTTGCTATTGCATTTGCTGGTATCAGCACAATACTCGGTAACGCATCTATATTATTAACTAGCTAAGAATGTATCTATAGGGTATGAATCTAGAAATTTAAGAGGGTGGGAATCTTTGCCAACACTGAAAAAAAGAATTCAGTGCAAATGAACATGCCTGATAATCTACCAACCAGCGCTGGGAGGTAGCATTTCAAAAGGAAGATACATGTCTTCCATAATATTATTCATAGTAGTAGACTAGTAGTACACTTCAAAAACTTGGGTTAACTCCAAGTAATCACCACCTGCCTCATTTGTTGTGCCATTTCCTGAGTTTTTCAAAAAGTGATTCTGATACCTTTCTTTTTTTTATCTTTTTAAGCTAAAGTTTTAGTTTAGGGTTAAGGTTTGGGCATTATAACTTTTCAAGTTTAATTTTGATTAGATATTAACAAGGGTTTGTCTTTTAATTATATCCTAGTGAGGATTCAGTATAAAAACACTAGGCCACTCCTAAAATAGTAGGCTGTGTTCATTGACAATAACACTTGCTTACTATTTTAGGGCCAACAATATTTTTTTTACATAAACCCTCATAGGTAAAAGTAAAATAATTGCATTTGAAAATTCTACTTGTTTTTTAATAGTTATAAATTTTTTTGATGTATCATAGTTATTTCCAATCTCTAGTATTTGACATGAAATATCAAAATCAAGATTTGCTCTATTTTTACAAATATAATATTTGTTATTTAGTTTCAGTTTTTCCCATTTTAAATCTGGGTAATTGAATTCCATTTCCACTTTTGCCATGACCTGTCAATGCTGTGTAAATAGAATGCTTCTATGAATCAGATTTATAGAAGGCCGATAGAAGTTGAGTTCATTTGTATTTAGGAAAGGCTCTCGTTCTCAGTGGTCTAGAGTCTAATCATATTCTCACACTCTTGGATTCCTTCGCACTGAAAATGTCAATTTCCAGTAAAATGCAAAGAATGTGACTTGCATTTATGGGTTGTTAATCAGTTGGCAATTTGGCCGTCTTCGCGTGCAAGTTCCTGTGTGTATTTTTTGGGTATTTTAAGCTGGGTATGGCATGTGCAGGGCTTTGAGTAATGGAACAACATTGCAAATTTATTATTAAGTTTATCACGGTTGAGGTGAGGTTTCTGCCATTCAAAATAATAAGAGCACTGGATTCAGAAACCAGGGCATCTAGTAGTTGCTTGCATTTAGTATGGCTCTTTTAGTCTCTATATCATGTCTCGCATTTACGATTGAAGTTTTTAGCTTGCATCTGTGATCTCACTGGAAGATTTAGAAATGCAACTCTTCAATCTGTCAAGAAGATGTCCGTCTTTCTTGAAAAGACATTTTAAGTACCTAATAGAGAAATTTGGCAAATATATAGACTGTAAGATTACAGATCCAATTAGTTAGCATAAAGAAAGAAAATTAATAGAATTTATGGATGGCCTGTACAGTTTCTTGGGAGATTTTGTTGCTCACTGCCCTTAATAGTTGCTAGATGGCATTGCAGAGCTACGTGGACAGAGTAGATGACATTGGAGAATATAAGGCATGTAAAAGCAATTAATGTATCAAGAAGGAATGCCTGGGGGAGAAGAAAAGGTAATGAATTCAGGTAGAAGGCTTTTGAAGCAAAAGGAGCTCGAACATGTGAGAAGTGGTCTGGAGTTTGAATATTTATTTAATTGGACAACGAGGGTGCAGGTATATTGGTCAAAAGTATAGCTAGCTACAAAATTGGTAGAAGGCAATCTTTTGCTTTCTTGACAGCTACTCTTTGGAGGAGAAAATATATCGAAATCCTTCCTGAAATAAACTGTCGAACTATCTGATTCAAATGAATAAAATAAATATATGGGTAGCAGGTTTAGTGGGCTTGATTTTGCAGAAAACTCTTATGGTTAAGTGTGTTTGAGTTGAATAGTATTGGGATGGATGATTACTTGGGAAGTCCCATGCTTCATTCATGTGAGCATCACTTAGATACAACAAATATTAAATAGATCAATCATGTTTATTAGAGATGAGTTCTTGAAAACTATTGTTAAAGATTGCCTCAAAAACTATGTAATTGAATCCTCATGGTGTCAAATCTGTACATAACTCAAGTGACGAGACATCACAAAAATATGGCAATCCTCAATCATTGAGCTTTCCCAAACAATTGAGTTGCAATCTAGACTCTTTCAGCACCTATCCCACAATAAACTAAAATTGAAGAACACCACTCGCACAAATATATTCACAAGAGAATATGAGAGAAAACTTTCTGGCATAAGTAGCGTATTGTACAAAGCTTGGTCTGGGGGAGGATCTGTCATATCAGCACCCCTACCCTGACATTCAAACTGCTATTTGTAAAAACAATGATTGTCAATTAAGGCACAACAATTGACCCAACCGTTAATAACTAAATAGTGAGTAATGCACCGCCAAGGCCAAGAATACAATGAGTTGGAACATAACTAAGACGCTACCAAAATATTCATTTTATCATACGCTGATAACAATACTCAAACACGATGGACTACATTATCGCCCCTTTTAAGTAAGTAGGAGTACAAAATGATAAATAATAAGCTGGTGCGGGCAAGAAAGAAGACGCCCTAGGAGGAGCTGCTGTTGTTATAAAAGAGGTAGTTGTTGTCATAGCTCAAGAAGGGGTTGCTCAGGGAAAAAAAACTGTACCCCAACAAATGCTCACTTATTCTTCGGAAAATTTCAAGGAGGAACTTTTGTTAGGGAAATTTTTATTTGCAATGGAGTACCCTTGAGAGCATTTGTTGGGGAAATTTTAAAGGAGCTTTCATTTACATATGGACTTTCTACTCCCCTTTTAAATATTTCTCAGCTATCAGATCTCGTCATGATCAATGACCAACACTCTTTAAATTTTGACATCTTAGTATGCCAAATCAGATAGCATAGACCGTCCGGAGCTAATGTTAAAAAACGTTGTAGTACATCCAACAATAAATCTGAAATTAAAATTACATTAGTGATGCTAACCTCTTAAATATCTTAAAAGCAAGTTTTCTATTTGCAATGAGTTTTTCTATGACTAGGGAAATAACCCATTAGTTGTGCACCTTAACTTTGAGTTCGTGTGGCACCTATATGACACAAGTTTAGGACCTTAAATTTTCCTTATAACTAGTTTAACATCTTATCTACCCATGCCTATCAAGTTTGGAGGTCTAATTCAACTACACAGAGCCATATCATCACAATTTTCACAAAGTGTCAAAAACAAAACATTTTAAACCAACCCTTGACCTATGGTACATGCTTGTGACACCTAGTCTTTAAAATTGATAGTGCAAGTTACTAAGCATTACTTTCCCTACTCTTATCCATAGTGCCTCTTTATTGATTTATTTAACCCTATTTAAAAAACTCTCCAATACCCAATTTGTATACACACACATCCATATTAAACATAACTAACCCTAAAAATGATATTTTAACAATATACTATTCTCCAATTGTGTTTGATATTTAATTATGGGGAACTCTAAACCTAACTAATATTTTCTCAATCTTCAATGATTGGGTGTAGAGCGAGAAGGTGACAAGCTTGAATCCATCAAGGGAAAAAGGTGTTTGAATCTCCTTGAGCAATCTTGCAATAGTGTTCTTGCTTATGCTTCTAGTTCAAAGGAGATTTGTGGGAGTGCAACAAAGCTTGTGGGGATTTAGGATTTTTTGTACAAAGAATGCTTGAAAATCCATGTCATCAAGGCGGGCATGCCATAGATGGGTGCAGAGAGTTCCTAGCTAGCAATAAGGAGACATTGGAGGCGCTCAAGTGCATTGCTCACCATCCCATAAAATTTTCAAGGAAAGCATAATTGGTATTTTTTCTCAATTCTGAGAAATGTACTAGTAATATTCCCTTCCTCCTATGGTTGTTGGGACCACATCTAAAACTTTCTAGATTCATCTTTATCGCTGAAATCATTTCCTCCAAGGGATGGGTTGGTTTTGATGTCAATGTTGCCATTTTAGCCAAACTGACCCATTACTACAATTCATACCTTGTCCATAAGATGAAGTTAATACCTTGTGTACTATTTATTGTACATATCATATTATCAATCTTGTGCATGAGTCTCAAACTTATGCTTCATACTATTAACTCAATGTAGTAGCTCTAGTTTTGTTTTCCTAGTTGTCTTTTGGAGGTGGTACAACTAGTTTCCTAGCATTCTTCTAGTAGAGGATGCTACCTCTTACATTATGTCTATGCAAATGTAGAAGATTATGTATCTTATTTGGTGCCCCCTTGATGTAGTCATGGATATAAGGTCTAATAAAAGATAGTCTATTCATGCAACCCAAACACATAAACATGAAAATACTAACCATATTACACAACATAAGTAGATTTAGATGAGATATAAGATGTCACAAATAAGTTTATTATCAAATGCTCTACATGACAAAGTATACAAAAACTTAACTATGAGTGTACATGCCATAATATGCATGCATGTAAGTTATGTGTTGATATTACAACAATTGAGAGCCTAAGATATTATATCCAAATCTATATCCCTCCTGCTATGGTCTTCTCCTAGGAACTTGTTATCTTTTTATAGTGAATTTTGTAAGTAATAAGGTATTGTTGACTAAAGATCATAATCCTTCGTTTACAACCTTCTTGGGATCGAAGTGAAGTATTATCATAGGCACAATCTTCAAAATTTGGTGCAAAGGTTCAAAAAGGCCCCCCTTTAACACTAAGAGGTGCTACAACTCATAAGAAAACATATTACCGATATATCATGTGGGCTTGTGTGTTGGCCTTATATAATCTCATGATTCAAACCTGGGAGCAAAATTATGTCCAATTGTAGTAACTTGTGAAGATTACTAAATGCTAGAACTATGATATCAGTTAGGAATAGATTTTGTGATAAGTCTTTGTAATAAGACCATTATGCATGTATGACTCCAAAATGCTTCAAAACAAGGAAAACCAAAAGGAAACATTTTTGGGTGATGCAACATTGCTCGACCCTTGAGATGCTCATGCATTAGACATCCCAAGTAACAAAATTTTGAGCACGATTCTCAAACTTAAGTGAGGGAGGATGATGTTGTTACATCCCTAATTTTGGTTTTGTTTTTACCATTTACTTTTACGTGAATAGAAGTGAATCTATGGATAAATATTTCGACGTTGTGATACAATGTCATTCGGAAAACATTGATTTTATTGAATATCAGTTTATGCGATTATGTATAATGCATATGATTGAATGAATCAACAATTTATAATATGAGAATTTGATTTGTTAATCATAAGGTTTATGAATAGACTAACGATGCACTGATCATGATCTGGTGATTGCAAGTTATATGCAGGAAAATAGGTTTTTGATGACTCTCTGAGAAAGAGAGTATCTTCTAAGGAGAGCAAAATAGACCTTGGGTTATAAACAGTCATTTGCCAACTGAGTATAGTGTACAACAGTTAGTTAACTCTAGTCGATTGAGGTATGTCGTGTTTTAATGATTAATTTGTGGATCGACTCAACAAGTTGTCGACATCTTTTAGAATCCCTTTTGATTTAGTTTTGCGTCGATCTTGTCGTGTTGAGAAAACGACGTTGAGGAAGAACGTTAGTCATTTGCAATTAATGTGACCTTCTGCCGATCATGTCGTAAGTGGTTTTCGTCTGTCTTCCAAGCGTAGTTGTTTAAATTGTTGGCATGAATATAGTTTTTAATGTCTCATGTTTCGTTCATGGAAAAATGAAATCGACGAGAAATAGTGTGTGTTCATGAAGGGGAGATGAACTAGACCTATCATGCTTTACGTAAGTTATTTGTCACATTATTATATTACTCTCTATTGAAGTTATATATATGGTCTAAGACTATTATTCTTTTGATTATTTTTTGGAAAATTTGTTTGATGGAAATTGTTTGTGGTTTAAAATGATCAACCACCTTTTCTTCTAAGTGATGTTGTCATCACTATAATCATTTTCATTAAGTATCGTTTATCCTTTTGAGAGTCATTGGTGATTAATGCCTCGATATCTATTAATCCACATGCTCTAAACTAACGGTGACCCGTATGCAATGCTTAGTGGAGTCCTCACGACATAAATGAATTTGTTTTAGCAAACACTTAGTTTTGATTTAATGAAAACCATGAGACGTGTTCTTTAGGATGTCAGATTTTATGAGGAAAGTGGTATGTTCTACCACATATTTTCCCCATGTTAACATGCTTGAGCCTCATAAGTTCTATTAAGTGGAGTTTCCACAATTTAAAAAGAGATCTATCTACAACTGCTTTTGGAGTGGAGAGTTTATGACTGTTAATCGTGGGTAAAGACGATGCTCAAATAGAGCCATAAGGACTATTTTGTAGGAGCTATTGAAGACACTTTGTTGGAGATGTCACAGCCTTGAGAAGGTCGTGTAACTATTTTTGAGGTGGATCTTAATAAGGGTAGTTAGTCATGGCTATGGGAACGACTCATTATTGATTCGTGTTGAATACTTAAAAAAGAACGACTCTCTTTGAGTCGAAGAGGAGGGTAGCACTCAGAATTGGAAGGAAAAAGCTTGTGATTGTAGCTAACGGGTGGTACGAAAGGCGTATAACATAGGTATAAGATTTATCAAACAATGTGGGTAGCAAAGGCTCATGGTGGTCGAGTACGAATTGACATAGGTTCTTCCAAAGCTTCTCTAAACCAGGTTCAATTCTTCACGTGAAATTTCTGCATAGATTGCTATACTGGTTTTAATGTTATTATTTTCTTTCAAACTTTGAATTACTACTTCTTTCCTGTAAGGTTGACACCATAGATGACAATAAGGCCAAGGCTTAAGTCTAGTATGTTTTCGATAGGTTTGAATATTGTTTCTTACTACGATATGAGCCGTTCTTTTAATTGGAAGAATTTTCTATCATTGGTCTTTCGGCAGATGGTTTAATCTATTAATATGTATTATGGGATTAACGTAGATATATTTATATATCTATAATATTGTTTGAAGTCGATACTATCTCTATTTATCATTACAATTATGTTCTATCTGTTGTATTACATTTCATAGAGTCTATTCAATCATTTTGAAAACATTTCTTTTCTCTTTATTATTTCGATGACGTCCTTTGGAACAGTGAAATCATTTAGATTTTTGTTCTTGTGAGACTAATTTACCTATCTTATGAGTGAGTCACCTCGTGTGTTTAGTGAAATCATACTTTGAGAATTGTAGAACAACTTATGAAACTGTAGGTTTGAATTGTGCAAAGGCATTTGATATCAATATTATGTTTCTGACTACTTAGGATACATATTCCTTTATGCGATAAACAACTTAGGCTATAAACATGAGATGATAGTTTCATAACTTAGTCCTATTTCATTATTTGTTGTCAAAACAATCATAGTTGATATCTTAATCTTATATGGAACCATAAGGCTGTATGTATATAAATTTTCATTGTAATGAAATTAGCCTTGTTTTAAAAGATCGAACAACCTCTTAGTGGTAAGAACATTGGAATACTATTGTCTATCTAGACTAGGGTTGAGAAACTTAGTATGACCTCATAGTCAGAGTAGACTAGGAAGTTGACCCTTTTTCTTATTAAATTATTGTTTATGATTATATAGGTTTGTTATTCCATTATGATAGAATAAGGAGGACAAAACCTTAACTTGACCAAATAGGGTAATTATATATATTAAATCTTTGTGATCATTATATAGATCATGAATGAAGGGACAAGTGCCCTAACTTTATTTGTTTATTCTTATTTGTTAGAAAGGAAATATTTCCTAACCAATAATGCTTAACCTTGGTAAGCTAACCTACTTAGTTGTATAAATCGACTTAAGTTCTTAAGTGTCATTAAGTTTGGATCTCGAGTATTGCAGAGATGCAAAGAATATCCTCGTATAGAAAGATAATCTATAAGTTCTATGGAACAAAGACAATGTTTTGATATCCTATCTAAGTCGAGAAGACTAAATTAAAGTTGATAAAACTATATAGTCAAACATAGTTGACCAAGTCAAACTGTAGGATTATGATAGTATCCAAGTCGAGTTGGGGTGGGTGAACTTTATGACTACATTTATTGTAAACCTTTATTCATATTGAATATTTAGCCAAAGTAATGCATACATCTCTGCGTGCATCGTCGGTTCACCGTATCTGGATTGCATAACCTATTAGATTGATCATACTTAGCTAGACGGTATCTAGGGTTGTATGATTGATAGCATTATGTAGGATACAACACTAGTACTCAGATGGTAAATTATCATTGGTCACCTTATGTCTATACTCTTCGTGAAGGCTACGGCCACTTCCAATTGGAAGATGTGTGGGAGATCGTTGGTCTGTGATTGGAAGGAAAAGCACTCGAAAGATTCTCTCTCTCTCTCTCTCTCTCTCTCCAATAGAAGATATGCCGAGGCTTGTGATAAAGGTGTCAGAAATCTAGATACAACATACCATTTGATCAAGTGACTTGTGATTCCTGAAACTATGTAAAGCAATATCTATTGCAGATTCTTGTAATTGAAAAGACCAAATATCATCTTTATTTATTATTTCATGCTGTATATTCAGAGAAAAAAATATGTTAAATTGATGTATCTTGTTTTTAAGTTTCAAGTTAATAATAAAAAAAATTCTCTCTTTTTCACCTTATGTGTTTTTATCTCATGTTAAAAATCTATTTTTCTAGTATTGTTAAGAATTTGGATGTTACATATGGTATCAAAGCGACCAAGTTTGACACTTTGGCTTATGAGTCCACTATGCTAACCTGTAATTAGCATTAAGTAGTTAGCTAATTTTTGTATTTCTTGTTCCAGGATGGTGCATCTCAAAATGACTGCTAGGAAGTTAATTATCAGGAATGAGCATTACTTAAAAGCCAAGAGAGAGCGTGAAACCATAACAAAAACTATTGAGGGAACTAATAATGATAGTGACATATGGTTGAGTGATATTGAAACCCTCGGAAATGCCATAACTCGAATCAAGAAAGTGAGAAAGGAAAACTTAGAGGCACCTAAGATTACAACTAGGATCATAGCTTATTTGTCTAAAGATGAAACATCTATGGGTAGGAGAGGCCCTCGCATACCTCCATCTTCTAAGATCATTGTGTTGGTTTCAGGACAGTCAACTGAGAGGGGGGGTGAATAAATTGTCACCAAACCTTATGTTCTTTAAATCCTTAAATCCTTCTTATAATTCAATAGCATAATAATTATTCAATTATGGAAGCAAAATGCAATAACTCAAGAGGAGAAACACATTCAACACATATGACACCAAGATTTGAATGTGGAAAACTCGGTTAAGGGAAAAACCACGGGGTGACTAACCCAAGATTGTATTCTATATTAAAAAAACAAGAAGAACAAAAATGGCACTTGTCAATTAGGGCTCACTGCCCAAGCACACTGCTCACAAGAGGCCCACTGCCTACAGGAGACACACTGTCTACAGAATAATATAAATATTACATGAACTGGAGATTAGCATATTCACCATGCTTGAGACAGTTCCATTTAAACTCAACACTTCTGCTCTACTTTTCGCTCCTCTCCTCTCTATCACTTTCTCATCATGACCACACATTTTTAAATGACTTCACAAATCTTATTTACACATGACATCGACTTTGGGATGATCATCAAAGTTGGTACAACACATACTTTATTTCATTACAGAGCAATTACAAAAATACAAATTGACTTATTAAAAAAACTTCATGCGCTTCACTACCCTATTGGTCACGCATATCTAGGACTTCAATCTTCTTCGAGGAACACGCCATGCTTCGCAAAACATCTTCAAGATCATCCGCAACATGTGTAGAACATCTGGTCGGCCAAGATTAGGAAGAACACCATCACCCGAAGGTAAATCTTCAATTACAAACTCAATCTTCAATGCAGACCACCAACACGAACTGGACACAATCTAGAGACCCCCACAAGCTTGCTTGAATCACCAAGAACATCCGCACCACTTCTGCTTACTGTAATCATTCGCATCTTCATCCAAAACCTCAAGAACACAGTCGATAATCACTGTCATATTATAATGATTGCTAGCGGACTTCCAGACCATGAACCAATTTAGTTGTCAACTCACATTGGCTTCCCAAACATGCCACCAGATCCGCAGAACAAGATATTGTATTTCCAGATCTCACCGGACCTATTTGTGTCACTCTGTCACCTCTGAACAACTACGAGAACCAGTTTTACTCATATGGACATAACTTCTCCAAATCTTCACGCGGATCTCTGAAATCTTTATAGGAGCACCTTCAGATACATATCTACAAACCCTTTGATGCACATACTCAGATCTTCAACTAACTGGAATCTTTACTTCATAGAACTTCATTGTCTTTACTATTCTTCTCTATTTTTGATAGGGCTAATTTTCTCAATATCCTCAGCACACAACTCATCCAATCCTTGACATCAATACAATAGGAGTATGTTGACATCAATGACAACTCCAGTTAGGCCCATACTTACAACAATCTCCCCCTTTGTAATTGATGACAACATATGATGTGAAAAATTATTTTGTTTTGACCATCAATACAAGAATTCCTGCTCACTGGCTCCCCCCAACAACATCAATCATTCACATATCTTTTCTTTCTTCATTTCTCCCCCTTTGATCAACAATCTCTTTTGTTTTTCACATGTCTTCTCTCCCCCTTTGACATCAATGGCAAAGGGCACATACTTGTATCAATACTTCAGAATCATACAAAATGCTCCCCCTCAGTACCAGCTTCCTATCATCAATCTGAACCACAAGATATGACTGTGAGATCCACCAGAAAGATGCACATCAGTGCACCTTAATTCAAAACCGGAGGGGTAATAACCCCTAACTTCTCCCTGAGATACTCAAAAGCGTCCTTAGGTAGAGATTTAGTAAAAATGTCTACAATCTGATCCTTTGAGGGCACAAACTCCAATCTGACTTCATTCTTGTTCATCTGCTCTCTCAAAAAGTGAATCTTGATAGATAAATATTTTTTCTTTGAACGCAACACCATATTTTTTGATATATTTATTGCACTTGAATTATCACAGAAGATTGTGATAGGTTCTTCATACTCCACTCTGATGTCTCTTAGCATTTGCTTCATCCACAATACTTGAGTGCAACTACCTACTACTGCAGTGGACAAAGATATTGCCTCTTGTTTCTTGCTTAGCCAAGAAACCATTCTTTTCCCCAAAAAGAATGCACCACCACTTGTACCCTTCCGGTCATCCACATCTCCTACCCAATCAACATCTATATATGCATGAAGAGATAAATCATGATCCCTAGGATACCATAAACCATACTCAACTATTCCCTCTAGATATCTAAGACTTCTCTTGATTTCCATGACATGAGACTCTCTAGGATCAGCTTGGAATCTGGCAACAAGACCAATAGCATTCATAATGTCAAGTCTAGTTTGAGTAAGGTAGAGTAGTCCACCAATCATTGACCTGTACTTTTTCTAATCAGCCTTAGGAGATTCATCATCTTTGCTCAGTTTACACCCAGTTGCCATGGGAGTATTCATTGGCTTTGAATCTTCCATCCCAAATTTCTTCAACAATTCTTTCACATATTTGGTTTGTGATATGAAGATTCCTTTCTTTGTTTGAGTGATTTGCAGACCTAAGAAGAAATTCATTTCCCCAAACATAGACATCTAAAATTCACTTTTCATTTGATTTGTAAAAGTCTTGCACGTACTATCTTTTCCTCCAAAAATGATATCATCAACAAATACTTCAACAATCAAGACATTTTCATGATCAATCTTGAAGTACAAGTTACTGTCAATAGTACCTTTGTTGAAACCAATCTTTAAAATATGTTTATCCAATCTTTCATACCAGGTTCTTGGGGCTTGTTTGAGTCTATACAATGCTTTATTCAACTTGTAGACCATATCACCATGATCAGACAATTAAAATCCATTTGGTTGCTCAATGTATACCTCTTCTTCCAAATCACCATTCAGGAAGGCAGACTTGACATCCATCTGATATACTTTGAAATCCTTGAAGGCAGCAAAAGCAAGAAATAATTTGACTACTTCAATTCTTGCCACTGGAGCAAAAGTTTCTTCAAAGTCAACTCCTTCTACTTGAGAATAACCCTTACAGACCAATCTAGCTTTGTTTCTGACTACTTCACCATCTTCATTCAGTTTATTCCAGAAGACCCACTTAGTCCCAATCACATTTTTGTCTTTAGGTCTGGGAACAAGATCCCAAGTGTGATTTTTTTCAATCCGCATCAACTCTTCCTCCATTGCTTTATCCCAGCTTTTATCATTGCATGCTTCACTTACTGTTTTTGGTTCAACCTTTGAAATCAGACAGTACTTCACTGAATCTTGAGCAATTTTTCTTCTTGTTTGAACACCTTTGCTTCTATCTCCTAAGATCTGGTCTTTAGAATGATTCAATCTTACATACCTGGGAGTTATGGAAATTTCTTGCACTTCTATTTCTTGGATAGGTTCATTCAAACTTATCTCTTCTTCCTGTATTTCAAGATTCTCTAGATTAGTCTGAAACTGAATTGTAGTTGGGGCTTGTTCTTCTTAGACTGAAGCATCATTTTGATCATCGACTTCATACTCATAAAACTTTGAGGAATTTTCAATGCCTTCATCAACCTTCACATTTGTAATTTCTACAATCTTTCTCAATCTCTTGTTATAACACCGGTATGCTTTACTTTGAGTGGAATATCGCAAGAATTTTCCTTCATCACTTCTAACATAAGACTTTTCAAGGTCTTCATCTCTTTTGATATAGCACTTACTACCAAAGACTCTGAAATATTTCACAGTAGGGGTGATGCCAAACTAGAGTTCATAAGGGGTCTTGCCAGTATTGCCTCTGATCTGTACCCAATTGAGAGTATAGACAATAGTGCTTACAGCTTCTGTCCAATAGATCTGAGGAACATTTGCTTCCATCATTATGGTTCTAGATGCTTCCTGGATGGTCCGGTTCTTTCTCTCCACTACTCCATTCTACTGTGGATTCCTCAGAGAAGATAACTGTCTCTTTATCCCATGTTTCTCACAAAATTCTATGAACTCTCCGGATGTGAATTCACCACCTCTATCAGACCTGAGACATTTTATGTTTATGCTAGTTTCATTTTCTACCATAGCCTGGAATATTTTGAACTTCTCAAGTGCTTCAGATTTCTGTTTCAGGAAAGTCACCCACATCATCTGGGAGTGGTCATCAATTAGTAACATGAAATATCTATCACCTTGCAGACTCCTGATTCTTGCTAGTTCACATAGATCAGTGTGTATCAAGTCCAACAATCTGGTTGAAGATTGTTCCTTACTTTTAAATGTGACTCTGTTCTACTTACCCAACTGACATTCTTTGCACAAACTGTTAGTAGGTTTCACCAATCTTGGAAGATCTCTTACAGCCTGAGTGTTGCTTATCTTGATGATATTATCAAAGTTTACATGACACATTCTCCTATGCCACAACCAACTCTGATCAATTTGAACAAATAAACAATTTGTGCCAGTACCAACCAAGTGGAAGATGTTACCTTTTGTCTATGTACCAGATGCAATCTCAGTTCCAGAGCTTTCAAAGATCTTGCATTTTCCATTTTTGAATCTGAGATCATAGCCTTTATCCACTAACTGTCCAACACTGAGAAGATTATGCTTCAGACCTTCAACATACAGAACATCACTAGTTTTTTTCTTTCCATCAAAAGAAATAGTTCCTCTGCCTCTGATTTTGCTAGCAGAATTATCTCCAAATTTTACAACTCCACTTTCATATCTTTCCAGATTTATGAACTTATTCTTGTCACCAATCATATGGTGAGGGCATCCACTGTCAATGACCCATTCATCCTTTTCTTCAACTTGAGTAGTTAGAGCCCTTTCTACCATTTTATGATTGACAGATTCAATGGGCATTGAATCTTCTTCCTTGATGGCAATAAATACCCAGTCACTTCTAGATTTGTTTCCTATCGTAGATTCATCATCTGTTACTCCTTCATCATCATCTTCTTGAACATAGTAACACTTCTTTTGGAATCTTGATCTATTAGGGTTTGGTCTTGAAAATCTTTCTAGACATCTTGAGGCAAAGTGACCAATCTTGTTGTAGTTGAAACATTTGAAGGGCAATTTTCCTTCATACTTACCAGATCCTTTTGATAGTCTTTTTGCAATAAGTGCTTCAAGTTGAGCATCTTTTGCCTCATCTTCTTCCAGATCTTTTCTTGCTTTTGTTAGACTTAGGGCACACAACTGAGAGGGGGGTGAATTAGTTGTACAAAACTTTTATTCCAATTACACACTTAACTCCTTTTAGCAATTCAGTGGCATAAATTAACCATGGAAACACAATGTAATAAATCAAGAGCAGAAACACATCAACACATGAGACACCAAATTTTGACGTGGAAAACCCGGTTAAGGGAAAAACCACTGGGTGATTAACCCAAGAATGTATTCTCTGTTAGAAGAATAAAAAGAGCAAAATGGCACATGCCAATTAGGGCTCACTGCCCAAGTACGCTGCTCACAAGAGGCTCATTGCCTACAAGAGACACACTATCTACAAAGAAATAAGTATCACATACATGAACTGGAGAATAGCATCTTCACCATGCTTGAATCAGTTCCATTTAAGCCCAATACTTCTGCTCTGCCTTTCGCTCTCCTCCTTGCTACCACACACTCATCTCCACAAGAACAACTTTGAAATGACTTCGCAATCCCTTATTTATACAAGACATCAACTTAGGAATGATCATCTAAGTCAAAAAACATCAACAAGATCATTTGCAGGATGTGTAACTCATCCAGTCGGCCAATCTCAGGAAGAACACCATTATCTGGAAGTTATTTTTCAATTGCGAGCTCCAACTTCAATGCGGACCACTAACACAAATTGGACACGATCTAAAGACCTCCACAAGCTTACCTGAGTCACCAAGAACATCCACACTTCATCTGCTTATTGAAATCCTTCTCTCCTTCATCTGGAACCTCAAGAACACAGTCTGTCATTACTGTCACAAAGGAATAGATGCTTGTGGACCTTCAAACCATGAACCAATCGAGTTGACACTTCACAGAGACTTCCTTAACACTCCCTGAAATCCATAGAATAGGAAAATGCATTTCTGGATCTCACTAGACCTATCTGTATCACTCTGTCACCACTGAGCATCTGCCAAAACTAGTTTTACTTGAGCGGCCACAACTTCTTTAGATCTTCATGCGGACCTCTAAAATCTCTACTGGACCACCTTAAGACGTATATCTACAAACCCTTTAAATTGCATCCTTTGATCCTCATCCTATCTTGGACTTTTACCTTACTGTCATCACTGTTCTTCATTGTTCCTGATTGAGGCTAATTTTCTCAATATCCTCAGCACACAGCTCATCCAATCCTTATCATTAATGCAACAGGAGTATGTTGAAATCAATGACAACACCGATTAGGCCCATACTTGCAACAAATTTTTCATAGCAAGATAATTTCTTTGAGGAACTCTCTTGGATCATACCTTTGTTTACCTTTTATAGAGGCACTAGCTTTGAATGCAGATTTAGTCTTGGGAGGAGCATCTCCAAAATTATCCAATTCAAATGTAGCTAACTTCCCAACCAATTGATCCCTTGTAATATTTGATAAAGATCTGAATTCCTCAATAACAGCAACCTTGTGTTTGTAAGCAGGAGGTAAGGATCTGAGAACTTTGGTAACAATCTCATCTTCATCCAAAGTTCCACCAGCACATCTAATTCCACAACTAAGCTCATTTACTTTTGGCATAAATGTAGTTATATTCTCATCTTCATTCATCTTTAGGTTTTCAAATTTTCCTTTCAGACTTTGTAGCTTGGCATATTTAACATATTTGTCTCCATGCAGAATTTCTAGCTTTGACCAAATTTCATATGCAATTGTTCAATCCATAACATTTGTTAGCTCTGTATCAGATAATGCACTTAGTAAGGCTTCTTTAGGTCAAAGATTATCTTCATCATTTTTTATTTCATCTAGAGTTGTCGAACCATTCTTTGGAGGAATATACGCTTTTATAGTCATGTTCCAATATTGAATTCCCATACATTGCAACTAACATTCCATGTGGCTTTTCCAAAGGGTGTAGTTTGTTCCATCAAACCTCAGACTATCCTTCTTGTCAGAAGACATCATGGATCTCCTCAAGTGGTTAAGCTCTTTTAGAGGAACTTAGCTCTGATACCAATTCTTGGTTTTAGGACAAACAACTGAGAGGGGGGTGAATTAGTTGTCACCAAACCTTCTATTCTTTAAATCCTTAAATCATTCTTATAATTCAATAGCATAATAATTATTCAATCATGGAAGAAAAATGCAATAACTCAAGAGGAGAAACACATTCACCACATATGACACCAAGACTTTAACATGGAAAACCCGGTTAAGGGAAAAGCCACAGGGTGACTAACCCAAGATTGTATTCTCTATTAAAAGAATAAGAAGAACAAAAATGACACTTGCTAATTAGGGATCACTGCCCGAGCACATTGCTCACAAGAGGCCCACTGCCTACATGAGACACACTGTCTATAGAATAATATAAATATTACATAATTGAACTAGAGATTAGCATCTTCACCATGCTTGAGACAGTTCCATTTAAGCTCAACACTCTTTCTCTACTTTTCACTCCTCCCTCTCTATCACTTTCTCATCACGAACACACATTTTTAAATGACTTCACAAATCTTATTTATACATGACATTGACTTTGGGATGATCATCAAAGTTGGCACAACACATACTTTAATTCATTACAGAGCAATTAGAAAAATATAACTTGACTTATTACAAAAACTTCATGCATGTCACTACCTTGTTGGCCATGCATATCTAGGACTGCAATCTTCTTCAAGGAACATGCCATGCTTTGCAAAACATCTTCAAGATCATCCACAATATGTGTAGAACATCCGGTCAGCCAAGATTAGGAAGAACACCATCACCCGAAGGTAAATCTTCAATTATGAGCTCAATTTTCAATGCGGACTGCCAACATGAACTAGACACAATCTAGAGACCCCCAAAAGCTTGATTGAATCACCAAGAACATCCACAGCACTTCTGCTTACTGTAATCATTCACATCTTCATCTAGAACCTCAAGAACATAGTCAGTCATCACTGTCATATTAGAATGATTGCTTACAGACTTCCAGACCGCGAACCAATTTATTTGTCAACTCACATTGGCTTCCCAAACATGCCACCAGATCCGTAGAACAAGATATTACATTTCCAGATCTCACCGGACCTATTTGTGTCACTCTGTCACCTCTGTACATCTGCCAGAACCAGTTTTACTCATATGGCCATAACTTCTCCAAGTCTTCATACGGATCTCTGAAATCTTTATAGGAGCACCTTTAGACACATATCTACAAACCCTTTGATGCGCATACTCAGATCTTCAACTGAATGGAATCTTTACTTCATAGAACTTCACTGTCTTTACTATTCTTCTCTATTTTTGATAGGGCTAATTTTCTCAATATCCTCAACACACAACTCATCCAATCCTTGCCATCAATGCAACAGGAGTATGTTGACATTAATAACAACACCGGTTAGGCCCATACTTGCAACAAGGCCCCCCTTTGTCATTGATGGCAACATATGATGTGAAAAACTATTTTGACCATCAAGACAAAAACTTCTCCTCACTGCCTTCCCCTAACAACATCAATGATTCACATATCTTTTCTTTCTTCATTTCTCCCCCTTTAATTAGCAATCTCTTTTATTTTTCACATGTCTTCTCTCCCCCTTTGACATCAATGGAAAAGGGCACATACTTGCATCAATACTTCAGAATCACATAGATTGCTCCCCCTGAGTAGCAGCTTCCTACCATCAATCTGGACCACAAGATATGACTGTGAGATCGACAGGACTGATGCACATCAATGCACCTTAATTCAAAACTGGAGGGGTAATAACCCCTAACTTCTCCCTGAGATACTCAAAAGAGTCCTTAGGTAGAGGTTTAGTAAAAATATCTGCAATCTAATCATTTGAGGGCACAAACTCCAATCTAACTTCATTCTTGTTTACATGCTCTCTCAAAAAGTGAAACTTGATGGATATATGTTGTCTTTGAATGCAACACTAGATTTTTTGATATATTTATTACACTTGAGTTATCACAGAAGATTGTGATAGGTTCTTTATAATCCACTCTAATGTCTCTTAGAATTTGATTCATCCAGAATACTTGAGTGCAACTACCTACTATTGCAATATACTTTGCTTCTGCAGTGGACAGAGATATTGCCTCTTGTTTCTTGCTCAGCCAAGAAACCAATCTTTTCCCCAAAAAGAATGCACCACCACTTGTACTCTTCTGGTCATCCACATCTCCTACCCAATCAACATCTGTATATGCATGAAGAGAGAAATCATGATCCCCAAGATACCAAAAACCATACTCAACTGTTTCCTTCAGATATCTGAGGATTCTCTTGATTGCGATGACATGAGACTCTCTAGAATCAACCTGGAATCTGGCAACAAGACCAACAACATTCACAATGTCAGGTTTTGTTTGAGTAAGGTAGAGTAGTCCACCAATCATTAACCTGTACTTTTTCTGATCAGCCTTAGGAGATTCATCATCTTTTCTTAGTTTACACCTAGTTGCCATGGGAGTATTCATTGGCTTTGAATCTTCCATCCAAATTTCTTCTACAATTATTTCACATATTTGGTCTGTGATATGAAGATTCTTTTATTTGTTTGAGTGATTTGTAGACCCAAGAAGAAATTCATTTCTCCAAACATAGACATCCCAAATTCACTTTTAATTTGATTAGCAAAAGTCTTGCACATACTATATTTCCTCCAAAAATGATATCATCAACAAATACTTCAACAATCAAGATATTTTCATGATCAATCTTGAAGTACAAGTTACTGTCAGCAGTACCTTTGTTGAAACCAATCTTCAAAAGATGTTTATCTAATCTTTCATACCAGGTTCTTGGGGCTTGTTTGAGTCCATACAATGCTTTCTTCAACTTGCAAACCATATCACCATGATCAGACAATTGAAATCCATTTGGTTGCTCAATGTATACCTCTTCTTCCAAATAACCATTTAGTAAGGCAGACTTGACATCCATCTAATATACTTTGAAATCCTTGAAGGTAGCAAAAGCAAGAAATAATTTGACTGCTTCAATTCTTGCCACCGGAGCAAAAGTTTCTTCAAAGTTAACTCCTACTTGAGAATAAACCTTATAGACCAATCTAGCTTTGTTTCTAACTACTTCACCATCTTCATTCAGTTTATTCCACAAGACCCACTTAGTCTTAACCACATTTTTGTCTTTAGGTCTAGGAAGAAGATCCCAAGTGTGGTTTTTTTCAATCTGCATCAACTCTTCCTCCATTGCTTTAGCCCATCTTTCATCATTGCATGCTTCACTTACTATTTTTGGTTCAACCTTTGAAATCAAGCAGTACTTCACTGAATCTTGAGCAATTTTTCTTCTTGTTTGAACACCTTTGCTTCTATCTCCTAAGATTTGGTCTTTAGAATGATTTAGTCTTACATACTTGGGAGTTTTGGGAATTTCTTGCACTTCTATTTCTTGGACAGGTTCATTCAAACTTATCTCTTCTTCCTGTATTTCAGGATTCTCTGGATTAGTCTGAAACTGAACCGCAGTTGGGGCTTGTTCTTCTTGGACCAAAACATCATTCTGATAATCTACTTCATACTCATAAAACCTTGAGGGATTTTCAATGCCTTCATCAACCTTTACATTTGTACTTTCTACAATCTTTCTCAATCTCTTGTTATAACACCCGTATGCTTTGCTTTGAGTGGAATATCCCAAGAATATTCTTTCATCACTTCTAACATCAAAATTTCCAAGGTCTTCATCTTGTTTGATATAGCGCTTACTACCAAAGACTCTAAAATATTTCACAGTAGGGGTGATGCCAAACCAAAGTTCATAAGGGGTCTTACCAGTATTGCCTCTGGTTTGTTCCTAATTGAGAGTATAGACATCAATGCTTACATCTTACCTCCAATAGATCTAAGGAACATTTGCTTCCATCATCATGGTTCTAGATGCTTCCTGGATGGTCTGGTTCTTTCTCTCCACTACTCCATTCTGCTGTGGAGTCCTTGGACCAGATAACTATCTCTTTATCCCATGTTTCTCACAGAATTCTATGAACTCTCCGGATGTGAATTCACCACCTCTATCAGACCTAAGACATTTTATGTTTATGCCAGTTTCATTTTCTACCATAGCCTTGAATATTTTGAACTTCTCAAGTGCTTCAAATTTCTGTTTCAGGAAAGTCACCCACATCATTCGGGAGTGGTCATCAATCAGTAACATGAAATATCTACCACCTTGCAGACTCTTGATTCTTGCTGGTCCACATAGATCAGTGTGCACCAAGTCCAACAATCTGGTTGAAGATTGTTCCTTACTTTTAAATGTGACTCTGTTCTACTTACCCAACTAACATTCTTTGCAAAAACTGTTAGTAGGTTTCATGAGTCTTGGAAGATCTTTTATAGCCTGAGTGTTGCTTATCTTCATGATATTATCAAAGTTTACATGACACATTCTCCTATGCTATAATGAACTCTGGTCAATTTGAACAAATAAACAATTTTTGCCAGTACCAACCAAGTGGAAGATGTTACCTTTTGTCTATGTACCAAATGCAATCTCAGTTCCAGAGCTTTCAAAGATCTTGCATTTTCTATTTTTGAATCAGAGATCATAGCCTTTATCCACTAAGTGTCCAACACTGAGAAGATTATGCTTCAAACCTTTAATATACAAAACATCACTAGTTTTGTTCTTTCAATCAAAAGAAATAGTTCCTCTACCTCTGATTCTGCAAGCATAATTATCTCTAAATTTTATAACTCCACCTTCATATCTTTCTAAATTTATGAACTTATTCTTGTCACTAGTCATATGCTGAGAGCATCCATTGTCAATGACTGATTCATCCTTTTCTTCAACTTGAGCAGCCAGAGCCCTTTCTACCATTTTATGATTGAGAGATTCAATGGGCATTGGATCTTCTTCCTTGATGGCAATAAATTTCTAGTCACTTCTAGATTTATTTCCTATCTCAGATTCATCATTTGTTACTCCATCATCATCTTCTTGAACATAGTAACACTTCTTTTGGAATTTTGATCTATTAGGGTTTGGCCTTGAAAATCTTTCCAGACATCTTTAGGAAAAGTGACCAATCTTGTTGCAGTTGAAACATTTGAAGGGCAATTTTCCTTCATACATACTAGATCCTCTTGGCAGTCTTGCAATAAGGGCTTCAAGTTGAGCAACTTTTGCCTCATCTTCTTCCAGATCTTTTCTTTCTTTTTCATACCAAGATAATTTCTTTGAGGAACTCTCTCCTGGATCATACCTTTGTTTACCTTTTGTAGAGGCACTAGCTTTGAATGCAGATTTAGTCTTGGGAGGAGCATCTCCAAAATCAGCCACTTCAAATGTAGGTAACTTCCTAACCAATTGATCCCTTGTAATATTTGATAAAGATTTGAATTCCTCAATAGCAGCAACCTTGTGTTTGTAAGCAGGAGGTAAGGATCTGAGAACTTTGACAACAGTATCATCTTCATCCAAAGTTCCACCAGCACATCTAATTCCACAAACAAGCTCATTTACTTTTGGCATAAATGTAGTGATATTCTCATCTTCATTCATCTTCAGGTTTTTAAATTTTCCTTTCAGACTTTGTAGCTTGGCACATTTAACATATTTGTCTCATTCATGTAGAATTTTGAGCTTCGACAAAATTTCATATGTAGTTTTTAAATCCATAACATTTGTCAGCTCTTTATCAGATAATGCACTTAGTAAGGCTTCTTTATCTCAAAGATTATCTTCAGCATTTTTTATTTCATCTAGAGTTCTCAGACCATTCTTTGGAGGAATATACGCTTTTATAGTCATGTTCAAATACTGAATTCCCATACATTTCAAGTGACATTCCATGTAGCTTTTCCAAAGGGTGTAGTTCATTCCATCAAACCTCAGACTATCCTTCTTATAGGAAGACATCATGGATCTCCTCAAACGATTAAGGTCTTTTAGAGGAACTTAGCTCTGATACCAATTGTTGGTTTTAGGACAGACAACTGAGAGGGGGGGTGAATCAGTTGGCACCAAACCTTCTATTCTTTAAATCCTTCTCATAATTCAATAGCATAATAATTATTCAATCATGGAAGCAAAATGCAATAACTCAAGAGGAGAAACACATTCAGCACGTATGACACCAAGATTTTAATGTAGAAAACCCGGTTAAGGGAAAAACCATGGGGTGACTAACCCAAGATTGTATTCTCTGTTAAAAGAATAAGAAGAACAAAAATGGCACTTTCCAATTAGGGCTCACTGCCTGAGCACACTGCTCACAAAAGGCTCACTTCCTACAGGAGACACACTGTCTACAGAATAATATAAATATTACATACTTGAACTAGAGATTAGCATCTTCACCATGCTTGAGACAGTTCCATTTAAGCTCAACACTTCTGCTTTGCTTTTCTCTCCTCTCCTCTCTATCACTTTCTCATCACGACCACACATTTTTAAATGACTTCACAAATCTTATTTATACATGACATCAACTTTGGGATGATCATCAAAGTCGGCACAACACATACTTTATTTCATTATAGAGCAATTACAAAAATACAACTTGACTTATTACAAAAACTTCATGCGCATCACTACCCTATCGGCCACACCTATCTGGGACTTCAATCTTCTTCGCGGAACACACCATGCTTCACAAAACATCTTCAAGATCATCCGCAACATGTGTAGAACATCCGGTTGGCCAAGATTAGGAAGAACACCATCACCCAAAGGTAAATCTTCAATTATGAGCTCAATCTTCAATGCGGACCATGAACATGAACTTGACACAATCTAGAGACCCCCACAAGATTGCTTGAATCACCAAGAACATCCACACCACTTCTGCTTACTGTAATCATTTACATCTTCATCCAGAACCTCAAGAACATAGTCAGTCATCATTGTCATATTAGAATGATTTCTTGTGGACTTCCAGACCATGAACCAATTTAGTTGTCAACTCACATTGGCTTCCCAAACATGCCACCAAATCCTTAGAACAAGATATTGCATTTTTGGATCTCACTGGACCTATTTGTGTCACTCTGTCACCTCTGAACAGCTGCCAAAACCATTTTACTCATATGGCCATAACTTCTCCAATTCTTCATACAGATCTCTGAAATCTTTTCAATAGCACCTTCAGACACATATCTACAAACCCTTTGATGTGCATACTCAGATCTTCAACTAACTGGAATCTTTACTTCATAGAACTTCACTATCTTTATTGTTCTTCTTTGTTTCTGATAGGGCTAATTTTCTCAATATCCTCAGCACACAACTCATCCAATCCTTGACATCAATGCAATAGGAGTATGTTGACATCAATGACAACACCGGTTAGGCCCATACTTACAACACATTGTACTTAGGTCTGATAGTCAGTCAGAAGGTTATACACCTCTTGATTATGTATTTGGTAATGAATCGGAGGGATATACTCCCCTTGAATATGACATACGAGTCATTCTATGTATCAATAAAGGATGTAGTTACTCCTAAATAAATTATAATAAAGATGAATTTGTTTTGTACCAACTATTATTTTTTTTGAGTTAATTATGTTTTGATTTGATGAGACACATTAAAATTAGGAAACTAATAGATAACTCAATATTAATAGGTGTGAAAAAAAAATGACAAACATGGTTCGGACAATAACAAACTAGGGTAAGAGTGAAGAGGAAAACAACTAGCCAGTTAACTCCATGAACAAACTGGATCAAATCTTAACCATGCTTGTAGAAACCAAGGAGAGACTTGGTAACTTGAAAAGAAGGTAAAGGATCAAGGAAACTCTAAGGGAGAAAATGAAACTTCTCATGGTGTGAGTAGGGAAAATCATCAAGAATATAGTATGAGTAGTGAGAACCCTGAAAACCATGAACCCCAAAAGGAAGAAAAGGATAGGCTTTCCTTAGAACTTTCCAAGGATATGAAAAACATCACTCCACCGAAGTTTGATGGAATAGTGACTGGTGATGCAGCTAAAGCTTGGTTGATGGAAATGGAGAAGTACTTCGAGATAAGAAATTACTCAGATGTAACCAAAGTAGTTTGGGGAGCCTTTCAATTGGTAGGAGAAGCATCCAGTTGGTGGATGAATAAGAAAATGGTACTAGATTTAAGTTTCTTAAGAGTAACCTAAGATGAGTTTGTGGAACTCTTTTGAAAAAGGTGGCTGCCACAACTTTATTTTGATAAAAAATTGACTAATTTTCAGAATTTTCGTCAAGGAGACATGTCAATAGTTGACTATGGAGAGAAATTTACCCATCTTTTGAAATATGTGCCCCAATATCGAAAGGATGAAAGATTCTGAATTAGGAAGTTTATCATGGGTTTAAATGCTCGAATTGGTGGAGAGATGGATGTACATGGTTTCACAACAATGGATCAAGTGTACGAAAAGGCAATCAAGCAAGAACAAAAGTTGAAATCCATCTCATCTTATCATGATAGGAATCACAAAAGGTTCAATAAGACTCCAACTTACCAACCATCCAAGAGAAGAAATGATAAGGGCTCTGAGAATAAAAGAAATGGTAAAGGAAGTCAGAAGAATAAGGGTGGGACTGGTAATGAGAAAAGGAATGGTAATTTCAAAAGAAATGAGGATAATATTGGAAAGTCATTAGATAAGAGAAGGCCTCTTGGAGGATGTTTTACATGTGGGGGTGACCATTATGCTAATCTTACCCAAACAAGAACCAAAATGGTCAGCAAAGAGGTACTACTTTACCTACTCAACAAGTAGCTTTCCAGCAAAGGATTCATGCAGCTCTTGACAATCATCAGGTGGAGTATCAAATCACACCCATTGACATGATAGTTACCTTGTTTGGAGTTCCTATTTCTATTTTGACTGATATAGGAGCTACTAAAATTTTTGTTTCTCCTAGGCTTTTGAATAAGTTTCCTAGAAAAACTGGATACATGTCTAAACCTTGGTTAGTAGAATATACTAATCAATCCAAGGTTAGGTCAATAGTACAAAAAGAGCAATATATTACTAAAAAAACTACTAAAAACTGCTTGGAAATGACCAAACATGTTCACATGACCATTAGTAGTTTATTGCCAGACATTTATAACACAACCAAATTGATGACTAAACCATTTTTAGTCGTTTATTGGTTGTTTTGATTAATCGATTTGGTAGTATATTTAGTTGTTGATTTAGTCATTGATTGTTGTAATCTGGTCACTTAGTCATTTTTTTATTCACTAATATATTTAGTCATTAATTTAGTCATTGATTATTGTTAACTGGTCACTTATTTAGTCATTTTTATTCACTAATTTCTGTCCATTGGTAGTGTGTTTAGTCATTAATTTTAATCATCATTTTGATCAATTTGGTAGTATATTTAGTCATTTTCATTTATTGATTTAACACTAGTCATATATTTAGTCATATTTATTCACTGTTCAATGATTTCTGTCAATTGGTAGTATATTTAGTCAATTTAATTATTAATTGACGTCAATTAGTAGTATATTTAGTCATTTTGAAGCTTGCATTTAGACATTAGTATATTTAGTAGTATATTTTGAAGCTTGCACAATTAAACAACTTTGAGAAGGTAAAAAAAGGTTGTTTTATTGATAAAAAATGCTTACAAACAACATACAGATCTGAAAATAAGTTACAATGCTTTCTCTTTGCTAAAAAAACCTTCATGTTTACAATACATAGCTCAAAAAATGATCAAGAAACTAATTTTCTAAGTATCACTGAGCATAGAAGCACAAAGACATTCATATATGTCTTCTTCACAAATCCATGACCGTCCCATGAAGCTCACTATCCTAGTTCAAGATCACACTATCATCTCTATAAAGATCCTATCTCATGCACTCAACTTGCTCCAGTTCATAAGCTACCATTGTGAATTGTTGCATGTAGCAATAAACTATCCTTATCTCTGATAGCTACTATTTTAGCCTTGTTAGGCCACTGTTACCATAAGGCAATTAGGATATTGTTAGAAGTTGGAAACTAAAACAAGGGATAGGTAATTTGGATATGTTGTATAAATTCTTAGCATTAGAGATCCAATGACAGTGAATGCATATACTTGTGGTTACCAGTGTGGAAAAGGCCCCTAAATAGTTTGACATGCATCTATTATAAGCTTCTTGAGAGTCCAAAAATCTAGACTATAGCATGGTGATTACTCTCAAGAGGAAGACAATCTTAAGACTTCCTTAAACCCTCTACCTAATTGATAACTCTTCCACAGAAGACAAGAAAATGCATCAAATAACTCATGCATCACCTCCTCATTGCCAACACATTCATCATCCATCTCCAACTGCTTCAACACCCGATGGGCTAACAAGAGACTAGTACAGTATGCTGCAAAAGCAAACGAGAGATGCATAAATATCCACTGTAACAAACAGAAAGAATACTAGAAGTAGACAAGTCATCAATGCATACACAGTAAAGTATACTAGAAGCCCTAAGATTTTCTCAAAAAGGATAATGTACAAACAAACTTACTCATTATGCAACTCAAATACAGTGACATGAAAGTAAAACTTAGAAGAAGATGTAGTGTCATCATTAGATAAGTCATATATCTCCTCAAACACCCTAAAATATATTCCACGGTCATGGCTTGAACCTTCCTGCAAACAACCAAAGCTAACATACCACCTCAATCTAATCTATGTGAGAAAGAAAGTGAATGTGTGTGTGTTTGGATTAATGTGAGAAAGCATGCACACATGTATGTGTGTGTGTGTGTGTTTGGATTTATGTGAGAAGTATTCACATGCTTGCATGTGTTTAGATTAATGTGAGAAAGCATACACGCAATTGGGGAGATTCAGAGAGAGAGAGAGAGCTAGT
This sequence comes from Cunninghamia lanceolata, assembly GCA_027924645.1. Classification (NCBI taxonomy): domain Eukaryota; kingdom Viridiplantae; phylum Streptophyta; class Pinopsida; order Cupressales; family Cupressaceae; genus Cunninghamia; species Cunninghamia lanceolata. Next base: position 325,998 of record BSBN01001237.1, on the reverse strand, counting down.
TTGGATTGGTCTTCCCACTTGACATAGTAGCATGAGTTATTGTCTGCTATGGTTTGGTTGGTGCTTTGGGCCCTTCAAATCAATGTTCACCAATTGGAAGGACATCTAGATACACTCACTAACCTTTCCCTTTGTACTTACCCTTGTAAATAAATATCTAAATATTGATGAGATATGCTTACCACTCATGAAGTCTTTCATTCTTAAGGATATGACCTTGCCATTACTCAATTTCGGTCTCCTACTTGCAATAACCTGCAAGGAGAGTTTGAAAAATCTTGGATGTATTAATGGACAGTGAAATGCATACAAAACATCTAAAGACATTGGCTAATTAGACAAATAGTGTGATAGATGGATATTATTCACCAATGCATGTAATATAATTCAATAAAGTTCCTACTAAACATGAGAAATATTAATAAAAAACAACTTCCATGAATGACAATTGTCTATCAAATTAATACAACATAGCTAATTACCCATCAAAGCATCATGCACTAAATTTATAGCCGACTCTTTTGAGGTACCATAGAATTGTGTGTATCTCCTGAAATTCAACGAACAAAAACAATCCATTAATTAAGATTACCATTGCTTCAAAAAGTTGCACTACTGGGGAAAAATGATCATGTAAAACTATAAAAACGTCAGCTACCAAAAGGTTTTCACTATAAATGGCTTTATTTTTTTCAACCTAGGGCTTGCAACTGCCTCTTATTCTGAAGGTGAATGGGAGTTTCCTTGCATGGTGAGCCTCACCCAAGATGGGAGAGAGAAATGATCAAGTTCTCAGAAGTAAAACCATAGATGCCCATAGAGACAACATTACAAAAGAGAAAAGAAGTATTTTAAATTCTAATTTTTTTAGAATTCATCCCACCAGGAAAAAATAGCCTTAACCAATAACAAAAATTATAAACTTTTCATATTCAGTGCAGAAAAATAAAGGAAAATCAAGTATTACTAAAGGTTTAATTTCCCTACAACACATGATTTTAATTGGTTTTGACACAGATTTCAAAACACACTAATAGGAAAATGATTAGATGAAAATATAAGTGGGCATTTTATAAAGGCAAGAACTAATAAATAATATATCCAATATTCAAAATGGTTAGATTTAACACAGCTCCAAGATAAAAGCACAATTCATATTCAATTTCATAACATAATCTGTTTGAAAGCATTTTATTTAAATATCATCCATTTCAATAATTAAACAGTCACTAGCAATTTTACACCTCATTCACAACAAAAATGGTGAATATTTGTCCTACTTTTATTGCTCAAAATTGACCTATTGAAGCAATTGAAATAGTTAAAATCACAAATGTAAATGGAAATATTTTGAAATAACATTAAAAAAATGGAAGATTCATATTTTGATACTTGGCCTGCAACTCTTTCAACTTGTGTTGCATAAAGTCTTCACACTGCTTCACCCAATCCCGAGCACCATCTAAACTAGTGATGATATCTTGAGATACATTTTTGCTTTGCGTGTTGTGTATGAAGCACCTCAGTTTATATTTGGCAGTGTAAATTTCTTTGACCCATTTGTCCTCCACTTGAAAATGCACTGCATTGGCAATTATTGTACCCACTTCCTCTTTGCTCGCTCTCTGCCTCTGCTCATTGTAACAAATTATAATGCAATTGCTTGCCCCTGTTTGTCTGTCCTATGCAAAAACTGTTAGAATGCCATCCTCATCCACTTGGAAGCAAACTTCTATAGATGGCACTCCAGCTCGGGCCTCTTGAATTCCATTCACTTCAAATTCACCGAGGAAATTGTTATGAGTAGTCAATGCTCTTTCTCCTTTGTAGACTCAAATTGACATTACTTTGATATAGTCAAAACCCATGGTGAAGGATTTCGTGATGCGAGTAGGAATTGGAGTATTTCTTGGCACAAGGATGTTCATAATACTACCTTTAACTCCTACTTCAAGACTTAAAGGCATGATGTCACTCACGACAACAAGGTTGATGTCTTCCTAGTTTAAGGCCACGGCTTGAAGAGCCGCTCCATAAGCCATGGCTTCATCTGGATTGATATTGTCCTTTCCCATATCATTGTAGGGACTCTCAAGTTTATTTGCAGGGTTGTGGGAGGCAGTCTGAGTGAGCACCACATCCTCGTAAGCAAACCCTAAATGTGGTGTGAGAGAGTGGTGGACTTACTTTTCTCACCGCATTCCCGCAGAGACCAACCAAAGACCGTGTAGGTGAGTGGGAAAGGGGATTTTTATCAGATATTACAGTTGGAAAGAATGCCTCAAAGAGACGTCATCTCTTAGACTGCAATTATTGTTGGATATGCACAAAATGTATTTGTTGGAAAGGCTTTACAAACTTTCAAACAAATGTAATTAGCAAGTGTAAAGCCAAATTCCACAACCTTTGTTAGCATCCTTCCTGCCTATGCCAAAATGGGAGCATTGGAACAAGGTATGGACATCTATCAAAAAGTAATGGATAGAGGAATTTTGTTAGATGTTGTAGTTTCAACTACCCTGGTAGGCATGTATGCAAAATGTGGAAGCATTGACAAGGCATGTGAATTGTTTGGCAAAATGCCTCAAAGAGATGTCATCTCATGGAATGTAATGGTTACGAGATATACACAAAATGGATTTATTGAAAAGGCTTTAGAAACTTTCAAGCAAATGCAATTAGCAGGTGTAAAGCCAAATTTGACAACCTTTTCCAGCATACTCCCTACCTATGCCAAAATGGGAGGGTTTGGAACATGGTATGGACATCCATCAAAGCATAAAGGATAGAGGAATTTTGTCATTTGTTGTAGTTGTAACTGCCTTGGTAGACATGTATGCAAAATGTGGAAGCATTGACAAGGCATGTGAACTATTTGGTAGAAGCCTCAAAGAGATGTCATCTCATGGAATGTAATGGTTGTGGGATATGCATAAAATGGATTTGTTGAAAAGGCTTTAGAAAATTTCAAGCAAATGCAATTAGTAGGTGTAAAGCCAAATTCGGCAACCTTTGCCAGCATACTCCCTACCTGTGCCAAAATGGGAGGGTTTGGAATAGGGTATGGATATACATTAAAGCATAAAGGATAGATGAATTTTGTCATTTGTTGTAGTTGCAACTTCCCTAGTAGACATGTATGCAAAATGTGGAACCATGGACAAGGCACATGAACTATTTTTGGGGTCAATGGGAGTAGAATCAAACTTTGACTCTTTATAGACCATTCATTCTCACAAAATGGAGTCTACTGCCCAAATTGGAAGGAGTCTATGGCACATCAACATACAAGACTTCAAGCTATGTAGTGGGAAAAGAGAAAAAGGAGACCCCAAGCCCTAGGATAGGAGCAACGAGCAGAGAGGAAAGATTTAAGGAAATGGATTTCAAAGTAAGGCATGAAACTTTCCTATAGATTCCCAAAAGGAGATCACAGTCATGACTATTCAAATAAACAATGATAGTCCATGACATAACCATGAATGGGGCATTGAAATTAATAATAACAGTGATAGGGTAGTATGACAGACTTTAAAAGATACATAAAGACAAGTAATTGAGCAGTCAAGAGGGCTTTTAAAACATCATAAATCTTGTCAAGGGTTCATTGTCTTCAAAGCAGTATGGTAAACTAATAAATATTTCCATCCCACAAAATTTCAAAAGAGGACAACCTAAAAGTGTATTAAGGAGTACATGGACAATATCTCAAGGAGCTACCATAGTCAATTTCAAGGTGTTGATCATGGGAAAGAGAGGTTTACATGAAGTGGGACAGTCCTTAAGAATATAGTTAGATGGTAAAGAGGATAGTCCATAAGATAATATTCAACCAAATACACAGTATGGACCTAGAGGATAGTCCTTATGGTGCATTTATATAATCACACCTATAGGTCTTATCAAAGATCGTGACTCCATTAGGATATGAAAATGAGCACTAAACAAAATATCTCACTATGAGCTAAGTGTGAATGACTTTAAAAACACACAAGATAGTGAGTTGTTAGTAGACAATTCATGATCAATAAGGATAGTTAAATAAGATGGACTGCGATAATCACAAGTGATAGTAGCCATTCATATGACAATGACAAGGGGTTTAATCATAGTCCACAAGATAGTCATAAAAGAATAAATTCAAAACTCAATAGATGACAGTTCCAAGGCATTTTTAGAGTCTTCATGAAGAACAATATTGATGGAAGTGCTTATGATGTAGGGTAAGAATAATTCATGACAATAGGGAACTTTTAAAGAGTAGAATGTATGATCAAACCACAATGACAATGCACTATTAGAAGTTTCATGATATAGAGGACAATAATCTTCAAGCGACAGTAGCACAAAAGGAGAGATCACAATGATAAGAAAGGTACACTGGAAGGTGAAAATTTTCTTCATAACATACAGTTTCATCATTGATTGTGTTAGGACCCTTCCAAAATCTGCAAGATTCCATTCTATTCATAAACCCATCTCATGGTCCACATTCTTGTCAAATGGTTTTGTCATTTATCTCCCATGGTCTCATATTATAACCATTCTAAGAAAATTTTGATTGCTCCTATCTGTGTGTTTTTGTCTCTTACCACAATCCCACAAGTCATTCACAATGCTTTGGTAGTTGTACAAGAGCAAGAGGACCATAAATCTTGTCTACCGCAACCCCGCGAGGTACACACAATTGAATGACATCTTGGCGGTATGAAATGCTTAACTTAAGAAGGCTACCACACCCCTATGGAGGTTTCATCATATGATTGCGGCATCGCAGTAAACAAAGATAGGTGGTAAGGATTAATACCACAGTCCCACGGTGGCTTGGAAGGATACCAGTGGTGTTGCGGTAATAAGGAATAAAGACAGAGTTAGTTACCACAGCCCCACAACAGTTCCAAGGGGTATCTACGGTAAGGCGGTAAACTGGGAAAGTGAAAGCATATAGCTACCACAATCCCACAACAGCCAAATAAAATACCGATGGGGTATCAGTAAAAGGAAGGGGACAAACTAGATGCTTTCCGCAATCCTGCAGTCAGTAGGGGCAGGTCCTGCGGCAATACAGTAAAAGAATAAATGGGCAAATCAACTCATTGCGGGGCCGTGGTTATCAACAAATATAATATATCTTTGTCATCTCATCTGGCCACTGGATCCAGTTCAATTAAGGGCTTGTGTTTGAAATGAATTGAATGCTGATATTTTACAATCTCATCACACGAACCAGAGTAATGGTGATATGATGAATTTCTTGGCATAATAAAATTTGAGGATTTATTGATATTTGCTCATTCTAGTGATCACAAACTTGATTTTGAGAAGATGCCATCCATCTTAGTGTGCTCTCTAGAAGCTTCAAATTGACCAGATAAGTTCATCTTTGCACTCCTTGCAAGAAGTTGGCGAAGATTTTGTGCTCTATTTTTTAGTTGTTGGTGCTGTAATTTGGATTTCAAAGCCCTAGTTTGCATAAGTAGCTAAAATGGCACCCAAGAAGCCTAAGTCTGGCAGCAAGAGTAATGAACCTCCAACCCCCAAAAAGAGACCACTTCAACAGTCCCTGTTAGAATTATTGCCTAATTCCATAGACAAAGGTCATAAGAAAGTGTTTAGGGATGTGAAAGAGGGGTGTAGGGATGTTGCAATCCCTATCTCTAGGTGGAACTTAATCTGGTACTTCTGTGAAAAGAAAGATGGTCTAGGACTAGTAGGCAACCCATGGAAACTAGACTTGGCAAAATTGGTGGTCCCGAATGTATTTGTAGATGTAGAACTAATTAAGGCCCTAACACAGTATTACCATTCTGCCACAAAAACTGTCAGGTTTCTAAATGGACAACCATTGGCAGAAGTTGACAGAAATTTCATTGTGGATTGTTTTATGCTGAACAAACAAGTTCTCACTCAAGTGGACCTGTAGAAGAGTGAGCAAGAATATACAAGCTTGAGAAAAACACCCAGGAGAGATGAATTGCCAATATACATGAGAAGGGGGACCAAAAATAGAAAGATTGACATCCCATCCAATGCTATTGATCCTTTCCCTATGGAGGAATTTGCTGTGTACTTCAAGAGAACCTAATTTGCATTATGCCAAGTTTTGGGAATTGATGCTCAGGGAAGAATACCAATCGGTTTGATGATGATGGTCACGAAAATACAAAACCCAAAAGCAAATACTGAGTATGATTTTGCATCATACATTGAGAAGAAACTACATGAAGGGTTCTTGCATGTAAGGGAGGGTAAGAAACCCTTGGAATTCAAGTTCTACTCTTTGTTGTGCCACCTAATTTTGTATCAGAACATGAGGAAATGGTCAAGCAAAATGGACATAAGCATGATTGATAAAGAAAGATAGAGGAAGCCTACTCAGTGTTGGTGTTATAAGTGGGACTCATTTTGTCATACTAGTGATTACATTATATTTCATGATGAATTTACTGTTAAGACAATGAACTCTGTTGGAAATTGGTCTCCCAGGTTGACCAAGGAGGTCATGGTGATGTTGAGGCCACTTGCACATAAACCAAATCAAGCTCATAAGCATAATTATACTGATTGGTTCTTTTTGCCTGATCACACTATCATCAGAGTGTATGGCTATCCCCAACCACCCCATAAACTACCAAAGTTTGTATCAGATAGAATATTGTTCCTGGAATTCACATGGCAAATGATGTGGATGGAAAAAGAGGTGATGAAAAAGTAGAAAAAGGGCACGTTTTTGCCTGATGTCACTGTATTTGGTGATTGGTCAATTGGATCAGACACTCTTGAGGAATTATAGGCCTATTTCAAGGCAAAATAGTCTTTAAAATTTGGATCTGATAGAGTCTGTGACCCTGAGGGTCACATGAATTTTGTAAGGCAAATAATCATGACAAAATGGGGATATCCCATCAAATTCTTTTTGATGAGGATATGATAAGAAATTTGGTAACTTTTGAAAAATTTTATTCAAGGAAAAGGAAATGGGAAATCTTGAAGAACATTGAAGATGAAAAGAAGAACCAGGATCCCCATTTTTCTGGATTTTTTTGCTGAAGAAAAGGATCCTCTAAAGAGGATCGATATGATAATTGATAGTTTTGAGAGTATTTATGGCAAGTCTGGGAAGCAGCCTCATAAGGCTACCAAGCTTCCAGTGAAGAGGTCTGCATGAATTGAAATTCATGAGCTTTCCCCTGATGTTGTGTTAGTACAAGATCCATAGGTTCCTAGATCCCCTTCGTTGAAAAGATAGAGAACTGAAGGTGAGCTTCCACTTGTTCCTTATGAAATGACTGAAGAAGTTGGGGACACTGAAGATGTGGCCAATATTCTTAGGCACTTGGGTGATGAAGAAGAAGTTGATCAACCACTGGTTGGCCAAGAAATAGATGCACACAAGCCTGAGGCCAGAATGGATAAACAAAACCAAGGTGAACTAGAATTGGAGGAAGATGAAATAATTGTGGCGTTAATGAGATTTATTGAAGATGATGACTTTATCAAGACTCTAGAGTTTAAGGACTTCTGGTTGAAAATGAAAATGAAAGAGTTTGATGAAAAGGTGGCAATAAACAAAATAGGTGTTGATGAATCATAGCATAATCAGATTGTCACACAAACTTTTAAAGATTTGAAGATAGATGAAATAAATGTGAGTCCAGAAGAAGCAAGGCAAATGGTCCTAAATAGCAATATGCTAATCATTCCTGGCCTTGAGTTGAGAAAAGTCTTTTTGCTTGACCAAGTCAGAAGCCAAGAAGATCTAAAACTTGTTTCTGAATTTGATCATGAGGATGGCATTAGTGGGTGTGGTTTCAACCCAAAAATAAAGACTCTTACAATCTGGACCACAAAAAAGAATACAAGAAAACCAAGGTTGCTCGATGTTGTGCAAGAGATGAGGGGTTCAGTTGTGGTGAAAAATTTACAAGATACATCAGCAACAGAAGCATCTGTCCTCACCGTCCATATTGCCATGTTCACTCAGGCTATTGTAAAAAGATTAGAACAAAGAGTACATGATTATGAGAAAACTCAAAAGCAAATAAATGATGAAGTAAATAGATTGTTCCTTGTGAATGTCAATTTGAGAAAGCAATTGCAATATATGAGTTCTCAAAGTCAGGCTATTGTACCATATCAACCCCCTATACCAAAAGCAGCAAGTGATGCCACAATGACAATAGAATAGATTGATGCATTGAAATTGAAAATTGAAAAGGAAATTGAAGATTTGAGAAAACAAAATGAAATGAGAAAATAAGAGGCAAGGTTGAAAGTTCTTGAAGTTTTTAAAAAAATATTGGAATATAGAATGATGCTGGTTGTTGATAAGCTAGGAAATGTGCATGATTTCTATTCCTCCTTATCTTAGGCCATGGATTAGCTCAAATTGAATTTTTTTGTTTTGGACCCATTGTATCAAAGATGGCAACCTTCACACCACACTTTGACCATTCTCTGTAAAGTCTTGCAAAGAAATCCTGATACCCCTGCAGCTTTGAAGCCTATAGAAAGGATGATTGGATTGATCTTGGAGGAGTACCAGTATGCCGATGGGGAAGGGCAGAAGATGCAAGCCAAAATTGAGTCTTTTGCCACATTTAAGCATCGATTTATCCCCTAAGTTCTGTCGAAAGACAAGCAAATCAAGAGCCTTGATGCATGGAGAGTGGAGTTTGGCCAAATAGTATGTCAAATCATGGACTTTTTGAAGAAGAATAGAGATGTCAACATCATTAGCTTCAACATGATTTTGGACAGATTGATTGCCTTGGATGTTGGGTATGGGAAATTTGTGGTGGATGTCAAAGCTTTGCTGGATAAAAGATGGAAGGATCACCAAGCTAACTTGCTTGAGATTCAAAACTACAAATGGCATAGTGATTTTGCAATTTTTCAATGGAAGAGCATGTATCTTGCAGATTGATAAGAAACACAGGTTTTTGTGCAGAGGAGCAATGAGCTATATGCTGGCATCAAATGGCACCACCACATCTTGGATGCTCTCCTTTTTGTCTCTTTATGTTTTTCATGTTTCTATAATGTATTCCAAAATGTGCTTGAAAGTGTAATTTAGACTTATCAAAGTGAAAATATTGTAATGAATGTCAAGGGTTGGGAATACAAAGAGCCATTTTGAATGTGAGAGGTCTAAATCTTGTTTCTTTCCTTGAATCTATAAAAGGGAATCCAAGACCTTATGGGCTCTCTCTAGGAATTTTGGTTTTTGAAAGAGACATTGCACAACTTGTTCTTTAAAGCTAATCAATACAAAAGCTACTTTTCTCTGGTGCTAAACTTTTAGTTCTCATTTGTTTGTTGATTTCAATTGTTAACCATTTATCTGGTTGTATCCAACTTAGTTTTCCTTTGTTATTCAAATCAATATATCAAGTATATTTTTAATTTGTCAAAACAAATTTGTTGTTTCTCGTGTGGTTTATTTATTGAGCTCCTTTGAGAAAGGATTAAAATCCTATAGGTGAATCACAGTAACCTGGGAAGATTAATTGGATCATTAAAGAAGAACCAAATAATTTACATAGTTGCATGTCTTTGCAAGTCATGGACCTTGAATTGCCAAACAAATCGAATTGTGGCTAAAAGGGAAGCACAAATCTTTTTGAATAAAGGCTCCATAACCCAAGAACAAGCACCAATTGTTCTCTTGTGAAAATCATTTCCTTGTAAATATTTTTAAAAATCCAATTTTAATTTTATGTTTTAGGAATAGGATTTAAATATTTATAAAAGAAATTAATCCAAATCAGATGCTAGATTGGATTAAGTGAAGTGGATGATTTAATTGACAAAATTATATAAATTCCTTAATCTGTTATGAAGTCAACAACATATTTGAAGCCTAATAATTATTTGGTGAATATAAGGTTCACCCACCTAGGCCAAATAGAGCCTAAAGTGTAGAGAATTTTAATCAATTTGATTAATTCTATTAGTAGGCCAAATTCACATATAAAACCTTATCATAATACTTGGCATATCTTTAGGGTTTTGTAATTTGTTGATTTGAGCACCAATAGATTGAGAGGGTAGTTTCATCCTAAAGAAGATAGTGTTGGGGACAGTCACAAAGGCTCAACCAGTTCTTCTCACATAGTAATACTATGTACATCCTCAGACAAATTCTAATATCAGTTTTTCTCACACAACAATACTATGTACAAAAAATAAATACTATTGATTTAACTTGTACTTGTGCTCAAACTCTATATATGGTGTATCCTTAGGGATCCTATGAAGATGTTCCTCAACCTTTACTAAGGCAGAACGTAGCTTTGGCAAGCTCTATATCCTTTCATTCAGCATGAGCAACTGCAAATTAAATGGCACAGTTATGCCATTTCCTTGCACTGTCTTTGGAATACTATATATACTAAATTGAAAAAGACATAAAAGATAAACATCTAGTGTCCATGATGCAAAATTACATCTCAAAATTTACTATGTTGATCTCACAACATTGAAGCTCCAGATAGCATTCTTTGAATTGTCTTCTTTACAACCTAAAAATCAAAATGTATAGTTTCAGCTTAGGTTATTCAAGTCTAATAAATTACACAAGTTTAGATTGCTTGACATTTCTTCACCATATATAAATCACTTGATTCCATGTGTTCCTTGACATGAACAAATTTGGCAATCAATTTTTTTGGGCTTGCTAAAGGTTTAAACATAGAATTTTCATGCCAAGTAAGACATGGATTTAAACCCAGTTTTGGCCTGCAATAAACATAATGTATGGCTCCCTTTGCTGGTTTAACTAGTGATGACCATAATGATGATGTGGCTTCCTTTTGAGCTCCCATATGACATGAACCCTATGTCAATAGGCTGACATGACAAGCTATACTTTGTATGAACCCAACACCTTTGATTTTAATTCCAAATTCTCAATTTTTTTATAATTGATTTTAACACAGAGATAATTCAGATTGCCTAAGCCTAGATCTTAAGGCACTTTAGAAATATCCTTAAATTTTGGTTTCATGCTTTTGTTGGCAGGTGGCTTGAGGTAAATAGAAGTAACCATTAGTTAGATTTCCTTAGGACTACATAGGTAATAAAGGAATCAATCGAGAACATTTACAACAACTTAAATCATAGTGGCCGAGCTTATCAAATGTGCCATGTGTGCTAAAAATCAAGAGTCATGGATTGCATAAACATTCAAATCTAGACTGTATGTGATCTAAGTAACACATGAAAAGGTCAAATCTCTTGTCAAAACCAACTCAGAAAAGCTCACAATATATTCAATACATGTGCTTACTTTTGGTGACGCATTCTCATGTACTCGCATGAGAAACATTGTTATAAGTTTGTATGAGTTGTATGGTGTGTAGCTTGTAAAGCTTATATAACAGTCACTATGATGATTCATATAAGTCTTGTATATGGATGTGAAGTAGTGTAGGTATTCTAAATGTGCTTAATGGTTTCAGAATATATGTACAATGTTTGTAAGGATAAGCAAAATTTATGAATAAGAAGGGTGAGAATCAATTCTTCAGTAAGAAGTCACAGAGATAAGAGAAAACTCCCAGTCATAACAATGGCAGCTATTTTGAATGAACACACTATGACCAAGGTCATACACCGAGTGGGGGCTTTACTTCAGTGACATTAAATAGCTAGGGGGCACAATTATTTCTCTTCAAGCACTTCTCATGAAAATAGTGTCAAACTTCCGGTAATAGAGTTTTCACATACAAATGGCAGTCAGGGGTTATGGTGTTTCTTCTTAGGATGCAGGCTATATTGAAACTAGTGCAAGTTAGATGGATGCAATGGAACAAAAATAAGAAGTGGAAATGAGGAATACCCTATTGTGGCTAAGACTATTGAATGTGAATGTTGTTACATGGAATTTTTATTTGGACAAGATGGTATAGTGTGCAGATGGGTACTTCTTTCATTTTCAGTGTTTACAAAGATAGGTAAAAGAGTCTACATTCAGAGGTTTTCATGCTTGTCATTCCTTACCTTTGCATGGTTGCTAATGTATGCAATGAGTTAATTACTATGGGAGATTTAAGGCCATAGTGGAAGGCTTGTAGCAAGGCTATTGTGTTGTGCTAAGTGCAAAGAGATTCCTTCTTTTATTCACATTTTTTGGGAAGAAATAGGGCAAAAGATAAAGGTTTTTTGTGTTTCTTTTTTGTTTCTATCTTGTAACTTTGTGAAGTTCCACAGTGAGCTTTTGAGTTACATTGACATTCCATGCCTTGATATTCATGGCAAGAAGAAGAAATAGACAGCCACATTGAATCATTCAATACTAAGATGCATTTTAACATAGTACAAGTATGGATTGTAAAGAGACAACCCAAATAGTTACAAGATGTAGAAAAGGGTACAATTAGCAAAAGAAATAAGACAGTCATGACAAATCTTCAAATGGTCATCATCAAACAAAAAGAGACAAGCAAGATCTTCCTCAAAAATTCAAACAAAACTAAAAATCCTAACGACATAGAGTATACCTAGAAATATGTGAGGATGAAGGCTTCCAGGAAAAGCTTGAATATTATCTCAACGTGGGCATGATATGTCATCAAAACTTTGGACAATCTCCTCGTGCATGCAACGAGTCTTCAAACCCTTGTGAATCTCTATAGTGTGGATGAATTCAAAGCCAACAAAGAAAGGTTTCTTTAGAGCAAACACAATGTGCCTATATCCTAGATCTTCTCAACAACATGGATAGATGATGGTGCAACCAACTACTGGTTCTATGCCATGCCCAAAAAAAATCTTTGGACTTCTTCCAACCAACAAATTAAAAAGCCCACTCAATAGACACTTCAACTGAAATTTCTTTTTTTCATTGTTTGGCGCCCAAGGAAATGAAAATTCTCTTTTAAAATTGTTTGGTGCCCCCAAAAAAACTAAGTTCTTTTTTATTACTTTCCACCTAATTTTCCGCTTATGATCAAATTAGTCACTTATGATGATCAAATTAGTCATTTATAGTTGTGTTGCAAAAAATGATTAGAATTTAGTCATTTTTATTTGTCATGACTAAAATTTTTAGTCACATAGTCATTTATTTGCCAAAATTCTACTAGTGGGTAGAACAATGTTTGTTTGAGGCCAAGATTGATCTCTCTAGTCTTTCAATAGAGGTGAACCTTGTTGATGGTGGTTTTAGCACACAACACATGTATGATTGTTGGTATCACACCTCTCTTGAAAAGTATCTTACCCTAAGTAAGACTACTCCAAGGATAATATAACTAGGTCTTAGCTTGCATGGAATAACTTAGTTGGTATGTCTAGCTGTGCCTACAAGGGGTCTTACATGAAATATAGGGCTTATAAAATATAACATCAATGCAAGTGCAGAAACCCTAGGTGGTTCAAACTGTGAAGTCTAAAATTTTGACAGCTGGGCAATGAAATGATGCTCAAACCCTAAATCTACCAAACTTTATGTAAAGAAATGCAAAATGAAAGGGAGAGAGAGAAGGGGTAAGAGAAATCCTATAGACAATTGCAAAAATGATCAATAACCAGATAGATAAATTCCAACAATAAAAAAATATCTGCTTAACCAAGCAACCCACAATGCCACAGAGATTGTGTAATCTTCTAAGGAAATGCAATGATTTTCAAATTGTAGAGGGTTCATCAAACACCCAATTCTTGGCCCAGCTCAATGGAATCATACAATTGAACTTATCTCATAAACTATGTCCAGACTAACCATGCACAATGACATATAATCAGCAAGCCATTAATGGTATGGATAGGAAATCCATAAAATATCTAAATGATAATCACAAATACAACTTAATATCAACTAATTTTAGATTAACATGAACTATGAAATCCAAAATGAGACAACACAAAAACACAAATCCCTAGCAATCCTGCAAAACTTGCTTTGTATTTGACCAAATTTTGGTAGTCTCAGCAATTCATTATCAAATATTACTTCTTACAATGAGAGAATGATGACCCTTTTATAGACAAGGCACCATACCAAGTTTTTGAATGGACAGTGGAGATTAACTCAACACCAATGGTCCAGATTACATGGCATTTAATGAGATACATCAGTTTGTTGCATTTTTAGATTTGCATTTGTCCTTTAGGAAAAAGACAAAATATAGCTTGCAAATACATCGAATCTGGACAAAATGGATACCCATTTGGTTGTATATGAGGAAAAACTAATTTTGAAGGTGAAAGGAAGTCATAATAGAGCCATATGACATGTGAAAAGTTGAGCTGATGTGGATTCACAGGATTCCAAGTGCTAACTGAATCACTCCATTGCTCATCCTTTTGAATTGGCTAATAGGAAAAATCACTTATCCAATGTGTAGAATAGTCAAGAAGAGTATATGACACAGTTTTTGATGAAGGCATATCCAATTAGATGCTTGTTGGATTGATTCTTGATGACTGGACTGCTAGAACATGTGTAGGCGGCTGTGAACATGTCATGTGTAATGAATAGGATCTACAGAAACAACAATGAAGTAGGCCTAATCTATTGTGTTCTCAATATCCTGGGACTCATATCCATCATTTGGTACATCATGTTGGCTTTCTCTTGTAGGGGCAGCAGTGATTTAACTAATAGAATGTTGATTCTTCATGTTTAGGTCAGTAGGATACCTCTGTGTATTCATCCTTCCACTTGATAGTTCCAGTCAACTCCTTTGTGCTCTTAGACCTATATTCCACAAAGAGAAGCATCAATTTCATCTTAAACAATCAATTTGGACCATCAATTTGGATCAAGATATGTCCACTTGCAGCCATAGATCAGTCATGAACATCTCATTGTCAAGGTTGTTGTTTTATGACCAACTTCACAAATCTAGTGATTTTTGCATGATTTTCTGAATTTTTTTACATTTTTCAAGTACCCATTTGGCCAATATGATGATTTGAGAGTTTTTTATGGTTATTTGAATCCATTTGGGGACATTTATTTTGCATTTTTATAGCTTTTTTTTGTAAAAAAGTGGGATTTTTGGGGGTCACTGACTTTTCAGGTGCAGTGGCATTAATTAACATAAAACATGTCCAAAATCCACACAAACATGGTAAAACTATTTGTTAAGATGTGATAAATAGTTTTGCACTTTAAATCCATCAATAAAATCTAATTTGCACCTTGAAAAAATCAATTTTTAGGCCAAAATGTCAAAAAAGCACTGATTTTGAGTGTCACTGACCTGGCGCTAATTTTGGAGGTCACTCACTAAAAGTTAGCGAAGGTGGTTTTTAGCGCAGGTTAGAGAGGTTTGTTTTTGGTACAAAATGTTTTAGTGCTACTTTTGGGTGTCACCGACTTACGTGCATTTTGGATATCACAGACTAAAAGTTAGTTGGGATTGAATTTAGTGCAAGTTGGAGGGTGCATGTTTTAGCACTAGCGCTGATCTGAGGTTTGACTGACTTAGCGTGACTTTTGGGTCTGACTGACTTAGCAATAGCTTGGAGGGAAGTCGTTCAAAGGTGAATTTAGTGCCGAAGTCAGTGAGCAATGTTTTTAGTGCAAAAGTTGATAGCTATCAATTTTGGCATAAGGTCAATGAAAGGAATTTTTAGCACAATGTCAGTGAAAGGCATTTTTAGGACTGACATTTTTTAGGACTAGATTTGGACATGCCCTAAGTGACCGTATATGTCAAAATATTTTGAAATATATTGTCAGGATGTTTGAGATAGGTTCTAGATCCATAAGATTTAACATGCAGATTTTAGATTTTTGAGGTTCCACCAGATTTTAGACTTAGCCATTTTTCAGGGTTTCAGACTAAGCCAAATCAGGGCTTCAGGACCATGCGACAAAAGTATATGAACCGCTTAGTGAAATCTTGTGGAATTTGACATGATTTTGCAAATCTAAGACCTGGAAACTAGGAATTTCAACATGACACATCCTGCAGTAGCAATTTCAAGGACAGTATCCAGTGACATAAGATTTTAGAGGAAAGTGTAGTAACACCCAATTTTAGTGCAAAAGCCAACAAATGGTAATCTTTTAAGTACAAGACCACTCAAGACACCTCCAAATGACATCAAATCACTCCAATCATACAAAATACTCAAATGACCAAATCATGCACTCTAAGCACAAATTCACCTTCTCATTATCATAAATATCAAAGGTTGAGACCTCAAGCCAAAGCGAAAGAGGGGGTCTCCATTTGGTAAAATGGGGCATGTGTGCAAGGCACAACAAACCTATATGTAGCCTCCTTAGGTTCCTATGATGTTATCTTAGGAATGAACTGGCTATGGAAGCATAGAGCTAAAGTTGACTATTTTTCAAAAATAGTTGAGTGCTTAGATGACTTGGTAAATAAGGTCATTTTCTAGGTTATTCAAAGAGAAATCAATATTAGACCTATCTCTACTAAGCAATTAAAAAGAGCTAGATGAAGGGTTGTCAACTTTTTGCAATAAAAATGGAGCAAATTGAGGAAGGTCTTGAAAAGCAAGGTATGTCCTTTGAAGAAAGGTATCCTTTTCTTCAAATTTTCCAGGATGTTTTTCCTAAGGAACTTCCAAGACTACCTCCCAAAAGGGTTTTTGATTTTGCAATTGATATTAAACTAGGATCTGAGCCTATATCAAAAGCACCTTACTATATGAGAACTATGGAATTAATGGAATTAAAAGCCCAATTACAAGAGTTGTTGGCTAAAGGCTTGATTAGATCCAGTGTTTCACCATGGGGTGCACTAGTTATCTTTGTCAAGAAAAAGGATGGAACTCCACAATTATGTATTGATTATTGTATGCACAATAAAGCAATGATAAAGAACAAATATCCTTTACCATGTATTGATGATCTCTTTGATCAAATGCATAGAGCCTCTATGTTTTCAAAGATTGATTTGCGATTAGGATATCATCAGTTAAGATTAAAGGATGAGGATATTCATAAAACAACTTTCAGAACAAGATATGGGCACTATGAGTTCACAGTGTTGTCATTTGGACTTACAAATGCCCTTGCCTCATTCATGAATCTCATGAATAGTGTGTTTAGAGATTGTTTAGACAAGTTTTTTCTAGTCTTCCTAGATGATATTCTTATTTATTCTAAGAATGAAGAAGAACATTTGTAAGTGGTTGTACAACGGTTAAGGGAACATAATTTATATGGAAAACTTTCTAAGTGTTCTTTCTTCCAGAAGGAGATTCAGTATCTAGGACATATAATTTCTACAGAAGGAATATCTGTTGACCCAACAAAGATCAAAGCTATTCTATATTGGCATGTACCCATAAATGTGCATGAAGTGCATAGCTTGATGGGTTTGGCTGGTTATTATAGAAATTTTGTTCTAAATTTCTCTAGTATTGCAAGTCCAATCACTTCTTTGCAAAGAAAAGGGAAATGTTTTGAATAGACAAATAAATGTCAGGAGGCATTTGACCTATTAAAAGAAAATTTGACAACAACACCAATTTTGAAAGTTCCCGACCCCGAAGGTTAGTTTGAGGTAATAATTGATGCCTCAGGAGATGGATTAGGGGGTGTGCTTATGTAAGATGGGTGAGTGATAGCCTATGATATGATTCAAGAAAGCTAAAATCTTATGAGAAAACTTATGCACCACATGATTTTGAGCTAGTAGTGGTAACACATGCTTTACAAATGTGGTGTCACTATTTTCTAGGGAAAACCTTTGTACTTAAGTTGGATCATCAAAGTCTTAAGTACATATTTTCTCAACCTCAGCTGAATGATTGACAGAGGAGATGGTTAGAATTGATATATGATTATGACTTTGAGATAAGTTATATCAAAGGAAAAGAGAATAGAGTAGTTGATGCTTTGAGTTAGAGGAGACATATTTCTTCAATTGTCTGTACACATGCAAACTTTAAAGATTTAGTGTTGCAAAATTTATTAAGCAATGAATATTATGAGCAGGTCAAGCAAGATCTTATGGTAAATCCTAAAGATTCAAGGTATGATGGGTTTCTTTTTGAGTCTGATGGACTATTGAGATACAAAGGAAAAATGTATGTTCCTAATTCAACTAAATTAAGAAATCTTGTGTGGAAAGAAGTTCATTCTACACCATACTCAGGACATCCAGGAGTAACCAAACTTCTAGCAGATGTAAAACCTCTTTATTTCTAGAAAGGAATTAAGAATGAAGATTTGGAGAAAGTTGCTTGGAATGCCAGAGGGTAAAAGTAGAACATCAACATCCTGTAGGACTTGTTGGCAAGAGACACTGTGTGGCTTCATGAGTGTTCTCATTGATGGAAACAAAGTCCATCCCACTCATCCGCAACACATGATATGTCTATACCAGAAGTCAGATTGAAGAGTATTTTGGTCAGGTGAACAAGAATAGAGCATGCAAAAAAATCTGACAGTCAGGTCTGGATCTCTCAGAGGATGTATCTCAGCAAAGAGCAGACTTGGGGAAGTCAAGAGGAGTACCATGACTGCCACATTCTAGAGATTGAGCCTCCAGTGATGAAAGAGTGAAAAGATATGAGCACCTAAGTATTGAGTTCGTGACAGGTAGAGCAGACTGAGCAAGAACTAACAGACAGAGCATCAGACCTTAATCCGGATGAGAAATTGATGGTGATCAAGCTTCTTAAGGGATCATTCATGGTTGGCTGACATGATTGATGACTTCTATAACTATCTCTTTGATATGCATCACTTAGTAAGCATGGATTCAGCTGATAGACTAGAGTTTGTGAAAATCTTGAGTATTCTGGATGCCGACTAGAAAGATGTTGAAATCTTTGGTGCAGATATATATACTAGATGTATTTCAATGTGAAGTGCAGTGATTTTTGGTGATAGTGTGTGCGAAGAAAGGTAGAGATAAGTGTGGAAGCAGTAAAACAAGTCCAATATGTGACAAAACAATAGCACTAAAGCAGAGGAAGAATGAAGTGTAGTAGATCAGTGTATTGAGCCTAACCAGAACTGAACCTCAGCATATGTGGATGCCTCTGATTAGTTCAAACACCTGGTTACATTCTATATACCTTGTAGACAGTGAGTCTCTTGTAGGTAGTGAGCCTCTTGTGAGCAGTGTGCTCAGGCAGTGAGCCTTAGTTGGCAAGTGTCATTTTGTACTTCTATTCTTTTAATAGAGAATACAATCTTGGGTTAGTCACCCCGTGGTTTTTCCCTTAATAGGGTTTTCCACATCAAAATCATTGTGTTATGTGTATTGATTTTATTTCTGCTCTCATGGTTATGCATGCTTATATGCTTTGATGATGCACTAATTATTAAAGAAGAACAGAAAATTAAATTGTTGAAGATAACTGATTCACCCCCCCTCTCAATTATCCACCTTGTCTCCAACAATTGGTATTAGAGCTAGGTTCCTCTAAACAGAGCCTAACAACTTGAGGAGAATCTGGGAATCTCAATGGATATGTATGGTATGAGGGAACAACTTCAGTCTACCCTAGATAATCTTGAGCAATCTCACTCTGAAGTCGATAACCTGAGGGAAAGACTCAAACAAGATGATGATTTCATAAATGAACTCAAAGAAAAACTATCTTTGTAAAGAAGAGAAAAGAACTACTTCAACAATTAGTAAGTCAAAGTGAAGCCAATGATACAAATGAAGATCTGAATGACAAAAACAAGTTATGTGAGAAACTATCAAAAGAGGTCATTATGGTAAGACATGAAATGGAATCAGGGGTTATGAAATTCACCCAAGAAATTGAAGAGAAAAGAAAAATTGAAGATAATTTAAAATAATCTCTCAAGGAGAAGTCAGAAGACTGCCACAAAATGGATAGAATAATCAGGCATCTAGAATCTAATCTTGAAGAAGCTAGAGATAATGAAGAATAACTTGAGAATTAGATAGACACTCTTAAAAGGGATCTTCAAACATCAAATGAATACAAAGAGGAATTCAAGATAAGATCTGCTCAACTTGAAGTTCTTCTTGAAAGCCAAAAGAGGGTAGATGACAAGCATGTCTTGGGGTATGAGAAAGGTGAAAGCTCCAGATCTGGTCAGAAGAACTCTGGATCAGGAAATCCAAGGAATAGACCTAGACAACCTCCAGTAAGGCAACCAAATGCTCAAAGATATCCATCCTTCAATGGATACTGCTACAATTGCAATAAATTCAGACATAAAGCAAATTAGTGCAGAAGAAGAATGAATCAGGCTAATTTGTCCTTCTCCAGACAGTGTTTTAATTGCAAAAGGTATGGTCACAAATCTCATGAATGTAGAAATATGCAAATAAACAATTCATTCAATGGTAGATGCTTTGCATGCAATAGAATGGGACATATGGATAATCAATGTAGATCAAGAGGATATCAGTCAAATATGCAAAGAAATATAGCTTTCTACAATTGCAATAGATCCGGTCACATTACCAAATTCTGTAGAAGTAAGAATCGGGATAAAAGGGGTCTAGTGCATCATAATCAAAATCAAGACAAAGGAAAAGGAAAAGTGAATGTAGATGAAGTTCAAAGGGAGATGAACAAGATTTGGGTGAAAAGAAGTACATAAAATGTTGGGGATGGATCCGCACTAGAATCTGGGGCTGATGTTCTTTCTGGAAACTAAATAGATGAGCTTTGGCTTAGGGAGAGTCAAAAAAGAAAATAATTTCCCCCAGCCAGTCAATTGGTGCCTAAAATTGGCACATGGAGTGTTGCAGATTAAAGAGTTCTCAGAGAGATATCTAAATAACCCTTGGTAAAAATATAAAAGATCCGCAATGAGTTTTGAAGAGGTTAATCATTCAAGATTGATTCAGTTTAACAGTCATCCAGTAAAAGTAGGATTTTCACAGTTAGATCTGGTATGATTCAAAATTAAAATATCTTGATCTGCAGATAAATGGCATGATTGGAGAAAGGAAGATAGATCGTCAATTATCACCAAGAATAATTCTAAGTGTATCTTAGCGATTCGGAAGGATCTCTCTCAGAACAAGGTCAAAACAAGGGAACCAGAATGACTTAAGGTGTGCATTTATTGCAATATGAATTTAGGGTTTGCATAGAAATATAAGGGTTCTTTTGTTCATCATTTGCACATTTGCATTCGAGAAGAAGAAAGAAAGAGCTTTGCAACAAGATTGCTTCAAACCTCTCAAAGTTCAACCATAGAATTTGATTCAACCAGCGATCTTTTCGGCTCTTATCGTGAACCCTAGAAGCATAAAAAGGTATTTCTGCTCTTGAATATCTCTCTGAATCTTTTGAAAGATGGCTACTCCAAATGTTGTTAAGATCACTGATAGGCCACGCCCTAAGTTCAAGAAACATCCTTACAAAACCCTAGAAGTTGATCCCCTAGGCATATTCTCTAGCATTCCGCATGGGGTTCTACACATAGAAGATGTTAGGGTATACATTCATGCCAACATTGAGGAATTTGGGGAATCCAAGCTGATGGATATCTATCACAAGGAATTAATAGATGAAACATTTGAACTTAAACCCCAATACAAGGCCATCCAGGATAAGCATTTTAGACATTGCATCCATTTCCCCTATTTTGTAGAAGATGAATGGGTCCGGTATGCTCTTAGTAGAATACATGATAACTTCATGTGGTTGTTAAAGCCCTTCAAGATAACCAAGGATGCAATCAGGGCAGTAACTAGTTTACACTCATCCAGTGGGTTGCCTACTCTTAAATCTGTCAAGAACCAATTGTAAATGAGGCTACCAGATCAAAATTTGACAAAAGAGCAATGACAATAGAGGATATCATAGATCTGGATATCAAATTTGCTTCTATGATAATTAGTTATAAAATATATCACTCCAGTAGGGAGAATTTTGTATCCGGAACAACAATATACACTGCTTATCAAATGCTAAGGGAAAATGCTGATTATGATCTTTGTGAGCTTCTCCTGAACCAATTTTTAGAGAATTTGTAGAAAATAAAGAAGGATAAGAAGAATTCATTTAAGTATGATGGCTTGATACTATGTCTATTCTTCTACTATATGAATGAGCTACCCGGAACTAGTGGCTGGATATGGCAAAATGATAGACCTGTGGCCATACAAATCAAAGATTATATGTATGGGCTTGGTGTTGCCAAGGCTCAAAGCATAGCTCTCTAGGGATATTTCAAGAATTTCCAAGGTATGATGCAAGCCAGAGAAATAATTCCTCAGACATTAGTTGAAACATATAAATATATAGTGTGTTTTATGGTAGACACTGATCAATGCCTAATGGAGGCAGTAGAGCCCAGAATATTTTGGATTATGCCAATGGGCTATGAGGTGGATGAGAAAATTCTAGAATTGCATGTCCAACACCTACTAAGTCAGTCTAAGGACCTTGAGGCAGAAAGGTTTAGAACCTTTCAAGAATTGAGTGTGAAAATTTATGTTGAGCTAAGAAAACTGAAGATGAAAAGAAAAGTGAGAAAAGAAGTAGAGGAAGTTGCCAAAAGATATGGCATTTCAAAAGAAGCAGTCGATGCAAATAGAGAGAAAATAGAAAGAGCAGAGAAAGAGAGACAAGATGCAGAAAATGAAAGTGATCCGGTGCAAGCCCCCTCCCGGACTAGATCCTTAAAGAGTTCTGCACCTACCACTTCTAAGAGCTCAAAATCTTCCAAACCAGAAGTAAAGACATCTGGAAAGGGAGAAAAGAGAACTAAAACCAAGGATACAAGATCCTATATAAGTCAAAAGGATGATGAAGTGACTGAAACAGATGAGGAGGTTAAGAAAATGAAGAAGAAAAAGAAAACTTCTGTGGAATCATCTATCGACAAAAACAAAGAAGAAGCAAAAGAATTTGTTGAATGACCTACTCTCTCCATTGATGATGTCATCAAGGCAGTTACTGTGGATGGGAATCTGCAACCAATGACAGAATTCTATGATGAGTATAGTGACATAGACAAAAGGATCTTGGAAGAAGCTATAGTTAAGTACTTAAACATATATACTAAAGCATTCATTGAAATCATCTCTCTAATCCCCAAGAGTTTAGAGAAAGTACTTGAACTTAGAAAAGACAATGCCAAGGAAAAGGATATGGAGATCCGAGAATAGATAGCTATTCAACTCTATCCTTCCATCACTCCAAAACAAATGAACATGATCTTCAAGGATTGCAAGGATGAGTTCCAGAGCAAAGCCAAAATGAACAAGCTTATGCTCAGAGAGATTGATTAGGTGACAAAAGAGACTGAAGACATCCTCCAGAATGCATATAAAAGATTCAATCTTCCTATTATAGAGGACATAAGTGATGAACCTTCTGCCATGGATGTCGAAGGATTAAGGACATCAAAGGAAGATTCTATTGAGAAAAGTGCAGAAGAGTCAAAGGAGATAAGTGAGGAGAAGACTAAGGACTTGGATTCCTCTATTCTAGAAGAGGAAGTCCATGAAGAAGTAAACATCTCTCTTCCAGATCCCCCTACTGACTCTGGAACTGAAGGAGAAGAAAGAAAAGAAGAGAAAATCAATCAAGAAGAAGAGGTAAAGGGAAGAAAAGAAGATCAAACAGAGAAGACCCCAGGTGACAGTTTTGAGGCTGTAGAAGGAAAGAAGATTCTGTCTCTGGCAAGAGACACTGCAGAAGCAGTTAAAGATTTCCTAACCAAAGAAATGATGGAATTACATGAACCAGAGCTGTTTCAAGGACCAGTCAATTTTGACTCTCTCTCTCTCTCTCCAGTCCAGACAATGAAGGTAGCATCTTTTGCTCAAGCCAAAGCAAAAGAAAAGATTCTGAAGTCTCACATGGAAGACTATGAGCTGATAGAGATTGCATCCAGTGTGTTGGAGAAGATCATGCCATCCTTCTAGAAGGATCTTTCAGTTTCTTCATCCAGTAACTTAAAATCTCTTGTTAATTCTATTAGTACACATTTTGATTCTTTGGAGAAATCAATAGAAGAGAAAGTCCAGAAAGAGTTTTTGGGAAAGAGATTCTTCGAAGTATAGGGAATTATAGCAAATGATAGGAGAAATCTGGATATTGGGATAAAGAGCCTAGAAAATGTTCTTAAAGATGACAGAGATTTATATAAATTTTGTCTATCTTGGTCCACAGTGACATCAAACATTGCAAAGAAGGTGGAAGAACAAGAGGGCAAACTATCAAGTTTATCTCAGAGTTTTGATCCTCTCACCTCATCCATAATGAATCAAGAGTGCCAGGCTATTGCCACTATAAATGAGATAAAGAGGCTTGAGAAGAAGAAGAAGAATAGAATAAGCAGAATGAGTGAACTAAGAGGGATTATTATCCCTAAGTTAGAGGCAATGCATGAGGCCCTAACTGATGCTTAGACCACATCCCGGGCCAGTGATTCAACAGACCTAAAGAGGTCAAAAGCTTTTGCATTTTTATTAAGTGGTCACATCTCAATTTTGGACATGATGAAGCAGAGTTGGGCAACAGAATTTGCCCAGTTGAAAACCACTTTTGCGGATATACTTAAGTATATGTAAGTATAACATGTATATACTTATGCGGCTATGTATAGATTGACTTTTTACAAATTTTGGTGTGCAGATTTCACCCTTTTCCATTGATGTCAAAGGGGGAGTGAGGAGTAGTGAAAAATGTGGAATCCAGCTAAGGGGGAGCTCTGGTAAAAGTGTACATAAGATAGAGCATCAACCAAGGGGGAGTTTGTTATAACACTTAGTCATTTTTCACTAAGTGTTGCCATCAATACCAACGGGGGAGATTGTTGGCAAGAGACACTGTGTGGCTTCATGAGTGTTGTCATTGATGGCAACAAAGTCCATCCCACTCATCCGTAGCACATGGTATGTCTATACCAGAAGTCAGATTGAAGAGTATTTTGGTTCGGTGAGAAAGAATAGAGCATGCAACAAGGTCTGACAGTCAGGTCAAGATCTCTCAGAGGATGTATCTCAACAAAGAGCAGACTTGGGGAAGTCAAGAGGAGTACCATGACTACCACATTCCAGAGATTGAGCCTCTAGTGATGAAAGAGTGAAAAGATATGAGCACCTAAGGATTGAGTTCCTGACAGGCAAAGTAGACTGAGAAAGAACTAACCGACAGAGCATCAGACCTTAATCCGGATGAGAAATTGATGGTGATCAAGAATCTTAAGGGATCATTCATCATTGGCTGACATGATTCAGTCGACAGACCAGAGTTTGGGAAAATCTTGAGTATTCCGGATGCCGACTAGAAAGATGTTGAAATCCTTGGTGCAGATATATATACCAGATGGATTTCGATGTGCAGTGCAGTGATTTTTGGTGATAGTGTGTGCAAAGAAAGGCAGAGATAAGTGTGGAAGCAGTAAAACAAGTCCAGTATGTGACAAAACAACAACACTAAAGCAGAGGAAGAATGAAGTGTAGTAGATCAGTATACTGAGCCTAACCAGAACTGAATCTTAGCATATGTGGATGCCTTTGATCAGTTCAAACACCTGGTTACATTCTATATACCTTGTAGATAATGAGTCTCTTGTAGGCAGTGAGCCCTAATTGGCAAGTGCCATTTTGTACTTCTATTCTTTTAACAAAGAATACAATCTTGGGTTAGTCACCTCATGGTTTTTCCCTTAATACGGTTTTCCACGTCAAAATCATTGTGTTATGTGTATTGATTTTATTTCTTCTCTCATGGTTATGCATGCTTATATGCTTTGATGATGCACTAATTATTAAAGAAGAATAGAAAATTAAATTGTTGAAGATAACTGATTCACCCCCCCTCTTAGTTATCCACCTTGTCTCCAACAGGACTATTGTATCCACATGATATATGGAATGGAAGTGGCAAGCCATAAGTATGGAATTTTATCAAGGTCCACCAATGTCTAGGATTAGACATGATGTCATTTTAGTTATGGTTAATAAATCACAAAGGTAGCACATTTCATACCAAGAAATTTAACTGATGGAGCACCAGTGTTAGCTCACAAATTTGTTCAAGAAGTGTTTAGATTACATGGAGTTCCTGAAAATATTATCTCGAATAGAGATGCACACATAACATCAAGGTTTTAACAAACCTTATTCTCAGCACTAGGGACTAAACTCAATGTGAGCATAGCTTATCATCCTGAAATAGACGGTCAAACTGAGAGAGTTAACCAGGTTTTGGAGGATTTGCTATGAATTTATTGCATGGATCAGCAATATAAGTGGGAAGAATACTTACCACTTGTGGAATTTGCTTATAACAATTCTTATCATTCTACTATTAATATGGAACCATTTGAAGCATTGTATGGAAGAAGATGCCGAACTCCTATAAGTTGGGATAAGCTAGAAGATAAGATTAGCATTGGTCCAAAGATGCTAGTTGAAATGGAAGAAAAAGTTAAGTTGATTAGAAAAACATTAGCAGAAGCCAATGATAGACAGAAAAGTTATGCTAATACCAAGTGAATACCAAGACAATTCTCTGTTAGAGAGAAAGTCCTTTTGAGAGTCAAACCTAAGAAAAGTTCAATAAAATTTGGGAAGTCTTCCAAATTATCTCCTCACTATGTAGGACCCTTTGAAGTTCAAATTAATCAAGTTGCCTACAAGATTGCTCTACCACCAACTTTGTCTAGAATGTATAATGTTTTTCATGTTTCTTATTTAAAGAAGTATATTGCAGGAGATAACCATACTCTGAATTGGAATGCGTTACAGATGCAGGACCCATGAGTGGTCACGATTGAGCCTCTCAAGATGCTTGAAACACACAAGATCTACTTGTGTAACAGAGACATTATGCAGTGCAAGGTCCAGTGGGACCAGTATACTAAGGATAGTGCTACATGGGAGGATTACCATGAATTTTACTAGAAATTTTCTCATTTATTTCATGCTTTTAGAAGTTAAACAAAAACTTGTTTTTAATTATATTTTGATACATTGAATCATCGAGGATGATGAATCTTTAGGGGAGAGATATGTTACATCCCTAATTTTAGTTTTTTTTACCATTTACTTTACGTGAATAGAAGTGAATCTATGGATAAATATTTTGATGTTGTGATACAATGTCATTTGGAAAACATTGATTTTATTGAATATCAATTTATGTGATTATGTCTAATGTATATGATTGAATAAATTAGCAATTTATAATATGAGAATTTGATTTGTTATTCATAAGGTTTATGAATGGACTAACGATGTACTGATCATGATCTAGTGATTGCAAGTTATATGCAGGAAATAGGTTTTTGACGACTCTCCGAGAAAGAGAGAGAGTATCTTCTAAGGAGAGGAGAATAGACCTTGGGTTATAAACAGTCATTTGCCAACTGAGTATAGTGTACAACAGTTAGTTAACTCTAGTCGATTGAGGTATGTTGTGTTTTAATGGTTAATTTGTGGATCGACTCAATAGGTTGTCGATGTCTTTTAGAATCCCTTTTGATTTAGTTTTGAATCGATCTTATCATTTTGAGAAAATGACATTGTCAAGGAAGAATGTTAGTCACTTGCAACTAATGTGACCTTCTGTTGATCATGTCGTAAGTGGCTTTCGTCTACGTCTTCCAAGTGTAGTTGGTTAAATTGTTGGCATGAATATAGTTTTTAATGTCCCATGTTTCGTTCATGGCAAAACAAAATCAACGAGAAATAGCGTGTGTTCATGAAGGGGAGATGAACTCAACCCTATCATGCTTTACGTAAGTTATTCATCACATTATTATATTACTCTCTATTGAAGTTATATATATGGGCTAAGACTAGTATTCTTTTGCTTATTGTTTTGGAAAATTTGTTTGACATAAATTGTTTGTGGTTTAAAATGATTAACCACCTTTTCTTCTAAGTGATGTTGTCATCACTGTAATCATTTTCATTAAGTATCATTTATCCTTTTGGGAGTTGTTGGTGATTAATACCTTGATATCTATTAATCCACATAATCTAAACTAATGGTGACCCATATTCAATGCTTAGTGGAGTCCTCATGACATAAATGAATTTTTTTTAGCAAACACTTAGTTTTGATTTAATGAAAACCATGAGATGTGTTCTTTAGGGTGTCAGACTTTATGAGGAAAGTGGTATGTTCTACCACCTATTTACCCCACATTGGCATGCTTGAGCCTCATAAGTTCTATTAAGTGGAAATTCCATGATTTAAAAAGAGATCTGTCTACAACTACTTTAGGAGTGGAGAGTTTATGATTGGTAATCGTGGGCAAAGATGAAACTCCAACAAAGCTGTAAGGACTGTTTTGTAGGAGCTATTGAAGGAAATCATGTTGGAGATGTCGTAGCCTTGAAGAAGTCATGTAACTATTTTTGAGGTGGATCTTAATAAGGGTAGTTAGTCATGGCTATGTGAATGACTCATTATTGAGTTGTGTTGAATACTTTAAAAAGAATGACTCTCTTTGAGTTGAAGAGGAGGGTAGCACTCAGAATTTGAAGTGAAAAGCTTGTGACTGTAGCTAACAGGTATTGCGAAAGGTGTATAACATAGGTAGAAGATTTATCAAACAGTGGGGTAGCAAAGGCTCATGGTGGTCGAGTATGATCTGACATAGGTTCTTCCAAAGATTGTCTAAACCAGGTTCAATTCTTCATGTGAAATTTTTGCATAGATTTCTATACTTGTTTTAATGTTATTGTTTTCTTTCAAACTCTGAATTACTACTTCTTTCCTATAAGGCAGATGCCATAGGTGACAGTAAGGCCGAGGCTTAAATCTAGTATGTTTTCAATAGGTTTGAATATTGTTTCTTACTACGATATGGGCCATTGTTTTGATTGGAAAAATTTTCTATCATTGGTCTTTTGGCAGATGGTTTAATCTATTAATCTATATTATGGGATTAACGTAGATATATTTATATATCTGTAAGATTGTTTGAAGTCAATACTATCTCTATTTATCATTAAAATTATGTTCTTCTATCTGTTGTATTACATTTCAGAGACTCTATTCAATCATTTTGAAAACATCTCTTTTCTCTTTATTATTTTGATGACCTCCTTTGGAATAGCGAAATCATTCAAATTTATGTTCTAGTTATCATGAGATTAATTTACCTATCTTATGAGTGAGTCACCTCATGTGTTCAGTGAAATTATACTTTGAGAATTGTAAAACAACTTATGAAATTGTAGGTTTGAGTTGTGCAAAGGCATTCGATATTAATATTATGTTTCTAACTACTTAGGATATATATTGCTTTATGCGATAAACAACTCAGGCCGTAAACATGAGATAATGGTTTCATAACTTAGTCTTATTTCATTATTTGTTGTCAAAACAATCATAGTCAATATCTTACTCTTATATGGAACCATAAGGCTGTATGTATATAAGTTTTCATTCTAATGAAATTAGCCTTGTTTTAAAAGATCGAACAACCTCTTAGTGGTAAGAACATTGGAATACTATTGTCTATCTAGACTAGGGTTGAGAAACTTAGTATGACCTCATAGTCATAGTAGACTAAGAAGTTGATGCTTTTTCTTATTAAATTATTGCTTATTATTATATAGGTTTTTTATTCCATTATGATAGAATAGGGAGGAAAATACCTTAACTTGACCAAATAGGGTAATTATATATATTAAATCTCTGTGATCATTATATAGATCGTGAATGAAGGGACAAGTACCATTAAATCTTTGTGATCATTATATATATTGTGAATGAAGGGACAAATACCCTAACTTTATTTGTTTATTCTTACTTTTCAAAAAGGAAATATTTCCTAACCAATAATGCTTAACCTTAGTAAGGTAACCTACTTAGTTGTTTAAATCAACTTAAGTTCTTAAGTGTCATTAAGTTTGGATCTTGAGTATTGTAGAGATGCAAAGAATATCCTCATATAGAAAGATAATATATAAGTTCTATGGAACAAAGACAATGTTTTGATATCATGTCTAAGTTAGGAAGACTAAATTAAAGTCGATAAAACTATATAGTCAAACATAGTTGACCAAGTCAAACTATAGGATTATGATAGTATCCAAGTCGAGTTGGGGTGGGTGAACTTTACGACTACATTTATTATAAATGTTTATTTATATTGAATCTTTGGCCAAAGTAATGCATACATCTCTGCATGTATTGTCGATTCATCATATCTGGATTTCATAACCTATTGGATTGATCATACTTAGATAGAGGGTATCTAGGGTTGTATGATCGATAGTGTTATGTAAGATA
This sequence comes from Cunninghamia lanceolata, assembly GCA_027924645.1. Taxonomy (NCBI): domain Eukaryota; kingdom Viridiplantae; phylum Streptophyta; class Pinopsida; order Cupressales; family Cupressaceae; genus Cunninghamia; species Cunninghamia lanceolata. The sequence goes on along the minus strand of BSBN01001237.1, from coordinate 295,848 downwards.
CAACACCAATACTCAGATGGCAAATTACCATTGGTCACCTTATGTCTACACTCCTCATGAAGGGTAGGGCCACTTCCAATTGGAAGATGTGTGGGAGACCGCCGTTCTGTGGTTGGAGGAAAAGCACTCGAAAGATGTTCTCTCTCTCTCTCTCTCTCTCTCTCTCTCTCCAATAGAAGACATGTCGAGGCTTGCGATAAAGATGTCAAAATTCCAAATACAACATACCATTTGATCAAGTGACTTGTGATTCTTGAAACCATTTAAAGCAATATCTAATGCAGATTCTTATAATTGAAAAGACTAAATGTTGTCTTTATATATTATTTCAGGGTGTATATTCAGAGAAGAATTATGTTAAATTAATGTATCTTGTTTTTAAGTTTCAAGTTAATAAAAAAAATACAAATTTTATCTTTTTCACCTTGTGTTTTTATCTCATGTTAAAAATATGTTTTTCTAGTCTTGTTAAGAATTTTAATGTTACATATGTGACCACCCCAACTGGCCCACTTCATCTTTGGAAATCCAGGTGTCCTCCTCTAGTTCTCTTACCTTCCATCTAATTAGATATCTCTTATATTCCTCATGCCCACATTTCACAACATTGATCAACAACAACAAAGCAAATAACACACAAACCCCCATGGCTTACTCACAATACAAAGACTCGGCTTAGGTGAGTTCAAGGAGGGTAGGGGAGTAGACATCTCTACCTCTAGGTGTCATCCTTCCACATTTTATCACATTTACTCACAAGGCCTCAAGCCAACGAATCAAAGTACCTACATGCCCTCAAGGCATTTCATAATCAAGAGACAAGATGACACCTGAGGAGGGTCACACCTCCCCTTCCCTATACAAGATGAGCATTGCCTTCCAATTGGAAGGAGCTCTTTCTACACCCAACACATATCCAAACAATAACAGAAAACTCATAGATAACATTTGCACAATCATCCATCAAGCAAGAAACAAACATACATATTAAGCAATAGTTCACACAAGAGAGTAGTCTTGTTCACCAACCTTCCTAAGCCCAATTATGGATGAAATTTGATGAAGAGCTCCTCTCTAGCCTCCTTCTCCAAAATCTCCTTCTTTCCACCATAATCCTCCCCTTACTCTCCTCCTCCTCTCACTTTTAAAGACTAATTCCTCCATTTTTCTAATTTCCCAAGTGGCATTAAACAACCAATCCACAACTCACCCATTATCCTAGTGGTCATAAAACAATTAACCCCCACTCAATAGGTTCCCCACTATAGTCCTTTTAACAACACATGGAGAATTTAAAATACAATAAGTAAAATAAAAATACAAAGGGAGTGGATGACACACTACCCTAAATAAGGGAAACCCCACCAAAAGAGAGGCACATGGAGACAAACACTCCATTATTAGGGAATCATGGAGTTGTTCCATGACTTGGAAGTGGGCCTGAATGTGGATTCCACTCATCCCATTGTCCCCATGCTTCCAATTTCGTCACTTTACTTCACTGTGAGGTTTAAGTGACCATATGGAGGTTAACCCAAGGTTATCCTAGTCAAAAATGTCCTTAGACCCATGGGGTATAACCCAGGGTTGATTTTTACTTAGTAAGAACTCCCAAAGTCAAATAAAAACACAAGAAAGGGTCTAAAAGAAATAAAGTTTAATACAAGATTCAAACATCATTTCTTACAACAATTATCATAATAAAAGTAAATCAGAAGATAGCCCTTATTCCCTTGACCTCTTGCATCATTAACACATTACAACATTACAACATTCCTCCAACACGAGGTTGATCTCAGTTCCTCATTGAACTAGATCAGCTCACAAGGGATACAACATAGGGTATGGGATGATCTCCTGTATATGTGGTTTGTTAGTAATACCTGCACACTCAAACTCGAAGTCAATATCTCATAGAGATATCATAGCTGAAGCAATTAAATACAAGCATGCATTAAAAATTCCATTTCTAACATTATCCATACATCTAACTATCATTGCACAGATGTTTTCTTAAACATCAATTTGGTTTAATAACAAGATTCCAAGATTAACTGTCCTTCAACATAAAGGTATTAGTGATCTTACCGAAAATAGTCTTATGAATAGAGGTGGAAAAGGGTAGGCCTCACATTCTCCCCCCTTAAAACTATACTTCCTCCTAGAAGTCGTCAAAGAGGTGAGGGTAAAAATTTTTTAGTCCTGTTGCATCTTTCCATGTTGCAGTGAACTCGTCATACAAGCCCTACTGAACCCTATCCAACGCTTGTCTTAGAAGGCCCAGCGTTTGAACTTTTAGCTAATGTTTATTTCATTTGGATGGAGGTACTAATCATGTATCTAGATATGTAGACATTAGTTATTGGAAACAACTGGATTTGTTCATGATGAGGCACGGTAAATGAAAAGGTTTATGGTGTACTCATTACCTATCTCAACTGTTTAAGGTTGGTGTAATTCCTAGGTCTTATGGATGCATGTGCGAAATTTGAATGTTTAGTCAACAATACTATAGAAGCCCAGGTTATATTCCAACATTATCTTGGTATGTCATATATTAAGTGTTGATTTAAGGAGTCAATGTATTTTTTTATTTTTTATTTTGATGTGAAACCAATGTGAAGTTTGTATAAATAGATTCATAGTCTTATTTTTTTTATCTTGGTAATGTAGATGCTGCAAGATAAGTGCTCCCAAACCAACATTTTAAATATGCCCTAATCTATGAGAGGAAGGATTAGGGAAAATTGTCCATAGTTATATAGGGTTAGGATTTACTTAAACTAAGATATGTCATAGCATTTAAAGATTCCTATTGACTAGATAATTATCAAAAAGTGAATATGCTTGTCAATCATGGTCGATTGACAAATTTGGGCCTGATAAGCTACCTGTTGCAAACCCCAAGGTACTCAACTAAACTCACATTATGATTAGATCGTCCATCATTTACAAAGGAAACATTTGTGTGAATTATAAATCGAAGCTTTCCAAAAGTAAAGGAAGCATTAATTGATGTTAATACCGAAAGAATTTCAATCTTTCTAATCTTAGGTTGTAACAGTTTTTCCTCTTTAGTGAGAAGAAAATAAGTAGCTTGAAATAACTTGAGATAAGTAATTTTTTTCCTGCATACCTATATGCATTCCTTCTGAAAGAGTCAAATGCTTAGAATCTATATATCTAGTTATATCCACATCAATGACTAACTTTTACTCAAGAAGCAATTTGAGAATGCAACCACTAACATGCATGGAAATCCACTACTAAATGCTGAAATCTCTACTTGCATATATTATAGCCTTTTTAAATGATAAAGTGCTCCTTAAAATATTATGTAACCCTTAATAATTCTCAGGATCAGATTAACAATAGACTTGCTTACCAAACCAATTTTCTTACAGTAGATGTTTCGTATGTGGTGCCAGTAAAATACTATGGCAGGTTTTGATATCTAAGTAAGTTCTGTTGCATCAGTCAAAGTAAGTATGAAAAATACATAATAATGATCTCATCAGAATATAAAGTATGATAACTCAAAGTTAGCAAGGCATAATTCTCAAAACACATTGCATAAAGAATTCACACATCGTGCAACCTGTTTATATAAACATCAACTCAATACATCAATTACAGATCTTACATCTAAACACATTTTTTCATTCACCCACATTATAGGTCTTAACTTCACAAGGCTCACATAAAGGTTCAGGGTATGTCATAGTCTCATCATAGAACCAAGTAATCAATCACTAGTGCCAAGTATCCAAAGATCCATGTAGAATGATGGTCTCTAGGCCACGTGCCTGGGGGCCTCGCCATACATCCCAAAACGGCCTACCTCTTGTTTGTATAAGGGGGTTAGCCTCCAAGAGATATCCAATCATAAGAACAAAATCACTAGGAAGGTAAGTGGATTATAACCAGCCCATACTAGTCCACACCTACCCCCATCCTCATAAGTTTCTCGCATTTGCTTCCTTATATACACTCTACCAGAGGTCGCTCCATCAACATGGTGAGAAAAACATCACAACACAGGACCAACACTTGCAAACAACAAAAATAATCTAGCTTAGCCACCATAAATACAAATATACCAAAGAAAAGAGTTTCAAAATTCAACAATAAATTAAATAAATGCACGCCATTCCAGCATTAAAACAACCATAACCACAAGGGTTACATGAAAAATGAAGAAATCAAAGATTTGTGGCTAAGCTACTTTCAAACAAGATTAAATAACATGGTTGGTCCACACAGGCAAGAGATAAAAAAGTCATCAGACAACCAAAAGAAAATCATCGTAATTCATGAAAGTGCACATCACATCACTACGTGACTAACATTAAGTCACCAATAAGGAAGGAGGGAAACAGGGTCACTACATATGTTATGCAAACACAACCAATGCAATAACATCATGTAGGTAAATGCACCTTCACATACTCTTACATGGAATCATGCCCCTCTCAAAGGTAGCACGTTAATAGTAAATAACATCGTGTCCTTCACAAAGGTACACGTAATCATAGTGTAATGTCTCTGGGATGCCATGCATATAAATTAAGATACCAAAGTAAGATTATGTCTACACAAAGTAACATGGCCTCGAGCAATTCACATGCCCATACCATTCCATAACCAAGATCCCAAGTCCAAAGTCAAATAGTATCATCAAGGAAATATAACATGATAGGATAACACGATGGGCCTCGCAAGAGTCCATTTACCAAGGGGAAGAAGGGGTACTCTGGCATAGGAAGATATGGTTGGTTGGGTATTCCCAAACCAATGCCCCAGCATGTCGCCATAGCTTCCTAAGTTCTTCCTCTCTCACTACCTCTCTCCACACATGGAAGGTCTCCAACTCCACGATTGGACCTTACAGGGTAAACATACAAACAACCACACAAGCACGAGTCCATCATACTTGTAGTTATACACTCAACCCATGGATGGATACCCAGTATCACAAGCTCATGAGTACACTAGGCATGTATGGGAAAATCACAAAACAAAGCATTCACATTCTTCTGTTACTCACATCCACAAGGTACATATAACACAATCTTCCTCTACCATTCATTACTTATTGACGGAAAAATCAACTTTCATACACAAGATCACAAAATTATTTACCATAATGATTAATAAGGAATACACCAAACAACATTTAAAATTCACCACTATGAGGTCTAAAAAGAATCTAACCATAATCTTCGCATTTAAAAACAAGGCAATACACCCCAAATCAAGTATACCATATACTAGCATTTACATAATATGTCCTAATTGAATCAAGCAACATTAAACACATATATCACTACCTATGAATTATGAATCAAACATATACTTATCTGTCAACAAGCTTGTAAAGAGAATGTATATCTTAAAAGGAATCTAATTAAAAGCTTAAGTCATTAATTTAGTGTTTTTACCAAAGGATGCCAAATCCTTACCCCCACACAAGGTATGTGCAACTTAATATATATATATATATTTTACACAAGGAATATTTTATAAAAAGCAAAATTCACATTAAGGAAGTTCTTACATTATTCAACAAGCACACTATTTACCCTTGCATCTTCTCGAGAACATAATTTATTTCATAACAATTCCAAGCATAAATCACGTTTACTCATATTTCTTTCATTTCCTCTATACTCAAAGGCGATGTAACCATCATTCAAAGACTTGCACTCAAGGGATTCAAGGTAGATACATTTTATGCAAGCATTCTAGTTACCCATCCCAAGGAAGACAAGGCCAAAATTCACATGATAACCAGGGTTGAGAGTCAAGAAGACCTACTATTCCAACATCATGATAATCATACGCAAGTTACACAAGGCAAGAACAATCGAAAAGGTCATTCAGACTACATTATTCATTCAAGGAACCCAAGGATATCAATGCACCATCCTCTCTTTCACCTCCATATATCAAGGTGTAACACAAGACTATCAGTTCCTATGATGCTAACCTCTAAACCCCTTCGCACATAGTGCAAACTAGAGGACAACACCCTAATTTACAAAAAAGAAACAACAAGGGCAAGATGAGGCCAAATACAACCTTCTCAAACTAGACTGACCTACTCATGAGGAGGGTCGACAAGAGGAACACACCATCTCTAAATCACAAGCAGAAGACTTCGATAATCGTGTGGCAAGGCCATCACAATGATATCACAAGAGGATGGTAATCTTCCAAGATGAAGGTTAGTCGCCAACCCACAACTTCACTCTCTCGCAACTACATGGAGTAGGACAAGGGCAAGCCATACTCAACCCATTCCATGTCAGCCCAACCACACGCTAACCTAGAGATCCCAATGTTGAAACCTGGGCTCTGATACCAAATGTCATGCCCACATTTCACAACATTGATCAACAACAACAAAGCAAATAACACACAAACCCCCATGGCTTACTCACAATACAAAGACTAAGCTTAGGTGAGTTCAAGGAGGGTAGGGGAGTAGACATCTCTACCTCTAGGTGTCATCCTTCCACATTTTATCACATTTACTCACAAGGCCTCAAGCCAACGAATCAAAGTACCTACATGCCCTCAAGGCATTTCATAATCAAGAGACAAGATGACACCTGAGGAGGGTCACACCTCCCCTTCCCTATACAAGATGAGCATTGCCTTCCAACTGGAAGGAGCTCTTTCTACACCCAACACATATCCCAACAATGACAGAAAACTCATAGATAACATTTGCACAATCATCCATCAAGCAAGAAACAAACATACATATTAAGCAACAGTTCACACAAGAGAGTAGTCTTGTTCACCAACCTTCCTAAGCCCAATTATGGATGAAATTTGATAAAGAGCTCCTCTCTAGCCTCCTTCTCCAAAATCTCCTTCTTTCCACCATAATCCTCCCCTTACTCTCCTCCTCCTCTCACTTTTAAAGACTAATTCCTCCATTTTCTTAATTTCTCAAGTGGCATTAAACAACCAATCCACAACTCACCCATTATCCTAGTGGTCATAAAACAATTAACCCCCACTCAATAGGTTCCCCACTATAGTCCTTTTAACAACACATGGAGAATTTAAAATACAATAAGTAAAATAAAAATACAAAGGGAGTGGATGACACACTACCCTAAATAAGGGAAACCCCACCAAAAGAGAGGGCACATGGAGAAAAACACTCCATTATTAGGGAATCATGGAGTTGTTCCATGACTTGGAAGTGGGCCTGAATGTGGATTCCACTCATCCCATTGTCCCTATGCTTCCAATTTCGTCACTTTACTTCACTATGAGGTTTAAGTGACCATATAGAGGTTAACCCAAGGTTATCCTAGTCAAAAAGGTCCTTAGACCCATGGGGTATAACCCAGGGTTGATTTTTACTTAGTAAGAACTCCCAGAGTCAAATAAAAACACAAGAAAGGGTCTAAAAGAAATAAAGTTTAATACAAGATTCAAAACAACATTTCTTACAACAATTATCATAATAAAAGTAAATCAGAAGATAGCCCTTATTCCCTTGACCTCTTGCATCATTAACACATTACAACATTACAACATTCCTCCAACACGAGGTTGATCTCAGTTCCTCATTGAACTAGATCGGCTTACAAGAGATACAACATAGGGTATGGGATGATCTCCTGTATATGTGGTTCGTTAGTAATACCTGCACACTCAAACTCGAAGTCAATATCTCATAGAGATGTCATAGCCGAAGCAATTAAATACATGCATGCATTAAAAATTCCATTTCTAACATTATCCATACATCTAACTATCATTGCACAGATGTTTTCTTAAACATCAATTTGGTTTAATAACAAGATTCCAGGATCAACCGTCCTTCAACATAAAGGTATTAGTGATCTTACCGCAAATAGTCTTATGAATAGAGGTGGAAAAGGGTAGGCCTCACATCCTCCTAGTTCTTTTTCTTGGGCACTCATCCAAAATATACTCTACCTCATCTCTTGGCTTCTCATGCACCTATTGCCTCCAACCAGGTCTTTGGGTAATGATATATTCCCCTCTACATCATTAGCTTCGAGATACTCAAACATAATAGCCATAGTTAGTATTGGTTAGATATATAATCCCTTTAAAAACTCAATCTCATAAGCATTTTTAGAAAATCTATGCAACACTCTATAAGGGCCAATCTTCCTTGGCTTATCTTATTATATATTCCTCTAGGGAATCCTTCCTCAAATGAGTCATAACTAAATTACCCTCTTATTAAGTATTTTCTCTTCTATGTTCATCTACACATGCCTTATAGTTACCACTGCTTTTCTCCAACTACTTATTTACTTGTGCATGCACCTCCATCGTGTGATGTGTAAAGTCTTCTACATCTACACCAACATACATTCTCCCTCAAAATAATTCAACAAATTTGTGACACTCTTAGAAGATGTCCCATAAACAATTTGACTATAGACCTATTCATTGAATGATTTAATGCAAATTCAACTTGCACCAACAAAGAATCCCACTGCATTAGTTTTAGGAGATTACATAAAATTAGATATTAACAACCTCCATTTGATTGTGTATTTGTGGATGGTATGCAAAATTATAGTTCAACCTTGTGCCTAACTTCTACAATGTATGCCCAATATGACCCAAGAGCTTAATATCCCTGTTTGATGTGATACTCTACAACAACTTGTGCAATTTGACTACTTCTTTGAGTCTAATAGTAATAGATTTACAATCCTAGAAGCATCATTCAACTTTTGATAAAGAATGAAGTGTGCCACTCTTGAAAACCTATCAATGACTATGAATATAAAATCATGACCCCTTTAAATATACTATAGCCCCAGGATAAAATCCATGGAAAGTTCTTCCGAAGGCTTTTCTAATATTAACAATGACCTATACAATCCTATATTTTGGGCAACACCCTTCTCAATTCAACAAAATTTGCATCTCACAACAAAACTTTTGACATCTTAATGTAGACTTGGCCAAAAATACTAATCTTCCAACATAGCCAAGGTCTTGTCCATACCAAGATGTCCTCCCAATCCTCTATTGTGTAGTTCCTATAGACACCTAATTTAACTACATCCTACCATCACTTAACTTTCCTAAAATTATCTAATTTATCCCACTTTCCCACTTCCTAACATTAATTAAATAACTTACAATTATTTAATTAATTCATTCATTTCTCTAATGTTAATTAAATAATTTATAACTATTTAATTAATTAAATCATATTCCAACATTAATTAAATAAATCAATTAATCTCAATCTTATCCCTTTTGATTTCTTTCTATTTTTAACTCGTGTATATAGTTAATTGAATTAATTAGATAATTCTATCATTTATCTTCTAATTATCTTATCTTATCCATCTCAATTTCTTTCTATTTCCAACTCATGAACTTAATTATGAAAATCAATACTTAAATCATCTAATTGTCCTCTCACATCCTCATCCCATCTCTTTCGATTTCTTTCTATTTCCTAACTTATGTGCAACTAGTTAAATAGAAAAAAATAAAAAATCATATCCTTATCTTCCTTCAAGTCTTATCTTTATCAATCCATCAAAAAAATCTATAAATCAAGCCTCTTGCGGGTCATAATCATCCATCGATTGAATGCAAACTTATGTTGCTGAGTTAAGCACCTTACACTCTCATATTCTTAATCAAATCAATCTTGGAGCACATCTGCCATCGCTAGTGCAACAAGGAAGAGCTAGGTAAATTTTGTGTTATTTTTTTTATTTCTTATTATTGTCAAGAAAATGGAGAGGACTTAGTACAGAGATCTGAGCCTTAGTCAAATCTTTGTAGTCAGTTTATACCCCAAAAGATACAGTGAGAGAATCATAAAGAACAACAAGGAATTATAGAGTGTGGTAAGAAGGCATCATTCATACATATCATACACATTCATACACACTTAGATATTAGATCCAATCCTTATATCTCCATTATATATTCATTAAAATCTTATGTACAAATAGGCAGGTCTGAGTCTCTACTCTATTTATATCTATTCTTATATCTTCACTCTTACATCTCTCTTACGTCTTACATATTATATGTTACATTAGGGATGTGTCGCTTCGAAAATATCACTATGTTAGTTTGATCCTTTGCATTCCCTTTGTGGTGAGTTGTGGTAGAATATGTTGTGAGCCCTACTACTATACATACCCTACCAACATCATCCCCCCTTTTTAAAAGTATGTCTTGTCCTCAACACATGCGGTGCTATTTAGAGGGTAGGCTATTCTTATAGATGACTTTGAGTTGTGGTAGACTTGTATCCCATTGTTTCTTTGCTAGCTGTAGCACCTATATTTTCCCGTCTATCTCAATGTGGGTGTTCCCTGCATCTCCTAGGGTAGCCAAAATTTGTATCTTTTGAGCCTTTTTCTTTTCTTTGGTTAATACCCTAATCAAATTTTCTATTCTAAGGCTTACTACCTCTCTCAACTACTTGATTTGGCCTTTGATCTACTCCCTTTGATCCTATAACTATTGTAGTTGGCTATGCATTGTTTCTATTTGTGCCCTTATAGCTCCACTCATGTCCTGAAGAGGATTATATGTTGTAGCATTTGTGCTATTTGATCTTCTATACTATCCATCTAATCTATACTCTTTGACATATGTCACAATTCTTAACATATTGTTTTGTGTCCTTTTGTAAAGTAGGCCACCATAAACCTGCTAGTTTTACCCTTTTTGTAGTATTGTCTCCATAGTTATGTCCTCCAAAAATTCCTTCATGTGCTTCCCTTAATATTTCTTTTCTTTCATGTTCATAAATCACTTTTCTTATAATATCATCTTTTCCCAAGATGTGGTTCTCCTTCAACAAATGTATAAGGCAATGCCTTCTGCATTAATGTTTGTTTGTAATGTGGTGAAATAACTTTTGGAAATCGCCCTATGGAAAGTAATACTACTATCTCCTGCAACTCCTCTAGTATCACATTTAGTCTAAATAAGTGTGCACTAGGTAATTCTTCCTGTTGGTCATTAGGTTCTTCCCTTGTTTTATCCTGGATAGGTAATTAGGGCCTTGGTTTTGTTTCCCTAGTTTAACCATTATCTTGAAATGAAACTCTTGAAACAATAGTAACCATCTGCATATTCGGCCTTGAATAATAGGTAGGTTCAATAGGTATTTTAAATGTTCATGGTTTGTGAAGAATGTGAATGGAGTGGATAATGAATAATGTCTAAATTTCTGCAAGGCATAGACCATGGCCAAGGCTTCCTGCTCTATTGTTGTGTAGTTTTTTTCTTCTTTGGATAACTTCCTACTAGCAAATGATATATGAGGGTCATTATTTTCCTTTGGATGTGTCAGTACTACTCCAATTGCTATCCCTAATGTGTCCACATGTATGTGAAACAATATATTCCAATTAGGAAATATTAATATTGGTGCTTCTTCTATCTTTTGTTTTATTGTGTCAAAAGCATTCTAGCATTCTTCATTCCATTCAATGTTCTTCCTAGTTTTCTTTTTCAAGAGTTCCTCCAAAGGTGCTGCAATTGCTGCGTATCTTCTTATGAACTTGTGGTGATACCATGTATAGCCTAAGAAGGTTTTTACCTCTGGTACATACTTTGGTGGTGATAAGGTCATTATCAATGTTACTTTCAATGGGTCAACCATTAGACCTTCCTTGCAGATGATATGCCCTAGTAGGGTGCCAAAAGGTATTGCAAACATACATTTATTTAAGTTCAGTGATATTTGCATGCTTCTACATCTATTTAACATTTTCCTTAATACTTGCATATGGTCCTTCACTAGGCTATACAATGTCCAATCATCAAGGTATACTTCTAGGAAATCATGAATAAAGTCCTTGAAATCATTCACCATTATCCTTCTGAATACCACAAGTGCATTCTTTAAACCAAAAGGCATCACCGTATACTTGTAAAACCCAAATTCTGATGCAAATGTTGTCTTTCGTTGGTCTTCTTCTCTTATTTTGATCTGATGGAATCTAGAGAATCCATTAGTGAAGGAGTATATCTCTCTGCCAGCTACTAACTCCAATATTTATTCAATAAATGGAGTGGAAAAGGGGTCATGTATGCATGCCTTGTTTAGTTCTCTATAGGCTACAAATATTCTTATTTCTCCTTTTTCTTTTGCACAACTATGAGGCTTATCCATTCAGCATCTTTCATAGGCTTGATTATACCTGCTGCCAACATTTTGTTTAATTCTAGTTTTACCTTTTTAATATTAGGATTCAGCCTATATGGTCTTTTCTTTATGGGTGTGACTCCTTCCTTCAATTAAATTTTCATTATTCCTTCTTCCCTCTTAATTCATTTCATATTTGTGAATGTTTTGGGGAATAGATCTTCAAATTCAAATAGGATCTTCATGACTTACACCACTACCCTTTCATCCCATTAATCTCCATTTTTTTTTAATTTGGGTTCTCTTTCTTTTGCTACATTTTCCTCTCTTAGTTTTATGGGTTGGTTATAATATTTTTCTTTAAGTTTTGTAGGGAGTTCTGGTTCTGTTTCCCCTTCTTTTACTTCTATTTCTAGGTCCTCTATATCCTCATTGTCCCCTTGAGTAGTTTTGTAAAATGCATGTTTAGTGGGGTCTATTTCCTTGTTCATCCACTCAATAAATTTCCATATCCCTTCACTCCACAGTGGTGGAGAACTTGTTTTCGGTACTTTTTCTTCTCTTTCTTCATTAAGTTTGAATATTATTTCCTTGATTTTAAGTAATGTGGCATGAAAATGGTCATCTTCATCCTAAAAAGTAAATGTACGATAGAAGTCTTCTTTTAATACATCCCAATATCTAGTTTATGTCCTCCTTTCCTGGTACCAGGTTTGTACTACCGGTGTAAGTGTCAAGTAGAATAATTGTATGTATAATATTTCATTGTATTCATTTTGAGCCTTCCAAACCCATATACAAGTCTTTATGTGTTCTTTTGGATGGATACTATGTATGAGGAAAAATCGATTAAATCAAACTAATTAAATCAAAGAACCCAATAACATAAAGAAAATAAATTTAAATAAAAGCCATGACAAATAATCAATGAAATAAAGACTTTTACTGAAATCTGTATTGTTTCCTTTGGATTGAATGTGGATTGCTCAATGAAGTTGCAAAACCATAGCTGCAAAAAGCAAGTAGTGTGCTCAAGAGATCAATGTCAAAAGATCGTAAGAGTGCTCAATCGACGCGTTTTGTATGCTCAAAGCTCTGTTAAGTATGCCTAAGAATACGATCGAAGAGAGAGAGGCTTAATGAAGGAGATGAGGGGGGTTTATATAGATTTCAACAGAGATCAATCAACGGTCCAGATAATTCAGAAGAATCAACGGTGGAGAACAGTTGAGGAATGTGCAACGAATGAGAAGAAGACAAGTGTCTTGCTTTCTTTTGCATGAGAGGAGTTATCAAGAATAGAAGAATGAGTTAAAGCAATTAACAGAATGTAATAATCAGTTAAGTGATTTAAAACAAGAAGAAGGGATTTGCATGAGAATTAGAAGATATTTTACTTTATTAAATATAGAAAGCTTGAGTTATATTACAGATAACTCAAATTTAAAAGAAAAAGCAACTTAAATAAGTATTTGATTTATTTAAATTTAGAGAAGATATTTTGGGAAGAAATAATTAAATAATTGGAATTATTTAATTTAGAAGATTTGAAAGCAAATTAAATAAATAAATTTATTTAATTGTTGTGCATGATTTTGGAAGAACAGTTTGATTTAATTAAATAATTTAAAAATTATTTAATTGTAGATAAGAGGGAATTTGTTGAATTAATTAAATAATTGGATTTATTTAATTAATGTGGATTTAATTTTTGGAAAGAGGATAATGATCTAATTAAATAATTAAAATTATTTAATTTTGGAAGAATAAGAGAGGAATTTAATTTAATTAATTAAATAAAGAGAATTTATTTAATTAATGTTGCAATTTTGTGATTTAGAAGAATTTGGTGAAATTAATTAAATAATTAGATTATTTAATTAACGTTTGCAATGCAAGTGATTAGACAGACAACGGAATGCAAGTGATTTGACGACACGGTCATTTTAGGGTGTCTACATTTTGCCCCTCTTTGATGCAATGCAGCATGTAGCATTGCATCAAAGAAAATGATTGTTGAAGATGTAATACAATTTTTTGATGCCCCAGTGTAGGTAGTTGCCCCAGCATATGCCCCCTCGATTAAATCAAACTAATTAAATCAAAGAACCCAATAACATAAAGAAAATGAATTTAAATAAAAGCCATGACAAATAATCAATGAAATAAAGACTTTTACCGAAATCTGTATTGTTTCCTTTGGATTGAATTTGGATTGCTCAATGAAGTTGCGAAACCATAGCTGCAACAAGCAAGTAGTGTGCTCAAGAGATCAATGTCAAAAGATCGTAAGAGTGCTCAATCGACGCATTTTGTATGCTCAAAGCTCTGTTAAGTATGCCTGAGAATACTATCAAAGAGAGAGAGGCTTAATGAAGGAGATGAGGGGGGTTTATATAGATTTCAACAGAGATCAATCAACGGTCTAGATAATTCAGAAGAATCAACGGTGGAGAACAGTTGAGGAACGTGCAACGAATGAGAAGAAGACAAGTGTCTTGCTTTCTTTTGCATGAGAGGAGTTATCAAGAATAGAAGAATGAGTTAAAGTAATTAACAGAATGTAATAATCAGTTAAGTAATTTAAAACAAGAAGAAGGGATTTGCATGAGAATTAGAAGATATTTTGCTTTATTAAATATAGAAAGCTTGAGTTATATTACAGATAACTGAAATTTAGAAGAAAAAACAACTTAAATAAATATTTGATTTATTTAAATTTAGAGAAGATATTTTGGGAAGAAATAATTAAATAATTGGAATTATTTAATTTAGAAGATTTGAAAGCAAATTAAATAAATAAATTTATTTAATTGTTGTGCATGATTTTGGAAGAACAGTTTGATTTAATTAAATAATTTAAAAATTATTTAATTGTAGATAAGAGGGAATTTATTGAATTAATTAAATAATTGGATTTATTTAATTAATGTGGATTTAATTTTTGGAAAGAGGATAATGATCTAATTAAATAGTTAAAATTATTTAATTTTGGAAGAATAAGAGAAGAATTTAATTTATTTAATTAAATAAAGAGAATTTATTTAATTAATGTTGCAATTTTGTGATTTAGAAGAATTTGGTGAAATTAATTAAATAATTAGATTATTTAATTAACGTTTGCAATGCAAGTGATTTGACGACACGGTCATTTTAGGGTGTCTACATTTTGCCCCTCTTTGATGCAATGCAGCATGTAGTGTTGCGTCAAAGAAAACGGTCATTTTAGGGTGTCTATAGATACCTCCATCATGTTTAGGGATTTCCGCATACTCGCCTTCTTCTACTATGTATCTTGTCTAAATTAAGATTTTGAAGACCGGCTAGTGCTAGATGTTATGCTTATGGGTGTTCTTGGTGGCATTGCATATTAGTGTCTAATTTAACGCTTCAAGTATGACTTCTTCTTTCTCAAAAGTCTATTCCATTTGTGCTAGGAATGCATTTAGATCCCCAATTCATGAATATTTGGATAGCTTGATATGTGATATTCCCCTTGAAATGTGGCTTATTTGGAATATTTTTGGTGTGCACCTTCTATGTATATGACTTGTTCTCCACTTGTTTCCTACGGTGCGATGAATCTAGTTCTGTTAGCCTAACTATAAATACTCTCATGGGTCCCCTGATTCTACAGGTATATGTTTCTGGTTCTTCTTACAACCAGGGACTTAGGACATCCTCACTATCCATGCTATAATGGTCTGTTTCAATTTCTCTCTCCTTCAGAGTTAGGTTCTTCTATGTTTTTATTTCTAAGGAGTTTAGATATTGAATAGATGTTTTTGTTATCCTCATCATTTTATTCCTCCAGATTGTCTTCTGTATATAACTCATCATAGTTTCCTCCTAAAGGTATTTGAACAATCTTCTCATCATTTACAAAGGATAATTCTTCCCTCCTAGAGTCCACAACCCCATTTGCATCTACAAACCATCTTATCCCTAGTAGTGTATTGAAAGAATCAAAGGTTTCTTTAATTGCTACTATCTCAATGTCTATAATATGTTTTACTCCCATGACACTAATTTCTACATTCCTCCATGTTCCTAGTCTTTTCATTCCGGATCCATTCACAAGACTAATATTGTATGGTGTTTCTTGTAGTTTAGGTCTTCCCAACTATTCCCACACCCTTTTTGGGATCATGTTTATTGGGAAATAGGTGTTGTACACCTTGCATAATATTGTATTATTTTATTCATGTAAAATAAATATTTATTTGTGGTGCATCTTAATTGATGTGTTTAACCACATTAGATATTTATTTGGAGTCCACTTGTAAATGTTATATGTAACATTGGGTTATTATTTATATTATTTAATTGTTGGAAAATAACCATAATACCAACATTAAATAAGGAGGTCAATGGTTTTGTGTATCCATGGTTTTGGAACACATGGTTTTACCCAATACTACTTCGTATATTTGTGTGAGCTTGGTCTATAAAAGAAAGCACATGGTCATTAGTTGTGGGTTGGTTGGCTATTTCATTGTTGGTGGACAGGGGGTTTGAGAGGTCGTCATTGTATTGAGCTCTCTCCTGTAAGTGCATATTGTGAAGCATGGCATGTGATGTGTGGATTCATGCTTGGACACATGGAGGATGCATTGGAGGTGCTTGATGTTTCAGAGGTATTCATGGAGACTCATGACATGTATTGCAATATCTTTTGTTGAATAATATATATGAGTGTGGATGCTTTGGAGGCTGGGTTTTTCCCTCTTGAGGCTTTTCCCATGGTATATCTTGTGTTATCTTGTATTTGTCATTTGATATTTACATTATGGTTATTTCTGCATCATATTCTCCTATCGGGTTATGTGGAATTGGTTTTATTTGGCTTACAAATTCCTAACATGTGGTATCAGAGCCATGTTTATGGTTGAGGGAGGTGTGAGCTCCCTAGATTTGTATAACCCTTGGGTGTGTAGATTGGGTACAAAATGGAATCCATGGAAATGCATGAAAGGATTTGGGACATTATGAGGTTTTGTGCATGTTGTATTGCAGATTTGGGGTTTTAAGTATTGGAGATTTGTTGTGTATTTTACAGATCTGGTGATTGAAAAATCATGGCTAAAGAGGGTTTCTTGGATCGACTTCATGAGGGTTTTGAGGAGGGATTTTTCACAGATGACCTCTTGTGCAAAAATGGACCTCACCATTAGATTCAGGAGGCCCGAGAGGTGAAGAAAAACACATAATTTGCCATAGTTTGGCCATTGTGACCCAAGACAAAACAAATTATCCCCCAGGTTGATGGTACGATGATACGACCTATTGATAGTCTATAGAGGTGAGTTGAATTAAAAACTTATATTGTATTCTTGCGTTGTAAATTTCTTCTATAGTTGAAAATTAAAAATTGAAACTATAGATTTTGAAATGAAAAAAATGTTAGGATTGGCTATGAAGGTAGCTATCCCAGGATCAAGATGTCTAAGAGCTAATCACAAGAATCAAAGAAGATCAACATGATAGAATGATATTCTATACACAAGATAATGACTTGATACAAGATTAGTTGATATGATACAATGAGAAGCCTTGGTTATATAGACCAAGATTGAGAGCTAGGATGTTGTAGTCATGTGACAAGTGTCACATTCCTATTACATATGACAACTAGAGGATAGGATGCCAACTAGATCACATGTGTAGGATAAGACAACTATCAACACCTAGTAACAACTAGACACAACTAGAAACAACTAGAGACATCTAGTAGACTCACTAAGTCAACTTAACATGTGAACATATGAGTTATCCACACAACAAAGGTTAAACCAGATAGGTAATAACCATGTTCACACCAACAAAAAAAACAAGATTAAAAGAAATATAAATAAAAACTAATGGTAGGAGGGGTATGCAGACCCACCCCCCTGTACCATGGCCTGTGGTATAGTAGGGCTAGACAAGCAAGGCCTATTAGCCAACAGCTGGTGTGTCTAGGCTAGAGAGCACTAATGCCCTGGCTCTGGACCACCAGTCCAGCTAGCCGGATAGGCCTTTGGCCACCGGTCCAACAACCTTGGCTACCTAGAACTTTGGGTTGACAAGCCTGCACAAGCGCCCCTCATGGAGAAAACAAAAAAAAAATTCTACACGTGGCCAATGAAAATTTTATGACAACGACCAACAAATTTTTTAATGTGGACTTTATTAAAATTTTAAACCTTCTTTTGTCCGTTGAAAATGAAACATATTTTAAACCTATTGGGAGTCTGACATACTAGCCAGCCTAGTGCGCCAGGTCAATTCTAGTGGGACCCATGCCACATCTACCCAGTCATTTGCACAGTCAATTGCTTGCGTCAACAATGATGTTAGCATTGTACGAAGGGTACCACCAAGGGTCCCCTTTTAGCCTTCGAAAGACATTTTCTTCTGAGAGGCATAACTTTCGCCCACGATATCAGATTCTTGGCTTCTTATAGGCATCAAAAAGGTCTCTTTAAGAACTACATAGTGCTATAGATATCATGATCAAATTTTGTTGTTTGTGTTAGAATTTGGTGCCTAAAGCCATACATTTCTCTGGGACAGTGTTATGCTTATAACTTTTGCATACAAATTTAGATTTTTGATTTCGGATAGGCGTTGGAGAGCTATTGTAGTATACTATAGTTTGGATTATGTAGATATTCATTTTTGTGTGTAAAGGAATATTAGTACTTGTTTTATCACTTGTGGGAGACTAAGATTGAGGGTGCAACTGTGAGAGCATTCAGATGTTTTTTTCAGCACAAACTTGTGGGAGTGCATGTTTTTATGAGACAATCAAATGGTATAGTAGGTTTTTAGATTTTTTGCTTCTAGATATAGGTTTATGGGTATTTTTAGAGTTTGGACTTTGATGGAGATAGTTACAAAAGTTGTCTTCTTGTTTGAGGACATAGTTGATATGCATGTGGGACTTAGAGAATGGGGGTTGAGTACAAGTACAACAATGATGATGATCATGGTGTCATGGATATGTAGGTACACTTTTGCATTGGCATGACATGTCCATGTATGAGATTGACAGGTATGGGCTATGATGATTGATTCATGATTACAGGTGGTGTTATTTTAGGAGATTGTTCTTATATCCTGGATGCTTGATTAGTTCCTTGACTATGGTAATTATGTTGTGGACTTGTTGGAAAATTGAATCTAGCATTGATTTGGTGTTTGAGTCTTGGAGTCTACAGGTTATCTTCTTTGATATCTCAGTTTGCATGTTACTAGTGTGATGATGAGTTTGCATGTTATATTTGTTTTGGATCTATGAGTTATGTAGTTTTGTGGTCTAATCACCTATTTGTCTATAGTGGGATAAATCGGATGTGGACTATCTATATCCACGAGATCAATTTAGTGTTTATGCAGACTTTGTTAGTTGTCATTGTCTTTGGTCATTTGTACATTGGTATGTTGCTTTGGGATGAAAGGATGGATGATTAGATTACCTATATAGTCAGTTGTTGGGACTTGTAGCATGTTTATCACAATGTCATGGATAGCTTGGATACATGGTTTTATGTGAGCTTTGACAGTGATGGTTTTATCCTCTTGGTTGGAGATTATGGTTTACTCTACCTTTTGGGAGCTGTTGATGTTACAACATGATTCCTTGATTGGTTTGGGGCCATGGATGATCTTCATTTAGGAGATGTTTAATTTGTTTTCATGGATAGCTCAGTATCACAATTTAGTGGGAGCTTTGGCAGCGATGTGGATTCATCATTTGTGATAGATGATCTTCTACATTGGTTGTGGGTGTCTTAGAGAGGCTCTTGGGTTATGATTCTTGTTTTAGTGAGAGTGCTTTGACATCCTGAGTTCCATTTTTAGTAGATGGTTATCTTCATGTGATTGGAGATGTTGACATCTTGGTTTACCATGAAGGACTTTTTGATTCTTTGGTTGAGGTGTCAGTTTGACATGTTGATCCTTTATTTATAGATGTTGATATTGTGTCTTGATGGACTCTTGATTCTAGATTAGAGTTTTGACATGATCCAGGTTCTCTTGAGATAGGATGTATGCATCAGTGCATGTGATCTCCTTGGAGGAGATGGTTAGATCATGATGTCATGATGGGCTTCTTGATTATGCAGACGTGCAGTAGGAGTATTGATAGTGATCTTTTTGGTTCTCTTGGTATTGAGTACTTTGGTCTTTTGATTGAGAGATTCATGATAGTGTGGTGTTGTATTTTGAGTTTAGCATGGATTGATCATGGAGGTGCTCATGGATACTTGGAGACTTAGGTGAGGCTGGAGTTCTCTTGGGATTAGAGACACTTGTTGAGACAGCTACTCATTGGTGGCTTCAACAGATCAGCTGAGGAGCCTTATGCCTAGATATGGACGTGAGTTCATTATAGAACAAGAGGAGATTGTTCTTGGAGAGAGTCACTGTGGCTTGGTGTATCCTGGAGGAGCATTCTCATTCCCCACTCTTGGTCTACTCGATGATTTACCATCTATGAGGTAATGCCCATCCTTTTAGATACATTTTTCTTTATATTTCATTTCCTCATAGATATGGATCTTGATCTATGGTTATTGGCTCTGGAGGGTTCATTTAAGGGATGCTAGCATGGTTATTGGCTCTGGAGGGTTCATTTGAGGGATGCTAGCATGGTTATCTCTTTGTTCATATGGTTTGATTTATGATGTTCATTATAAGGAGTTTAGGAGATGTCATTGGGCTTATTCCTGGTTATGGAATGGTTATGAGTTTGACCTACCTTGATTAGAGAGGCTTCCATCCATGTTGGTTGCATGATACATATGTCCATTTGATCTATGAGATTGAATGATTGGGTGTTGTTGAGGCTGTTCATTTGGGGTTGTAGAGGAGATCATACTTGACATATCTTAGCATTTTGACATGTTGGTAGGACATTATGATTTACAAGTTTTCTCTCTTTGTCTTATTGCTACTTCCTGGAGGATCATCTTGATATGGTTGGACTTGGGAGAGTTATGGTGACATGTTGTGAGAGAGTATGCAATGATTTATCATGCATGTGTGAATCATTGTGATTGTTCTTGATACTACATTGGCTTGTTGATTAGACACACTTTGGTTTGAGTGTTGATTGGTAGACTTTATATGCCTAGGATCTATTTTTAGATTTGACATTACTCATGCAGTGGGAGTTTCTGGATTTATGCATTCTTCATTGACATGTTTTATACATGGAGCTTGTGATTGCGGTATATGGGTTGGATATGTTGTTGGCATGAGTTTATTGATGTTGTTGATACTTATGAGGTATGAATGATTGGATGTATTAGCATATGATGTGGATGCTATTTCTAGTCATGTGGGTTTTTCCCTTTGACAACAACTTAGAACTTTTTGTTATCACTTTGATTTGATGCTTGTGTTCTTTGGATTGGTGCATCTTCACCTTGGCATGTTTCTTTTCTTCCATAGGTGGCACACTAGAGGATGAGAGGAGTTATTGCTTGAAATGATGGTCACTTTAATTTTGTTGCAGGTATCTTGATGGAGCATGAGAGCATGGTAGAGATTCATGTGATTTCATGTTTTCCTATGATGATGTATTTTGTTGATTGACCCTTATGCAATGTATACAAGTGGGAGAATGTTGGGAAATAGGTGTTGTACACCTTGCATAATATTGTATTATTTTATTCATGTAAAATAAATATTTATTTGTGGTGCATCTTAATTGATGTGTTTAACCACATTATTTATTTATTTGGAGGCCACTTGTAAATTTTTTATGTAACATTGGGTTATTATTTGTATTATTTAATTGTTGGGAAAAAAATGTAGTACCAACATTAAATAAGGGGGTCAATAGTTTTGTGTATCCATGGTTTTGGAACACATGGTTTTACCCAATACTACTTCTTGTATTTGTGTGAGATTGGTCTATAAAAGCAAGCACATGGTCATTAGTTGTGGGTTGGTTGGCTATTTCATTATTGATGGATAAGAGGTTTGTGAGAGGCTATCATTGTATTGAGTTCTCTCCTGTAACTGCATATTGTGAAGCATGGCAAGTGATGTGTGGATTCATGCTTGGACACATGGAGGATGCATTGGAGGTGCTTGATGTTTCAGAGATATTCATGGAGACTCATGGCATGTAATATGAGTGTGGATACTTTTGGAGGCAGGTAATATCTTTTGTTGAATAATACATATGAGTGTGGATACTTTTGGAGGCCAGGTTTTTCCTTGTTGAGGGTTTTGTAGGGTATATCTTGTGTTTGTCATTTGATCTTTGCATTATGGTTATTTTTGCATCATATTCTCCTATTGGGTTATGTGGAATTGGTTTTATTTGACCTATAAGTTCCTAACAATGTTGATATCTGTGCCTAAATCAACCATTACATTTTTCAATCTTTTGTGATTGATATTAATTTGTAATCATTACAGGTATTTTCTTCCATAATCTCTTAGTTCTCCCTATTTTTCTAATTTGTGATAGTTGGATCTTTTGTTTGTTCCAATATTTGTTGAATTTTTTAAGTTTTTCTAAGAGATCATTTTGTTTAGCCATTTTTGTGAGTTATTTTAGTATTCTTACTTCTTGTTTAGTAAAGTAATTATCTGGCTCTTTCTCTTTTTTTTTTTTTGAGTTTTTCTTAGTTTGTTCTACAGTTTGATCATGTTCTTCTTTGTTAGGGAAGGAGTGTTCTTCATCTTCCTCACTTGTGTTAATGTATTTCATTGCAGTATCAGTCCCTTGTCTTGTGACTACTGTTGCTTTATTTTTCTTTTTCTATTTTGGCTTTTGTTCATATGTTTCTGATTGGTAATCATCTTCTAACGAACTATCAGTGGTGATCTTTGATTCATAGATTTTTACTTTCTGGCATCTCTGCATTATTTGCAATGGTTTTTTAGGTACTCTCCTCATGAGTCTTGCCCCTTTGAAACCCTAAAGTTCATCTCTCTTACACTACGGTGAGGCTTTTTGTAATATGTTTGAGTCTTATCACAGTTAAATATGTCATGGTATGTGCTACCGCAAAATCTACATTGTTTTTTCTTTTCTCCCCAACATTCATTAGCGAAATCACCTAGCTTGCTGCATTCAAAGCATGTTGCATCATCTCTCCTTCTTCTTCTACTGCAGCCTCTACCTCCTCTATAACCATTATATTGGCCTCTTTCTTCATTGTTATAGTTATTCATGTAAGGTGCAAAATTAGGATTTATGTTCTATAAAGTATTGATATTTATTTGATTGGCCAAGTTGGGATGTTTATAGCCATGATCTTGCATGTACAAGGGTCTTTCTGCTAGTCCTTTCACACATGTCATGTTTTCATTATTTGGTCTATTTTTGCAGTGTACATTACACCAAGGTTCATGATCATCTTCCTCTCTTAACCTAAAGCATTGTGATGGACAATCTTTTATTTCATGGTCATCCCACTCGCCACATAATCTGAAATAGACTGTATTGTTTATTTTTGGTACTATTTTGATGTCTACCTTAATCGTGGTATCCTTTCTTTATCCTTTCATCATTGGACACTCGTTTTGCACATCCTTCTTTTGTATAGTATGAATACCATATATTAGGTCTTTGTTTCTATGGGCTCTCCTCTTTTCTTGCCAGAATCTCTTGTTTTAGGTTTAGTTTTTTTAGTTCAAGTTTCAACTTCTCCATCTCCATGTTTTCTTTGGTCTTGTCTTGTTTGTGCCAAGTTTGTGATTCTATGCAGTAGGCCATAGTCACTACTTTTGAGTATGTATCAAAAACTTGATGACCTATTTTCCTCTGCCCAAAGTCAAATAGTTCACCTTCAAAATATCCTTAAATTCCTTTTGAAAAATATCTCTACAGGCCTAAAACCTTCACTGAAGAATCCTTGCAAAATACCCAAAAAAACCCATAAACCTAAAATCTTCAAGGTTTGCCTTCGCAGAAATTTCTATCTTTATAGTTGGATTTTGGCATCGACATTTGTTGTCTGGATATCTAGACCTTAGTTAGTATTTAGATCTTCATTAATATTCAGACCTTAGCCAATATCTAGATCTTTTCTAATATCTAGACCTTCGTTAATATCCAAACCTTAGCTGATATCTGAATCTTTTCTAATATCCGAACCTTAGTTAATATCTAGACCTTAGTTGATATCCAGATCTTTTCTAATATATGGACCTTAGTTGATATCTAGATCTTAGCTGATATCTGGATCTTTTCTAATATCTGAACCTTAGCTGATATCTAGATCTTTTCTAATATCCGGACCTTAGCTGATATCTAGATCTTAGCTAATATTTAGATCTTTCCTAATATCTAGACTTTAGCTGATATCTAGATCATAGCTAATATCTAGATCTTTTAATATGCACATCATGATGACATCATCTAGATGCATTTCCAAAGAAGCTCTCAAGGATGATGATATCATTAGGATATTCTGGAACAGGATATTTGACAAGTCTTAATGTTCTGACCTTCCCAATATCCTAATGACATCAGTTTTCTTATGACCAAGGATCACTTTAAAGGAGCTGACGTCATCAGGACTTTTTAACATGGGGATATTTCATGAGTTGAATATCCATACTACAAATATCCAATGCATATGATAACTTCTCTATACTACCAGGGTAAATTTGGTGTACATTTGGATGTCAAGATACTAAGAATCATGTTTATCCCTTTACTTTGTATTTCTCAAGGCTTTTGGTTGGGATATTTTATTCAGATATTTGTAAATATGAAGACCTTAAGTATGAACATGCATATCCATATGACCATTGACAACAACTTTGACCTTGAATATCTTCTTCATTTTGGGGAATTTCCACATGATCCAAAGGACAAATCTGCTTAGAATTTCATCCTCTATCATTTGTCAGGCCTTGTGGGGGATATCCACACTTTAAAGTTTTGATCCAGATTCAAGATCCAAATATGGCCGGTAGGGCATGACAGATGCCGAATTATTTAGAAAATCTAGAAATCAATTGTAAGAGGCTTCAAATATCTAGATGCAGATATTTGAAGTGTTGTAAAAGATTTGTACCTAGGGATTTTGGAAGGATTTGTTTGTCCTCCTGATCTACCATTTAAGCAAAATATCTGCTTAGTTTCCCAATTTTAGATATTTTTGCATTAATTATTGCAAGTTGATGAATCAACTATTCACATTGAAGAGAGGAAATATCTTCCAAGTGCTCCATGATTCAGATATTTTATGCAGTTATTCCTTGTAGGTAGACATCCCTTCAGGAAGAGATATTTTCGAATAGCCCATGGGGTGAATTAATTGTAATAGATGACTTAGGTCAATTGTAATCAAATGCTATATATGCATACTTGTAAGATGTATTGAGGGTTGGGTACTTTTTCATTCTGTATTCAAATAGAACTCTCCTCTGTTGTAACCTTGCCTTCTTAATTGAATACCTGCTGGTTGTTTTTACCTTTCTATGATAGTTTTTAGCTCTGCATAATATAAGAATGGTTTATCTGTGAATGATTAGTTCCTCTCAATCCTTTCTTGCTCTTTACCTCTGTTAGAATTTGCTAGATCTGTACAAATTTATCAGCTATATTTGATTATTTTGTGCATATTCAGTTTTGTGAGAGTTTTATATTCAAACCTGGTGTATCACCTCTATTAATTTCAAATTTTCTCCCTCTTCCTCTTTTCCTCAATGGTGGATAGATTAGGTTTAGTCTTAGGATAGATAAATCTCTTATTCAGCAAAGGAACCATCCTCTCTCTAGAGATTTGATCTCCCTACAAGGTCACACACCTGAAGATCATCTCAATGTTTCACTAGATTGTTGGAGCCCTAAAAGCTCAACACTGGGTGCAAATCTATGTGACAATAATTTTTGGCATGCCTAGTGGGACCATAAGCAATCTAAATCAAAGATTTAGGCTGAGAACCTAGTGTTCTTCTCAATACTCTACACCTTGGTAGACTCTTCATGTACATAGCGACTCTACAAGCTTTCAGTTTTGATCAGCACCATCTTTTATGCCTCTTAAAACTAGGACATCCTCAAGAGGTAATTTCTAATTTACTGAATTATCTATTGTTGCTTCAAGGAGAAGATCTAGGTTATCTAGGTCTCCTATGAGAAAGAATAGCAGCCCACCTTTGCCTCATCCAAGAGCTCAATCTACACCTCCTCCTGTTAGGTCTCAACACACAAGTAGAGGCTTGCATATTCCTATTTTGAATTTGCATATCCCCATTATGGCAAGGAATTTTCCTTTTGTGACCTTTAATGGAGGCAACCCTTTAGATTTAGCTGCATACAATGATATACTAACTACAACCCCAAAGAGTGTTTCACCCTTTATGGGTGATGGTTTAATAACCCCTACTGAGCACATCAAAGAGAATCCAGTGTATGCTCAGTCCATCATATCTAACATGAGGATGTTGCAGTTAGACTATTGGTCTCATCTTTCAAAGGGAGAGCTCTTCAATGGTTTAGGAGCTTGACCCCTACTTCAATACATGACTGGTATGAGCTAGGCCAGGCCCTCTACTAACAATTTGGAGAAAGGACAGATAATGTTTCATTGCTGAAGCAATTGACAACAATCAAGAGAGCCCCAAGTGAGATGCTGGCAAATTTCAATTTTAGATTTTAGAGGACATGGGAGAGAATTCCAACTACCCTTGTGCCATCTCCACAAGGTGTTTTTTATACATTTTAAGAGCTTTGATTTCTAATATTGTTATAATGATGCAATCTATGGGCACTGAAACCCTACTCGCTGGTTATGACACAACTCTAAAAGCTAAAAAATGCCTAATTCAGGCTGGGAAAATTGCTCCCATACCACTTGTCCCCCTTTTTCTAGAGTTTCCTTCATCATCCCAGCAGCCCATTATTGCTCCCATCCCAGAGCCTAAAACTTCAACATCCTCTCTTTCTCAAGAAGAGAGTGATCTTAAAACCCTAATGTCTAATTTGACCAATAAGGTGCATAGTATAGCTATTCAAGCTGCCCCCAAAACCCATCAGAATTATAATTAGGGGTAGTCATCTAACCAAAATTAGAATTAGGGTTACAATTCCAATAGAAATCAGAATGAGAATTAGGGCTACCAACAAAATAGATATCAAAACCCTAACCCCACTTAGCCTTTACAAACAATCTGACCTATCCAACAAATACCAGCTGTGAATTCAGTTAGGGCTTTAGTCCCTACTCAAAATAATCTGGCCCAAGAGGTAGATTGATGCTACCCTTGTAACCAACCTCATAATCAGTCCACTTGTGCTTTTGGAGCACAAGAAAGAGCTTTAATGGTGTAGAACTTTCATACCCAGCAAGCATCGTTATTAGAGGCAGCCAATAACAACCCCAAGGTATCAAATGAGGCCACCTATGATGCTAATATGATGTTATGGACATCAGAAGAATTTTGTGCTATCAATCAGCTCATGGACAGTGTTGTTATGCCCATTGCAGACAATATCAAGTCAAAAAAAGGTAGTTGGAGGCTATTCCTATGCCTATGGTATTACAAAAGGAGCCTATTCCAAAGGCAAAAGTGGCCAGTCCCACAATTCCAATTTAGAGTAGCAAATCTACTACTACAAAAGAGAATCCATCAAGCTCAAAAGTGCCTGAACAAGCTGTAGCTCAATCAAAAAGGGGAACCTGGGTTCCCTCAATGTATAAGGTAGCCACTGTTCCACTAAATATTATGGAACATATGAAGAAAACAAATATCAACATCTTAATGTGGGAGGTAATGTCAATCCCTTCTCAAAGGGATCTATTGCAAGAAGCCTTAAGGCACTTCTCATCAGTTGAATTAGCAACAACAGACTCATTAACAAGGGAAAAAGAGAAGAGCCTTGTTAGTTTTGTGCAGCCAAGTGAAGGATAAGTAAGTGTAGTTACGAAACCACCCTTTTACTTGTCTTTGATCATTGGTAAATTTTTAGTGCACAACTATATGATCAATTCAGGGGCTAGTGTTTCAGTTATGCCCAAGAAGATAGCAGATGCATTAGGCATCAAATATACCCCTGATTCATCAGGAGTATTACAATTAGATGGCACATCTGTTAACATTGTGGGAGTGATCAAGAGATTGGACTTGACTCTACATGCATGTCCAAATTTGACTTTCAAACAAGACATTTTAGTCATTAATCTCCCTCCCTTCTTTGCCATTTGTTTGGCAAGAGACTTCATAGCCAAAATAGGTGGCTAGACCTTTCTTCTAACTAGCCTCATATGCTTTTGAGGACTAGATATGGCACATGATTCACCATCAAAGATGAACTAGTTTCAAATTATCATGTGGAGAATTATGACCACAACTTGGTGAATCCACATGTTATAATTTAGGGTGAGGAAGTGCATGACTCAACATTTAATGAGGTAGAATCTTCACCTCTTCCTATCCTTGATCTGTTTCTTGATGAGTGGCCAAGGGATCACTATAATTTTGATCCTTATGATACCATTGAGGCATCTAACTTGGGCACCTTCATGATCCACGAAGGGGATACTTTAGTACTTTCTGTACTTAAGCCAGATGATGACTCCAATGGTCCATGGAGGATGTTTTTTGATGGGGAAAAGAGTAGAAATGGAGTTGGTGCAAGGGTTTTACTAGTCTCTCTGACTGGTAAGAAGTTGCATTTTGCTCATAGATTACATTTTTCTTGCACGAATAATGTGGCAGCGTATGAGGCATTAGTTCATGGTCTGCTTATTGTTGAGAAGAAAAACATCAAGCATTTGGAGACTTTTGGGGACACTAAGTTGGTGGTCCACCAAGTCAAAGAAAAATGTGCCACACAGAATTAACTCCTTAAAGCTTATAGAGATAGAGTTTGGGACCTGTTTGAGAGTTTTGATTCTCTCAACTTACAGGTAATCCCAAGGAAACTAAATTTAGAGGCTGATCAATTAGCAGTGGTGGGGGCTCAATTTTCTCCACCTATAGATTTGTTTTAGGGTCCTGATCAACATCTGAAAATAGTAATTAGACCCTCTATTTCTAATAGTGATACTCATTGGCAAGTCTTTGACAACAATGAGTAGATTGCAAGCTTCATTCAAAATGAAATAGAGTTTTCTTTCATGACATAACCTAGGTTGTAGGAGAGCTATGGTAACTAGATTATGTAGCTCAAAACCAACAAGCTATGTAAGGGTTTAGTTACTCTTGAGGCCATTTTCAGCCCAGATGATGAGTTCAGGGGCGAGAGAAAGAATATGACATTCCAAAAAGAAGATTACCGGAAGGTTACTGTCGTCCAAGGCAAAGACTTATTGTTGAGAAAGGTATGTGGTTATGCTAAAGAGCAAGAATTTATAAGCCTTGCTTAGAAATAAAGTGACGTCTTGGCATGGACATATGAAGACCTAAAGGGTTTTAACCTAGATGTTGCCCAACACTTCATTGATCTGGATCTAAATTGCAAGCCAGTCCGCCAAAGGCAGCAACCCATAAACCCTAAGATTGAGCCACTAATGAGAAAAGAGCTTGCCAAGCTCATACAGGCAAGGATCATCTTCCCCATCAAGTATTCAACTTGGGTAGCTAATCTAGTGCATGTGAGAAAGAAGAACAAATAAATAAGGCTCTATGTGGACTCTAGGGACTTAAATTGGGTCTCTTTGAAGGATCATTACCCTCTGTCCTCTATGGATCAAATTTTGCAAACTATTGTAGGGGCAGAGAGGTTTTCATTATTAGATGGCTTTTCTGGATATAATAAGATCTTTGTCATAGAGGAGGATAGGTTTAAGACAACATTTACAACCAAATGGGAACC
Source organism: Cunninghamia lanceolata (assembly GCA_027924645.1). NCBI lineage: Eukaryota > Viridiplantae > Streptophyta > Pinopsida > Cupressales > Cupressaceae > Cunninghamia > Cunninghamia lanceolata. Next base: position 265,921 of record BSBN01001237.1, on the reverse strand, counting down.
ATGGCATATGCAAAAATGCCATTTGGTTTGTCTAATGTTGGTGCCATATTTCAGAGGGCAATGGACATTGCCTTTAAAGGATTTATAAATAGGTTCATCCTAATTTATCTAGATGACATTATAGTCTTCTCCAAGAAGGGAGAAAATATATGGAGCATTCAGAAAAAGTCTTCTAGAGATGCAGAGAGTTCAGGGTATCTCTGAACCCTAAGAAATGCATTTTTGTTGTTGCCCAAGGTAAACTTCTAGGCCATATAGTGCCTAAGGATGGGATCTCTATAGACCCTAAAAGGGCATCTACTCTCCTTTCTCTTCCTCTTCCCACTCACAAAAGATACTTATAGTCATTTTTAGGGTAGATCAACTTTGTTAGGAAGTTCATTCCTAACTGTGTTGGCTTGGTAAAGCCTCTAACCCTTATACTCAAGAAAGCTATTGTATTCAGATGGACAAAAGAAGGGAAGGATGGTTTAAGAAAATAAAGGAAGAGATTGCCCAGGCTCCTACTCTCATGAACCCAAATTATGAGAATGACTTTGTCCTTTATGCACATGGAGGAGAGAACAACATTATTGTTGTTCTGATGCATCAAAATGAGCAAGGAATGGAACAACCCCTGGCCTTCTTTAGTCAAACCTTAAAGGAGTATGAGGTTAGATACACCCCCATAGATAAACATGTATTTTTCATTGTTAGAGCTTTAAGAAAATTTAGATATATGCTAGCAAATAATCATATTAAAGTTTTAGTTTCTCATCCTAGTGTGAGAGATTATATAATGAGGATTGAGATTAGTGAAAAGAGAGCCAGTTGGGTCACTAAGATCCTAGAGTATGATGTGGTCATCAAGGCCACTAAGTTGATTAGAGGCAAAGGATTATGTGAATAGCTAGCTCAAACTTCTGAAGATGAAGTGAGTTCATCTTACCATTTGAATGAGGAAGAAACTATAGACAAGCCATCAGCTATGAGTTATTGGATAGCAGATATGGCTAGGTTCCTATCCACTAGTGAGTAGCTCTATGGGTTGGACAGAACCAAAAGAAGCCACTTCAAGCTATAGTCTATCCCTTATGCCTTGGTGGATGGTGTTCTCTTAAAGATAAACTTGGATGGAGTCTTACTGAGGTGCATAGAAGAGGATCAAATTGATAGGCTTCTTAATGAGTTTCATACTGGCCCAACTGGTGGCTACTACTCTACTTGAGCCACAACAATGAAAATAATGAGGGTGGGTTACTTTTGTCCCACATTATTCAATGATGCCCATGTGTGGGTAAGAAAATGCAAGGAGTGTGCTCTCTTTGTTGGAAAGAAAAGATTGGCAACACTCCCACTCCATCCTATTGAGTCTAATCAACCCTTTTCATAGTGGGGATTACATTTCATTGGCATGATAAATCCCCCTTCTAGTGCTAGTTATAGGTGGGTTTTGACTGCAATAGACTACTTCACTAGGTGGGTTGAAGCGGTCCCACTCAAGGAGGCCACAGATTCATCTATCATGGATTTCTTGGAAGAAATCATGACAAGGTTTGGAGCTCCTCATACCATTGTTTCTGATAATGCAAACACATTTACTAGTTATAGGATTGTTGATTGGGCTCTTAAATACAATGTGTTCTTGAAGACTTCATCCAACTATTATCCCCAAGGTAATGGGGTGGCTAAATCCACCAACAAGAACCTGATCTAAATTTTAAAGAGGACCATGGAGGCAAACCAGAGGCAGTGGCACAATAAAATTAAATTAGCCCTTTGGGATGATAGGATCACATACAAGAGATCCATTAGGAACTCTCCTTTTGTTCTTGTGTATGGAAGAGAGGCTAGACTACCTATATCTTTAGATCTTCCTACATTAGAACTGGTTCAACATTTGGATTTGGAAGGAGAAGATGCAAGGTCTGTCAAGATGGTTGAATTGACTAAACTAGAAGAACAAAGATAGTCAGCCCTGACTACATTAGAAGAGCATCAAAGGCAGACTAAAAGGTATTTTGATAAAAACTAAGGTTTAGACCTTCTAAGAAGGTGATTGGGTTCTAAAATGGGATGCTAACAGAGCCAAAACTAAAGGCAACACTAAGTTTGATGCACTTTGGAGTGGGCCTTATATCATCATCAACTGTAAGAAAGCTAATGCTTTCATTCTTTCAAGGCTAGATGGTGAAGTTATACCAATCTCAATCAATGGGATCCATCTCAAATCTTACCATTAAGGTTGGTCTAAGATTCTGTACATATTGTTTTAGTTTTACCTTTTGATTTTGTTTTCCCTTCAATAAGTGATTTTGCATAGGTTGCATTGTCATTAAGAGAATACAAGCCTCTTTCCCTTTTGGTGTGTTTTGGAAGGCAGGTTCCAGTTATTTTGACCTATTGTAGTCCCCCTTTTTGTTGATAACTGAGAGGGGGGGTGAATCAGTTATCTTAATTTTTTGCCTTTTGAACTTCTTTAACAATTAATGCAATATCAAATCAAATGAGCAAACATAACCATGAAAAGGAAATACTACTAACACACATGACACAGTGATTTTGATGTGGAAAACCTGGTTAAGGGAAAAACCACGGGGTGATTAACCCAAGATATTATTCTCTGTTAGAAGAATAGAAGGTACAAAAATGGCACATGCCAATTAGGGCTTACTGCCCACAAGAGAATCACTGTCTATAGAAAAGGAAGGTAACACACTATTTGAACTGATGAGAAGCATCCACACATGCTGAGATTCAGTTCCGGTTAAGCTCAATAAATTGATTTGCTGCACTTCATTCTTACTTTCTTTTGATGCAGCTGTACTGTCACATTCTGGACCTCTTTTAATATCTTTACTCTGCTCTGCTGCTTAGCTTCACACCAAATACTTCATATTCACACCCTTCACATCTAAATCAATCATGTATATATATCCTTTTCATCACCTTTCGAGTCGGCATCCAGAGTAGTCAATATTTTCCTCAAATTCTGGTCTGTTAGCTGAATCCTTGCATAACAAGGAATGTAGATCAAGGATATACTTGTAGAAGTTATCAATCATGTCGGCCAATCATAACTTATACCTTAAGAACCTTTACCATCATTAGTAACACATCCAGAATAATGTCTTATGTCCTGCCAGTCAGTTCTTCCTCTGTTCGCACTGTCAATTAGGAACCTGACACTCTAGTATTCATATCTATTCATCCTTTCAATACAAGATGATAAATCCTTGGATTCTATTTGTCAAGGTACTCCTCTTGACTTCCCCAAATCCACACTTCATTGAGATACTTCTTCTGAGAGATCCAGACCTGTCTGTCGGACCTTACTGACAACTCTGTTCTTGGTTACCTGACCTCAACACTTCTTCAATCTGACTTCTGGTAAAGACTCATCATGTCCTGCAAATGTGTGGGATAACTTTTATTGCCATCAATGACAACATTCATGAGTCCATATATTGTCTCTTGCCAACAATCTCCCCCTTTGGCATTGATGGCAACACTTAGTGAAAAATGACTAAGTGTCACACTATACTCCCCCTTGGCTGATGCTCTATTTTTATATACATTTTTTGGAGCTCCCCCTTAGTTGGATTCCTCATTTTTCACTGCTCCTCACTCCCACTTTAACATCAATGGCAAAGGGTGGGGTCCGCAAAAAAAAAATTTCTCAAAAATTTAACTTAGTCGCACAAGTATTTCATCTAGTTGCATTCTACATATACTTTAGTATGTCTGCAAAAGTGTTTTTCAATTGTACAACTTCGGTTGCCCAACTCAGCTTCATCCTGTCCAAAATTGATATGTGACCACTCAATAGGAATGCAAAAACTTTAGCCTTCTTCAGATTTGTCGGATCATTTGTCTTGGTTGTGGTTTGAGCATCACTTAGGGCCTCATGCATGGCCTCCAACTTAGGAATAATTATTCTTCTAAGCTCATGTAACCTGCCGATTCTGTTTTTCTTTTCTTTCTCCAGCTTCTTAATTTCATCCAAGACTACAATGGTCTGACATTCTTGATTTGCTATGGATGAGGTAAATGGATCAAAATTTTGAGAAAGTTTTGTTAGTTGGATCTCCTTTTCTTTCATTTTCTTCTCAATCTCCATTGTTGCTTTGGACAATGATAGACAAAATTTATATATTTCCCCACCATCTTTAAGAGCATTTTCTAAGCTCTTTATCCCTATATCCATATTTCTTCTATCATTTGATATTAAACTTAGTACTTCAGAGAATCTTTTATCTAAAAACTCTTTCTGGACCTTTTCTTCAGCTGATTTCTCTAAGGACTAAAAATGAGTGCTAACTAAACTAATAAGAGATTTAATATTACCTGATGAGGAGGCTAAGGGATCCTTCTGAAAAGATGGCATGATCTTTTCTAAAGCACCGGATGCAGCTTCTATTAGCTCACAGTCTTCCATGTGAGACTTTAGAAGTTTTTCTTTTGCCTTTGCATTGGCAAATGAAGCTATCTTCATTGTTTGAACTGGAGAGAGAGAGTCCAAGTTAACTGGACCTTGAAGTAACTCCGGTTCATCAATCTCCAACATTTCTTTTGTCAAGAAGTCCTTGACAGTTTTTGTAGTGTCCCTTGCTGGAGACAGAGATTTCTTCTCTTCAGCATGGTCACTTATGTTCTTCTTAGCTTGACTTTCTTCTCTTCTTTTTGCTTCTTCTTCTTTCTCCTCTAATCTTTCTTCTCCTTTAGATCCAGAGACTGTAGGAGAAACTAGAGGAGAGATATTTGTTTGTTCATGAGCCACCTCTTCCAGAGTAGAGGATTTTAAGCCATTGTCTTTACCTTCACCGGAGTCCATTACTTCTTCTGACATTGCCTCAGTAGATTCTTTTTCAACATTTGAAGCCGAGGGATCAATATCCAAGTTCTCTATAATAGGAATGTTCAATCTTGAGTATGCCTTCTGCAGGATTTCTTCTATTTCTTTTGCCACTTTATCAGTCTCTCCAAGCATGAGCTGATTCATTCTAGTCTTGCTCTGGAACTCATCCTTGCAATCTTTGAAGATCATATCCATTTGTTTTGGAGTAATTGAAGGGTAGAGCTGAATAGCTATCTGTTCTCTGATTTCTAAGTCCTTTGCCTTAGCATTTTCTTTTCTCATTTCGAGTTCCTTTTCCAAACTTTTAGGAATTAAAGAAATTATTTCAATCAAGGCTTTATTGTATATGTTCAAGTACTTAACTGTGGCTTCCTCCAAGATTTTTCTATCTACATCATTATATGCATCATAGAATTATGTTATTGGTTGCTTTTCCATCCATAGTAATAGCTTTGACTACATCATCTAGAGACAGAGTGGGCTTTTCAACAAATTCTTCTGTCTTTGCCACCATATCTGTACCAGATACTTTCTTCTTCTTCTTCATCTTCTTGATTTCTTCATCGGATTCTGTCTCTCCATCTTTTTGACTGATATAAGACCTTGTGGCCTTTGTCTTAGTTCTTTTCTTTGTTTTACCGGATGATTTTGCTTCTGGTTTTGATGTCTTTGAGCTTTTGTCAGTGGTAGGTGCAGACCTCTTAGAGGATCTTGTCCAGGTGGGGGCTTCTACTGGATCACTTTCCTTTTCAGCTTCTTCTTTCTCTTTCTCTACTCTTTCCCTCTTCTCTCTATTAGTATCAAGTGCTTCTTTTGATATGCCAAATCTTTTGGCAACATCTCCTACTTCTTTTCTCACTTTTCTCTTCATCTCCGGTCGTCTAAGTTCGACATGGATTTTTATACTTAGCTCTTCAAAGATTCCAAACCTTTCTGCCTTTGGATCCTTTGGCTAACTTAGCATGTGTTGCACATGTAGCTCCACAATTTGTTTATCAACTTCATACTCCATAGGCATGATCTAGACTGTCCTTGGTTCCACTGCCTCCATTAGGCATTGATTAATCTCTACCATAAAACATACAATGTCTTTATACTTTTCAACTAGAGATTGAGGAATTCTCTCTCTAGCTTGCATCATGTTCTGGAAGTTTTTGAAGAAACCCCAGAGAGCTATATTTTGTACTTTGTCATCACCAAGTCCGTGCAAATAATCTCTGATTTAGATAGCTACTGGTCTATCATTCTCCCACACCCAGCCACTAGATTCAGGAAGTTCATTCATAAAGTAGAAGAATAAGCACAATATCAATCCACCATACTTGAATGAATTCTTTTTATCTTTCTTTATTTTTTGTAGATTCTCCAAGAGTTGGTTTAAAAGGAGCTAACAAAGATCGTAGTCTACATCCTTTCTTAGCATTTCATAAGCAGTGTAGATGGCCGTTCAAGGTGCTTAATTCTCCCTACTAGAATGATATATTTTGTATCCAATGATCATGGAGGCAAACTTGACATCTGGATCAGAGATGTCATCTACTATCATTGCTCTTTTGTCAAACTTTGATCCGGTAGCCTCACTCACAGTTTGATTCTTGACAGATTTAAGAATAGAAATCCCACCGGATGAGTGTAATCCAATAACTGCCCTAATGGCATCTTTTGTGATTTTGAATGGTCCACTCAACCACATGAAGTTGTCATGTATTCTGTTCAAAATATACCTGACCCATTCATCCTCAATAAAACAGGAGAAATGTATGCATTGTGCAAAGTGCTTGTTCCAGAGGGCCTTGTATTAGGGTTTGAGCTCAAATGAATCATCTATCAGTTGTTTGTGGTAGATATCCCTCAATTTGAACTCTCTAAAATCTTCAACGTTAGCATGAATGTAAACCCTAATATCTTCTGTGTGCAGGACACCATGCGGTACACTGGAAAATGCTCCTAGGGGATCTATTTCCAAAGATTTGTAGGGATGTTTCTTGAATTTGGGGCGAGGCCTATCAGTGATCTTCACTATATTTGGAGTAGACATCTTTTAAAGAGATTTGCAGAGATATATTTAAAAAAGGAAAATACCTTATGCACCTTTAGGTTTTCATGAAGCGAGTTGGATCGATTTCTGGATGAATTGACTTCTGTAATGATCTTTGATGGGCTTGAGGAAATTTATTGCAGAGCACCTCTTTTCTTCTTATTAAATGCAGAATGAGCAAATGTTTAATAAGAAGAACCCTTATATTGTTCCACAAACCCTAAAACCAAGTTGCAATAAATGCTCGACCTAAGTCATTCCAGTTTGCCTTATTCGGATGACTTGAAGAACTGGATCAATCTGGATCTGAATATCTTGCGGATCTTCCAAATCTTAACCATAGTTTATTTAGATGTTTCTCTTATGAACCCTTTAATCCGCAACTCTCCTCATGCCAGTTTCGGCACCAATTGACTAGCTGGGGGAAAATGGTTTTCTTTGTGTCTCCCCTTGAGCCAGAGCTCACCTTTTAATTTCTGGAAGGAATATCAGTACCAGAGTTTGGTATGGATCCATCCCTTACATTCTCTATACTTTTCTTCACCCAAATCTTGTTCATCTCACTTTGAACTTCATCCACATTCACTTTTTGTTTTCCCTTATCTTGATTCTGATTATGATGTACCAGACCTCTTTTATCCTGATTCTTGCTTCTACAAAATTTTGCAATATGACTGGATCTATTGCAAATTTGGTAAACAACATTTCTTTGCATATTTGATTGATATCCTCTTGATCTGCATTGATTCGCCATATGACCCATTCTATTGCATGCAAAGTATCTACCATTGAATGAATTGTTCATTTGCATATTTCTGCATTCATGAGACTTGTGACCATACCTTTTGCAGTTGAAACACTATCTGGAGAAGGATGTATTAGTCTGATTCATTCTCTTTCTGCACTGATTAGCTTTATGACCAAAGTTATTGTAGTTGTGGTAGTATCCATTGAAGGATGGATATCTTTGAGCATTAGGTTGCCTTACCGGAGGTCCTCTAGGCCTGTTCCTTGGATTTTCTGATCTAAAGTTCTTCTGACCGGATCTGGAGCTTTCACCTTTTTCATACCCCAGGCCACACTTGTCATCTACCCTCTTTTGGCTTTCAAGGAGAACTTCAAGTTGAGCAGAGCTTATCTTGAATTTCTCTTTGTATTCATTTGTTGTTTGAAGATCCCTTTTGAGAGAGATAATTTTATCCTCAAGTTTTTCTTCATTATCTTTAGCATCTTCAAGATCAAATTCAAGATGTCTGATTATCCTATCCATCTTGTGGTAGTCTTCTGATTTTTCTTTGAGAGATTGTCTTAGGTCATCTTCAGATTTTCTTGTCTCTTCAATTTCTTGAGTAAACTTCATAACTCCTGATTCCATTTCATGTCTTATCATGATGATTTCTTTTGATAACTTTTCACATAACTTGGTTTTCTCTTTCAGATCTCCATTTGCATCATTTGTTTCATCTTGACTTGCCAATTGCTGGAGTAACTTCTTTCTCTTTTTCATAGAGAGACTCAATTTCTCTTTTAGCTCTTTTATGAAATATCAACTTGTTTGAGTCTTTCCTTTAATTCATTGACTTTAGAATTTGACTGCTCAAGATCATCAAGGGCAGACTTAAGTTGCTCCCTCATACCATACATATCCATTTGAATTCCTAGATCTTCCTCAAGCTGTTAGGATTTGTTGGGAGGAACTTAGCTCTGATACCAATTGTTGATAGCTAAGAGGGAGGGTGAATCAGTTATCTTAATTTTTTGCCTTTTGAACTTCTTTAACAATTAATGCAATATCAAATCAAATGAGCAAACATAACCATGAAAAGGAAATACTACTAGCACACATGACACATTAATTTTGATGTGGAAAACGCAGTTAAGGGAAAAACCATAGGGTGATTAACCCAAGATATTATTCTCTGTTAGAAGAATAGAAGGTACAAAAATGGCACATGCCAATTAGGGCTTACTGCCCACAAGAGACTCACTGTCTACAGAAAAGGAAGGTAACACACTGTTTGAACTAATGAGAAGCATCCACACATGCTGAGATTCAGTTCCGATTAAGCTCAATAAACTGATCTGCTGCACTTCATTCTTACTTTCTTTTGATGCAGCTGTACTATCACATTCCGGACCTCTTTTGCTATCTTTACTCTGCTCTGCTGCTTATCTTCACACCAAATACTTTGTATTCACACTCTTCACATCTAAATCAATCATGTATAAATATCCTTACAAGTGATTTCATCACCTTTCTAGTCGGCATCCGGAATAGTCAATATTTTCCTCAAACTCTGGTCTGTCGACTGAATCCTTGCATACCAAGGAATGTGGATCAAGGATATACTTGTAGAATTCATCAATCATGTTGGCCAATCATAAATTATACCTTAAGAACCTTTACCATCATTAGTAACACATCCGGAATAATGTCTTATGTCCTTCCAGTCAGTTCTTCCTCTGTTCACATTGTCAATCAAGAACCTAACACTCTAGTATTCATATCTCTTCATCCTTTCAACACCGGAGGCTAAATCCTTGGATTCTATTTGTCAAGGTACTCCTCTTGACTTCCCCAAATCTGCACTTCACTGAGATACTTCTTCTGAGAGATCCGGACTTGTCTGTCAGACCTTACTGACAACTCTGTTCTTGGTTACCTGACCTCAACACTTCTTCAATCTGACTTCCGGTAAAGACTCATCATGTCCTGCGGATGTGTGGGATAACCTTTGTTTCCATCAATGACAACATTCATGAGTCCATATAGTGTCTCTTGCTAACACTTTTTTGACTCCATGCCCAATGGATACTTAAGGCCACTGGTTTATTTGTTTAGAAGGCAAATATCCTAGAGAGGTCACCAAAATGTTGACCTATTTTCCTCTTCCCAGAGTCAAATAGTTCACCTTCAAAATCTCCTTGAAATCCTTTTGAAAAATATCTCTATGGGCCTAAAACCTTCAAATTCCAGTGTTCTACCTTGTAAAAATCCCTCAAAATCCATATGGAGAATCCTTGCAAAATATCTAGAAAACCCCAGAAACCTAAAATCTTCAAGGTTTGCCTTCACAGAGATTTATATATTTATAGTTGGTTTTTGGCATGGACATTTGTTGTCTAGATATCTGGATCTCTTCTAATATCTAGACCTTAGTTAATATCTGGGTCTTAGTTAGTATCTGGACCTTAGTCAATATCCAGATCTTTTCTAATATCTAGACCTTAGTTAATCTCTGGACCTTAGCTGATATCCAGATCTTTTCTAATATCCAGACCTTAGTTAATATTCAAACCTTATCTAATATCTAGATCTTTTCTAATATCTAGACCTTAGCTGATATCTAGATCTTTGTTGATATCCATATCTTTTCTAATATCTGAACCTTGGCTAATATCCAGATCTTAGCTAATATCTAGATCTTTTCTAATATTTGGACCTTAGCTAATATCCAGACCTTAGATGATATCTAGATCTTTTCTAATATCTGGGCCTTAGCTGATATCCAGATCTTTTAATATGCACATCTTGATGGCAGCATTAAGATCTATTTCCAAAGAAGTGCTCAAAGATGATGACATCATCAGGACATTTTGGCACAAGATATTTGACAAGTCTTAATGTCGTGACCTTCCCAATATCCCAGATGATGTCAATTTTCTCATGACCAATGATCACTTTAAATGAGGTTACGTCATCAGGACTTTTTAACATGGGGATATTTTGTGAGTTGAATATCCAGACTACGAATATCCAATGCATATGATAGCTTCACTATACTACTGAGGTAAATTTGACAGGTGTACATCCAGATGTTGGGATACTGAGACTCATGTTTATCTCTTTACTTAGTATTTCTCAAGGCTTTCGGTCAGGATATTTTATCTAGATATTTGCAAATATGAAGACCTTAAGTATGAACATGGATATCCATATGACCATTGACACCAACTTTGACCTTGAATATCTTCTTCATTTTGGGGAATTTCCACATGATCCAAAGGACAAATCTACTTAGAATTTCATCATCTATCATTTGTCAGGCCTTGTGGGGGATATTCACACTTTGAAATTTTGATCTAGATTCAATATCCAAATATGATCGACAGGACATGATAGAGGCTGAATTATTCAAAAAATCCAAAAATCAAAGAAATGCACAAAGTTGTAATGAATTGTAAGAGGCTTGAAATATCTGGATGCGGATATTTGAAGTGTTGTAAAATCTTTGTACGTAGGGATTTTGGAAGGATTCATTTGTTCTCCTCAAGTACCATTAAGGAAAAATATCTATTCAGCTACCCAATTTTAGATATTTTTGCATTAATTCTTGCAGGTTGATGAATCAGTTGTTCGCATTGAAGAGAGGAAATATCTTCCAATTTCTCCTTGATTCAGATATTTTATGCAGTTATTCCTCGCAGGTAGACATCCCTTCTAGCAGAGATTTTTTTTGACAGCCCATGGGGGTGAATTATTTGTAATAGATGACTTACGTCAGTTGTAATTAAATGCTATATATGCATACTTGTAAGACGTATTGAGGGTTGGATACTTTTTCAACCTATATTCAAATAGAACTCTCCTCTGCTATAACCTTTCCTTCTTAATTGAATACCTGCTGGTTGTTTTTACCTTTTTATGCTAGTTTTTACCTCTATGTAATATAAGAATGGTTTTTCTGTGAATGATTAGTTCCTCTCAATCCTTTATTGTTATTTACCTCTATTAGAATTTACTAGATCTATGTAAATTTATCAGCTATATCTGATTGTTTTGTGCATATTCAATTCTATGAGAGTTTTATATTCAAACCTAGTGTATCAACTCCATTAATTTCAATTTTTCTCCCTCTTCCTCTTTTCCTCAGTGATGGATAGACTAGGTTTAGTCTTAGGATAACTGAATCTCTTATTCAACAAAGGAACTAGCCTCTCTCTAGAGATTTGATCTCCCTTCAAGGTCCCACACCTGGAGATCATCTCAATGTTTCACTAGATTGTTGGAGCCCTAAAAGCCTTCAATACTGGGTGCAAATCTATGTGACAACAAAACCTTTCCATACAAAGAACTTATAATGTTAGGACTTAAGCTAGATACAAACCATTCAATCCTTTGTTTCTCTGTTAGTGGTTCCTCTAGCCTATGGGTAGTTTCTTTAAACCTTTTATCAAATTCCTTAATGGATTCTCCTCCTCTCATTATCATATCTCTTATCTTGCTCACTCCTTCTGTAGGGATTTCTGGGGACTCAAAGTTATCTAGAAATTCTTTCTTAACCTCATCTCATGGTTTATTGTGGTTAGGGCATGTCTTTCTATACCATTTTAATGCATCATTTCTTAATGTTCCCACAAAATCAATAAGTTTAATTTGGTCTCTTGTTATATTTTTCTTGGTCCAAATTGATTCCAAAACAAAGATATGTTCCATGGCTTCTGTTGTGTCCTTCCCAAATATAGGAAGCTTGATAGGTGAATCCATTGTTGATTTCTTTTATTTTTCTGGAACTTCTTCTTTCTTGTGGTGTGTTAATTTATTATCAAGTTCTGCTTAGGTTTTGTTCTTTGTATTAGGGTTTTGTTTTCTCTTCCCTTGTATTTATGTAATTTAAAATGTCAAAATAATCTTTTCCCAATATTCCTTCGCAACCTCTTCTAATTTTTTCTTCAATCTCTTTTTGTTTATCTATTTGATTTGTGTCTTCTTCTACCAAAATTCTCCTTGTCTTATATGGCACATGGGGTGACTCCTAGTCTGGGGGTTGTATCTCTTCAAGGTGCCTTTTTATCTTAGGGGATGAATTTTTGTTTGTTAATGACATCTTATCATTTGGTTTCATTTCATTTAATTGTTTTATACTCTCGGAACTAATGCTATCATATACCACATTATCTCTTCTTTCTCTAACCTTCATCACGCTTTGATTAACCAAATGGTCTAGATAGTCCACATCCAAGTTCAAGGGTTGGAGGTTTCTTATAGGATTTAATAATTCTTCCCATTGTTTATAAACTAGTTTGAAACTTTGGGGTTATGCCTATTTACAGTAGGTTTGGGGTTTGATTATATTCTTCCCTCCATATCCTTCTTGACTGGTCATAGGCATCAATACTTTCTCCTAAGATTTTGAGAAGTTTTGTAGCTCTGTCAATATTCATTGATAGTCATTCAAAATTATATGTATGCCTCTGTATCAAATTTGTGGTAGTCCCTATGGTGTAATCATCCATTCTTTCTTCTTCTCCTATGTTCTTTTCTCTAGCAACACCCACATCGGCTTGCTCAGTAGCACCCTCAATGGCATGCTCATCCTTTTTGTCTTTTTCTCCACAAACTTCTAGGTGCTCTCCCTTCCTAATTTTTTTGTGTTGACCATCCTTCTGTAATATCTTTCTTGTCATTCCTGAGTCTACTTCTATCTTTCTTCCCTTCTCATTTCCATTCTAATTTTTATAATTTCACTAATTTCCCTTAACTTCTTGTTATCCAGTTTTCCCATGGGTGTTTTAGATATGGTGTTTCATTAATCCTTATGTATCCCATGGTCAGATTAACTTGAAGAGTTACATCTTTTCAAGGATCTTTTTAGACCCTCTTGCTTTCCATTTGTCATTCCCTTAGGTGCCTACTCCCTGGTGTAGGAGCACCCAAGCCAATCTTGGCTTAATACTTAGTCAAATATGAATGTCCAAAGAGTTTTTAGGAAGTAATTTAGTCTTAGATCCATGTGATAAATTCTAAAAGGAGAAATGTTTGTGTTTAGATTTATAATTTAGGTTGTTCTTAAAAATAAAGTCTAAAAATGTAAGTAATAGGAAGAGTTTACTATGTCAAGTTAACAAATCATGTAATTAAAGGCTCCCAAAGGTTATATACTTTGAAATGAAGTCACAACCAATGGGAAACAAGTTCAAAAATGTATATTAGAGCCTTCACACATTAGAGGGAAGGAAGCATTGAGATTTAAAACAAGAATAGAGATTGTAAGAAAAAAAAACATTTTACATAAATAATACTCTATTTTTTTTGTTTTTTTCTGTAAAACCTAACTGTTGCAGTCCGTACCACAGGAAAGTATGGCCCTGTCAGATCTCCAAATCACTTGAATCAGGTGGGGGAAGGAATAATATTTCTTTTACATCCTTTTGGAGGTCTAAACATGGAGATTTGAGGGAGATATAGCGATTTTACTGAAAACTGCTATAAACCTTGAACTAGGGTTTCTAGAAGTGCTAGAATGTGATTTTTGACCAAATCCACCCCCCAAGTACCTCCAAACTGAAAAAAGGATTTGTATTAGGGTAGATACATATGTTTCAATGATTTTTGTGATAGAGAATGGAGCTTTGACCAAATTTGACCAAGTTTTGGCCTAATAAGCCCATGTATTAGGCCTCTAAAGAAGACAGTCATAAAATTTCATAGATAGAAGTACATTTTGAGGGTGTGGTTGGTCAAGTAAAGTCATTTTGGACATGTCTCAGAGTTCCCAAGTGGTTTGGGAGTGAGAAATCCAAGTTTGATACAAGACCCTTAATGGAGGTGGCCTAATTAGGCCTAATTAGCCCTTATTGCTGACTGTATTTTCAATTTTTTTGACATACATTTTGAAACAACCTATCATCATCCTGAGATATGTTTAAACATGGAAATGGGTATCTGAAAAAATTATTATTTTTCTAAGTGGGCTAAAATTGAGAAAGATAAGTGGAAAAAACCCTCTAGGCAGGGCTACAAGGTTTTGGGCCTGTTTCTAAAATAAGTACATCAAAACATTGAAATTGGTGAACCAAACATATATGATTGAGTTAAGTACATCACAAACACACCCTCCTTGCATCAAAATGGTATCAAATCTTCAGGGATTAGATCTTTTGAAGGTGAGAAAGTTGAGAGAAGTTGAGAAGTAAGGAGAAGTTTGCTTGAGTAGAGAATATCATGGATTTGTTGAGAAGAATTTTGCAGGAAGACAATTCACAAAGGAAGAAGAAACAAGAAGAAAAAGAGAAAAAGAGGAAAGAGGAGAAGTCGAGGCAAGAAGAGTTTTAGAAAGAGGTAGCAGCCCTGAAATAAGACATAAAGAAATAGGATTTGGAGTTCCAGGAGTTCCTGATGAAGATAGAGCAAAGGATTAACCAAATGACAAGTTGACACTTGAAGGTAAAGAGAAAGGTTGTGTGGCCTATTCAAAGGTTGATGTGAAAGAAAAGACAAATGAAGGCATTAGAACCAAATGTGAAGGCACAAGAACCTTTGATGGAAAAAGGGTAGTGAACAAGCAAAGGAAGAAGAAGAAGAAGATATGGACATTGCAGTCATTCACAAACAAGATGATGTTATCACAACAAAGTGGAAGAAAGAGTTCCTTATGAAGACTCAAGATGAGTTGAAGATGCATGATACTATGGTGGTTGAGGCAATACTTTGTTAATTGTTTTCAAGAGAGGATAAAGGATAGTTACATTCTACCATTCCAAAGGTTTGTAAACCTAATCAGACAGAGATAACTAAGGAAGAACTCCTTAAGGGGGCAGAGGACTTGAAGGACATTGAGAATGAAGAAGCCATTGCTACATGGCAAAAGAAAAGAGTTAAAGAGAGTATATATCCTTTCATGATTGCAGTATTGATGGGATATAAGCCAAGGTACCAAGTATAGGAAGAAGGACAACCTCCTGAGATGAAAATTGAAGTTCATCAAAGCATGAAAATCTGATATCAAGTGGCAAGCCAGGGAGAAAACTAATTTGCATGGACAAAATAAAGCCAAATGTGAAGATGAAGATCAAATGGAGTGGTTTCAAAAAGATGAGCATAGAAGACCACAGAGAGGAGCATTTAATGATGACTTGTTACTACTTTCACTCCAAGTGGACTTGGAGTCTTCATTTGGTTGGGAGTATGGTGTAGGAGCACCCAAGCCAATATTGGCTTAATACTTAGTCAAATATGAATGTCCAAAGAGTTTTTAGGAAGTAATTTAGTCTTAGATCCATGTGATAAGGTCTAAAAGGAGAAAATTTTATGTTTAGAGTCATAATTTAGGTTGTTGTTAAAAACAAAGTCTAAAAAAGTAAGTAATAGGAAGAGTTTACTTTGTCAAGTTAACAAATCATGTAATTAAAGGCTCCCAAAGGTCATATACTTTGAAATGAAGTCACAAACAATTGGAAACAAATTAAAACATATATATTAGAGCCTTCACACATTAGAGGGAAGGAAATATTGAGATTTAAAGCATAGCATTGTAAGAACACATTTTGATTAATAAAAAGTTCTATTTTTTCTAATTTTTTCTGAAATGTTGATGTTCCTGAGGATGGTACGGCCCCATACGGCATCCAAATAACACAAAATTGGATTTTTTGGAAAGGTATTTGAATAAACTTTCATTTTATTCTAATTGTATAAATTATTAGTGCCTTTTGGAAAAGTTACAGCCATTTTGGTAAAAATTGTTTTAAATTGCCCAAAACCCTCATCTATGGTAACAGTCCTGTTATAGAGCATGGTATGGCCTCCTAGAATACTTTTTGCATAAATTATTGAAACCTATTTTAAAGGGTATTCTTTACTTAAATGGGTTTTTTATTTGGTTCAATTTCATTGAGTTTGGAGGGAGGTATCCCCATTTTTTTAAAACTAGTTTGAAATAACCTAGTTTTGAAGGGCCATTGTGAGAGTTTGTGAAGCCAATCAAGAGCATAAGTTTGTGAAAATTTGTAAAACCAAGTTTTTTCCACCTCATATTGCATCAAAGTGGTATCAGAGCTTTAGGTATTAGATCTTTTGAAGGTGAGAAAGTTGAGAGAAGTTGAGAAGCAAGGAAAAGTTTGCTTGAATAGAGAATATGATGGATTTGTTGAGAAGACTTTTGCATGCAAAGGATTCACAAAGGAAGAAAAATAAGAAGAAAAAGAGAAAAAGAGGAAAGAGGAGAAGTTGAGGCAAGAAGAGTTTGAGAAAGAGGTAGCAGCCCTAAAACAAGACATAAAGAAACAGGATTTAGAGTTCCAGGAGTTCATGATGAAGATAGAGCAAAGGATTAACCAAATGACAAGTTGGCACTTGAAGGTAAAGAGGAAGGTTGTGTGGCCTATTCAAAGGTTGATGTGAAAGAAAAGACAAATGAAGGAATTAGAACCAAATGTGAAGGCACAAGAACCTTTGATGGAAAAAGGTAGTGAACAAGCAAAGGAAGATGAAGAAGAAGATATGGACATTGCAGCCATTCCCAAACAAGACGATGTTATCACAACAGAGTGGAAGAAAGAGTTCCTTATGAAGACTCAAGATGATTTGAAGATGCATGATACTATGGTGGTTAAGGCAATACTTTGTTCATTGTTTTCAAGAGAGGATAAAGGACAGTTACATTCTACCATTCCAAAGGTTTGTAAACCTGATCAGACAGAGATAACTAAGG
Source organism: Cunninghamia lanceolata (assembly GCA_027924645.1). Taxonomy (NCBI): domain Eukaryota; kingdom Viridiplantae; phylum Streptophyta; class Pinopsida; order Cupressales; family Cupressaceae; genus Cunninghamia; species Cunninghamia lanceolata. Next base: position 248,613 of record BSBN01001237.1, on the reverse strand, counting down.
AAAAACTCCTTGAGGGGGCAGAGGACTTGAAGGACATTGAGATAAAGAAGCCATTGCTACATGGAAAAAGCAAAGAGTTAAAGCAGGTATATATCCTTTCATGATTGCAGTCTTGATGGGATATAAGCCAAGGTACCAAGTGCAAGAAGAAGGACAACTGATTGAGATGAAAATTGAAGTGCATCAAAGCATGAAAATCTGATATCAAGTGGCAAGCCAGGGAGAAAACTAATTTGCATGAACAAAATAAAGCCAAAGGTGAAGATGAAGATTAAATGGAGCTATTTCAACAAGAAGAGCATATAAGACCACAAAGAGGAGCATTTAATGATGAAGACTTGTTACTACTTTCACTCCAAGTGGACTTGAAGTTTTCATTTGGCTGGGAGTATGGTGTAGGAGCACCCAAGCCAATCTTGGCTTAATACTTAGTCAAATATGAATTTCCAAAGAGTTTTTAGGAATTAATTTAGTCTTAGATCCATGTGATAAGGTCTAAAAGGAGAAAATTTTGTGGTTAGAGTCATAATTTAGGTTGTTGTTAAAAGCAAAGTCTAAAAAGGTTAGTAGGAAGAGTTTACCATATCAGCTTAATAAGTCATGTAATTAAAGGTTCCCAAAGGTCATATACTTTGAAATGAAGTCACAACCAATGGGAAACAAGTTCAAACATGTATATTAGAGCCTTCACACATTAGAGGGAAGCCAGCATTGAGATTTAAAGCATAGCACTATAAGAACACATTTTGATTAATAAAAAGTTCTATTTTTTCTGAAATGTTGATGTTCCCAAGGATGGTATGACCTCATATAGGATCCAAATAAAACAAAATTGAATTTTTTAGAAAGGTATTTGAATGAACTTTCATTTTATTCTAAGTTTATAAATTTTTATTAAGTTTTGCAAAAGTTACAGCCATTTTGGTAAAAACTATTTTAAACTGCCAAAAACCCTCATCTAGGGTAACGGTCCTATTGTAGAGCGTGGTATGGCCTCCTAGAATACTTTCTGAATAAATTATTGAAACCCATTTTAGATGAAATTCTTAACTCAATTGTTTTTTTTATTTGGTTCAATTTAATTTAGTTGGGAGGGAGATATCCCCATTTTTCTAAAACTAGTCTGAAATAACCTAGTTTTGAAGGGCCATTGTGAGAGTTTGTGAAACTTTGTAAAACCAAGTTGTTACCACCTCATATTGCATCACTCCCCTCTCACAAGGGTAGGTCCTAAGAGGATTCACTGTAGATCATAAAAAATTCTATTATCTTCCTTTTTATTCTTTTGTTTCTCTTTTTTATTCCACACTTTCCTTACACTGTTTCATTCTATTCTTCTTCCCTATTTTGTCCAGGGTCTTGATAATGAAACCAAATGTTGGCAAGAAAATGGAGAGGACTCAGTCTAGAGATCTAAGCCTCAGTAAGATCTTTGTAGTTAGTTTATACCCCAGAAGATACAATGAGAGAATCATAAAGAACAACAAGGAATTATAGAGTGTGCTAAGAATGCATCATTCATACATATCATACACATTCATACACACTTAGACATTAGATCCAATCTTTATATCTCCATTATATATTCATTAAAATCTTATGTACAAATAGGTAAGTCTAAGTCTCTGCTCTGTATATATCTCTTTTATCTTCACTCTTACATCTTACATATTATATGTTACATTAGGGATGTTTCCCTTCCAAAATGTCACTATCTATGTCAGCTTGATTCTCCACATTCCCTTTGTGGTGAGTTGTGATTGGATCTGCTATGAGCCCTGCTACTCTACATACCATGCCAACACTTATTTGTTTTTCCTTATACTTATCTGAGGTTGAATTGAGATGTGAAAATAGAATTTAGATCTTAGATTTGAGTTTTATATTTTGTATTTCACATTTACATGTATACATTTTGGTGAATCCGATGTGAATACACTAATCCTTCATCTAATTTTAGTGCTTGAGAGTTTTTGGTGTCTTAAGCCTGCAGGTTCCTTCTCTCTTTTTTAGGTGGCTTTAAAAATCAAGTTTTTATAGGAGTATCTTCATGCAAAACAGACCTCACAGATGCATCCGGAAGGGCCAAGAAGCAAAAAAAAATATAATTTGATATATTTTGGATTAAAAAAATACATTTTTTTGTGCCTTAAGGTTTTTTTCCTAGTAAAAATCCTGTACTATACATTTTTGTGCAATCTTCATTGTTCTATCCATTTGGTAAAAGATTTATCTTCTAGTCATTCCTATTACCCATAGGTTTTTGGTTTTTTTGTTAAAAAGAGAAAAATCTTAAACTATCAAGGAAACGTTTTTAGAAAATTCACTATGTTTAACTTTTAAAAATTTGCATCTATTTAATCTGTGAAAAAAGGTTCCTGGTTAGTTTGTGAAAAATTGTGCCTATTTATTCTTCAACTTTTGTTCCTGGTTAGTCTATAAAAAACTATGCATGTTTAGTCTTCAAATTTTGCACTTGGTTAGTCTATAAAAGATTGCCCCTGTTTAGTCTTCGACTTTTGCACTTGCTTAGTTTGCACCATGATAAATAATTTTCTTTTTAAAAATGCTATTACTTTTTCATATCATATCAAAATTTCAAGTTTTTATAGGGATTGGAAAGCTAGTTCAATGCACTACGCTATGGAATAGGTAGTATTTTTAGATTTTGCACCAAAATGTTAGGGTTTGATCTTGTTTTCTAATAACTTGTTATAGTTATCATTGCATGCCAAAGACAAAATTTCTAAACTACTGATGCATTCTCTATAGAATCACATGTCAAAGAAAATCTTTATTCACCAATTTAGGCATACTTATTTTAGCAAAGGAAATTACCTTCTATTTGTTGTGTTTTGGAGCTTGTAGAGTGTGTATTCTCTCTCCTTGCACTAAAAGGTGATCTTGGAGATCAAAATCACTCTTTAAGTTTCATTTTGTTTTCGTGTTTATCCCAAGAGTCTAAGTGTGTATGCTCTTTCCTCATGCTACAAAGCGATCTTGGAGATCAAAAGTACTTAGATTTCCTTCCCTTTAGGGATGGGCCTAAAGATTTCATCACATAGGGGTCAACCAAAATCATGTTCTTTGGTGGGACATATAAAGGGGGGAGAGCAAAATCTATACCTCAGAGGAGTCATCATTATGTCTAGCATAGCCTTGAGACCCCTTTTCATAAGGACACAAGGTGAAGTGGAAAATGCTTGTGCTTATTCCACATGCTTGGAGATGGACTCCGATTCATAGATTTTGGGCCTCATGTTCCTTCACATATAATGAGGACACCCCTAGTTGCCTTTTTAACCTAGATTAAGACCTTTTGGTCATCATTTTTTGTGGTGCATCAGATATCAGTTAGGCTCGAGAAGTTACACTTTGCTTTTGAGTTTTTCTAGATAGATCTCACTGTGGGAAAGCCTTTGTAAGGGGCATTCCCTAGCTATCTGCAACTTGATAGACAACATATTCATGAGTCCATAGAGATTGACACTCCCACTTGAATAAAATAGGACTATTTATGTTCTTGAAGTGTCTTCTTGTCAAAACCTGTGAATTTTCCTTTTCATTCAAACACATTTTGACTTTTTCTAACTTGAAAATCTTGCATTAAAATCCAAAGAGCTAAATAATTTGTAATTCAACCATCCCATCATCCTTCATCCTATCCATAATGAACCCCTAGTTTGAAAACTTCATTATGCAAGCTAAAACCTCTATGCCTACCTCCTTGCATAGAGCTCCTATGCAACCCTCAATCATAATCAAAGGAGGTCCTCAAATTAACAATGATGATGATGAGTGTATTTTAGACTATAGTGATGATGACAAGAGCCTAGTATAACAAGAAGAGTATACCAATGATGATGATAACCTTGTAAATCAGGAGGAATATGCCAATGATCCTAGTACAAGCTACTTCTCCCATACAAACATCATACCTATTGGTCATCCCCATGGCACCTTTGATAAGGGAAACACTTAATTATTTAATTATCTCTATTTCTATCTATTTTTAATTAAATAAATCTTATTTATTTAATTAAAAATCCTTTTATAAGCCCACTTTCCAATTAATTAAATAAATTTTATTTATTTAATTAATTTCTCTTATCATTTATATTCACAAGCCGACATGTGTGCCTTTCATTTAAAAACATGTGTGGTACTACATCTTTTATTTAATATCTTTCATATGTAGTACTTTTTTATGTGCGCGGGCACACATAAGCCTTATCTTCCCTCCACTTGTCATCTACACATTTACCTATGATCATCCTTTAATCTTAACCATTCACATAGCCACAAAATATCCATCATTGATTGATTTTGGTTGAGTTCTATATAAACACCCTCTCATTCCATACTACATCTATCCAGCATTCTCAGAGCATCTACATTATCATTCTAAGCATATTGAGCATTTTAGCATTCATCTATCATATTAGCATTATCATCCATCCGTCATGGAAGCTTTTATCTTCATAATTGTTCATTGTTGAAGAAGCAATCCACATCATATACAAGGAATCATACAATCTAGGTGATATTATTCTTGAATTGCATGCTTTTCATTTCATTTGGATTAGATTCTTTGATGATGGTAGGGTTAGGTTTTCATGGCTATGCTTGATCTTATTAACCTAATTTTTTACCTATCACATTCTGGCATGCCTGGTGGGACTACGTCCTTGATTAACTTTGTTATTTGAAGTTGTTTTTGTGAAGATCAGATTTTCTAAGTGCTTACGGCAACTTCCAGTCACTTTTGAGCAAAAACTAGTCATTGTCTGCACAAACGCATCACTTTTGAGCTAAAACCTACTACTTTTAGCATTCCTAGGATCGCTTCTGAGCGAACAGTAGTCACTTATTGCCTGTTTCGCATCGTTTACAAGCTAATAGTGGTCTCCTATGCCTTTATTTGAATCGCTTTCAACCTAATAGTGATCACCTTTAGCTATTTGGATCGCTCTATACAAAACTAGGGTTTTTGTTAGATTCTATTTTTTCGCAGATCTGAGTCGCTTATGACCCATAGCTAGTCACATGTTGCTTTTTTGCATTACTTATGAGCTTTATCATTCCGCATCTGGCATTACTAGTATCACTCTTGATCTGTAACATTCCATTTGCGGCAGAATCGAGTTTACTCCTGATCAATAGTTTATCGCCTTTGGTAAACTGTCATTTTTAGTCGTTATCATTTGTAGTTTGGTTTTCTTGGCTACTAATTGGATATTTGTGTAGCATCTTATCAATTGTCCAAGAAAAGGAGGTTATCAAACTACTAACATATCTGTTGTAGCTTCGATCGGTCCAAGACTTGTGGTTTTTCACTAATTTAGGAACATTTGGGCTTGGTGCTTAAAAAGAATCATTGCTAGCTCCGTGCTTGATTTATCTTTCTTGATTGCTTGCATGTGCTTGATTGTAACCCAAATTTAATAGAAAAAGTATCCTCTCCCCTTACCTATCAAATAGATCTTGGGTGCATGAGAACTTGTTATTATCTTTAGAGGGCCTGCCTTTCTAGTGTGAGAAGGGGTACAACCCAAGCGATAATGGGCTAAAGCCAAGTCATTCCGAACCGTTATATAAGAAAAGTGTTTGTGTCGAAAGCCACAAACAATGGGTGTTGTTGTGTTATACCGACAGCCAACCTCCCCCAAAACCCTCTAAGGCGTAACCCTTGAAGGCTGGGAGACTCCATAACGGAGAGTAGCACTGCTGCATGTATAGCCACCCAAACGGATGCCCTTATTAGAAACTTTGTGTAGTAGCCAAAAACCTTCTATTTGTTGATGCAAAAGGTGGGACCTTTGAAGCCGCCCTAATTCATGTGGTTCTTAGAAGAGATAGCAGGGAGAATCCTAAGGTTTGGTGGGGGGACAAGCCTTGGGAAACCTAGATTTTGGTATGCGTGAGAAGTGTGTGCCGTGGAGGGGAGCCAGTGCTACCAAGATCCTGAAGCTATCCACTTTGAATAAGCATGGCCAGGGGACTCAACAAATACAGTCCTTCCTAGCCTAGGTTGTACAAATTTGTGATTATTGTGAGTGTGAGTGACTGAAATTACTTTTTTCTTGTCAAAAAACACAATTCAGGCATATTTCCTGATAGACACAGTCGCCTTTGAGCTTAAACTGTCTACATATAGACAATTAAATTACTTTTAAACAACAGTCAATCACCTTTTGCCTAAACTAAATCACTTTTAAACAACAGTCAGTGGCTCTGGTCTAAACTATGTCACCTTTGATCAACAGTAAATCACTTCTGAGTTAATACTGATCGCCTGTAGCAAATTAGCTCGCCTCCGGTTAAAATTGTAGCCTATTACCCAAACCAAAACCAGATCGCATTTAAGCTATTACTAGTCACTTTTGGCCTTTTCTAAATCACACCTAAGCTATTACCTATCGCCTGTGGTCAATTATCAGCAAATCTTAATGACTTAGCCGAATCAATTACACTTTTAGCTTGCTTAGCCTCAGCATTAGCCTTCAGACCTGTCTCTGATCATTAGCAGATACCTGGACTTTGTCTCCTGCTTTGAGCTTACCAACCAATTGGACTTTTTGAACTTTTCATCTTTTTGAGATCCCAAACCAGCAAACTAAACATCAATCAATCAGTCAACTTGATCAATCAACAAAACATCATCTTTTGACTTTAGCTTTAGAAACATTAGCAAAATAGTAATCTTAGCAAACAATGTTTCCCTTGAGTGTGTGAACTATTCTCTAGGGAAGTCCAACCAACAACAAAGCAACCAAGCAACCCAACAACAAAGCAACCAAGCATCCCAACAACAAAGAAAACAACAACCCAACAACAAAGCAACCAAGCAACCCAACAACAAACCAAATAGCAAACCAACAACTAACAACCAGCAACCAAACAATTAGAAAACCATTGTCTTTTGGGTCTCAAAACCTTGACAAGCTAAAATCCAAGTTTCAATATCAACAATCATGCCTCAAACTAGGAGTCAATATAGAGCTGAAATGGAAGCCAAATTGCAAACTGAGATGGAAGCCAAGATGCAACAATATAGATCAACACCTCTTAGAGACATGACTTAATTTACAACCGGTATGCCTCCTCACATGTTTGTGCCCCATGGGTACACCATTGGAGAGTCATCTTCAAAACAAGTGCAACCTCAAACATTTTCAGAGACTTACGAAGAACAATCCCAAGAAGACTTGTCAGAATTTAGAGATACACATGTATGTGATCAATTCAAGAGACTTGTTTTATTTGATCCTAATCTTGCAACTTGCCCACATGGGAGCTAAATTACCAAGAGATTTTGACATATCTGCTATTAGAGAGCATGATCCAAACACTCCCGCTGTTGTTGTAAAGGGACCATCCACTATACTCACACCATCCCATACCATATTACAAACTCCATCTTCCAACCCATCTCTTTCATTGCCTATTGTTACTTCATTTGATCCACCATGTTCGGAGTACACTTTAGAACCTTTGATAAATCCAACCAATGTACTCCCTTTCATTTCACAAAATTTGAACATTCCACCCTTCCATGTTTCCCAGCATACTTCTTCTCCCACCATCATCATTTCTATGCCTCAAGTAATACAAGCTGTCCATGTTGCCCAAGTGCAAACTCCTCAAACATCACAAGCTATCCCCATATCCCATATTCCACAAGCTTCCCAAGCTATCCAAACAACACCAAAGGTCCAACCTTCACAACCGACACAATCCGCTACCCCCATTATATCACATGTGGACACCACATCTCATATTCCTACCACTGCTAATATGATCTCCACTATCTCCACTAATCCATCTAATACATCATACAATCCCAATGTTAGTCTTATTGACATGAGTGATCTACCTATTGTTTCTCAAGCTAATCCTAGCACTATAGTCTCTTATGTTGATCAACTTACATTTGTTCCGCCATCTTCTTATAATCCTTCACAAACCATCAATCTATCTTATACTACCCAAGGTTTGCCCATTGTCACCCAACACATGACATATACCAATCCTCATGTTGTCCAAAATACAAATCCAAATGTCCATCCTTCTTCCACATCCACCAATCCTTCCATCACTTACCATGTCACAAATCCAACTCCAAACTCACAACCATTAACTAATGCCAATCCATCTTTCACTTCCCATGTGATGCAAAACCTTGGTGTTACTTCATCGCAATATACCCAACTACCACTTGTGTCTCATGGACAACAATCTTCAACCACATATGTGTCACATACCAATCCTTTGACATACATTGTGAGTACGCAACCTCAACAAATGGTCATGGCTTCATATATTTCACAACAACAACCTCAATATACATCATACCATGCTTCACCTCCCAACCAACCACCCCCTTTGCAACAATAGCAATTATCTCCAGCGGATGTTCAACAAATGATTAACCAAGCGGTAGGACAAAACAAGAAGTCATTTTCTTTAGAAAACATATGCGCTTATCCATTTGACAAGTCACTCCATATGACACCTTTTCCACCACACTTTGAAATTCCACAATTTGACAAATACAAAGGAAAATGAAATTCAGAAGACCATCTTATAGAATTCTATGTGGTATGTCTTGATGTTGCTCATGATGATATATATCTTTTGAGACTATTTCCCTGAAGCTTAGTGGGACAAGCTCTTGAATGGTTCTCTCATTTACCTCCGGGCATAAAGTCTTTTGCAGAGTTAGCAAATAAATTTTGATCACACTTCACTTTTAACATAGAACATGAGGTAAACATGAATGACCTTGTCAACAATAAACAATACAATGGCGAAGCCTTCTCTTCATTTACTCAATGATGGCATAACATGGCTAGCAAACTATCATGGGAAATACCTGAAAAGTAATAGCTTGATATCTTTGTTCAAAATCTCCATCCCGAGCTATCATTCCAACTACAATTGCAAAGTGCTAGCACCTTTCATGAACTTGTTTCCAAAGGAACCATCATTGAGTGAGCTTTAATTGCTAAAGGCACTATCAAGATTTTTCATGATAACAAAGACTATCCTCAAAATTCCAACGATAACTCTTGCTTTTGGAACAAAAACAAGAATGTTGTCAACAATGGTGTTGTGGACGCAAAGAACATACAAACTATGAAAGATCCCATTAACATTCAAGCTACTTCTACAACAACCCAACCTTTTCAATGAACTTGACAATGACAAACTTCAAATCCTCGCTGACAATTTACACCATTAGCAGAACCTATGGAAGTTGTTTTTTGAAAGCTTCTCCAAGTGGGCGATATTATATTACTAGATGCACCACCTAACAGTGAGCTACTCTTCAAAGCTCCTTGGTATAAAGAAAATGAGTGTTGCGATTACCATAGAGTTAAAGGACACAAAACAAATGGTTGTATGCACTTAAAGCATATTATCCAAGATTGCATCGATCAAGGTTTAATCAAAATTACACCTTCAACAACTCAACCTGTAGCAACCAACATCGAATTATGATCTAGATGCTTTCAAGAATCCACTTCCATCTCATACAAACCAAGTAACCCTCATGCTGGGAATGCCATTTACTACAACTATGAATCATCTACTATTGGCCGCATTGACCATGCTCTCAATTCTACCATTACCACCCAAGGAAAAGCACCCGATTACATTGTAACTACTTGAAGAGGTTGTGTTACCATTCAAGGAGCACCTATCCATCTTCCTCAACTATCGTCTAGCTATAATATCCTTGATCACCTTGGTAAAACACCCACACACATTTCCATTCTTGATTTTCTTTGCATATCCCTTGCTCACAAAGCTATCCTTGACAAAGCTTTACAAGAATCTTTGGTACCTAACAATATTGATACTACACAATTTCAATCTATGGTCACTGCAGGCCCTTGTCATTTAACCTTTTCCAACAAAGATCTTCAACCCTCCATTCATCCTTCACACAATGAAGCCCTCCGCATCGAAGTGTTTGTCAAACAATGTTGTATCAAACAAATCTTAGTGGATGGCGGAGCTGGTCTTAATATATGTTCCTTGAAATTAATAAAACAATTGGGATATTCTGAGAAAGATGTGGACACTTCCAAGGTCATTACTATTAGAGCATATGATGATGCCGAGAGAGATACTGAAGGGATTATTTACTTGCCTATCCAAGTTGGGCCAGTCACTACTAAAACCCATTGTCAAGTCCTTGATATTGAGCTTTCTTATAACATCATCCTTGGCTGTCCATGGATCCATGCCCTCAAAGCAGTTCCTTCTACATACCATCAATGTCTTAAATTTCCACATAACGGTGTTGAGATTACTATCCATGCTGATCTCAATCCATTTGAATTTTGTCATGCCTTTCAAGCTAAATACCAGAGTCCACACCACAATCCTATCAACACCGAAGCGTACCCATCTTAATCATATGTAGATCCATCCATCCTACTCAAGCCATCATCTAGTAAAGGCACTTCCAATCTCCGCATCAAGTGCATCGAACATGGCCCTGGTGAATACACATTGCAAGAATCTTGTTGTGTGGGCACCCTTCCCTTATTCCCCAAATCTCATGGCAAACCTTCTACATCCAAGCCACCTTCATCCGCAACTATCATCAGAGCCCCACCCACAGTATTCATTAAAGGTGGATTCCTGGATGATGAAGACATTGATGATATCGACTCTTGGATATTCTTTGATGAGAATGACCAAGTCCAACTTGAAGTGGAGAGATATAACAATGAGTTTTGCATCATAAAGAACATGGGCTACAAAGGACATGGTGGATTGGGATCATAGGAACAAGGACCTATTGAACCCATTGTTGTGTCTAAGAAGTTTAATAAGCAAGGCCTTTGATATTAGCTGCAAGTACCGCATTCCAAAGACATTAAATGTATTTTTGATATGGACGTTGGACCTTCCTGGGTAGGAGAGACTTCTAGTTTGGATACCATTGTTGACTCCTTCCTTCATATTACCAACCTTTTCCAAGAAAACTCCATCTTCATGATTTCCACAACCTCTTCTATCCATAACCATTCATTCGTTACCCTTTCACTCATATATCCTGACCTTGTTGATTAGGACCAACAAGGGGCACCAATATTAGATACATTTAAGAATGATGAAGCTATTGCAGAATTCATGGGCTCACAACAAGGCATTCCATTGGGTGATCACAAAGCAGGTTTCATGATGGATCTACCTAAACTAGCATATTTTGATAGAAGTATCAAATCCTTCAGTCGCAAAAGTGAAATAAAAAAAATCAAACAAAATAGGTCATTAGGTGAAAACTGACAGGCACCTCTTGACCGTGAAAAAGTAAAAATAAAGGATGTATCCGAAGGTGAAAACCTCTCTGAGGCACCTGAGGATGGGGGATTTGATCTTCCTATTGTTACTGACTATCATGAGAAATCAATAGTGCTAGTTGAACAATCACAAGACATGAACTTGGGTACAGAGCAGAATCCAAAGATCACTTTTTTGGCAGCATCACTATCAAAGCAAGAAACACAAGACTTCATAGCATTTTTCATAAAAAGAGCTATAAATTTTGCATGGACTTACACTGACATGCCGGGTCTAGATCCATCACTTGTGGTACATCATCTAGCACTATCTCCTAATGCAAAACCTGTCAAACAAAAATTGTGCATAATGCATCTACAAGTAGCTCTATTGGTTAAGGTAGAGTTTCAGAAGCTGTTAGAAGCAAAGTTCATAAAACCTATTGATTATCTAGAATGGGTTTCAAACTTGGTACCTATAGCAAAACCTGATGGATGAGTTTGTTGTTGCACAGATTTTAGAGATCTTAATAAAGCATGTCCTAAGGATGATTTTCCACTACCAAGCATAGACAATATTATAGATCTCACAACTGGACCTGAAATGCTATCTTTGATGGATGGATTTTTAGGATATAACCAAATCATAATAGCAGAGGAAGATCAAGATAAAACATCATTCATTTGTCCATGGGGCACATATTGTTGGGTTGTAATGCCTTTTGGTCTCAAGAACGCTGGAGCTACTTATCAACGAGCCATGACAGTTATTTTCCATGACCTTTTTCGCACTATCATGGAAGACTATGTTGATGATATCCTAGGGAAATCCAAGACAAAAGAAGGACATATTCAGGTATTAGCACAAATCTTTGATCGATTAGAGAAGTATCAAGTCAAACTGAACCCAAAGAAATGTGTATTTGGCATAACATCTAGAAAACTGTTGGGATACATTATGTCTCGACAAGGGATAGAAGTGGACCTAGCTAAAGTAAAAGCTATCATGGAAATGCCTCTGCCAGCAAATCTCAAGCAGCTTCGTAGTCTACAAGGAAGGTTACAGTCCATCTGCAGATTTATCTCACAACTAGAAGACAAATATCATCCTTTCCAACATCTCCTTTGCAAGGGTGAACTTTTTAAGTGGGTTGAAAAGTGTCAACAGGCCTTCGACAAAATCAAGGAATATCTGGCAACACCTCCTGTGTTAGTACCTCCTATACTTGATCACCCATTATTGCTCTACATATCATCAACAACAATAGCATTAGGTGCCCTTCTAGCTCAACATGATGATTCAGGGAAAGAACAAGCCATCTACTACATCAGCGGAACTCTTGTGGATATGAACTTAATTATTCATCTATGGAAAAAGCATATTTAGCATTAGTGTTTGCTTCCCAAATGTTGCGACATTATATGTTGAACTAAACAACAAAACTCATATCTAATGTTGATCCACTCAAATATCTTCTCTCCAAAGCAATCCTTACAGGAAGATTAGCAAAATGGGCTATGATCCTAAGTGAATTTGACATACAATATGTGGATTGAAAAGCCATAAAAGGACAAGTCATCATCAATCAACTAGTTGCACCACCCATCACAGATATTCATCCAATATATCTAGAATTCCCTGATGAAGGATTGTTCAACTTAACTTCACCAACATTGTGGCAACTATATTTTGATGGATCTTACACACAACATGGATCAATAGCAGGGATATTGTTTGTTATCCCTCAAGGAGATTGTATACCCAAATCATACAGAATTGCATTTCCATGTACCAATAACATAGCAGAGTATGAAGCTTTAATCATAGGATTATGCATGGTAGTACAATGGGCTATCAAATAGTTACAAGTCTTTGGTGACTCTCTATTGGTTATCAAACAAATCTTAGATGAATATCAAATAAAAGATAAGAAGCTTCTTCCATACAAGATAATGGTTGATGATTTTAAAAAGTACTTTGACAATATCACCTTTGAGCAAATCCCAAGGCTACAGAACAGAGTAGTAGATGCCATGGTTATGATTGGATCCCTTCTAGACATGCCATCTAATATGCATAAATGTGAGTTTCTGGTTGAATAGCTTCTGATTCTAGCATTTGAAGTACCGCAGTCTAAGCTTATATGTGAAATTGTTGGTCCCAATTCATCGTGGTATGAGGACTTATATGAGTATCTCTGCAATCAAACTTTTCCATTCCAACTATCTAACACCCAACGTAAATCCTTTATCCGTCAAGTCTCTCATTACACTATCTTAGGAGACACCCTTTATCGCCGGAGTCTTGATGGTATCCTTCTTAGATGTCTTGATTTTGAGGAAGTGAAAGTGGCCTTACGTGATGTACATAAAGGTGTCTGCGGCTCACATTCCACTAGTCTTGGCCTTGTTAAGAAACTTCTACGAGCTGGACACTATTGGCCAACCATGGAAAAAGATGCACAACAATTTGTAAAGAGATGTCTACAATGTCAGAAACATGGAGATTTAATACATGCACCAACACATGAGCTTCAGCCTATCACTACTCCATGGCCCTTCTTGTAGTGGGGACTTGATCTCATAGGTAAAATCCATCCTACTTCATCAAATGGTCATAAGTTCATTATCACTACCACTGAATATTTCACAAAGTGGGTGGAAGCCATACCAATGACTTATATTACTGGCAAGCAAATATCCAAGTTCATCCTACACTATATCATTTGACGCTATGGAGTTCCTCAAGCTATTGTTACTAATAATGGTCACCCTTTCAAGAACCAAGAGGTTAGAGATCTTTGCAACAAGTTCCATATCCAACATCGATTCTCTACCCCTTATTATCCTCAAAGCAATGGCTAAGTTGAGGCTTCTAATAAAACAATCATTAAGATTCTTAAAAAGACAGTCAATGAAGCTGGTCGTGATTGGCATTTACAACTTCATCCCACATTATGGGCATATAGAACAAGTATCAGAACTCCCACTGGACCTACACCTTATGCTCTTGTGTACGACACTGAAGCTATCTTACTTATTGAGGTCAAGATTCCCTCACTGCGAGTATCTCTACATCACACCATCTCAGAGGAAGAATATCAAGTATCCAGATTCCATGATCTTGAGCTACTAGATGATTGATGTCTCACAGCACTCAACCATCTCCAAGTCTATCAAAACCATTTTCGACGTAGCTACAATAAAAAAATCAGAGAACGCAAGTTTCAAGTTGGAGATCTTGTCCTTAAAGAGAATCAAAGGAATCAACAACATCGTGAGAAATAGGGCAAGTTTGAACCAAATTGATTTGGTCCTTTTATCATCATAGCAATTTATGCATCAGGTGCATATACTCTCTCAGCACCTGAAGGCATTCCCTTGGATGAACCAGTCAACAACATCCATCTCAAGAAGTTATATCCGTGAATCTCAACTATCCTAACAAAAAAAAAATTATCCAATAGTGAAAACCACTTTGTGGCACTTTGGATAACAAAAAATAATAGTACAAGATAAATAATCCATCCTCTAGTGAAAACCTGGTAAACAGGCACCTTGGATAAGTACCATAGTGAAAACCTGGCAAACAGGTGCTATGTGTAGTGACTAGCTCCCATCCTCTGCTTCATTTTGTTTGATCACCACTCTTCCTAGCATACTTTGCCATCTTATCCTACATAATCCATATCATAATCCACATTTCACCTTGTACAAATGTCATAACCCATTTCTTCATAATAAACAGCCTTTCCATATTCGCCTCTGTCAATGCTAGCTATCATACTTTAGACATTTTTGGGGTAACTATATCATTTTGGCACCTTAGCATCTTGTTTGCACATGCCATCCATTACCACTTCTCCACAATAAACACCATCCCACACTAGGGGAACTTGGTAAGCCTTATTTGGAAGTGGATATCGCCAACTCTAGCTCATAACACAGTGAACACCTAAGCTCATAACACAACAAACTTTCAGCTTCAACCATAGCATGTATCCAACCTCAAACATGGCAAACATTTGCAACCAGGATTCGTATCTTCATAATCAATTCAAGCTCAAACATCAAAAAATGTCAAAACAGCATAACAAATCCAAGCAATAAAGTTGATTCTTTCAACACCAACCATCAGTGTAATAAGCAAGAACTACATCACCAGCTCTATCATTAAAGCCTTGATCCTGTGGATATAGGGTATGTAGGCAATCTGAGATATGAAGGAAGTGCCCAGATTTAAATAAATATGATAGCCCTCTTTTCATCATCCATCCTCCATCTTTCTTCTAAACATCCTTCAATCTTTCCTCGCACTTTCTTCTATCTTTCATCACTTACATCATCAAAAAACCTAGAACTACATATTCATCATGTCTCATCATCATCATCGTAAATGTGCTTTGATCCTGTGGACACAGGGTATGTAGGTAGTCTGGAATACGAAGGAAGTATCCAATACTCAAGCACAGACGATCCACCCCATCTTCTTCATCTTCTTTCATCTTCCATCTTCTTCTCTTTGATCAGCTCAAGCAGGAAGCAAACTATGTGGATACTCAAAGCTCAAGAACTTTAACCAATCAGAGTAAGCTAGAAGCTATTTGTCCACATTCCTTAAGCCAACATTTGCTATAGCCTTTTATCAACATCTTTAGCCTTCAACAAGATGTAGCTTTCCTCTCAACAAGGCGCCAGCTTAAATACATCTAAGAAAACCTAAATTTGGCAAGAGAACGTGATGATGGTATCTTTTGTTTTTATCTTTTGTCCTTTTTCTATGCTTAATCAAGACTACCTTGATTTATCATATCTTGGTACGTTGCGATGAAGTAAGGAATGGAGCATGGTCATAGTGCTTTCGTATTTTGTGTCTGCGGGATGATCTTACTCTCTTCCTATGAGTATTGGTATCTTGTACGTGTTGGGATTAGCATCTTACATATCAATATCTCTAGCATCTATGAATCTAAATAGTCTCTTATACACATGAGACTATTCTATTTCAAGACTAGATCCATACATATAACCAGCAAGGTGTCACTCTGTGTAGTGGAGATAATCTCAAACCATTGCTTGTAGTGTCAAAGTCTATCTCGAAACACTAGCTGTTATTCATATCTTGTGTATTTTGGCTCAACATCTTGACCTCATGCATTCAGACAAGATTGTAGTATGCTAGTTTTGCATTGGATATCTCGACACCTTGGTCTTCTATACCTTGGTACATAATATCCACATGCTATATCAAACATAAGGATTGCATTTTTTTTATTTTTGAGAAATTAATTTTAAAGCTGCCCATCACGCCATCTATTCATCTCATTATTCGCCTATATAGTCCTCAACCAAGACCAATCATCTCCCTCCATCGTCTTCTTCCACATCTCTTATCCTACAAAACAAGTGTGTTAGGCATATATAGGTCCATCACATATCATATCATTACCATCGATCTATCTATGACCTCAACTATGCTAAGCGACTTATTTTCCTTCCTAAGCAACCTGAACTGCCTATCCTAAAACCTAGTCGCTTCTGGTGACGTGTGTGCATTTATGACGCTTCTAGCCTATCAAAATCATGCTTTTATCAAAAGTCTTGATACATATCAGTGCACCTATTGCCTCTGGTTGTCCATGTGTCCTCACTCACTCGGCATGATGATCTCTGTGTGGATTCACCATCCTGATAGCTCTCCAACCCTCATCGCACAACTCTAAGGAGCTGTGGATTTCTCTAGATTTCTAAACACAAATGAGCCTCTTTGCCCTTGAAGGACCTACTTATAGCCCCTATTCAAACCCTAATTCTTCTATGCCCAAGCCTATTTTCTTTTGAATCATCCCATTCATCCTGCCCAACCCCCATTTTCTTCGTGTTAACCTTGTTTCTCGCCTTTCATCCTATCGCGAGCCAATCCAGCCCTTCCTGGTTATCTTGGCTTACCTCTCGGGGGGGCATCACCTACTAGTTACACCAAGGCATCACCTTGTTTCTCAAGTGAATCATTGTAGCTTCTTTGACACAACACTCTAATGAACATTGTATCAAAGAGGGGCAAAATTTAGACACCCAAAATTGACTCATTATCATTAGCATTCAAATATTGCATTAGCTACCATCTACATTTGTCTAACACACATGAGCAATGTCCCTAACACTTATTTCTTCTATTAATTAAATAAATTTATATTTATTTAATTAATTCATTAGCTATTTCTTCTATTTCCTCTAAGCTATAATTAAACAATCTTTAATTATTTAATTATCTTCTTTCTGTCTATTTTAATTAAATAAATCTTATTTATTTAATTAAAATTATATTCACAAACCCACTTTTCAATTAATTAAATAAATTTTATTTATTTAATTATTTCCTCTTATCATTTATCTCATAAGCCAACATGTGTGTCTCTTTCATTTGAAAAGATAAATGGTACATCTTTTATTTAATATCTTTCTTATGTAGTACTTTTTTATGTACACGGGCACACATAAGCCTTATCTTCCCTCCACTTGCCATCTACACATTCACTTATGATCATCCTTTAATCTTAGCCATTCACATAGCCACCAAATCTTCACCGTTGATTGATTTTGGTTGAGTTCTATATAAACACCCTCTCATTCCATACTACATCTATCCAGCATTCTCATAGCGTCTACATTATCATCCTGAGCATATTGAGTATTTTAGCATTCATCTATCATATTAGCATTATCATCCATCCATCATGATAGCTTTTATCTTCATAATTGTTCATTGTTGAAGAAGTAATCCACATCATATACAAGGAATCATACAATCTAGGTGATATTGTTCTTGAATTGCATGCTTTTCATTTCATTTGGTTAGATTCTTTGATGATGGTAGGGTTAGGTTTTCATGGCTATGCTTGATCTTATTAACCTAATTTTTTACCTATCACACCATGATAGCTTTGACTTTGTCAGGGTCCACTTCTATTCCTCGTCGAGACACAATGTATCCCAATAATTTACCAAATGTTTTACCAAATACACATTTCTTTGGGTTCAACCTGACTTGACACTTCTCTAATCGATCAAAGATCTATACTAGTACCTGTAAATGCTCTTCTCTTGTCTTGGATTTTCCTAGAATATTATCAACATAATCTTCCATGATAGTGTGGAAAAGGTCATGGAAAATAACAATCATGGCTCGTTGATAAGTAGGTCTAGTATTCTTGAGACCAAAAGGCATTACAATCCAGCAATATGTACCCCATGGATAAATGAATGATGTTTTATCTTGGTCTTCCTCTACTATTATGATTTGGTTACATCCTGAGAATCTATCCATCAAGGATAGCATTTCATGTCTAGCTGTGAGATCTACAATGTTGTCTATACTTGGTAGTGGAAAGTCATCTTTAGGGCATGCTTTGTTGAGATCTCTGAAATTTGTGCAACAATGAACTCCTCCATCGGGTTTTTCTATAGGTACCAAGTTTGAAACCCATTCTAGATAATCAATAGGCTTATGAACTTTGCTTCTAATAGCTTCTGAATCTCTGCCTTAACCAAAAGAGCTATTTACAAATGCATTTTGTGCAGTTTTTGTCTGATGGGTTTTGCATTAGGAGATATTTCTAAATGATGTACCACAAGTGATGGATCTAGACCTGGCATGTCAGCGTAAGTCCATGTAAAATTGATAGCTCTTTTTATGAAGAATGCTATGAAATTTCTTCTTTCCTACTCTAATAGTGATGCTGCCAAATATGTGATCTTTGAATTCTGCTCTGTACCCAAGTTCATGTCTTGAGCTTTTTCAACTAGCGCTGTTGATCTTTCATGATAATCAGTGGTGACTGGAAGATCAAATCCCCTATCCTCGGCTGCCTCAGAGAGGTTTTCATCCTTGAATACGTCCTTTATTTTTATTTTTTCATGGTCAAGAGGTACCTTTCAGTTTTCACTTAGTGACCTATCTTTTTTTATTCTATTTATTTCACTTTTGTGACTGAAGGATTTGATGCTTCCGCCAAAATATGGTAGTTTAGGGAGATCCATCGTGAAACTTGCTTTATGATCACCTAATGGAATGCCTTATCGTAATCCCATGAATTTAGCAATAGCTTCATCATTTTCAAATGTGTCCAATATAGGTGCCCCCTATTGGTCCCAATCGATGAGGTCAAGATATACGAGTGAAAGGGTAATGGACAAAGGGTTTTGGCTAGACAAAGTGATAGAGATCATGAAGATGGAGGTTTCTTGAAAAAGGTCTGTGATATGGAGGGAGGATTCATCGATGGTATCCAAATTAGAAGTCTCTCCTACCGAAGAAGGTCCAGCTTCCACATCAAAAATGCACTTAATGTCTTTAGAAAGCGGTACCTCCAGCTAAAAGCCAAGGCCTTGCTTATTAAACTTCTTAGACACAACAATGGGTTCAATAGGCCCTTGTTCCTGTGATCCCAATCCACCATGTCCTTTGTAGCCCATGTTCTTAATGATGTGCAACCCATTGTTATATCTCCCCACTTCAAGTTGTACTTAGTCGTTCTCATCATAGAATATCCAAGAGTTAATGTCATCAATGTCTTCATCATCAAAGAATCCACCTTTGATGAATACTGTTTGTGGAGCTTTTATAACGGTTGCAGATGAAGATGCCAGGGAAGAGTTCCAACACAACAAGATTCTTGTAATGTGTACTCACGTGGACCATGTTTAGTGTACTTGATACAAAGATTTGGAGTGGCTTTGCTAGATGATGGCTTGAGTAGAGTGGATGAGTCTACATAGGATGAAGGTGGATATGCTTCGGTGTTGATAGAAATATGTGTTGGCAAGAGACACTATATGGCTTCATGAGTGTTGTCATTGATGGCAAAAAAGTCTATCCCACACATCCGCAACACATAGTATGCCTATACCAGAAGTTAGGTTGAAGAGTGTTTTGGTCTGGTGAACAAGAACAAAGCATGCAGCAAGGTCTGACAATCAGGTACGGATCTCTTAGATGGTGTAACTCAGTAAGTTACGGACTTGGACAAGGCAAGAGGAGTATCATGACTACTATATTCCAAAGATTGAGCCTTCAGTGATAAAACATGGAAAAGATATGAGCATCTGAGGGTTGGGTTCCTGACAGGCAGAGCAGATTGAGGAAGAACTGACCGACAGAGTATCAACCTTCAATCTAGATGAGTAATTGATGTTGATCAAGCTATTTGAGGGATCATACAATGTTGGCCGACATGATTAATGACTTCTATGTCTATGTTTTTGATACGCATCACAAATCAAGTATGGATTCAGCCGACAGATTAGTATCTTGTAAATATCTTGAGTATTCTGGTTGCCAACTAGAAAGTTGTTGAAATCCTTGGTGCGGATATATATACCATAAGCATTCCAGTATGAATGTGTGTGTGTGTAGATGTGATCAAATAAGGTGCCAAAAAGGTAGAGATAAGTGTGGAAGAAGCAATACAAGTCCGGTATGTGACAAAGCAAAAGCACTAGAGCAGAGGAAGAATGAAGTGCATTAGATTAGTATATTGAGCCTAACTGGAACTAAACTTCAACATTTGTGGATGCCTCTCATCAGTTCAAACACCTGGTTACATTCTATAAACTTTGTAGACAGTGAGCCTCTTGTAGGCAAAGTGCCTCTTGTGAGCAGTGTGCTCGGGCAGTGAGCCCTAATTGGCAAGTGCCATTTTGTACTTCTTATTCTTTTAATAGAGAATACAATCTTGGGTTAGTCACCCTGTGGTTTTTCCCTTAACAGGGTTTTCCACGTAAAAATCCTTGTGTTATGTGTGTTGATTTTATTTCCACTCTCATAATTATGTATGCTTATAAGTTTTGATGCTGCACTAATCATTAGAGGAGAAAAGAAAGTTAAGATATTTGAGATAACTGATTCACCCCCCCTCTCAGTTATCTACCTTGTTTCCAACAATTGGTATCAAAGCTAAGTTCCTCTAAACAGAGCCTAACAGCTTGAGGAAGATCTAGGAATCTCAATGGATATGTATGGTATGAAGGAACAACTTCAGTCTACCCTAGATGATCTTGAGTAATCTCACTCTAAAGTCAATAACTTAAGAGAAAGACTCAAACAAGTTGATGATTTCATAAATGAGCTAAAAGAAAAACTGAGTATCTCTATGAAAAAGAGAAATGAACTACTTCAAAAATTAGCAAGTTAGAGTGAAGCCAATGATACTAATGAAGATCTGAATGAGAAAAACAAGCTATGTGAGAAGCTATCAAAAGAGGTCATTATGGTAAGGCATGAGATGGAATCAGGGGTTTAGAGATTCGCCCAAGAAATTGAAGAGAAAAGGAAAACTGAAGATAATCTAAAACAATCCATCAAGGAGAAAATAGAGGACTACCATAAAATGGACAGAATAATCAGGCATCTTGAATCTGATCTTGAAGAAGCTAGAGATAATCAAGAACAACTTGAGAATTAGATAGACACTCTTAAACAAGATCTTCAAACAACAAATGAATACAAAGAGAAATTCAAGATAAGCTCAGCTCAACTTGAAGTTCTTCTTGAAAGCCAAAAGAGGGTAGATGACAAGTGTGGCTTGGGATATGTGAAAGGTGAAAGCTCCAGATCCGGTCAGAAGAATTTTGGATTAGGAAATTAAAGAAATAGGCCTAGAAGACCTCTAGTAAGGCAAACAAATGCTCAAAGATATCCATCCTTCAATGGATACTACTTCAATTGCAACAAATTCAGTCATAAAGCAACTCAGTGCAGAAGGAGAATGAATCAGATGAATCCATCCTTCTCCGGACAATGTTTCAACTACAAAAGGTCTGGTCACAAATCTCATGAATGCAAAAATATGCATATAAACAATTCATTCAATGGTAGATGCTTTGCATGCAATAGAATGAGACATATGGCTAATCAATGCAGATCAAGAGGATATCAGTCAAATATGCAAAGAAATGTTGTTTGTTACAATTGCAATACATCCGGTCATATTGCCAAATTCTGTAAAAGTAAAAATTAGGGTAAAAAGGGTCTGGTGCATCATAATCAAAATCAAGACAAGGGAAAAGGCAAAGTGAATGTGGATGAAGTTCAAAGGGAGATGAGCAAGATTTGGGTGAAGAAGAGTATAGAAAATGTTGGGGATGGATCTGCACCAGAATCTGGTGCTGATATTCCTTCCAGAAACTAAACAAATGAGCTCTGGCTCAGGGGGAGTCACAAAGAAAAATAAATTCCCCCAGCTAGTCAATTGGTGCCTAAATTTGGCACATGAAATGTTGTGGATTGAAGGGTTCTCATAAAATGATCTAAATAACCCTCAGTGAAAATATGAAAGATCCACATGGAGTTTTGCAAGAGTTTAATCATCCAAGATTGATCCGGTTTGACAGCCATCCGGTAAAGCAAGATTTTCACAGACAGATTCAGTATGATTCATAATTGAGATATCTTGATCTGTGGATCCATGGTATGATTGAAGGAAAGAAGATACATTGTCAATTATCACTGAAAATGATTCTAAGTGCAACACAGTGATTCAAAAAGATCTCTCTTAGAACAAGGCAACCAGATAACTTAAGTTGTGCATTTATTGCAAAAGGAAATTAGGGTTTGCAAAAGAATTAAAGGGTTCTTTCACTCATCATTTGCTCATTTCCATTCAAGAAGAAGAAAAGAAGAGTTCTACATCAAGTTTCTACAACTCTCTCAAAGATCAACTGCAAAAACTAATTCAACCAGCAATTTGTTCCGGCTCTTATTTTGAACCCTAAAAGCATAAAAAGGTACTTCCATTCTGAATATCTCTCTCTAAAGCTTTTGCAAAAATGGCTACTCCAATGGTTGTTAAGATCACTAATAGGCCGCGCCCAAAGTTCAAGAAACGCCCCTACAAATCCCTAGAAGTTGATCCCTTAGGCATTTTTTCTAGCATTCCGCATGGGGTACTACACGTAGAAGATGTTAGGGTTTACATCCACGCCAATATTAAGGAATTTGGAGAATCTAAGTTGATGGACATCTACCATAAATAATTAATAGATAAAATTTTTAAACTCAAACCTCAATACAAGGTCCTCCGGGATAAGCAGTTTGGACATTGCATCCACTTTCCCTATTTTGCAGAAGATGATTGGGTCCGGTATGTTCTTAACAAAATACATGACAATTTCATGTGGTTAATGAAGCCCTTCAAGATAACAAAAGATGCCATTAGGGCAGTAACTAGACTACACTCATCCAGTGGGTTACCTACACTCAAATCTATCAAGAACCAGACAGTTACTGAAGTTACCAGATCTAAGTTTTACAAAAGAGCAATGACAATTGATGACATCATAGATTTGGATGTCAAGTTTGCTTCAATGATAATTGGATATAAGATCTATCATTCTAGCAATGAGAACTCTGTGTTTGGAATTGCTATATATATAGCATATCAGATGTTAAGGGAAAATGCAGATTATGATCTATGTGACCTTCTCTTGAATCAATTATTAGAAAACTTGCAAAAGATCAAAAAGGACAAGATGAATTCCTTCAAACACGGCTGTCTAATACTATGTCTATTCTTTTACTATATGAATGAGCTACCCGGATCAAGTGGTTGGGTATGGCAAAATGACAAACCAGTTGCAATATAGATTAGAGACTATATGTATGGACTTGGTGATGCTAAGGCTCAAAGCACAGCACTCTGGGGATACTTTAAGAACTTCCAAAGTATGATGCAAGCCAGAGAAAGAATTCCTCAATCCATAGTTGAAAATTACAAGGATATAGTGTGCTTCATGGTTGACACTGATCAATGCCTAATGGAGGCAGTTGAGCCTAGAACAATATGAATAATGCCAATGGGTTATGAAGTAGCTGAGAAAATCTTGGAGCTACACATTCAACACCTATTGAGCCAACCAAAGGACCCTGAGGTAGAAAGGTTTGGAACCTTTCAAGAATTAAGTGTAAAGATACATGTTGAGCTGAGACAACTGGAGATAAAAAGGAAAGTTAGCAGGGAAGTAGAGGAAATTGCCAAAAGATATGGCATATCAAAAGAGGCAGTTGATGCAAACAGAGAGAAAATAGAAAGAGATGAGAAAGAGAAACAAGAAGCAGAAAAAGAAAGTGTTCTGGTACAAGCCTCCTCCCGGACTAGATCCTCCAAGAGATCTGCACCTGCCACTTCTAAGAGCTCAAGAGCCACCAAACTGGAAGTCAAGACATCCAGAAAAGGAGAAAAGAGAACAAAAACAAAAGCCACAAGGTCTTACACAAGTCACAAGGATGATGAAGAAACAAAGTCTGATGAGGAAGTTAAGAAAATGAAGAAGAAGAAGAAAACTTCTGGGGAACCCTCTGCCAGTAAAAACAAAGAAGAGGCAAAAGAATTTGTTGAAAAGCCCACTCTTTCTATTGATGATATCATCAAGGCAGTCACTATGGATGGGAACCTGCAACTAGTCACAAAATTCTATGATGAATATAGTGATACTGACAAGAGGATCTTGGAAGATGCTACAGTCAAGTACCTGAAGCTTTATAATAAAGCATTCATTGAAATCATTTCATTAATTTCCAAAAGTCTAGAGAAGGTACTTGAACTTAGAAAAGAGAATGCCAAGGCAAAGGACTTAGAGATCCGAGAATAGATTGCAATTCAGCTCTATCCTTCCATTACTCCAAAGAAAATGAACATGATCTTTAAGGACTGCAAGGATGAATTCCGGAGCAAAGAAAGAATGAACAAACTTATGCTTGGACAAATTGATCAATTAGCAAGAGAAACAGAAGACATCCTCTGGAATGTCTTCAAAGATTCAATCTTCCTATTACAGAGGAAATAGATGAAGAACCTTCTACCATGGATGTCGAAGGATTAAATGCATCAAATGAAGAATCTACTAACAAAAATGTATAAGGGTCAAAAGAGATAGACGAGGAGAAGTCTAAGGACTTGGATTCCTCTATTCTAGAAGAGGAAGCTAATGAAGTAGTTAACATCTCTCCTCTGGATACCACTGCAGATGCTCCAGATCTAGGAACTAAAGGACAAGGAAGAAAAGAGGAGAAATTGAGTCAAGAAGATGAGGTAAAGGGAAGAGAAGAAGAACAAACAAAGAAGATCTCTGATGACAATTCTCAGATTCCAAAAGAAAAGAAGACTCGGTCTCTGGCAAGAGACACTGTAGAGGTAGTGAAGAATTTCTTGAACAAAGAGATGATGGAGATAGATGAACTAGAACTCTTCCAAGGACCTCTAAATTTTGATTCTCTCTCTCCAGTCCAGACAATGAAAATAGCATCTTTTGCCCAAGCTAAAGCAAAAAAAATCTTCTGAAGTCTCACATGGAAGACTACGAGCTGTTAGAGATTGCATCCAGTATGCTGGAGAAGATCATGCCATCTTTTCAAAAGGACCATTTAGCCTCTCCATCTGGTAACTTGAAATCTCTAGTAAACTCTGTTAGCACTCATTTTGATTCTTTAGAGAAATCAGCAGAAGAAAAGGTCTGGAAAGAGTTTTTGTGAAAGAGATTCACTAAAGTATAGGGACTCATAGCTAATAATAGGAGGACCCTAGATATTGGGATAAAAAGCCTTGAAAATGCTCTTAAAGATGGTGGGGACATGTACAAATTTTGTCTATCTTGGTCTAAAGTAACAGAGGATATTGAAAAGAAGGTCAAAGAATAAGAAGGTAAACTGTCAAGTTTATCTCAGAATTTTGATCCCCTCACTACATCCATAATGAATCAAGAATACCGGGCTATTGCCATTATAAATGAAATAAATAGGCTGGACAAAGAGAAGAAGAATATAATAAGCAGGATGAGTGAACTTAGAGGGATAATTATCCCTAAGTTAGAGGCAATGCATGAGACTTTAACAGATGCTCAGACCACAGCCTGGACCAGTGATCCGAAAGACTTAAGAAGGGTAGAAGCTTATGCATTTTTGTTGAGTGGTCACATCTCCATTTTGGACAGGATGAAGCAAAGCTGGGCAATAGAATTTGTATAGTTGAAGGCCACTTTTGTGGATAGACTTAAGTACATCCAAGTATAACATGTATAAATACTTATGCGGCTATGTATAGGTTAATTTTTACAAATTTGGTGTGCGGATTCTGCCCTTTTCCATTGATGTCAAAGGGGGAGTGAGGAGTAGTGAAAAATGTGGAATCTAGCTAAGGGGGAGCTCCAGTAAAACAGTGCATAAGATAGAGCATCAGCCAAGTTTGTTGTGACACTTAGTCATTTTTCACTAAGTGTTGCCATCAATGCCAAAGGGGGAGATTGTTAGCAAGAGACACTGTGTGGATTCATGAGTGTTGTCCTTGATGGCAACAAAGTTTATCCTACACATCCGTAGCACATAGTATGCCTATACCGGAAGTTAGATTGAAGAATGTTTTGGTCCAGTGAACAAGAACAGAGCATGCAACAAAGTCTGACAATCAGGTCCAGATCTCTTAGATGGTGTAACTTAGCAAGTTGCGGACTTGGACAAGTCAAGAGGAGTATCATGACTACTATATTCCAAAGATTGAGCCTCCGATGATAAAAACATGGAAAAGATATGAGCATCTGAGTGTTGGGCTCCTGATAGGCAGAGCAGACTTAGGAAGAACTAACCGGTAGAGTATCAGACTTCAATCTGGATGAGTAATTTATGTTGATCAAGTTATTTGAGGGATCATACAATGTTGTCCAACATGATTGATGATTTCTATGTCTATGTTTTTGATACGCATCACAAATCAAGTATGGATTTAGCTGACAAATCAGTATCTTATAAATATCTTGAGTATTCTGGTTGCTGACTAGAAAGTTGTTGAAATCCTTGGTATGGATATATATACCAGATGGATTCCAGTATGAAGGTGTGTGTGTGTGTACAAGTGATGAAATAAGGTGCGAAAAAGGTAGAGATAAGTGTGGAAGTAGCAATACAAGTATGGTATGTGACAGAGCAGAAGCACTAGAGTAAAGGAAGAATGAAATGCATTAGATCAGTATATTGAGCCTAACTGGAACTAAACTTCAGAATTTGTGGATGCCTCTCATCAGTTCAAACACATGGTTACCTTCTATAAACTTTGTAGACAGTGAGTCTCTTGTAGGCAGTGTGCCTCTTGTGAGCAGTGTGCTCAGGCAGTGAGCCCTAATTAGCAAGTGCCATTTTGTACTTCTTATTCTTTTAACAGAGAATACAATCTTGGGTTAGTCACCCTGTGGTTTTTCCCTTAATAGGGTTCTCCACGTAAAAATCCTTGTGTTATGTGTGTTGATTTTATTTCTGCTCTCATGATTATGTATGCTTATAAGTTTTAATGCTGCACTAATTATTAAAGGAGAAAAGAAAGTTAAGATATTTGAGATAACTAATTCAACCCCCCTCTCAGTTATCTGCCTTGTTTCCAACAATATGGTTACGGCTTTGATAATTAGCTTGAAAGGCATGACAAAACTCAAATGGATTAGGATCAGCGTGGATAGTAACTTCAACATCGTTATGTGGAAGTTTGACACATTGATGGTATGTAGAAGGAACTTCTTTGAGGACATGGATCCATGGATGGCCAAGGATGATGTTATAAGGAAGCTCAATATCAAGGACTTGACAATGGGTGTCAGAAGTGACAGGACCAACATGAATAGGAAAATGAATAATTCCTTCAGTATCTCTCTCAGCATCATCAGATGCTTTGATAGTAATGACCTTGGAAGTGTCAACATCTTTCTTAGAATATCCCAATTGTTTTATTAGTTTTAAAGAACATATATTAAGACCAGCTCCACCAGCCACTAAGATTCATTTGATACGGCGTTGGTTTACAAATAATTCTATGTGGAGGGATTCATTATGATATGGGTTGATGGATGGTCGAAGATCTTTGTCAGAGAAAGTTAGATGGCAAGGGGTTGCAATGCTGGCTACCATAGATTGGAATTGTGTAGTATCAATATCATTAGGCACTGAGGCTTCTTGCAATGCTTTATCAACGATAGCTTTATGGGTAGGGGATATGAGAAGTAATTTGCGGATGGAAATATGTGCGGGTGTTTTGCCAAGGTGATCAAGTATATTATAGCTAGAGGATGGTTGAGGAGGATTGATAGGTGCTCCTTGAATGGTAACTCGGCCTCTTTTGGTAGATATAGCGCAATTGGGTGCTTTGCCTTGGATAGTAATGGTA
The DNA here is from genome assembly GCA_027924645.1 of Cunninghamia lanceolata. Classification (NCBI taxonomy): domain Eukaryota; kingdom Viridiplantae; phylum Streptophyta; class Pinopsida; order Cupressales; family Cupressaceae; genus Cunninghamia; species Cunninghamia lanceolata. The sequence continues at coordinate 220,115 of BSBN01001237.1, read as the reverse complement.
GAAATGCAGGCTTGGTCAATGTGGCCAATTGTGGATGACTCATAATTGTAATGGATAGCATTCCCAGTATGAGGGTTACTTGGTTTGTCATGAGATGGAAGTGGATTCTTGAAGGCATTTAGATCATAGTTTGATGTCGGTTGATGTGCAGGTTGTGATGTTGTAGGTGTGATTTTAATTAGACCTTGATCGATGCAATCTTGAATGGCATGCTTTAAGTGCATACAACCATTTGTTTTATTTCCCTTGAATCTATGTTATTCGCAATACTTGTTCTCTTTATACCAAGGAGCTTTGAAGACCAGTTCGCCATTGGGTGGTGCATCTGGTAATGTGATATCTCCTGCTTGGATAAGTTTTCGAAAGATTACCTCCATAGGTTCTGCTAAAGGAGTAAATTGTCGTCGAGGTGTTGGATTTGTTCATGGTCAATTTCATTGAAAAGGTTGATTTGCTGTAGATGCAGCTTGTATGTTAATGGGAGCTTTCATTGTTTGTATGTTCTTTGCATCCACAATACCGTCATTAACGACACTCTTGTTCTTATTCCAAAAGCGAGATTTATCATTGGAATTTTAAGGATTGTCTTTGTTATCTCTAAAAATCTTGATAGTGCCCTTAGCAATTAAAGCGTATTCAATGATGGTTCCTTTGGAAAAAAGTTCGTCAAAGGTGCTAGCACTTTGTAATTGTAGTTGGAATGAAAACTCAGGATGAAGATTTTGGATGAAATATCAAGTTTTTATTTCTTAGGTATTTCCCATGATAGTTTGCTAGCCATATTATGCCAACATTGAGTAAATGAGGAGAAAGCTTCACCATTGCATTGTTTGTTGTTGACAAGGTCATTCATGTTCACTTCATGTTCAATATTAAAAGTGAAATGTGATCAAAATTTGTTTGCTAGTTCTACAAAAGTCTTAATTCTAGGAGGCAAGTGAGAGAACCATTCAAGAGCTTGTCCTGCTAAGCTTCAGGGGAATAGTCTCAAAAGATATGTATCATCTTGAGCAACATCGAGACATGCAACATAGAATGCTCTAATATGGTCATACGGATTTCCTTTCCCTTTGTAGTTGTCAAATTGTTGAATTTAAAAGTGTGGTAGAAAAGGTGTCATATGAAGTGACTTATCAAATGGATAAGCACATATGTCTCCTAAGGAAAATGTCTTCTTTCTTTGTCCTACCACCTTGTTAATCATTTGTTCAGCATCCATTTGAGAAAGGTGATGTTGTTGTAAAGGGGGTTGATGGTTTGGAGGTGAAATGTAATATGGTGTATATTGTGGTTGCTATTGTGGAATGTATGAGGGTATGACAGTTTGTTGAGGTTGAGTGCTCACAGTATATGTCAAAGGATTAGTATGTGACACATATGTGTTTGAGGATTGTTGTCCTTGAGACACAAGTGGTGGTTGGGTATATTGCGATGGATTAGCGCCAAGGGTTTGCATCACATGGGAAGTAGAGGATGGATTGACGTTGGTCAATGGTTGTGAATCCAGAGTTGGATTTGTAATATGGTACATAATGGAAGGATTGGTGGATGCGGAAGAAGGATGGACATTTGGGTTTGTGTTTTGGACAACATGAGGATTGGTATATGTCATGTGTTGGGTGACAATGGCTAATCCTTGGGTTGCATAAGACGGATTGATGGTTTGTGAAGGATTATATGAGGGTGGCGAAAGTGATGTAAGTTGATCAACATAAGAGATAGCAGTGCTAGGATTAACTTGTGATACAATAGGCAGGTCACTCATGATGTAGAGTGGCACAGTGGAAGCAACAAAGGTCTACTCTTCTCTCTGCCCACTCACCCACTTCACCACCTTATACAAGCAAAGTCACACTAAGGGCAAATTAGGGGTTTTGTTAACCAAACTATTGTCCAACTCTCAAGATTGTTTCCACATCTTCTAACAGGTCTACAAACACCTTCCTTGTAGTTGGTTTGATCCCCAACTTCACCCAACTCTCCAACCTTCACTTGGCCTAGTGAGGCTACTAGCCCTCCTAAACCTGTTTTCACAACATAACTTGACAAAACCCTAAATGACCAGGAAAATAAATGATGGATTTGAATACCCTTTAGGGGAATCTAACAAACTCCCAAGCCTCTAGTTCCAACTCTACTCCAGCAACTCAAAACACCTACTAGGTCACTAGGCCTAATTGATCAAGTTAGGGCTAGGTTACAAAGCAAATGGTCTAAGTTGGGGTCATAGACCTGGGACAAGGATTTGGAACTCTTCTACAACATGCACACATCACAGAAAACCACCATGCATGCATCCACCTATCAGGTTTTGTCATCTACATCACCAAATAGCACATTGTTTGGTCAAATACATAGGGATATTTGACCTAGGGCATCACTTCAAAAATAGAAGACTACCTTTCCCAACAAAAAGCTTTTGGAATCATGTAGTATACACCCCTAGCCTGCATTTCACTGATTTGCATGAGATTTCACCGGTTGGAATGCATTCTAGGGCCGGATTTGTATGACAAACCCTAGAAAATAGGGTTTTAGACCAGTCTGAACACAAAATGCAATATCTCCCTCCTACGATCACTTCAAGACCTCAAATTTGAAGCATTCAAACCCTAACTCATACTAGTTTCAGAAAAAGTGCATTGATCCACTTGGCCAATTCGTACAGGCCATACAAGAACAAAAAAATAGGGAAAAATAGTCACTTTTCTTGATTTCTGTGCTCAAAACTCCATACCAAATCTCCTCCATCCTGGAGTGAGAAAACAACCATATACACTGATCCAAGTCGGTAGACAACCTCCAAATGCAGTTTCAATTGTCCAAAACGAGTTGAAACCAGCCAAATGTGTCATTGACACCATTGGCAACTTTTGACACTATGGCATTTTTGCATTAACACCAAGATACCGATTGGTTCAACTTGTCTAATGGATCTCAAACAACCAACACACTCTCTAAAACATGCTAAAACACCAAGACTACTAAAGAGACTCAAAACATCATCCTTAGACCTACTAGGCCTAAGTGGCACAACTAGGGTCCAAATGGACTAAGAGTGTTTGAGGTTTATATGATTACCCCAAGCCTCTTGACCATACAGAGTGGACCTAACAAGCATGGCTAGAAAGCCTTATTACAAACACATTGAACAAAAAAAACACAACTTAGGAAAATGCTTCAAAATGCACTCTTGGGTACCCTGCACCATACACCCACTGTCAAACAGAACTCAAGTCTCTTGAGTTGGGAATGTTGTCAAATGTGAATCCTACCTTCTCAATGGCTACCCTGCTCATCCAAGTGGCATCCTCCTGAGGCTTATTGAGCCACTTCACCAAATACTCATGATAGGTGTGCCTCCTAGTCTATTTTGCAATCCTGTGATCCAAGATGCATTCAATCTGATTAGGAATGAAGGAATCAGGTCCTAGAGTGATTGATCAGTTTGTTCTTCTACGACAGTTGTCTAAGGATCAGATCCCTTATAGGGATAGAGGTCTGATACATTGAAGATTGGTGACAAGGCAATGCCATCCGGAAGCCTGATTTTGTGGGCATTTTCTCCACATTTCTTTAGCACTTCACAAGGCCCAATCTTCTTCATAAGTAGCTTGGTATATTTACCTGTAGGTAGTCTCTCCTTTTTAAGGTGTACCATGACCAAATCCCCTTCTTTGAACTACAGATCCCTTCTCTTTCTGTCAGCAGACTATTTGTACTTTGCAGAGGTAGACTGTAAGTCTTCAACCAATGCACTACTCTTCTCCAGTCCCCTATCCTCTCTGAGTTCCAAAATATCCCTTGGGTGAGTGCCATAAACAACTTGAAAAGGTGACAGGCCGATACTCCTGTTCACAGTGTCATTGTAGGAGTATTCTACCTGAGCCAAAACTGAATCCCAACTAGTACCCTGCTCCTTAGTTAGGCACTTTAGGAGTTTTCCAAGTGACCTATTAATCACCTCAGTCTGACCATCAGACTGAGGATGATAGACTGATGATAATGACAAGTTTGCACCTAGTCTTTTCCAAAGTGTCCTCCAGAAGTGTCCTATGAACTTGGGGTCTCTATCAGAGATTATGGACAAAGGCAAACCATGTAATCTGACTATTTCCTTGAAGAAAAGTCATGTAATATGTGAGGCATCATGTGTGGTTTTACATGGGATGAAGTGAGCCATTTTTGAGAACCTATCAACAACCACAAAGATGCTATCATGTCCATTCTTGGTCCTAGGCAAACCAAGTACAAAGTCCATGCTTATGAAATCCCAAGGCTTTGAAGGAATAGGTAGTGGAGTGTATAGACCTGCATTTGATGTATGTCCCTTGGCTCTTTGGCAAATTTGACAAGTTTCTACAAACTTTCTTACATCAGTGGGTAACTTTGGCCAATAGTAGTATCTTCTAACCAAGTCTAGGGTCTTATCAATGCCAAAGTGGCCTGCCATGCTGCCACAATGCTTCTCCTAAAAAATATTCTCTCTAACATACCCTCTTGGAATACACAACAGGCTACCTTTAAAAAGAAATCCATCTTGTATCAAAAAATTAGAAAAATCAGTGTTATATCTACCTGTCATGGCTTTGCAAGATTGGTAAGGTTCCTTGAAGTCTTCATCTTCTACATACTGATCTTTAATGGCATGTATACCTGTACTTTCCAACTGAATGGTTTGAACAACAAGATTCCTCCTACTTAAGGCATCGGCTACCTTATTGGCCACTCCTTTCTTGTGCTTAATGGAGAATGTATATGCTTGGATGTACTCCATCCACTTGATATGCCTGTGGTTTAACTTCTGCTGCCTGTTCAAGAATCTCAAAACATGGTTATCAGTAAAGACAATAAACTCCTTAGGTAATAAATAGTGTCTCCATTTTCTCAATGATTGGACCATTGCATATAATTCTAGATCATAGGTAGAATAGTTCTATTTTTCCTCATTTAACTTCTCACTAAAGAAGGCTACAAGCCTCCCATCTTGACTTAGGACTCCCCCAACAGCCCTCTTACTTGCATCACACTCAACCACAAAGGTCTTATCAAAATTAGGTAGCACAAGTACCGGTTGTTCTGATATTTTCTTCTTTAACAGTTCAAAGGCTTGATTGGCCTCATTTGTCCACACAAACACACATTTCTTGCCCCCTTTTATAGTGTCAACAAGTGGAGCACAAATGGCACTAAACCCTCTAATGAACTTTCTATAAAAATTGCATAAACCATGGAAACTCCTTACCTCAGATGCTGTAGTAGGTGTGGGCCAATTAAGAATGGCTTCCACCTTGCTTGGATCCATTTTGAGGCTGCCCTTAGAGATGACAAACCCCAAGAATGTCAATTCTTCTTGTAGGAAGACACATTTGTCAAGGTTAATTCTCAACTTCTCTTGAAGCCTCCTGAGCACTTGATGGATATGCCTTATGTGATCTTCCTTACTGTCATTGAAAACTAATATGTCATCCAAATATACAACAATGAACTTGTTAAGGAAAGGTTTTAGCACCTCATTCATCAACCTCATGAAGGTGCTTGGTGCATTTGATCAGCCAAAAGGCATCACAACCCATTCAAATAGCCCTTCATTGGTTTTGAAGGCCATTTTCCACTCATCCCCCTCCCTTATCCTAATTTGGTGGTAACCACTTTTTAGATCCATCTTGGTAAAATACTTAGCCCTACCCAAGCAATCCATTAGATCTTCTATCCTAGGCATTGGAAATCTATACCTGATAGTAATCTTGTTGATGGCCCTCGAATCAGTGCATAGTCTCCATGTACCTTCCTTCTTTGGTGCAAGTACTGCAGGTACTGCACATGGGCTAATACTCCTCCTTATAAGCCCTCCATCCAACAAGTCTTGGATTTGTCTTGCCACTTCAGCATTTTGCTCTGGGGTTAGTTTGTAGGCTGCTTGGATTGGTAGGGTGGATCCAGGGATGAGATCAATGTAATGACTAATCTCCCTCTTTGGTGGAAGGGCATCCTTACTTTCATCAGCTATCACATCATGAAACTTCTCCAATAGTTCCTCCACTTCTTTTGGTCCAATCCTCCTGAGAGGCTGCCGCACTTTGATCTTCTTAGGATTTGCATCCTTGGGCTTGATGACCACTGAAAAACATGGCACTTTCTCCTCCTTGAGGTTAGCCAAAAACTCTTTTTCACCTACTAACATGACTGAACTAGGAATGACCTTTTCCTTGCTGTCATCAATCAAAGGAGTCATTGTGAAATTCTCACCATTTTTAGACAAATGAATTACATTTTGCTTACCATCATGTTGGGCACTTGTATCATGTTGCCAAGGTCTGCCAAGAAGAAGGTGGCATGCATCCATATCCACTATCTTACAAAGAATCATATCATGATATTCACCTATCTTAAATTCAACCCAACATTGTTCTTTCACCACAATTTGTTGGTCCTTGGTTAACCAAAAGACTCTATAGGGGTTAGGATGAGGTATCCTTTGCAATCCTAACTTATGCACCATTTCATTAGAAGCTAAATTCTCAGAAGAACCTAAATAAACTATTACCTTGCAGACTTTTCCTTTCACCTTGCAAGTGGTTCTAAACAGATTGTTTCTTTGGGGCTGCTCCTTGGTGGCTGGCATGATGAGAGACCAGTTAAACATGATGCATTCTCTACTCTCTGGTGCTGCAGACTTGGAAGAGGCAGTTTGGTAAGATGTGGTTGGTGCAGGAGCACCTAGATGTTTAGGTTTTGGTTAATTTACAAGTAGTTTGTTTGGTTAAATAAGGTCTATGAGACCATTTATGTGTTGTATAAGGCTTGAAAGCCATATTTGTAATGGACTATGTCCAAATAACTAGAGTCTACTATGGTTATGTTATCAGTCCTAGGTAGGACAGTCTTGTAGTTATAGGTTAGTCATTTATGTTTTAATGTTTGTCATAGGTAGTCATTTAAAGTCTTCATGTTGTAAGCCTTTTAAGGCATGTCTTAGATTTGGAGGTTTGTTAGGAACCTTGCCAAAGGATAACCAAGTTTCAAAAAAGCATTTGAAACCATGAAAAATAGTAAATACAGTCCAAAATAGAAGGTGGACAGTTACTAAAGTAACAGTCTTTAGAATAGTAGTTAAAACTCATGAAAGACACAATGGTGAGTAGTTTTTCTTGACTCCCACTCGATGCATGCAACGTAGAGGTTTGATATATCCCTGCCAAGATTGATTGTAGGGAGAACATTCAATAGATTTAGAAGAAAGAACCAAAAGAGACCTCTGTTTACTATTTTTCTATTTTTCTAATTTTTCTATGCTCTTTTCCTATCGTACCCATGACTGTACGGCTTCATCATTGCTCAAGTGTGTAATGGATGGAAAGGGGTGTGAAGTATCTTTGATTTAAGCTTGATTTGAAGCTTTGATAGCAAACTAGGTGAAAGATATCAGTAGTTTTCCATAAACTATCTTTTAGAAATTATTGTTTCCATTAGAAAATTGTTGTTTTCTGCATAAATCCGTACTTGTACGGCTAAGTGGTGGATGGTATTGGTGATGGTTGTTTAGAGTGTTGAGTTACCTATCCTTTGCATTTGGTTTGGGCCCTTAACACCATTGATTAGCTATGCATTTCTCTTTTGTTTGGAAGTTGGTTTGAAAACCTAGTTAGGGCCTCTTTTGACAGTCCAATGGGTTTTTCTTCATTCCTCTGATCTTTTTCTAGTTGTGATTAGAGAAATGGAATGTACAGTAGTTGTGGTAGAGGCTTGTGAAGGTTGCAGGGGCAGGAGGATGGGGTAGAGTGGGGTTTGTCATGGAGATGGCCATCACTAATCAAGTATATGAAGAAGAGAAGGACAGCAGTCACTACAAGGAAGAAGCTTGGTAAGTTTGGTTTAGTATTGCTTTGTCTATGAAGGCATTAGGTATGTGTGAATGTTATAGATTGGCATATTGTACAAGATTGAATGTGTCTCAATAGAGATCATTGCAAGGAGGCTAGCGTGACTGTCTTTCCTCATGGAGTAGTGAGATTATGATAGTCTAAGAAGAACATAGTGAAGATTGCTGCCTGTAGTCCTGTGTAGAGGAGTTGAAGGGGTGTTAGATGGAGTTGGGCATCTTGGAAGGTGTCTTGGAGTCCTACCTCATGTTACATGTCAAGAACAAGGTAGTGATTGAGTTGAAGCCCTTCATGGGTAAGAGAGAGAACCTCTGGTAAAATAGTGAACCTAGAGAACAATTGCATTTGAAGTTTGTGAAGAGCCTGCTGTCCTTGATGCTCTACATCAATGGTACTTTGATAGTCACCCTCTTGAAGGAGTTGCAACCTTCTGTCTTTTTGATTTGCAGAATTGTTTCCCATCTTCTCTGGGCATCTAAAGGACTGATGTCCTATTTGATTGCAGGAAAAACACCTTCCAGTGAACACAGTGGAACCCCTGCCTCCACTTCTTCCTCTACCATTACCTCTCCCTCTAAACTAACCCTTATCAGCACTATTTCTGTCAGCTTGCACTTGACTGCCCTCTTGTGATCTGCCATCTTGGGGTCTTGGAAAATTGTCTCTATTCTGAAATCTGCCTCTGCCTCTGAAATTCAGACTGCCTCTGCCCCTACTGCTTGAATAACCTCTCCTTCTCTGTTTGTCCTCAATCCTCAATGCCATTTAAAAACACTTATGGACTATCTCAGGGTTAAAGAGACTTAATTCATCTTGAATGGAGAACTTAAGACCATTAAGATACCTTGCAAGCTTTTGTTTTTCATTCTCAGGCATCTTGGCTTTCAAGGACATCTTGTGGAACTCCTCGGTGTATGTGCTCACATCCATGTCCTTCTGTCTCAAGTTTTGCAACTTTTTTGTGCAAGTTGACTTCATAGTCTTCAGGAACAAATTGCTTCTTGATTTCAAGCGCCATCTTCCTCCATGTTGTGAGGCTGACTATTTTACCTCCCATATTTTGATCATTGTGCTATCCAGTTGTGACTATGTTTCATTATGCAGACTTGATGTTGTATCTCACTGATTTGATATATGTGCTTTGATTCGGTCATTTTGGATGATATGTTGAGGTTCGACGTATGGGACATATATATTAGATGTTATTTTGCTATGAGATTCTAGTTGTTTATGCATGGATTAATTGACATATGATTTGATAATGCAGTTTAATTTGTATTTATGTAATTGATGTTTATTTCAATTGCGTGGAGTTTATTTCAGTTGCTTCGGCTATCACTTTCTGACAGGACTGATACTTGATCGAGATGTGCAGGTTTCACTTCCCTCGCCACGGGAATCAGAGGTAGGATTCACACCATGTTATTCCTGGTTAAGTCAATCCATTCCCAAGAGGGATAAGGATCACGTGTGAAATTACATGATGATTTATTGTGCTTGGTTTAAATTTTAATTATTTTTAAGCCTTAGTACCCCCTCTCCTTCTTATTTTGATTAATGTCAAGTGTTGTAAAATTTTAATTATTTATGTCAATTGGCATTTTTATTATTTTATTTGGGCCATTTATATGTGAATTTTTGACCCCTTTCATGACCCCCAGGGTCCCAAAAGTTACCCTAGGTGGTCAACCATGAGTCTAGGGTCAACTTGGACCACCTAACCCTAGTTTTGACTCACCTTAGGTCACCCTAAACCATGGTTGAGTCAAAGTGACGAAAATAGGAAGGAGGGAAGATGAGGGATGGGCCTTGCCTTGGGAAGAACCCATCTCCCATCCCTATGTTTTGGGAAGCATTCCCAAGGAGGACTAGGGAGGTCTCCAAGAGTCCTCCCAAACTCCCAAGTGAGTGGGAGCACCACTCAAGGCCATTTTCTTCTTGAGGTGTGAGTGGGAATCCAACTCACCACTTGTCCCCCTCCCACTTGTGTGGAAGCACAAGTGGATGAGGTGGAGATGGAGGAGGAGGGAGAGGAGGACATTTGTCATCCTCTTACCTTCTCACTCTCACAAGTGGCTTAGGAGGAGGGACAAGATGGTGACAAATGTCACCTTCTCATTCCCTCAAGGCCAAGTGGATGGCCTATAATAGCTCCTCTTGTAGAGGAGTGGGGGTTCTTCTATTCTATTCTTTTCCTTGCTTTTTTAGAGACTTCTTGCAAATTTAGATTTCCTTACTAGTTGGAAGGAGTTAGAGAAGGTTGTGGAGAAAATCTGAAAGGTTGGAAGGCTTGGGAAGGCTTGGGGCTCTTCACCAATTCCACTTCCATTGCCAAGGTCTTGAAGGTAGGCCTCTTATCTTGTTTTTTTTGCTTTGCTATATGATGTTCCATGTTTGAATTTTGATTGTAAGTTTGTTTGCATTGTGATGCTTTCTTTTGCATTTGATGTTGGGTTGGGTGTCATGGTGAGAGCACCTCCAATGGAGGAAATGCTCAACTTGTATTGGTAGGGGAGAGGAACAATCCTTGGGGGCTCTCCCACAGTTTATGTTTATGTGTTTATGCCTTGAGGGCCTATTATCATTTGAGGAGGAGTTATCTATATAGCAAGAGTGCCAAGTAAATTGGTGTGAGATTCTTGTGGATTGTGGTGTTCAGGGATTTTGGCTTGAGGCCATCTGTTGAGATCTTCTTTATCATTGGGAGCCCCTTTAAGTTGAGAGGTCTATTTCCTACCCTCACCAAACTCATTTTCATGGGTTGAGTAATGTGTTAATCCCATGGGGTGTATCTGTTTTGTGTTTAGTTGTGTTTGAATTCTGTTGTGGTTTGGTACACCTGTGTGAAATCCCCTACCTCCCTAACTCGGGGGTGACCCACTTGCGGGTCTACGGTAGGGAGGAGAGTTGTCCTTTCCTTGTGGCTGGTTTTCTTGTTGTTTCCTTGCTGTGTTTAGTTGCAGGTTGGGAGAAAAAGAGTGAAGTTGTAAAGAAAGTCCCCTTGTGAAGGCCGTTGAAGCCAAGGCCATAGAGACCTTATTGTATTGCATTCTGTACAAGACTATGTGTATATCTTAGCCATGAGATGGCTATAATTTTCTGCTGTATGAAAAGTGTTCCTTGCTTGAGTAATAGGTTGTTATTTTTACCTGTGAAGAACATTGCAATGTAAGCATTTTGTAGTTTAATTTAAGATGCTTATTTCCTATGATGTGAAGTTAGTGAGTTGTGTAATGCTTGCTGATATTGTATACATTTTCTGTTATTTCTCCTTACAAAAAAAAATGTAAGAGTGAGTTAGATAAATCCTTGAGTTTGCAAAGCAAGAAATGAGAAAGTTTAAACTTAGTTTTTTGTTTGGTTGCTTGAGAATTTATTTCATAAATGGTTGTAGTAAATAATGAAATGTCAATATTTCCTTAGTCTATTATGTTGTATGGGAAAACATTTTATTTGTAATTTTAGTAAATGTTAATGTTCTCAAAAAGGGATTTGTATTTGTGCAATGCAAGTGAAAGTAACTATAAGTATTTTGTTGTCCTGATTCTTTCAAAAAAAAAAAATGTGTATGTGTGTAGTTAGATGGACTACATTATAGCAGATAGAGGAAAATTTGGGATTTATTAAGTTAGTTGTGATGAGAGCCCTCTTGTATTAGTTGATGCTGAAGGAAAATAAAGTTAGAATAGGATGTATCTTCTACCCTAATGTGGTGAAAAAAGGAAATTAATGCATTTCTGTGTATTCCCTTTTACTATTTCAAACAAACCCATATAGTTTTGTGATTCTATGTTTTTTTTCTGTTTTTATTTGATTTTATTGTGCATATATTAAGATAGAGAATAGAATACTAAAATAACTATTGATGGATATATATATATATATACAATATATTCACTTAAATATATAAATATATATATATATATATATTTAAGTGAATATATTGTATATATATATCCATCATATAACTATTGATGGATATATATCTATATACAATATATTCACTTAAATATATATATGAATATATATATATATATATATATATATATATATATATATATATATATATATATATATATATATATATATACATACGTGCATATAATATATCCACAATTAAATGAGCATTATCAGTGGAATGTGAGTTTACAGTTTTACATTATTTTTGACTACTGGCAGATGTGAACTGAGTATATATATATGCTTGTATATATATACATTAAAATATATGCTACACCTGTGTTATACATTTTTAAACTACTGTTTTAAAAAAAAGGGTCAAAATTTGTGAGCAGACTGTTTTTTTGAGTTTCTGTATAAAAGTAAAAAAATTAAAAAAAATAAGAAGTATTTTCATGGCTGTCAAGCCATTGAAGAGGTAGGCCCACCTGCAAAGAGAGAGTAATAATAAAAGGAAGAAAATAAAGTGAGAAGAGAAGGAGAAAATTTAACGAAGAGGGTATACCACTGTGTATACCCTCTATTCCAAAACCTCCATGGCTGCCCTATGAAGAAACCTGCAAAATAAAAGAAATGAAACAATAGAGAATATAAAATGAAGAAACAAAAGAAGAGACAAACCCCATGATATATACACAAAATACATACCTCTGTTCAAACAAAAGAATATCTAGTTTCAGTTTTTGTTTGCTAAAAGTATATATTTATTTAAATATATATATATATATATACACACACATAAATGTATATATATATATAAATAAATATACATATATCTAACAAAAAAAAGAAGCCCATGGGTATATACAGAAGGTATACACCCCTATGAAAAGATCCATGGCAGCCATTGAAGAAGCAACCCAACCTGCAAAACAAAGAAGAAAACAAAGCAAATGGAGGCAACAAAAAAAAGATAGAAGAGAAAAGAAGAAAAGAATGGGAGAAATTTTAGGGTTAATGCCTTTCATAAGGAAAGTAATAAAATATTAGAGAGAATCTAGGGTTGCAAGTTGAGTGGGGATTTATTAATTTTTATTTTTATTTATTTTTTTTTATGTGCACAGGAGTTTTAAACTTCCCTCTTTTTCGCTTTTTACATTTTTTTTTTAACTTATTTTTGCTTTCCCATGAGTTTTAAATTCCTTTTTTGATTTTTTTTTTTTTTTTTGTTTTTTTGTTGAGAGGTTGGATTTTAATCCCATGTGAAATTTATTTTATGGGAATGGGATTTGTTTTATTGGGTTTCTTTAACCCTTTTGGCAAGTTATTTATTTTGGGTTTTATTTTTTTTATTATCTAGTATTTTAATTTAAAGTTTTTGGGAAATCTTTTATTTGATTTGATTTTTAATTTATTCAATTTTATTTTTAGGGGATGATTTAAATAACTTTAACTTAAGTGATTTAATAAATATAAATGTCGCAAGTATATTTATTAAATGACTCAATTAACGAAATTTTTATTATTATTCCTTGGGGAGAGATGTTTGATTTAATTTTATTTAATTTTATTTATTTGTTTATTTATTTATTTATTTTCCCCTTTGAGTTTTGGACTCAAGTTAATAAATATAATTGTTGCAATTATATTTATTACTGGACTTAGATGTTAAATTTTGGTTTGGTCATTTAATTAATTTTGAATTTTTATATTTGATGAGTGGTAAATTCTAGTTGACCTTTGGAATTTTATTAAATTTAGTTTAAGCTTTATTTATTTTATTTTATTTTGCATCAATTATTTCTTGGGAAATTCCTTTTAAACTATTTATTCCCAATGTTGAAAACGCGTTATGCTGTCGAATTTTTCCTAGATTTTAAGGTTTTATTTTTATGGTTTTTTTTATGACTTCCATTTAATCACTCCACTTTATCATGCATCCATCATGCCATTAATTCTTATTTATTATTTTGATTTCTTTTTAATTCTGAGTTAGGGTTTGTTTTCGAACCTGCTAAAAATCACCTTCTCACCTAGGAAACTAGGGTTCTGATTTAAAACAGTCTAACCCTAAAAGTGACACACTTCGTGTCGCATACCCCCTAGGTGACCTTCATCATCGAATATGTTGTCACGTTACCACCTTAGGCGTATTGCTACCGAGCACGCAAGCACGTGCGAGGAGGTTTTTAGGGATAGGAAGAAAAAAAAATTACGGTTCGTGTCATGACCACATGGCAAAGGTGGGCATGACATGCGTCTTTGTGTGTCGTGACCGCATGGGAGATGTAGGCATGACATTTAGTACCAGAGCCTAGGTTTTTAAAACATTGGGCTTGTTTTAGGCACATTACTGTTTCCGCAACTATGATTGACTTGTGGCTACCTCATTTTGTAGGATGCCTCCCAGACGAGTTCAGCGAGCGCAGACCTGTCGCACTCCACCCACAGAGGTACGCACTGATTCATCAGCTACAGGACCGGGTCAGCCAGATCCACTGGCACAGCCAGAGCCACAGGTGTAGCCAGATCCACAGGTTTAGCCACTCCTACAGCCACATCTAGTTCTTCAGGCACCACCAGCCCCACCAGATATGGGACCACAGATTTTATAGGCCTTGCAGGCAATTTTAGATAGGCTCCCACCAGCAGTAGTAGAGCCACGTGTCGAGCCCCGCGAGGATCTGCAAGAGGAACCCCACGTAGAGCTGCGAGGGGCACCATGTGAGGAGCCTTACGTCGAGCTACCAGATACAGAGGAGGTTGGTTTAGCCAACAGGGCCCGTAGCAGGAGTCCCACACATCGGGCTAGACAGGACGAGATAGTGTGTGTAGAGCACATGGGTCACAGACCTTATGAGTATCATGTAGATGAGCCTATCTGGGGGCACAAAGATAGAGGAGATCCCATCCGAGACATATTGAGGTTGAACCCTCCTAAATTCATTGGGACCATAGAGGGAGTTGAGGCAGAGGCCTAGCTGATCAGTTTAGACAGGTGCTTCGCGTTGCGTCCTTATGAGGGCAACACGAAGGCCCATGTGGCAGTTCACTTGTTGCGAGATGCAGCAGCTACTTGGTGGCGCACTAAGGAGTGCAAGCGCCACCTATCTTTGGACACCCTCACATGGGAGACCTTCATTGAGCACTTCAATGCGCGCTATTTATCAGACCACTATAGGCAGCGTCATCTAGATGAGTTCCATGACCTCCAGCAGAGAGGACTTACAGTGGCTCAATATGAGGCTAGGTTTACAGAGCTATCTAGATATGCGGAGTATCTCCATGACAAGAAACTCCTGGTGCACAAGTTTATCAGAGGGCTTAATCACAGTATAGCAGGGCCAGCTCGGATGGCAGACCCCCAGACTTTGAGTGATGCTACCGAGAAGGCATACATCACTAAGGAGATTTAGGGATGAGGGCAGAGTTCTCGCCCTCAGTTTCAGGATCAGGGATAGCAGCATCAGCAGAGTTTTCATAGACCATTGCAGCCATCCCACAAAGGAGGATTCAGTTCAACATCTTTACCTCCTAGACCCTCACAGCAGCAGTAGAGAGCTAGGACACGGTAGGGGTCACAGGGGGGACATAATAGGGGTTGGTAGCAGCAGGGCCCGCATAGGGATCAGAGACAGCAGGGACCACCTATGGGACCTGCGAGGACACAGCAGTCTTATAGGGGTTCACAGGGTTCTACTGGCAGATCAGGACAATAGCAGTCGGGTAGGACCCAGACTGTATAGGTTCAGGTTAGGGGCCCTTGTTATGTTTGTGGTGGAGCAGGACACCTAGCTAGAGAGTGTCTGCAAGGTTATACAGCAGGGGACAGCCCCATGCAGGAGGTTCAAAGCAGACAGTGGGTGATGTGGGTAGATCCCATCGTATGTTTGCAGCGGTAGATAACCGCCAGGGAGATTTCCAGGTGTCCGTGATTGAGCTAGTAGGTATGATTGGGGGTAAACCCATTTCTATTCTCTTTGACTCTGGTACTACTGATTCATTTATATCTCCATCATTAGTGGAGCGTTGCAGGTTGGTGGCCTCTAGGCAGGGTGATAGGTGGGTAGTTGAGTTGGCTTCAGGAGCCAAACTGACAGTAGATACCTTTATCCATGATTGTGAGATTGCTTTGAGATCCTTCACTACAGTATGCGACTTTAGAGTCATGACATTAGGATCCTATGATGTGGTGTTGGGTATGGACTGGCTTGCAGCTCATCGAGCCAAGCTAGATTGTCACCAAAAGGCAATCAGCTGTTTAGATGACCACAGCACATCAATTGAGATCGTGGGCATGCAGAAGCCCACCATAGTGCGTATGATATCCACTCAGCAGCTTAAGCACTGCATGCGGAAGGAATTTTAGTTGTTCGCCATCACAGTGAGTGACAGATCAGATGATGAGCCAGAGGCATCTTTGGATGATCATCCCATCCTCAGAGAGTTTGCTGATGTTTTCCCAGTAGAGTTATCAAGGATGCCTCCCCGACGTGAGGTAGACTTTCACATAGACTTAGTGCTGGGTGTCGAGCCAGTGTCTCGTGCATCCTATAGGATGACCACAGATGAGCTCATGGAGCTCAAGCTACAGTTGGAGGACTTGCTAGAGAAGGGGCACATCCAACCGAGCATTTCACCTTGGGGCGCTCCTGTCATCTTTGTGAAGAAGAAGGATGGGTCTCTTCATTTGTGTATGGATTATAGGCAGTTGAATAAGGTGACAGTAAAGAACCGTTATCCTCTGCCCAGGATTGATGATCTTTTCGACCAGATGCAGGGAGCCAGGGTGTTCTCTAAGATAGACCTGAAGTCTGGGTATCATCAGTTACACATCACAGAGGCAGATATCCATAAGACCGCCTTCCGGACTCGTTATGGACACTATGAGTTCACAGTGGTTCCCTTTGGCTTGACGAATGCCCCTGCAGTGTTCATAAGTCTCATGAATGGGGTGTTCTGTACCTATCTTGATCGGTTCGTGATCATTTTCTTCGATGACATTTTGATCTACTCATAGACCGAGGAGGAGCATGAGGAGCACCTTCGTCAGGTCCTACAATGTTTGCGAGAGCAGAAACTTTATGGGAATTTGGTGAAGTGTGCATTTTTCAGGTCAGAGGTTCAGTATCTGGGACATATCCTTTCCGGTGATGGAATCTCAGTAGATCCATCAAAGATCAGAGCTATCAGGGATTGGCAAGCACCCACTAGTGTGACGGAGGTCAGGAGTTTCATGGGGTTGGCTGGTTATTACCGTCGTTTTGTTGAGGGCTTTTCTCGGATTGTGCACCCCATCACTTCCCTTCAGCGGAAAGGGAAGAGCTTTCTTTGGATTGAGCAGTGTGAGAGGGCCTTCGGGGTCCTCAAGGAGCGTCTTACAAGTGCCCCTATTTTAGCAATTCCTGATCTTGCAGCAGATTTCATGGTTTGCATGGATGCATCACTTGAGGGATTGGGAGCTGTACTTATGCAAGGTGGCAGAGTGATCGCGTATGAGTCGCGAAAGCTCAAGACCCATGAGCTGAACTACCCCATGCACGATTTGGAGTTAGCGCAGTGGTTCATGCTCTAGTCCGTTGGAGACATTGCTTGTTGGGTCATCGCTTTGAGCACCATTCCGATCATCATAGCCTCTAGTATATCTTTACTCAGCCAAATCTAAATGCTCGTCAGCGGCGTTGGATGGAGTTCCTATGCGAGTATGACTTTGATGTCCACTACATCAAAGGGAAGGAGAACGTGGTTGCTGACACATTGAGTCGAAAGCGCCACGAGCTCTTGACCTTGACTTTACGAGTGGACTTGAGGGATTGCATTTTATAGCATCTACCAGAGGATGGATGGTATCTAGAGGTGCAGTAGGAGATCAGTTCACAGAGGGCCCTGGTGGGCAAGTTTGCAGGGTATACACTTGACACAGATGGTTTACTTCGTCATCGTCAGTGCATCTATGTACCCCGCGCAGGTGACCTACGTACTGTGGTATTATTAGAGGCTCATAGGGCACCATATGTAGCACATCCAGGGGTGAAGAAGATGCATGCCGATCTTCGACAGTTGTACTATTGGGCAAGTATGAGATGAGATATAGAAAAATTTGTTACTCATTGCCTTGAGTGCCAGAGGGTCGAGGCCGAGCATCAGCATCCAGCAGGTCTCCTATACCCACATGATATACCTGAGTGGAAATGGGACACCATTTCCATGGATTTTATTGTTGGTCTTCCTATGTCTTCACGTCGCCATGATGCCATCATGGTGACAGTCGACAAGTTGACCAAGGTGGCTCATTTTTCTCTTGTGCACACAACGTACAATGCGCCAGCTATGGCGAGGGTATTCTTGGATGACATTGTGGGACTACATGGGGTACCTCGTCGCATCATCTCAGATAGAGATCCAGTGTTCACTTCAGCTTTTTGGAGAGCCTTACAGCAGGCATTGGGCACTCAGCTCAATTTTAGCTCTGCTTATTATCCTGAGACATATGGACAGACAGAGCAGGTGAATCAGGTATTGGAGGACATACTTCAGATGTATGTTATGGACCATCAGTCTAGATGGGAGGAGTATCTTTATCTAGTTGAGTTTGCCTACAATAATGCGCATCACAGCTCGTTAGGTATGCCTCCCTTTCAGGCTTTATATAGCAGACCATGCAAGACACCATTGAGTTGGGATCGGATTGAGGATAGAGTCGCCATTGGTCTAGAGCTAGTTCAGGATATGGAGCAGCAGGTCATAATGACTAGACAGAGCTTGCAGGAGGCATAGGACAAGTAGAAGAAGTATGCCGATGCTAAGAGGATAGATCGGAGCTTGTCATTGGGAGATAGGGTATTCCTTATAGTGCGGCCACACAAGAGTCCAATCTGTTATGGAAAGGGCTCTAAGCTCACACCACAGTTCGTAGGTCCCTTTGAGATTTTGGAGCGGAGAGGACCAGTTGCCTATCATCTAGCATTGTCACCTAGCCTATCACGTATCCACGATGTTTTCCATGTTTCAATTTTGAGATAGTATATATCTGATGTATCTCACGTTCTGGACTGGAGTGCTTTACAGGTAGAGGCAAGTGGGCAGTTGGTGCTGGAGCCAATTCGCATATTGGCTCGTCAGACGCTGGGCCTTCAAGGTCGAGAGCTAGACCAGGTTAGGGTCCAGTGGGATCGATATGATGAGGTCGCGGCAACTTGGGAGGATGCAGCTAGTTTTAGGGCACTCTATCCTCACCTATTTGACAACTTCCAGGAGGAAGTTCAGTCTTAGGGGGGAGGATGTGAGGCCGACTATTTTACCTCCCATATTTTGATCATTGTGCTATCCAGTTGTGACTATGTTTCATTATGCAGACTTGATGTTGTATCTCACTGATTTGATATATGTGATTTGATTCGATCATTTTGGATGATATGTTGAGGTTCAACGTATGGAACATATATATTAGATGTTATTTTGCTATGAGATTCTAGTTGTTTATGCATGGATTAATTGACATATGATTTGATAATGCAGTTTAATTTGTAGTTATGTAATTGATGTTTATTTCAATTGCGTAGAGTTTATTTCAGTTGCTTTGGCTATCACTTTCTGACAAGACTGACACTTGATCGAGATGTGCAGGTTTCACTTCCCTAGCCACAGGAATCGGAGGTAGGATTCACACCATGTTATTCCCGATTAAGCCGATTCGTTCCCAAGAGGGATAAGGATCACGTGTGAAATTACATGATGATTTATTGTGCTTGGTTTAAATTTTAATTATTTTTAAGCCTTAGTACCCCCTCTCCTTCTTATTTTGATTAATGTCAAGTGTTGTAAAATTTTAATTATTTATGTCAATTGGCATTTTTATTATTTTATTTGGGCCATTTATATGTGGATTTTTGACCCCTTTCATGACCCCTAGGGTCCCAAAAGTTACCCTAGGTGGTCAACCATGAGTCTAGGGTCAACTTGGACCACCTAACCCTAGTTTTGACTCACCTTAGGTCACCCTAAACCATGGTTGAGTCAAAGTGACGAAAATAGGAAGGAGGGAAGATGAGGGATGGGCCTTGCCTTGGGAAGAACCCATCTCCCATCCCTATGTTTTGGGAAGCATTCCCAAGGAGGACTAGGGAGGTCTCCAAGAGTCCTCCCAAACTTCCAAGTGAGTGGGAGCACCACTCAAGGCCATTGTCTTCTTGAGGTGTGAGTGGGAATCCAACTCACCACTTGTCCCCCTCCCACTTGTGTGGAAGCACAAGTGGATGAGGTGGAGATGGAGGAGGAGGGAGAGGAGGACATTTGTCATCCTCTTACCTTCTCACTCTCACAAGTGGCTTAGGAGGAGGGAAGAGATGGTGACAAATGTCACCTTCTCATTCCCTCAAGGCCAAGTGGATGGCCTATAATAGCTCCTCTTGTAGAGGAGTGGGGGTTCTTCCATTCTATACTTTTCCTTCCTTTTTTAGAGACTTCTTGCAAATTTAGATTTCCTTACTAGTTGGGAGGAGTTAGAGAAGGTTGTGGAGAAAATCTGAAAGGTTGGAAGGCTTGGGAAGGCTTGGGGCTCTTCACCAATTCCACTTCCATTGCCAAGGTCTTGAAGGTAGGCCTCTTATCTTGTTTTTTTTGCTTTGCTATATGATGTTCCATGTTTGAATTTTGATTGTAAGTTTGTTTGCATTGTGATGCTTTCTTTTGCATTTGATGTTGGGTTGGGTGTCATGGTGAGAGCACCTCCAATAGAGGAAATGCTCAACTTGTATGGGTAGGGGAGAGGAACAATCCTTGGGGGCTCTCCCACAGTTTGTGTTTATGCGTTTATGCCTTGAGGGCCTATTATCATTTGAGGAGGAGTTATCTATATGGCAAGAGTGCCAAGTAAATTAGTGTGAGATTCTTGTGGATTGTGGTGTTCAGGGATTTTGTCTTGAGGCCATGTGTTGAGATCTTTTTTATCATTGGGAGCCCCTTTAAGGTGAGAGGTCTATTCCCTACCCTCACCAAACTCATTTTCATGGGTTGAGTAATGTGTTAATCCCATGGGGTGTATCAGTTTTGTGTTTAGTTGTGTTTGAATTTTGTTGTAGTTTGGTACACCTGTGTGAAATCCCCTACCTCCCTAGCTCGGGGGTGACCCACTTGCGGGTCTACGGTAGGGAGGAGAGCTATCCTTTCCTTGTGGCTAGTTTTCTTGTTGTTTCCTTGCTATGTTTAGTTGCAGGTTGGGAGAAAAAGAGTGAAGTTGTAAAGAAAGTCCCCTTGTGAAGGCCGTTGAAGCCAAGGTCATAGAGACCTTATTGTATTGCATTTTGTACAAGACTATGTGTATATCTTAGCCATGAGATGGCTGTAATTTTCTGCTGTATGAAAAGTGTTCCTTGCTTGAGTAATAGGTTGTTATTTTTACCTGTGAAGAACATTGCAATGTAAGCATTTTGTAGTTTAATTTAAGATGCTTATTTCCTATGATGTGAAGTTAGTGAGTTGTGTAATGCTTGCTGATATTGTATACATTTTCTGTCATTTCTCCTTACAAAAAAAAAATGTAAGAGTGAGTTAGATAAATCCTTGAGTTTGCAAAGCAAGAAATGAGAAAGTTTAAACTTAGTTTTCTGTTTGGTTGCTTGAGATCTTATTTCATAAATGGCTGTAGTAAATAATGAAATGTAAATATTTCCTTAGTCTATTATGTTGTATGGGAAAACATTTTATTTGTAATTTTAGTAAATGTTGATGTTCTCAAAAAGGGATTTGTATTTGTGCAATGCAAGTGAAAGTAAATATAAGTATTTTGTTGTCCTGATTCTTTCAAAAAAAATATGTGTATGTGTGTAGTTAGATGGACTACATTATAGCAGATAGAGGAAAATTTGGGATTTATTAAGTTAGTTGTGATGAGAGCCCTCTTGTATTAGTTGATGTTGAAGGAAAATAAAGTTAGAATAGGATGTATCTTCTACCCTAATGTGGTGAAAAAAGGAAATTAATGCATTTCTGTGTATTCCCTTTTACTATTTCAAACAAACCCATATAGTTCTGTGATTCTATGTTTTTTTTCTGTTTTTCGTTGATTTTATTGTGCATATATTAAGATAGAGAATAGAATACTAAAATAACTATTGATGGATATATATATATATACACAATATATTCACTTATATATATATATATACGTGCATATAATATATCCACAATTAAATGAGCATTAGCAGTGGAATGTGAGTTTACAGTTTTACATTTTTTTTACTACTGGTAGATGTGAACTGAGTATATATATATGCTTGTATATATATACATTAAAATATATGCTACACCTGTGTTATACATTTTTAAACTACTGTTTTAAAAAAAAGGGTCAAAATTTGTGAGCAGACTGTTTTTTTGAGTTTCTGTATAAAAAAAATAAAAATAAAAAAAAATAAGAAGTATTTTCATGGCTTTCAAGCCATTGAAGAGGTAGGCCCACCTGCAAAGAGAGAGTAATAATAAAAAGAAGAAAATAAAGTGAGAAGAGAAGGAGAAAATTTAACGAAGAGGGTATACCTCTGTGTATACTCTCTATTCCAAAACCTCCATGGCTGCCCTATGAAGAAACCTGCAAAATAAAAGAAATGAAACAATAGAGAATACAAAATGAAGAAACAAAAGAAGAGACAAACCCCATGATATATACACAAAATACATACCTCTGTTCAAACAAAAGAATATCTAGTTTCAGTTTTTGTTTGCTAAAAGTATATATTTATTTAAATATATATATATACACACACACATAAATGTATATATATATAAATAAATATACATATATCTAACAAAAAAAAGAAGCCCGTGGGTATATACAGAAGGTATACACCCCTATGAAAAGATCCATGGCAGCCATTGAAGAAGCAACCCAACCTGCAAAACAAAGAAGAAAACAAAGCAAATGGAGGCAACAAAAAAAAGATAGAAAAGAAAAGAAGAAAAGAATGGAAGAGATTTTAGGGTTAATGCCTTTCATAAGGAAAGTAATAAAATATTAGAGAGAATCTAGGGTTGCAAGTTGAGTGGGGATTTATTAATTTTTATTTTTATTTATTCTTTTTTATGTGCACGGGAGTTTTAAACTTCCCTCTTTTTTGCTTTTTACATTTTTTTTTTAACTTATTTTTGCTTTCCCATGAGTTTTAAATTCCTTTGTTGATTTTTTTTTTTTTCAATTTTTTTGTTGAGGGGTTGGATTTTATTCCCATGTGAAATTTATTTTATGGGAATGGGATTTGTTTTATTGGGTTTCTTTAACCCTTTTGGCAAGTTATTTATTTTGGGTTTTATTTTTTTTATTATCTAGTATTTTAATTTAAAATTTTTGAGAAATCTTTTATTTGATTTGATTTTTAATTTATTCAATTTTATTTTTAGGGGATGATTTAAATAACTTTAACTTAAGTGATTTAATAAATATAAATGTCGCAAGTATATTTATTAAATGACTCAATTATCGAAATTTTTATAATTATTCCTTGGGGAGAGATGTTTGATTTTATTTTATTTAATTTTATTTATTTGTTTATTTATTTATTTATTTTATTTTTTTCCCCTTTGAGTTTTGGACTCAAGTTACTTAATAAATATAATTGTTGCAATTATATTTATTACTGGACTTAGATGTTAAATTTTGTTTTGGTCATTTAATTAATTTTAAATTTTTATATTCTGATGATTGGTAAATTCTAGTTGACCTTTGGAATTTTATTAAATTTATTTTAAGCTTTATTTATTTTATTTTATTTTGCATCAATTATTTCTTGGGAAATTCCTTTTAAACTATTTATTCCCAATGTTGAAAACGTGTTATGCTATCGAATTTTTCCTAGATTTTAAGGTTTTATTTTTATGGTTTTTTTTTACGACTTCCATTTAATCACTCCACTTTATCATGCATCCATCATGCCATTATTTCTTATTTATTATTTCGATTTCTTTTTAATTCTGAGTTAGGGTTTGTTTTTGAACCTGCCAAAAATCACCTTCTCACCTAGGAAACTTGGGTTTTGATTTAAAATAGTCTAACCCTGAAAATGACACACTTCGTGTCGCATACCCCCTAGGTGACCTTCATCATCGAATATGTTGTCATGTTACCACCTCAGGCATACTGCCACCGAGCACGCAAGCGCGTGTGAGGTGGTTTTTAGGGATAGGGAGAAAAAAAAATTTGCGGTTCGTGTCATGACCACATGGCGAAGGTGGGCATGACACACGTGTTTGTGTGTCGTGACCGCATGGGAGATGCGGGCATGACACATGTAGTTATAGGGTTCCTATCATCTTCTATCCTCTCATTTTGAATGAAGTTCCACCAACTCAAGGCTGGCCCTTTCATTCTAGACTTGGCAATCCTTACCTTCTAATTTTCTACCACTTCTTCACATTCAAAATAGTTCTCCATTGCCTCTATCCAATCAAGGCACTCCTCTGGATTCATCTTACCAAGAAACATAGGTAAATCCACCTTCCTATCCTTCCTACTCAACTTTCCAAGTGCATCTAGGAATTGTCTTTCTGACATGCCTCCTTGTGGCTCTTCCATAGGCACTCCTTCTTTTTCATCTTGATCCTCTTCATCTGAATCTAAGATGACCTCAGGTTTCTTCTTCTTATCCTTATCCTTCTTCAACTTCCCTATCTCAGCCTCCATCCTTTTGTTCTTAGCTGCTTGCTCTCTCACTATCTTTGCCAATTCGGCATTAGTCACCCTTGTAGGAACTTCCTTCTCTTCTTCTCTATCTCCCATCTCTTTGATGGCTCTGATACCACCTAATGCAAAGTGGCATAGTGGAAGCAACAAAGGTCTACTCTTCTCTCTGCCCACTCACCCACTTTACCACCTTATACAAGCAAAGTCACACTAAGGGCAAATTAGGGGTTTTGTTAACCAGACTATTGTCCAACTCTCAAGATTGTTTCCATATCTTCTAATAGGTCTACAAACACCTTCCTTGTAGTTGGTTTGATCCCCAACTTCACCCAACTCTCCAACCTTCACTTGGCCTAGTGAGGCTACTAGCCCTCCTAAACTTGTTTTCACAACATAACCTGACAAAACCCCAAATGACCAGGAAAATAAATGATGGAATTGAATACCCTTTAGGGGAATCTAACAAACTCCCAAGCCTTCAGTTTCAACTCTACTCTAGCAACTCAAAACACCTACTAGGTCACTAGGCCTAATTAATCAAGTTAGGGCTAGGTTACAAAGCAAATGGTCTAAGTTGGGGTCATAGACCTGGGACAGGGATTTGGAACTCTTCTACAACACGTACTCATCATAGAAAACCACCATGCATGCATTCACCTATCAGGTTTTGTCATCTACATCACCAAATAGCACATTGTTTGGTCAAATACATAGGGATATTTGATCTAGGGCATCACTTCAAAAATAGAAGACTACCTTTCCCAGAAAAAAGCTTTTGGAATCATGTAGTATGCACCCCTAGCCTGCATTTCACCGATTTACATGAGATTTCACTAGTTGGAATGCATTCTAGGGCCGGATTTGTATGACAAACCCTAGAAAACAGGGTTTTAGACCAGTCTGAACACAAAATGCAACATCTACCTCCTACGATCACTTCAAGACCTCAAATTTGAAGCATTCCAACCCTAACTCAAACTAGTTTCAGAAAAAGTGCAATGATCCACCTGGCCAATCCGTACAGGTCGTACAACAAAGAAACAGGAAAAAATAGTCACTTTTCTTGGTTTCTGTGCTCAAAACTCCGTATCGAATCTCCTCCTCCATCCTGGAGTGAGAAAACAACCATATACACTGATCCAAGTTGGTAGACAACCCCCAAATGAAGTTTCAACTGTCCAAAATGAGTTGTAACCAGCCAAATGTGTCATTGACACCATTGGCAACTTTTGACACTATGGCATTTTTGCATTAACACCAAGATACCGATTGGTTTAACTTGTCTAATGGAACTCAAATGACCAACACACTCTCTAAAACATTCTCAAACACCAAGACTACTAAAGAGACTCAAAAGATCATCCTTAGACCTACTAGGCCTAAGTGGCACAACTAGGGTCCAAATGGACTAAGAGTGTTTGATATTTATATGATTACTCCAAGCCTCTTGACCATATAGAGTGGACCTAACAATCATGGCTAGAAAGCCTTATTACAAACACATTGAACAAAAAAAAACACAACCTAGCAAAATGTTTCAAAATGCACTCTTGGGTGCCCTGCACCAACTCATGTCAATGAGACTAACATTGGGGTTATATGGTGTGTTGGATGGATTTGTGGAAATTGTGGAGACCATATTAGTGGTGATAGGAATATGAGTGTGGGAGGTAGTTCCCACATATGATGCAATTGGAGTAGCAGATTGCAATGGCTGTGAGACTTGAACGGTTTGTGATGTTTGGATAGCTTGCAAAACTTGCGATATTGGGATAGCTTGTGATGCTTGAGGAATTTGCACTTGTGCAACATGGACAGCTTGTGTTACTTGAGATTGAGATACAATCATGGTAGGAGAAGGCGTATGTTGTGGAACATCAAAAGGTGGAATGCTCAAAATTTGGGAAAGGAAAGGAAGTACCTCAGTTGGATTTATCAAAGGTTCTAGAGTGTACTCCGATCATGGTGTGTTTGATGGGGTAGCAATAGGCAATGAAAGAGATGGGTTGGAAGGTGGATTTTGTAGCATGGACATGGTATGAGATAGTGTGGCTATAGTGGATGGTCCCTTTGTAACAACAATGGGAGTGTTTGGATCATGTTCTCAAATAGCGAATATGTCAAAGTCACTTGGTAATTTGGCTCCCATACATGCTAATTCCAAGAAATAGCAATTAGGATCAGATAAAACAAGCTTCTCAACTTGATCCCATATGTGTGTGTCTCTAAATTATGATATGTCATCTTGGGATTGCTCTTCATAGGTCTCTGAAAATGTTTGAGGTTGCACTTGTTGTGAAGATGATGGTCCAATGGTGTATCCTTCGGGCACAAACATGTAAGAAGGAATGCCGGTTGTGAATTGAGTTGCATCTCTAAGGGGCATTGATCGAGATTGTTACATTTTGGCTTCCATTGTAGCTTGTAATTTTGCTTCCATTTAAGCTCTATATTGGCTCCTAGTTTGAGGCATGATGGTTGATGTTGAAAGTTGGACTTGGTTTGTCAAGATTGAGACCCAAAAGGTGATGGTTTGCTGATTGTTTGGTGTTGGTTTGTTTTGTTAGTTTGTTGGTTGCTTGGTTGTTGTTGATAAACTTCCCTAGAGGATAGCTCACACACTCAAGGGAAAAGTTGGTTGCTAGTGTTGTTTGTTGGTTTTGCTAGGGCTAAGTAAAGCCAAAAGGATAATGTTTGGTTGCTAGTTTTTCTGGTTGGTTGTTGTTTTGGGGTCTCAAAAGGATGAAAGCTTACAAAAAGTCCAATGGATTGATATGCTCAAGATAGAAGACAATGCTTACGTGACTGTGAATGCTCAGAAGACTGTCTAAAAGCTAATGACAGAGCTAAGAATGTCTAAAAGTGCTACTAATTGGGCTAGATGGATACTAATTGCTGATATTTGACTTGAAGTGATTGGTAATAGCTTAGAAGTGACTTAGATGAGGCCAAAAGTGACGAATAATATGTCAAAAGCATTCTAGTTTTGGTTCAGATGACAGACTGTAGTGTTGACCAAAGGCGACTAGTTTTACCAGAGGTGATCTATTACAAGTCAAAAGTGATTTACTGTTGTTTAAAAGCAATGTAGTTTTGCTAGAAGCAAGCAGCTATTGATTAAAAGCGATCCAATTTTTGTATAAAATGAACAACTGCTATTTAAAAATGATCTGGATGTCTGATGGTGAGCAGTTAAGGTTCAAAAGTGACCCGTGTCTGACAGGGAATATGTTTGAATGATGTTTTTGACAAGAAAATAGTGATTATAGTCACTCACACTCACAACTTACACAAGCTTGTACAACCTAGGCTAGGAAAGGACTGTATTTGTTGAGTCCCCTTGCTATGCCTATTCAAAGTGGATAGCTTTAGGATCTTGGTAGCACCAACTCCCCTCCGTGACACTCACTTCTCACACATACCAAGATCCAAGTTTCCCAAGGCTTGTCCCCCCCGCCAAACCTTAGGATTGTCCCTACTATCTCTACTAAGAACCAGGAGAATCGAGGTGGCTTCAAAACTCCCACATTTTGCATCAACAAATAGAGGGTTTTTGGCTACTACACAAGGTTGCTAGTAAGGGCATTTATTCAGGTGGCTATACATGCGGCAGCGCTACTCTCCATTATGGAGTCTCCCAGCCTTCAAGGGTTATGCCTTGGAGGGTTTTGGGGGAGGTTGGATGTCAATATAACACAACACCTATTGTTTATGGATTTTGACACAAACACTTTTCTTATATAGCGGTTCAGAAGGACTTGGCTTTAGCCCATTACCACTTGGGTCGTACCCCTTCTCACACAAGGAAGGCAAGCCCTCTACAGATAATAACAAGTTCTCATGCACCCAAGATCTATTTGATAGGCAAGGGGAGAGGATACTTTTTCTATTAAATTTGGCTTACAAACATGCACAACAAGCAATCCAAAAAAAGATAAATCAAGCACGGAGCAAACAATGATTCTTTTTAAGCACCAAGCCCAAATGCTCCTAAATTAGTGATAAAATGTAATGTCTTGGACTGATCAAAGTTGCAACAGATATGTTAGTAGTTTCACAACCTCCTTTTCTTGGACAATCAATAAAATGTTGCACAAATAAATGATTAGTATCCAAGAAAACTAAACTATAAATGATAAAACTAAAAGCAGCACAATTACTAGAGGCAATCAACTATTGATCAAAAGTGATTTGTATTCGGCTAAAGGTGAAATGTTACTAATCAGAAGTGACACAGACTGACCTAGATGCGAGTTGTTAAGACTCAAAAGTGAGACAAAAAATCAAGATGCGAATTGTTAAGGCTTGTAAGCAACCCAAATATGCTAAATGCATAAAAATCCTTGCAAAAAGTTAGATGCAAACAAAAAACCCTAATCTATAGGAAGTGATCCAGACAGCCAGAAGTGATTGGTTTCAGCTTAAGAGCGATGCAAATTATGACAGACATGACCACTGTTTGCTCAGAAGTGACGCAAAAAACACTGAAAGCGACCACTATTGACTTGAAAGTGATCCAGAAAATGTTGAGCGACCAGTTTTCATTTAGAAGTGACTGAAACTTGTCGTAAGCACTCAGAAAATCTGATCTTCACAAAAAACAACTTCAAATAGCAAAGTTAATTAAGGATGTGGGTCCCACTGGGCGTGCCAAAATGTGACAGATAAAAATCAGGTTAATAAGATCAAGTATATAATTGAAAACCTAATCCTACCACCATCAAAGAATCGAATTCAAGTGAAATCAAAAGCATGCAATTCAAGAACAAAATCACCTAGATTGTATTATTCATTGTTTGTGATGTGGATTGCTTCTCAACAATAAATAATTATGAAGATAAAAGTTGCCATGATGGATGGATGATAATGATAATATGCTAGATGGATGCTAAAGTGCTCAATATGCTCAAGATGATAATGTAGACGCTCTATGAAAATGATGGATCGATGTAGTATGGAATGAGAGGGTGTTTATATAGACTTCAACTAAAATCAATTAATGGTGGAGATTTAGTGGCTATGTGAATGGTTAAGATGAAATGATAGTCATAGGTGAATGTGTAGATGACAAGTGGAGGGAAGATAAAGCTTATGTGTGACCGTGTACATAAAAAGTACATGTGAAAGATATTAAATAAAAGATGTAGTACCAGACATGTTTTTAAATGAAAGAGGCACACATGTCAGCTTGTGAAGATAAATGATAATAGAAATTAATTAAATAAATAAAATTTATTTAATTAATTGGAAAGTGGGCTTATGAAAGGATTTTTAATTAAATAAATAAGATTTTTTTATTTAAAAATAGATAGAAATAGAGATAATTAAATAATTAAAGATTATTTAATTATAGATGAGAGGAAATAGAAAAAATAGATAATTAATTAATTAAATAAATATAAATTTATTTAATTAATAGAAGAAATAAGTGATAGGGAAATTGCTCAAGTGTGTTAGACAAATGCAGATGATAGCTAATGCAATATTTTGATGCTAATGATAATTAGGTCAATTTTGGTTGTCTACATGAGTCATTGTCCATGGTTTGTTTCAAGCTAAGGCACTTCTTCCATAGAATCACTACGTTCTTTTGATGCCCCATGAGTCCTTTGAGGATGTATATTACTTGTATCGTAGGAGGAGGAAAG
Organism: Cunninghamia lanceolata; assembly: GCA_027924645.1. Classification (NCBI taxonomy): domain Eukaryota; kingdom Viridiplantae; phylum Streptophyta; class Pinopsida; order Cupressales; family Cupressaceae; genus Cunninghamia; species Cunninghamia lanceolata. The sequence continues at coordinate 190,011 of BSBN01001237.1, read as the reverse complement.
TGAGTTATGTTCTCCATCCTAGAGCATTTCCTAGGTCTTGTGTATCTTGGCATCTCCAAATGTGTTTTCCAACTTTGTTATCTCCTTCTTGTACTTCTAGAAGGCCTTGATCTTTCATTCATTTCAATCATCCATTTTAAGGGTTTTCATGAGGCCATAAGTCATTACCATGGAGGGATCAAAGGCATGTGCTGGATTGTAAAAAGTTTCCCACAGAGGGAGTGGCTTGGAGGGGAGCTCATGTAGCTCTACATACACATATGAAGAATCATCTTGGGGGGACTTCTTGGACTCAATTTCTAGATGGCTCTGGTGAATGAAAGTCTCTATGGTCTTCAGCTTTGTGATCCAGGTTGCCGCCATGTATCTCATAGGATCATAAGTCTAGCAATCCTCTATGAGGTCAAGCCCCAAATCCACCATTTCCATTATTAGTAGGTGCTCTACTCCTCTATTATTCACTATTAGTCCCCCTTAGAGTAGGTGATGTCATAGAAGGCACTCTTCTTTCTTCCAGCCCCACATAATGAATGAATAATGTCAAACTAGAAAATGAACTCAAGAACTAGAATTTAGTTTGTGAGAACTTTCAGGAGTCTAAAAACCTTCTCCTTGAAACCATGCACCTGAACTATTGTATAGTGGGAACTAAAGAACTAATAACAAGGAATCTAGATATTAGCATGAGACCCTTTTGTCTATTTATCAACCTAAAGGTCATGTCCTCCAGGCTAAGATCAATGAGAGTTGGGCTAAGGAATCATTTAGTGAACTCATACAAATCAAAAGTCTTTGAGAGGAGGTGAGTCCATGTTGAAATGGTTATGACATTTTGAGTGTCCAGAGAAGCATCGCATGTGGCCAAGTGCATGTGTGATTAGAAGAAGCATGGATTTTGAAACAAAATGAGATGCAGAAGAAAAGAGGAGTACTTGACAACCTACTAGTTACTAATATTTATTAATTGATATTTGAGTCCAACAATTATCTTATAAAAATCAATCTTAAAAGCTTGTTTCTAGGGAACAGTTTTCATTCTGAAGAGGGCTCCCAATTGATAATCGTAGATGTTGTGATCATTGTCTAGGCAAAAAATGAAGGCAATCATGGAATAAGTGTCTTAAATTTCTTGAATAAATTGTGGCAATGTAAGGAGAAAGGGAGGCAACACTACGTTCTCTTCATCCAAACAAAGCTCCTTGTTCAAGAAGCTAAGCTTATTGTGCCTTGTATCCCAGATCCTTTACAACTTGGACAAGTCACAAAAGGGGGTCATATTTAATCCTTAGCATATCCCTCATAACAATAGCCATCACCTTGACTCGTAGGTTCCTTCCTTGAAGTAACCCTATCCTTGTGTCGAAACACTTTACACATGCATCCACAATCTCATAGTAGGGGTGGACAGTTGGAACCATATACATTGCCAGAGTCAAGCTCCAAACTCAAATCCTAAAGGTTTCAACCTCTCCAACCTTAAAATTATTGCCCATGCGGGCATGGGCACCTTCTTTGAGGGTTTTTGTTGCTTTGGAGAGCACTGTGTCAAAGGCATCATCCATAGGGTCAAAACATACAAATGAATCTTTATGCATTCCTCTGTTCAACTTCCTCCCTAGAGGAACCTTTTCCTTTGGCTAAGTTAGTGCTACTGCATGGGGCTTGGTAGCTCCCAAGTCTAGAAGAGGGTCTAGCATTTTCTTCAGAGAACTTCTCGTCCTTCACGGTGTCTCACTTCTTGAGACTTCTTTCGTCAAATCCATCTTCCTTTCCAACACTTTTATATTTTGGAGGGGTATCCAAAGTGGTGTGTAAAGGAAAATGGGCTTTGATTTATAGAGGCAAATGAGCTTTGATTCATTCACAATAGCTTTCTCAATATACTTGGCTTTGAATTTATAAGGACAACTCGGCCCATAAAAATAATTTATTTCCTTGTCAAACTCATTTATGTCCCAATGATTAGGCACCATTCTATAGGTTTGAAGTCATCATTTTGTATTCTTGAACCTTCTTGTCTTCTTCATTTGCCAATTTTTGAATGATGACTATATCTGTGGTGATCTTGTAGCATTAATACCCAATCAACGGGTAATAGTACCATCATTCCTAATACTTTCTTGGTCCTTGGGGGAATTTTGACATTAAGAAGCCTTAACACTTTTTACCTCGTACCTTGGGAAACTTCCTTATTTAAATAGAGAAGTTGAGTCAAATGGACATGTGCTTACTATGCTTATTTGAAAAGAGATGAGAAAACATACCCATCTGTCAAAAATGAAAACAGCTACTCTACTAATATAAAAAGTTGGGTTTTCCTTAATTGAGGTGCTTCATATAGATCGTACTCACTAGAATCTTAATTAACTCACTTGCTTCATCTTCTAGTTTGAAGGTGTTAAATTTCTTGCAAGCAACAATTTTGTATGGACCAATCCATAATGAATTGAATTTGGAATCTTGTCCAGGCTTTTTTGCTCACTCTTCCCACTTCATCACTAAGTCTACTACCTCAAAGTCTAGGTAGGATGATCTTCAATCAAACCATCATTTGACAACTTATTGGTGATTAGCCATGGAATTGAGTGCCAAATCTCTTTTTTCTTGAAGCTCCATTAATTCTACCATTCAAACTTCCATGACACCATTTTTTATACCTCGTACTACTTCATCAATTAAAGTGCAGTAATTTCCATTGATATTGGCATTATGTCATCCTTCATGTATACCAAGTTATAGGGGATGTTCCTATAATATGTTTTATGGTGATTCTGTTAGCCCATAATGTTGTCTAAAGGTTCTTATGCCACTTCCTCTGATTTTCTAAGCCCATTCACTTGATTATTATTCATTGATTCAACAAGACCATTCCCCTATGTTTAGTAGTTTTAGGTCTTTAGGAAGATACCATTCTTCAAAGTAAACTTAGAAATCCTAGACTTGAGGAATATTTTTTATTATCGAATATAATTATGCGAGGGGAGTTGAATCTAGTAACAATACCTTCAATAAAATCAAGCACCACCCTCTTTGTTGCCTCTTTCAATGGTATCACTTCACTCCACCTCGTGAAGTAGTCTATGGCCATCATAATCCATTTGTGACCTGCATTTGAAATGTGATTTATCATCCCAATTAAATCCAATCCTCATTGGGTGAATGGTTCTTCTATGGGATTGGATTAAGAGGTAGGGCAACATTCCTCCTTTTCCCAATGTAGAGTTGACATTGTTGGCATTGTTTAACTAGCTTGTGGCAATATAAAGAGATTAATGACCAATAATATCCTATGTATATTATTTTTGTTATTGTGGTTCTTGGCAAGAAATGCCTCCAAACGTGTCATAATGAACTTTAGATATAATCTTATCAGCCTCTTATCCACACATCTTAAATAGATTCTATTGAAATTTCTCTTGAAGAGAATACCATTAATTAAAGAAAAACTAGCCCCTTGGAGCTTGTAGAACCATATCTTGAAAGGAAGCACTTGAATAGGATACCACCTCATTTCCATGAAGCATATTCTATCTTGAATCCATGATCCTAATTCTTCTGTGTCATTAATCAAGACCATTTCGGATGCTAGATCATCCTCGTGGGTGGAACCTTGGCTTTGAGCTTTGTTCTCACATAGGGCTCTCCCTCTGACCATCTTCATGGTCCTCAAGTTTCAATTTCATATTCCAAGATCTTGGTAATCCAGTTGGTTCTTTTCTCAATGATTTATCCCTCCATTAGGTACTCACAAACACTTGGGTGAGCCACATAGATAGTAATCTTGTTTCCTGACACCAAATGTCTAAACTTCTTGAGCCCTTTAAATAAATCATAAGCTTGTTTTTCAAAAAAGTTGTACTTTTCTTCATACTCCTTTATGGTTCTATAGAAGAAGGAAATGGGACGTTTTCCTTTCCCTACATTATCCCTTTTTGTCAGTACAACAACTACACTATGATCTCCTCTATGCACATACATTATAAAATCCTTTGAGAAGTCAAGATTAACTAAGACTTGTGTGGTTATTATTGCTTGTTTGATCTTTTGCAAATCCTATCTTCCCTTGGGGATCCATTTGAAATCTTTAACCTTCTTGAGCATTAGAGTAATAAGACAGACTAATCCAACAAAATTTGAAATGAATCTACCAACAAAGTTTATCTTCCCAAAGAAAGATTGGACAATGTTTTTGTTCATGAGTAAAGGTAGCTCCATAATGGATTTGATTCTGTTTGGTCCTATAGAGATTCTTTCCCTTGAGACTATTTGTCCTAACAGGTTACCTTGTGGTACCTCCAAAATATATTTCTTCAAGTTCAAAGAGATCCTAAATTCTTGGCATCTTTAAAAAACTTTCTCAAGTTGATCAAAATGATCATATTTTGATTTAGAGAACATCGTAAGGTCATCTAAGTAAACTAGGATGATTTTATTTACCATCTCATGGAACATGATGTCCATAGCACATTAGAAATTTTTCCCAACATTTGAAAGACCAAAAGGCATCTTTGTATAAGCCAACATGCCCCATTTTATGGTAAAGACAATCCTATATTGGTCCTCCTCCTTCAGCCAAATATGATTGTAATTGGAGAAACCATCTAGCGGAGAGAACCTTTCTGACCCTGTGACTGTTTGAAGAATTTACTCAATTGAAGGGAGTGGATAGTGGTCTTTAAGAGATGCTTTGTTGAGATCCCTAAAATTGACATAGAACCTTATCTCACTATTCCTTTTCCTTACTGGAACCAGATTCAACACCCACATTGAATGCTTGATCGGCAAGATGATTTTTGAATAAATCAACTTACTGAGTTCCTACTTTATGAGAGGCTCAATCTTTGGATTGACTAGCCTCTACCTCTGTCAAATAGGCTTTGACTTAGGCATCAATTCAATGGTGTGCTAAACTACATTTTAATCATAGCCTCTAAGGTCTTTGTATCTCCAGGCCATTACTTTATTGTATTTGTTACAGAAAGAGATCAACCTATCCCTTTCAGCTCAAGTAGTAACATTTCCAACTTTTACCTTTCTTCCAACATTGATTTCTATCTCCACATAGTATTCCTTGTCAGAAGAAAAAACTCCTTTTTTCTATTTTTGCATCATCTGAGTTGAACAGAATCTCAAGAGTTATGAGGCCTATTGGGAGCTTGTTTGATTTTAGCTGCATAATTTGCTCCTCATGAGATTCTTCTATCTTGAGTTGTAGCTGATCTATAAACCCTCCAGATTTTTGTAGGAATAAGGATATCTGAGCATCACTCTCAAAAACTTACCAGCGATCCCTATTATTGAGAATAGAAAACTTGATAATCAATCTAACTGTATCTTCATTCTTCAAGAGATCTTTCTTTGGATCAAACTAGGATCCTAGCTGAGCCATTCTTCCAACCTCCTTATTTTGAGTCCTCAAAATCACTTTGATATTTAATTTTTCAAAGTCTTCAAGAAAGTCCCATACCCTGTGCTTCTATGGCCTCATCGTAACATTCTTAGCTATAGAAATTCCTCAAACTTTGCCGATCACCAACTTTGAATCACCAAACAATTGAAAATTCTTGATTTTCAACTTCTTTGCTAGCAAGAGTTCATGTACCAAAGCCTCATGTTCGGCCTCATTGTTGGTGCAACTGAACTAGAAATGGAAAGCCTTAACAATAATATTTCCCTGAGGAGATAGGAGACACATGCCTACCCTGGAACCATTCGCACATCTTGTGCCATCAAAATACAACTTCCAATATTGTGCAGAATCATCTAAGCCATGAGTGCACTCTACTGGGGAGTTAGCTATCTCTAGTATCAATTTCTCTTCATCATAGATCACATATGCTCCAAAACCTATGGATTAAAAGTTCCCATAGGAGTTTGTCTACATAGACTCAAACAGGAGTGACTCCTCTTGATCAGTTTGACCATTTTCCCTAGCTTCTTGATCTAAGGACTCTATGTCATACCTTTCCTCTTTTAAAAACATAGTGTGGGTTGGCTCAAAGTTTACCATCACTTCATGAGTGATGTGTTCCTTTTGGAGGGGCTCTGATACGATCTTCATTTTATAGCCATATTTGGTTTTGAGGATAAGGTGAGACCAATCAAGGGAGAGATATCTACCAATTTTTGCTATGAAATCCCTAGAAAGGCATAACCTTAAGATTGGTCGAATATCAATAGTTACCACTTGTCATACTATAATATGTGGGAAAGCATATAGTGTAACAAGCAATTCTTTGATGAATCCTACTATTCATACTTTCTTGCAATCCAATCGCATGACCTTCTTTTCCATAGGTTTGTATCCTAGTTGAAGAGCATATGCTATCCTTTTGGGCATAACAGTTGTGCTAGCATCAGAGTTTATCATTGAATTATATAAAAAATTCTTGTCCACTATTACCGTTAAGTAAAAGGGAGTAGGTTTAACTTTACACACCTATGGTCGTGTATTTGTGAGAGTAGTGTGATGTTGAGCTTGCATAGTCTTCTGAGGATACATCACCTTTTCTATGGCATTAGTAGTCACTTAATTTGTTGAAATTGGCCTCAGTTGATTCTTGAGAGCCTTTTGAAGCAATGTCTCTTGTTTTGGGATGGACAAGACATCGCACGGTGAGATGTTTGTTGGTGCCTTCTTGAGTTGCTCTACTACATTCAATGGTCTAGCTATCTGAGGCTTAGGAATGTATCCTGAATATCTTGGCCTTTCAACTGGGATATTTGGTACTTCATGACTATGTTTTGGTGTTCCACAATTATAAATTGGTATTCCATGATTGACCACCTGAACAACAAGGGAAACTAGATTTTTTTGAGGGGCTAACTTAGAGAGAACAACTACCTCTAGGCTATCTACCATCCTTTGCTTGGAACAAGTGAAATAGTCAAATTGCACTTGTGGAGCCTTGGAAGTAGAAGGATCATTGGCAAACACAACTTCTTCCTCCTTTATCCAAGAAAATAATGCATGCTAAGGAGAAATTTCCTCCTCTTTTTGCAGAGACATCCCTTGTACTTGCACTATCAACACAACATTTTATACCCTTGGTGAATGATATGGAGATGCCCCAAATTGGGTCTCCCCTTTAAAACATTGTTGTCTTTGTTCTTCTACCTTCTGTTGCAAGTTCTCTCATGGGAAAACTATAGGTGGATGAGGATCATTACAAGGAAAACACCACACATTTGAATCATATGCTATGGTGTTTTGCCCTAGAATCAAATCTCACACTGGGTTAGGAGGGATTTGTTGTAATGGAGAAGGAACTGGTACAAGTTGTTGAGAAGGACCCACTCCTTGGAATTTTTTATTTTTTTTGGCTAATATTGAGGCCTAGGACCTTGATAGTTTTGATAAGGGGGTTTAGGATATAAAGCTTGTTGTTTCTTCAGATTAATGATCTCATTTGAAAAGATCTATAAGATACTCTTCATATCATCTATTTCTGATGCCACTTGGGGGGGTTGGATGATAGACACTGGTGCTTGGGGAGAAAGACACACATACATGGAAGGGGAAGCCTAATTTGTGTTGGTTGTGGGGGGCTCATCCTTAGCTAACTCTTCTTGTAATGATAGTTTAGTAAACACTAGCATGGGAGGCCTTGGAGGTAGTTTTCTAGCATCTATTAAACTATTCTCAACTCTTACCAGCAGCTCGTATGTCATTGGGAGAGTTTGCCCTCCTAAGGACTGAATCATAATAGCTATATCTAAATTGAAATCTTTGAGATAAAGTACAATAGCCATACCCAGAGGTGGTCATGTTGTAGATGGAATCCTTGGCCTGGTTTTTTGAAATTGGGTGTTGAAGTTGGTGACTGCTTCTTGAGGCACCCTCTTGATAGTTTTTAGTTGTTACAACAATGAGGATTTGTCTCCTTTTCACTGAACCTTTCAAAGAAATTATCCACTAATTGGTCCCATGTACCTATTGAATTTGATGGGAGAGACTGATACCAGTTGAGTTCTTTGATTTTGAATGATGTTGCAAGCAATCTTAAGGCAACATTTTGATTTGTCACATAGTGGATTGTACAAATATCAACTACATCTTGAAGGTGCTCAGTAGGAGTTTTTGAATCTTCACTTGTATATTTAGGTAGAGCCTTGTGAGCATTAGATGGGATAGGGTCCCATGTATCTAGTGGAACTAGTAGAATCAGCATACTACAACTATTCTAGTTCACAAAGTTCCTAGGAACTCCTTGTGTGACCATTTGAGCAAGTGGTGGATTTGTTTGTACTACTATTCTTATGGGTATAAGAACTAATGGAGGGACTAAAAGACTTGGGTTTGATGCTAAAATAGATCTTGTAGTTGGCCTTTTACTCATACAATTTGACTTCTAATCAGGTGATTATGGGTTTGAGTCCTACTAGGCATGCCAGAAAACTATTGATGGTTAAAACTACCTAAGATTACTCTTAGATTGGATTGACCACCACAGATGGGAAATCCTAGAATGTGGGATTTGACTTGCAAAATAACCTCTAGGATTTTACAAGTCAGCCCTTCTTAAGAATCTCATTATTTCTTCCAATGGGGGAAAGAAAAGAGAAGAGATACTTTAACTAAATGAAACTACTCTAAAGTGATACACCAAAAGATAGTACTTAAACTAGTGCAGAAATGATGCAATGCTTTCTTGTTTAACTTACAATACTAACTCATGGCTTCAAAGAGCACAAAATGCATAATTTCATATCATTCACTAACATCATTCATCAAAATGAAAACAAAGGAACAACATCAAAACAAAAGATCTAAAAGAAGACTCAATAGACAAAGAACTCTTCTTCATTAATGAATTGAGAACAAATTACAAAAGGCAAAGTGTATAGTTACAAAACATTCAATCAGCTCTGAAAAGCACCTACAAAGGCTAGAGTGTCTATTGATTCTTCTCGCAAGATCCCAAAATTAGCTCAGTGATTAAACACTACACAACCCTCAATACCTCTGTCAAATAGGTGTATATAGAAATTTAGATTTCAAAAAATCACCTCAGGCAAGTAACATCAACCCCAACTACATGTTAGAGTAGAAATTTATTATTGTTATTAGTTATTATTAATAAGTAATTATGCATGTATATTCTACACATGGAATTAAGCCATCTTAGGTGGATATGTGGCATCTTAGAGAGTTGGTCAAACTTGTCTGAGGTATGTGGTGCCTCCTTCTTTCCACTTGGTGGAGAAAACCTGCCACCTCTATTGGAGTGAACAAGTCAACTTTTGATTTAACCCAATCACTTCACTATATATGTGCACATCTTGTTCATAGTTTTAATCAATCAAGCATTGTTATTTTTGTGTAAATTCTTTGCAATCTTTGTATTATTTTGTTTAAGCTTACAAGGCATGTGATTGTTTAACTCTCATGGACATTCCAGTATTCACATTTTCTTTAGATGATCCTAAAATCCAACATGTTATCAGAGCAAGGTTTTGGTTCAAGATTTCAGGTCTGGTAACTGCATAGTTTAAGATGTTTTTTTAATTGAATTATAGTAGAAATATTTTCTCTGTATTGGCATGTTCGGTGAGCTCATATTTGCAGAGGCTGAACTAGAGGTGACAAAGGGCATTTTTTGAAAGGAAACTACCAAGAGGATATGCAAAGATGTCTCTAGAAGGGAGAAAAAGTCAATAGGTTTTAGAATGGCTATTGTCAGGACAATCTTCCGGGGGTGTGGAAAAGAGTAGCAAAGATTTTGATGAGGTATGTAACTCTCAAAGGCTCCTTTAAATGCTTTCATGCTTATCTATTTTCATTACTCAACCATTTCCACCTTAATGCTCCTATTAATTTACCTTACTGGATATTCACCTCGTTGGAGGAGTCTATACAGAAGGTTCTAGTCAGAGAAAAAACCCTCCTACTCTATCAGGGGCTGATATATGCTATTTACAAATTTGAACTATCCCTTACCCTGGCCCTAGCCTTTAAAATAAGGATTTATAATCCCTCCCTTGTCAAGCATGCCTCTGCTAACCTTCCCTCCAATAAGAAGCTCAAAATTCCTAAACCCTCACCCTCGGCTAAGTCTACCCCTACTAAGGACATTGATCAGACTCCCACCCAGGCCCCTATTGGAAAGAAACATCATAGGGTGACCTTTAAGAACCCTCCAAGGATACCATGGAACAAGGTGATTTGACCCCTATTTCCAATGTTCCTACTAACAAAGGCAAACAGAAGGTCCAATTAGATTCCCCTGTTTAGGGTGCCAAAGATAAAGGAAAATGGAAGGTCCTAGAGGATTCCCCTGCCTAGGTTGATTTGTCCACCACTGATAATATGGCCAGAGATAAAGGTAATAGGGAAATAATGGAGATTCCTTCCCAGTAGAGTCCCAATCCTCGAGTTCACTCCACCCCCCATTATCATTTAGACTACTCCTACCCCTAGTAGCCCCCTACTAGGGATAAAACCCCCAACACTGAGAAAATTAATTGCAAGTCTTGTCATCAACTTGAAGAAAAGGTGGAAACCCTGTATCAATCCTTAGACTTGTAGAACCAAGTCTTGAAGTGGTGTCTTTCATAGTTACACCATGTTAAGAGGAAGATTTATCATCTCGAGGTTGTTACCTAGCTGGAAACCTAAAAGTGGCCTAAGGAGAAGGATGATGAGTTGTGGCAGGAGGTAGAAAATCTTGTTAAAATATTTGATAAGTGGGAGAACTTGGAAGATGGGATGAAACGGATTAAGAAAAAATAGGAGAACATTATGAATAACATGGATGAAATTGTATCTTACAATAAGGAAATAGTCAAGAACTCAGCTACCACTTTGTATGTCTTCCAGGCTGAAATGGAGAAGAGGAAGGCTACTAGAGAGGGTAATTCTGGAACTACTCCTACGGGCACCAAATTATACCAGTCGATTACTATGGGGCCCACCAATAGGACCAAGGCCAAGAGAAGGAACAAAAAAGGTAAGAAAGGGTGCACTTTCTTTAACAATGATATTGGGAAATCTTGAGTGTTAACCCAGGATTTTACTGAGGCAAATCCCTCAACCCCCAAACCCCTTTTCTTCTTGTGTGCAGGTCACAAGTGTGAGGACTAAACAAGTGAAGGTACAGGGAGGTTGTTCAAGAGAAAGGGTCTCAAGATCCAAAAATAGATTACATAATTTCTCTGTAGAAGACTTGGGTACCCAGCAAAGTGTCCTCCTATTGAAACAGACACTGGAACAGGCATCTAGGCACCTTCTGTGACATATTTCTAGTTCTGAGTTTCCAAAGATCTTGACTTTCAAGACTTGGGTGCCCACCCTAGAGACCTCTAACATCTTAGTTTTTGTGGAACATGTTATGACATCTCACTAATCATCTATGTGCTTTTAGATCTTGGCTTTCTATTGTCGTTTGTCTATTACAAGTTGATTATCTCATAACTAGGGTTTTACTCATACTTAACCTAGGGTTTGATAAAAGGCTTGGTTAAATCACATCTTTCTATATCAAATAAGAGTACAAAATCAATAATTGAGTCCTCTTTCATATTATATTGACTTAGCTTAGTTTTGTCCTTGAATGTTATAGTGAAAGAGGGTTTGATCTAGTGTACTTATATGCTTGCAATCAACCCATTTTTTCTACATAACAAGAACATCAGATGCTTCAAGTGAAAAATAAATTGTAAAGAATCTAATGAGTGCATATGAGAGTGTGGGTTCTACCTCACACACCAAGGATAGTAATGTCACACGACGTGTCATTATGTTGACAATAGTAATCCATCAAACAAAGAAAGCTCGCTTCATTAGAAAGACAAGTGAAGCATTGAAAATAAGTAGAACAACTTTAATGAGAGCCATTGGAAGGTGTGAAAGAGTTGAGGACCCAAATATCAATGAATTGAGGGTATTCTATGGGAGACTCGCATGAAAAGATAAAGTTGTTGTTGAAGCCTTGAGATCCCTCATTAAATAATTTTGGAAAAATAATGCAAGGGTATCTCCTAATGCAAGAGATGTTGTAAGAAGGAGAATTGGTTGTCGAAACTGTGAGCCAGATCCAAAGCATGTTTTGAATGTGACTCAAACACAATTTTTCAAGAAATTTCAAGAGATGTATCCTCAAATCAAAATTAGTCAAAGGTATTTTGAAATGGTAAAGCCTTTTTATGTAAAAAAAAATCACACACACACAACTTGTTGTTGTAGAGTGCATATTGTGTTTTCTAATCATTATGATGTTTATAGATATATGTGTAGATTTGCATACTAATGATGTTTTGCAGGAGTGTAATATAAAGTGTCCACCTAGATCTTGAAGAGATTTCATATCGAGCATATTATGTCAAAGAGTGGATGGTCAATTTCCATAAGAACTTATGCTTGGATGGAACGTGTGATCATTGTGGTGGGTCGCAACATTTGCCAATTTGTGAACATATGGAGAACACACATGCAATTGAAATTGAAATAGTAAGTTTTGGCAAATATAAGACAATGGCATATTGTCTAAAAGATGGTAAAGAAGAAAAAAAGTGTGAATTGGTCATTGAAAAGATTCCAGTGTATCAGTTTATCTCTATTTTTTGAGAGAATATAGTTTACAAGTATGTAAGGCATAGCCATATAACTCGATGGTTGGACTTACAATTATGCAAGGACATGTTTCCACTTGATACCATCATTTCAGTTGTTGACTTTGCAAAGAACTACACACTACAGCCACATAATGAGGTGCAATCACAGTATTACAACTCTATGCAGGTTGCTATATTTGTGCATATAGCATTAATTCATGCAGATGACAGTATAGAGGATGACAAGAAGATCTTGATAGAGTATCATTTTTATATCAGTGATGATCACACACATTCTATAGAGTTTGTACAAGTCTTCTTTGAGATGTTCTAGCAGGAGCATATCATTTGGTCAGCATATCATATGGCTAGATAATTGTGCATCACAATTCAAGAACTCGTGGATGTTCTATTGGTTGAGCAGGATACATAAGATGAATGGTGTTCAACATATGTAGAATTTTTGTGAGGTCAGACATGGAAATGGGGAGCATGATAGTGTAGAAGCATGTATCAAAAGAGCATTAGCATGAGAAGAGTTGAAGTACAAAGACAATGTAAAGTTGATAGATGTGAGATCTATTGTTGAATGGTGTAATACTACAATGGATCCAGGTAATAAAGGTAAGTCTACAGTTCATAGATACTTTTGGTTGGTTGATGATACTAATAAGATCACCAAAATTTTATGTAAGAAAGGCCTTGTGTGCACATTTAAACCCTTGTCCACTATTAGGAACCTCATCCCTTCAATTAAAGATCCTAGACACAATATGCTCAATTCAGGAGTATACAAAATTGTTTGCTCTTGTGGAACCCCATACATAGGAGAGACTGGGTGTTCCATCAGAACGAGGGTCCAGGAACATAGTTCTAATATTAGGCATGATCGAATAACAAAATTGGCCCTTGTGGAGCATTCTCACCTAACCAAACACCATATTTGCCTTGAGAACACCCAAGTTTTAATCAAAGAAGATAGTTTCTTCATAAGAAAACTCCTAGAAGCCATGTTTATTAGAAATCATCCTTCCAATCTTAAACGTGATGAAGGATGTCATTTAAGCCTAGCTTGGCAACCCTTGTTGAACTCTCTCAATCCCCAGCCTCATCTTGCTTGACTCATCTCACCCTTACGGTCCTCTCTCCACCTTTGTCCACCCCTGTGACATCTTCCCCCACTCTCCTTATTCTCTTTCCATTTGGCTTGTCTTATTTTCTTCACTTCTCATTCTGGTCTTCCTATTTGTGTTTGTCTGATTGGTTGTGTTTGGGTTTGTTCCCTTGTTTAGCAATCCTTTCCTTATTTTTTAATATTTACTCTTTGGTTTGTTTGGGTTATTTGTTTGGTTCCTTGTTTTCTACCTGTTGTGGATGATTGACTTATCCATTCTTTTTGTCCTACCTTTTCTCCCTTTGGTTTCCATTTTTTCAATCTTTGTCTCGTCTTTGATTTTTCTTCATGTTTTGTTTTTTTATAAATTTCTTTTATTTGTAAGACTTTATTTTAATTTTTATGTATATTATTAGGCTCACTTTACTCTTTTGATTATTCTAATTTTTCTTTTTGTAGTCCTCTCGGGTTTTATCTTTGCTTACCTAATGTTCTATTGTCTTATCACATTTTTACTTTTTATTATAATATTTATTTTCATATTATAGTTAATAACCCTTTTTATGTCACTTTTATTTTATTTTACTTTTTAGATTATAATTAATATATTATTTTTATATATTATTTTTTCACTTTGCTCTTTTGATTATGCTTATTCTTTTTTCTTTTTATATATTGTGGAGCTCTCTCTTATTTTTATCTTTGCTTACTTATTGTACTTTTGTCTTAAGTATTTTACATTTTAATATTAATATCATATCTTATTATTGTTAATATCCTATTTATCTCATTTATTTTTAATCCTCCCTTTTCTTTTAAACATAATCTTCTTATTATTTCTATTATACCTGATATACTTTTTATTAATTTTAACTTATTATTATCTTTGATGTTTAATTTATTTATTGTATTACTCTTATTCCATATATTAAGTTATTTCTTTATTTCTTTCCTATTTTTGTCCTATGTATTAATTCATTGTTCTTTATTCTTATTATTTTTTCACCTCACTAACCCTAAGTCCCCCTCCTCATCCTTTTAAAAGGCAAGTTTGCAATCCAAAATTTATAAGCATCCTCTTCCTGATGATGGATTACTGAGTATGATCTGAAACTTTGAAGCAAAGAAATACATACAGTTTAATCCAAAAGCAATGTTATCTTGTATTCTATGGATTGTAGAAAATTCATGCCTACTAATGATACTAACATTGCAAAATATGAGGATTGTTGTACATTGACATGATCGAGTGAGCTACACTCTTTTAGAAGCTCTAATGCAGGTTCATGGAGTATTCATACACAACGGATGGTATGATTTTGTTCTTCATTTATAGATCAAGCATGGTATGACTATGAGTCAAAGGAGTGGGTCGATGAATGGTGTACAAGAAGCCTAAGCTCAGTTGACACGTATTGACTCCCGAAATCACTACAACTCACAAAGATTGAATCATCAGTTGACTTTGACCATGTTTTAGATCTAGTTCAACCAGGTATTATCAGCATTCAAATTTAATAAAATTTAATATTCTATCTTATTTGGTAGTTTTTTTGTATTGTTGACTATATTCATCGAACTAAATGCACATATCAATGTAGGGCATGTTTATGCAGTTGTTGTAGCTGAAGACAATGAAGAAGGAATAGATTATTATATGTGTTGTTTTGTTGAGGGAAAAAAGAAATTAGATACCCATGCCATAGATGCAGAAAACATCAAGTACCCTACAAGATCAATGGTTTTTACTGGAACATTGCTTAGAAGGTATCCAATGAAGAAGTCTGATGTGTAGTTGTTTGAAGACTTTGACACACATAGGAAGTTTCTTCATTATTCTAACCTTGTTGTGACATCAAACGTTCATTTGATCAAATATGGGGGTAGACCATTGAATAGGACCTTCTAGAAGGTTCGTGAGTCTGACCATGAGGCAATACTTGACACAATAAAGAGTAGAGTAGACCTGGGTGGTTCATTAGATTGAATCAGTGGAATAATAGAAAGGTGTGTTATTTTTGTTTGCTATCCTCATTTCACCTTCTATATTTTTGACACCTATCTTACCTTCTTATATGTGCTCCTTGGTCTTGGTTGATTAGCTTCATTTCATTATAGAGTTCATTGGTGTACTCATTTTAGCTAAATAGTGCAATTTCATTTGCATGAAGGATTTGAGTATGATGGAGGTAGGCATAATTCTTATAGAATTTACTTTTGGAAGAAAAGTAAGGTAAGTTTTCATGATTATTTCATGATGATATGTCTTTTAGTTACTATTTTATAATGAGTTTTAATGAAAAACCCTCATTTGTTTCTGCACATTTGGTTCTAACAATTGATAGTAGTTGTAAGGGTAGCCTTAATTGATGCCCTACAAGACATTGGATCAAGTGAGAACACCTTTATAGTATTAAATTTTCATCTACAAGAAAGGTATTAGGACTTAATTTTTACATTTGGCATCTCTTGGGGCCAAACAGATGGTGCCAACACGTCGAGGTGGGTGGGTAAATGCTAGGGGAGATGTCTTTTTGGTGGTGAAGCCTCCTAGTCATTCTCAGCTACATTGGATGGAGACAGTCTCTTAAGAGCCCTAAGACAAAAAAGGTGTCAAACTTTGGACTAGATGTTCTTGTTGCAAGTATGTGCCTAATCAGTGTTGTCATTGGTGTCAACTGTGCTCCTATCTTGTTGTTTGCTTTGAATGAGTAAGATGCCTTGTATTTACTTATGTAAGTAACCATGATGATGAGGTTATTGAGAAAATTAGCTTCTCTGGTAGAAACAATGAGTTGCAGTAGAAACAGTGTATTGCATACAGAACAATAGTCCAAAAGAATGCTCCACATTTTTATAGAATGAATATCTTCGTCTACGGATTGGAAGTTATTTAGACATCCATCTGAAGATGCTATGTTCCAAGTTTGGGCCTCCGATATGAAGAATTGAGTGAGTTATGTTCACCAGAGTGAAAATAACTTTTTCTATATGTTTGGCAAAGACAGGGAGAAAGTGGTATGCTCCACATTCCTCCACATTAAAGTATTTTAATTTGTAGTTCTAGAGATAAGTCTGAGATAAGCTTAAGTGCATTCAACTCCAATGGTTCATGATTTAGCAGTCTACAAGCTATCCTTTCTTTATGACAATAGCTAACAGTGTTGTTCTTGTGCTCCGATTTGAAGAATCTTCTTGACAGAGTGGTTAGAGATCATGCGGTTGTTCCTGGTGATTACAGTGTGCTTATGGATGTCTCCTGATTGTGTTCCTACCTTTGGATTAGTCCACAAAGAGAAGTGTGGAACGTGAGAGAAGAATGTTCTTGGAAAACCTAGTGTTAACTCTAGTCTTGGCCGACTTCGTTGTTTTCACTATTTGCGGAGATGCATTGAAGATTGTAGAAGTGTGTTATGGAATGGAGGATTGCGCTTGAGTCCCAGCTAAGGCATGACATGTTCATCATACTTCTCTACATCTTTCCTTAGCTAAATTTTGTAATAGGTCTAGACCTATTTCTATGTATGTTTTGTAATACCGACCTTGGAGAATGTTCCAATGTTTGATGATTGTAATGCTGACCTTGATATACATTCCAAGGTTGATGAATTCTATAAAAGCATGTAATAGAGTTGCAAAAAAGTATGTGCGTGCAAATATGAAGAGATAAGTGCGAAGGTGTGAAAGAACATAGTAGAGAAGTTATATTGTGCGTCAATGGAACTGAATCCTGGCATGGAGTAGATGTCACTTAATCAGTTCACCACTTTGGTAGTGAGCCACCCCTTGGTAGTGAGCCACCTTTAGTAGTGAGTCATTCTTTGCAGTGAGAAATCTAGGCAGTGAGCCCTGTAGGTAGTGAGCCTCTATTTTTTGGTATTGTTATAACTCATATATTTCTATGGGTTAACACCCACCGTGGTTTTTCCCTTTTAGGGTTATCCATCTAAAAATTTGGTGTCTACTGTGTTGGATGTGTGCTTGTGATTAAATTTATGGTTTCATGCTTTCATGGTTAAATCTGATATAAGCAATTAAGTTGTTGATGGTTTGATGATCATATGAAGCTAAGTTTTTGTAACAACTGATTCACCCCCCTTCTCAGTTGTCCGGTGTATTTCAATAGTTCTGTCAAACCATGACACCTAGGAACATATTCTTTACATGTATAGGTGGATGTCAGTTCCACCTACAAAAACCTACCTCATTTTTTTTAAATCAATTTCATTTACCTATGGTGGCAAGGAACACATTGTTCCAAAATGCTTTAGTTTCATTCAGTGGAAAGGTTCTAGGAGTGAAATTTTGCATTCGACAGCTTGTGGGGCAAAACCAATTATACCAACGCATCAAGGTTGGTAGGTAAATGCTAGGGTAGGTCTCATTTCATGGGCCAAGTGTCCTAGTCATTATGGGTTGCAAGCTACCGGCAAAGTCACTTAGGATCCCTAAGAGCAAAAAACTACCAATCTTTGACAAAATGGTTCTCAGAATTCATGGTAACTGGGAATGTCCCATTTAGATCTATAGGTGCATGTGGAGTCCATCAACAATAACCTCTCTCAGTCTGGTCAATTCCAATCTATTTGGCCATGCCAAAATCAAATGCATTCTTGCAAAATGCTTCAGTTTCATGCAGTGAAAAGGTGCTAGGAGTGAAATTTAGCATTCCACAGCTTGTGGGGCTGAACTGACTACACCAATGCATCGGGGTGGGTGGGTAAATCCTAAGGGAGGTCTCATTTCATGCATCAAGTGTCTCAGTCATTCGAGGCAGCAGGATACTGACAAAGTTACTTAAGATCCCTAAAAGCAAAAAACTTCCAAACTTTGACAGAGCAATTCTCAAAAATTTTGGCAGCTGGGAATGTTCCATTTAGACCTACAAGTGCACATGGAGTCTATCCAGAATAATCTCTCTCATTATTGGTCAACTCCAATCCATTTGATCGTGCCGAAATGAAATGCATTCTTGTAAAATGCATCAGTGGCATGCAGTACAACCTTGCCAGGAGCCATTTTTTTGTTCTTCTCATTGTGGGGTTGAACCAACTACACCAACATGTCAGGGTGGTGGGTAAATGCTAGAGGAGGTCTCATTTCATGTGCCAAGTGTCTCAATCATTCGCGGTTACAGGGTACCGACAAAGTCACATAAGATCCTAAGAGCAAAAAACTGCCAAACATTGATGGAGTAGTTCTCAGAATTTGTGGTAGTTGGGAATGTTTTGTTTAGACCTACAGGTGAATGTGGGTTCTATCCACAATAACCTCTCTCAATTTTGGTCAACTCCAATCTGTTTGACCGTGTTGAAATGAAATGCATTCTTGTAAAATGCATTAGTGACATGCAACACAACCTTGCCAAGAGCCATATTTTTCGTTCTACTTGTCATGAGGCTAAAACAATTGTGCCAACACATTAGGGTGGGTAGGTAAATGTTAGAGGTGGTCTTGTCTTGTGGTCCAAGTGTCCCAGTCATTCCGAGCTACAGACTACCGACAAAGTCACTTAAGATCCCTAAGAGCAAAAAATTGTCAAACTTTGACAGAGTAGTTCTTGGAATTCATGGTAGATGAGAATGTTTTGTTTAGACCTACAGGTGCACATGGGGTCTATCCACAATAACCTCTCCCATTTTTGGTCAACTACAATCTGTTTGACCGTGCCGAAATCAAATGCATTCCTATAAAATGCTTCAGTTTTATGCAGTGGAAAGCTGTTAGGAGTGAAATTTTTCATTCCATAGCTCATGGGGCCAAACTGACTATGTCAATGCATTGGGATGGGTGGGTAAATGCCAAGGTAGGTCTTTTTTTATGTGGCAGGTGTCTCAATCATCCATGGCTGCAGGCTACCGACAAAGTCACTTAAGATCCTAAGAACAAAAATTTGCCAAACTTTGACAGAGCAATTCTTAGAATTTGCGGTAGTTGGGAATATTTTGTTCAGACCTATAGGTGCATGTGGGGTCCTTTAGCAATAATCTCTCTCAATTTTGGTCAAATCCAATCCACTTGAGCATGGCAAAATGAGATGCATTCTTGTAAAATGTGTCAGTGGCATGCAACATAACCTTACCAGGAGCCATATGTTTCGTTCTACTCATCATGGGGCTGAACCCACTGCACTAATGCATCAATTTAGGTGAGTAAATACTAGGGGAGGTCTCATTTCATGTGCCAAGTGTCTCATTCATTCCAAGTAGCAGGCTACCGACAAAGTCACTTAAGATCCCCAAGAACAAGAAACTACCAAAATTTGAAGGAGCAGTTCTTAGAATTCATGGTAGCTGGGAATGTTCCATTTGGACCTACAGGTGCACATGGGGTTGTCCACAATAACCTCTCCCAATTTTGGTCAAATCTAATCCATTTCACCGTGTCGAAATCAAGTGTATTCTTGCAAAATGCTTAAATTTCATATAGTAGAAAGGTGCTAGGAGTAAAATTTTGCATTCCACAGCTTGTGGGGCTGAACCAATTGTACCAACACATTGGGGTGGGTGGGTAAATACCAGGGGAGGTCTCATTTCATGTGCCAAGTATCTCAGTGGTTCCCAGCTGCAAGCTATCGACAAAGTCACTTAAGATCCCTAAGAGCAAAAAATTGCCAAACTTTGATAGAGCAGTTCTTAGAATTCATGGAAGTTGAGAATGTTTTGTTTAGACCTATAAGTGCACATGTGGTCTATGCATAATAACCTCTCTCAATTTTTGTCAACTCCAATCCGTTTGACCGTGCCGAAATCAAATGCATTATTGCAAAATGCTTCAATTTCATGTAGTGGAAAGGTGATAGGAGTGAATTCCACAGCTCGTGGCGCCAAATTGATGGCACCAACATGTCGAGGTGGGTGGGTAAATGCTAGGGGAGGTCTCGTTTCATACTCCAAGTGTCTCATTCGTTCTGGGCTGCAGGCTATCGACAAAGTCAAAAAGTGTTAGGAGTGAAATTTTGTATTCTAGAGCTCATGGCACCAAACCAACTATGCCAATGCATTGGGTGGGTGCGTAAATGCTAGGGGAGGTCTCTTTTTGTATGCCAAGTGTCCCAGTCATTCTGGGCTAAAGGCTACTGGTAAATTTAAAAGGTACTAGGAGTGAAATTTTGCATTCCACAGCCCGTGGGGCCAAACCGACTGTGTCAATGCATCAAGGTGGGTGGGTGAATGATAAGGAGGTCTTGTTTTGTGTACCAAGTGTTCTAGTCATTTTGGGATGTAGGCTACCGATAAAGTGACCTTTCCCAGTAGCCTACATCCCAAAACAACTAGAACACTTGGCATGCAAAATAAGACTTCCCTTAGCATTCACCCACCAACCCTGATGCATTGGCAGACTCGATTCAACCTCATGATGAGTAAAATGAAAAATATGGCTCCTACCAAGGTTGTGTTGCATGAAACTGAAGCATTTTGCAAGAATGCATTTGATTTCAGCATGGCCAAATGGATTGGAGTTGACCAAAACTAAGACAGATTATTGTGGATGGACCCCACATGTACCTGCAGGCCTAAACAGAACATTACCAGCTACCATGATTTATGAAAACTACTCTGTCAAACTTTGGCAGTTTTTTGCTCTTAGGATCTTAAGCGATAAGTTGTCGATAGCCTCCAGCTAGGAACAACTGACAAACTTGGCACACAAAATGAGACCTCCCCTAGCATTTATCCACCCACTTTGATGCGTTGGTGTAGTTGGTTTGGTCCCACAAGCTGTGGAATGCAAAATTTCACTCCTAGCACCTTTCCATTGCATGAAACTGAAGCATTTTGCAAGAATGTATTTA
The DNA here is from genome assembly GCA_027924645.1 of Cunninghamia lanceolata. Taxonomy (NCBI): domain Eukaryota; kingdom Viridiplantae; phylum Streptophyta; class Pinopsida; order Cupressales; family Cupressaceae; genus Cunninghamia; species Cunninghamia lanceolata. The sequence continues at coordinate 168,550 of BSBN01001237.1, read as the reverse complement.
ATTTCAGCATGGTCAAATGGATTGGAGTTGACCAAAATTGGGAGAGGTTATTATGGATGGACCCACATACACCTATAGGTCCAAATGGAACATTCCTGACTACCACAAATTTTGAGAACTACTATGTCAAAGTTTGGTAGTTTTTTGCTCTTACAGATCTTAAGTGACTTTGTCAATAGCCTGTAGCCGAGAATGACTGAGACACTTGGCACATAAAACAAGACCTCCCCTAGAATTTACCAACTCACCCTGACATGTTGGCATAGTTAGTTCAGCCCCACGACGAGCAAAATGAAAAATATGGCTCCTGGCAAGGTTGTGTTGCATGAAACTAAAGCAATTTGCAAGAATGTATTTGATTTTGGCATGGTCAAACAGATTGGAGTTGACCAAAAGCAAGAGAGGTTAATTTTCATGGACCCCACATGCACCTATAGGTCCTAATGGAACATTCCCATCTGCCACAAATTCTAAGAACTACTCTGTCAAAGTTTGGCAATTTTTTCTCTAGTGACTTTATCCGTAACTTGCAACCAGGAATGACTGGGACACTTGGCATATGAAAAGAGAACTTCACTAGCATTTTCCCACCCACCCCGACGTGTTGGCATAGTTGGTTTGGCCCCATGAGCTATGGAATGCAAAATTTCACTCCTAGCACCTTTCCACTACATGAAACTTAAGCATTTTGCAAGAATGCATTTGATTTTGGCACAGTCAAATGGATTGGATTTGACCAAAACTGAGATAATTTATTGTGGATGGACCCCACATGCACTTTTAGGTCTGAATAGAACATTCCTAGCTACCACGAATTCCAAGAAATGCTCCATCAAAGTTTGGTAGTTTTTTGCTCTTAAGGATCTTAAGTGACTTTGTTGGTAGCCTACTGCTCAGAATGACTAAAACACTTGGTGCATGAAATGATACCTCCACTAACATTTACTCTCCCACCTCAACTTATTGGTGCAGTCAGTTCAGCCCCACGATGAGCAGAACGAAGAATATGGCTCTTGGCAAGGTTGTGTTACATGCCACTGATGCATTTTGCAAGAATACATTTGATTTCAGCATGGTCAAACGGATTGGAGTTGACAAAAACTTAGAGATTTTATTGTGGATAGACCCCATGTACACCTATAGGTCTAAATGGAACATTCTTAGCTACCACAAATTTAGAGAACTACTCTGTCAAATTTTGGTAGTTTTTTGCTCTTAGAATCTTAAGTGACTTTGTCGATAGCCTGTAGCCGAGAATGACTGAGACACTTGGTACACAAAACAAGACATCCCATAGAATTTACCCTCCCACCCTGATGTGTTGGCACAGTTAGTTCGGCCCCACGAGCTATGGAATGCATAATTTCACTCCTAGCACCTTTCCACTGCATGAAACTAAAGCATTTTTTAAGAATGCATTTGATTTCGACATGGTCAAACAGATTGGATTTGACCAGAATTGGGAAAGGTTATTGTGGAGGAACCCCATATGCACTTGTAGGTCTAAATAGAATGTTCCCAGCTACCATGAATTCTGAGAACTGCTCCGTCAAAGTTTGGTACTTTTTGCTCTTAGGGAGCTTACGTGACTTTGTCGGTAGCCTGCTATCTGGAACGACTGAGAGATTTGGCCCATGAAATGAGCCCTTCAATAGAATTTATATGCCCACCTTGACACATTAGTGTAGTCATTTCAGCGCCATGATGAGTAGAATGAAAAATATGGCTCCTAGTAAGGTTTGTGTTGCATGCCACTGATGCATTTTACAAGATTGCATTTGATTTTGACATGTTCAAACGGATTGGATTTGACCAAAAATGAGAGAGGTTATTGTGGATAGACTCCATGTGCACCTATAGGTCCAAATGAAACATTCCCATCTACCATGAATTCTAAGAACTGCTCTGTCAAAGTTTGGCAGTTTTTTGCTCTTAGGATCTTAAGTGACTTTGTCGATAACCTGCAACCACGAACGACTGAGACACTTGGCACATGAAACGATACCTCCCATAACATTTACCCACCCACCCCAACATGTTGGCATAGTTGTTTTGGCCCCACGATCTTTGGAATGCAAAATTTCACTCCTAGCACCTTTCCACTGCATGAAACTGAAGCATTTTGCAAGAATGCATTTGATTTTGGCACGGTCAAACGTATTGGATTTGACCAAAACTAGGATAATTTATGGTGGATGGACTCCACATGCACTTTTAGGTCTAAATGGAACATTCCCAACAAGCCCTAATTCTGTGAACTGCTTCATCAAAGTTTAGCATTTTTTTGCTCTTAGGGATCTTAAGTGACTTTGATGGTAGCCTACTGCCTGGAATAACTGAGACACTTGGCACATGAAATGAGACCTCCTCTAGCATTTACCTACCCACCTTGATGCATTGGCATGGTCAGTTCAGCCCCATGATGAGAAGAATGAAAAATATGGCTCCTGGCAAGGTTGTGTTGCATGCCACTGATGCATTTTGCAAGAATGCATTTGATTTCAACACAGTCAAATGGATTGGAGTTGACCAAAACTGAGAGAGGTTATTGTGGATAGACCCCACATGCATCTATAGGCCTATACAGAACATTCCCAGCTAGCATTAATTATGAGAACTGCTTCATCAAAGTTTGGCAGGTTTTTTCTTTTTGGATCTTAAGTGACTTTGTCAGTAGCCTACAACCACGAATGACTGAGACACTTGGAACATAAAATTAGACCTCCCATAGCATTTAATTACTCACCCCAATGCATTGGCATAGTCAGTTTGGCCCCACAAGCTATGGAATGAAAAATTTCACTCCTAGCACATTTCCATTGCATGAAACTGAAGCATTTTGCAAGAATGCATTTGATTTCATCACGGTTAAACAGATTGAAGTTGACTAAAAATGAGAGAGGTTATTATGGATGGACTCCACATACACCTATAGGTCTGAACAAAACATTCCCATCTTCTACGAATTCTAAGAACTACTTTGTTAAAGTTTAGTAGTTTTTTTCTCTTAGGGATCTTAAGTGACTTTGTCGGTAGCCTACATCCAGAATGACTGGGATACTTGGCCCACTAAATGAGACCTCCCCTAGCATTTACCCACCTACCCTAATGCGTTGACGTAGTTGGTTCGGCCCCACAAGTTGTGAAATGCAAAAATTCACTCATAGGACCTTTCCACTGCTCAAAACTGAAGCATTTTGGAACAATGTGTTCTTTTCCACCATAAGCAAATGAAATTGATTTTAAAAAACTCAAATAGGTTTCTGTAGGTGGACCTGACATACATGTAAACAAGATGTTCCTAGGTGTCATGATTTGACATAATAGTTGGTCCAAAGTTTGCCACTTTTTTTATCTTAGGGATCTTGAGAGATTGTATGTGTTTGATGTAGCCGATAATGACCAGGAGGCTTTGGTACTAAAATGACACCTCCCCTAGCACTCACCCACCCATCCCAATACATTGGCATAGTTAATTCAACCCCATGAGGTATGGAATGCAAAATTTTACTCCTAGCACCTTTCTAGTAGATGAAACTAAACTAAAAGCCATGTTGCAATCTTCACTTTTAGATCTTTTCTCTACTCTCCTTAAGTTGATATGGTGTTTGAACTTTATCCAATGTGTTCTAATTACATCCATCAAAACATAAAGGATATGGGAATTTTGTCAGATGTTGTAGTTGCAATTGCCTTGATAGACATGTATGGAAAGTGGCAAGTGTAAAGCAAATGTAGAAAGGTGAAATGAGGATATGCAAAGCTTAGTAACCATATAGAAGGTGAAATAAGGATATGTGAATCATTCCAAACATGTATCTCTCTCTTACTCTCTTCCTTATTTTGAAAAAGAAAGACAAGTGCACAGTCAACGTAGGTAATGAAAAATTTGCATAAGATCTATAAGAGAGTTGTTATCACATGTATTTACATAATTACTATTGTGAATTGTAGCTAACTTCACTCACTGACTGGTGAGTGTGAGGAAACAAGTCTACTTGAAGGTAATGAAGGACAAGAAGGTAAAGTTAATGAGGCAATGTAACTTCAGCCCTCACATTTCTTTATCCATTTGTATGAGAAAGTAAGGGATATAAAAACTTTCAAGCAAATGCAATTGGCACATGTAAAACCAAATTTCATAGCCTTTGCAAGCATCCTCCCTGCCTATGCCAAATTAGGATCTTTGGGATAGGGTATGGACAACCATGAAAGAATAAAGGATAAAGGAATTTCGTCAGATGTTTTAGTTGCAACTTCCCTAGGAGTCATGTATGCAAAGTGTGGAAGCATAAACAAGGCACATTAACTATTTGACATGATGCCTCAAAGAAATGTTGTCTCATGGAATGCAATTATTGCAAGATATATGCACAAAATGGATTTTTTCAAAAAAGCTTTAGAAACTTTCAAGCAAATGCAATTGGTGGGTGTAAAGCCAAATTCCACAACCTTAGCCAGCATCCTCCTTGTCTATGCCCATATGGGATCTTCGAAACAAGGTATGGACATCCATCAAAGCATAAAGGATATGGGAATTTTGATAGATGTTGTAGTTGTAGCTGCCCTAGGAAGCATGTATGCAAAGTGTTGAAGCATAGACAAGGCACATGAACTACTTTACATGATGCCTCAAAGAAACATTGTCTCATGGAATCCAATGATTGCAAGATATGCACAAAATGGATTTTTTCAAAAAGGCTTTAGAAACTTTCATGCAAATGCAATTAGCGGGTGTAAAGCCAAATTCCACAACCTTAGCCAGCATCCTCCTTGTCTATGCCCATATGGGATCTTCATAACAGGGTATGGACATCCATCAAAGCATAAATGATATGGGAATTTCATCAGATGTTGTAGTTGCAACTACCCTATGAGACATGTATGCAAAGTGATGAATCATAGACAAGGCAGGTGAACTATTTGACATGATGCCTCAAAGAATGTTGTCTCATGGAATGAAATGATTGCAAGATATATGCACAAAATGGATTTTTTTAAAAAGGATTTAGAAACTTTCAAGCAAATGCAATTGGTGAGTGTAAAGCCAAATTCAACAACCTTAGACAACATCCTCTTTGTCTATGCCCATATTGGATCTTCAGAACATGGTATGGACATCCATCAAAGCATAAAGGATATGGGAATTTTGACAGATGTTGTAGTTGCAACTGCCCTAGGATACATGTATGCAAAGTGTGGAAGAATAAACAAGGCACATGAAGTATTTGACATGATGCCTCAAAGAAATATTGTCTCATGGAATGCAATGATTGCACTTAATATGCATAAAATGGATATTTCAAAAAGGCATTAGAAACTTTCAACCAAATGCAATTGGCAGATGTAAATCCAAATTCCACAACCTTATCCACCATCCTCCTTGCCTATGCCAAAATGGGATCTTTGGAATAGGGTATAGACAACCATCAAAGCATAAAGGATATAGGAATTTTGTCACATATATTTATAGCTACCCTTGTAGACATGTATGCAAAGTGTGGAAGTATAGACAAGTCATGTGAATAGTTTGGCATGACACCTTAAAGGGATGCCATCTAATGGAATGCAATGATTGCATGATGTGCAGGAAATAGATTTTTTGAAAAGGCTTTATAAACTTTCAAGCAAATGCACTTGGCACATGTAAAACCAAATTCCACAACCTTTGCAAGCATCCTCCCTACCTGTGCCAAATTAGGATCTTTGGAATAGGGTATGGACCATAGAAGCATATATATTTAAAATATCCTAATATATTCTGATATAGCCCAATATATTCTGAAATATTATGATATTGTTATTGTGATTCGTGATAATCATTGTTGCCTTTGACAACAACAAACACTTATGTAATTATTTATGATTTATAGGCATAGTCATTACTAGACAAAAATGTCAAATGATTATGCTATCCTTTGGTTTGTCATTATTATTGCATCATAGATGTTAGTGTTGTCATTTGTACTTATCAATAGATATTGTTGTCGTTATTTCATTTGTAAAATAGTTGTATTATTGAGGCAATTGTTTAGAAATTTACATAATTACACATTAGTTGTTAATAATGTTGTATTAGTTGAGATGGTTGTCGTCATCATTTTCTTTGGACATAATATCCTTTTGTGATTAGTAATCATCTTATTGTCACTAATCAATAGAATTTTGTCATTATTATGACCTATACATTCTTGATTAGTATGGTGTTTAGTAGCATCCTTATTAGTACTGTGGTCAATTAATATGGGCATCAATACTGCAGTCAACATTATAGGAAATATTAATGATAAAAATGATTAATATGAAACATTGTTGAGACTGGACATTGTTGTCCTGAAATGCTTGTCGCTACTGTAAAATTAAGAGGTATTTAAAGAGGTTAGGGAGATTGTTGTTGTGAACTGTACTTACTATTTGCTTCTATGATATGGACAACCATTAAAGAATAAAGGATAAAGGAATTTTGACAGATGTTGTAGTTGCAACTACCCTAGGAGACATGTATGCAAAATGTGGAATCATAGACAAGGCACATGAACTATTTGACATGATGCCTCAAAGAAATGTTGTCTCATGGAATGCAATGGTTGCAAGATATGCAAAAAATGGATGTTTCAAAAAGGCTTTAGAAACTTTCAAGCAAATGCAATTGGTGGGTGTAAAGCCAAATTCCAAAAACCTTAGCCAACATCCTCCATATTTATACTCATATGGGATCTTTGAAACAGGGTATGGACATCCATCAAAGCATAAAGGATATGGGAATTTTGTTAGATGTTGTAGTTGCAACTGCCCTATGAGATATGTATGCAATGTGATGAAGCATAGACAAGGTAGGTGAACTATTTGACATGATGCCTCAAATAAATGTTGTATCATGGAATGCAATGATTTCAAGATAAGCACAAAATGGTTTTTTTGATAAGGCTTTAGAAACTTTCAAGCAAATGCAATTGGCGGGTGTAAAGCCAAATTCCACAACCTTAGCCAGTATCCTCCTTGTCTATGCCCAAATGGGATCTTTGGAATAGGGTATGTGTTGGTTCTCAAATTTGCAATATGCAAAACCCTAAAAAGATGCCAAGCTTTTGTTGGTTTAGGTCTAGACAACTGAGAGGGGGGGTGAATCAGTTGTCACATATTTCAATCTTTTCTACCTTTAATCTTCCTTAGCAACTTATAATCAAATTAATGATATAAACATTTTAGTATCAATCAATAACACATGAGTAGAAACATAAATAACACACTTGACATCAAGATTTTTGACATGGAAACTCGGTTAAGGGAAAAACCACGGTGGGGGTTAACCCACAAAAATTAATACCCTGTTAAAAGTATTTTTACAAATGGGAATGCACATGCATTCAGGCTCATTGCCTAGAGCTCACTGCTCAAATGGAGGCTTAATGCCTATGTAAATATTACAAGAGAATAACAGAGATTTTGAACTGAATAATAGCATCCACTAATGCATAGATTCAGTTTCAGTTAAGTACAGAATACTGATCTTACACATTGCATTTTCACTCTGCCTTGTTTACTATTATGCCTTCATCCAAATCTTAGATCCCTACTTTTTCACCTTTAATCCATATTCACAACACACACACCAAAATCATCCAATTCCATTGGATATATATATTTGCAACATGATCTACAATCATTTTACCAGTCGGCTTCAAGAACATTTAGAACTCTATTGAGTAATCTACTCTATTAGCTAGATCCATAGATAATATGAGACACGGATCAAAAATTACACTTGCAAATCATCAATCATGTTGGTTACCATTACTTATCATCATCAATTTCCTAATAAGCAACTTCTATACATCCAGAATTAAGATCATTCCCAAGGTCGGCCTATTCTTCTTCTATTTGTTCTGTCAAACTGAAACCCAATACTCAGAAGCTAATATCTTTTGAGTCCTTTATCACCAGAGGACAAAACTCTAGATTTAGAGTGTCTTGACAATGCCTACATCTACCTTAGATCCATAGCAAACCATGCCTTTCCACTAGAGAGATCTGGACCAAGATACCAGACCCTGTCACCTGCTTTGTTCCTGACTACCCAGACTTAGACAAATTCTGATTTTGACTTCTGGTGTGAACAAATTGTGTTATGCAGATGATTGGGATGATCTTAGTTGCCATCAATGACAACACCTATCATGCCTAGCAATATCTCTTGCGAACAAACTCCCCCTTTGGCATTGATGGCAACACTTAGTGAAAAATGACTAAGTGTTGGAATAGCTCCTCCTTAGCTTCTCCTCCATATTGTTGTTCACTCTACTTCTGATACTCCCCCTTAGCTAGATTCCTCATTTTTCACTGATCTTTACTCCCCCTTTGACATCAATGGCAAAGGGTGGGGTCCGCAAGCCAAAATTTTCAAAAATTTGTATATAGGACCGCATATGTACAATTAATCATTAAGTTCTATTTACATGAACTTGAGAATGTCTACAAAGTTGGTTTTTATTTGCACAAGTTCAGAGGCCCAAGTACTTTTCATTCCATCCAAAATAGAGATGTGCCCACTTAACAAAAATGAATATTCTTCTACCTTTTATAGATCTAATGGATCACTAGTCTGAACTGCAGTCTAAGCTTCAAATAGGGCATTATACATTGTCTCTAAGTTAGGGACAATCAATCCCCAGAGCTCACACATTCTCTTCATAATGTTGCCTTTTTCTTTAACAAGCCTCTTTATCTCATATGTCAAGCTAATTACTTGACATTCTTAACTTATAGGCGAAACTGTTAGAGGATCAAAAATTTGAGAGAGATTTGACAACTTTTGTTCTTGCTCCTTTATCTTCTTCTCAACATCTTCACTAACTTTGGGCCATGATAGATAGAATTTGTACATATGACTTCCATCACTTAGAGCATTTTGGACACTCTTTATACTGATAGAAAGTATTGTTCTATCATACCCTATTAGAGTCTTAATTTCACTAAATCTCTTATCCAAAAACTCATTTCTAACTTTTGTCTCTGTAGACTTCTAAAGGACTCAAAATGAGTATTTACAGAACTTACAAGATTTTTCAAATGTCCAAAGGGGAAATCAGATGGACTCTTCTGGTAGGAAGGCATTAACTTTTCCAAGATCCCAGTTGCAAGCCCCAATAGCTCATTGTCCTCCATGTGGAACTTTGACATCTTTTCTCTAGCCTTTACTTGGGTGAATGATGCCATTTTCATCAATTGAATTAGAGAGAGAGCATCTAGATTGGCTAGACCTTGGAGTAGTTCAGTCTCATCAAGATCAATCATCTCTTTTTCAAGAAGACTTTTCACTGCATCTACAGTGTCTCTTGCAACAATTTCTGAACCATCCTTTTGTTCATCAGATTTCTCAATATCTATTTTGGGTGCTTCAATATTTGCACCATCTTCTTCTGCTCTATCTTTCATTCCTTTTTCTTCCTCTTTCTCTACTTTTCTCTTCTCTGTGTCCTCTGTGGAGGTACTCTTTCTTGTTTGTTCACCACTTTCTACCTGATCTAGAGGGCTCTATGGAGTAGTAATATTATCTTCTTTTCCTGAAGGGTCAGGTGGATTAGGAGTATCTCCTACATCAACTACTTTATCCATCATTTTTGTATCATCCTAATTTACTTATTCCACTTCCAGAATAGAGGCTTCACCCAACTCAGATTGCTGCTCGATGATGTTCTCTTCTTTACTATCCAAAACTTCTTCTGTGACTATGGGAAAATTATTCTTTTCCAATGCTTACAAAAGAATTTCTTTAGTTTCTTTAATTATTTCACTTGTTTCTCCAAGCATGAGTTTGTTCATTCTCATTTTACCTCTAAAGTCATCTTGTACTTCCTTGAATATCATATCTATTTGATCAGGTGAAATCTGAGGACACAAATTTATTAGCTCATATTCCCAGATTTCCATGTCTTTGCTCTTGGCATTTTATTTTCTCAATTCCAAAATATTTGCCAGACTTTGTGGAACCTCAGAAGTTATCTCAATCAGTACCTTGTTGTAGATGTTGAGATATCTGTTAGTTGCTTCCTCCAACACCTTTTTATCCACATCACTGTATTCATCATAGAATTCAATCATGGGTTTTAGATTACCATCTATAGTGACTAACTTTATCATATCCTCCAGGGAAAGTGTGGGCTTCTCAACATATTCCTCATATACTTTTGTCTTTTGTTTTCAGAGGACTTTTCTTTGGTTACTTTTGCATCTTTTGTTTCGGTGGCCTTTATTTCCTTGATTTCAATGTCAAAATATGTATCTTCTTCTTCTCTTATGCTTTCATAGGTCTAGGATGCTTTTGTTTTCTTCCTTTTCTCCCATTTTCCAGATGATTTTGCTTCCAATTTTGTAGTCTTGGAAGGAATAGGGGTAGCAGCAGAGCTCCTAGTAGTTCTTGAAGTGGAAGAGAGTTCCACTGAAGCTTCTGATTATTTCTTATCTTGTTTCTCCTTCTCAACCTTTTCAGTTCTTTCTCTGAGTTTCCTCATAGCCTCCTTAGTTAGGCCCAAATTTTTAACTAACTACTCAACTTCTTTTCTTACTTTCCTATTGGTTTTAGGTTCTCTGAATTTAGTATGTAGTTTTAGATTCAGTTCCTCATAAGTTCCAAATCTTTCAACCGTTGTGTTTTTAGGCTTGCTTAGAAGATTTTGAGCATACATATTCAAGATTTTTTCATCTACTTCATACCCCATGGGCATGATCAAAGCAGTTCTAGGTTCCACTGCTTCCATTAGACACTAATCAGTATCAACCATGAAGCATATTTCATTTTTGTACTTCTCAACAATTGATTTAGGGATTCTTTCCCTTAAGTGCATCATACTCTAAAAAATACTTGAAGTAACCCCATATTGCATTTTTCTGAGATTTGAAATCACCAATGTTGCGAAGATGATCTCTAATCTGAATGGCAACTGGCTCATCCTTAGTCTAGTGCACACCTTTTATCCCAGGTATAAAGTAAAAGAATAGACATAAAACCAATGTACCATACTTGAAAGTTTTTTTCTTATCTTTCATGATTTTTTTTAAATTTTCAATCAGCTAATTCTATAGTAATTCACACAAGTTATAATCAGTATTTTCCTTTAGCATCTTGTATGTAGTATATATGGTTGTTCTGGAAACAGAATTTTCTCTGCTTGAGTGGTAAATCTTGTACCCAATCACCATGGAGGCGAATTTGAGATCCGGTTCTATAATATCATTAATGCTCATTGCCCTTCTATCAAACTTGGCACCGGTAGCATCAGTCATTGTTTGGTTTTTCACGGCTTTCAGCATGGGCAATCCTCTGGTTGAGTTTAATCTAGTTACAATTCTAATAGCATCCTTGGTAATCTTAAATGGTTTTAACAACCAAATGAATTCATCATGCATCTGACTCAAAATGTATTAGACCCATTCATCCTCATTAAATGTTGGAAACCCCATAATCTGAATAAAGTGTTTATCTTGTAGTGCCTTATACTCTCATTTTAGTTCGTGATTTTCATCCCTAAGTTGTTTATCAAATAGGTCTACATAACATGAATCTCCAAATTCATCTATGTTTGCATGAATATAAACCCTAATATCTTCAACATGCAGCACACCATATGGAACACTTGAAAAAGCACCTAACGGGTCGACTTCTATTGATTTGTGATGATGCTTCTTAAATTTGGGTCGAGGCCTTTCAGTAATGTCAACAACATGAGGAGTAGCCATCTCAACAGATTTTAGATTCAAAGCTTTATAGAGAGGTACCTTTTCCTTTTGCGGGGTTAGGGTTGATTAGTTGCCAGTTGAATTCACTTTTTGTGCCTTAGTCTCTAGATTTGCAGCTCGAATGCTCTTCTTCTTGTTTCCTCTGAATGTAAAGTGATTCAAATGAGTGACCAAGTGACCTTTTATCTTTTGCAAAACCTAATTTGGCATTGTAATAAATGTGTTTCCCTAACTATATTTGTTTACTCTATTTTGATAGTTCTTCATGAATTACTCTACAAGTTTTCATATCAACATTTTTTCTTCTGGAAACCCTTTCAAAGGTTCTGAACCAATTGAAAATATTATGTTTTATTGTGCCAGATTCAAGCACCCACTTACTAACTGGGGGAATTTGATGTTTAATGCAGCTCCCCCTAAGCCAGAGCTCTTGACTTAATTCCCAGAGGAATTGTCAACACCTAATTCTGATACGGACCCATCACCATTGGTTATTGTATCTTTCTTTACCCAGATCTTGTTCATTTCACTCTATATCTCATTCACATCAATTTTTCTTTTGCCTTTATCTTGTCTTTGTTCATCCAATTTTCTATTTACTAGACCTCTTCTTCCATGGTTCCTACTTCTAAAGAATCTTGCAATATGACCAAATTTATTGCAATTAAAGCACACAACATTTCCTTGCTTATGAACTTGATTTCCTCTTGATCTGCATTGATTAGCTATGTGTCCAAACCCATTGCAAGCAAAATAGTAACCATTGAAAGAATTGCCAATTCCTCTATTGTTAGTATTATTCATTATCATACTTCTGCATTCATTTGATCTATGACCATACCTCTTACACTTGAAGCATTGACCAGAGAAGGATGGACCATTTTGATTTACTCTGCTTCTGCACTGAGTAACTCTATGACCAAGTTTATTGCAATTGAAATAATTTCCATTGAATGATGGATATCTTTGAGCGTTAGGCTATCTTACCGGAGGTTTTCTAGTTCTATTTCTTTTATTCCTTGGTTGAAAAATTCTTTGTCTGGATCTGGAGATTTCATCTTTCTCATATCTAAGATCATGATTGTCATCATCCTTTTTTTGTTCTTCAATTAGTGCTTCAAGTTTAGCTAAACTTATCTTGAACTTCTCCTTATACTCATTTGCAATTTCTAGGTCATGTCTCAGAGTGATAATCTATCTCTCAAGTTTTCTCTCATTGTTTCTACTTTCTTGTAGATTAGATTCTAGGAGACCAGCTATTCCATCCAATCTGTAGCATTCTTCAGTAATCTCTTTCAGATTTTGCTTCATTTCTTCTTCAGTTTTATTCTTATCTTCAATTTCCTTGGTAAGTCTCATCACCCCAGTTTCCATCTCATGTTTTAGGACAACAACGTCTTTAGCTAACTTTTTACATTCCTTTGTCTTCTCTTTCAGGGCCTTGTCTTCTATTTGAAGAGGTTGCTCCTTTCTTTTTGCATTGGATTTACTCAATTTTTCTTTTAAAATCTCAATGAAGTTCTCAGCCTTTTTGAGGTTATGTTGCAACTCTTGGACTTCTACCTTGGACTGCTCAAGATCATCTAAGGCGAGATTGAGTTGCCCTTGAAGGTTATATTCATCCATTTTTACTGACTTCTTAGATCTTCCTTAAGCAGTTAAACTTTCCAAAAGGAACCTTGCTTTGATACCAATTGTTGGTTTAGGTTCAGACAACTGAGAGGGGGTTTGAATCAGTTGTCACATATTTCAGTCTTTTCTACCTTTAATCTTCCTTAGCAACTTATAATCAAATTAATGATATAAACATTTTAGCATCAATCAATAACACATGAGCAGAAACATAAATAACACACTTGACACCAAGATTTTTGACGTGGAAACCCAGTTAAGGGAAAAACCACGATGGGGGTTAACCCATAAAAATTAATACCTTGTTAAAAGTATTTTTACAAATGGGAATGCACATGCATTCGAGCTCACTGCCCAGAGCTCACTGCTCAAATGGAGGCTCACTGCCTACAGAAATATTACAAGAGAATAATAGAGATTTTGAACTAATAAATAGCATCCACTAATGCATAGATTCAGTTTTGATTAAGTACTGAATACTAATCTTACACATTTCATTTTCACTCTACCTTGTTTACTGTTCTGCCTTCATCTGAATCTTAGATCTTTGCTTTTTTGCCTTTACTCCATATTCGCAACACACACACCAAAATCATCCAATTCCATCGGATATATATATCCACAACATGATCTACAATTATTTTACCAGTCAGCTTCAAGAACATTTAGAACTCTGTCGAGTATTCTGCTCTATCGGCTAGATCCATAGATAATATGAGATGCAGATTAAAACTTACACTTGCAAATCATTAATCATGTCAGCTACCATTACTTATCATCACCAATTACCCAATAAACGACTTCTATACATCCAGAATTAAGATCATTCATAAGGTCGGCCTATTCTTCTTCTGTCTATTTTGTCAAACTGAAACCCGATATTCAGAAGCTAATATTTTTTGAGTCCTTCATCACTGGAAGACAAAAATCTAGATTTAGAGTGTCTTGACAATGCTTACAACTACCTTAGATCTGCAGTGAACCATGCCTTTCCACCAGAGAGATGTGGACCAAGATACCAGACCTTGTCACCTACTCTGTTTTTGATTGCCCCGACTTAGACAAATTCTGATTCTGACTTCTGGTGTGAACAAATTGTGTTATGCAAATGATTGGGATGATCTTAGTTGCCATCAATGACAACACCTATCATGCCTAGTAGTGTCTCTTGCCAATAGCTTTATGATTAGGTTATGCAACCAATTTGGCCAACTGATAGAATCAACCCAGGTGGTTAGGATTCTCTACATTTTAAGCTCTACTTCCCCTAGGTGGGTGTTACCTTATATTCACCAATGAATAATTAATCTTTGAATTGGTTCGTGACTTATAAGTAGATTATGGATTATATGAGATTTTATCAATTAAATCATCCAGTATAACCTAATTCAGATTTGGCATATGATTTGAATAGGTTAATTTTTTTGTTCTACCACTACTCCTACTCATACAAACATAAATTTAAAATTTGGATTTTGAAATATAATACAAGGAAATGATTCTAGAAAAGAATTGATCGATGCCTTTCTCAACAATTGGGCAACAAAGTCTATTCACAAATTGATTTATGCTTTCTATCTAGCCACAACTCGAATTACTTGGCATAGAATTGTCTATGACTGGCATAAACATGCAAAATTGTTTCTATCTAGCTCTACTTAGTTATCCAAATTGGATCCTCCAAGTTACAGTGATCTATTAATGGAATTTAATTCCTACTTGAGGAAACCCTATCAGATAAATCACTCAAAACATGAAATATGTTTTGAAAAATTATACATATACTTGATATGCTAATTCAAATAACAAGGAGAAAATAAAAATGGAGACAACCAGACAAAATATAACATGAACAATTCAACAAGCAATTAAGAACTAGATATATGGTACTAGAGAAATGTAGTTTGCTTTTATTGATATGCTTTGAAGAATAGGCCTTACAATGTCTCTTTCTAAAATCAATTTCCCAGAGACCTTTTCCCAAGGTCTTGGTTTCCTTCTTATAGGGGTGAAGGAAGCTACAAGCTTTAGACCTTTCACATTCCAAAAATGACTTTTCATATGCTCACCCCTATACATGACCTATTACAATATTTACTTTTTGACAAGTCTTAAAAAGACCGCCAAATATAGTTTGAATACATATTGAAAAGTATAAAACAAAAAAGAGACAAAACAAGAGGACGTCCAAAATTCGCTTGATGAAGATTTGGTGCCATGTTGATGCCAGCTTGATGCTCTTTGCTCCACTGCATACTTGGCCTATTCATTCATCAGTTGAAAGATATTGTTTCTCCCATTGGTACACAACATAATCACTAGGCTATTTATATTCTTGGATCTAGAACAGATTGGCCTGGTGATCTTTCCATCTCTTATCTAATAGCACTTTGACTTCAATGATGAACTTTGCATATCTAGCATCTAGAGCAATCACTCTATCCAGAATCACATTGAAACTAAGAATGTTTATGTTTACATCCTGTTAGGTCTCAAAAACGCAAGTTGTAAGCCTTGAGAAGATGCCAAGCTCTCTTAATGTTTTTGGCTAATGAAACAGGGTTGATATGATTAAAACTCCCTTCTCTTTAAGTTCTACCAAACCTAAGTGGGTATACCTTAATATGCAATGCAAATTTATGTGACCTTAGTGATCTACTCACATTGGCATGTAGATGAGAGATAAATATAAGGATGAGAGTTATTCCTACTATTAAGTTTTGAAATGTGAATGCTGTTTTAAAAAGTTTATTGTATGATTGTAGATTTATCTTCCTGGCTTAACTCTGACTACCTGGCACTTTTTAGATGTTTATACCTTATATATTGATTGTTCTGTAATTGATGATTCTAAACTTGGCCTTGGTTTCCCTTATATATAGAGGAAGCAAACAAGCTTCAGGCTGAAACAACATGACTACTCCTAAATTGCACCTTTTTGAATAACTAACATTTGTTATGAAACATAATTAAGAAATAGATAAAGAGAACAATATGGGAATCTACATCGATCAAGATCTGAATCCGTTAAACATCGTAGAGAACCCATGACCACTGGCCTAGCAAGGTCCTCCTCTCCAATGTTGCAATGTCTAATGAACATGCTTCACCCATTATTATTTCATATACACTATTTGTTTGTTTCTCCCTTTTGATCTAATATCACAAAAATACTTGAATTAGCATTAGCAAAAATCTCATTTCAAGTTTATCTGACCCTTTATGTTGCTCTGGTGATGAACAAATTAATCTTAGCAATATGCTCAATGTACTCTTGAATCACATAGTTTTGTGTGGAGATTATATCATCCATGATAGATTGCAAAGTGAAGATTTTGTCTAAACATATATGTGTGCTTTCTATCACTTTGTCTTCATCATTGATCTTCTCAAGAGCTATTGGTAACAATTGGGCTAATTCATTTTTCCAAATACCATTTTCCTATAAATTACCTTCATTATCAAAGAAACTAGGGAATACCATATCTAGATGTTGATCAAAATCACCAAGGTCCTCTGCTAACAAAGTGTTGAACCTTTCATGGTCACTGATTAGGTCATCATATTCCTTAAACACATGTTTATCAACACTTGTTTTGGCTCTTAGTTCCTCTTTCTTCTCTAGCATCCTGAGGTGCAATCTTTTATGCTATTGGTAGGCACTGTGTTCTCTTGTGCAATTCCCATACCTTATCACATTTCCCCATCATTTTCTCAAATCGTTTCCGAATCAATTCAGAAGCCATTTTGTATTTCATAGCTTTTATTTTAGTTTCCAATTGATCACTCTTCTTTTGGAATTTTTCTGCCTTAATCTTCCAATAATTGGTATTAGCTCTGGCCTCCATCACTCTTTTGTTAGATTTTAGATAAGGTGAATAGCTTCTTGATGATGATGGAAACCTTTCCTTATAAGTGGCAAATTCTTGTCTCAATTTTGCATTCTCTGCCATGTATGCATTATTATTTCTTACCAATCGTTCAATTTGAGCCTTTGTAAATCTAGCAACATTCACATTTAAATCAGTAATCTCAATAGGATCTGTATCCTCAACTCATTGTATCAAGAGATGACCAAATGCTTCATTTAGGTTGTCAATGATTTAAGGTCTCTTATTAGGGGGGTATAATGCCCACATTAGTAATTTCACCTTATCAGGATCATATCCTGACCCTGTTTTAATCTTATCCAATGCTTCAATACTTAGCTGTACTTTTTTATTTTGATTTCTTCTAAAGGTATCAAAAACAATAGTTGAGGTTATATCCCACTCAAAGACTAGCATCACCCCTACTTCTTCAAGTAGTTTTCTCCCCATTTTTCGAGTCATAGTCTCCATTACTTTGTTAATTTCTATTTGGAACTCCTTCAATGCCTCAACCTGCACTTCGGGAGTGATGTCCTTCATTTTCTCCCTAGCATTTTTGCCTTTGTACTCATACAAAAAGGCTTTGAATTCAGGGGTTTTGATAAAATCATCATCTGAAACAAATTTTTTGCTTGCCATATGTCGTATATCTTCTAATAGCTCATCAGGGGCTTCCATCATGACCATTTCTCTATCCACAGGAGGCTCATACTCTTCAATTACAAGCTCAAATCCCTACACACCTTCATCTCCACTTTCAGACTCTTCATCCTCTATAACATTGGTATCAAGAGAGAAGTTGATGTTTGGTGTAGGCTGAGGGGAAAGATGGCCCAAGGCTACTTCACACTCAACTTGTGTCTCCCTAATATTTTTACCTCTCTTCTAACAAACCTTAGGAGGAACATCCATAGTTAATTCTATTGCATGTGCAACTAACATGTCTAACCTTTCAAAATGATCATCAACATCCAGAAAAGCTCCTTTATAAGTGGGATTTTTGGCTATCCTTCAAGCCTTAGCTAGCATTACTTTTTGACACAAATTTGTTTTTTTAACTGCACTGTTCTCATCAACATTTCTAATCAAATCATCATCAACAAAAAGCACATGGTGATATTTTTTCAATTTTTTATTAACTTTGACACTATTTATGAAGTGTTCAAGGTCAAAGTTTTCTCTTGCATTTCTTGATGGTATTCTAAATTGCTCTAATTTTTTATCAATTAATTGATATCCTTTCTCAACAAGAACTATAAACTCTCCAAAACATAAAGTACCAGGCATCAAGGACTGCTTATTGTGACTTTTAATGTGCATAAAGTCAGAGTAAGCTAATTGCCTCACAATCTCTAAATAGACAATTCTATCTGGATAGGTTTTTGGCAATAAAAATGGTAGTCCTTCATACCCAAATACTCTAATCTCTGTGTAGTCATTATAGGCATACCAATCACCCCAGTTGTGATTGAATATTCCCCTTTCATTATTGTCCTTTAGCCTCAAAAATTTCTGCACTTCTATTGACAGGTTGTAATCACAGGGATGGCCTAGCAATTTATACACAGGTTTTACAAAATATTCTTCAAAATATAGATAATGGGATCTCTCACACCTGCTATCCCAGACAGCTATCCACATCTATATAGGTTTAATGTCTCCATTTATGTCCAAATCTCTTACTCTCAAGCATTCATCCCATAGACACATATTATGTCCCTCATATAAGTTAAGATGCATGAGCAAAGAGTAATGCCTAAATTTATTGCCTCCATTCTTTATAGAAACCAAATCATTGTGAAGATCATTGGCAAGGTACTCAACATAGTCTAGATGCCGTGCATCTTGGCTTTGCACATCGACAGTTAGAACCATTGGTACAACTTCCATAAACAGAGAGGCTTCCAGACCAAGCAATTGATAGACAGAATAGTAGGTGCATCGAAAGTATTCCTCAAATAACTCTATAGAGTAGGGTGGATCCTCAACTCCTAAGAATACTCTGAGCCTATTTCCTTCATCTCAGAGCCTATGTAAAGGTAGCCTCCATCTCTTGTGATTATTGCTCAAATTATAGTACTCATTCAACAGGTCTCTAATTCTGAATTTCACGTCAAAGCTAGTGTCCATCTGAAACACCATTTATATATTCTTTGGTGACATGGATGAAACTAGACCCATCATTTAACTCAATTATGTAGGTCTGTGGATTATATTTCTTGGTCAAAGATTTTAATAACTCCACATTGACAAACACATTTGGCACCATGAGTTTTCCCAAGTTCAGTCTCCATGGATTGGAGACATGTTTATACGTATGCATTTTCCTATAGTGATAGAGAAAAAGATCATACCCCCTTATTGGGGTCCATGTGTCCCCTATTTGTTTATATATATCCTCCAATTTTTCAACTTGGGGGTTCAACTGGGCATTTCTCCTAGATCTATCTCCTGACCCTGGGCATTGATCTATCAAATCCTGGTTTAAGTGTTTTTCTTCTAATTTCTACCTCTTACCCTTAGGGTTTTTGGTCGTATCTTCCATGATTAAAACTTATGTAAAAGAACCCTACTTTTGTGAATATAATTCAAACTAGTATGTTGCAAATTCTAAGCAAACTCATAGTACTTACTTGGATATCTTCTCTGGTTCTCAAATTATTATTTTCACTATGCCCTGCCCTCACTCCTCAGGGTTTCTTTATTGTTCAATCTTCTCAAGATTTGCCTCAAAATACTCAATTCTGGTATATTAATGGTTTCTCATGGCAACTCTCATATCATGAAATGGACATTTAATTTTTTAATAAGGGACATTTGATCACTGCCAAACATGTCTTGTCACTATTCCATCAAGATAATCAACTTTATGATTTCATCAATATGTCTCTTTGCCCTTGATATTCTTTTATTCTTTTTATTTCCCTTGGGATTTCAAAATGACCCTAGATGGTGTCATATCGATAACATGGTTTCCTCCTGAAATATCCTTTATGAAAAGTCTCTTCGATATTTACTTATCTATTCGATGTCCATTTGCTTATTATGTCATTTGGCTTTTCGAAGGGACTAGAAATCACCTCACTCTGATATTCTGAAGTCACTTCAAAATATCTTCAATGTTTTCTTTTATTCATAAATGTTGTCATCTTATCGGCAAGACTATAAATCATATTACTCTGATACTCTGAAGTCTTTTCAAAATGCTTTTTATTTACCCTTTCTAGGTGTTATCACTTTATCGGTAGGACACATTTAGCTGTCACGTCGATATACATCGGTCCCTTTGATATACTTTTGATGTCTTCAGAATATTGAAGAGACCATTAAATGACTTACTCCGATAACCCTTAGTCTCTTTGATCTATCAATCCCTTTGATTTTTTGATATTGGTCTGATATGCTGCCGAGTTATGTTTTTGTGCCCTTTTGGTCTTTCAGATTATTGAAGAGAC
Organism: Cunninghamia lanceolata; assembly: GCA_027924645.1. Lineage (NCBI taxonomy): Eukaryota > Viridiplantae > Streptophyta > Pinopsida > Cupressales > Cupressaceae > Cunninghamia > Cunninghamia lanceolata. Next base: position 147,858 of record BSBN01001237.1, on the reverse strand, counting down.
TCCAAAGTGAGTCTCCCCGATATGGCAGTTTCTCACTGATATTCTTCATATTCACTTGTTGAAAAGACCCTAGGGTGGGACTTAGTGATATAGAAGTGATTTTCTGATACAGTTTTTTGCTTTTAGGGTCAAGGCGACAAAACATGAACTTATTAGGGTTAAGACTCTGGGTCAAATGGATGTATTATTTTTAGTGGGGAAAATTTTAAAAGGTATTTTGGGGATAATATGATGTCAGGAAATGAATTTTTTATAAAAAATTTGGGGTTAAGAATTTGTTCCAACAGTGGCTCTAGCTGAGGATGAATGGCCATAAGGTCATTGCAATAATTTAGAAAATACTCTCTGGGACATAGACCAATGGTGGTGGGGAGGGGTGGGAAATGGAAATCCTAATCTACTGTGCATGGAAAATGAATGTTTTCAAGAGAAGTATTTCAAGAATTGTCCATGCACTAGCAATTCCTGTACTTCACCACTCATATTTTGTAAGTAATAGGAGTCTTCACCACATTTACTAGTAATGATAAATGGGCCTATCCATTATGCCTCAAATTTACCATGTTTTCCTTTGTCTTGTCCTCTGGCATTCCACATGAAAACCATGTCATCCACCTTGAATTTCCTTTCCTTAGCCCTTTTATCAAATAGGTATTTCATCTGTAATTGTATTTTTTCATTTTGTTCCTGAGCTTGGGTCCTAATTTCATCCAATTCAGCCAACTATTCCATCCTCTCTTCCATAGGTTTAGGAACGTCTATATCTTCTTGGAGGATAAATCTATAAACTGGCAAAAGATTATGCATAGGAAGCCTGGCTTGAGCACCATATACTAGTTCAAATGGGGATTTTCCTATAGCCTTCTTTATAGTAACCCTATCTGCCCATAAAGTCATTTTTAGTTTTGAATCCCATGCTTTCTTGTTGTTTTCCAACATCCTTTTGATTATTTTTAGAATTCTTTTGTTACTTGACTCTGCCTATCCATTGGCTTGAGGATGATATGGGGTTGCATATGAAATTGTTATGCCATAGAACTCACAGAATGTTTTGAAATCATCTGATATGAAACACATGCCATTGTCTGTAATGATTCTCACAAGAACTCCAAATCTAGTGATGATATTTTCTAATAGAAAATTAATCACCACCTTACTAGTGGCTTGTCTAGTTGGAATTGCTTCTATCCACTTTGTGAAATAATCTATAGCTACTAGGATCCACTTGTATCCACCACTAGATCTTTCTACAATCTCTCTTATAAAATCAATTCCCCATTGATGAAATGGAGCTTCAACTTGCATTGGTCTTAATGGTAAGGCTCCTTGGTAGTTTAATTTACCAGAGAACTTTTGATAGGCTTCACATTTTCTCACATATCTATGGGCATCCTTAAAAACTTTAGGCCAGTAGTATCTAACTCTCATTATCTTATGGGTAGTAGTCTTTGCTGAGAAGTGTCCTCCACACACACCTTTATGCATTTCTTATAACATCTTCTCAAGTTGTGTTTCATCTAGGCATAAAAGTAAGACACCATCTCTGTTTTCCCAATAAAGATCTCCATCTATGAAGACATATTTTGATGAAATGATTTTTAAAATTCTTCTTTGATTATCATTCAAGCCTTGAGGACACTTCATGTTTTTAAGATAATACATTACATTGGTGTACCAAGGTGTATGATCAATACTTGCAATAATGTTATCTTCCTCTTTTATGTTGTAAACTTGTGTAGCCTCCAAATTCGATTCAGCCATTAACTTGGCCAAACCCTGACCTCTAACAAGCTTGGTGATTTGGATGTTAATGTTAAATTCTTGGATTCTATTGATCCATCTACATCTTCATCCTGTGAGTTCATTTTGAGTAAAGACATTCTTCACTGTAGCATTTGGTACATAGGCTATCACATGGGCTCCAACCAAATAGGGCTTGAATGCCTTCACTTCTTTTACTAGGGCATAGACTTTTTTCTCAGTAATGCCATACTTAAACTCTACCCCCTGAAGTGATTTACTAAAAAATGAGATGGGTTGTTCATATCCTTCATTATTCTTTTGCAACAATACAATTGCCACTGTATGAAAGGATGCAAAAGAAAATATTTGGAATGGCTTGTTAAAGTATGGAGACTTTAATATATGAGTTTCTTTAATAGCTTCCTTAATGGACGTAAATGCATCAATGGCCTCTTTGGTCCAATCTATTTTTGCACTCTTTTTCAACATTCTTGAAACTAGCTTAATTATTTTTGCAAAGTTTGATATGAATCTCCTGACAAAATTTATTTTTCTCCAAAGAAAGATTGAATGGCTTTCACATTTTTTGGAATAGGAATTTTATCAATAGCCTCTACCCTTTCAGGATCAATCCTTACACCATGCTTTGAGACTATGTGTCCTAGTAATTTTCCTTCTGTCAAACAAAAAGGCATTTCTTTGGGTTTAGGAAAATACCATATTCTAGTGCCCTAATGAAAATTTTCTCCATGTGTAAACAATGATCTTTTGCCTTTTTAGAATATGTTGTAAGACCATCCTGGTAGACTACCATTATTGTGTTAATCAAATCATTAAAGGCTACATCCATGGCCCTTTGAAATGTTGCCCTGGCATTTGTAAGGCCAAAAGGCTTTCTTACATAGACATAGGTACCCCAAGGTGTTGTAAAAGTAGTTTTATACTATTCTGATTCCTTAACCTTTACTTGGTTGTACCCAAAGAAGCCATCCACCATGGACAACAATTCACATCATGTCACTTGTTGTAACATTGTCTTCATGTTTGGAAGGGGGAAATTATCTTTTAGTGATGAGATGTTCAATTTTCTGAAATCTACGCACAATCTTATATCACCATTCTTTTTTCTTATAGGTACCATGTTTGATACCCAAGAAAAGTGTCTTATTGGTTTAATAATACCTCCTTCTCTAAGCTTCATGAGTTCTTCTTGCATCTTAGGTGTCAGTGTAGTATTTATAGGTCTTTGCATTTGTCTGAATGGTTTGGCATCAGGTTTCAATGGTATTTCATGCTAGAATATGTCTTCCCTATATGCCTTTAAATCATCATAGGACCAGATAAACACATGTTTATATCTTCTAAGAAGGGCTATCATTTCTCTGACTTTTGGGCTGATCTTTTTTCCAATATAGACCTTTTTAGAAGCTATATCTATTCCCAGATTAATCTCCTCGACATCCTTAAGGTTGACTAGTGTAAGTTTGAGATTATATTTGTCCTGTCCATCAAATACTCTTTCTAGGGATACAAGACCTTTGAGTATTTTGTTTGTTTTGATCTCGAGCACTTCTTTCCCAAAAAGAGTTTCCTTGCCATCTACCTCTTCGACAAATGCATTAAAATCTATTTCTTGGGATTCATATTGGTCTACATAATGAAGGAAATTAATCAGATCCTCATCATCATTGAATACTTGCCAGTTATAAATATTATCAAGGATTGTACAGGCCTAGTCTTGAATTCCACTTCTGTTATTCCTGATAATGTAATATCATCTCTTTTCAGGGCCACATGTACCAAAAAATCTGTCATTATGTTTTTTGATCTCTCTATCTAGTTTATAGAGAATGCATCAAAGAGTTCAATGGTGTCCCAAACAACATTTCTATATTTCTTTAACCTATTGTTCTTTGATTATTATTTTTCCCTGATCTGTGAGATAATTAGTTCAGATTCTCTATATACTATTAGTAGTTTAATTCCATGTCTTAGAACAATGTTCAAACCCAATAGCAATGCCTCATATTCAGCAATATTATTAGTGCATTCAAAAGTTAATAAAAATCAATACTTGAATGTCTTGTCTGTTGGTGAGATGAATACTACTCCTACCCCATTCCCTCCTTTACTACATGCACCATCAAAATACATTCTCCATACACCATGTTCATCTAACTGAGACTCTTTATTGATTCGTTCTATGTTTTGTAATTCAAGTTGTGATTTTTTAATTCTGAAACTCCCAAGATCTACATCAAAAAATAATTTATCTCATTTGGATCTACACGTTCTATTATATTTTCATATCTTGGTTCTCTACACAACCTGGCTTCCTTCCCATTCACTAGTATTGTTGCATATGATAAATCAAGTTGGACATTTCCTCCTACTGTAGTAGTCCACTATCTAGATAACAACATACCATAGTATGGTGGAGTATCTATTATAGTTATATCAGTTATGTAGGTAGCTTCAAGACATGAGACTAACTTCAATTCTACATCTGTCATGATTCCAAAAATTGGAATAGACATGTTGTCCATTGTATAGCATTTACCATATGTTGTATCTATCCACAGACCTAATTCTTTCATGACAGCTATTGACATGATGTTTATGGTAGCTCTAGAGTCAATCATACAATTTCTTATCAGTTTGTTATTGATTAATAGTGTTATATAGAATGGGTCCACTTGGGAAGGATTCTTTGTTATGGCATCACCAAGATAAATTTTAGGAGTTCTCATGACCTCTTGTCCAAGATTGTTTATTTTGTTTTCTGGCCCTTCTTTGTTTTTGTTATGACTTTGCTACTAATTTGGTATATTAGAAATTAACTTGACAGTGTTGTCCCTATATTCGTCTATTTTCATCATTTCCATTAATGGTACTAAAATCTTTATTTTAGACAATGCTTGTGTTATATCAAATGAAGGAGTAATGGTGATCTGTTCTATTTTTTCTTTATTGGAGCCTTTCTCTCCAGATTGTTGCTTACTATTGTCCTTCATATTATTTTTCTCACCCTTTGATATTTCCTTATGCATATTTTTCTAAATTTCTCCTTTCTTCTAGTTATCCAAGGTACCCTTCTTATGATTTGGTTCTTTGATCAACAAGCCTCTGGATGTTTCTTGATCTTCATTTATGGTTCTATTCCTCATATTGTAATTAGATCTAGCCTAAGCCACAACAACAATTGTAAGAGATCTTTTCTGTTCCTCAATGGGCTTTCTTAACTAGAACTGTCGGGGTATGTTGGGTATGTAAGTAGTTCCTTCATCATTATCTTCTTGATCAAAGAAGAATTCTTGTTGACCCATGTTAACATTGTACCTCTGGTTGCTGACATCATATTCAAACCCATCTTCTTCAAAGGATGATTATTCTTCATCAACTTGGTGAGGTCTCATTAACTTGTTTATAGTATGATCATCCTTGTCTTCATCATAAGATATTTCATTTTCTTGGAATGATTGGGCCACTACATAGTATTCAGGTGAATGTTATAGGTTACATGCCAAACATCATGGATTATTTTCTACTACATGTGTACCTTGTCTCTTTAAGGGATCAGGGGTGTCTTTACCATAGTTCTGCTTTTGTTTGTTATCCACAGGTCTTCCATCCATCCAATTTATGTTGTAGGCCATATCATGTAACCTAGGCCTTCCATTTCTATAATAATTTGCTTACCTAGACTGATGGTTGTTAGGACTTTGTGGAACTATGATATTTTCCATTTTACCAAGCATTCCAGCAACTCTTCTATTATTTTTAATATTCACAACGGCCTTTTGAGCTTCTGCAAGAGTCATAGGAACTCTATTTCAGAGTTCATACCCAGTTTTAGGATCAAAGGCTTTTAAGTATAAAGCTAGGGCCATGCCATCTAGGGGTTTCAACTCAGGTGAAATTTTATGATATATTTTTTAGAACCTTTGGTTAAAATCCACTACTGACTCATTGTAATTCTTCTAAATGCTTATCAATTCATGTATAGAAAAATTTGGATCAGAATGACTCCCATATTGTTCTTTGAAATAATATTTAAAGTCTTCAAAAGAACTGATTAAAGCATCAGGCAAATTCTTATACCAATCCCTAGCATCTTCGATCAGAGATAACATAAATAATTTCATGAGGACATCTTCATATTGCACTTCATATCTATCCATAACTGTCTCAAACTTTTTGATATGTTCATCTGTTGCAACAACATTATTTCCATAAAATCTTTGGATTGCATTTCACAAATCATTGTTAATGGGATCAGGATAGATTTGATACCCAGACAAATCTAGCTACCTGTATCTATTTATATTAAGGGGTCCTTATAGGTTTTGGTTTGGCTAATGTTGGTGGTGATGGTGAGATGCATGTTGTTGTATATTATGATGTGGATTTGTGTTTACATTTTGTTGGCGAGGTGGAACACGCTACTGACTAGGAGGTGGATAGGCGTTAGCCATATGTTGGGAAGCAATATGAACATTATGTGTTCTTGGGTTTCGTGGTGGAATGTTCTGCTACACATAATTAGTATTGCCTAGATGCTGTGGTGCTTTTGAAACATAAAAACCACTTGCACTCTGATGTGACCCTTGTGGATAGTTTGTAGGAGCATACCCACTTTGCTTATGGGGAGGTATATACTTTGAACTGCTTGTTACATATCGAGATTTTATTTTCTGCAACTCTTGCTTTATTTGTTCTTCCTCTTCTTTTGGTTTGGCTAGCGTAAGCTCTTCATGTAAATTTTGTAAATCTTGTTGCACCTCATCAACATTTCTTGTGTCTTTTGTTGGACTATATTGAGTCTCTATGGATGCCATTTACTCAATAGACTCATTTTGAAATCCCCCATCCTACAATAGTGACATTTTAAAATTATATTCTGCTTGCATTTGTATCTTTTCCTGTTCAAGTTGTACCTCAAATTCAAGCTATTTTTGAGGGTCAGGTTTCTATTGGTCTAGAACATCACCAAATCTATTGTGTTTAGACTGGGTAGGATTACTTTTTGATTGGAATCCTTCATGGAATTCTAATTCATGTAAAGGAGTAAAATTGTTATGTGTTAGTATAGGTTGTTCTGATGTATTTTCCTGAGTATTCTAGTTATTAGTGCATTCAAACTGGTTTGATATCCCAGTCTTCTTAGCAGAGACCTTTGAAGGTGGGGATGATTGCAACTTTTTACCACCAATTTTGGATCTCCTACCAACCATGTTATAAGAGATTATGACACTTTAATACATAAGATGTATTGAATTTTATATAGAGTCACCACCTATCTTAAGAGGATTGATTTATTTTCTGGGTTTTCTCTTCACCAATAGAGTTATGATCTTTTAATTTCCTAACACTATTGAGATAGTCTCCTACCAAGTTTTCTTATGTTGGTCCCTAGCGGAGTCGCCAATTTTGTTAGCTCTCAAAAATGCAAGTTGTAAGCCTTAAGAGGATGCCAAGCTCTCTTAATATTTTAGGCTAATGAAACAGGGTTCATATGATTAAAAACCCCCTTCTCTTTAGGTTCTTCTAGACCTAGGTGGGTATACTTTAATATGTAATGCAAATTTATGTGACCTTAGTGATCTACTCACATTGGCATGTAGATGAGAGACAGATATAAGGTTGAGAATTATTCCTACTGTTAAGTTTTGAAATGTGAAGGTTGATTTAAAATTTTTATGATCAGTGGCTAATCCTATTGGGTTAATGGGGTCAAGAATTGTATGATTGTAGATTTATCTTCCTGGATTAACTCTGACTACCTGGCACATTTTACATGTTTATACTTTATATAAACATGCAACACTAATGGTTATTAGACTCTTCTTTAAAATCCCATTGATATCTCTTCAAGTTATTGTGGTTGGCTGAAAGGATTTTAATTCTACCTTGAAGGAAACCAACTAAGATGACTTATTTAGAGGGTTTTAACTTTGGGCATAGACCAATAAACAAAAATCACTTAGAAGGACTTGTGATCTATAGAAATCAAAATGAAAGTGAAAACATGAAACAAATGCATAAAACAAGTGTTATACCTCCAAAATAACCCACAAATCTAAGATAAGGTGGAGAGTGTTTCACCCAAACACTCTAGTTTTACCCAAAATGATCAAATTCAATGTGAAGTGCTCTCAATCTATGCAAATCACTAAGTATGGCTAGCTCAAGAGAAGATATTTTGGCATGTTAACTTTGCTCAATTTGTGGCTATTAAAATGGCTTGAGGGATGGTGTATTTATAGGATTTTTGGGAGAGGATTTGATCCAAGGGTGGAGATTGATTTGAGAGATCAAGGGTTGTGAATGCATGTGATGTGGAGGGCCTAGATTTCCAAAAATGGAGGGTTGTGAATAAAGATGAATTTTAAATTCATCTTGGTAAAGGGGTGAATTAAATGAGGTTGGGTGAGATGGATTAGATGTGAATTAAAAATTCACATGGGGAAGAGAAAATGAATTAAAATTTTATTTGGAGAAGAGTGGAAATAAATGAGTTATGACATGTGTAAGGGGTGTAAGAGGTATTTAATGAGGATTATGACGTGTATATAAAAAATTTATTTATGTGGCATATATTTCAATTTTTTATTTGGAGGATGTGGGGAAGGGTGATAGGCTAGGTTTGACCATCTTAATTAGGGTAATTAGCCTAATTAATATGGCTGGAAAAAAATAGGGAATGGCTTAATGAGGGGTTAGGATTAATTAAATAAGGTTTTATTTAATTAACCTTAGGTCTATGGTCATGTAGGTTAGGCTAGGTAATTAAATAATTGATATTTAGTTAACTAGGGTAGGGATAGGGTAATTAGTAGGTTAAATTAATTAAATAAATATGATTTATTTAATTAATTGGGTTTAGGAAAAAGAGGAAATTAATCAAATAAATATTTGCACATTTATTTAATTAATTGGTAATGTTAGACTATTGAATTAATCAAATTAATTCAATTTTAAAGGATGAAATGATGGGAAACTAGGTGTTGAAAAGGATAATTAATTAAATAAAAATTTAATTAATTGTTTGGAAGGGAAATTGATGCATTTGGTGATGTCAAAAGTTGGTTAGATGATGAAAACATTTTTAGGTGTCTACATTTGCCCCTCTTTGACGTGGTGTCATGACCTAATAGGGAAGTGGCGTCAAGTCAAAGAAAAATATGCCCCAACTACCAGGAAGGAATGAAATGAGTCAGGGATGCCCCCTCGAGAGGTCGGGTGAAAAAATTAAAAAAAAATTAGGTGAGCTCTCGAAAGGAAGAAACAGAGGTGAAAAATGGATAGAGGACGAGAAAATAGGTTGACATGAAGAACAGATGAAAAAGGTTATGATCTGCACCTTGGGGAGGAAAAAGTGTGTTGGAGGATGACATAACTTACTATAAATAGAAAAGTGGACCCTAAAAGTGCCACATTTGCACACATAGAGCCACTTGGATGAAGGAGAGAAGAAGAGCATGGTGAACCCTAACCCCATGTTCTCGCACTTTGAGCACATTTTCAAGTGATTCCGACCGTACAGGAGGTCATCAGAGGTTGGCACCCAGGTCGGCCTAAACCCTAGCTTTGTCGTTTTCTACATTTGTTGCATTTATTATTTCAAGAAAATGGATTTTAGGGTTCCAGCATCATTAGAGAGCCAATTGGTGCCAAAAGGACATGGATTGGCACCATCCTCTGGATTGGCGCCATCTGATTAGGGGAAAATGGGGAGAATCGGTGCCAAAACATGATGTTTTGGTGCCTTCATCTGTATTGATGCAATATTATGCAGGGTCATGTTTTGGAGAAGTAGAGCCAAATGGGGTTGCATGTGGTGCGATCGTCTCGATCGGTGCAATGTGGGGGAACGCCGCTATCTAGTGGATTAGTGCCATGCTGAGTCATGGTGCAATCTAGAGAATCAACGCCATTGAGTAAGGTGGTGCCATCCCGCAGGTTGGTGCCAAATGGGATTGTAGTGCCATTTGATAAAACAACACCCTTTGGCTAAAATGGCGCCTAAGATCTGCGTAGTGACTCCATGTACCAATGTGGTACTATACCAGAATTGGGTAGCGCCATCCATGAGATTGGTGTAAAAAGGGAATATTGGGGTGCCAAAATGAATTTGGCCTCCAAAGGAAGAAAATTTGTTGTGAAGAGGTTGATTTGGGATGAAGAGATATGTTTTTGACAAACAATTATGGATGTAGGTGATCATGTCTTTCATTGTGAGTTCACGAGAGTAACGTGTGCCTGTGGTGATGGAGCTATTTGATGGTTTTGATGGACCGACATGAGGTCGATTGGTGAGGCTAGGGTTGCTGATGGTATCCTCTATGCTAGTTTTATGAGTTCATAGAGCACTGATGACAACGCTCTTAGAGCATTATCAACCTGAGACATGCTCCTTTCTCCTGCTGATAGGGGAGATCACTATCACACTTGAGGATGCTTATTGCATCCTCAAGCTACCTATTCATGGGCAGCGAGTGGTGTATGATGTTAGGAGAGGATCGAGGGCCTTAGGCAGAACATTTTCCCCAAGCCAGCTAGAGTTATTAGCGGATAGACGAGAGATGAGCTACAAGGAGACTTTGGTGGCGGGTACAAATCACTTCACCTTGTTTTTGTGTGCATTGATTGGAGGTGTGGTGATGCCAGATCGGTGGGGCAGAGGTTTTCCAATCGAATGGGGAGAGATGATAGAGGGGATAGTGCGGGATGAGACTATCTATGCCTGGGGGCCTTGTATGCTTGCACAATTATATCATGAGATGCATATAGTGGTTTATCACTATGATTCAACATTATCAGTCGGGGTCACACTACTGCATGTGTGGGCTTGGGAGCATATCGCTATCATGAGGCTGAGGGGAGGATACTATCACCGATAGTTTGAGGCATTTGTATTTTCGTATCAGTAGCCTATTGAGTATTCCTACACAGGGTAGGTGCGGTATTGGCGATGAGTGTTGGATGATTTGAATCGAGTCACCTAGTGACCATATATCAGGGTAGAGCCATGGCTAGATGATGATATTCACATGCCATATACATTCCAACCATGGTATTTGATGGGTTGAGGTGACCACACCATTAACATATATTTGTCATCATGGTTCATGTGTCAGTTTGGCTTGTGAAAGGATATTCCTCAGCAGATGGTGATATTTGTGCAGATTGGATTATGATGTGGATGTGGACTGCAAATAAATATTCAGATTAATAAACATTTATTATTATGGATGCAAAATGTAATGGACTAGAAATATATGTTCAACTTAATAAACATATATTATGTATGCAAATGGAATGCAATGGTTTAGGTGATTATGATAATGCAACTAATAACTAATGCAATAATCAAGTCATGACACATGTGATGTTCTTTTACAACCCTGGGTGATGGGGGTTGGTGGTAGGGGGATAGGTAGGGAGGGGGGAACGGTTTATGGGTTGGGGGAAAAAGAAGATTGTGAGGATGGTTTAGGGAGTGCTAGATCATTAGACACCACATCACTAGAGAGGGGGGTTTGGTTAGGGATGGTTTTTGGTTGAGGAGAGGTATGGAATGGAGGGAAGTGGGGATGCTAGGTCATGATATATCACGTCATTGAGGGGAGGGGATTTTTTGGTTTAGATGTGTTAGGTTGGTTGGATGGGTCGGGGGGGTTGGAGTGGGTGGTTGGGGGGGATTAAGATTCTAGGCCCAGATAACATGGTTAGATGGATGGTGAAAGATGATTTGAACTATCTATAGTATTTACATTAAACTAATTGAAAGCATTTCTCTATTTATTATAGCAATGTAGGATACATTTCACAAAGGTATGAGATGACCTAGGTGATGACATTTATCCCACAATTGCATGGACTAGACCCACAAACAATAGCCTGATTTCATGCATACCCAAGGTAGTATAACCTTGCCTAGTTGAGGGAAGGGGACTCATAACATGAGTGCTCATAGTACATAGAAGGTACAGATACTTGTATATGCAAATGAGATGCATTATCCTAGAAATGACCCAAGCTTCAAGATATGAATACTATTCTTGGAGTAATGAAATCCACCCACAAGCACACCATACAGAAACAAGCAAGAGAGTGAAATGATTGATGATACTTAGTAATTATTTTTCCCATACAAACAGAAGCGAATTGCATGTTATTTGACAACCGTTATGATAATAGCCCAACCTATCTAGTCAATGTTGTGTATCATCATACTAGTTGAAAGAAAGTTGCTTTCCTGTATTCAGAAGATAAAAATCAATAATCAAAAGACCACCAAAAATAAACAAACAATCATTGTGTTCTCTTGCCAAGATAAGCGTTGATAGGATGATGGATCCTGTCCATTATAGGAACAATATATCCTAGGATGCGAATCAGTTGGATTTTGTTGGATTATTTTTTAAATGTGGGTGAAAGGACAGTCGGGCTATGTGTGTGGATTATAGTTGATGTGTTGATTGATGATTTTTGTGTGAAGTGCAATGGATGTATGCTAGCATGTGTATCATTTGTTGAATCTAGCAAGCTCAGTAAATAGGGACCATCCAAACAAGTTGGATGGGTGCATCTTATGTACCTGAGTACTAGATACTTCCTTTGTATTCCAGATTGCCTACATACCATGTGTCCACAGGATCAAGGTACTTTCAAGATGTGGGTGAGATGAATATTTAGTTCTAGCAAGACTTGATGATGTGGGAATGGTTTGGGATGGATGTGTTGATAGTGGGTAATGATGTGCGCGAATTGTTAGAAAAATCTTGATTGGTGTCAAGTTAAATGCAGGGAGTACTGCTATGGATCAAAAATATTATATATTAATTTGTCACACTTGTTCCTTGCATTCTATACATTGCAACTTGATTGAATTGATATGATGACTGAGTTCATTTTTTAGGTTGGGATTTTTAACAGTCTATCAATTTGGTCCCAAAAGGTGCTGACTCAGGTACTATATCTTTCCAAGATATTTGTGAATCTATGTTGTACACTGTACGATCAATTTGTTTTTTAGATTTTCTGATGTTTTTGGATTTTTTGATTTTATGATGTTTTTAGATTTTTTGGTTTTTTATGTTTTTGGATTTTCTAGTTTTTTTATGTTTTTGGATTTCTTGATTTTCTGATGTTTTTGGATTTTCTGGTTTTTTTTTATGTTTTTGGATTTTCTGGTTTTGTGATGTTTTTCGATTTTATAGTTTTAGCTATATAGGAGAAGCTTACAAGGAGCGTTGTTCCATAGATTAGCCTTGGGTGGGATGATGTGGGGTGGGTTACTGATGTTTCAGAATTCCAAGCCATGGGAAGCATTTGGCATGGAGTGTCGTGATGGAGAGAGAACTTATTAGATGGTGGGCTCGACCACTATACATGGTGCCTGAAATAGGTTTTCACCATGGTACTTATCCAAGGCGTCACTGAAGTGATTTTCACCATTGGACGACTTTATTGCACTTGGGTTTTTCTTAAATTTTTGATTTTTTTGGTTTTCTATTTTTTTTATTTTTTTTGCATTTTTGCTTTGGGATACCCAATGGGGTATGCATAGAACATCTTCAGATGCAGAATATTCATGGGCTCATCTAGAGGTTTCCCCTTAGGTGTTGCAAGTTTATATGCTCCTAATCAATAGCTAGCGGTGATGACATAAGGTCCCAACCAATTGGGTTCAAATTTTCCTTTCTTAGGGCGTTCCTGTAGATTCTTCTGGTTTTCCATGAGGACAAGGTCACCTACTTCAAACTTGTGGTTCTTGATTTTCTTTTTGTAGCTTCTCCGTAGGCAATTTTGGTAGGCCTGTAGGTGGTTAAGTGCATCCAGGCATTTCTCATCCAATATCTCTAGCTCGTGCAGCCTTGCGACTCAGTATTTTTCATTAGTGATTATGTTTTGTAGGGATGCTCTGAGTGATGGGAGCTCAACCTCAATAGGTAAAATGGCTTCTGATCCAAATACTAGGGAGTATGGGGTGGCTCCTATAGGTGTGTGGATACTCGTACAGTAGGCCCATAGGGTGGGATTAAGTTGGAGGTGCCAGTTGCAGCCTACTTCATTAATTGTTTTCTTTAAAATGCGTAGGATGGTTTTATTTGAAGCTTCAGCCTGACCATTAACTTAGATGTAGTATGGAGTGGAGAAGTGGTGTTGGATTTGGAATTTTTCACACAGTGTGCAAACTTCTTAGTTTTTGAATGGCTTCCCATTATCTGTGATAATGGAATGAGGGATGCCATATCAACATATGTTGTAATGAAGAATAAACTTGGATATCTAGATTTCAATGGTGAAAGTGAGTAGAATTTCTTCAACACACTTGGTGAATTAATTGGTGGCAGTGATGATGATCTTATGACCATTAGATGATGGTGGGTGAATCTTTCCTATGAGGTTGAGTCCCCATTGTGATGGTGCATGGATGAGGTCCCCATGTTGTTGACACGGCAAGCACTTTTTCACAAACCGATAGGCATCTTGCTCCAAGGTCGGCCAGTAGTATCCTATCCTCAAGATCTTTTTAGCTAGGGTGGGTCCACTTGAGTGTGCCCCGTAAATACCTTCATGTACCTCATGTAAGGCCACTTCTGCTTCCCTAGAGTCTAAACATTATAAAAGTATACCATCAAGACTCCTTTTGTAGAGAGTATCTCCTATAAGAGTGAAGTGGGAGGCTCGACGAATGAAACTTTCATTGTGAGGATGAAAGGTTGGGCGGTATGACGTTGTCATGGAGGTACAAGTATGTCTCTTGATAGCAAGGGGATAGGGGACCAACAATTTCACAAACCAGTTCTGATTGGTGAACATCATAGGCTGGTATAGGGAACTCTTCGATCAGGAACTCACACTTCTTGTTGTCTTTCTTCATGTCCATCAGGGATCATATCGTGGCCATGGCATCTGCTACTTTGTTATTTAGCCTTGGAATCTATTCAAAATGGATGTCATAAAAATAACCTTTAAAGTCATCCACCATTATTTTGTAGGATAGGAGCTTATCATCCTTAGTTTTGTATTCATTATTCACTTGCCAGATGACTAGTTGGGAATCTCCGTACACCATGAACTTCTCAATCCTCCACTAAATTGCCATGTGGAGACCTATGATAAGAGCCTCATACTATGCCACATTGTTCGTGAATGGGAATGTAATCATGTATGACTTAGGGATGGTATCTCCTTAAGGGGTAACAAACAGAATGCCTGCCCCTAATCCTCAATACATATAAGATCCATCAAAATACATCTTCCATGATTCTGTTGTTGGTGCTATAGTCATTATAGACTCATTAGGAAATTTTGCAAGTATAGGCTACTCTGTTGGGATGGGGGCCTCAGCTAATTGATCAATGATGACTTGTCCTTTAATGGCTTTTCTTTCTATGTATTCAATATCAAACTCTCTTAAAATCATTACCCACTTAGCCATTATTCCAGTAAGGGCGGCTCTATTTAGTAGATACTTCAGCAAATCGATCTTGGCAATGAGCTTAGTCTTATGATTGAGCATGTAGTGTCTCAATTTTTGTGAGGTGAAGATGACAGCTAAGCATGCTCGCTCAATGGGAGTATAGTTCAGCTCATAGGTCACCAAGGTGCGAATGATATAGTCTATTGCTCTTTCTTTCCCTTGTTCATCATGTTGTACCAACAAGGCCCCTATAGCTGCTTTTGTCATTGAAATATATAAGTGGAGGGGTTCCCCTTGTTTTGGCGGCACAAGGATTGGTGGATTAGTGAGGTACTTCTTCAACTGTTCAAAAGCTTCTTGACATTGATTGTCCCACACAAAGGCCATGTTCTTGCAGAGGAGATGTTGGAAACACTGGCTCTTATCTACAAGTTGTGCTATGAACCAACAGATAGATTTGAGCTTCCCCTCTAGACTTCACAATTGCTTCAGTGTTTTCGGAGGGGGCATCTCTATGATAGCTTTGACTTTGGTAGGGTCCACTTCGATTCCTCTACTTGACACTATGTATCCTAGGAGTTTCCCAGAGGTGACCCCAAAGACACATTTCTTCAGATTTAGCCACACATTGTATTATTCCAATCTATCAAAGATCTTAGCTAACACATCCAGGTGTTCCTCCCTAGTGTTGGATTTTCCCAGCAGATCATCTAAATAGTCTTCCTTTATGTGGTGAAAGAGGTCATGGAAGATGATGATCATTGTCTGTTGATAAGTTGCTCTAGCATTCTTCAGACCAAAAGGCATTACAACCTAGCACTATATCCCCCATGGGCATATGGAGGATGTCTTGTGTTGATCCTCTTCTATGATTCTGATTTAGTTGTATCCTAAGAAACCATCCATTAAGGACAACATTTCATGCCCTATCATGAGATCTAATATGATATCCATGTTGGGTAGTGGGAAGTCATCCTTCGAGCAGGCTTTGTTAAGGTCCTTGAAGTATGTACAACACCAGATGTGACCATCAAGCTTTGAGACTAGTACTAGATTGGAAACCCATTATGGATAACCAATCAGACGGATAAACCCCACATCCAGGAGTTTCTTAAGCTCTGCCTTAACCAAGAGTGCAATATGAGGATTCATCTTCCTTAGTTTTTGTTTGACCAACTTTACATTAGGACAGACTGCAAGGTGATGAACAACCAAAGCAGGATCTAGTCTTGGCATGTCAGCATAGGTCCATGAGAAGTTGTGGCTTCTTTGCTTGAAGAATGTTAGGAAGTTTTCTTGTTCTATTGCTATAAGAGATTCTACTCTAAAGGTTATTTTTGGTGCTTCCTCAGTTCCAAGGTTCATTTCTTATGATGGTTCCACTAGGATTGGTGTTCAGTCTGGATATACTGGATCTATCTCAGGAAGGCCCATGCTCTCATCGCATAGCACCTCAGGGAAGTTTTCACTAGGCGATACGTCCTTTATTTTAACTTTTTCTTCCCTTGAAAGTACCACAGATTAGTTTTCGCTAGGGGGTGTTGTTTTTATTCTTATATTTTTGTGAGTAAGAGCAAGGGTGGTTTCACCAAAATAGGTGGATGTGTCGAGTTCTATGATATACCCGGCTCTATGGTCTCCAAGGGGGGAGTGTTCTCTAACCCCCATCATTTCTGCTATCACTTCATCATTTTGTGCTACATCAAGGACGAGAGGTCCTTGTTGGTCCCAATCTATAAGGTCAGGGTATACCAAAGGTAGGTCATTAGAGGCGAATGCTAGGGTGGTTATAGTATAGATGGTACATATGGAGGACTCGAAGAATTCAGTGAAATTACTAAAGAAATCTTGATGGTCCATTTCATTAATGCTATTGACCATAGGGGAGACCTTAGCAACCTCACCTAAGATACACTCGCCATTAGTGAGGAGTGTCTCTTGTTTTCCATATCCCAACCCCTAAGTACAAGGATTCCTCATTGCTTGAATCAGCTCTACAATTCCTTGTTCATGGAGGCCAATGCCACCTTGTCCTCTATAGCCCATATACTTGACAATTTCTAGACCTTTGCCATGGATCCCAGCTGGTATGGTAGGGGCTTCTTATTCTACTTCTTCATCTTTGTATAGCCATGATGATATGTCCTCAAGCACATCCTGATCAAGGAGGTGCTTTTTATTGAAGGTACGAGACGTCTTGCATTTGATAACCACCATTGAGACTTCTTCTTCCTTCAGAATGACAAATGTTTTGGGAGGGGGTAATGTCCCTACACAAAAGGTACCATGCAGGTCATATTTGCCACACCCCATGTCACTTAACTTAATCTTGACCTCAGTTGGTGGATATGTTTGTGAAGTAGTAATGTTAGAAGGGTCAATATATGAAGTAGATGTTGAGTCAGCTTGGGAGATGGTTTTCTTGATGGCATTGTTGTAAGGATAGAAAGTATGGTCATGTCCTTCCAAGAAACTATAGTATTGGAAGAAGTAGGGATCAGCATAGATAGTTACTTCTGTACCGTTGTGAGGGAACTTTAAGCATTGATGAAATGTAGATGGTATAGCTTGCATGGCATGAATCCATGGTCTGCTAAGGAAAATGTTATAAGGGAGGTCAAGATCAAGTACTTGACACTTGGTCTCTAAGATCTTATGCCCTACTTAAATAGGGAGTTTGATGGTTCTCTCAGAGATTCTTTCTATATCATCATACCCTTTAATGGTTATACATTCGCTAGTGTCCACAACCACATCAAAGTATCCCAAGTGTTTTAATAAATTAATAGTGCACAGGTTTAGGCTAGAGCCACCATCTATTAAGACTCTTTTTATGGTATGCTTATGGATGTAGACTTCAATGTGTAGGGCATCGTTGTGTAAGTTGTTGGAGGTGGGAAGGTCCTTCTCAGAGAAGGAAAGGTGATGAGGTGAAGTGATGTTGCCCACCATGGCTTGTCTCCATTAAAGCCTTGTTGAGGACTTCCTTGTGGAGTGGTGATGTTCAGAGCAACTCAAGGATGGAGATTTAAGCAGCAGTTTTACCTAGGTGATCTTGGAGGTTGTATTTATGAGTGGATAGGGGATTGGTACATGTAGATGTAGAAGGTTGATCATTGGTGGGTGCCCCACGGATGGAGACATGGCTATGGCAGGTAGTGACAACACAATCAGGTGTTTGTGCCTGAATGATAATGGTATTAACATGCTTGGAAGATTTTTCTATTCGACCCACAATGGAGTCAAAAGAAGCGGGAGGTGGAGCAATATTGTAAGATTGGTTAGATGACGAGGCTTTTCCTTTATTGTGGTTGGGTAAAGGATCCTTGTAAGCACCAAGGTTTACATTTGGTGATTATTGTGGAGGATCCTCGACGCTGATAAGATGCTTATCTATAAGATCCTATATGCAATGTTTCAATTTCATACAATCAAATGTTTTATGTCCAACAACACAATGGTATTCGCAATAATCATTCTCATTGTACCATGCAGGTTTGAATTGATTCTCATCATAAGGCTTAATATGGGGTAAAGTTATCAAATTTCCCTTTACAATCTTATTCAAAACATATTCTATTGGTTCTCCCAAGGGTGTCAATTTCCTCCTAGGAGTGTTATTCTGTTTGGGTGGTCCCTTGGGAATATTTACAATGTTAGCTGTGGGTATGTTTGGAGGCACTTGGTTTGGTACATTTTGAATGGCCTTTACATCAGTGATCCCATCATTAAGGGTGTTCTTGTTCTTTCCCCAAAAGTGAGGTTTCTCATTTGATTGTGCGTTATTATTATTTGTGTTTGGGGTATTGATGTTGACTTTGTTGTTGTTATTGTTGTTGTAGGTTTTGTTATCATAGAGCTCGATCAAGCCCTTGGCAATAAGGGCTCTCTCAATGGTTGTACTCTTGTCAATGACCTCTTCAAAGGTGGATGTGCATAGGATTTGCAAATGAAAGCTCATTTCTTGATTAAGGTTAGCCACAAACAAGGTGACTAATTATTTTTTAGGGATTGGCCAAGGGAGTTTGCTTGCCAAGCCTCTCCATCTTTGCAAGAAGGTGGCGAAGGATTCTCCATTCTTCTGTTTGGTGTTGCAGATATTTGTTATGGATACTTCATGTTTGAAGTTGTAGGAGAAATGATTTACAAACTTCTCTGCTAGCTTAGGGAAAGTCCTAATGCTGGGAGGTAGGTGTGCAAACCATTCGGTGGCTTGACCATCTAGGCTTCTAAGAGTCTCATTAGGTATGTGTCATTATGTGAGACTTCAAGGCAAGAAATGTAAAACTCCCTATGGCTTTCCCTAGGGTCTCCCTTTCCTTTGTATTTGTCAAATTTGGGTGTCTCAAAGTTCTTAGGAAAGGGGGGCATGTATAGTGTTCTGTTGAATGGGTCTAGGCAAATATCCTCGAAAGAATATTGCTTACATTTGTTTCCATGATGCATGTTATCAACTTTTTTGAATTAGGGTTTGCACAATGCTCGATAAATCCTATGTTGGTGGTAGTTGTGGGAAGTATGTCTATTGGTTGATGAGTTGTTGGAGGTTAGGAAGAATTTGGTATTGAGCTATTTGATTTAGGTTTTGGTGGACGAGGTTTTGATTTTGCAGGACGTGGTTTTGATATTGGTTGAGTTCGGCGAGGTATTGTTGGTAGGCATGGAGTTGTTGTAGAATGTGACGTGGTAAGTGGTTTTGATTATGGTTTTGTTGTGATGTTTGATTGGAGGATGTAATGGGTGGAATGATATATGTGTGAGTGGATGAAGGATTATCAATGGGGATGTTGGAAGTGTTGTGAGGTTGCCTAGAGAATAGTTGATTCATAAAGGCTGCGGTGTTGGGGTTATATGGAGGCACACTTGTTGAAGCACTTGTGTGCATGGGGTTGTTAGGAATACCTAGGGTGATTTGTGGAATGGATGCCGTTATGTTTGTGGTGGTGGAAGACATGGCAACGGGGTTAGCGATGGTAGGATTAGTGATGTTTGAGACATTAGGAGTGGTGGATACATTGGTGGGGATGTTGGATGTGGTATCATTAGAGTCTATGGGAACCATAGATACGGTGGTTTTTGAGTTTTGAGATATGGTAGGGTTGGTGTTGGATGTGGATGGTTGGGATGAGGTAGTGTTGTTGGGTATTCGTGCACCATTTTTGAGGAGAAAATCAAGATATCTACTAGGATCCAATTTTAGGACTCTATCAAGCATATCCATGTTATTAGGATCTTGCGTGCAATTTAGGACATCTTGGTCTACTTGGTTAATGGTGGTGTTTTGGGTAGGTAGTGGTGGCAGTTGAGGTTGTAAAAAGGTGAAGGGATTCAACATTATGTTGGTATCATATATGGGTAGTTGTTGGATAATGGGTATGTTGGGTACTTGTTGAATTATAGGGATGTTGTTTTCATCGGTTTGCGGCATTCCTATCCCAAGATTATTTCCAGTGTTGGCCATTTCTTAGTTTTTCTTGTGTTGGGACCTTGTTATGGGCATACAATGATGTGGATTTGATTTGGGGGTGGATGAAGGTAGAGACCTTAGAGAATTGGTTCAATTTATTGGACCCAAAGGGTATATGGTGATGAAATGGGACAAAGATTAAGAGAGTATACTCTAAATCTATTGATGGAGAAAGGGTATGGTGTGATTTTTTATTATAGGTTTTAGCCTTTGGGAGATATGTCTCAAAAAGGTATCAACCTAAGGATAGTGAATGTCAATTGATTTTCAAACAATTTTGGACCAAAAGGATAGGGGATGACAATATGATTTCGTGAGAGAGATTTGGGGATGGCTTGGATGATGCTTCAACTAAGGAAAACCTTAGGTGATTTAGATGTTTGATAGGATAGATTTTGATGATGTTTTGAAAAGGATGCTCAAGTCAACAAATGACTTCAAATAGGTCTAGATTTGTAAAATGGATGTTTTCTTCTTACTCAAGGTAGACTTATGACCTTAAGCAAAAAGGGATGATTATTCTACTTGAAGGTAGACTAATGACCAACAAACAAAATAGGATGTAAATGGATTAAATCTAGATTCAATTTTTGGTCAAAGATTGATTTTGGATATAATTTTTATATTGGTTGATATTTTTTATTGATGTTTTGACTATGAGATTTTTTTTTTTGGATGTGTTTGATGTAGAAGAGATGGATGGATTGGGAATGGAATTTCTAGGATAATGTATTAGGTCCAAAAGGAAGCAAAAATTAAAGGGGATGAAAAGCTATGGAAGTGGATGGATTATGGTTGGGCTTAATAGTATGATGAAGGGTCCAATAGTGGAAATGTTTATTCTCTAAGGTCAAAAAATGGGCATATGGATGAAATCTTTTGGATCTAAATGGTTGTGGTATTGAGGGATTTTGGAAAAGGTGAATGTGGATTATGGATAGGTAGGTTTCAAAGGTCCCAAAATAATTTTCTAAAAGTTGTGGGTAAGTTGATCTGCAAATAGCACCAAAACTCAGGTATATGGTGCCAAAATAGATAGAAATGGCACCAGGGATTTGTGAAATGGTACCAAAATAGGTCAGTGGTTGACAATGCTTTGGCAAAGGTAGGTTTTGATGTCAAATTTGGATTTTGCGAAGGTCAAATGTTTGTCAAATTTTGCAATGATGGTTCAATGATGTTGTCTCTTTGGCAAGGATTGAAAACACTTCAATCAAAGAGAACACAATAGCCAAAGGTTTTGTTTGTGAAAAATGTGAAAGATTTATCAAGCATGCATAATCCTAAGGTGAAGCAAGGACAATACTTGTTGAATTCCCACTTGGATTTCTCCAACCGCACTTCTTCAAAGTGGATAGCTCCAGAAACTTGGTTGCACAGGCTCCCCCTATAGTGCACTCACTTCTTAGGCACACCAAGTTCCAAGTCCTTAAGATGCACAGATCTTAAGGTACTTTTCTATCTCTTCCAAGAACTGCGAGAACGTGAGACGGCTTCAGAGGTCTGACCTCCTGTGCTAACAAGTAGAAGGATTTTGTCCTCTAAAACAATGGTTCATAGTGGGGGTACATCCGGGGGATTGGTACATTATGAGCATCTGGTAAACCACTTAAGGTTTTGACTAGATCTACTAGGACTTTCATATACACTAGGTACAACTTCCTTTCAAGCTAGCACTATATGGTAAGCACTAACACCAATTTGGACTTAGATTTCACCTTATCCTATTTTATATAGCAGACTGGATGAAAGTACCGCTTGGGGTCAAAAATGAGTTCTCCTTGTGGATGTGTCTCAAGAGCAGGCCCACTTACTAAAAAGAAAAAGAGAGTAGAACCATTTCTCTTCACCCAAGATCCTTTTGAAGGTGAGGGGGGAGGATACTTTGATTCTATCCCTTGGGTGACAAAGATGTGCAAGTGCACCAAACACGGAAAACAATTGTTAAAGTTCTTTTTAAGCCCAAATGAAAGGTTCCTAATGATTGTTTGCAAACACTTGTTAATTGTAATGCACCAATCTCAAATGTTGTCTATGCTAAGCAAACAAAGGGTTCTTTTTAAGTGCACTAAAATGAAATGTTTTCTAATGATTGTTTGGCAAGCAAGTGTTAATTTTAATGTACCAATTCCAAATGTTTGAGATAAACAAAAACAAGGGTTCTTTTTAAGTACACTAAATGAAGTGTTTTTTCCTATACCACTAAAACCCCTACAAGATTGTTAGTAGTTTTCAGATGTTGGTCTTGGACAAATGATTTTCACCTTCAAAACATAGTCAGCCACCTACACAAACCCCAAAATTAGTACAGTAAATAGCACCAAAATAGTGAAAGAAGGTGCCAGAAAGTTGTAAAATGGCATTATAGAACTAGATAATGGCACCACCAATAGAAGACCCCTATCTCCTATCTACTGCAAAAAATAGTGCTACAGTATTACAAGATGGCCCCACAATTATGAAGGTGCTACAGTTTACAAAAATAGTGCTAAGATATACACAAATGGTGCCAGAATATGCTACTAATTCCTAAGTAGAAAAATAGTGCTATTGTGAGTTGAGACGGCGCCACGTACAGGAAGGCACTATGAAATGATGGGATGGTGCTACTATGGTTTTTGAACATTGTTAATTATCTACAGATCAAAAGGCCCCAAACTAGGTGCTGATGGCATCAAAACAATGTAGTGTTGTTAAGAGAAGCTGCAAAACATAACTTTTTCTCAAAAAAGGTTAGGCTAATCAAGGTTAGTAGTTGTTTGTTACTCCAAAGACACCAAATAAAGATGATAAAAGCAAAGCTCAAGCCAAATCAAGAAAAGGTTAGATGACAAAGATATTTGATGGATTTTTACAAAAAAATTGCCTTAGTAACCCCTTATGCATGTGTGCTTCCTACGAAAACAGAGAGAAAACAACACTAAAAATACTAGAAAACAAAAAAAGAGACAAAGTTTTGAATGAATGATAAGTATGTTAGTCGTGCAAGGATGGCGATGAAATAGTCTAAAATAGCACTGAAATACACAAAAATGGCACCGATGCACACAGAAATGGCACCAAACAGAAGGTGTTTGGCACTGATACCTGCAAAACACACCTTCAAGCACAAAAACTCACCTAAAAAAACATTAGATTTGGACCTTGTGGGTCCCACCAGGCATGCCAATGTGATCTATGGAAATCAAAATGAAAGTGAAAACATGAAACAAATGCATAAAACAAGTGTTATACCTCCGAAATGACCCACAAATCCAAGATAAGGTGGAGAGTGTTGCACCCAAATACTCTAGCTTTACCCAAGATGATCAAATGCAATGTGAAGTGCTCGCAATCTATGCAAATCACTAAGTATGGCTAGCTCAAGAGGAGAGATTTTGGCATGATAACTTTGCTCAATTTGTGGATATTAAAATGGCTTGAGGGATGGTGTATTTATAGTCTTTTTGGGAGAGGATTTGATCCAAGGGTAGAAATTGATTTGAGAGATCAAGGGTTCTGAATGCATGTGATGTGGAGGGCCTAGATTTAATCTCCAAAAATGGAGGGTTGTGAATAAAGATGAATTTTAAATTCATCTTGGGAAAGGGGTGAATTAAATGAGGTTGGGTGAGATGGATTAGATGTGAATTAAAAATTCACATGGGGAAGAGAAAATGAATTAAAAATTTATTTGGGCAAGAATGAAAATAAATGAGTTATGACATGTGTAAGGGGTGTAAGAGGTATTTAATTAGGATTATGACATGTGTATATAAAAAATTGATTTATGTGGCATATATTTCAATTTTTTATTTGGAGGATGTGGTGAAGGGTGATAAGCTAGGTATGACCATCTTAATTAGGGTAATTAGCCTAATTAATATGGCAGAAAAAAATTAGGGAATGGCTTAATGAGGGGTTAGGATTAATTAAATAAAGTTTTATTTAATTAACCCTAGGCCTATGGTCATGTAGGTTAGGCTAGGTAATTAAATAATTGATATTTAATTAACTAGGGTAGGGATAGGGTAATTAGTAGGTTAAATTAATTAAATAAACATGATTTATTTAATTAATTGGGTTTAGGGAAAAGGGGAAATTAATCAAATAAATATTTGCACATTTATTTAATTAATTGGTAATGTTAGACTATTGAATTAATCAAATTAATTCAATTTTAAAGAATGAAATGATGGGAAACCAGGTGTTGAAAAGGATAATTAATTAAATAAAAATGTAATTAATTGTTTGGAAGGGAAATTCATGCATTTGTTGATGTTAGAAGTTGGTTAGATGGTGAAGACATTTTTAAGTGTCTACAGGACTAAATCAACTTCTCGTAGAAACTAATCAAGCATACCACACAAAGACAAAAAATGTGCCTTGATAAATCTAAATGATTTAAATAACTGGAAAAGACCAATATGTAGACAGTCAAATAACTCATAAGAATGAATATTAACAAAGTAGTAGAACACCAAAGATATATCCACTGATTAAACCATCTTTCCCATTATATTATTTCAAAAATCTCATAGAAGTTTTTGTATCTTGTTCTTTAATTATGGCTGAAAATATAATATGATGATTTGGATAAATGGATGGTTAAATGGATGAGATTGTTGCAATGGTTTCACAAATGTTTATAAAGAGCAATCTTTATTTTTGATATAGCACATGGATCATAGTTTGTGACCAAGGTGTTGTGATATCCTAGTGTGAGGACATTGATTCTCCAAACAAGCGGTTTGAACTTAGATCCCTTAGACATAATATAACCTTGTTGGAAATGTGAATGATCCATAGTCTTGAACATAAAATAAACTTCAATAGATGAATGCAAGAAGCATATTAATATGTAATATTCTAGGTCGTAACACACACATGTGAATGAGATATAGTCTTGAAGTAAGATTCTAGGTTGTAACACACACATGTGAATGAGATATAGTCTTGAACATATAATAAACTTTAATACATAAATACAAAAAGTATATTAATATGTAAGATGCTAGGTTGTAACACACGCACAAGATAAATATGATGCTAAGGAAGATAAAAGATCATTCCTCAAACACGACACACAAAAGCAATGACTATGCCCCTAATCCATACTACATCGGAACATACCAAGATATAGAATAATCAAGGTAGTCTTGAATAAGTAATGGGAAAGGAACAAAAAGATAAACCAAAAAGCAAATTGACTAACTTACAAAATAAACCTACAGCCAACATATTTTCTTGCCAAAGAGGTTGCTCGTGATAGATTGGGTTGGTTAGGTAGATTGGATAGATAACATCCTTATTGTAGGAACAATATATCTATTAAAGGGTATTGATCTGTTGGTAGGATAATGTCTGGTTTCAAGAAATGAAACATGTTGTATAAGATGTCTAGTCTGGTTTCTACACTGGAACATCCTATATAACACAACTGATTGATGTAGCAGATGTTGGCAATTGATAAGTAGGACAGCATATGGCTCTGCAAGTAGGTGTCTTTGCTTCAGATTGTTTAAGGACTTTAGCTTTGATAGGATGCATTGTTTGTTTTGTTTTGTTGCTTGAGTTAGTCAAGTTGGGGTGATAGGATGGATTTTGATAAATGGAAGACTTAGAAAGATGGAATGTTAATGGATTGAGATGGGTGAACAATAATGAATCGTATGTGCCTAAGTACTGAATATTTCCTTTGTATTCCAGACTTCCTACATGCCCTATATCCACAGGATCAAGGCACATTACGATGAAAGATGAAAAATGATAATATGTAGTTCTAGGTAGAGTGATGAGTGGGTCAAGGTGTTTGAGCTTGGGTAGGTGAAATGATGATATCTTATGTGCCTGAGTACTGGATACTTCCTTCATAGTCCAAACTACCTACATACCCATATCCATGGGATCAAAATACCTTAAGATTGAGATGAGATGATATGTAGTTCTGGTTGTTTGTTTGATGATTGATAATGATTGTGTTGTCATTGTGGGGAACTATATATCCCTAGATCAACACAAGGATGAAGGTGTCTGGTTTCAAAGATGAAACACATCATATAAGACACTTGGTCTGGTTTCAAGAGTGTGACAATCTATATAAGATGATTGATATGAAGGTTGGTTTAGTTTTTTTTGTTTTTATTTTTGTTTTTGTTTGTGATTGAAGGTTGAGGTGTTTTTGTTGTTGTGTTTGATGAGTGAAGTGTTTTTTGTTTTTGTTGAAGGTTGATCAACCGCAATCAAGGATCCATTCCTAGACCCAAGTTAAGGAAAGAGATTGTCCCCATTCTCATAGAGGTGTTATTAGGGATGACTGACATAAAATAAACTGACATAGATAACTTGACATAAGATAAGCTGACATGGATAACAATGATGATTGACATGGATAACTTGACATAGGATAAGCTGACGATTGACATGGATAACTTGACATAGGATAACAATGATGGACATTGACAAATTTTCAAGATATTCGAGATAGGGAAATGGAAATACAAAAAGGTCAATGGTTTATTATGGATGGATGGATGAAGTTTATTATGAAATGGACATGGAATGATTTAGAATTGATAGATGATGGATGTTGACTCTACACATAGCGCCTATTTGCCAAGTTTTCACTATGGTACTTATCCAAGGCACCTATTTACTAGGTTTTCACCAAAGGATGGATTTTTTTTTTGTTTTTGTTTTTGTTTTTTGTTTTTTTTTATTTTTATTTTTTTTGACATGGATACTCTGAGGATCAGGCAAAGAACTTCTTGAGATGAACACTATTGAGTGGATCAACTAGAGGAATGCCTTCAAGTGTTGCTAAAGTATAACCTCCTGATCCATATGTTATTGTGATAACAAAGGGTCCTAACCAATTAGGCTCAAACTTGCCCTTCTTTTCTTGATTTGCTTGATTTCTCTTATTTTCCTTTAAGACAAGGTTACCAACGTGAAACCATTGTTCCTTTTAACTTCTTGTTATAGTTGCAACAGAGGCGGTTTTGATAGACATGGAGATGATTAAGTGCAGCAAGGCACCTTTCATCTAGTAGTTCTAGCTCAGCTAATCTAGAAGTACGATACTCCTCTCCATCAATAAGGTGTTGCATGGATACTCTAAGGGATGAGATCTTGACCTCTATAGGTAGGATGGCTTCAGAGGTATAAACCAAGGCATAGGCTGTTGCACTAGTTGGTGTTCTGATACTAGTGCGGTAGGCCCATAGGGCGGGATTGAGTTGCAGATGCCAATCACGACCAGCTTCGTTGACCATTTTCTTGAGGATTTTCATAATGGTTTTGTTGGAAGCCTCAGCTTGGTCGTTACTCTACGGATAGTAGGGAGTGGAAAAGTGATGTTGGATATTATATTGGGTGCACAAGGCACGGACATCTTGATTCTTGAATGGTCTCCCATTATCAGTAACAATGGCTGGGGGATACCATGCCAATAAATGAGGTAGTTAAGGATAAATTTGGCTATTTGCTTGCTGGTAATAAAAGTCATGGGAATGGCTTCGACCCACTTTGTGAAGTACTCAGTGGTGGTAATGATAAATTTATGGCCATTGGATGAGGATGGATGGATTTGTCCTATGAGATTGAGACCCTATTGTGAAAAAGGGTATGGAGTTGTCACGGGTTGTAGTTCATGAGCTGGTGCATGAATCAAATCTCCATGCCACTGGCATTGTAGACAATTAGCAAAGTATAAAGCATCTTGTTCTATGGTAGGCCAATAATACCCTATGCAGAGTATCTTCTTAGCAAGGTTAGGACTGGTAGAATGTGTGCCACAGACACCTTCATGTATGTCTCCTAAGGTAGCATCAGCTTCTTTCATGTTAAGACATCGTAAGAGGATACCATCAAGACTCCGACAATATAGTGTATCACCCAAAATAGTGTAACGGGAGGTGTGATGGATAAAGGTTTTCCATTGGGTTGCAGACAGCTTAAAGGGAAAGGTACCATTTTTAAGGTATTCATAGATATCTTCGTACCATGGTGAATTGGGACCAACAAGTTCACAGATGATTTCAGTAGTTGGAACATCAACAGCTGGTATCAACAATTGCTCGATCAAGATTTCACATTTCTATGTTTGCAGGCATGTCTATAAGCAACCCCACATAAGCCATAGAATCTACAGCTTTGTTATGCTCTCTTGGAATTTGCTCAAAAGTGATGCTAGAAAAGTGTGGTTTGTAGGCAACCACTAGTTGCTTGTAGGGGACCAACTTTTCATCTTTTGTTTGATACTCATCTATGACTTGTCGAATCACTAGTTGTGAGTCTCCATATACTTGTAGTTCTTTGATGTCCTATTAGACTACTATATTAAGACCTATGAGGAGTGCTTCATACTCGGCTATGTTGTTAGTGCAAGGAAATGCAAGCCTATATGACTTTGGGATATAGTCATTTTGTGGTGTGATAAAAAGGACGCCAACCCCTGATCCATGTTGTGTGTAGGAACCATCAAAATATAATTTCCACATTATTAAGGTAGAAAGAGTGAAGAGATTTTCATCCGGAAAGTCAGATACCATAGGATATACATTTGTCATGGGTGCTTCTACTAGTTGATCTGCTAGGGCTTGTCCCTTAATTGCTTTACAATCCACATACTCAATGTCAAACTCACTAAGGATCATGACCCATTTTTCTAGTCTGCCTATGAGGGATGCTTTTGTTAGGAGATACTTTAATGGATCAATTTTAGCTATTAGATTTGTGTGTTGGTTTAGCATGTAATGCTACAACTTTTGGGAAGTGAACACTAAGGCTAAACAAGCTCTTTCCATAGGTGAATAATTGAGTTCATAACCCACCAAGGTTTGACTAATATAATAGATTGCATGCTCTTTTCTTGACTCATCATACTGTAATAGAAGAGCCCCTAGGGTTGCAGTTGTAGTTGAGATGTACAAGATCAAAGGCCTATTGGTGACTAGTGGCACCAAGACAGCAGGTGTAGCTAGATATTATTTGAGCTGATCAAATGTTGCTTGACACTTATCATCCCATCAAAATGAGACATCCTTTCGGAGCAAGTGTTGAAATGGTTGACATTTATCCGCTAGCTATGAGATAAACCATCTAATGGATTATAACCTTCCTTGAAGGCTCCTTAATGCTTTCAAATTCTTTGGCAGAGGCATCTCTACTATAGCCTTGACTTTCATTGGATCTACTTCAATGCCTCTGCGAGATACAATGTATCCTAATAGTTTTCCTGAGGTTACCCTGAAGACACACTACTTTGGATTGAGTCTTACTTGATATTTCTCTAGTCTGTCAAAGATTTGGCCTAGAACCTGTATGTGATCAGCCCTAGAAGATTTTTCTAGTATATCATCCACATAGTCCTCCATGATGTGATGAAAGAGATCATGGAATATCATTGTCATTGCTCTTTTATAAGTTGCTTCTGCATTTTTAAGACCAAATAGCATGACACACCAATAGTAGGTACCCCAAGGACAAACTTGAAAGCAGTTTTATGTTGATCTTCTTCAGCTATCATTATCTGATTATAGCTGGAAAACCCATCCATTAGAGAAAGCATTTCATGACCAGCAATCAAGTCTACTATGAGATCAATGTTTGGCAATGGAAAGTCATCTTTGGGACATTCTTTGTTAAGATCTCTAAAGTCAGAACACATGTAGATGCCTCCATTTGGTTTAGCCACAGGTATAATGTTTGAGACATCCTTTATTTTACTATTTTGTGATCAGGAGGTCCCACACTGTGGTTTTCACCTAGAGATCTTTCTTTATTTTTAGTTTTGCAACTAAAGAATTTGGCATTCTCACCAAAATAAGCAGTTTGATCTAGTTCCATTACAAAACTAACTTTGTGATCACCAAGAGGGATGCCATCTTGGAGTCCCATGAACTCTCCAATAGCTTCGTCATTTTGAAATACATCTAGAATGGGGGACCCTTGTTGGTCCCAATCGATAAGTTCAGGGTAGACAAGTGTTACAATCTAGGTGCTAGTGGTGGATATTAAGGATACGGATGATAGCATGAATATTGAGGATTCAGTGAATAGGTCAGTCATATGGAGGTAGGATTCATTGATGATATCCTCTATAGACATCAAATCTATGAGAGAAGTTTGTGCTACCTCATCGAGAATACCCTCGATGTCCAAGATGCGTGGTACCTTCCTACCAAATCCTAACCCCTTCTTGTCTAGCTTCTTCTTCACAATAATGGGTTCTATGTCACCTTGGTTATCCTTCCCAAGGCCACCTTTACCTTTGTAGCCCATGTTTTTGACAATTCTTAGGCCATTGCCATATTGTTTAACTGGTATGGTGAGTAGTTCTTTCTCTTTGTAGAGCCAAGATGAGATGTCTTCAATAGTTTCCTCTACCAATAATTTTCCCTCTTGGAATTGGGTTAGAGACGTTGGCAGGGGGATAGATACTTTCTTAGTCACTTTAGCTATGGGTGGTTGGCTATAGGATTTAAGGGATAAGGGCATCCTCCCTACACAACAAGATTTAGAGATATCATATTCACCAAAGCCTATATCACAGATGTGAGTTGTGATTTCAAGAATAGGATTAGGATTAGGTTCAACTTCGGAGGCTTTTTTTAGATTTTTCAGGGTCGACATACAATGGGGATTCATAGGCTTTGTCAGTATTGGGAACTTGGTTTCTATTCCTATAACTACCTTGCAAGGTAGGATAGAATTCAAAGGGATTAGGGTCTCCTGGGATAGTGATATTTCTACCATTATAGGGGAACTTGAGAGACTGATGGTATGTGGAAGGAATAGCTTTCATGGCATGAATCCATGGGAATCTTAAGATAATGTTTTAAGGTAGCTCAATGTCAAGGACTTGGTGCCTAGTTTCAAGCATGATGGGTCCTACTTGTATAGGCAAGTGTATAAAACCCTCTGAACGGTGCTCAGCATCATCATACCCCTTGATTGTAATGCTTTGATCAATGTTGACTTGATCCTTAGAGTATCCCAATTGTTTAAGTAACTTAAGAGAATAGGTATTGAGACCAACACCACCATCTATAAGTATGTGTTTGGTCTTTTATTTATGGATAAAAACTTCAATGTGAAGGGAATCATTGTGACATGGATCATGATATGGGAGATCCTTTTCAAAAAAGACCACATTGTAGGGTGAGGCAATGTTACCTATTATATCTTCGAAATCTGTGACCGCTATGTTATTAGGAACAGAGGACTCCTGTAGGGCTTTTTCTAGCACAACTTTATGTGTAGGCGATGACCGGAGAAGGTCCAAAATAGAGATCTATGTAGGGGTTTTCCCTAGATGTTTAATAAGATTGTAATCAAATTGGGTTGGGAGATTTGGTGTAGGCCCATGAAGGGTGACACGACCACAACGAGTTGTGACTACATAATACGTAGATTTACCTTTGATAGTGATGGTAGACACACGACTTTCTGTGTGAGTGATGATCGAAGAAGGTCCAAAATAGAGATCTATGTAGGGGTTTTCCCTAGATGTTTAACAAGATTGCAATCAGATTGGGTTGGGAGATTTGGTGTAGGCCCACGAAGGGTGACACGACAACAACGAGTTGTGACTACGCAATACGTAGATTTACCTTTGATAGTGATGGTAGACACACGACTTTCTTCAAAGTGACCAACAATAAAATCATAGGAAGTTGAGGCTTTGTTAACACCTTTACCTTTGTCAAGATTTTGACCTTGACCATGGTTAGGGAATGGTTATTCACAATTTTCATTGTCTTTGTACCATATAAGTTTGTAAGTAGGTTTGCCATATGGAAGAGCATCTGGTAGCATGACGAGTCCATTTTGTAGAAGTTTCTGTAGAACTGACTCTATAGGCTCTCCCAAGGGAGTGAACTTACGCCTAGGAGGGTAATTTTGGGGAGTCCACTCTTGTTGATGTTGTTGGTTTTGGTTGTGTTGTCATTGTTATTGTTGTTGTTGTTGAGGTGACGGTTAGTTTTGTTTGGATGAAAGATTAAGAGGTGTTTGTAGTGTTTGAACATGTTTAGAATCCACCACACCATCATTAACCACATTTTTGTTTTTGCTCCAGTATTTGGGCTTATCATTTGATTGTTGTTGGGAAGAATTGTCTTTATTTTCATTGAAGATTTTGACCACGCCTTTAGCAATGAGGGATTTTTTGATGTTGATGCCTTTATAGGTAATCTTGTCAAAGGTTGTAGCACTTAGCATTTGCAAATAGAAACCCAATTCTTGATTAAGGTTCTGCACAAATATGCTAACAACCTGCTTTTAGGTATTTTGAATGGGAATTTTCTAGCCATGTGTCTCCATCTTTGAAGGAAGGAGATGAGAGTTTCCTCATTTTTCTATTTGTTGTTACATAAGTCAATCATAGAGACTTCATGTTCTATGTTGTATGAGAAATGAGCGGAAAATTTTTCTGCAAGCTCGTTAAAAGAGTTGATACTCGTAGGTAGATGCAAGAACCATTCTATAGCTTGACCTCCAAGGCTACGAGGAAAGAGGCGCATGAGATATGTGTCATGTTATGTGCAACCTCTAAAAAAGAGAGATAGAATTCTCTAAGGTGGTCTTTTGGATCTCCTCTTCCCTTGTATTTATCAAATTTGGCTATAGTGAAGTTGGGAGGAAAAGGGATCATTTGCAATGACCGATCAAATAGATAAGGACAAACCTCCTTCAAGGAGGTTTTCTTTGTGTGACCAAATGTTAAATCAGCTACTTATTGCTATACCTTAGCAAGTTTAAGCTCCATAGTTGTTGGGAGAAGGATCTCCTGTTGCCCTAAGGGTGGTTGTTGTTGCCCATAGGGAAGATCATAGTGGAAGCCATGGGCATTGGTGTTATAAGGGTCATATGATTGGTTGTGGTCATACGTGTCATATGTTGGGTTTGGATTGGGTCAGTTTTGGTTGTTTTGATTTTGGATATGTGGAGGTGGTGCTAGGTAAGAATGTTGGCTTTGTGATGGTTGTAGATTAGAGTTTTTTTTTGGTATTGTGGAGGTGGTGTGAAGAAAGAATTCCTTGGAGGAAAGATAAAGTTTGTTGGGTTTGGTTGCAATGGTGGTACATAGCCATAGGAATTTTGGTTTTGAGAATTTTGAGGGTTGAGATAGGTGTGGGTTAGTTTGAGAGTGGAAGATCTTTGTGGTGGAGGGATATAGGTAGATGGGTTTTGTGATGGTTGGGGTTGATTGAGATATGTGTTGAAAAAGTTTAGTGTAGATGATCATTGTGGCGGAGGGACATAGGTAGATTGGTTTTGTGATGGTTGGGGTTGATTAAGATGGGGATTGGTAAGATTGAGTGTGGAAGAATTTTGTGGTGGAGGGACATAGGTTGTGTTGATGTTTTGTAAATGTTGTGTTTACATGACATTGTTTGGGTTAATGATATGGAGGGTTGATGATGTTGGGGGTGGTGTCAGTTGTGACCCTTGTTCCATGGCTACATAAGTGTTTCCTAAGTTGTAATTTGGTGGAAAACTGTCTCGTGATGGGGTAGCCAATGTTCCACTTGCGATTGATATGGGCATTTGTGATATGCTAGGAGGTTGTTGTGTGTTTAATTTAGCTAGAGTGGCTTGTCTTGCTAGTTTTGCTTAACGATGAAGAGTCTCTTGTTGGTGTTTATAAATCTCCATAGGAGTCATGAGTGGTGATATTGGTCTATCTGCTATTGGATTTTGATAAAGAGGATTCTCATATTGAGTGTCAAAAGGTTTAGTCATTCTCCCTTGTGAGCTTTGTTTGGGTATGGGAGTGGATACGATTGACATAGTTTGGACAGCAGTCATAGCATCATGGGATTTGTTTTTCTCTTTAAGATAAGATAGATCAAAGTTTTGGGGTAGTTTAGCTCCTTGTTCCACAAGTAATGAAAAGAAATGATCTTGATTCTCACTAAGGAGTTTGTCAAATGCAGTTATTGCTCTAGGATCTTGCATGATTTCATCAAGGTCTTGTCTATCTTCTTGAGAGGATTGACCTTCTTGAAAGTTTCACTCTTCTTGAGATGGGACTTGAACTATGGTGTAACCGGGTGTAGCAATATCATGAGGCATTCCGGTAGTGAATTGAGTTACATCTACCAAAGAGACTTTACTTTCTTGGGGATCGATTGGTTTCTCATGTTGTGGCTTGTTTTGAAAGTTGGTTGGTCTTTCCGTTGGTGTTTGGGGAGTACCCTTTTGAGACATGTTGGATTGACTTGGTTGAGGTGTATGCAGAGGTGATTTGTGCTTATTGGGGGCAATTTGATTAGCCTTCATAGATTGCTAGAGTCTAGTGGTTACCATGGGATGCACTAGGACAATATGTTTGAGATTTTTACTAAGATTTTGTTGAGATAGTTTGATGAACAATTTACTGGACCAAAGGCACTGGACTGTGCTCCAAAGGTGTGGGACTGTGGTATCAAAGGCAAGTTACTGTGTTTCAGAAGTGCTGGACTATACTGCCAAAGGTGCTAGACTGTTATATTAAAGGTGTTGGACTATGCTATAAAGGCGTTGGGATGTGTTACAAAGGCGCTGAGATGGTGTCAATGATGTTTATAAGGCAAATTCTAATAGATTTGGATTGGATTTTGATTGGTTTTTCTTTGACAAGAGAAAACACAGCACATAAAGTGGCAAAAAGGACTAACATAATAGATAGTGTATCTTCTAGGCTCACAAAAAAGCCCAATGTTTCCACAGGTATTTAGACAATTGCAAACAATTCAAGCATTTTTTATCCCTAGAGACATGGTTTCATTGCGGTAGATCAGCTCACAACTTAGTTCTGCATCAACCAAATGTCATTCCATATAGGTGTCATACATTTGTATCTTTGCGAGAGATGATAGGTAGGGATATCTCACCCTCCCCTCAGAAAGCTACAAGTAGGTCGTAAGAGCTTATGCTAGCCGAGGGAATACTATCTCTTCTTGAGGCAATGGTGAGAATCTTAGGGGTTTATACTGATTTCCCTTGCATTGATGATTATCACAATGTTTGAAGGTGAAACAGATAGTCACTATCTAGATGGTTCTTAGTAGCTTTGAGGGACCAATGCCCTGCGAGCATGCGGCAAGCTACTAAAAGCTTTAGCCAATCCTACTAAGATTTTCAAACGCTTCGTCCAATGTGAAAAATTATTTTCACAAAGAGCTAGTACACCTCTTTTTGATTTGGCACCTCAAGGCAAGGCTGACATTGGTTAAGACTTGGCTTTTGCCTCTTCCCTCTTATATAGAGGTTCAAAGGAAAACTCCACTTAGGGTCATCCCTTTTGGATGAAGCATAATCCAAAAGTAGGCCCTTCTAAAAGAATAATTGAAAGTACGATCAATCACATCAAACAAAGGTTCAATTGTCCTGTTATATGAAAAATAAGGTGCGACTAGATTAGGCACACACACGATTGTAGTTGTCAATTGTCCTTTTGAGAAATTGAAGTGTTTGCATTCATGTCAATTGTCCCTTAAGAAATTGAAGTATTTTTTGCATTCATGTACATTGTCCTTTAAGAAAATAATTTTTTTCCTAAGACTTAGATTGCAAAAAGATAATTTTTTCAATTGTCCCTTAAGAAAGCAATGTGTTCCTAAGACTTAGATTGCAAAAGATGATTGTTCAATTATCACTTAAGAAAGTAATATGTTTATAAGACTTAGTGTGATAGGTTTTCAATTCTTCAATGCTTGTCCTGTATGAACATGTTAGGAAAACCCATTTGCTCTATTTGAGTAATAAGAGGCTGCAAAAAGTTGATTAGTTCCACCAAAGACTCAATAGTTAGTCAAAAAAACAAATCAATTAACTCAATAGTTATGACCATTTGAAGTTTGCAAAGAAGGGTTGATTTGACTGAGTGTACCTAAAAAATATGATAAAATTACCTAAAAATTCTTTCACCACATAAAAGTTGGGAGAACCAGCTTTCCAACGCTGCTAATTTCACAAAAATTTGACTCTATATGCAAAAGATATGCCCAATTTCGCAAACCTGCTCTGAAAAAGCAAACATAGGCTAAACATAGGGACACGAATTTGTGATTTATTTTTCTTAAAATCCATACACTTTCTGCAAAAAAATAAGAGATACCCAAATAGGATTTCGATGCTGCCAACAAAACCTAAAAATATTTTGAGCTAAAGCTACAAAGATATGCCTGATTTCATGAAATTGCTCAAAAAGAAAAAAAAAGCAAGCATAGGCTAAAAATAGGGATGCTGATTTGTAATCTATTTTCTCAAAATCTGTGTGCTTTCTACAAAAAAAAAGAGATATCCAAATAGGATTTCGATGCTTTTGACAAAACCCAGAAATATTTTGAGCTAAGGTTACACCGTCTAAATCATGTTTAACACCTATTCTCTCAAACTAGTGAACAAGGATCTTCAGATTTTTTGCATTGTGATTGCACTTTTCCATACCGAGCTTCAAAAAAATCAACTTTTTCCTAGAAAAAAGAAAGGTTAGTGGGTCCCACTGAACGTGTCAGAATGTGTATAGGAATAAAATTGAGATCGAATGATAATCAAAATAATGAAATAATCAACAACTCAATCCTATAACATCAAGATAACGATCTAAGAAAACAACCAAATAATCAATGAATTAACACAAAAATAATGAAATCTTTCACCTAGATTATATTGTTATCTTGGTCGAATGTGGATTGCTTCATAAATTCTAAAACCATGTTTGCAACAAGCGAATTTAGATTGTGTTTGTGCTCAAAAGGTAGAAGTGCTCAACGATGCGATGTATGCTCAATGCGTTGTATGGATGCTTGAGAATAAATGATCGAAGAGGATTTGTTATGAGATGAGGCAGGTTTATATAGGTTTCAATGAAGATCGATCAATGGTCCAAATAATTCAATAGAATCAATGGATGAGATAAATCTAGAATTCATGATGAATGTGTACCTGACATGTGTCACACAAAAAGATATTTTTATTTGAGTTAACTGATTGATTTGACATAAAAAGACATGGAACAGACATATTTTTAGATTTCATAAAAATAGAAATATTTTTTTTCTAATTTATGAGATGGTGATAAAAACAATATTGATTAAGTCAATTCACTCAACTTATAATTTGCTTTTTGCATGATTTGAGATAAATTAAATAATAAATTATTTAATTTTGTGTGCATAAAGAACAAGATTTATTTTTAGACGAATTAGAAGATAGAAAAGAAAATTAAATAAATAAATTTATTTAATTGTTTGTGCATGATTGAAGACATAGAATAGATTTGAAGATTTAAATAAATTAAACAAATAAATTGATTTAATTTATTTTGCATGATGAAGGATAAATAAAATATTTTATTTTATTTTATTTTTAGAAGAGAGATTCAATTTAAATAAATTTAAATGATTTATTTAAATTTGGAAGAATAACTAATTTAATTAAATAATTTAGAAATTATTTAGTTATAGATAAGAGGATTTAAATGATAAATTAATTAAATAACTAATTTATTCAATTGATGTTGATTTAAATTTTGAAAGAAGATAATGATTTAATTAAATAATTAAAATTATTTAATTTTGGAAGAATAAAATTGATTTTGATGAAATTAATTAAATAAATACAATTCATTCAATTAATGTCGAATTTAGGAGAATTGGAAGAAATTAATGATTTTGATGAAATTAATTAAATAATTAGATTATTCAATTAATGTTGAAATGCAGGTGATTTGATGAAATGCAAGTGATGCGATGACATGGTCATTTTTGGGTGTCTACAGGTCCTCCTCTCCAATTTTGTAGTATCTGATGAACATGCTTCACCCATTATTATTTCATTTACACTATTTGTTCGTTTCTCCCTTTTGATCTAATATAGCAAAAGTACTTGAATTAGCATTAGCAAAAATCTCATTTCAAGTTTATCTGACCCTTTATGCTGCTCTGGTGATGAACAAATTAATCTTGGCGATATGATCAATGTACACTTGAGTCACATAGGTTTCTATGGAGATTATATCATCCATGACAGATTCCAAAGTGAAGATTTTTGTCTAAACATAGACTAGTAGAAATATGGCAAATAAATGACTAGGTGACTAAAACTTTTAGTCACATTACCAAAATTTTTTGCAACACAGCTATAAATGACTAATTTGGTCATTAGTTGAAATGACTAAATAAATGATTAATTTGGTCATCGAGAAAAAACACAACTAAATAATTGGTCAAACAAATAAAAATTACTAAATAAATGACTATTACTCATCTATTCTTTTTTCTTTTCAATTTGATCATAATCCATGAATTCAAAGACAATACAAGGCAACGCAATTAATGTCCGCTTAGACCAAAGGAATAAAGGGAGAGAAAGGATTGAACAAAGGGTTAAGAAGAAAAAAGATAAATCATACAATAGGAAATATACAAAAAAATTTAAAAATAAGACAAGAAAATAGACAAACTAGATAGATACAAATAAAATAAAGACAAAATTATTGATTATAAAACTTTTAAATATACTATAATATTGATAAATTATTTAATTTTGCAAGTCCAGTATGCACAAGTATAATTTAAGTTAAATTAATTTAAATTATATAATTTAATAACTTAAGTTGTATAATTTATAACTTATACACAAATAAAAATGACTAAATAATTAGTCACACAAATAAAAATTAGACAATATGATATTAAAGTGGATAATTAAAAAAAAATCAAATTGAAGGAGTGGGTTGTATTATAATATAATAATAATATATTATATTACAATACAATATAATATAATATATTATAATATAATATGATATTGTATAATATAATATATATAATATTATATTATTATATTATATATATTATAATGTATAATATTATATAATAATATAATATAATATTTATATTATATAATATTATATTATTAATAATATATTTAATTATATAATATATATTATTATTATATATAATATATATTATATTATATATTATAATATAATATAATATAGTATTTATAATATAATATAATATTATAATATTATATTATATTATAAATACTATATTATATTATATTATAATATAAATATTATATTATAATATAATATTATATAATAATATAATATTATATAATAATATAATATTATAATATATTATAATATGGGTGCCAAACCTATTTTAATCATATGGGCGCCAAAATTTTTATTTCATTTTGGTGCCTATTTGTTGAAACCCTAAAGTAAACCCTAACTCAGAAAGACACAAAACTAACCTATTTTGCTTCATCTCCTTTTTATTTTCTTACTCAATCCGCTAACCGAGCCTTTCCCATTGGTTCATCTAGAGATAGGGATTCACATCACCTGATTCCATTCACTTTCTGAGCTATCAAATTAGGAGTCTGAATGGCAGGCCTCGAGGTACTCTTGATTTGTCCCTCAGATTTCTGGACAAATATGATATGTGCCTTCACAGTTCAAGACCTCAAGCTCAGATGAAGTTTCATCTTTTCCTTCCAAGTCAGCGAGCTGCGTGCTCTCCTGTGTTGTTAATCCAATTTGGGCTGGTAAACTCATAGGTCATAATGTTCACCCAATCCATATTGGCAGTTATAGAAGCCAAGAGATATTATCTCACTACACCCCACTGAAAGAATTGGTTTGAGAAATAGACGGCGGCGATGAGCAGTAGGGGATCCTTGGCAGAGGTTATGGCCTCTTCATCCACCGCAGCTTTCCATTCTGTGAATAGCTGCCCCCAATTTTCCATGTCTACAAGGGTTTGAGGATACTCTCAGTCGATCATTCATCATGTGTTGGTCAACTAATCCATCAACCTCCTCACACAAATTATAGATATAATACTACATGTTCGATCGTTAGTCTCTTCATTGGCACATGTCAAAGCTTCTCCCCACAGACAAGCGACTGGTACATGGCATCATTCTATAGTGCATACATGGACTTTCCTCTCGGTAATAAAATTGGCATTCATAGATCTTCACCAATGACACTCCATTACATATTTTGGGCATTGTCGTAGGCAAATTTTCCCACCTTGAGGGTTTTGGTCGTGCATCTTGCCTAAGAACTGTATAAGTTCCCAATGCAATTACAAAGTCTATAATTTCTCAATAAGATTAAAATATGAAAACAACATGAGGCACCTTAGGGAATATACATTCAAATTGATTTGTCACTTAAAACCCATTAAGATGACTTTAAATCAAATCTAATTTTGGGTAAGTTTAGAATGAGTCATGCCCGCATATAATTTGACATAAAATAATTAAATTTCAATTCACAAGCGCGGGCAAAATAGAAAACTGTATTCAAATTTCTAAAATTGTGGCATACAAGGCTGATCTAAGTCTGACAATCATTGACTCATAACAGAGTGGAATCCAAAGAAGTTTAGCCCACTCCAGATTGATCAAATTGATGAAAGAAGATGGCAGGAGGCTGGTCAGTTGGTTTTCACAAAGGGTTTGGCATAGCCATGGCTCTGGATGCTAATCCAGAAGACATTATTAACAACAATAAAAACCCTCACCCTTCTCAAAACCTATGTAATATCTCTTT
Organism: Cunninghamia lanceolata; assembly: GCA_027924645.1. NCBI lineage: Eukaryota > Viridiplantae > Streptophyta > Pinopsida > Cupressales > Cupressaceae > Cunninghamia > Cunninghamia lanceolata. Next base: position 106,668 of record BSBN01001237.1, on the reverse strand, counting down.
TCATAAATACTTTTTTCTCTATTATTACTTTTTCCCCTGGTCTTTGCTCTTCTAAAACGCTATTTTTTGCTCTAGGGTTTGGGGCCTTATTCGACTCCTATAAAGAAAGCTAAGAAGGAAATCAAAGAAATGGAAAAGAAGGTCAATGATCTATGTGGTGAGTGGAATACCTTAAAAAACCCTAATTTAAATAAACCTTAATAGTTATATTTGTTTGGCTCCGTTACTATTAAAATAGAAGGATTCTGGAACCCCATGCTTTGATAATTTACTCTTATGGCACATTGATATATAATAGGACCTGTAAGATGTAAATGGTAAAGGGTACTGAGTAAAGAAATTATTGCCAACAAGTTCATTTTACATTCACCTGGGAGCTTGTGTCTTCTTAACATAGTATTTTAACAATTGTTTGTATAAGGAAAGCCACATAAGCTGGGGAATACTCAAACAATGGTGTCTGAGATATATTTTGATAGAACAAAAAAAATTTAAGAGATATACAATCTTTTGCCATTCACAAATTAGATCACATAGCACAAAAATCAATTGAGTTTCTTTGCATGGAACAAGAGTTATAGCGCCAAGGTGGAGCTCTAGGCTACAAAGAAAGTCCATAAAAAGGATTCAGAGCTTTTGCAATTGCAGGTGTTTGGTTTGAAAGTGTATATCCAAAAGAGGAAACTTTTTAATACACATCCATATATTGTACAGCTTAAGGCATCAAGATGTCAGTATAAACAATTCAAAATTCAAATGTTATTGCAACCCCCTAATGTAGGCTGGCCTTCCTCACCTGTAAGGCTATATCCCATACTACCCTTAAAATTATATTTTATGGTTGATTTTCATGCATATAATGTCATATGATGTGTAATACATTAGCTACCATCACTCGTTTTCATGTCTTGGTAGCTAATCAACCTTCCATAGGTAGTTCCTCTTTTTTCCAGCAAATGATCTAGAATTCATGGGTCAGGGATGCTCTAAATTCTAATGGAGCAAGCAAGTTTGAATGCCCCATCAACTCCCTAGCTCCATTGAATCTCAAGGAATGTCAAGTAAAAAAGATAGTCAAGAAATGGCTAGGATATATATTGCCTTGATAAAAGCCATTGATTACCTAGAGAGAAGTGTCTAGTTTTAGGCAAGCACATTAGAAAGCATGTTATTTAACCTCAGTGGTTGGAGGGCTATTTTGTGCACTTGGTAAATTGTATGCAGATTTAGGACTAATTGACAGTCTACTTGATGCAATGTAATTAGTCTCAGGCTCTCATCAGCATCAAATTGAAACTATTGGGAACCTAATCATGTGTCATTTGGAAATTATACAGGAAGTTGTGCGCCTTCCACCATCTCCTAAGAAGCAGGTCACACAAGTTGAGAGCTCTTAACACAGCCAAGCCTTACAAGTTCAATTCCTGGCACGCAACCCCGAATTGACCCAATCAAGTTCTTGCATGGAAGAGGGAGGCACTTCACCTCAACCTCCTAAGGGATTTGATGGAAGTCCATATTAAAATAGAGTTTCCATAGGTGAGGTCATTACAAGAGACTGGGGAAAAAAAGTGAGGACAATTCAGCCAAGATTGTGGTTTTTAAGAGCAGAAGCTCTTGTCTGTAATGAGCATGATAAATCTCACTAAAGAAAATATCTGGCAGTCTTTTTGTGTTCCTTGTTTGTACATATGTGGGATGGTAGGTTGGTCTATAGTTTCTTTTGTTACAATTTACTTAATGGTTATTTTCTTGTGTACTTAGGTGTCTTGGCTTTGGCAATGGATTTAATGAAAAAATGACTGAAAAATTTGTGTATACAGAAATATGCTAGTCCAAAGACCATGGACTAGCCATGGTGCATGCACTCTCCTTACATTAATGCAAGCTTCAACTTTTATCATAAAAAAAAGCCACATAGCCCTTTTAGTGACCAGAATTAAGAATGTTGCAACCATTTTCAAACTCTACTTCTAGCATTATATTTCTATTTGCACTTATTAGTTGTGTAAATTGATAAAAATACAATATTTTGAAGTGTATTGCTAACCAGACATATAATATCTAAAACCAAGTGCCACATGATCAATCACAAAGTTGTGTGATTTATTTGTGATGATTTTGTGAATTGAAATGATCTTATCTTCCTAGCCTCATTTTGTTCCTTTGTATTTGGTGAACTGTAATATGCACACTATGAATTGTTATATAATCTTGCATGAATGGTGGCTACTGATTTCATTTAGTATTTGATATTTTTAATTTAAAATAGAACCGCATGGTTTTCTATGATTTTGTACTAAATTACATTGTAATATTTTTTAGATCAGGTTTGTGCATTGGAGAATGCTGATGTTTTGGAAGAAAATGAAGCGTTGTATTTGAAGGGTCATAATGGGTGTAAATTTGTCAACCTGATTCAACAAGGGCATCAAGATAAAATAGATGATTCATTGGAAGATATTAGTCATGGAAATATGATGTCTAAGTCCTCTTTGAAATAAAAAATATTTACACTAAAGTGACAAAATATGGTATTTTTTGTGTGGGCTCATACATTTTCATACATGCTCTACCTGATGTTCACCACTTTTTACACTCAAATCTATGAGCCTTCATTATTTGAATCTGTGATGGACTATGTTGTGAACTTGCTAAGAGATATATGCTTTTGCATATAATGTTTAGTTATGAGAAATTATGCTTCTTGCAGAATGTAAGTGCACTTCACAAAGGTTTTACATATGAAGTGATAATATTTAATTTTAGGTGAAGCACCATCAAAAGTAGATGGAAAAAGCAATGATCAGATATCCAAAACTCCCATGTCCAAGCACTCTGCAACTAAGAAGTGTAGACAGAGCAAGATCAATGATAGGTGAGTTATACCTTTGGTGTTCTTTAGTCTTGCATCTCAAATGAATTTACATCTATGCTCTCTACAGTCATGCATCTCAAATGAATTTGCTTCTATTCTTTGTGTAGTCCTGCATCTCAAATGAATTTACTCATATATTTTTTGCACATTCATTTCAAGAAGGTCTTCCCTTTCATGCACAGCATTATCATAAAAAAATTTGTAGTCCAATTCAACATGTATTCTACTTCAATATAATATGGGAACTTGCCAAGCCGTCATCCTAGACCTTTGCAATTATAGCTGCTAGATACTACAGCTTCCATTTTCTGGTGTTCTCCAATTGATTCAATGTTTTGGCCTTTATGATTTATTGTGGAATTCAACCTTAAATCACATGAGTCAAACTGTATACCTAATGTACCTAATCCATTTTCTAATAATTGCAGAATAAATTTGTGTTCCATCTCTAGCTTGATTATCTTTTTTTGGCTTTAGGTCAGTCTTAAAATAAGTGAAGCTTGACTTTTACAACTCCTGTGGATGTTCAATTATGGCCTCGTTTATGGGATGTAATTTGCTTTTCTGTTCAGAGGATAATGTTCTTGAATTATGGTTACTTTAGCTTTCATTAACAATACATAGTACAACAGAATGGAAGTTCACTAAATATTTAGAACAATATTGGGATGAAAAAGCCAATTTGTGAAGTGACTTAGGCAATGTATTAACCACTTTAGAGTCATCCAAAGACTCATTTTGATTCCCTTGACCTGAATATATTTTGTTCTACATTTCTATTCATTTGCAATGTTTGTGGGAAAGTTTGTTCTACTTAAACTTTAGTTTTTAATAAAAATCAGGGCTAGAAAAGTTAATTTAAATAGTCTTTTAGGTCATGAACATCGTATTTTGTCAGTTTTTATGGTTTTGAATTGTTATTTCAATGTACCATCTTGGAGGTGAAGGTTATAGAAGGATTGGAAACTACAATTGATGTTATATTGATAAATGGTGTGCTACATGAAGGCAATCAGATTGTGATATGTGGAATGCAAGTGAGCAAGTCTAATAAATACTTGCCTTGTTAAGAGTTGGAGTTAGCATATACATTTGGTGCTTGAGTGGTTATTGTATACGCCTAAAAATGACACGATTCAGTGTAAATAAATATTCTTAATATTTATTCCATTCTAATTCTTCTATCAATAAATAAACAAACAAATTTATTTATTCGATCCACATTCCTCTAAATTAATTAAATATCAAAATATTTAATTACCTCTTCTAAAGTCAAAATTAAATAAAATCCTTTGTTTAATTAAATTCTTCCAAACAATTAAATAATTCTTAATTATTTAATTAGAGTCAAAAACATTCTTCCAAATTTAAATAAATCAAATCAAATTTATTCAAATCCTCTCAATCTCCAAAAATAAAATATAATCAAATATTTTATTTATTCTTCCAAATCATGCACAACAATTAAATAAATTTATTTATTTAATTTACCTTCTTATCTTCTAATTCTTCAAATATCTTCCAAATCTTCTAAAAATAAGTCTTCTTCTTCATGCACACACAATTATATAATTTATTATTTAATTTCTCTTAAATCATGCAAAAGCAAATCATAAGTTGAGTTATCTACTCAATCAACCTTGTTTTTATCAATATCTCTTAAATTAGAAAAAAGCTTTCTAATTTATGAAAAGCATGTCTTATCTTTAGAAAATAAAGTAGTTAACTCAAATAAAACAGCTTTTGTGTGACACTTGTCTTCTTCTTATTCGCGCACATTCCTCAACCGTTCTCAACTGTTGATCTTCTCATTCTTTCTATACCATTGATCTCCATTTTCTCAAGCCTATAAATTGAACCCTCTTCTTCCATTTCATTCATCCAAGCTTTAAGTATTGTTACTCTACAGGAATTACAGCGTGCCTTTGGCACCAATTCCTTCATTGCTTGTGATCACATTCATTACTATGCACTACTACCATTGTTGTGAAGCTCCTCTTCATTGCAATAAACTATCACTGCCATTCCCAATTGACATTCTTGAAGCATAGCAAGGAAGTGCACTCTCTGAGGGCCTCATTCATACATGCAAGAATGATTTGTGATAGGCGATCAATGGAAGCTTTGAATTAAGGAGGTTTACTTTGTTGTTTGTTCATTGTTTATTGAATCTTCTTTGTTCACCATTTCATTGAAGTTTTGGGTAACTTGATATTGATATTATTGTTTATTCATTTGATCCAATTTTCCCTTAACATTTTTGGCGCCCACATTCGGAAAAAGTACCAAAAAAATCACCCAATGATGAAATAAACACTTTAAAAATAATTGCGCCATCAAGATGTCAAAATCAGAACATCCATCATACATCCAGTTATACATCCATACATCCATACCCCATGTAATAAAGATCCAACAATGCAGAGTATCAATACAAATAAAAGCTTGTGATTTCTTCTATCAAGTCAAATTTCTATCTATGATCATATCTTTCATCCTTATCCAGTTAGTCTGAGTAGTGATCTAGATGCAAGTCCATCCTTCATCCATACAAATCAAGTCAAGTCAATCTTTTCAAATGATCCAATCACACTTAGTGGTCTTGATCCTTGTCTAGTCGTAAACCAACTCGATCAATTAATCAATCCATTGTCTTATACAGGATGTAACATTGTTAAAATCAGACCAACACATGCGTCTTACATGACATGTTTCATTTCCTGAAACCAGACACTATCCTATCGTGTTGCTCTAGGGATCTATCGTTCCCCGCCATGACAACATGCCTACCATGTTGGTCTAGGAATATATCGTTCCCCACCATGACAACACTGTCGTATATCATTATCAATATATCGTTTGTTAAACGCTCGACAGGGGCAATACCTTATTTGTTCTTGTATCATTTGTGCATACTTTCTTTCTTGCTTGTGTGTGTTATCATTCTATCTTGCATAGCGTATCATTCAGCTCTTCATCCTTCTTCTTCGTGAGATTGTCCATCTCACGCCTTCTGTCTTCTTCCTGTCCAATCTCCTGAGGGGACATCCTATCATCATAACCTATACCAAGGGCAAACTGGGGCATGCATCATTATTCAACAATCGATTTCTTTAAAGCAACGTCGTAAACTACATTGCATTAAAGAGGGGCAAAATGTTACGCCTAAAAATGACACGATACAGTCTAAATAAATATTCTTAATATTTATTCCATTCTAATTCTTCTATCAATAAATAAACAAACAAATTTATTTATTTGATCCATATTCCTCTAAATTAATTAAATATCAAAATATTTAATTACCTCTTCTAAAGTCAAAATTAAATTAAATCCTTTGTTTAATTAAATTCTTCCAAACAATTAAATAACTCTTAATTATTTAATTAGAGTCAAAAACATTCTTCCAAATTTAAATAAATCAAATCAAATTTATTTAAATCCTCTCAATCTCCAAAAATAAAATATAATCAAATATTTTATTTATTCTTCCAAATCATGCACAACAATTAAATAAATTTATTTATTTATTTTACTTTCTTATCTTCTAATTCTTCAAATATCTTCCAAATCTTCTAAAAATAAGTCTTCTTCTTCATGCACACACAATTAAATAATTTATTATTTAATTCTTCTTAAATCATGCAAAAACAAATCACAAGTTATCTACTCAATCAACCTTGTTTTTATCAATATCTCTTAAATTAGAAAAAATATTTCTAATTTATGAAAAGCATGTCTTATCTTTAGAAAAGAAAGTAGTTAACTCAAATAAAATAGCTTTTGTGTGACACTTGTCTTCTTCTTATTTGTGCACATTCCTCAACCATTCTCAACCGTTGATCTTCTCATTCTTTCTATACTGTTGATCTTCATTTTCTCAAGTCTATAAATTGAACCCTCTTCTTCCATTTCATTCATCCAAGCTTTAAGTATTGTTACTCTGCAAGAATTACAGCGCGCCATTGGCACCAATTCCTTCATTGCTTGAGATCACATTTGTTACTACGCACTACTACCATTGTTGTGAAGCTCCTCTTCATTGCAATAAACTATCACTGTCATTCCCAATTGACATTCTTGAAGCATAGCAAGGAAGTGCACTCTCTGAGGGCCTCATTCATACATGCAAGAACGATTTGTGATAGGCAATCAATGGAAGCTTTGAATTAAGGAGGTTTACTTTGTTGTTTGTTCATTGTTTATTGAATCTTCTTTGTTCACCATTTCATTGAAGTTTTGGGTAACTTGATATTGATATTATTGTTTATTCATTTGAGACAATTTTCCCTTAACAGTTATCTAATCTTTGTTGTAAATACATTATTATTAGGGTCCCATTGCTGTAAATACATTATTATTTATCATCTGTTTGACCAGTTTAAAACATATATGGACAATCTTAAGGAAGAAAGGAAAAAGGAGGTTCCATAAGATGTTTTCCCCTGTGTACTGAGCATTTTACCAAATTTTATTTTTAAAAAGAAGGGTCCTATAATTGTTGGTGTTGATATTCTTGAAGGCATTGCAAGGGTCAGTATCTAAACCTAGTCTTTTCGGTGTTATGACTTATGCATGTAAAAGATTGTTGTATTGTTTTTGGTTTGTATAAATCCATATGTGGTGATTGCATGTACAGATTGGCATGCCATTATGTGTTCCCACAAAAGATTTCATAGATATTGGCAAAATACCCTCAATTGAGATCAATAATAAAGCTGTTGAAATGGCTAACAAGGGTGAAAAAGTGGCCATGAAGGTATTTTGAAAAGATGTCTTTGTTGTTAATAGTTTTATATGATTTTGGATGCTATTTTTTGAAATGTTTTTGTATTCTAACATTGAAGGTCGATTTGCAAGGAGCCTGGGATTCAGAAGAGAATTACAATTTACAATTCAAAATGCAAAATCCATTCCAAGAGAGCTCTCTATAATTGTTCCATTCTTATCTTCTATGGAATCATCAAATAGTAAATGTTTTGTCTTTCTTCTCTCAACTGATGTCGCCTTGTATTTTCGTTTGCTATGATTTCTACTATTACCTTGTGGATTTCCGCTATGATTTCTGCTATTACTCATCTCAATCTCATAGAATTATGTTGAAGGAGGCATTACACATTCTACTTACCATACATAACCCTCCTAAAGACTATTCTACATATCTTCACTTATTGCAGACCTGTATTCTCAAGAACAAGCTTTCACAAGGGAAAAAAGTGCACTCTTTCATCAGCTACAGGCAATTCGCATTTGCTACATGCATAATTTTTCATAATAAGCTTATTTACATGTATGTAAAGTATAGAAGTTTGGAGGATGCTTGAAAAGTCTTTGATCACATTTGCCAGTGTACTCCCAGCCTGTGCCAAAATGGGAGCTTTGGAACAGGGAATGGGCATCCATCAAAGCATAATGGAAGGGGGATTTTTGCCAGATATTATAGTTCAAAATGCTCTGGTAGACATGTATGCAACATGTGGTAGCATATACAAGGCACATGAATTGTTTGATAGAATGCCTCAAAGAGATGTCATATCATGGAATGCAATGATTGCAGGATATGCACAAAATGGATTTGTTGACAAAGCTTTAGAAGCATTCAAACAAATGCAATTGGCAAGTGTAAATCCAAATTGCACAAACTTTTCTAGCATCCTCCCTGTGTGTGCCAAAATGGGAACTTTGGAACTAGGTATGGACATCCATCAAAGCATAAAGGATAGAGGAATTTTGACAGATGTTGTAGTTGCAACTGCTCTAGTAGACATGTATGCAAAATGTGGAAGCATAGACAAGGCACGTGAATTCTTTGACAAAATGCCTCAAAGAAATGTGGTCTCATGGAATTCCATGATTGCAAAATATGCACAAAATGGATTTGTTGAAAAGGCTTTAGAAACTTTCAAGAAAATACAATTGGCAGGTGTAAAGCCAAATTCCACAACCTTTTCCAGCATTCTCCCTACTTGTGCCAAAATGGGAGCTTTGGAATAGGGTGTTGGGATCCATCAAAGCATAAAAGATAGAGGAATTATGTCAGATGTTGGAATTGCAACTGCCATGGTAGACATGTATGCAAAATGTGGAAGCATAGACAAGGCATGTGAAGTGTTTGACAGAATGTCTCAAAGAGATGTGGTCTCATGCACTGTAATGATTGCAGGATATACACAAAATGGATTTATTAAAAAGGTTTTAGAAAATTTCAAGCAAATACAATTGGCAGATGTTAAGCCAAATTCTACAACCTTTGCCAGCATTCTCCCTGCCTGTGCCAAAATGGGAGCTTTGGAACAGGGTATAGACATCCATCAAAGCATAATGGAAGGGAGAATTTTATCAGATATTATAGTTGGAAATGCTCTGATAGACATGTATGCAAAATGTGGAAGTAGAGACAAGGCATGTGAACTGTTTGACATAATACCTAAAAGAGATGTCATCTCATGGAATGCAATGATTGCAAGATATGTACAAAATGGATTTATTGAAAAGACTTTAGAAACTTTCAAGAAAATGCAATTGACTAAAGTAAATCCGGATTCCACAACCTTTGCCATCATTCTTCCTGCCTATGCTAAAACGTGTGCTTTTGAATAGGGTATGGACATCCATCAAAGCATAAAGGATATAGAAATTCATTCAGATGTTGTAGTTGCAACTGCCTTAGTAGACATGTATGCAAAATATGGAAGTATAGACAAAGCGCGTGAACTATTTGATAGAATTCCTCAAAGAAATGTGGTCTCATGGAATGCCATGATTGCAGGATATGTACAAAATGGATTTTGTAAGGATGCTCTTAAAATATTTGAATTAATGAAGAACTCTGGAACATATCCTGACATTATAAGCTTTGCTTGTGTTCTATGTGCATGCATCCATGCAAGTTTAATGGATGAGGGTTTGTACATACTTCAATCACATGAGTAACCCTTATTACATTACACCTACAGTTGATCATTATGTGTGCATGGTTGACCTTCTTGCCCATGTTGGCTATCTTGAGGACACCCTAAACTTTATCATTAAGATGCTAGTTAAACTTGTGCTGGTTGTGTGGATGTGTTTTCTTGGTGCATGTAGATTACATATGAATATAAGCTTAGGGGAATTTTCAACGATGCTGCTTTTTGATTTCTATCCTAAAAATGTTGCAACTTATGTTCTCTCAAATATCTATGCAGAAATGGGCAGCTAGAGCGAGGTTCAAATGATAAGGAGATTGATGAAAGATAAAGGAATTAAAAAGATCCCATGGTGTAGTTAGATTGAAGGCCACAAAATGGTAATGCCTTTTGTGTAAGAGACAAATCACATCAAAAGATATATGAGATCTATGCAAAATTGGAGATATTTACTTGGGAGATAAAGGCAGTATGGTATTTTCCAGATTCAAGACATTTACATAATGATGTGGAAGAGGGGGAAAGGAATTATTTCTCTGGCATCATGGTGAAAATTTGGCAATTGCATTTGGTTTGTTAAACACGCCTCCTATAACAACTATTAGAGTTGTTAAGAACCTTGGAATATATGTTGATTGTCACACTGCAACAAAATTTATCTCCAAGATTGTTGCAAGAGAAATTGTTGTGACAGTTGTGAACCATTTTCATCATTTTAAATAGGGACAATGTTCTTTTAATGAAACTTATCTCCAAGACTGTTGCACAAGAAATTGTTGTGAGAGTTGTGAACCATTTCCATCATTAATGGATGTGCTTTGAAGTTCAACTGTAGGAAGGAAATAGTGTCGGCAGGAGATCTGCATATTAGTGGGAGTCCATTTGGTGTCCCCTCGATAGCCTAATATCCTCCATCGGTGGGACCTTTCCATATCGGTCTGACTCTGAATGTGATCTCTTCGACATAGCGATAAGAGTGGTAAACCCTTATCGATGGGACTTGGTGATATCATTGTGACTGGGTTGGAAGTCTCTTTAACTTGTTGATACTAGTTGTCTCTTGACTACTAGCTCGTTTGAACCCTTGGCAGTGAAGTTGTGGTGGGTATAGTAACAGGTCTATTTTAAACCAAATGAAGTGCATGCCTATATAGTAACATGAGGAAATCTATACCCAGGGCTTAACACTGCCATCTGCAAAATCGTATGTAGTTTGTGGAATATTTATGGAGTTTAAGGTTATTTCCATTTGCCACCTATTGAAATATTTTTATATCTACTCCTTTGTCTTACCAATTCATCTGCAGTATTTGTTAGGAATTACATGCAAAAGATATCAATTAAATGCTAATAAAGATTAAACAGAGGAATGAAAATACACAGAAATAATAATAGCGAGAGACAAGTTTTAACGTGGTTCACCCAAACTCGGGCTACATCCACCAATAGAGAGTCCAATATTATTATCTAGTAAATCAAACTGATTACAACCAATAATCCTTGCAACTCAATACCACTACAAAATGCTACAATACATCAACTAAAACCCTAACCCTTAGTCACTTTTATCAAGCCTTATGTCGGTTACAAAAATAAGGTTTTTTTTTATGTTGGCCAATAGAAAAAATAACTCATGACACCTTAATAAAATAATAAAAAATCATTGGAGTTTTAGGGGGCGCTGCCCCTCGAACCTGCCCTATACCACAACAGGGACCCCGTAAGGGGCGCTACCCCTAGACCCCGCAAGGGGTGCTACCCCTTCACCTCGTTAAATAATTTGGGGGGAAACCACGCTCATAAAAGTGGGGTAAATTTAACCTCCTAGTCTAATTAGGCTCCATATAACAATAGTATTTTTGTGTGATATATGTTTGTTGTTGTGAATGTTGAAATTTTGTGCAAGAAATCTAAAGGCGTGGCTTGAAAGTGGTTGTTGCTGGAATTCCTAAGATAATTGATAATGATATTGTGGTATGGTGAACCTTAACTAACAAAATTTGATATATAATATCACAAATATGAATTTCAAGACTCCAATCTGGCTACCATTTCATTTATTTGGATTATGAACTTTCAAATTATCTCAGATCAATTCATATTTGCTTGATGTGTTTATTTAACAATCTCATAAAGTTGTGAATGTGGATATTGATCTTCATATGTCAACTAGTTTTCATTGGACCTGATTTTTAGGTCATAGATAAGTCATTTGGATTTGACACTGCTATGGAGGAAGCACAAAGGGAAATCAATGTAGTTCATGTAGAAGTGGAGAGTGTTTAAAATGGTGTGGGTCTTGTGAAGCTTATGGGCCGCTATAGTGGTAAGTTATGCATCCACTTGTCTTGGCCAAATTTTTGTAGGTCTCAATTCACAATGAAATAACTCAAATTAACAAGGACAATGTTTAAGTTCAAATATTTTTTGGTATTAAATTTTGGAAACAAATTCACTATGAAATAGTCTTCAGATAAAATGGGAAGAATTATGGATTACTGTAGGGAACAAATAATTTATTAGAGTTCAAAAATATATATCATATATGATGAAATCGCAATATTTATACTTTTCAAAATTTAAGACCTAAGAAAATGAGTTAATTTTTATTCTGGTGTAGAATACATTGCTATGTATGCCACAATTGCTAGCTGTGATGTGGTAAGGATTCATTCTTATCTAGGTGTACAGAGAAAATGATTTTGTAAATTAGTGCGCCTAATTCCCAGCAATAATCATTTGTAGGAGCAATAATCATCTGTAGGAAAGCCCAGCAATATTACTTCCATGTTAATTTTTGAATGGAAACATGTGCTCTAGAATTTGTCTGATATTGCTTACAAGAAAGAAGAATCCATATAAAATCACATTTCTGACTTCTCTTTATAATCAATTATTCTAGTTTTTCTTGCATGCATTTTGTCAAATTTTATATGTGATCCAATTCTCTTGTAAGTTGAAGGATTTTATATTTTGATCGTGTTGCCTAACTTAGGGAATATGACATCATAATTTTCTTGAATCAGACTTTAAATATTTGTAATGGTTAAGTAGAGAATTGAAAATTAAATTTTGTGAGGGGCTGTTGTTTGAAATAAGTTGAACCAATGCAGTTTAAGGTGCTGCATGCGATAGAGACAACAAGCATTATGATGGGCTTTTTAATTCTATTTGGAAGGGTGATGGATGACTAAAGAGACAAGAGTAATATCTCAACTATAGTATTGGGCTACATAATTGATCAAAACCTTCTATGGATTGATTCAACAAGACACATTTAGAAACAAAATGCCTACAGTGAAATACAACAACTTTGTAAAGTCTGCTTGAACCTACTATATCACATTGATCAATGGGTGGTATTTGTGATCTACTATGCTAGAATACAATAATCTACACCTCAAATTTAGATTACTCAAACCATGTCACATTGATCATATTGTTAAAATAATATAATATATTCCATAGCTTAAGATGTTTTTTGGTTTCAGGGATCTTATCAACATCATAAGGAGTTGAAGGCTGCATAGGGAATCAAGATAACCGCTCAAGTATCAAATTTTAGGCTAATAATTTTATTTATATGAGCATAAATTTATCAAATATGTGTGGACAATGAAATTTAGCTGTAATTTCTTGATTTCAAGGTCTTGAGCATGCCATAGTAGGAACTTAGTTATATGTTGTTGGACCTGATGATGATTTAGAGGATACTAAGGAAGAAGCAATGCAAGATATCAATAATGTAATGTCTTGGATTAACAAGAGTAGGGAAGGAGTTTATGTTCAAGCTTCAACTCTTGGATCTTTGGAGGCTTTACTTGAGTTATTGAAGACCCTAGCTATAATCATCCCAGTTAGTACAATTGGTAATGGACCTATGCATAAAAAAGATGTCATGCGTGCGAGTGTAATGCTTGAGAAAAAGAAGAAAGAGTATGCTGCAATTTTGGCATTTGATGTCAAAATTACTCTTGAATCTTGGGAGCTTGCAGATGAATTCATATTTTACTACAATTGTATGAAACCAAAAACATTTCCATGTTGACGAGATCCCATGCCAAATGGTGTCAATATTTATTGCCACTTTGCTTTGTCTTGTTTCATTTTCTTATTGGTCGATTCTCAAATAGAAAGTGTTGGCTCAAATTTATCAATCTTTACTTGGCAGCATCATAAAATATATAGTTTTCCAAATTTATTTGCTTTTATGTTTGAATTCAAATTTAATAATATTTTTTTCTGCATTATAAAATTTATGGTATTTAATAAATTATTCATATCATGACTAAATTTACTACCAATTAATGGAAACCAGTAAATAAAAATGACTACCATGACTAAATAAATGAGCAGTTAACAACAATCAATGACTAAATTAATTACTAAATATATTACCAAATTGATGACTAAATATACTACCAAATTACCAAATATACTACCAAATTGATGACTAAATATACTACCAAATTGATGACTAAATATACTACCAAATTAAGGACAAAATATACTACCAAATCACCCATCAAAAAAAATATATACTACCAAATTAATTATTACAATGACTAAATAAATGACCAGTTAACAACAATCAATGACTAAATTAATGACTAAATATACTACCAAATTACCAAATATACTACCAAATTGATGACTAAATATACTACCAAATTAATGAATAAATATACTACCAAATTAATGACTAAAATTTGTTTAGTCATAAATTTCATCACGAGATAAATGATTGGCAATAAACTAACAATGGTCATGTGACCAAACTATTGGTCACATGACCAATTTTTGGTAGTTTTTTTAGTCATTTATTTTTGTTTTTCTACTAGTGATATATGTGTGTTTTCTATCACTCTGTCTTCATCATTGATCTTCTCAAGAGCTATTGGTAACAATTGGGCTTATTTATTTTTCCAAATACCATGTTCCTATAAATTGCCTTCATTATCAAAGAAACTAGGGAATGCCATATCCAGATGTTGATTAAAATCACCAAGGTCCTCTACTAACAAAGTGTTGAACCTTTCATGCTCACTGATTAGGTCATCATATTCCTTAAACACCTATTTATCAACACTTGTTTTGGATCTTAGTTCCTCTTTCTTCTCCACCATCTTGAGGTGCAATCTTTTATGCTCTTGGTAGGCATTGTGTGTTCTCTTGTGCAATTCCCATACCTTATCACTTTTCCCCATCATTTTCTCAAATCTTTTCTGAATCAATTCAGAAGCCATTTTATATTTAATAGCTTTTATTTCAGTTTCCAATTGATCACTCTTCTTTTGGAATTTTTTTGCCTTAATCTTCCAATAATTGGTATCAACTCTGGACTCCATCACTCTTTTGTCAGATTCCAGATAAGGTGAATAGCTGCTTGATGATGATGGCAACCTGCCCTTATAAGTGGCAACTTCTTGTCTCAGTTTTGCATTCTTTTCCATGTATGCATTATTATTTCTTACCAATTACTCAATTTGAGCCTTTGTAAATCTAGCAACATTCACATTTAATCAATAGTCTCAATAGGATCTGTGTCCTCAACTCGTCGTATCAGGAGATGACCAAATGCTTCATTCAGGTTGTTAATGATTTGAGGTCTCTTATTAGGGGGGTATAATGCCACATTAGTAATTTCATTTTATCGGGATCATATCCTGACCCTGTTTTAATATCATCACTAGTAGAATTTTTGCAAATAAATGACTATGTGACTAAAACTTTTAGTCATTCTACTAATTTTTTATAGCACAGCTATAAATGACTAAATAAATGACTAATTTGATTGTCGAGTAAAAAATGCAACCAAATAATTAGTCACACAAATAAAAATGACTAAATAATTAGTCACACAAATAAATATTTCATTGGTGGGAGTAGAAAATATTTTGAACTCCACATAGAGGGAAATTTTTTGGATGAAATTTTTTCCCCCTTTTTGTTGCTTTCCCCACTACAATTGCTTACCGCTCCTCCAAACTCTTCCTTGCTGGTATTGACCCTTCCCCTTTCACTGGTGTGGCTGAGTTTTGAGGAAGATTTTGCCCCTATTTGAGCAATTTGTGCTTGTTCTGAATTGGGATTTAGAGAGATTGAACTTGTGGTGTTCAGTTGGATTTTTTGATATTGTATGAAGGGTTTAGGTCTTTTTTTTTAGAATTGAAATAAATGTCCGTGGATGTGTCTTGTAAATACTAACTTAAGGTGTTTGCTGAATTGAAAGGTTTGAACAAAGGTATTTTTGGGGTCGAGGCAAATAAAAAAGATGAAATAGAGATGTTGCTAAAGCTACTTGAAGGAGAAAATATTGTATCCAATCCCACTGAAAATATAGAAATGGTACCCCTAATAATAGAATGAGCAATTCCTTTTGTTTGTTTGAGCATGGGCATAAATAGGTTGCAACCATAAATATTGTAATCTTAGCATGCTTCCATATGTGGTTTGGGTACCTACATTTTTAGGCTTTTGTTTTAGGATACAAGAATGGGGAATTTTTTTATGGGCTGTGTTTTTGCCAATTGACCATTTGTCGATTAAATTTTCAAAAAATTAGATTAGTCAGTTGACAAGTTTTTGGAAATTAGAAAACCCAAAGCATTTGTATATAAATGTATGAGATTTGCCAAAACATACTATTGATATTTTGGAAGAATATAGCCCTGTAATAGACATGTATTTCTTAATTTTAAATTTTTTTTAATGGGAAAGATTTGCCACTATTTCATTCTTGTAAAACAATTTCAAGGATTCTCTGATGTGTAGTTTCTAGCAAGTGGATGGTCAATGGAGGCTTCTTTACAGTACAATATCCAATCGTGGTTCAAAGCAGACAAAATTGGTTGTCCAAGATTTTATTACACTTGGAGAGTTTGTTCAAACCATTGATGTAGAAAAGGTAACTTTGGTATCTAGTTATGATACAAATTATGTGGTGGTGTATGTTAGAGAATCCAGACTCTATTGTAGGTCATATAAACTTGGATTATTTGGGCCTTGAAAGCCATGAGATCTAATTGATTTAGGTTTTGATTTCAATAGGGACCCATATTGGGTTTGTAACCATCAATCTTGTGACTGCAGGGAAAAGCACAGAACAAGATTTATTACAGTGTTAGTGGCATAGGGATACTCAGTGGAGAACTAGTTATTGAGGCTTCCTACAAGATTGCAAGCCCTCAGGTGTTGAATGCCAACTCATTGTCATTTGGATTATTCAGTGTTCTTGATTAACTTGAAAATGCAATGCCCTGACACAAAACTCTAGAGATAAGCTCAACTAAGCAATGCAAAAGAGCAAATATATATATATAGATATATATATATAGATATATATATATATATATATATATAACAGAGAAATATCAACGATATGCAAATTATGTTTATTTATAACATCTAAGTTAAGCTTTAACCTCTAGGGATTACATGGCTACATTACTAATCAAGATCTAACTAACATTATGAGTTACCTAACAACCATAGATCATTCTAAGTCTATTTGCATCCGATGAATATATACATACAATTCCATATTATATCATTAGACAAGTAGTCAATAAGAACCTATAAAAAGGATTACAAGAAATTATCATGAATAATAAAAGATACATGTTTGATAAACAAGCAAGGTTTATTTTACAACACCAAGTTAGATGACCCTATATTATTCACTCTACCATTCAGTTTCTAGCTAACTAGTGTATAAATAGAGATACAATCTAATTTATAAATACATAATAAGAGATCCTTGTAATTAGGAACAGAACATCTCTCATGCAATTACAAACAAGTATAACAAGAACCATATACCTGTCCTTAGCATAGTGGAAGAACATATTATTTTCTCAAGTATGTTGTTCAGTTAATAGACGTGTGTCTTCTTAGCTTCAGAATCCTGTATGGCTTAGAGATCTCAAACTGCACATCTAAGGAAACGTCAGTTCTACATAATTATCAATAATATCAATTGCATAAAATGACAAACCTAAGGCCCTAAGGGCTGACCTAATGTCTCGGGGGCTTATGATGGCCTTGCCTACGTACACACGGTGTAGAGACATCGTAGTTTGGGGTAACTTGACTTGCAACCATAGGGTTGACTTAGACACTTTATCTCACAAGGCATCTAGTTCATCACACAATATTTATAACTCCATTAATATACACATCCATATTGTTCTATTAATTATATCATATGCTGACTAAATCATTCAAGTTCTTAAAAGTGCATGTAAAAATTAAATTTATAATATTCCTTACAGGGTAAGATAACAACACAAATATTCCTCTCACCTGATAACCCAAACAATAATTTAAGAAAACTAGAACAATCTTTCGGTAGATGCTAAGAGACATTTTGAATTCAAGAGAAAACTCTCTAACTTCTCACAAAAGAAAGCACAAGCTATATTAAACCAGAGAGAATCATCAGTATTAAACCACTTGGATTGAACCATTCCACATTTCCTTTAATTATAAAATAGGGTCATAACACGTAACCAAATACCGCGGTCTACAATCAGCTAAACAACGTTACCATCTTCTTTTAAGTATGACTCTATCATCACATATTTGAACCATCTACAATCAGACAACATTAATAAGAAATGATCGCACTCATCTATTTTTCACATGTGTTAACTATTCTAACATTCCATCATGATAATGCCTGGGACACTACTACCTTGCTCATAACTAATTTGCCCTACCAAGGTTGTTTATAATATTCTTAGGCATCCTATCAAGTGATTTATTAACATTATTCCAATTAAACATTTATTTATTTATTTATTTTTGTTTTTCCACAAGAGATATTTATGGTCAAACTCCCTATAGAGGTATATAATTGTCAAAGGAATAAAAGAGCTTATCCAATTATAAAACTTTGCCAATCCTCACTAATCTTAACTCATAACTTATTAAAGCAAGCCAATAATACAATATCATAAATTTTCCCTTTATTAGAAAATTATAATATCTAGATCTTGAAAGTAACAAGGAAGTATTTGAGGGAGAGGAAAATATATTTCATACTACTTAACATCAATTCTACTCCCATCTTCACAGATATGCACTCCGTAACCATGAATAAAGATCGACCGAGGCACGTGGAACTCTCGAGATGTTTTAATAGTTTCACCATTAGCTATAAGGTATGGCACTATGAATATGGCTACGGACTGGAAACCAATATATCGCAATGGCAAGGTAAGGCCTTCTAAATCCATTGTTTGAACAATTATAAATACCCAAATTCAATGATCATAATTGATTAAACACAATGATGACAGAACTATCCAAACATATTCATTTTAGCCGCATCATATCATTGAATCCAAAAATACAAAATGAGTATGCAACCCAGATATATGCATGCGACATAACATAGGAGTTAATCACTATGGATGATCCTAAGACCATTAAACAACTCAAAATAAAGTTTTCTAAGGAATGTAAGTATTATTGAAGACAAAATTGTTTAATCTCCCTACATTAATAAGTTACGAACCTATCAATATACCCCGCGCCAATAATTTCAAATGAACCCTTTTTACCAAATATACCACCCAACCAAATAGGCATTTGCATTTCATAGATTTTACCACAAAAGAAACAAATTATAGATAGAGAACTACCACTTCAATACTAAAATGAGAAACAATGATTACATCTAA
Source organism: Cunninghamia lanceolata (assembly GCA_027924645.1). Lineage (NCBI taxonomy): Eukaryota > Viridiplantae > Streptophyta > Pinopsida > Cupressales > Cupressaceae > Cunninghamia > Cunninghamia lanceolata. The sequence goes on along the minus strand of BSBN01001237.1, from coordinate 87,196 downwards.
ATCTCCCACTCAACTTGTTCTAATTTTCCCTATGACTCATAAGATAGGATAGTGAAACCGTATGAAAAATAAAATAAAATAAAGGATCTATTCCAAAATTTTCCAAATCAAAGTAACGTCACTGCAAATACGCCTAATAATTAAACATACTATAATTACTTAAAATCTTTTCCTATTAGGAAAGATTACATATTAACTTCAGATATAAATGAAATAGATATTTAATTACAATATGGTCATTATTATACCGATCAATCAAGCACATCATCAACATGCAGGTATAAAAGAATCTGGCATAATACCTTTTAACACTAGATACAAGGAATTATGACCATGAGTCATTGATACACAAAAACAAAAAAACCTAGTCTAGGGAGAGTATTAATGTTATTAATATGTCAATGCATGATGAGTTCTATTATAAGAAATTAAATATGAAAGCCTTAACGCCAGTGACCATCCGATTAAATTGCTATTGGATGTGGCAATTTCTATCATAATACTAACAGAAAATTTAGTGTCATGGGTTGGCAGATAAGATTATGAGCCAATTTTCATGTTCCAGTAGTGATTAGTTTAGCAAGCCAAGCATGCTATGGATCAGTTGAGAAAACTATAGTTTGGAAACATGTATGCAAAGTATGCAGAGTATGCAAATTGTAAAGGAAAAAATAAGACACATGAACTATTCGATAGAATGCCTCACAGAGATGTCATCTCATGAAATTGCTATGACCGTGAGCTATGCATAAAAATGGATTTGTTGAACATACCTTTAAAACTTTCCAAGCAAATGCAATTTAAATGACGCAGACTAGACCCCTTTCATCACCTCAAAAGAATGATGTTTATAATCATTTTATGCATTCATGATTTACCTAAACAGATCAAATGAAAAGATTGGTAAGGATTTAGTTTCTAACCGAATGAATCTTGAGGAAATCAATTAAGAAGAGCTTATTTATGTGAATATCATGAAGCGATTAAAAGCTTCTTAGCCCCTTGAGCCTCCCTACCCCATACAAAACAACAAGAAGGTAGACTCTCTATTAAGAAGATAACCAGGGATGAATAATTGCCTACAATTTCAACCCATGGATAACAAAATGCATTGACCTTCAATGATAAAAAGAGAAAGTAATGACTTTGCATGAGTGTGTTATATGATGGCTTTATAAGGGAAATAAAGGAACTACCGCCGTAATGAGTATACACATGTGGGAAGAGCATAAGAACTTATAAACAATTACTTAATATTTAAGGACAGAGAATGGATTTGATAAAATAGTTTTCATCAATTAAATTAGGGGCAATGTTCTGGTGTTTTCTTATTCTCCATGTCATTACTGTTAGTCTAGGTTTTTATTTCCTAGATGGGTTATTTATTTTTCCTATTTTCCTAGGTTTTTCCTACACTTCTATTAATCTCGCTTAGGTTAATAAAGCATGTCTTATTAGGTGAGTGGTTGCGAGGTGTCACCTTCCTACATGTGAGCATCCATTAGCTATCTTGGAAAGATACTTTGCTATCTTTAGTCCGATAGATGGTTGCTCCTCATTGTTCGGTGTTGCCACCTCCTCTCTCTTCCTAGTCTATATAAGCATGCTACCTGGCTTGTATTTGGTATCTTTTATTTTTGCATCCTCTTAATGCTATTTTTCTTCTAGCATTTGCATTACTCTCTTGGAGACTAACTCTGTGTTGCTATTTTGATTTCGTATCATTTGCATTCATAGTTTTAATATCTATTCTTTGCACTAGTTTTCTGGGTTATTAATCTTTTTAGATTCTAACATGGTATCAGAGCTACTCTATGTACAAGAGTAGATTTTAGTTTCCATATTTGAGAGATTTGGGGGGGGCTAGTAAATCTTATTGCAGTTTTTCAAAAAACCCAGTATGCTCTTCTCTTGCATCTTTGGATGATCTTGAGAATCAGAAAAGTTTGACGGAAACTTTTTTAATCTCTGGGGTTGCACATGTGTTTTATGAAATCTGAGTGATTGCAGCATTTTTGGTTATACTGGTAGCATTTCCGGCTATTCCAGCACGTCCAAGAGGCTTGAGAAAGTTAGATTTGGCTTTCGTTTCACCGAAATCGGAGATCGTCATACACAGTTGCGGAACCGGGGTTTCAAGCTCAAATCTAACAACCAGCTTGCATATTTGGTCCTTTGAATCAATATTGCAGGTTCCAGCATCTGATTCAGCCTTTGCATGTCATTTTTTGGTTGTTGGGGTCATTTTTTATAGCTAAAGGCATTCCATTTACACTGGAGCAACATCTTCTATGCATTTGCAAGAAAAATGCCTTCTGGGTTTTGTTCGCAGTATAGAAAAACCATCTGGGTATCTTTCAGTTTTAGCATGCAGTCTGTATATTTTGCAAAAATGTGCTCAGAAAGCTACAGTAGGACCCCTCTCCGTTGGCAGCTGCAGTTTTGAAGACAGTTTTCAAATGCTCCGTTCTTACTCATACGGACTCCTTTTCCCACGAAATGTTTTTGATTTTGGCTATTTTTTCGTGCTCTATGCACTAGTGCAGTCATTTTTTGATTTTGGTGCCAAGATTTTTCAAAAATTGCAGATTCTCAGTCATGACATTGCACGGTTCTTGTTTTGAAAACTTCAGAGGATCATAACTTTCACATACGACCTCATATCGAGGCGATTCTTTTTTTGAAAGTGTATGATTTTTTGAGTAGATCACAGTGGTGCTGTTTATTTCTCTGGATATTATGCCAAAGTTGTATTTTCAGCATATGCTCTTCATGAGGGTTTTGTAATGCATTGAAATATTGCTAGCGGTAGTTGTAAACGCACTAATATAAAGTGCCAAATCATATTTTCTTGGGGGGGTTCTTTGATTGAGTGAAAAGGGGGGGTTGTCTTAGTTGGGTTCTCTTCTTTTCGACACTTCTTCTCTGCATTTCTTCATCATGGATCAAACAAATCTGCCTATCCTAACTCCATACAATTACTTTGAGTGGAAATCACGCATGACAATTCACTTAAGAAAAGCTGGATTAAATAGGATAACTATGGGACTTGAAACTGAACCTGCTAAAGATGAAGATAAGCCTAAGTGGTTTAACAAATGTGATGAGGCATATGGAACATTGTGTTTGTCTGTTTCTCCTGATTTGCTCTTTCACATTGAGTCTTTGAATACACCAAATGAAATCTGGACAAAGCTAGAAACACTATTTGGCACACAAGATTCAATGAGGGGTCATATGTTGGAAAATGAACTAATTAGTTTAAGTCCAGGCAATTTCAACACAATCCAGGATTTCTTCACCAAATTGAAATCACTAAGGTTGCAGTTAAAACAATGTGGAATTGAAAAGAAAGATGAACAACTGATTCTTAGCATTCTCTCTAAGCTAAGTTCAGAATATTCTGTGTTTGTTTCTACTTTCTATGCTACTAAGGGTGCACTGGGTACTCAATTCACCATGCCATCTTTAGATGATTTTGCTGTCAATCTCACTCGGGAACAGGACAAGCTAATCCAGATGGGCACTCTTAAGTCCTCTAAGTCACATGCCTTGGCTGCCAACCAAGGCACAAAAGAACAGAAAGGACAAAGTAGTAACAACAATAATAAGGATAAGAAACAAAAGAATAGCAAGGAGAAGAAGGATCAGATAATGGTTGCTTCAAAAGCAACTAATGAGACCCAATATTCCAAGGGCGACAAGCCTAAGAAAGAGAGGGTCCAATGTGTCTATTGTAAAAGACCCGGTCATGATGAACATAAATGTCTAAAAAAACAAATTGATCACTTGACACACATTCTTGAGAAGAATAATATCAGTGTTCCTGAGTCTGTCAAACAGAGTTCTAATGAGGGGTCTAATAAGGCAAAAGAAAACAGCAAGGGAAAAGGAAAGGGCAAGGCCCTTGTTGCAGTTGCTTCTTCACCATCCACTTGGGTTCTTGATTCGGGTGCTTCACACCACATGGCTTCATCTAAGGAAGAACTTGCATCCTTGGAGCCGTGTACTATGCCTTCTATTTTGATGGGTGATAACACTCCTATTGAGGTGTGTGGGAGAGGGTCTGTTGATATGGGGGATGGCACATTCCATGATGTTCTTTGTGTGCCCTCATTATCAACTAATCTCCTATCAGTATACCAGATCACTCACACAGGTTCAGGCAAGCGGGTTGAGTTCACTCCTGATTCAGTGGAGATTTGTGAGTTGCACAGTGGTTCTACAGTTGCAGTTGGGAGAGCAGATCATCAGTCATGGCTCTATCTATTTTCTCACTTTGTTCCTGATCCTCCTTCGACTGTTTTGCTCACTCATTCTAATGATGTGAGTAGATTATGGCCTGAGCGGTTTGGCCATCTTAACTTCCGCTACTTGCAACAGCTCAACCAGCAGAGCATAGTCACAGGGTTGCCTTCAGTTCAGTTTTTAGGTGGTGTTTGCCAAGGTTGCATTCTTGGTAAGCATCCTAAGGAAAAGTTTGACAAAGGTAAGGCATGGAGAGCTTCACAGATACTGGAGTTAGTTCACAGTGATTTGGCTAGTCCATTTCAGCATCCTTCTTTCAACAGGGCTAGATATGTCCTCACATTCATTGATGACTTTTCTTGAAATACTTGGGTGTACTTTCTCAAATAGAAGTCAGAGGTATTTGATCATTTTCAGGACTTCAAGACTTTTGTAGAGAAGCAATCCAGGAAAGCCATCAAAGTTTTGCGCACTGACAATGGTGGTGAGTATGTCAACCATCGTTTTGAGAGGTTTTGCACTTCAGAGGGGATTGATTTGCAGCATTCAGTTCCATACAATCCTCAGCAGAACGGTGTTGCAGAACGAAAGAATAGGTCCTTGAAGGAAATGGTGAACTACATGATTCACTCCAGATCTCTTGCACCACAGTATTGGGTAGAGGCCATTAACTATGCTTGTTATATCCAGAACTGTGTTCCTCACCGAGCCTTGAAGGGAGTCACTCCTTTTGAAGCTTGGAGCGGTCGGAAACCATCAGTTAAGCACTTTCGAATTTTTGGTTCTCCTGCATGGGCCCACATTCCTACAGAGAAATGCAAGGCCTTGGATCCGCAGAGCAGACCTTGCATAGTTGTAGGTTATCCTGATGGTGTGAAGGGTTATCGATTGCTCCACCCTACTACACATGAGTTGTTCATTGAGAGGAGTGTTTAGTTTGAGGAGGGCTCTTCGAGCTCACTTTCTATCACTTCTCCAACTCCTTCTACTTTGACATTGGAGTCACTTGGGATACATGACAGATCTTCTGATGAGTCAGATTCACCTGAATAGTCTTCTACCTCCACTTCTGATGCAGAGAGCGATTCAAAGGACTCACCTCCTTCCTCTCCTAGTCATCATTCAGAGGTTGATGATTCTCCTCCAGATTCTCCATCTTCCGGTCCACTTTGGGCTAGACAGACCTTGCAGTCTGCAGGTGATTGGGTTGGGGATCCATCAGACACCAGGCGAACTTGTTCACAGTTCTAGGATGCTCCACATGTCTTCATTGCTACTGCCTCAGATCCATAGTCTTTTCATGAGGCTTCTGGTATTCCTGAGTGGGATACAGCTATGCAGGAGGAGTATAGTTCCTTGATGAGGAACCACAATTGGGATTTTGTCCCTCTTCCTAAGGGAAGAAAACTTGTTCGATGTAAGTGGATCTATCGGACAAAATTTGCAGCAGATGGGTCGGTTGAAAAGTATAAGGCTTGCTTGGTCGCAAAAGGATTCTCCCAGGTTCCTGGGATTGACTACTCTGAGACTTTTGCGCCAGTTGCCCAAATGAATTCCATCTGACTTATTCTTGCCATTGCTGCAGCTAATCGTTGGGAAGTACACCAGATGGATGTGAAGAGTGCTTTTCTTCACGGTGACCTTCAGGAGGAGATCTACATGGAGCAGCCACAGGGGTTCCTTCAGGATTCTTCACTTGTGTGCCATCTTCAGAAGTCTCTCTATGGCCTCAAACAGGCTCCTCAGGCCTGGTATGCCAAGATGGACTCCTTCCTTCTATCAGTTGGGTTCACTCGGTGCCATTCTGATCCCAATGTCTACATTCTACAGCAGGATGATTCACTCCTATTTCTGGTTCTATATGTTGATGACTTGTTGATCACAGGGAGTTCTTCATCCACCATTGGGGCTGTCAAAACTGCCCTTCATGACAGGTTTTTGATGACTGACTTGGGCTTGTTGCATTACTTTCTTGGGATTGAGATCTACCAGTCTGCTTCTGGGATCACCATCAACCAGTCCAAGTATGCTCTAGATTTTCTCTTGAGGTTTCATATGGCTGACTGCAAGCCTGCTCCGACTCCCTTTCTTTCTGGAGTCAAACTTGAGGCTCAGTGTTCTTCTCCACTTGTTGATGGCACTTTGTACCGACAGCTTGTTGGGAGTCTCATTTATCTAACTCATACGAGACCTGACATTTCATATGTTGTAGGCATGGTCTCTCGATTCATGCAGGAGCCTCATGAGCTGCACTGGAAAGCAGCCAAGCGGATCCTTCACTACATTCAGGGTACTCACAGTTTTGGGATTCACTATGCAGCGAGCATTGAGCTTGACTTGGTGGGCTACACAGATTCAGATTGGGCAGGTGATTCTCAGGATCGCAAGTCTACTTCAGGTTACAGCTTCTCACTTGGTTCAGGTCCTGTTTGTTGGTTGACCAAGAAGCAATCTGCTATTGCTCTATCTTCTACTAAGGCTGAGTATCGGGGGGCTGTGAATGCCTCTACTGAGGCCATTTGGCTTCAGAATCTTCTCACTGAGTTTGGCATCCAAATCAGACGGCCATTAGTCATATTTTGTGACAACCAGAGTGCCATTCAGATCTCACAGAATCTGGTCCATCATCAGCGGACCAAACACATAGAGGTCCACATGCACTATATCCGGGAGCTCATCCATGGCCATGTCATTGACCTTCGCTACTGTCCAACTTCTGAGCAGGTTGCTGATATCTTCACCAAACCCTTCACTGAGAGCAAGTTCCTTCATTTGCGAGCTTTGCTAGGGGTGCGGGATGCTTCATCTTCTGGGGGGGCTTCTTCCTCTCACTCGGAGTCCTGACTCTCTCTACTTTTGGGGGGGGTTTCTTTTCTCTCTCTTTGGGGGGAATTTTATATACATGGGTACCTCATCAGGCTTGATTTGCCGGGACCCATTTCTACATCCACCTAAGCTTCGCTTATGGGGGGTGTTAGTGTAGGTTTTTATTTCCTAGATGGGTTATTTATTTTTCCTATTTTCCTAGGTTTTTCCTACACTTCTATTAATCTCGCTTAGGTTAATAAAGCATGTCTTATTAGGTGAGTGGTTGCGAGGTGTCACCTTCCTACATGTGAGCATCCATTAGCTATCTTGGGAAGATACTTTGCTATCTTTAGTCCGATAGATGGTTGCTCCTCATTGGTCGGTGTTGCCACCTCCTCTCTCTTCCTAGTCTATATAAGCATGCTACCTGGCTTGTATTTGGTATCTTTTATTTTTGCATCCTCTTAATGCTATTTTGCTTCTAGCATTTGCATTACTCTCTTGGAGACTAACTCTGTGTTGCTATTTTGATTTCGTATCATTTGCATTCATAGTTTTAATATCTATTCTTTGCACTAGTTTTCTGGGTTATTAATCTTTTCAGATTCTAACAATTACCAACATTAGCAAGTTCATTCAGAGGAAAGTCCGAGTAGTCATGCACACAAAGAATGGAGATTTAAAGTCAAAACAAAATCACCAAAGAAAAATGAAGAAAAAGTCATATACCAAAACATAATGGTAGGGAATTTAATTAATTTCTGTAGGTACAGCTACGGCAAAAGGCATGCATGTAAAAATAAGGATATGCAGCCAAGGCTCAAAAGAATGCTCCAAAATGATTGCAATATTATGCGCATAATGGATTTACTAATAGGCTTCAAAAATTTGGAACACATACCATTCTTTCCAAGAAAAATCTTCTGCAACTATTGCAACATTCTATCTCCCTCCTTCCATTTCATGGACGTTCCCTCTGCTCCCTTCCTGCCACATTGCTATAATGGTATATGATACCCTACACTAAAAATCCCCCCCTTAAATCTTCAACAACCGCACTGATTTTTTTCCTCCCCACTGAATAGCCATTAGAGTTCTTAAAACCTGCTACCCATATTCAATTTTCAACCTAGATCCCCTTTCCCAAATTTTTTTTTTGGTTAAAATTAGGAACCACCACCCAGGAATCACCATATCAACAGATTATTAAAATGAACGGATCTACAATTGATAATTCAGGATTGTGAAAATGCTAAATTTAGCACCACTATCTAGTATGATGCATCTACCAAAGAATACAAAGGAGCCATTTTAAAAGAATTATCAACTTATTAACTCCCCAAGATTATCTTATTAAACTACCACTTGCCTCTACTTTTCTCTATCCTAAAATAGAAATCATTTAATAATGGTGAAGAATAAAATGACTATATATATGATTTTTATTTTTATTTTTTTGAAACAATATCAAAACATCTAAATAATTATTTCCAAACAATGCAATTAACTATTTATTCTCAATAAAATATCATAGGTTTTAAGACATGCATTACCTTCTTCCCCCCTAGCATTCTAGATACACACCGCATGCATTTTTTCATCCACGGTGGGAATGGAGGGGCACTACATCCTCCCCCCTAAGACTTGAGTTCCTCCTAGAAGTCACATACTAGGATGGAAACATAACACGTTAGTACCAACATAAAAGTTGATTCATTTCATAAAATTAATATACACCAGTTTGCCTATGGAAAGGTTTTATAAAATATAAACTTATATACTCCATTTCAAACACAATCTACCCTTCTAGTTTTCAATGTCACAATAGTAACACAATCAAAACACGTATCTCAAAGATGTTTCCATAGTACATAAACCACTCAAAATCCTTACATGTTAGCATTGGCACCCATCAACTTCTTCAAGACAAGGAAAACATTGCACCCTTTTAAATCCTAACTAGTAGGAATTCTCATACCATATACATATAAAGTATTCAATTTTCAAACACACTATCATTGCACTGCCTCTTCCAATTTGCTATTAAGCAATCAATAGGTCAAAATGCTACATTTTCACAAAATATCTACACATAAAATACACATTTTCTATAAATATCCAACAAACAACTTTACTTTAATTATTGTACCACACTAAATTCCAAAACAATTTATCATTTCATAAGTACTATATTCATGATTTAACATACATTCTTCACATACTCACAAATTCACATCACTAGAAATCACATCACAAGGCTACACAAGGGTCCATCTGGATACTGGAAAACAACATACTAATCCATAATACATAATCCATGAGCCAAGAGCCAAAAACCATCACATAACCCATACCTCACACTCAGTGACTTGCTGGTGTTAGGCCACACTCTTAGGGTGAGACCATCCAAACAAGCCATAATGACCTCTCTCTTGTTGTATAAGATGGTTAGCCTCCAAGAGATAGTCATCACACATAAGTGGGTAATGGGTCCTAGCTGTATAACAGCCTCACATACCCCCATCCTCAAGGTTCCCTGCATCTGCTTCCTTGTATACACTCACCAAGTCTGCCTCATACGTCCTTGGAGAGGAATCACAATACGACACATGGCCGACATCAAAAATAATAGAGATAAACTAGTTTAGCTACAAAAGTCATAAAGAAAGATTAAATATAAATTCAAATTCAACAATAAAGCAAGAAATGCGCGCCAAATCAATTGTAACCACAAGGATTACTGTTGTGGCTAAACCATCACAATCGAATAGAAACAAAGTGTCAGCCATCACAATCAATAGAAAGTCATCAATAACCATAAAGAAGTCCACAATCTTCAAAATTGCACTGTACAACACTGTGTGACTAGATACTAGCCACCAAATGAGGAAGGAGGGGACAACGTCAGGATATAATAGTAGCCCTCATGTGGTGCAGAGTAAGCACACCATCCACGTGGCTCAGAGTGTACTCCTCGTCTACACCCTACATCGCATCGTCACGCGGCATGGACTAACCAAGTGGCCCACACACTCCTTGGTTGTCTGCATGGAACGTGTACCTTGGCCACATCCTGCATCGTATCTCAGCATGGCATGGTCATACGCCATCTGGAGAAGGCACGTACTGGCCGTATGCCGCATGGCAGTTTGTCTGTGGCTCCACGGAAGTAGGCACGCGCAGAACACACCCCGCATAGAGACACCTCATGGAAAAGGCACACGCAGGTACTCGCCATAGCCAGAGGTAGACATGGCTAGGACCTACCCATATGCTAACTGACCTAACACTGTCAAAAGAAAACATGAGTATCCCTCTACAAGTGTGTGAGGCCCCATTATGCTCATCACACAAGTAGGCTATAACACAATCTCATAGTGCACCTTCACGTGTCTAAGCACGTGGCATCGTGTCCTCAAGCCCATCTTGCTACCATCAACAACATGGCATCATCACCAACACTATGTCAGAACATCAGTGAGGTGTGGCATCGTACCTATTGTATCATGTCGAAACATGTGTAGATACAAAATATATCTCAGCATGGGTAACAAACCTCTCTCCACATGCTGGACCTCAAATATACATGGGGCACATGGTCTCACTTGGGTTATCCATGCAGGTCCTAGACCCTGGCCCCCAAGTGGCAACACATGTCATCACATAGTTCTAGTTGGGTTGTCCTTGCAGGTCCTAGACCCTGGCCCCCAACTGACAACTCATGTGGCATATCATACCTTTCATGAAGACAAGGTAGATGATCATCCAAGAAATACCATCCATATGCTCAAGAACTGATGGGATTAGGCTAGCACATATGGATCAAGTATCCCGATCCATCATAAGGGGAAGTAGTGAGTACTTTTCCTCAGGTTCTGTTGAGTGAGTGACCGCTCTGCACCATCATATGCGTACGCTGTACACTCCGCCCAAAGAACTTTGTAGCTGCTACTACCCCTTCACAGACTGAGGGACTAGAGAACCAAAAGAAGAGAATCTATGAATCTAACTTTTGGCTACTCTTTTATATATATATTTTCAACCACACAAGGGTTGGCCCTCAATCGGGTAACAAACATACAAACTCACATAATGGTATGGTTAATCCCACACCAAAACTACACATATTCCCCCATGGATGGGTACCCAGTATCACCATCTTATGGGCACACAAAACAAGTACGAGGTATTCACAATACTCAACCATTGCATAGTTACTAGTTTCTCACATTTATAGGGAAAGATAACATTTACAGACACAATTCCATTACTACCATAAGTACATTTATTTCCATAACCAATGTGATTCCCTTTGCAAAATCATAACATTACTTGTTATCAAGTTCCCTTTTCCAGTTTCATTTCACTCTACTTTTTCTACATATCACATAATGTTGAAAGTCAATATCATGATCATCTATCCAATACATCAAGTTGGGGTTAAGATTAAAGCATGGTATCCAACACAAAATTTTCTATCACATGCATAAGAAGATTTTCTATCACTAGACATGGGAGACAACATTAACCAAAGATCCCAGTGCTGAAACTTGGCTCTGATACCAAATGTAATGTCCCGACACAAACCCTAGAGATAAGCTCAACTAAGAAATGCAAAAGAGCATATATATATATATATAACAGAGAAATATCAACGATATACAAATTATGTTTATTTATAACATCTAAGTTAAGCTTTAACCTCTAGGGATTACGTGGTTGCATTACTAATCAAGATCTAACTAACATTATGAGTTACCTAACAACCATAGATCATTCTAAGTCTATTTTTATCTGATGAATATATACATACAATTCCATATTATAACATTAGATAAGTAGTCATTAAGAACCTGTAAAAAGGATTACAAGAAATTATTGTGAATAATAAAAGATACATGTTTGATAAACAAGCAAGGTTTATTTTACAACAGCAAGTTAGATGACCCTATATTATTCACTCTACCATTCGGTTTCTAATTAACTATTGTATAAACAGAGATACAACCTAATTTATAAATACATAATAAGAGATCCTTGTAATTAGGAACAGAACATCTCTCATGCAATTACAAACAAGTATAACAAGAACCATATACTCGTCCTTAGCATAGTGGAAGAACATATTCTTTTCTCCAGTACGTTGTTCAGTTAACAGACGTGTGTCTTCTTAGCTTCAGAATCCTATATGGCTTAGAGATCTCAAACTGCATAGCTAAGGAAACATCAGTTCTGCATAATTATCAATAATATCAATTGCATAAAATGACAAACCTAAGGCCCTAAGGGCTGACCTAATGTCTCGAGGGCTTATGATGGCCTTGCCTATGTACGCACGGTGCAGAGACATTGTAGTTCGAGGTAACTTGACTTGCAACCATAGGGTTGACTTAGACACTTTATCTCACAAGGCATCTAGTTCATCACACAATATTTATAACTCCATTAATATACACATCCATATTGTTCTATTAATTATATCATATGCTAACTAAATCATTCAAGTTCTTAAAAGTGCATGCAACAATTAAATTTATAATATTCCTTACAGGGTAAGATAACACAAATATTCCTCCCACCTAATAACCCAAACAATAATTTAAGAAAACTAGAACTATCTTTTGGTAGATGTTAAGAGACATTTTGAATTCAAGAGAAAACTCTCTAACTTCTCACAAAAGAAAGCATAAGCTATATAAAATCAGAGAGAATCATCAGTATTAAACCACTTGGATTGAACCATTCCACCTTTCCTTTAATTGTAAAATAGGGTCATAACACGTAACCAAATACCACAGTCTACAATCAACTAAACAACGTTACCATCTTCTTTTAAGTATGACTCTATCATCACATATTTGAACCATCTACAATCAAACAACATTAATAAGAAATGATCGCACTCATCTATTTTTCACAACATGTGTTAACTATTCTAACATTCCATCATGATAATGCCTGAGACACTACTACCTTGCTCATAACTAATTTTCCCTACCAAGGTCGTTTATAACATTCTTAGGCATCCTATCAAGTGATTTATTAACATTACTCCAATTAAACATTTATTTATTTATTTATTTATTTTTGTTTTTCCATAAGAGATATTTATGGTCAAATTCCCTATAGAGGTATATAATTCTCAAAGGAATAAAAGAGCCTATCCAATTACAATATAAAACTTTCCCAATCCTCACTAATCTTAACTCATAACTTATTAAAGCAAGCCAATAATATAATATCATAAATTTTCCCTTTATTAGAAAATTATAATATCCAGATCTTGAAAGTAACAAGGAAGTATTTGAGGGAGAGGAAAATATATTTCATACTACTTAACATCGATTCTACTCCCATCTTCACAGATATGAACTCCATAACCATGAATAAAGATCGACTGAGGCATGTGGAACTCTTGAGATGTTTTAATAGTTTCACCATTAGCTATAAGGTATGGCACTATGAATATGGCTACGGACTGGAAACCAATATATCGCAATGGCAAGGTAAGGCCTCCTAAATCAATTGTTTGAACAATTATAAATACCCAATTTCAATGATCATAATTGATTAAACACGATGATGACAGAACTATCCAAACATACTCATTTTAGCCACATCATATCATTGAATCCAAAAATACAGAATGAGTATGCAACCCAGATATATGCATACGACATAACATAGGAGTTAATCACTGTGGATGATCCTAAGACCATTAAACAACTCAGAATAAAATTTTCTAAGGAATGTAAGTATTATCGAAGACAAAATTGTTTAATCTCCCTACATTAATAAGTTACGAACCTATCAATATACCCCGCGCCAATAATTTCAAATGAACCCTTTTTACCAAATATACCAACCCAACCAAATAGGCATTCGCATTTCGTAGATTTTACCACAAAAGAAACAAATTACAGATAGAGAACTACCACTTCAATACTAAAATGAGAAACAATGATTACATCTAAATCTCCCACTCAACTTGTTCTAATTTTCTCTATGACTCGTAAGAAAGGATAGTGAAACCGTATGAAAAATAAAATAAAATAAAGGATCTATTCCAAAATTTTCCAAATCAAAGTAATGTCACTGCAAATACGCCTAATAATTAAACATACTATAATTACTTAAAATCTTTTCCTATTAGGAAAGATTACATATTAACTTCAGATATAAATGAAATAGATATTTACTTATGATATGGTCATTATTATACCGATCAATCAAGCACATCATCAACATGCAGGTATAAAAGAATTTGGCATAATACCTTTTAACACTAGATACAAGGAAGTATGACCATGAGTCATTGACACACAAAAACAAAAAAACCTAGTCTAGGGAGAGTATTAATGTTTTTAATATGCCAATGCACGATGAGTTCTATTATAAGAAATTAAATATGAAAGCCTTAATGCCAGTGACCATCCGATTAAATCGCTATTGGATGTGGCAATTTCTATCATAATACTAACAGAAAATTCACTGTCGTGGGTTGGTAGATAAGATTATGAGCCAATTTTCATGATGTAGCAATGACTAGTTTAGCAAGCTAAGCACACTATGGATCGGTTGAGAAAGCTATAGTTTGGAAACATGTATGCAAAGTATGCAGAGTATGCAAATTGTAAAGGCAAAAACAAGACACATGAACTGTTCAATAGAATGCCTCACAGAGAAGTCATCTCATGAAATTACTATGACCATGAGCTATGCAGAAAAATGGATTTGTTGAACATACCTTTGAAACTTTCCAAGCAAATGCAATTTAAATGACGCAGACTAGACCCCTTTCATTGCCTCAAAAGAATGGTGTTTATAATCATTTTATACATTCCTGATTTACCTAAACAGATCAGATGAAAAGATTGGTAAGGATTTAGTTTCTAACCAAATGAATCTTGAGGAAATCAATTAAGAAGATCTTATTTATGTGAACATCATGAAGCGATTAAAAGCTTCTTAGCCCCTTGAGCCTCCCTACCCCATACAAAACAAGGTAGACTCTCTATTAAGAAGATAACTAGGGATGAACAATTGCCTACAATTTCAACCCATGGATAACAAAATGTATTGACCTTCAATGATAAAAAAGAGAAATTAATGACTTTGCATGAGTGTGATATATGATGGCTTTATAAGGGAAACAAAGGAACTACCGTCGTAATGAGTATACACATGTGGGAAGAGCATAAGAACTTATAAACAATTACTTAATATTTAAGCACAGAGAATGGATTTGATAAAATAGTTTTCATCAATTAAATTAGGGGCAATGATTTGGTGTTTTCTTGTTCTCCACGTCATTACCAACATTAGCAAGTTCATTCAGAGGAAGGTCCGAGTAGTCATGCACACAAAGAATGGAGATTTAAAGTCAAAACAAAATCACCAAAAGGAAAAATGAAGAAAAATTCATATACTAAAACATAATGGTAGGGAATTTAATTAATTTTTTTAGGTACAGCTACAGCAAAAGACATGCATGTAAAAATAAGGATATGTAGCCAAGGCTCAAAAGAATGCTCTAAAATGATTGCAATATTATGTGCATAATGGATTTACTAATAGGCTTCAAAAATTTGGAACACATACCATTCTTTCCAATCAAAATCTTCTGCAACCATTGTAGTGTTCTATCTCCCTCCTTCCATTTCACGAATGTTCCCTCTGCTCCCTTCCTAGCACATTGCTACAATGGTATATGATACCCTGCACTGAAAATCCCCCCCTCAAATCTTCAACAACCGCACAAATTTTTTTCCTTCCCACTGAATAGCCATTAGAGTTCATAAAACCTACTACCCATATTCAATTTTCAACACAGATCCCCTTTCCCAAATTTTTTTTTGGGTTAAATTAGGAACCACCACCCAGGAATCTCCATATCAACAGATTATTAAAATGAACGGATCTACAGCCGATAATTCAGGATTGTGAAAACACTAAATTTAGCACCACTATCTAATATGATGCATCTACCAAAGAATACAAAGGAGTCATTTCAAAAGAATTATCAACTTATTAACTCCCCAAGATTATCTTATTAAACTACCACTTCCCTCTACTTTTCTCTGTCCTAAAATAGAAATCATTTAATAATAGTGAAGAATAAAATGATTATATATATGATTTTTATTTTTATTTTTTGAAACAATACCAAAACATATAAATAATTATTTCCAAACAATGCAATTAACTATTTATTCTCAATAAAATATCATAGGTTTTTAGACATGCATTACTTTCTTCTCCCCTAGCATTCTAGATACGCACTGCATGCATTTTTTCATCCATGGTGAGAGTGGAGTGGTACTACAGAAAACATATTGCTTGATATTCATATCTGCTACTTTGTTTTTAGATGATTTGTTTTGTTTGATTGGTTGAAAGTAACCTGTACCACTTAGTTGTTATTAGTCTACTTTTTATACAATATAACCAATATTGTTCAATTGTTACCCTTATTGAAGTATCTTAATCAACAGTTCCATTGTTTTTCAATCAGTGTGTTAATATCTAGTTTTAAAAATCAACCATAGTGCCTGAAAATGTAAGCATGAAGGTCAAGGATGAAGCAGGATTCCCTGCATTTGCTTTGGTGAACAGGGCTACAGACCAGGCTCTAAGGCATGGATGTGCAGAGAAAGAAAGGGTTAGTATTTTTTCTTAAATCCATTATGTTTTATATAGTGATTAAGGAACTGCAAGGGGTTTTAAGGCATGTGCTTAAATTGTTTGTATACTTGAATTGTACAAGTTAACCTTGGGTCCATATAACCACCCTGATGATGTGAATGAGGTTGTTCTATTTACACAGAGTGCTGGTGTGGGAAGGGGGTATCAGTGCATCAGTCCGGTGAATGACATTAACCTCAATCTAGATGCCAAGTGTCATGCCCACATTTGCCTTGTGGTTACGACACGATAACCATATGTCATGTCCACATTTTCCATGTGGTCATGACACAAATTTCCCACCTGACTCTACAAACCCCCCCGCGTGCCACATGCACACTCAGTGACACATGTACATCACGTAGTTGTCTCAACAACCTACGTCATGTGCATCACCTGAAGGCGAGGAAGGTCAATCACAACGGGATAATGTGATGCTCACTTCACCATCCCTATAAAATGTAAGCCACTAAGGGGGTGTGTGTCGCAAGGAGTGACACTAAGAGGGTTAGATTCTGTTACGGATTCCAACCCTAGGGTTACTAAAATGAAGTGAGTTGATTTCGCTATAAGTTGAAACCTAACCTTAGGTCCTCTCAAGACCTAAGGATCTAAACATCTAAATAATATAATAACATATTTTGACTTATACAATAATCTAACATTAATGCAAAAAGGAATAAATTTATTAAACTAATAATAAACAATTAACTCAATTAAATCTAGATAAATTTTTGCACCATAGAGGGTCAAAATGAAATAAATCCTATAGTGATTTCAACAGCATAACACCATCTCATCAACTATAGGAGGTTCGTAAAATTAATTTAAAATAAAATCTATATTCTAACCCCTTTCAAAATTAAATAATTTAAATGCATATTAAAGTCTATTTACCCTCTCCCCATATTTAATTCAATAAATCAACACAACTAACACTATAGTTTTAATTCCCAACATGTGAATAAAATTGCAAGGGTTAATTTAATACATTCACCAAGGGATCAATTTAGTTCTCTCATAAAGTGCACAACCAATAATGCAATTAACTAAATAAAAGAAATAAATACCTATACACACACAAAAAGACAAAAAAGACTACAACTCATTAAGTGAGGTTGCACACACTAACCCAGGTTTAGTTAAGTTTAATAAAAACACCTCTAATAGGATTAGGGCACCAAACCCTAGGCATGCCATTATAAAATCACCAAATTGTCTCATTTGTTCTCACTCACAAGTTGCATTATTTCAAGTTGGTGTGTAGATCTCCGAGGAAGGACAAGAGGTTGGAAGGTACCTCCCAAAGTGGGAGGTATCTTCCCAATAAGAAAGTCTTTAAAAAATTTATTTAAATTTCTCTAACATGCTCACCTACAGGTTGCTCTTTTATTTTCTTTCCTAACATTTTTTTTCATTTAGCTAAGTTTATTTTCTATGTTTTCATTTTCTCCATGCACAGGTTACAAAGATTTACATTTACTAAAAGTTTTCTATGATACTTCCAATATGTTTTATTCTAAGTTTTCTTTTTCTATTTAGTTTAGCTCTCTGGTTATTTTTACACAGAGACTATTCTTATAATAATATAATATAAATATTTATATGCAACTCATATATATAAATATGTATATTATATTATACATAAATCTATGTAATAACAAAAATACCAGCAGGGAATTAAAAAAACAACTAAATAAATGTGTGTGTGTGTATATATATATATTCTGAAGAATAAGAAGCAAGTATTAAAGTAGGGCCAAAAGCATTGAAACGGTGGATTGAACGCCAGTAAATAGGACAGCGATCGAGCTAGGGCCAAGCAATATACACAGTGCAGACTGCGTTGACATTTTTTTGTTTAAGGAGAAGATTAAGGGGGACGGGAGCTTCGCTTCCCCCCTACAAAGTTCAAAGCTCTGTGGGGGAGACGGTGTCCCTCCCCCCAACACACAGTAATCAATAGCAGTGGCCGCCACAGGAGTTTCAGCCCCTACAGTCCGCCTTAAGGTGTCCTTCCTTCAAAACACAAAAGGGTAAAACCCTAATGAAGCGTGCAGTCGTCGATGCATAAAAACAAAATTTGAACTCAAATTTAAATAACATTTAATTTCTTGTTGTGTATTATGAAGTATAATATTATATATGTATATATATATATATATATAAATAAAATAATTCACTAGTAAAAACCAGTCTCCCATTGTCACAAAATACAGTGACAAATAAAATTACAGCAAGCTTAAAATGTAAGAGGAATATATATATATACACACACACACACATTTATACCAACATAATTTAGATAAGAGGCAAACTTAACTAATTTATTTTCTTTATAACAAAAGGAAAAATTCATTGTTCTGTTTAACAAAAGTGAGTCCAATGTCACTATAATTTTCTTTCTAACCTTGCCAACTAACATAAGGATATATTGGGGAAGAGAGAGAGAGAGAGAGAGAGAGAGAGAGAGAGAGAGAGAGAGAGAGAGAGATTTTATTTATTTTCAACAATGAAAATGAGATAATACTATTTCTCATCTATTCAACATTTTACAATGTTTGTCAAAGGGTAGGATTACAACACTTATGATTTTCACTTTCCAAATAATAGAATAAACTTATTACAAGCCCTAAATAGGGAATAGACATCTCAATGAATTCTCTTTTACAACAATGCTTAGATCCAGTAAAACATGACTACTTCAACCAAAACCAATTTCTCCAAAGCCAACATAAGCACCTACAAAACACACAAAATGGTTCACAATTCCCATGGGAGCTCACCTCCCAACCATAGGCCTAAATGTAGGCCACCCCCAAGCTTGGAGCCCTTCCAATAACCAAGGTTCAAACCACAAGGAAGTAAAACACATACATCAAACACAATAACACCCTCCCAAGGCCAAAACACAAAACTAACTCATTTTGAAAATGAGTTTAAGGGGTGAGAGAGTGGACTACTCTAAACTCAACGAGACCCACACTCATAAACTCCAAATAATCAAACTACTCATAATGCTCAATAATAACTTGGCCTCTTTCCATAACTTCTCATTTCTCAAAACCAGGCACTCATGCCATAAGGTCATACTTATCAAAACTTCAATAAAAGGCCCTTGGCCACAAAACCATACCAAAACAATGAGGGGAAACCAAGGAGGTTCACACCTCTCTCACCCAAGACAAATGTGAGCTCTATCTCATGGAGAGCTCACCCAACAACCCTTTAAAAACCCAAAACACAAAAAAGATAAAAGATCATAAGCATCACAAACATGAACATACATAATGCATAAGCAAAAGCAAGTCAACAATAGGCTTGAAGCCTTGAGAAATTCCTCTCAAGCTTCAAAGATGGAGAATGTTGGTGAAGATCTTTTCCACAAGTCCTCCCAAATTCCTTCCAAGATCTACAAGTCCTTCTCTCCTCCCAACACAAGCATAAAAATTCCCAAAAGAAAAGAATAAAAGAACCCCCATCTCATCTCAAAGAGAGATAAATAGGCAAGGCTCTCAAACCCTAATGGATGAGAAGGTGACACTTGTCACCCTTTCCTCCATCCACATAACCCTTCTCACAAGCCCACAAGAATGAGGAGGTGACACTTGTCATCTCCCCATTCCACAAAGCTACACTCTCCCACAAATGCTCTCACACACGTGTGAGAGCATAGGGAGATGTGAGCATGTTGCAAGTATGTGCCTAATTAGTGTTGTCATTGATTTCAACATATCTTTGTTGTCATTAGTGTCAACTATATCCTATTTTTTTATTTGTTTAGAAGCTTTATATGTTGAGGATATTGAGAAAATTTGCCCCTCTGGAAGAAACGGTGAGTTGCAATAAATTGTAGTGAAGACAATGTGTTGTTGATAAAAGAATAGTGCAGAAGATTGCTCCGTATTTCTTGTTGATTAAATATCTTGGTCTATGGATTGGAAGATATTTAGGGGCATGTCTGAAGATACTACATTCAAGGTTTGAGCCTCCAGTATGAAGAATTGAGGAAGTTATGTTCACCAGAGTAAAACCTACTTTTTTTGTTCATTCACTAGTGCCCAAGAGAAAGTATTTTTCTCTGCATTCCTTCACAGTTATGTATTTTGGTCTTAAGTTCTAGAGTGATGTCTAGGATGATGATATGCATGATTTAGCAGTCTACAAGTGATCTTTCTTTAGTGACAGTTGATGATAGTTAAGTTCTTATGCTCCGGTTGGAAAAATCTCATGGTTCGAGAGGTTAGATGTTGAGTGGATGTTCCTGGTGACTACAACGTGCTTGTGGATGTCTCCCGATCATGTTCCTACCTTTGCATTGGTCCGTGAGGAGTATTTCATATCAGAATTGAAGATTGTTCCCAAATAACTTAGTGTAAGCTCTAGTCTTAGCTGACTTGGATGATTCCACTAATTGTAGAGATTCATAGAAGATTGTAGAAGCATGTAGCGGCATAGAAAATTGTATTTGGGCCCTTGTTAAGGCATGATGTGATCCACTTATATAATTTTGTGTCTTCTCTTAGTGTAATTTTGTATTAGGTCAAGACCTATTTTATATGTTTGTAATATTATCCTTGGAGAGTGGCCCAATCCTTGATAAATGTAATATGGTTGTAATGCCAACTTTGATGAACATTCCAAAGTTGATGAATGATATATATATTTGTAATTGAGTCATGGAAAAGGTGTCCTTATGTAGTAATGTGAAGAAAAGGGAAAGAGTGAGAAGGTAAAGCAAAGCAGAGGAATTGTTTTATGCTTCAATGGAACTAAACTATGGCATGGTGTAGATGCTATCATCTTAGTTCAAACCCTTGGTAGTGAGCCTCTTTGAGTAGTGAGCTCTAGGCAGTGAGCCTCTAATTTTCAATATTGTTCTTTACATAATAATCTTGTGGGTTAACCCCCACCGTGGTTTTTCCCTTTAGAGGGTTTTCCACGTAAAAATCTGGTGTCTGTTGTGTATAATCTTGTAGTTGCGATAGAATTATTGATTCTATGTTTTCATGTCGTAATTTCATAATAATAGTAAATATGTGGATGATGTTTTAAGATGTAGAAATTGTTTAAGTTTTGAGACAACTGATTCACCCCCCCTCTCAGTCATCTTGTGCATATCAACAGAGCACACAAGGGAAGCTTCTTATGAATAAGCAGGTGACACTTGTCACCTTCCCATTCAACTAAGCTACACTCTTCCCCACAAATGCTCTTACACATGTGTGAGAGCATAGGGAAGAGGTCTCACACATGTGAGAAGCTTTAAGAAGCTTCTAAAGCATGAGAAGCAAGGGTAACCTTACCCAAGTGGGTGAGGTTAGGTTAGGTGAGATGGTGACCTTCTAACCACCCCTCACACTTCCCAAACTCGTCACTTGACTCAAGGGCTAAGTTTGGGTGACCATACATGGTTCAAATCAAGTTTAAACATGTTAGAAATGGTCCTAGACCCTAGGGGTATGACCTAGGGTCAATATTTGACCATTAGTAACACTAGGAACCACATAAATTCACTTATAAAGGGCTCCAAACATTTAGCACTAAAAATTGTGCAAACCCAACATTACAATTTTTACAACACATCAAGAGATAAATTAAAAAGGGGGTAAACCTTACAAAATACCATAAATCAAATACAACAATATCAACATTCTCCAACACAAATGAACTTAGTCCAATTTAGGACTAGGTCGGCTTAACAAGGTTATAACATATGGTTATTGTCTAACCTCTGATTTTCCATGGGCATGGAAAGTTACCTGCACACTTCCACAAACCCATTAATAGCACATGGTATAATAGCCGAAGCGAAGTGAACTACATATAACACATGCATGATCGCATAATCACATACAACATCAAAAATAACCACATGCTAACATAATATGTCTCAAATCATTCACCACTCTCAAGTATAATCAGGATCACATAATGTAAGATATATTATCGATCTCACCATCTATACACATACCAATAGCATCAAATGACATCAAAGCATCTAAACATCATATCATCAAGTGAAATATAACATGCCATCTAATCATCCACAAAGCATAAGCCATCTCTCTAATCAAACATAAGATAAAGTAATAATATCCAAGTGTGGGATCAATAGTCCCCAAAATCCACATGACCATCACAAATCCATCGAATGAGTACTATGAGAAAAATATAACAAGTGAGGTAAAAGTAGGCCTCACACCAAGGTCAAGGATGATAAACATCATGGTAATCAATAGGAAACCATTCAATCAACTAAGCCAGTATGCATTAAGGGTTACTTATGTGATTGAAGGTAAATGTGTATATATATATATCTTTCATTTTAGCTATGATACATTTTTATCCTAAAAATATTGCATTCCATTATATAGTCAGTACTTATGGAATATCCAATCCTATTAGTATTGAGAGTTAACACTAATAAGTATTTTATGGTGCATTAAACCATCCGATGAGAGTGAGCACTGGTGTATTAAATCTTTTGTTGCAAGTGATTTCTGGAAGTTTATTAGGTTGTGGTGTCTACATTTCTTGTGGTATGGGAGAGAAAATTAGCATGGAATTGTTGTGCCTTGCACACACGCCCCATTTTGTGAAATGGAGACCCCCTCTTTTTCTTTGTCTTGGAGTCTCAACCTTTCCTCCTTATGATGATGAGAATTTGAATTTGTGCTTAGAGTGCATGATTTGTTACAGATTTGAGTATTTTGCATGTTTAGAGTGATTTGATGTCTTTCATAATTGATTTGGAGGTGTCTTGAGTGGTCTTGTGCTTAAAAATAGCCATTTGTTGCCTTTTGTGCTAAAGTTGGGTATTACTACATTTTGCTCCAAAATCATGTGTTACTGGATATTGTCCTTGAAATTGCTATTACATGATGTGTCATGTTGAAATTCATAGTTTCCAGGTCTTAGAGTTGCAAAATCATGTCAAATTCTGCAAGATTTCACTAAGGGGTTCATATACTTTCATTCTGACGCATGATCCTAAAGCCCTAATTTAGCTAAGTCTGAAACCCTAGAAACCCTAAAAATTGGCTAAGTCTGAAATCTAGTGGAACCTCAAAAATCTAGAATCTACATATCAAATCCTATGGATCTAGCACCTATCTCAAACATCCTGACAGTATATTTCAAAATATTTAAAGTATAGTAAATTATACTTAAATATATTTTGAAATATACTGTCACCCTGGACATTTCCAAATCTGGCACTAAAAATAACCCCTACTGCACTTTGTGCCAAAAACAGCCCCTACTACATTTAGCACTAAAAACACCTTGCACTGACTTGCATTGAAATCACTTCTGACGGACCAAAATTAGCACAAAAGTAAGTCGGGGCCAAAATTAGCGCAAAAGTCAGTGACCCCCAAAATCTATGCTCGGTCAGTCGGAGACAAATCTGCGCTAAGTCAGAACACTCCAAAATCAGTGCTTTTTGCCAATTTGGGCCAAAAAACACATTTTTTGAAAGGGAAACTTGGATTTTCTGAGGCAAAATCTGCGCTAGGTCAGTTGGAGGCAAAATCAATGCTTTTTGCCAATTTGGGCCAAAAAACATATTTTTTGAAAGGGAAACTTGGATTTTCTTGATGGATTTGAATTCCACAACTAGTTGTCACATCATGATGAACATTGTTAGAATGTTTGTGTGGATTTTGGACATGTTTAATGATGATTAATGCTACTACACATGAAAAATTAGTATCCCCAAAAAATCCTACTTTTTGCAAAAAAAGGCTATAAAAATGCAAAATAAAAGTTCCCAAATGGATCTTAATGGCTACAAAAACCTCCCAGATCATCATTGTGGCCAAATGGGTACTTGAAAATGGTAAAAAACTTAGAAAATCATGTAAAAATCACTAGATTTATGAGGTTGTTCATAAGAAGATGACATTGACATTGAGCTGTCCTAGACTGAATCTATGACTGCAAATGGACATACTTTGATCAATTTTGATGGAAAATGATTGTTTAAGATGAAATTGATGCTTAGGCTTATGAATTGCAGGTCTAAGAGCACAAAGGAGCTGACTGGAACCGTCTTGGAAGGATGAATACACAGAGGTATCCTGCTGACTTGAACATGAAGAATCAACATTCTATCAGTCAAATCACTATTACACCTGCAAGAGAAAGCCATCATCATGTCCCAGATGATGGAGATGAGTCCTAGGAGCTTGAGAACATAATAGATCAGGCCTACTTCATTGTTGTTCCTGCAGATCTAGTCCAATGCACAAGACATGTTTAGTTGCCTACACTTATCTGATCATCAAAAGTTGAATCCAACAAGCATCCAGTTGGACATTCCTACATCAAAAATGTACCACATACCCCTCTTGACTATTCAACACATTAGAGAGGTCATTTGTCCTATTAAACAACTCAAAGGTGACAAGCAACAAGATGATCCAGTCAGCATGAGAAATCCCATCATTCCACATCAACCCATATTTTCAAAGGTCATATCACTTCATTTTGGCTTTATTTTTCCTTGAAAATTGGCTCTTCCTCATATACAGCCAAAAGGGTATCCATTTTTGTCTAGATTCAATGTATTTGCAAGCTGTATTTTGTCTTTTTCCTAAAGGACAAAAACAAATCCGAAAATGCAACAAACTGATGTATCTCCTTAAATGCCATGTAATCTAGACCATTGGTGTTGAGTTAATCTCCATTGTCCATTCAAAAACTCAGTATGACACCTCTTCTATATAAAGGGCCATTATCTCTCTCATTGTCACACAGTCTTGATGCTGAATTGTTGGCACTCTACCATTTGAGATCAATACGAAGCAAGTTTCTGCAACATTTCTGAGAATTTGTGTATTTGTGTTATCTGTTTGGTTTCATGGTTGGCTTCATGATCTGCAATTAATTAATCATGCTTTGTAATGTTACTTGTTTTATGAAGGTATTTGATGAATGTTCTAAGTCCATACTTTTAGTTGCTTGCTGACTATAAGTGCTATGTAAAGTTGGTCTAGACTAATTATTTTGTGTTGAGTTCAATTGCATTACATTAGTTAAGTCACGCCATTAATTGGGTATTTAATGAATGCATGCAATCTGAAAATCTTAAGAATCCATAGAAGATAGCATCATTTTCTTTAGTGATGTAGAAATCAGTTAGCTTGGTTACTCAAGAAGTGGTTTAAATTTTAGAATATTTGTCTACCATTAGTAAAATGTGCATTGTGAATGTCACTTAGGATCTCTCTAAACCCTACTCCTTTTGCATTTTCTTATTAATGAACTATTAGATTAGGTTTCAATAGCATTTACATTGTGATATCAGCTGAGATAACATAAGGGTTTGCATGTATTGTTATCCTAACCTATCAAACTTGTCCTATTGCATGTAAGACCCCTTGTAGGTACAGCTTGAACATCCCACTGGTAAATTCCAAGCAAGCTAAGACCTATTTGTATTATCCTTGGAGTAGTCTTACCTCAGGTAAGGTACTTTTCAAGAGAGGTGTGATACCAGCAATCATACCTGCGTTGTTGTGTGCTAAAACCACCATCAACAGGAATTTTATAAATGATTTCACCTGCATGTTAGAGGCTAAGATGTATGCTTAGGATTCATAAAATTGTGTAGTTCATCTTTAGTAGGTGTCAGTTTTAGAGTTTCTAAATATTAAGTTTACCTTCTGGTTAGGCATTGACCCATATTAGTATGTTCTAAATAATGAATCGGCATTTTTGGTACGGGCATTATTATCCTTTGAGTTTGCATTCTTTTTTTAATGGTCATATAAGATGGATTCTAATAGATAAAGAATTCTCGCAAATAACTTGTAAAG
Organism: Cunninghamia lanceolata; assembly: GCA_027924645.1. Classification (NCBI taxonomy): domain Eukaryota; kingdom Viridiplantae; phylum Streptophyta; class Pinopsida; order Cupressales; family Cupressaceae; genus Cunninghamia; species Cunninghamia lanceolata. The sequence continues at coordinate 60,632 of BSBN01001237.1, read as the reverse complement.
TTTGTATCATTTTCTAACCAACAGCCTCTCTTTTTGAGTCTTGGACTCATTGTTATAAGTTGTAACCTTCTCTTAGGTGCCCATTTCCCATGATTAATTGGTCTTCCAGTGGAAGAAATAAAGGATCTTGGTACTTACCTTCCATTCTATATATTTGCCTACAGATAGATCTAGGGAAGGTAAGATATCAGTGGAAGAATTCCTATCCAAATCCTGTTGTTGTTGGTATTGTCTAATGGTGTTCCTGGTGCCCCAAATAAATGCCCTATTATCCACCTACCTTGTACCTATTTTAGAAAACCACTTCTAATAATATTATTTAGGCTCATCTCTTATTTTTTCCGAAATGTGACTATTTGTAATTTATTTAAGAAGGTAAGAAGGTTTAGATGATAGAAATGATACATGTAGAAAAATAATTGATAATCATATTAGTAATGATATTTCAATCGATGGTTTATGTCATGTTCCATTTTATGATTATCTATGCGGGAGCTCCAAGTAGGTTCAAGGCAACTTTGTGATTTAAATCATTTGACATTTGCTATTTTTGGAGGTATATCTGAAAAAGTGAAATGTTGTAATAATGTCTATATTTACTGCAATTCATCATACTGTGGTTTTTTATATTAAACAAGGTACTTTATTAGTATATATAGAATGCATTTCTTGATAATTGAAATCCTATGTGGGCATTTAGTGAGGTGATATTAACCCTAGCACACTCAAGGATTGTGATGAAATTCCTTTGTGAGATCCTTTCAAGTATTTGTTGCTGAAGGTACTCCAAGATATCAAAGGCATGCTCTTGCTAAAGAACTAGTTGCAAAAGATTTATAAACAACTATAATTATAGATTCAGTTGCGTTTGCTATGATATCATAGGTGAATATGGTAATAATAATTACTTTATTTTTTTCTATTAACAGAATTACATTTACCGTATCAATTTTGATGTGAAAGTTATAGTAGGTGCTCATGCAGTCTTGGTCAATGGTGGAGTGATTGCACCAGTAGAGATTTTTTTAAAAGAATAGAATTTTAAGCAAGTGTATAATAGTCATATAGATTTGACCTTCATTATGCTATCAGGCTATCTTCCTAATTCACTTAGACATTTGAATTTTATTTCTTCTATGAGCTTCAGTAATAATATCCTAATGGGTACCATTCATTCCTAGTTAGGAAGCTTGGGAAACCTAGAGTCTATAGACTTGTCTAGCAATGGTTTCAGTGGAAGCCTTTCTACCTCAGTGTGTATGCTATAAAATGTTAGGTCCATCAATGTGTCAAATAACAAACTCTTAGGAGCCATTCCAAAGTCCTTTATGGCTTGCACTACCTTGTTCTCACTCAATATTAGCAACAACAACCTTAGTGGAAACATTCCCAAGGAACTGTTTGAATTGGGCTTATAGTTAGAGTTATAAATGTTTGGCAAGGATTTCTAATTTGAGTTGATATAATGGAGAGTTGTAGATCTTAAGCATGGAAGATTCTCTTTTAGAAGACCCAGTTGTATGTTTCCTTATAGGCTTTAGTCTATTCTATGTGAATGCATGATGACTATTAAATTGTCAAAAGTACTTTATGAATTTTAATGAAGAAAGATTGTGTTGTAATTCATGTTAGGGACAGTCTGGAATTGCACTTGAGGTTAAAGATATCACAACCTAGGTTTTTAACACATTTGAAAATGACCAAGGGGTAAGATTGTGCATCTATTATTCACAAGGAGTTGATTTTGTAAACCTTGTCACAGTTATATTAAGATTTATTGATATTCTTTGAGCCAAATCTGTATACTTTGTCTTTGTTATATTGTAATATATTGACCTGACAGTATATACCTTAACATTGGTTAATTTATTAAGTCAACTATGTGTATCATGTCACAGTAAAATGTGATAAATTGAGCTCGACTATGTGTATCATGCCATAGTATGATGTGAATTATTGTATATATCTTTTCATGGTTATTATGTGAAGTACAGAGCCTGACTATATCTTATCACAGTTATAGTGCCAGATATTATGGTCTTGGCTATGTTATATTTTTTTATAGTTATAAGTTATGCATTAGACTCATTTAAGAGTCACTGTGAGTAATAATAGGGGTTAACAGAGTCTTGTGGACAAGCCTATGGGACAAAGCAATACCATCAGCTTGGGGTTCATGTGCAGAGAGCATTTTTTGCTCTTTCTTGTGTGAGCCTACCACTTGATGTGGTGTGGGCATACATGGGCAACATTCTAATTGCATTTGGGTAGGACCCTTTCATATCCTTTCAAGCAGGGAAATAAGCAATGGATTTAGTGTCTCAAACTATCATATTTTACATGAAATATTTGTCATGCTTCTAAACAAAACTTACTTAAAGTTACTAGAAATATTTTTCTCTGGTAGTAAGTAGTTTTCCAAAGCTTTGCCAAAGTTCTTTTGGATAATTTGGCTACAAAATTCTACTCTGGTTATCCCTAAGAGCTTCTAAAATTAAAAACTATGTTTTTCCTTTAAATTAGCTTTTGAAATGTGGTCTCATGGACTGCAATGATTGCAGGACATGCACAAAATGGATTTGTTGAAAAGGCTTTAGAAATTTTAAAGCAAATGCAATTGGCTAGTGTAAATCCAAATTTCACAACCTTTGCCAGCATCCTCCCTGCCTGTGTCAAAATGGGAACTTTGGAATAGGGTATGTACATCCATCAAAACATAAAGGATAGAGGAATTTTGTCAGATGTTGTAGTTGCAACTGCCCTATTAGACATGTATGCAAAATGTGGAAGCATAGACAAGGAACGTGAATGGTTTGACATAATGCCTCAAAGAAATGTGGTCTCATGGACTGCGATGATTGCAGGATATGCACAAAATGGATTTGTTGAAAAGGCTTTATAAATTTTAAAGAAAATACAATTGGCTAGTGTAAGCCAAATTCCACAACCTTTGCCAACATCCTCCCTGCCTGTGTCAAAATGGGAGCCTTGGAATAGGGTATGGACATCCATCAAAACATAAAGGATAGAGGAATTTTGTCATATGTTGTAGTTGTAACTGCCCTGTTAGACATGTATGCAAATGTGGAAGCACAGACAAGGCACATGAACTGTTTGACAGAATGCCTCAAAGAAATGTGGTCTCATGGACTGCAATGATTGTAGGATATGCACAAAATGGATTTGTTAAAAAGGCTTTAGAAATTTTAAAGCAAATGCAATTGGCTAGTGTAAAGCCAAATTCCACAACCTTTGCCAACATCCTCCCTGCCTGTGTCAAAATGGGAGCTTTGGAATAGGGTATGGACATCCATCAAAACATATAAGATAGAGGAATTTTGCCAGATGTTGTAGTTGCAACTGCCATGTTAGACATGTATGCAAAATGTGGAAGCATTGACAAGGCACGTGAACTACTTGACAGAATGCCTCAAAGAAATGTGGTCTCATGGACTGCAATGATTACAGGATATGCACAAAATGGATTTGTTGAAAAGGCTTTAGAAATTTTAAAGCAAATGCAATTGGCTGGTGTAAAGCCAAATTCCACAACCTTTGACAGTATCCTCCCTACCTATGTCAAAATGGGAGCTTTGGAATAGGGTATGGACATCCATTAAAACATAAAGGATAGAGGAATTTTGTCAGATGTTGTAGTTGCAACTGCCCTATTAGACATGTATTCAAAATGTGGAAGCATAGACAAGGCACGTGAACTATTTGACAGAATGCCTCAAAGAAATGTGGGAACCCGCTAACTCGCTATGTTGGAGGATAGAATTAGCGGTATAGTGGGAGCCTACAATGAATACTGCCAACCCGTGAGACATAGTGTTGAAGCTTGCGGTATGGTGGGATCTAATCTTTGGCCACCGCCATCCCATCAGGGAAGTGGAGACTATCTACGGGACTATGTGGAAATATTCCATACCCTCAAGTTTTGTATGGCTCTACGATCTTCAGACTTGATCTATTTTTACCGTGTACGTAAGAAGCTTTGACATTATTTTTTTTGTGAATAGGGGGAACCAGCTTGCTGTCAGAAATAAATATATCTTTTTGTCGCCATTTGATCTATAAAAGACTTATTTCCAACATTTTTTATTAATGCACAGGAACTTGAAAAAAATTGAACGAGCTCGCAGACCCAATTGCCTAGCTATCAAAACTCTGAAGATTAAGCTCCAGGTATTTCTTTGTTCTGGATTAGGATTTTTGTTGTTGTATTGATGAATTATTTATTCAATTTTTAAAATTTTATATATCATTGCACATTAGTGGCCAAGAATGGTGGATTAGACTAAAGAAATTACATAGCCCAAAGAGTGCATAGCAATGGGAGTTTCTAGTGCATCTCAAGTAGACTGGATAAAACTGAAATAGATTAATCGGAAATAACTAAACTGATTTGTAAGGATCCATTTAGTTATGTACTATATCAATAGGAGGGTTATATTTTATTGACCCAGAATGGCCTACAACTCACAATTTTGTACTTGTGGATATGGATCCTTAACAAAAAATCAAGGTCTTCATCATATACTAGTGCAGGACTAATGTGTGTCTATAAGGGTTTCCCATACTCTATTTATAACTTATTGTGCTCTTGATTCTTTGCATGGATGGGTGTGTTAAAATGGTCGCACCATTTATCACTAGGTAATTATTATCATCTTCCTCTCTGTAGTCACCAAGTAGTAAAGTACCCAATGCTTTCTGAAGTCATCCCTATAAAGTTTTAACTTGTTCATTTTCTTCAATGGGTTGTTACTGTTAAATCAGCATGTTGATCTCTCCTTTATCATTGTGGCCTACTGATACATTTTTCTTATTAAATAGCTTCGAATCTTGAACACAATGATATGAGGATTATTTTCATGCATGAAATCTAATGCTGGCATCCCTGGATTTATGGGAAAGACAATGTAAGTACCCAACTATGGGTTTCTAACAACCATAATGTAGGGACAAGGAAATAAACAAAATTTTAATTTCAAATCATTAGTAGAAGTAAACATTTATGATTTTACCAATGGCATTTCAAGTTGTAGACTTTCAAGGAAGCAAACTCTTAGAAAGCATTTTTTCCACTGTCTTACACCGATGGAAACATAATTGAAGGCCAGTTATATTATTAAATAGCTTCAAATTTTGAACACAATGTTATAAGGACTATTGTCATGCATGAAAGGTAAATGGTGGCATTCAAGAATTTATGGGAAAGTCAGGGTATGTAGCCAAATGCAGGTTTTGAGAATCATATTGTAGATACAAATAAAAAAGCAAATTTTTAAATACAAACCATTAATAGAAGTAGAACTAATCATTTTATTCAATGGATTGATGTTCCACCTTTAGTTTTTAAATACAAACCATTAATAGAAGTAGAACTAATCACACTAGTATCTAAACCCATTACTGAAAGTACAGATTTTAGAGAAGGGTTGTAAAGATTTTTTTCAGATAAGTTATTTTCACCTTATTTATTTTTCATTTAATTTAAATGTGCCTATTATGATGAATTTATGGTTTAGTTAGTAAAATAATAGAGTTTCTTATTTGTTTGAAACAGGACCATGTAGGCCACATATTTGGGGTGGAATTTCAACTGATGATTTAAAAGTTGGAGCAATCTAATGATGTTCTAGAGGTGAGTTAATAGGTTAGCCTATATTAAATTTGCTAGCAAAGAAATGGCCGAAATGGCTTTGACCTTGAACGAGACATCATTCATGTCCTGAATGTTGAAGGTAGGTTTCTTAGGGTTTGAAGATTGTTGTTGTGCTTATTCTTGTAGATTTATATGGCCAACTTTATAATCCATGCTCATTTGTTGTTTATGCACTGGTTATGTGAAAAACTACTTCGAATTCAAATGTTGAACCTCCTACCATTTCTCAGCCTCCATTATGTCATCCTTTTCCATTTCTTATCAGGCCTTCAGCAAGACCTGTGTATGGAAGGGGCTTCTGGATACATACAGAAGAGTAGGCTATATGTCAAGGCCTTTTGGTAGTACTCATAGTTTCCAATGGAGAGGAGATAAAGCAAGTGGTACTTCTAAAATTTTAGGAGGTTCTACTAGTGAGTGTCCAACAACATCAAGCTTTGTGCCTACAAGTAGTGGAATTCCTGCTGGTCTAAGCTCTGTATAGTCGTCGAGGCCTGTTACCTATATTCTTTCTATCTTTTGGTGCATTGTAACTCAGAAAATTAGTTTCTTGCTCATTCTTTGAGCTATGTATTGTAACCATGAAGGTTTTTTTAGCAAAGAGAAACCATTGTAACTTATTTTCAGATCTGTATGTTGTTTGTAAGCATTTTTTATCAATAAAACAAGCTATTTTTACCTTCTCAAAGTCGTTTCATTGTGCAAGCTTGAAAATATACTAATGACTAAATGCAAGCTTCAAAATGACTAAATATACTACTAATTGATGTCAATTAATAATTAAATTGAATAAATATACTACCAATTGATAAAAATCAAAGAATAGTGAATAAATATGACTAAATACATGACCAGTGTTAAATCAGTGAATAAAAATGACTAAATATACTACCAAATTGATCAAAATGATGATTAAAATTAAAGACTAAATACACTACCAATTGGTAGAAATTAGTCAATAAAAATGACTAAATAAGTGACCAGTTAACAACAATCAATGACTAAATATATCAGTGAATAAAAAATGACTAAATAAGTGACCAGATTATAGCAATCAATGACTAAATATACTACCAAATCAAACAATCAAAACAACCAATAAATGACTAAAAATATGACCAATGTTAAATTAGTGAATAAAAATGACTAAATATACTACCAAATTGATCAAAATGATGATTAAAATTAATGACTAAATACAATACCAATTAACAGAAATCAATGAATAAAAATGACTAAATAAGTGACCAGTTAACAACAATCAATGACTAAATTAATGACTAAATATATCAGTGAATAAAAAATGACTAAATAAGTGACCATATTATAGAAATCAATGATTAAATCAACGACTAAATATACTACCAAATCGATCAATTAAAACAACCAATAAATGACTAAAAATGTTTTAGTCATCAATTTGGTCGTGTTATGAATAGACTGGCAATAAACTACTAATGGTCATGTGACCATGTTTGGTCATTTATAAGTAGTTTTTAGTAGTTTTTATAGTAATATATTGTTCTTTTTTTACTAGTGTATCCAGTGCTTCAATACTTAGCTGCACTTTTTTATCTTGATTTCTTCTAAAGGTATCAAAAACAATAGTTGAGGTCATATCCCACTCAGAGACTAGCATCACCCCTACTTCTTCAAGCAGTGTTCTCCCCCTTTTTGGAGTCATAGTCTCCATTGCTTTGTCAATTTCTATTTGGAGCTCCTTCAATGCCTCAGCCTGCACTTCGGGAGTGATGTCCATTTTCTTCCTAGCATATTTGCCTTTGTACTCATACAAAAAGGCTTTGAATTCAGGGGTTTTGATAACATCATCATCTAAAACAAATTTTTTGCTTGCCATATGTCTTATATCTTCCGATAGCTCATCAGGGGCTTCCATCATGACCATTTCTCTATCCACAAGAGGTTCATACTCTTCAATTACAGGCTCAAAGCCCTGCACACCTTCATCTCCACTTTCAAACTCTTCATCCTCTGTAACATTGGTATCAAGAGAGAAGCTGATGTTTGGTGTAGGCTGAGGGGAAAGATGGCCCAGGGGTACTTCACACTCAACTTGTGTCTCTCTGATATTTTTACCTCTCTTCTCAAAAACCTTAGGAGGAACATCCATAGTTAATTCAGTTGCATGTGCAACTAACATGTCCAACCTTTCAACATGATCATCAACATCTAGAAAAGCTCCTTTATAAGTGGGATTTTTGGCTATCCTCTAAGCCTCAACTAGCATTACTTTATGATACAAATTTATTTTTTCAACTGCACTATTCTCATCAACATTTTTGATCAAATCATCATCAATGAAAAGCAAATGGTGATATTTTTTCAATTTTTTATTAACTTTGACACTATTTATGAAGTGTTCAGGGTCAAAGTTTTCACTTGCATTTCTTGATGGCATTCTAAATTATTCTAATTTTTTATCAATTAATTGATATCCTTTCTCAGTAAGAACTATAAAGTCTCCAAAACACAAAGTACCAAGCATCAAGGACTACTTATTGTGACTTTTAAGGTGCATAAAGTCAGAGTAAGCTAATTGCCTCACAATCTCTAAATAGGCAATTCTATCTGGACAGGTTTTTGGTAATAAAAATGGTGGTCCTTCATACCCAAATACTCTAATCTTTGTAGAGTCATTCTAGGCATACCAATCACCCCAATTGTGATTGAATCTTCCCCTTTCATTCATGTCCTTTGGCCTCAGAAATTTCTACACTTCCATTGATAGGTTGTAATCACTGGGATGGCCTAGCAATTTATACACAAGTTTTACAAAATATTATTTAAAATATAGATAATGGGATCTCTCACACATGCTATCCAAGATAGTTGTCCACATCTGTATAGGTTTAATGTCTCCATTTCTGTTCAAATCTCTTACTCTCAAGCATTCATCCCATAGACACATATTTTGTCCCTCATACAAGATAAGATGCATGAGAAAAGAGTAATGACTAAATTTACTGCCTCCATTCTTTATAGCAACTAAATCATTGTGAAGATCATTGGAAAGGTACTCAACATAGTCCAAATGTTGTGCATCTTGGCTTTGTACATCTGCAATTAGAACCATTGGTACAACTTCCATAAACAGAGAGGCTTCCAGACCAAGCAATTGACAGACATAATAGTAGGTGCATCTAAAGTATTCCTCAAATAACTCTACAGAGTAGGATGGATCCTCAACTTGTGAGAATACTCTGATCCTATTTCCTTCATCTCAAGGCCTCTTTAAAGGTTGCCTCCATCTCTTGTAATTATTGGTCAAATTATAGAACTCATTCAACAGGTCTCTGATTCTGAATTTCACATCAAAGCTAGTACCCAACTAAAACCCCATTGTTATATAGTCTTTGGTGACAGGGATGAAACCAGACCCATCATTTAACTCAATTATACAAGTTTGTGGATTGTATTTCTTGGCCAAAGCTTTTAATAACTCCACATTGACAAACACATTTGGTACTATGAATTTTCCCAGGTTCAATCTCCATGGATTGAAGATAAGTTTATGCCTGTGCATTTTCCTATAGTGATAGAAAAAGATCATACCCCCTTATTGGGGTCCATTTGTCCCCTATTTGTTTATATATATATATATATATATATATATATATATATATATATATATATATATATATATATATATATATATATATATATATATATATATATCCTCTAATATTTCAGCTTGGGGGTTCAACTAGGCATTTCTCCTATATCTCTGTCCTAACCCTATATGCTCAAAATCATGACTCCGATTGCTTGGGGCTGTTGGGTCATATTTTGGCATGCACACGGACCCTTCCCCTCTTGCCACATGGCGATCCCCCATGTCACTCTCACTCTCGTGGAAGTAGCTAGTCAAGAGGAGGTGAGACACAGCAAGAGTCTGGCTCATTGGAGAGCTAGACTTTGCGGAGAGGGATCGGCAAGTTTTGTGGCCTTCGTTGTTGTGTGCTAAGTTGAATGTTTTGTTTGATTGTAGCTGTTGAGATAACCCTATGACCTGAAGGGTCACTAGTTTATCTTCTTCTATTGGGGTTTCTTTAATTCCACCTTTGTGTGGGTAAGTGGTTTCTTGCGTTTATGTCCTCTTGCCTTGCAATGCATTGAATGAGTTCTCATTGTATTTGGAGTTGTCTAGTTTCTTCTAACAATAAGAGGACAAATGGGACTTGTGGTAGAGTAAATGTTTCTTGTTGTTGTTGTGGATTGATTTCCTCAATCTCTTCACGAACATCCCTCACCCACTCTCCTCTCACTCCTAGGCACATTCGTGAGCCGAGATTGAGGTAAAGGTATGACCACCCTTAACTAGATTTAGGATTTTGACCTAGGGTTTAGTTGACCTGGGGTTTGGCTATATTTTGACTTGTTTTTACCTTGTGATGTGATCAAGGGTTTGATTGAATCATGGTTTACCTCATGATGGTATCAAGGATTTGCAAGTTTGTCTATTTCTAGGGTTTCTATATGCATGCAAAGCTAAATGATATGCAAATGTATTTTTGTGCTTTTTTAGTATTTTGGAAATGAAAAGTGCTATTTAATCTATGAAAAGGAAATATGAATGCAAATTAATATAATTTTTCTTAATGCAAGTTTAATCTATATTTTTGGGTTTTCGATTGTTTTGAAATAATCTAATCTAAAAGGGGAAATTGCTTCTTCAAATAATCTAGATCTAAGAATATGAAAACAATTATTCTAACATGCAAGATCTAACTATCAAGGAAAAAGCAAAGATTTACTGTTCCCAAGAGCAAATTTGGTTTTCTAATTACAATGAATTGAATAAAGCAATGAAGGAACCTGAAAGAAATGAAGATTTGTGTGACTCCACTACCCTCAAAAATCCTTGATATTGGCAACCTTGAGTCCTTTTGAAGTAGCAGGAGATCCTCTTAACGACACAAAGAAGCAAAAATAAGCTTGTTGAAGCTTGAAAGAGCTCAATGAGAGCTTTGGTTGAGCACAATGGCGTTAAATGAAGCAGTGTAACGATGCTTGGTTGAATAATGAATAAAGAAAAAGGCACCTTCGTCCTGTAAGAGCATTTGAATGCTAAGTTGAAGAGAAAAAACTAGCAAGAGTTGTGTGCACAATGAATTTGCCTCCCTTTGTGCTTGAGGTGTTGTAAGTATGAGGTGAACCAGTGTTGTCATTGATGTCAACATACTCATATTACAATGACAAGAAGGATTGGATGAGCTGTGTGTTGAGGATATTGAGAAACTTAGCCTCAGTCAGGAACAGTGAAGAACAGTGATGAGAAGAAGGCAAATATATTGGATAGGTTGAGAACCGGAGGATACGGATTAAAGGGTTTGCAGATATGAGTCTTGAGATGCTTCAGTCAAGTTTTCAGAGGTCCGCATGAAGACCTGAAGAAGTTATGACTGTCTGTGTGGAACCGGTTCCGGCAAGTGCTTAGAGGTGACAGAGGATCACAGAAAGGTCCGGTGAGGTCCGGAATTGTACAATCCTAATCTGCGGATTGGAAATAGTGTTTGGGATGTCCTTGTGATGTGCCATCTCGAGTTGTATATGATTTGGAGGTCCAGAAGTACCTCTTGCATTATGACAGTGGCGACAGACTGTGTTCTTGAAGTTCCGGATAAGGAGGATAAGAGATTTCAGTAAGTAAAGGAAATGCGGACGTACTTGGTCATTCAGGCAGGCTTGTGAAGGTTCTTGGATCATGTTGAGGTTGTGTTGTTGGTCCGCATTGATAATGTATGATTTGAAGGTCTGGAAGTACCTTCTACAGTGGCGACAGACTGTGTTCTTGAAGTTCCGGATGAGGAAGACAAGAGATTCCAGCAAGTAAAGGAAGTGCGGATGTATCTGGTCATTCAGGCAGGCTTGTGAAGTTTTCTGGATCGTGTTGAGGTTGTGTTGTTGATCCACATTGATAATAGAGCCCGGAATTGAAGTTATTCTTCTGGATGAAGTTCTTGCTCTGTTTAGCCGACCGGATGAGTTGTTCATCCTGCGAATGTTCTTGTGGTGGCCAACCGGATGTGTTATTCATCTTGCGGATACTCTTATGATTGTTTGCCGACTTAGATGTTTGTTCCTAAGTCGATGTCTTGTATAAATAACGGTCTGTGAGTTCATTTCGAGGTGTGGTGAGTGTGGATAAGTGTGGCATAGGGAAGAGAAGTGCGAAAGGCAGAGCAGAGGTTTTTGGGCTTAAATGGAACTGATCCGGACATGGTAGAGATGTCATTCTCCAGTTCAAGACTGTGATTTTTATCACTTTGTAGATAGTGTGTCTCCTTGTAGGCAGTGGGCCTCTTTGTGAGCAGTGTGCTCGGGCAGTGAGCCCTAATTGGCATGTGCCATTCATTCTTCTTTATTCTTCTAACAGAGAATAATTCTTGGGTTAATCACCCCGTGGTTTTTCCCTTAACTGGGTTTTCCACGTCAAAATCTTGGTGTTCAATGTGTTGATGTTTATCTGCTCTTGTGTTTATGTATTATGCTTTCATGAATGATTAATTGATATGCTGCTAACTAACAACGAAGAATCAAGTGTTTGAAAAAGAAGAAGTTTTATACAACTGATTCACCCCCCCTCTCAGTTGTATGCCCTAGATCCAACAATTGGTATCAGAGCCAAGTTCCTCTGAAAGGAGCTTAACCACTTGAGGAGATCCAGAATGTCGTCATACAAGAAGGATAGTCTGAAGTTTGATGGAACCAACTTCACTCTCTGGAAAGGTCGCATGAAGTGCCACTTGGAATGTATGGGAAAAGCATACTTGGCTATGGTTTCAAAACCATATGTACCTCCACAAGGTGGACCGACAACTCTGAATGAAATCACAGAAGCAGAAAACAATCTGCGGACCAAGGAAGCTCTTCTAAGCGCATTGAATGACTCAGATCTCTCAAATGTTATTGACCTACCAACTGCATATGAGATCCTGACTAAACTGGAACTTCTGTATGAAGGAGATGAGTTTGTCAAAAGTGCAAGGTTGCAAAGTCTGAAAGGGAAATTTGAAAGATTGAAGATGAGAGATGATGAAAACATCACTACCTTTATGCCAAGAGTGAATGAGCTGGTATGTGGAATCAGAAATGCTGGTGGAACTCTAGATGAAAATGAGATTGTCTACAAAATCCTAAGATCCCTTCCTGCTGCCTACAAAATCAAGGTTGCTGCCATTGATGAATTCAGAGCCCACACAACTGTCACAAGAGAACAACTGGCTGGCAAACTAGCTGCATTTGAAATGACCGAGTTTGGAGATGATCCTCCCAAGACTGAATCTGCTTTCAAAGCCAGTGCCTATGTGAAAGGCAAATAGAGATTTGATCCGGGAGAAAACTCATCAAGGAAAATGTCATGGTATGATCAAGCAAGAAGAGACATGGAAGAAGAAGAAGCAGAAATAGCTCAACTTGAAGCCCTCATTGCAAAGAGACTGCCAAGAGGATCCGGTAAGTATGAAGGAAAACTACCCTTTAAGTGTTTCAACTGCAATAAGATTGGTCATTTTGCTTCAAGATGTCCGGAAAGATCTGCAAGGTCTAATACTAACAGACAAAGGTTTCAAAAGAATTGCTATTATGTTCATGAAGAAGATGACAATGAAGGAGTAACAGATGATGAATCAGAACTAGGAAGCAAATCCAGAAATGAGTGGGTGTTTATTGCCATCAAGGAAGAAGATTCAATACTCTCTGAATCTGTCAATCACAAAGTTGTTGAAAAAGCTTTGGCTGCTCAAGTGGAAGAAAAGGATGATTGGGTTATTGACAGTGGATGCTCTCACCATATGACTGGTGACAAGAATAAGTTCTTGAATCTGGAAAGGTATGAAGGAGGAATGGTAAAGTTTGGTGACAATTCTGCTGGCAGAATCAGAGGCAGGGGAACTATTTTCTTTGATGGAAAGAGCAAAACAGGTAACATACTATATGTTGAAGGATTGAAGCACAATCTTCTCAGTGTTGGTTAGTTAGTGGACAAAGGCTATGATCTCCGGTTCAAGAATGGAAAATGCAGAATCTTTACAAGCTCTGAAACTGAAATTGCATCCGGTACTCAGACAAAAGGTAATATCTTTCATCTGGTTGGTTCAAATAAAATTTGTTTGTTTGCTCAAATTGATCAGAGTTGGTTATGGCATAGAAGAATGTGTCATGTAAATTTTGATAACATCATCAAGATAAGCAATACTCAGGCCGTAAGAGATCTTCCAAAATTGATGAAACCTACAAATAGTTTGTGCAAAGAATGTCAGCTAGGTAAACAAAGCAGAGTCTCTTTCAAAAGCAAAGATCAGTCTTCTACCGGATTGTTGGAATTAGTACATACTGATCTCTGTGGTCCGACAAGAATCAAGAGTCTACAAGGTGATAGATATTTCATGTTGTTAATTGATGATCATTCCCGGATGATGTGGGTTACCTTTCTAAAAGAAAAATCAGAAGCATTTGAGAAGTTCAAAATCTTCAAAGCTATGGTAGAGAATCAAACTGGATTGAAACTAAAGTGTCTAAGGTCTGATAGAGGTGGTGAATTTACATCTGGTGAGTTCATTGACTTTTGTGAGAAGCAGGGTATAAGGAGACAGTTGTCTGCTCCTAGGACTCCACAGCAGAATGGAGTAGTTGAGAGAAAGAACCGGACCATCCAAGAAGCTGCCAGGACAATGATGTTGGAAGCAAATGTTCCTCAAATGTTTTGGAAGGAAGCTATCAGCACTGCAGTCTACACTCTCAATCGAGTTCAAATCAGAAACAACACCGGTAAGACCCCCTATGAACTCTGGTTTGGCATCACTCCTACTGTGAAATATTTCAGAGTATTTGGTAGCAAGTGTTATATTAAAAGAGATGAAGATCTAGGAAAGTTTGATGCTAGAAGTGATGAAGGAATTTTCTTGGGTTACTCCACTCAAAGCAAAGCATACCGGTGTTACAATAAGAGATTGAGGAAGATGATAGAAAGCACCAATGTGAAAGTTGATGAAGGAATTGAGAAGCCTTCAAGATTTTATGAGTTTGATGAAGATGACCAAGACAGTGTTCAAGGACCTCAGTCCTCTCCGGTGAGACAGAGTCAGCCTGATCCGGTAAATCAGGAAGAAGAGATAGGTTTGAATGAGCCTGATCAAGAAGCAGCAGTGCAGGATACTCCCAAAATTCCAAGGTATGTAAGACTGAACCACTCTGAAGATCAGATCATAGGTGACAAAAGCAAAGGTGTACAAACTAGAAGGAATGTTGCTCAAAATCAGGATGAATGTTGTCTGATTTCAAAGATTGAACCTAAAACAATAAATGAAGCCTGCAATGATGAAAACTGGACCAAAGCAATGGAAGATGAATTGATGCAAATTGAGAAAAATCATACTTGGGATCTTGTTCCTAGACCTAGAGACAGGAATGTAATTGGAACCAAGTGGGTCTTCCGGAACAAACTAAATGAAGCTGGTGAAGTAATCAGAAACAAAGCTAGATTGGTCTGCAAAGGCTACTCTCAAATAGAAGGAATTGACTTTGAAGAGACTTTTGCTCCGGTGGCAAGAATTGAAGCAGTCAGATTACTTCTTGCATTTGCTGCCTTCAAAGACTTCAAGGTATATCAGATGGATGTCAAGTCTGCCTTCCTAAATGGTGATCTGGAAGAAGAAGTCTACATTGAACAACCGGATGGATTTTAATTGTTTGATAATGATGATATGGTCTGCAAGTTGAAGAAAGCTTTGTATGGATTGAAGCAAGCCCCAAGAGCATGGTATGAAAGGTTGGATAAGCATCTTGTGCAGATTGGATTCAACAAAGGTACTGCTGACAGTAACTTATATTTCAAAATTGATCATGAAAACATTTTAATTGTTGAAGTGTTTGTGGATGATATCATTTTTGGAGGAAGAGATAGTATGTGCAAAACTTTTGCAAATCAAATGAAAAGTGAGTTTGAAATGTCTATGCTTGGTGAAATGAATTTCTTCTTGGGTCTACAAATTACTCAAACAAAAGAAGGGATCTTCATTTCTCAGACCAAATATGTGAAAGAATTGTTGAGGAAATTTGGTATGGAAGACTCAAAGCCTGTGAACACTCCTATGGCAACCGGATGTAAGTTAAGCAAAGATGATGATTCTCCAAAGGCAGATCAGACAAAGTATAGATCAATGATTGGTGGATTATTGTATCTCACTCAAACTAGACCAGATATAATGCAGGTTGTTGGTCTTGTGGCAAGATTCCAGGCTGATCCTAGAGAATCTCATGTTATGGCAATCAAAAGAATTTTTAGGTACTTGAAAGGAACAGTTGAGTATGGTCTATGGTACCCTAGAGATCCGGATTTCTCTCTTCATGCTTACACAGATGCAGATTGGGCAGGAGATGTGGATGACTGGAAGAGCACTAGTGGTGGAGCATTCTTTTTGGGGAAGAGATTGGTTTCTTGGTTAAGCAAGAAACAAGATGCAATATCTCTGTCTACAACTGAAGTAGAATACATTGCAGCAGCAGGTAGTTGCACTCAAATCTTATGGATGAAGCAGATGCTAAGAGACATTAAAGTTGAATATGAGGAGCCTATCACAATTTTCTGTGATAATTCAAGTGCAATTAATATTTCTAAGAATCCGGTATTGCATTCTAAGACTAAGCACATATCTATCAAATTTCACTTTTTGAGAGAACAAGTAAACAAGGAAGAAGTCAGATTGGAGTATGTTCCCTCCAAGGATCAGATTGCAGATATCTTTACAAAACCTCTTCCCAAGGACTCTTTTGAATATCTCTGGGAGAAGTTAGGGGTCATGGCCCCTCCGGTGATGAACTAGGATGCACTGATGTGCATCAGTCCGGTGGATATCACAGTCATATCTTGTGATCCGGATTGATGATGGGGAGCTGCTACTAAGGGGGAGCAACTGGTATGATTCTGATGTATTAGAATTGCAAGTATGAGCCCTTTGCCATTGATGTCAAAGGGGGAGAGAAGACATGTGAAAAACAAGTGGTTAATGATCAAAGGGGGAGCAGTAAAGGAAGAGAAGACATGTGAAAAGTTGTTGTTGATAGGGGGAGCTGTGACAGAAAGGAGAAGTTCTTGTCTTGATGGTTTTTCACATCATATGTTGCCATCAATGACAAAGGGGGAGATTGTTGCAAGTATGAGGTGAACCAGTGTTGTCATTGATGTCAACATACTCATATTACAATGACAAGAAGGATTGGATGAGCTGTGTGTTGAGGATATTGAGAAACTTAGCCTCAGTCAGGAACAGTGAAGAACAGTGATGAGAAGAAGGCAAATATATTGGATAGGTTGAGAACCGGAGGATACAGATTAAAGGGTTTGCAGATATGAGTCTTGAGATGCTTCAGTCAAGTTTTCAGAGGTCCGCATGAAGACTTGAAGAAGTTATGGCTGTCTGTGTGGAACCGGTTCTGGCAAGTGCTTAGAGGTGACAGAGGATCACAGAAAGGTCCGGTGAGGTCCGAAATTGTACAATCCTAATCTGCGGATTGGAAACAGTGTTTGGGATGTCCTTGTGATGTGCCATCTCGAGTTGTATATGATTTGGAGGTCCGGAAGTACCTCTTGCATTATGACAGTGGCGACAAACTGTGTTCTTGAAGTTCCGGATAAGGAGGATAAGAGATTTCAGTAAGTAAAGGAAATGCGGACGTACTTGGTCATTCAGGCAGGCTTGTGAAGGTTCTTGGATCATGTTGAGGTTGTGTTGTTGGTCCGCATTGATAATGTATGATTTGAAGGTCTGGAAGTACCTTCTACAGTGGCGACAGACTGTGTTCTTGAAGTTCCGGATGAGGAAGACAAGAGATTCCAGCAAGTAAAGGAAGTGCGGATGTATCCGGTCATTCAGGCAGGCTTGTGAAGTTTTCTGGATCATGTTGAGGTTGTGTTGTTGATCCGCATTGATAATAGAGCCCGGAATTGAAGTTATTCTTCCGGATGAAGTTCTTGCTCTGTTTAGCTGACCGAATGAGTTGTTCATCCTGCGAATGTTCTTGTGGTGGTCGACCGGATGTGTTATTCATCTTGCGGATACTCTTATGATTGTTTGCTGACTTAGATGTTTGTTCCTAAGTCGATGTCTTGTATAAATAATGGTCTGTGAGTTCATTTTGAGGTGTGGTGAGTGTGGATAAGTGTGGCATAGGGAAGAGAAGTGCGAAAGGCAGAGCAGAGGTTTTTGGGCTTAAATGGAACTGATCCGAACATGGTAGAGATGTCATTCTCCAGTTCAAGACTGTGATTTTTATCACTTTGTAGACAGTGTGTCTCCTTGTAGGCAGTGGGCCTCTTTGTGAGCAGTGTGCTCGGGCAGTGAGCCCTAATTGGCATGTGCCATTCATTCTTCTTTATTCTTCTAACAGAGAATAATTCTTGGGTTAATCACCCCGTGGTTTTTCCCTTAACCGGGTTTTCCACGTCAAAATCTTGGTGTTCAATGTGTTGATGTTTATCTGCTCTTGTGTTTATGTATTATGCTTTCATGAATGATTAATTGATATGCTGCTAACTAACAATGAAGAATCAAGTGTTTGAAAAAGAAGAAGTTTTATACAACTGATTCACCCCCCCCTCTCAGTTGTATGCCCTAGATCCAACATGAGGGAGGGGTGTATTTATAGGTTTAAGGAATGGGATTGATTGAGAAGTTAACTCATTTGATTGATGAGTTAACAAGGATGATTGGGCAATTAACAAGGTTGATTACCTAGTGAACTCAGCTAACTATGGAGTGATAAATCAATAATAACTTATCACTGAAGAGGAATTGGAGATGTGAGGATGCATGAGATTGATTGAGAAGTTAATTTGAGATTAAATGGAGTTAATTATGTATGTGTAGGTGCATGAAATAGTCAACTCCATATTAGACATAAAAAATCATGCAAACTGGAAGAAAAATTGGTGATAACAGAGCTAAAATGAGCGAGAAACTCGAGTTTTTCTGCAGCTAAAAATATGACAAGGTCACCCCTTTTTCCAATAGGGTCACCTAGGGGAGCTCCGAGCTGGACCAGGTTTTCTAGAAAAATGCAGGGTTGGAGATGACAAAAGAGAAGAAAAGGAGGGGTTCTACCTTCAGAATCATGTTAGTCACATGCAAGAATCCAAATCTCCACTTAAACCTGCAAGATCTCCCAGGGGAGATCTAGAAATAATAGGGGGAGATTCAAATTGGTTGAGCGGAACTAAAAATTGAAAGTGGGAGATGAAAAGGGGGGACCTCTAGAAGGCTTCTAATGCATGTAGAGGATGAAAACCATAGGGGAAAGGTGAAAACTCACCTACAAGACACTTACAAGGATTAGGAGCAAGGTTGAAAGCTCGGGAAATGCAAATCGACAAGTGTCGCAAAAAGTGTCAAAAAGCATCGTAAACAGGGAGAGAGAAATCAACAAAGAGGAAACAACACAAGACAATAAAGAAGACACATCATCAAGAGGTTTACTTCTTAAATGACATTTCACACCTACATGTACGTGACAAGGATTAAAATCATCATAGGGGTCCTTGTGGAGGTTTTACGTGATTTTTGTGCTTACATATTTGCCCCCTTGGGGATGGTAGTCTACATGAAAGGTAGGTATTGTTCCTAAACTAGGCCTTACCTGTTATCAATTTTTCCACAATTGTACCTGCAATAACTAGTATTAGTCTAGCATTTAAATATATCAAAAGGAATAATGAAAACTGAAATGACAAACTTAACATGGATCCTTCGAGTTCGACTATTTGTTTGCCTTTGTCAGTTTGGACCTGCAGGAATGAAAGCATGCAAAATTATGCACAAAAAAGATGCATAAAAGTAAAGAACTAATCTAAAGTGCACAAATGAAACTAAACTAAGGGAAAACAGAGCAAGTCAAATTGTGAGATCAGAGTGAAACGACGATGGAATTGATCATGTGAGCAGTCATTGGAAAGGTATCATCAAGGAGATCACAAAGATGGCCACCTCCTCTTTAGATGTGGAGAATCAGGTGCATAAACAGTGAAAAAACCTTCTCTAAACCCTAGTTGGAATCTTGTGAAAAATCTCTTGAAATTGTCTGTTTTTATCAATTTTTCTTGTTGCATTATCTCTGTCTCGTTGATTAGAGCAAGATAGGTTTTTCATTTTCTAAAATCAATCAAAAAATGAGGTTTTTAGAGCAATTTTAGATCGAGGGATCCACCTCTAGTGTCACCCCTTTTGTCAGGCAGGTCGCCCAAGGGAGATCCTATCTGATAGTAGGGTCACCCGGGGGAGATCCTGTAAAACATTTGGGTCACCGAAGGGTGATCCTGTTGGGCTAATTCTAACTGAAATTTTATGTTGTTTGACGCTTGTTTCACTTTGATCTGACATGTTTTGGCTACTGTATTTGCCTATTTATTACGATTTTGAAGGTTATACGCTTTTTTTTGTAAGGCTTTTTTGCAATTTTATGATTTTTAGGGATTTTTATGAGTTTATGAGATCTAATCTAAAGTTCTCTTTTGATCTTGCTGGACATGCGTATCTGATGGAATGCCTGTCGAGAGCAAAGATGGCTCTCAGGGATGTTTGCTTCATCGAGTAATGAGGATCGTGCTATTTTGAGGAGGGCGGGTCTAGCTAGAGTTTGTCACATGCATGTTATTCATCTTGTGTCTCATATATGTTGTGACATTCTAACCTACTGGGATGCAAATAGAAACAAATTCAAATTCCAACAGATCTCTAGAGAGTGGACCATCACTCTGTATGATGTGTATCGTATACTTGGGGTTCCTGTGAGAGGACATCCTCTATTCCTTCCAACTAGCAAGTCCTTTGAGGACAAGGCATCTTGGGTAGAGTTCATGGGGCTTAGTCACCCTGGGGATCAAACAAGAGTCCAGCTCACTTCTGTGCGATGACTTCGCATCCCACTTTTGAGGAGATTCTTGATTGGTTTGATTGCATCGACACTATCAAGAGACAAGGCCTTGGCTCACCTAAGATGGTGTTGGGCACCCATCATTTATGGTATTGAGGAGGGACAAGTTTATGCTTGGGGACCAAACATCTTAGCCATGGTTTATAGAGACTTCTATCATATTTTGCAGCGAGGGGCTCTAGCTTTTAGCCGCTCTTCTTTGATCATGACATGGATATTTGAGCACATGAAACCCTATTAGAAGCTCATTCTAATTATAGATAAATGCTTACTGAGAGCAGCTAGGTGGATGTATGTTGGTCACTTTGATGCTTCCTTACCCACTATTACTACTCTTACAGATGGGAAGATGGTCTTCGATCCTTATCGTGACATGGAGTGATCTCGGGCCCGTGATGGATAGGTCTAAGAGTACTGAGTATATGAGATTTCAGACCATATTGGTCTAGTTGAGGCCCATTGGGTTGATCATGTTTCACAGACGTTTGGTGAGGACATCCTCGAGGAGTTGCCCCCAGTGTCCACATGCTATAGGACTTTTTAGGAGATGGGTTAGATTGGACAGAGGACCATAGTTTGGACTCCCTTGACTCTTGGAGTCTTCATTACTAGATTTTCAAGATGAGGACAGAGGGGAGGGAGAGGGATGTTGGACTGCACCGGACAACTAAAAGGGGGGGTGAATTAGTTGTCCTAAAACTTTTAACCAATTATGAACATCAACTTATCAATTAATTATATTTTGATATAACCATGAAAGCATAAAATGAGAAGCTCAACACAATAACATAATCAACACAGAAGACACCAGATTTTTACATGGAAAACCCTAAAAGGGAAAAATTATAGTGGGTGTTAGCCCACATAAATATATAAGTTATATCAATACTGAAAAATAGAGTCTCGTTACCTATAGGGCTCACTTCCCAAATTACTCACTGTAAAGAATGGCTCACTGCCAAAGGGTGGCTCACTGCCAAAATGGTGAACTGATTAATTAGCATCTACTCCATGTCTGGGTTTAGTTCTTTTGAGGCACAATAAAACTTCTCTGCTCTGCTCTTTCACACCTTTGCACTTATCTCCTCATATTCACACATATACATCTTTTCACAATTCATTACAAGTCTTTATACAAGTCATCAACCTTGGAATGTACATCAAGGTCGGCAATACATTCATCAACCGTTGGAACAATCTCCGATGTCAGCATTATAAACATACATAGAATAGGTCTGGACCTAATACAAAATTGACTAAGGAAAATATGTAAAGATGTATGTGGATCACTTTGCTCCTTAGCTGGGACTCAAATGCAATCTTCCACATCATGTCATGCCTCTACAATCTTCAAAGCTTCTCTAAAATTAAAAAAATTAACCAAGTCGGCCAAGACTAGTGAGAACATTAGGTCTTCTAAGAACATTCTTCAATGACAATCCAAATTTCTCTTTGTGAACCAATCTGGAGGTAGGAACATGATTAGGAGACATCCATAAGCACATTATAATCATCAGAAACATTTGCACAATACCCAAACACTTTACCCATCAAATTCTTCAAACCAGATCACAAGAACAACACTGTCAACCACTGTCATAAAGAATAGATAGCTTGCGGACCACCAAATCATGAACCATTAGAGTTGAAGGCACTTAACATTATCTCAAACTTATCTCTAGAACCACAGATAAAAATACTTCAATGTGGATGAATGTGGAGCATAACACTTTCTCCCTGTCATTGCCAAATATACAGACAACGTTATTTTCACTCTAGTGAACATAACTCGCTCAATTCTTCATACCGGAGGCTCAAACTTGGAACATAGCATCTTCAGATGGACTTCTGAATAACTTCCAATCTATAGACAAAGATATTCATTCTACAAAAAATGCAGAGCATTCTTCTAGATTGTTTTTCTATATGCAATACATTGTTTCCACTGCAACTCACTGTTTCTATCAGAGAGGCTAATTTTTTTAATATCCTCAACATCTTACTGTAAAGGATAAAATTTGGATAATTGGTTTTTGATAGTTCATGTGTATATCCTCCTTTCACTCTTTACATTCAAGGACTTTGGGTTGAGTGGCAATGCACTATCAAACCCTTGGTTACTTAGGAATGCAGGGAAACTTAGATTTGTATGATTTAATTGTCAATTATGCTCAATTATACATCAAAACCCTAATTATGCAAATACAGAAGAAAATGGATGAATACCAGAAAATGCTGCTACAGAAAGAGGTAAAATAATAAACAAATGTCTACCAGTTTCCAAACTTCGAGAAGTGAAACAGTCGGGGACTAATGAGTAGACGCCCTAGTCTAGTGCCCTAATTTTTGTCAGGATCTGGGAACTTGATCTACAATCTATTCTTGTTGTCTCAAAGATTTATCTATTGTGGAATCTGGAGGACTAATGAGCGGGTGCCTGAGTCTAGGGCCCTATTTTCAACTCTGATCTGCAATTCTGACACTCTGCAACACTCTCCTGTAACTCCACTTTTCCTACTTCTTCAATCTATAACCTACAATCCCAAAAAAATGGGGAGGGGGTTGTGGTGTTTAAAGATTTGCTTCAGTCAAGCCCCGAAGAGACATTCAAGTCTTTTGAACACCGTTGTCAGATAGAGAGTGTGTGCACTTGTGAGGCAGAGGCAAAAACTAAATGATAAATGCTCAAAAATACAAATGATGTCACCTTGAAGTGAAGATCTCATGGAAGGAAGAATCTCTTCATGCCATGAGGAGATGATTGCTCAAATCTACAAATACAAACACATAGACAACACAAATTTGCTCTTGCTACACAATGAATGCCTTGAATCACCTTCACATAAACTTGAGAATCTAAATTGCTAGCTAGTAATCATCTAATGTCCATCTAATGGTCTTCTAGTTTACAAATGAATGCATAAGCATGCTTATATATGCAACTACAAACACTCTCGCCAAGAATTTCGTAACTCAAACTCACCTTGTTGGCATAGGACCCAAATAACGGTCACAAGCCGACACTCAAAATTTAGGATTGACCCAAAATAGGGCAGGACTAGCGCGCGGGCGCCCAAGTCCTCCCTCCCTATTTTGGTCAAGATTAGGTTCAAGGGATCCCCTTAGGTCCCATTTGTCATGAAACTTAAGGCTCATTTCATCAGGATGTCAAAGTATGATGCAAGATGTCCTAAATGTAGATAAAAGACCTGGGAGCTAAATCTTAAGAGGGAAAAGCCCCCAAGGGGACATTTTCTGACGTTACATTTAGCCCCCACTTTAATGTATGTATAATTGCAAGGCCAATACATGCATTAAAGTATGGTCAACAAATGCAAAAAATACACCAAGCACGGAGAAGACACACCAGGCACATTGAAGACAATGATAGGCATGCAAAACACATAGAAGATAGTTACAGTTACATAAAACATAGAGAAAACAGTAGATGCATAGAAGATAGTTAATGCATGGAAGACAGCAATGATTTATTTATTTTTCTTTTTCTCATATATATGAAATGCAGATGCAAGTACAGGAAAGTAAACACACCTCCCAGAATGCAGGAAGCACTCATCACGCTGGTCTTTAAACTGCATATATGGGGCAACACACACGCAAGACACTCCAAACCTCCCAAAATGTAGGAAGCACTCATCGTGCTGGTCTTTAGACTGCATATGGGGCAACAAACACGCCAAACAAAGCAAGCACACCAAACACACACACTTTAAAGACACGAAGAAAACACGGTAGAGAAGCGATGGAGTGTTCCTATTTCTAGGCTCATCACCATCTCAAGCACATTACAAGCACACACCGATGATTGGGCTTCACCACAACAATCATCGAAGACATGCTTAAGGGTTGAGTTAGTCACAGAACTACTCCCTGCCTCTGCAAAGGACTTTTGAAAATGACAGGATGATGCAATCTACTCTAAGAAGTACACCATCCTCATCTCTGTAGAGGGCTTAAGATGATTGATTTATTGATTGATGGATTGCAAAGGAACTCAGAGTGCAGGAGGGACTCATCACCATCAGTCTTTAAACTGTACCTAAGGAAAAGCACATTGCTAATATCTACAACAGATAGCTTAAATTATATATACCCCCACCTTAAGGTGGTTTATATCATGCATCGATATGAAGCATGTTAAGGTAGGAAGAAAACATACAAGGAAACACATACTTTCACAAAGACCATGCCCCCTAGAGGTGACATGTACTTTACGATCGCCAAATGTTCCCAAAAACACATCCCTGAAAGAAACATGTTAGTGTCCACATAATCATGATAAACAACAACATCGATGCATATGATTAATCACACAAAGAGCCAAGGCTATACTATGAATTTGGAGATCGAGGATAACCGTTGGGCTATATCATGAAAATCTCATAACTGAGTGTTTCCAAGGTGAAATTCAAAGACAAACAAACTGCACGGATCAGCAGTATTATTATTGTTTGTAAGTAAGATAAAAACATCATCAAAATCACTACGTATAAAGAACGGAGTGCTTCTACTAGCCAAGTGTCGGATAAGATATACAACCACATCGTCATATTAGGAACTAAGTCCAATTTTTTATTTCTCGCTAAACGGATGCTAGGTCCACATCAATATAAATGTTTTTCATCATCCACCCTCTAGATAGAAACACTAAAGGAAGGGAAACAATAAATAAGAGAGGACAAACAAGAGCCTTAGGGACAATCACATAGGAGGGTGCTCCCAAGTCACCAACTGCAACACTATGTCCGTAAGACATAACACACAACAATGAAATCAAAGAGAGGTAATATAGAAGAATGACTATACAAATAGAAGAAGGTCACAACAGAGGCAATCTCCTGGTATCCCAGACCTTACAAGAGAATCAGGGGTCATCCCAGGAGGCCTAAACTATTGATAACTGAGAGGGGGGGTGAACCAGTTATCTTAATTTATTTAACTTTCTGTTCTTCTTTAATAACTAGTGCAACATTAAAACAAATAAGCATTCCTAACCATGAAAGCAAAAGCAAAGTCAATACACATAACACAATGATTTTGACGTGGAAAACCCTATTAAGGGAAAAACCACAGGGTGACTAACCCAAGAATGTATTCTCTATTAAAAGAATAAGGTAGTACAAAATGGCACTTGCCAATTAGGGCTCACTACCCGAGCACACTGCTCATAAGAGGCTCACTGCCTACAATAGTTTATAAAAGAAAACTAGGTACTTGAACTGATTAGGAGCATCCACATATGCTGAGGTTCAGTTCTGGTTAGGCTCAATATACTGATCTGCTGCACTTCATTCTTCCTCTTTTCTAATGCTGTTGTTCTTTCACATACCGGACCTTTATTGCTGCTTCCACACTACTCTCTGCTTTTCTTTGCATAATACTACACACCACACACACCTTCATACCGAAATCAATCTGGTATATATATCCACATCAATGATTTCAATCATCTTTCTAGTCGGCATCCAAAAAACTCAAGATATTTCCAAACTCTGGTCTGTCGGCTGAATCCATACTTACCAAGTGATGCGTATCAAAAGGATAGTTATAGAAGTCATCAATCATGTCAGCCAATCATGAATGATCCCTCAAGAACCTTGATCACCATCAATATCTCATCTGGATCACCGGTTTATTCTTCCTTAGTCTATTCTGCCAAACAGGTACCCAATACTCAGGTACTAATATCTCTTCACTCCTTCATCACTGGAGGCTCAATCTCTAGAATATATCAGTCATGATACTCCTCTTGACTTCTCCAAGTCCACACTTTACTGAGATACTTCCTCTGAGGGATTCGGACCTGACTATCGGACCTTGCTACATGCTCTGTTCTTGCTTACCGGACCAAGATGCACTTCAGTCTGTCTTCCGGTATGGTCATACCATGTCCTGCGGATGTGTGGGATGGACTTCGTTGCCATTAATGACAACACTCATGAAGCCATACAGTGTCTCTTGCCAATAATCTCCCCATTTAGCATTGATGGCAACACTTAGTGAAAAATGACTAAGTGTCACACTGTACTCCCCCTTGGCTAATGCTATGTTCTAATGTACAATTTTCTGGAGCTCCCCCTTAGCTAGATCCCACATTTTTCACTACTCCTCACTCCCCCTTTGACATCAATGGCAAAGGGTAGATTCCGCACACCAAAAAATTTCCAAAAATTCAACTATACTTAGCCGCATAGGTATATATACATATTATACTTACATATACTGAAGTATGTCTACAAAGGTGGTCTTCAATTGTACCATTTATGTTACCCAACTCTTCTTCATTCTGTCCAAAATTGAAATGTGACCACTCAACAGGAATGCAAAAGCTTCTACTCTCTTGAGATCAGTTGGATCATTGGTCCTGGTTGTGGTCTGAGCATCAGTTAGGGCCTCATGCATGGCCTCTAATTTAGGGATAATTATCCCTCTAAGTTCACTTAACCTGTTTATTCTATTTTTCTTCTCCTTCTCAATCTTCTTTATTTCATTTATGAATGCAATAGTCTAACACTCTTGATTTACTATGGAAGAGGAGAGAGGATCAAAACTTTGAGATAAACTTAACAGTTTATCCCCTTGCTCTTTTACTTTCTTCTCAATATCCTTTGTCACTTTAGGCCAGGATAAACAAAATTTATATATATCTCTATCATCTTTAAGAGCATCTTCTAAGCTCTTTATCCCAATATCCATAACTCTCCTATCATTTATTATTAGACCCTGCACCTCAAAGAGTCTCTTTCCCAAAAATTATTTTCAGACTTTATCTTCAGTTGACTTCTCTAAGGAATCAAAATGTGTATTGATAGAATTTACAAGAGATTTTATATTACTGGATGAGGAGGTCGAGAGATCCTTCTGAAAGGATGGCATGATATTCTCCAATACACCGGATGCAATTTCTATGAGCTCACAGTCTTCCATGTGAGACTTCAGAAGTTTTTCTTTTGCCTTTGCTTGAGTAAAGGATGCTATCTTCATGGTTTGAACCGAGGAGAGGGAATCAAAATTGAATGGTCCTTGAAGCAGTTTCAGTTCATCAAATTCCATCAACTCTTTGGTCAAGAAATTTTTGACAGTTTCTGCAGTGTCTCTTGCTGAGGACAGGGTCTTCTTCCCTTCTGCAATCTCAGAACTGTCTCCTGGAGT
Organism: Cunninghamia lanceolata; assembly: GCA_027924645.1. Taxonomy (NCBI): domain Eukaryota; kingdom Viridiplantae; phylum Streptophyta; class Pinopsida; order Cupressales; family Cupressaceae; genus Cunninghamia; species Cunninghamia lanceolata. The sequence goes on along the minus strand of BSBN01001237.1, from coordinate 32,842 downwards.
CTTCTCTGTTTGGTCTTTTTTTCTTTTTCCTTTACTTCTTCTTCTTGACTAGTTTTCTCCTCTAATCTTTCTTCTCCTTTAGATCCAAAGTCTGTAGGGGAATCCAGATGAGAGATATTTACTTCTTGGACTTCCTCTTCCGGAATAGAGGAATCCAGGTCCTTAGTTTTCTCCTCACCTATCTCTTTTGATTCTTCTATATTTTTCTCTGTAGGATTTTCCTTTGATGTACTGAGTCCTTCATCATCCATGACAGAGGGTTCATCACCTAAGTCCTCTATAACAAGAATATTGAACCTTTTGTATGCATTTTGGAGGATGTCTTCTATTTCTTTTGCCACTTTGTCAGTCTCTCCAAGCATAAGATGATTCATTCTAGCTTTGCTCCGAAACTCATTCTTGCAATCTTTGAAGATCATATTCATTTGTTTCTGAGTGATTGAAGGATAGAACTGAATAGCTATCTATTCCTAGATCTCAAGGTCCTTTTCCTTGGCATTGTTCTTCCTTATTTCTAGTTCCTTCTCTAGGCTTTTGGGAATTAGAGATATGATTTCAATAAATGCCTTATTATAGATATTTAGATACCTGACTATAGCTTCTTGCAAGATCTTCTAGTCAGCTTCATTATACTCATCATAGAACTCAGTCATTAGTTTTAGGTTCCCATCCACAGTGACTAATTTGATGATATCATCAATGCGGAGAGTAGGCTTTTCAACAAATTCCTTTGCCTTCTCTTCTTTGTCTTGACCGATAGAGGGTTCACCAGTTGTTTTCTTCTTCTTCTTCATTTTCTTAACTTCCTCATCAATTTCAGTTTCTTCATCATCCTTCTGACTTGTATAGGATCTTGTTGCCTTTTTCTTTGTTCTCTTCTCTCCCTTTCCGAATGTCTGGGCTTCTGGTTTTGATGCTTTTTGGCTTTTAGAGGTGGTAGGTGCAGAGCTCTTGGAGGATCTAGTTCAGGAAGGGGCTTGCACCGAAGCACTTTCTTTTTCAGTTTCTTGCCTTTCTTTCTCTGCCCTTTCTATCTTCACTCTGTTTGCATCAAGTGCCTCTTTTGATATTCCATCCCTCTTGGCAAATTCTTCTACTTCCCTCCTCACTTTTCTTTTCATTTCTAGTTGTCTTAGTGCCACATGAATCTTCACACTCAACTCTTCAAAGGTTCCAAACCTTTCTGCCTTAGGATCATTGGGTTGACTAAGCATGTGTTGAACATGTAGTTCTACAATTTTCTCATCTACTTCATACCCCATTGGCATGATCCAGACTATCCTTGGCTCTACTGCCTCCATTAGGTATTGATCAGTTTCTACCATAAAGCATATTGTATCCTTATACTTTTCAACTAGAGATTGGGGGATTCTCTCTCTGGCTTGCATCATACTCTAAAAGTTCTTGAAGTAGCCCCAGAGTGCTGTATTTTGTGCCTTGGCATCACCAATTCCATGCAAATAATCCCTGATTTGTATGGAAATAGGTCTGTCATTTTGCCATATCCAACCACTAGTTCCAGGTAGTTCATTCATTTAATAGAAGAATAGGCAAAGTATCAAGCCACCATAATTGAATGAATTCTTTTTATCCTTCTTTATCTTCTGCAGATTCTTCAAAAGTTGGTTCAGAAGGAGCTCACAAAGATCATAGTCAATATTCTTTCTTAACATTTCATAAGCAGTGTAAATTGTTGTTCCAGATACAGAATTCTCTCTGTTGGAGTGATATATCTTGTAGCCTATTATCATGGTGGCAAACTTGATATCTGTATCTGAGATATCCTCAATTGTCATTGCTCTTTTATCAAATTTAGATCCGGTAGCCTCACTCACAATTTGGTTTTTGACAGATTTGAGAGTAGGCAACCCATCAGATGAGTGCAATCTAGTTACCGCCCTAATGGCATCTTTAGTGATCTTAAACGGCCTATTCAACCACATGAAGTCGTCATGCACTCTACTCAAAACATACAAAACCCATTCATCTTCTGCAAAATACGGGAAATGGATGTAATGTCCAAAATGTTTGTCCTGGATAGCCTTGTACTGAGGTTTGAGTTCAAATGAATCATCTATTAACTGCTTGTGGTAGATATCCATTAGCTTGGATTCCCCAAATTCTTCAATGTTCGCATGAATGTATGCCCTAACATCTTCTACATGCAAAACCCCATGCAAAATACTAGAAAATGCGCCTAGGGGATCAACTTCTAGAGATTTGTAGGGAGGTTTCTTGAATTTAGGATGTGGCCTATCAGAGATCTTCACAACATTTAGAGTGCACATCTTTCAAAAGATTCAGAGAGAGATTTTCAAGAGTGAAAAATACCTTTTACGCTTCTAGGGTTCATGATATGAACTAGATCAGATTGCAGGGAGAATCGTCTTCTGCAGTTGATCTTTGAGAAGTTTTGAGGCAATTTGCTTTAGAGCTCCTTCTTTTCTTCTTCTCAAATGCAAATGTGCAAATGATGAACAAGAGAACCCTTATATTTCTGCACAAACCCTAATTTCACATTGTAATAAATGCACAACTTAAGTTATTCCGGTTGTTCCTTGTCCTTAGAGATTTTTTCAGATCACTGAGATGCACTTAGAGTTATTCTTGGTGAAAATTAGCAATCTATCTACCTTTCTCCAATTATTCCATTTATCCGCAAATCAAGATACCTCAAATTTGAATCATACCAGATCTAACTATGAAAATCCTATTCTTACCAGATGACTGTTAAACTGGATTAATCTCAGATGATTAACCTCTTCAAATTCCTTGTGGATCTTTCATATTTTTCCCAAGGGTTATTTAGATGTTTCTCTGAGAGCCCTTTTAATCTGCAACCTTCCATGTGCTGATTTCAGGCACCAATTGACTGGTTGGGGGAAAATATTTTCTTTTGTGACTCCTCCTGAGCCAAAGCTCATCTATTTAGTTTCCAGAAGGAATAACAGCACCAGATTCTGGTGCGGATCCATCCTCGACATTTTATGTATTCCTCTTCACCTAAATCTTGTTCATCTCCCTTTGAATTTCATCCACATTCACTTTTCTTTTTCCTTTGTCTTGGTTTTGATTATGATGTACCGGACCATTTTTATCCTGATTCTTACTTCTATAAAATTTGGCAATATGACTGGATCTATTGCAATTGTAGCAAACAACATTTCTTTGCATATTTTACTGATATCCTCTTGATCTACACTGATTAGCCATATGTCCCATTCTATTGCATGAAAAGCATCTTCCATTGAATGAATTGTTCATTTGCATATTTCTACACTCATGAGATTTGTGACCATACCTTTTGCAATTGAAACACTGTCCAGAGAAGGATGAATTAGTCTGATTCATTCTTCTTCTGCACTGATTTGCTTTATGATCAAAGTTATTGCAGTTGTGGCAGTATCCATTGAAGGATGGATATCTTTAAGCATTAGGTTGCCTTACCGGAGGTCTTCTAGGCATGTTCCTTGGATTTCCTGATCCAGAGTTCTTCTGACTGGATCCAGAGCTTTCACCTTTCTCATATCCCAAGCCCTGTTTATCACCTACCCTCTTTTGGCTTTCAAGAAGAACTTCAAGTTGAGCAGAGCTTATTTTGAATTTCTCTTTGTATTCATTTGTTGTTTGAAGATCCCTTTTAAGAGTGTCAATCTGATTCTCAAGTTGTTTTTCATTATCTCTAGCTTCTTCAAGATCAGATTCCAAATGCCTAATTATTCTATCCATTTTGTGGTAGTCTTCTGACTTCTCCTTGAGAGATTGTTTTAGATTATCTTCAGTCTTTCTTTTCTCTTCAATTTCTTGAGTGAATTTCATAACTCCTGATTCCATTTCATGTCTTACCATAATGACCTCTTTTGATAGCTTCTCACATAACTTGTTCTTCTCATTCAGATCTTCATCAGTATTATTGGTTTCACTTTGACTTGCTAACTATTGAAGTAGCTCCTTTCTCTTTTTCATAGAGATACTCAGTTTTTCTTTTAGTTCATTTATGAAATCATCAGCTTGTTTGAGTCTTTCCTTCAATTCATTAACTTCGGAGTGAGATTGCTCAAGATCATCTAGGGCAGACTAAAGTTGTTCCCTCATTCCATACATATTTATTGAGATTCCCAGATCTTCCTCAAGCTATTAGGCTCTGTTAGGAGGAACTTGGCTCTTATACCAATTGTTGATAACTGAAAGGGGGGGTGAATCAGTTATCTTAATTTATTTAACTTTATGTTCTTTAATAACTAGTGCAACATTAAAACAAACAAGCATTCTTAACCATGAAAGCAAAAGCAAAGTCAATACACATAACACAATGATTTTGACATGGAAAACCCTATTAAGGGAAAAACCACGGGGTGACTAACCCAAGAATGTATTCTCTGTTAAAAGAATAAGGTAGTACAAAATGGCACTTCCCAATTAGGGCTCACTGTCTGAGCACACTGTTCACAAGAGGCTCACTGCCTACAATAGTTTATAAAAGAAAACCAAGTACTTGAACTGATTAGGAGGATCTACATATGCTAAGGTTCAGTTCCAGTTAGGCTCAATATACTGATCTGCTGCACTTCATTCTTCCTCTTTTCTAATGTTGTTGTATAGTCACATACCGAACCTTTATTGTTGCTTCCACACTACTCTCTGCTTTTCTTTGCATAATACTACACACCACACACACCTTCATACTGAAATCAATCTGGTATATATATCAGCATCAATGATTTCAATCATCTTTCTAGTTAGCATCTAGAAAACTCAAGATATTTCCAAACTCTGGTATGTCAGCTGAATCCATGCTTACCAAGTGATGTGTATCAAAAGGATAATTATAGAAGTCATCAATCATGTCAAACAATCATGAATGATCCCTCAAGAACCTTGATCACCATCAATATCACATCCAGATTAAGGTCTAATGCTCTGTCGGTCTGTTCTTCCTTAGTCTATTCTGCCAAACAGGAACCCAATAATCAGGTGCTAATATCTGATGCAGAGGCATCCACACTATAACCTTACAATACAGCATGGATGTCTGCAGACCATCATCATCATCATATTCATCCTCATCATCATCATATTTTTGCTTAACACTATCAGCATCATCATTTTTACTGTCGCCGACCGATATCCTCCTGCAGACAAGTCTTAGCACTTTCGCCTGTCAACAGCATCATCACATTGACTACCGGCAGCATCATCATGTTCGACCAGCGCGAACATCCTCCTGACGTCCACTGTTCACTTCAGCGACAACTTCCTCCTTCACTACCTTCAACATCATCATGATGTTCAACAGGCGCAAACCTCCTCCGGTTGCACTGTTTATCGGGCGCCAAACACTAGCGGCCTCATCATGATATTTAACATCACCTTCGTCAGCAGGATATCAAATATCCGGTTGCTCCAAATATCCTGATGACGATCACCTTCAGTACCTTCCCTTCGATGCTCCGACAGCCGACGACTCAAGCAACAGCATCATGATATTCAACATCATGATAATCAACAGGTTAAAGAACATCCGGTTCTTCCCATTTATCCTGATGATGACAAAACCTTAACACCTCGCACCGTTCACTCGATGCTGACGTCACCCGATATCCTGATGACGTAGATCCTAATGACGATGATGTCACCCGCAGCTGCTCAATATCCTGCTGCTCCGAAATGTCCTGATGACGTATATCATGATGATGATGACGTCATATCCTGCTGTTGGCCAAACTTAGCTTTTCTCGGCCCGCGATCAACCCGATCTTCAACTTGATGCCGATGCACTCCTCGGCCCTCCTGATGATGATCACCCTGATGCTCCTTTACTTCATGCACTCGAAAACATCATGCTCTCCTTTACTTATCCGGATGACGATACTCAAACTGACTGCAGGATATAAACCGAAATATCCTGATGATGTCGTCTTGACCGATTTCCAACCTTAGCAGATTTTCACTGTTTCGATCCGCCGGACCTCCTGGGTTGACTCGATCTACTTCCAGGGTGATCTTCTACACTCTACCAGCTCAACCTAGCACATGAGGATGCTAGGGTCTTCAACACCTTTCGACCGCGATCCTGCACACCTGCATACGAACAAACAAACTAACACCTACCCTACTGTACATCGCCATTCCACCGATCAGACGGATCAACCAGTGGAATGGATCAGTAAATCCATGAACCCACTCAAACCAGCAATCGATAACACAAAGGAGATCAAACAGGAAAATGAAAACAGGCTCTTTATTGATTTCAAAGATGCAATACAATATGATCAGACTCCCTCTCTGTCTCACTCTCTGTAACCTAGCTCGATCGATGATATCTGTCTGTATCTGTCCATGCAATATCAACCGATCTCATGCTTAAATAGATTTGTCTTCGAGTACTACTGACCCGACTCCAAGCGGCTGGGAACTCTCTCCAAGCGGCTGGGAGATCCCACCGAACACGCATCATGACAGCTGTACTAACAAACTTCCTAAAAATAGCAAAAGCATGGTCAGCGTGATCTTATCATGATCAGCATGACCTTATTACATGCATTGGTCTTAACAGACCTTCTTGGAAACATAAACAAGACCTAAAACTACTAACTGCCTTATCAAGACCAGCTGTCAGGTAGGTGCTCCTGCACCATACTCCCCAACAGAAAAGAACTCATGTCCCATGAGTTTAGTATGTGGAAGACTTCCACCTTGACACTTTGCCTTGTCAGTCTTCTGACCTGTTCCAGCTTTTGCTGCTGCTGTCTCTTGGCTTCTCCAAGACTGCGGAACTGTAACCTGCTTGCTGGCAAGTGAATCCTCATGCCTGTTGATGTAGGCCTTTCTCAAGTTGTCTCTGTGTTTGTCAGGTTGTCTGACCAGAATCTCTTTCTGAACTGCCTCTTGAACGTCTTCAATGTTCAACTCTAGCTTCCTGTCAACTGTTATAGGACAAGCAATAGTCCCAACTATGACAACATCCTTGTCATTCCTCTGAACTAGTTGCTGTTTGCACCCCTGTTTCTGCACCTGCTGCTGACCTCTGTCAGTCACAACTGAAATTTTCTTCAGCTTGTTGTCTGTAACAATGTCCTTCCTTGCAGTATCCTTCTCTGCCTTCATGCCTGCTCCTCTAGGCATCTGCACATACTCCTTCTTTCCTATTAAAATGACTTGGGTTGCCTTCTGTACTGCAGCTTTTGCCTGCAATGGCATCAACTTAATAATCTGCCCATCCTTCTTGATGGTGTAGGTATTAGCATACCCATCATACAATACCCTTCTATCAAATTGCCATGGTCTACCCAACAGTAGGTGACAACATTCCATGGGCAATATATCACACAAAATTCTATCATGATATGCTCCAATCTGGAAATCCACATATGCCTGTTCAGAGACAAAAAGTGATTGACTATCACTCACCCAAGATGCCTTGTAAGGGTGTGGATGTGGAATCCTTTCCAAATTCAATTTATTCACCATTTCCTGAGATACCATGTTGTCTATTGAACCAGTATCAATGACAACCTTACATACTTTACCTTTGCTCTTGCATGTAGTCCTGAAAAGAGCTCTTCTTTGCATCAGATTCTTTGATGCCTGCAAACTAATTCTCCTTAACATCAATGATTCTCCACTCTCTGGATATGCATCAAGACAAGTGTTTGAACTTTCCTCTTCTTTCTCTTCTTGCACAAGTTGTACTCTCTTGTCACTAGTTCTATCATTTCTGGATGATGAACCTTTGTTTTCTGGACATTTGAAGGATGGATGACCAAACTCTCCACAGGTGAAACATTTTCCTGAAAATGTAGTAGAACCTCTACCACCTCCAAATCTTCCTCTATTACCTTTCCATCCACCTCTGAAATCGGACTGTCCCTGTCCTTTACCAGTGTCTTCTTGACCCTCATTGGTTTGCTTTTGTGTAGGGGCTGATCCTCTTCCCCTATGGTTTCCTCTTCCTCTCATGGACTTATCATGTACCCTATTCATCTTTTCTTCAATCCTGATTGCCATTTGATAACAATCCTCCACATTCTTAGGGTTAGCTAAAACTAACTCATCCTGTATGTTAAACCTCAAACCAGCCAAGTACCTAGCCACCTTTTCTACCTCATTCTCATGATGACCAGATCTCATACTCAACTTATAAAACTCTTCTGTATATGTCTTCACATCCCTTTCTTTCTGCTTCAGAAATTGCAGCTTCTTAAACATCTGGATTTCATAATCCCTTGGCAAGAATTTACCTTTGATCCTTGCTACCATCTTATCCCATGAAGTGATCTTTGACTTCCCTTGTTTCCTTCTCTCAGACTGTACATAATCCCACCATACCAAAGCATGACCTCCTAACTTGGTCTTTGCAATCTTTACCTTCTGATCCTCAGCAACATCTTCACATTCAAAGTGATTATCAAGTGCAGCAATCCAATCCAATAACTCATCTTCATTCAAGCTTCCAGTATACTTGGTAACATCAACCTTTACCTTAGGTTTATCACCCTACACTGCCTTTAACAGTTTTACAAATTTCTGGTCTTCAGCCTCCAGATCTTCAGCTACCTCTTCATATTCTTCAGTAGTATCTTCATCTTCTTCAGACTCACTGTCTTCCACTTCCCTCTTTTTGTTCTTTTCCAGGGCTGTAAGCCTGGCTTGAAGTGCTTCAGCAAGCTCCTTCATCTTCCTCATCTCTCTGGCATGTTTCTCCTTCATCTCCTGCAATTCCCTTGCAGTCCCACTACCTTTCGGAGGCATTTTGTCAACCTCTCAATCAACACACAACACACAATTCAACTCTACCTCTGCCCTTTCGGTGACAGAATCAACACACAACAGCCCAGACCTTTTGCTGAGCTCTGATACCACTATGATGTAGAGGCATCCACACTATAACCTTACAATACAACATGGATGTCTGCAGACCATCATCATCATCATATTCATCTTCATCATCATCATATTTTTGCTTAACACTATCAGCATCATCATTTTTACTGTCGCCGACCGATATCCTCCTGCAGACAAGTCTTAGCACTTTCGCCTGTCAACAGCATCATCACATTGACTACCGGCAACATCATCATGTTCGACCAGCGCGAACATCCTCCTGACGTCCACTGTTCACTTCAGCGACAACTTCCTCCTTCACTACCTTCAACATCATCATGATGTTCAACGGGCGCAAACCTCCTCCGGTTGCACTGTTTATCGGGCGCCAAACACTAGCGGCCTCATCATGATATTTAACATCACCTTCGTCAGCAGGATATCAAATATCCGGTTGCTCCAAATATCCTGATGACGATCACCTTCAGCACCTTCCCTTCGATGCTCCGACAGCCAACGACTCAAGCAACAGCATCATGATATTCAACATCATGATAATCAACAGGTTAAAGAACATCCGGTTCTTCCCATTTATCCTGATGATGACAAAACCTTAACACCTCGCACCGTTCACTCGATGCTGACGTCACCCGATATCCTGATGACGTAGATCCTGATGACGATGACGTCACCCGCAGCTGCTCAATATCCTGCTGCTCCGAAATGTCCTGATGACGTATATCATGATGATGATGACGTCATATCCTGCTGTTGGCCAAACTTAGCTTTTCTCGGCCCGCGATCAACCCGATCTTCAACTTGATGCCGATGCACTCCTCGGCCCTCCTGATGATGATCACCCCGATGCTCCTTTACTTCATGCACTCGAAAACATCATGCTCTCCTTTACTTATCCGGATGACGATACTCAAACTGACTGCAGGATATAAACCGAAATATCCTGATGATGCCGTCTTGACCGATTTCCAACCTTAGCAGATTTTCACTGTTCCGATCCGCCAGACCTCCTGGGTTGACTCGATCTACTTCCAGGGTGATCTTCTACACTCTACCAGCTCGACCTAGCACATGAGGATGCTAGGGTCTTCAACACCTTTCGACCGCGATCCTGCACACCTGCATACGAACAAACAAACTAACACCTACCCTACTGTACATCACCATTCCACCGATCAGACGGATCAACCGGTGGAATGGATCAGTAAATCCATGAACCCACTCAAACCAGCAATCGATAACACAAAGGAGATCAAACAGGAAAATGAAAACAGGCTCTTTATTGATTTCAAAGATGCAATACAATATGATCAGACTCCCTCTCTGCCTCACTCTCTGTAACCTAGCTCGATCGATGATATCTGTCTGTATCTGTCCATGCAATATCAACCGATCTCATGCTTAAATAGATTTGTCTTCGAGTACTACTGACCCGACTCCAAGCGGCTGGGAACTCTCTCCAAGCGACTGGGAGATCCCACCGAACACGCATCATGACAGCTGTACTAACAAACTTCCTAAAAATAGCAAAAGCATGGTCAGCGTGATCTTATCATGATCAGCATGACCTTATTACATGCATTGGTCTTAACAGACCTTCTTGGAAACATAAACAAGACCTAAAACTACTAACTGCCTTATCAAGACCAGCTGTCAGGTAGGTGCTCCTGCACCAATATCTCTTCACTCATTCATCACCGGAGGCTCAATCTTTGGAATATATCAGTCATGATACTTCTCTTAACTTCTCCAAGTCTACACTTTACTGAGATACTTCCTTTGAGAGATCCGGACCTGACTGTCGGACCTTGCTACATGCTCTATTCTTGCTTACCGAACCAAGATACATTTCAGTCTATCTTCCGATATGGTCATACCATGTCCTGCGGATGTGTGGGATGGACTTTGTTTCCATCAATGACAACACTCATGAAGCCATATAGTGTCTCTTGCCAACATAAACAACATATAACACATCACGAGGGAAGCACATCATGAGAGATAAAGGGTTAGAGATACTTACCTGTTTCCTCCCAATGTTAACAATATACATATCTAAGATATCTGTCATGTTGTTTTGGTCTTGTTGATATTGTGTTAACATTAAGTTTGGGATGATGGGAGGCTTTATTTTATTTAAAAGGATTATATCCAATGTTGCTTGAGTAATGTGTTGAAGTGGATTCTATAGGTACTCGTATCCCTTGTTCATGTACACCACATCCATTACCTAGATAGTCACAATTTTTATAAAGGATTTTAAATCCTTGACCATAGAGGGATGTCATTTATTTAGGGGATAGTGAAGCCTCATAGGTCTCGTAGTTTTTGGTATAAGTGAGAGTATTTTTTTTATTTTCTACAAAGGGAACTTTAGGTTTCTTAGGTGCTTCAAAAGATTGCTTAGGTGAAATCGATGCTACTTTGGATGTGTCAAGGCTATTAATTGTATATTCCCCTATACCGCAAAGATTAAAATCTAATGAGCCCCAATCATCACCAAATAGTGCATTCAATGATATAGAATCTTTCACAACATTATTCGTCACTAGAGGCATTGAGGAATCAGCTCGTAAATTATTTAGGCTCATATGATTGTAAACTAGTTTTTATGTTTCAATATGTAAACAATTATCTAGTTCAGGATCAACATGAATAGTATGAAGTTTACCTTTGAATATAAATTTGATTGAGCGATGCAGGGTGGAAGGGACTACCCCCAATGCATGAATCCAAGATCTATCTAGAATCATGTTGTAAGATAAGGAACAAGGCATGACATGAATCAGGGTAGGCACAATCACAGATCCTACTTGTATAGGTAGAGTTATAGTACCTAATGATTGACTATGATGATTATCAAAGCCATGAATTCAAAGTCTATCCAGCTTGATTTGTGATGTGTCAGCCTTGATTTTGTGTAGTAGGTCAATGCTACAAACATTAAGAGTCGATCCATTGTCAAACATAACTTGCTTTACCAATGTCTTATTTATTGTGACAAAGATCATAAGTGGATCATATTGGTTTTGAACTTCAATTGATGGTAATTCTTGTGGTTGAAAGAGAATATCTATTTTTGTCACATGCATACTATCCAATATGGCTGCTACATCATTAGGCTTAGCATTAGGTGGGACAATCACCTTTTGTAAAGCTTCTTGAAGCATTCCATGGTATGTAGGTGATGTTTGTATTAAATCCCAAAGAGAGATCTTAGGCTGAGTAGCACAGAGTTGCTTGACAACATCATATTCTTGACCACTTTTATGATTAAGATGAGGTGGTGGAGGGAGCATAGGTTGAGAAACTAGGAGGGATATAGGTACATGACGTGCTTGCTTACTTTGCTTGTTAGTATGGGTGTTATATGTGTGAGCAATCACATTGTGGTGTGGTTGTTGTAACACATTTTGAACACCTTGAACTGTAATCACCGGCTTTATGAAATAAGGTGCACTAGGTGCCCTCCGCACAACCATCTTAGGAATATTGCTACAAAATCTATTAATGAATATTGAATTAACATTGTTTTCCTCTTGATTATACCCAGCATCTATCCCTAGGGGATTTAATGTGAGAGACCTTTTCTCATCCACTAATTCTACATCTTGGCCAGGGAGAGCAATGGGATGAGAGGAAGGTACTATATTGTTAGGTAGACTAGAGCTATCCATAGTCTTCTCATCGAAGGTTCTTGAGTTTTCAATCAAAGGTGGAAGGTCTAATGGATTATCCGTAGAGGTCTCATGCACCAAATGATAGTTAGGTGAATAGTCTTTTTCCACCCATGAAGAATCCTTCTTGAGAGGGAGCCCTTTATCCACTAATGTTTCATTTTTCAAAGAGGGTAGGGTGATGTTCAAGAATGTGTCAATGATTCCATCCTATTGTGCTAGCATATACTCATAGGAGGAATTATTTTCTATGTCATCATCACATGTTTTAGCTATTAAATCCAAAGCATTAAGGGAACTTTCACTCTCATCATTCTCAATGTGATTCGTCAAATCTTCTACTACCCAAGGGTATGTATTCATGAGATGTGTGAAGTTGTCATTATCAGATACATAGTCAAGGATTTCAAATGAAGTGCATTTAAATATATCCTTGTAATACATAGCTTGTAAGTAAGTGAGAACATGAGGATTCATATTAAGAAATTTGTAGAAACTTTCGAAGTTTTTAATATATGCATGTAAAGATACCAAAGAGTAATGAGATGAAGATTCCATGGTGAAATTTATTGTAACATCAATGCAAAATCATATTTTTGAATCTTTAACAGTTATAAAAAAGACAAGTGCAAAACTATGTGCAAAAATAACCTAAAATGCTTGATTTTTTGTACTTTTTCAATGCAAATATATGAAAGAAAAGGTGTTGTGAGAAATTTGATCAGGGGAAGAAAGTAATATGTCTGATATTATTCCAATACAATAATAATATCCATCACAACACACTCTTGATGCAAATCTAAGATGATGACTAGTCAAAACCTAGTGAAAAAACACGAAAATATACGGTTTTTTCACCAAATCTCAATGCAAAGGAGCATGACAAAGGATTTTGTGAGGAAAATGATGATTTAAAGAAAATTATATCAGTAATAACAGCCACCTAATGCCAAAAAATCTGTCACAACATGCTTATAGTGCCACTCAAGATCAAACCCTAGTGAAAATATAGCAAAAATATGCAATTTTTCACAATTTTTCAACTCCAAGACCTAGAAAAAGGGGTGTTGTATGGAATTTTAGAAGGTGCATAAAATAATATCAATGATATTAGTCACATAAAGCCATAAATTTGTCACAACATGCTTGTAATGCAATCTAGGTCAAACCTTAGGGCAAATATAGCAAAAATGTGCAATTTTTCGCCAAATTTTCAATACAAGAGCTCAATAACAAGGTTTTGTGAAGATTTTTAGGAGGGGAAGAAAATAATAACCTTTATAATATCTAATTAATGCAAAAAATTTCTTCACAACATGCCTATGGTGCAAATTTTGAGAGTCGATAAGGCCAAATCTAGTGAAAATCAAGGTTTTTCAAGCCCTAGGTTTGAGATCTTGATGCAAAATGCTATATGAATGTCTTGAAATATAATTTATGATGAAAATTAGTTCCACTCAGATCTGAGGATGATTTTAAAACCCTACCATGCAAAATGCAAATGCAAATCTAAGGAAAAATCAATGAAAATGCTAGGTTTTTGTTGAAATTTTCTATGTAAAAATGTAAATTTTTGAGATCTAAATGCAAATTTACACTAAAATGCAACACTATAGACAAATGCAATTTTGAATGAGTGTCTAAGAATAGTAAAAAAATATGAAACAAGATTTTACCTACAAACCCTAGATTTTGGAATTACTAGGTTATATGCAAAATTCAAAATTTCCAACAAAACCCTAGCAATTTTATGATGAAAATGCAATGCAAGCTATTGAATTTTTGTAATTTTATACAATTTATCTCAGATATAATGCAAAAATCATAAATTTGATGAAATTCAAATTAATTAATGTAACATGCAAACCATAGAATGCAATTTTTTTCAATTTTTTTTAATTTTTTGTAATTTTTCCAATGCAATAAGATGAATGATGATATGGATGATTAAAATCAATTCAAATCTGAAGCAAAACAATCAACAATGTGCAAAAAAGTCCAACAACACGGGTTCACCAAAATGTAAAGGGTAAAATTTGGATAATTGGTTTTTTATAGTTCATGTGTATATCCTCCTTTCACCCTTTACATTCAAGGACTTTGGGTCGAGTGGCAATGCACTATCAGACCCTTGGTCACTTAGTAATGTAGGGAAACTTAGATTTCTATGATTTGATTGTCAATTATGCTCACTTATGCTCAATTATACATCAAAACCCTAATTATGCAAATATGGAAGCAAAAAGACGAATACCAAAAAATGGTGCTACAAAAAGATGTAAAATAACAAATAAATGTGTACTAGTTTCTGAAGTTTAGGAAGTAGAACAGTTGGGGACTAATGAGCAGGCACCCTAGTCCAGTGCCCTAATTTTTGTCAGGATCTGGGAAATTGATCTATAACCTATTCCTGTTGTCTTAGAGGTTTCCCTGTTGCGAAATCCAGAGGACTAATGAGCGGGTGCCCAAGTCCAGGGCCCTATTTTCAACTCTGATCTGCAATTATGACACTCTACAACACTCTCCTGTAACTCCACTTTTCCTACTTCTTCAACCAGTAACCTGCAATCATAGAAAAATGGGGAGGAGGTTGTGGTGTTTAGAGGCTTGCCTCAGTCAATCCCCAGAGAGACATTCAAGTCTTCCAAATACCATTGTCAGATAGAGAGTGTGTGCCCTTGTGAGGCAAAGGTAAAAACCAAATGATAAATGCTCAAAAACACAAATGATGTTACCTTGTAGTGAAGATCTCATAGAAGGAAGAAGCTCTTCATGCCATGAGGATATGATTGCTCAAATCTCAAAAATCAAATACATAGACAACACAAATCTTCTCTTGCTACGCAATGAATGCCTTGAATCACCTTCACATAAACTTGAGAATCCAAATTGCAAGCTAGTAATCATCTAATGTCCATCTAATGGTCTTCTAGTTTACAAATGAATGCCTAAGCATGCTTATATATGCAACTACAAACACTCCCGCCAAGAATTTCATAATTCAATCTTACCGTGTCGGCATAGGACCCAAATAACGGTCACAAGCCGACACTCAGAATTTGGGACTGACCTAAAATAGGGTAGGACTAGGGCATGGATGCCCAAGTCCTCCCTCCCTATTTTGGTTAGGGTTAGGTTCAAAGGATCCCCCTAGGTCTCATTTGTCATGAAACTTAGGACTCATTTCATCGGGATGTCAAAGTATGATGCAAGATGTCCTAAATGCAGATAAAAGACCTGGGAGCTAAACCTTAAGAGGGAAAAGCCCCCAAGGGCACATTTTCTGATGTTACACTTACTCATTACAAACAAACAACAAGATAGGAGCATAGTTGACACCAATGACAATACAGATATGTTGACATCAATGACAACATCATTTAGGAACATACTTGCAACAATCTCCCCCTTTGTCATTGATGGCAACATATGATGTGAAAAATTGAAAAGATCGTCAAGACAAGATTCTCCCCCTTTCTCTTTACACAACTGCATTGTTTCTTCCTCTTAGTTTTTCACATGATTTCTCTCCCCCTTTGACATCAATGGCAAAGGGCACATACTTTCATGTTGTTGCTCTGATCCACTAAACTTTCTTTATTTTTCAACACTTTCTTCATCAGAAACATCTAGCTACTCCCCCTAAGGGATAGCCCTTAAAACATCAATCCAGATAAAAAAATGAGGCTTTGGATACCACTAGATTGATGCTTTCTTATGCATCTTAGTTTAGAGCAAGAGGGGTAATGACTCCTAGCTTTTCTCTGAGATACTCAAAAGGATCTTTGGGTAGAGGCTTAGTAAAAATGTCTACAATCTGATCCTTTGTGGATACATACTCCATCTTTACTTCATTTTCATTCACCTTTTCTCTCAAAAAGTGATACCTTATAGATATATGCTTTGTTCTTGAGTGCATCACTGGATTCTTCAAGATGTTTATAGCACTTGTATTATCACAAAAGATTGCAACTCTTCATGTCCTTCAATGTCTGCTTCATCCATAATACTTGAGTGCAACAACATACTACTGCAATATACTTTGCTTCTATTGTTGATAAAGAGATTGAATCTTACTTCTTGCTCAGCCATGAAACTAGTCTGTTTCGCAAAAAGAAACACCTCCACTTGTACTTTTTCTATCATCAACATCTCCTACCCAATCAGCATTTGTATAAGCACTAAGAGTGAAATCATTATCTTTTGGATACCATAGGCCATGATGTGGTGTGCCTTTTAAGTATCTTAAGATTCTCTTAACTGCCATCACTTGTGATTCTCTTGGATCAACCTGCAATCTAGAAACAAGACAAACTGCATGCATGATATCAGGTCTAGTTTGAGTTAGATAAAGCAATCCTCCAATCATGCATATGTACCTTTTCTTATCAGTCTTGGGTGAATCATCAGTTTTACTCAACTTGCAGCCAGTCATCGTAGGAGTACATACTGGTTTAGAGTCCATCCCAAACTTCTTCAATAGTTCTCTCACATACTTAGACTGAGATATGAAGACTCCTTATCTGATTGATTAATTTGTAGACCCAAAAAGAAATTCATTTCACCAAACATGGACATTTCAAAGTCACTTTTCATCTCACCGGCAAACTTTATGCACATGCCTTCATTTCCTCTAAAGATAATGTCATCAACAAAGACTTCAACAATCAAGATCTGATTATCATTGATTTTGAAATATAGATTGCTATCTATAATACATTTACTAAATCCTAATTGCAATAAATACATGTCTAACCTTGCATACCAAGCTCTAGGGGCTTGTTTGAGTCCATACAATGCTTTCTTTAACCTGCATACCATATCACCTTGATTTGACAATTGGAATCCCTCTGGTTGCTCAATGTATACTTCCTCTTCTAATTCACCATTCAGGATGCAGACTTCACATCCATCTGATATACCTTAAAATCTTTGTGAGCTGCAAATGCCAAAAACATTCTAATTTCTTCAATCTGAACTACTAGGGCAAAAGTTTATTCAAAATCTATCCCTTCAATTTGAGAATATCCTTTGCACACAAGTCATGCTTTATTCCTTACAACTTCTCCATTTTCATTCAGCTTGTTCCTGAAGACCCATTTAGTTCCAATAACATTTTTGTCAGCAGGTCTAGGAACTAGTTCCCAAGTTTCATTCTTCTCTATCTGCAATAGTTCTTCCTCCATTGCCTTTACCCAATTTTCATCATTGCAGACTTCATTCATAGTTTTTGGTTCAACTGTGGAGAGCAAACAGTAGTTTACTTGTTCTTCAGCAACTTTTCTTTTTTCAGTACACCTTTGTTTTTATCTCCAATAATTTGATCTTCAGAGTTATTGATTCTTACATACCTAGGCGTTTTAGCAACACTTTCCTAAGCCTTTTCTTCTTCATCTTGACTATCTTCTTGTTCAACTTTATCTTCATAAGTTGTAGTAGCAGGTTATCTGATTCATAGCCATTCTAATCTGATGTTATTCCTATGTCTTCATCCACCTTTACCTTTGCACTTTCAACAATCTTTTTTAGTCTTTTATTGTAACACCAGTAAGCCTTACTCTTTGTAGAGTACCCAAGGAAGATTCCTTCATCACATCTTGCATCAAATTTCCCTAGATCATCTCTTTTGATATAGCATTTGCTTCCAAAGACATTGAAATATCTTATTGTAGGAATACTTCCATACCATAGTTCATAGGGAGTTTTAGTACCATTACCTTTCACTTGAACCTAATAATGAATGTAGACAGAAGTGCGTATAGCTTCTTTCCAAAGGACTTCGGGCAGACCTCCTTCCTTCATCATTGTCCTAGTAGCCTCCGGAATGATCATGTTCTTTCTTTCCACAACTCCATTCTGCTAGGGAGTTCTAGGTGCAGACAATTGCCTCTTAATCCCTTGCTCTTCATAAAAAATGTTGAACTCATTTGAAGTGAACTCATCTCCTCTATTAGACCTCAAACACTTGATTTTCAGTTCTAACTCATTCTCAACCATTGCCTTGAAGGATTTGAACTTTTCTATGGCTTCAGATTTGTCTCTTAAGAAAGTAACCCAAGTCATTCTAGAATAATCATCAATAAGCAAAATGAAGTACTTGTCACTTTGCAAACTTCTTACCCTTGTAGGACCACATAGGTTTGTATGCACTAGATCCAGCAAACTGGCAGAAAATTGCTCTTTGCTCTTGAAACTCACCCTAGTCTGCTTCCCAAACTGACATTCTTTGCAGATGGTATTGATGGGTTTTATAAGCTTTGGTAGATCTCTCACAAGCTAACTTGAACTTATCTTTACCAGAATGTCAAAGTTCATATGACACATCCTTCTATGTCATAGCCAACTCTCATTTGCTTGGGCCAATAAACAATAATCACTAGTTCCTCTTAATTGATAAATATTACCTTTGGTCTTCTTACCGATAGCAATTATAGTTCTGGAGCTTTCCATGATCTTGCACCCATTGTCTTTGAATCTCAGATCATAACCTTTGTCACACATCTGACCAACACTCAAAAGATTATGCTTCAAACCCTTCACATACATGACATTATCAGTATTGTGCTTACCATCAAATGAGATAGATCATTTTTCACAAATCTTACCAGCTGCATTGTCTCCAAACCTAACCAATCCTCCATCATACTTTTCTAAACTCACAAACTTACTTTTGTCATTGGTCATATGATGTGAGTATCCACTATCAATAATCTATTCATCCTTATCTTTCTCAACCTGAATTACCAAAGTACTTTCTTCCATTGGTTTCTCTTCCTTCACATAGCTAGCAGGATTAGTAGACATAGGTTCTTCCTTTATGGAAATAAACAAACATTCATTTGCACTAGTACTAACATCATCAGATTCATCATCAGTCACATCTTCATCATCAAAATATCTAACATAGTAGCATTTCTTTGGAGTTCTAAGCATGTTCTCAAATCTTTTTCTATTCCTTTCAATTATTTCAGGACATCTGGAAGCATAATGACCTACTTTACCACAAGAAAAACATTTGAAAGGTAATTTTCCTGTAAAACTTATCAAAACCTCTTTGTAATCTGTCAACAAAATTAGCTTCAAAGTTCATCAAAATCATCAGGTTTCATCTTATATTTCTCAGCTCTAGAAATCTTTTTTGAAGTAGTGGCTTTGAAGGCAGTCTCAACTTTTGGCAATGCATCACCAAACTCTCTCATCTCAAATGTTGTAAGCTTTCCAAGTAATTGATATATGTTAATAGCTTTTATAGTCATTACTTCTTCAATTGCAACTACCTTGTGATTGTAGGACTTTGGTAGTGATCTGAGAATTTTCATCACAACTTCCCTATCACTGAGAGTTCCTCCCATACCTTTTATTCCAGTTACAAGTTCATCAACTCTTTGCATAAAGGTTGTTATATTTTCATCTTCAAACCCTCATATTTTACTTTTAGGATTTGTAGCTTGGCTTCTCTTATAGAATCATCTCCTTCATACAGATTTTTTAGCTTCTCCCATACCTCATTTGTAGATTCAAGATCCACAACTTTTGTCAACACTGTGTCACTTAAGGAACTTAACATGGCATCCTTATCTTTGACATCCAACTCATATTATTTCCTATCATCTTTAGTTGTCAAACCACCTTTAGACATGACACATTGTGACTGTGTAGCTAGCCATACTTTATAACCAAGACAAAGGAGATGGCTTTTCATTCATACCTTCCATAGAGCATAATTTGTCCCATCAAATTTTGGAGCTTCCCTTTTATAAGACATCCTGGATCTTCCTCAAGTTGTTAGGCCTTCTTTTGAGGAACCTTGCCTTGATACCAATTGTTGGACTATACCGAACAACTGAGAGGGGGGTGAATCAATTGTCCTAAAACTTTTAACCAAATATGAACATCAACTTATCAATTACTTATATTCTGATATAACCATGAAAGAATAAAATGAGAAGCTTAACACAATAGCATAATAAACATAGAAGACACTAGATTTTTACGTGGAAAACCCTAAAAGGGAAAAACCATGGTGGGTGTTAGCCCACAAAAATATATAAGTTATATCAATACCGAAAAATAAAGGCTCACTACCTATAGGGCTCACTAGCCAAATTGCTCACTGCAAAGAATGGGTCACTGCCAATGGGTGGCTCACTGCCAAGGGTTGGCTCACTACCAAGGGGTTGGCTCACTACCAAGGGTTGGCTCATTTCTAAAATGGTGAACTAATTAATTAGCATCTACTCCATGCTTGGGTTCAATTCCTTTGAGGCACAATAAAACTTCTCTTCTCTGCTCTGGCACACCTTCGTACTTATCTCCTCATATTCACACTTATACATCTTTTTGCAATTCATTACAAACCTTTATACAAGTCATCAACCTTGGAATTTACTTCAAGGTCGGCAATACATTCATCAACCGTTGGAACAATCTCCAAGGTTGGCATTACAAACATACATAGAATAGGTCTGGACCTAATATAAAATTGACTAAGGAAAATATTTAAAGATGTATGTGGATCACATTACTCCTTAGCTGGGACTCAAATGCAATCTTCCACGTCATGTCATGCCTCTACAATATTCAAAGCTTCTCTGCAATTAATGAAATCAACCAAGTCATCCAAGACTAGTGAGAACATTAGGTCCTCTAAGAGCATTCTTCAACCACAATCCAAATTTCTCTTTGTGGGCCAATCCAAAGGTAGGAACATGATCAGGAGACATCCACAAGCACATTATAATCATTAGAAACATTTGTACAATACCCAAACACTTTACCCATCAGATTCTTCAAACTGAAGCATAAGAATAGCACTATCAGCCACTGTCATACAGAATAGATAGCTTGCGGACCGCCAAATCACAAACCATTAGAGTTGAAGGCACTTAACATTATCTTTGACTTATCTCTTGTTACCAATTTTTCACCTACAGCTCAAAACGGCAGAGCTGATACATTTTTCTATCTTAAGATGAAAGATTTTTAACATTTTCTGCTATAATGTTTTTGCATAGTTTAAAGTGCTTGAAAGATTTAGTTTTATCATTGTTATAATAGAGGAAAGAGATTCAGTTCATCATTCATTGCATTGTAGAGTTTTCATGAGAAATAGAAGTTATTTCATTTCACATTACACTGATTATTCATTTTGCAAATGAGATATACACAAATTGATTAAACATTACATTGAATGAAAGCAAGAGACCAAATGTACCACACAAACCGTGGGAATAGATGAATCAAATACATCAGAAAGAATATACTATGCATCTACAAAAGACTAAAGTAATGAAGAAGATAAGATAGGCATATCTATCTTTTCTTGTTGAAGTGGTGGGTTGATCCTTGTTGCAGTTGATCCCTCTTGCTCCCGACCTTTTGAAAGAACATGCAAGATCGGAAAAAGTTTTTTTAGAGCTCCAGATATGGTTATCCTATGTACCTCATCAATGCAAAGACATAATATATTCCTTGTGATGCACAGAATCAGTTGATCAAGTCATTCACATGCAAGAGAGCCTAAAGAAATTAAACATCATTAAACTTCACTATTTTTTAAGCTAACATGTTTGTTTCCTGTGCAGGTATAGAAGAAGTTATGTTGTTGTTTTGAAGACAATTTCAGCATGTGGTGCAAAGTGGGCTCCCACAAGGGTTGAGCCTAGCATGTTGCCCCTAATTCTTAAGAGGGGATGGAAAAAGAGTACATATTCATGTTGCTTACGTCAAAACATATCCATCTAAGGAGTATTACATTCACTGAGTGCATAAACTATAAGTTCA
Source organism: Cunninghamia lanceolata (assembly GCA_027924645.1). Classification (NCBI taxonomy): domain Eukaryota; kingdom Viridiplantae; phylum Streptophyta; class Pinopsida; order Cupressales; family Cupressaceae; genus Cunninghamia; species Cunninghamia lanceolata. Next base: position 10,541 of record BSBN01001237.1, on the reverse strand, counting down.
TTGCCCATCTATAACTAACAATTCAAATGAGATGAAATGAAAGCTATCAAAGAGCAGTGAACTCATTCAAGGAAACTCAACAATCATTACATAATAAGAAGAATACAATTGTAATCAAATGACAGGACAGCAATCTTGTGTTGGTCAAGACATATGACATCCAATGCCAACATAAAAGATGCATCATAAACATATTTATCAAATCATCTTTTCACAATGCTTGCATACAAGAGGTAGAAGAAAGTGACTATTTCATCATAAGTAGATGTAAAAAGAGCTATCATATGCATGGTAATCAAGAAAGGTTTCAGTTCTTCATCAGAGAAATCATTGGATAGCAATAGAACAACAGGTATTTTTCATTATTGTTAATGAAGTGTGCCAATATCATTCAATGCATGAACCACCATAAAAGATCCAAAATTAATCATAATATACAGTGTAAATGCCATAGTCATAATTTACAAGTGCAACTACAGGAGGTAGCACATGAAGATTATTCAAATGGACATATTGCTTCAACCACATGAGTAGCAGCAATTGTAAAAAATGAGCATCCTTATCATATATGAATGATCAGGCAGATGACGAACAGATGGAGAGACAATACAACACTCATGATCAACTACAGGATAGTCAAACTGATGCCATAAAGATATAGTTGAACCCATACACAGAAATGTTCATACTATATAGTGAAGTGAAGGAGCAATGGTCATTGGAAGTCGTATGTATATGAATTCATTTGAAATGGTACAGTGAATTAACAGCAAGTAAGTCATGTTACAGATTGAGTGTAGTCATATCAAGTGTATATAGAGTAGAACAAAGGTACCACAATGATCAAAAATGTAGATAGTGATCAGAAAATGAAGACTTTGCTTCAAAATATCAAGAGGTCTCTATTTTGGAAATGTGAAAATGGCAGTATCTGTAGAATCTCAATGTTCATATTCAGCTACAAGTGGTTTAGAAGGAAATTGATATGGATTTTTGTCATTACAGAGTGTAGTAGGAACAACAAAAATGAGATTGCAGTCTTCCTTTAATGATACCATATCTCATAGTATTTTTTTGCAAACAGAAAGACATGAAATGCCAAAGAACAGTAATGTTTTTTTTTCTACAATGAAGGGCAAAAATGAAGGAATTGTTTGTCATGCATCCTTGTTCATTTAGTGATCATCATGCTGCTACAAAATAATAAAGAGAATTTAAATGAAGTGTCAAGGAACAATTATGCCTTGTGACAACCATGAAACAACTAATGATGGAAGAAATATAGAAAATGTCATATTCATATGAGTTCTCATAGTTGCAGCCAAAGGGAACCTTTTTCTTCATAGCAGATCAAAACCACATGGAGGTTTTGTATCAAGATCAAATATAGAGGAAAAAGGAGAACTTTTGAGCTTATGCAGGTTTGAAGAATACCTAGAAAAGTGTAAAATATACTAGATAGAGCTCGCGGCCCAGTAAAAGATCAAACCCACTTTGGGGTTTCAAGGAAATCACAAATATATTAACAATGAAGCAGCCGCAGACATGAAGGGTTTCAGAACCCAAAAGCTGGTAACTAAAGAATCATTTTACAAACCCTTATCATTTATTTTGCATAGTTAAGATCAGACACATAAGAAGATGATAAGTCTCAAGCCCATGAGGGTTTTAAAAGAACACTCAGGAAATGTGGAATAGACCAAATGTAACCGAAACCTAATAGAATGTTTGTATTTTGCAAACTTAGAAATGAAGGATAATATAGTTTTATCATCTTCTACATACAGGAAATGACCATTTTTTGCCATTAAAATCGCGGCCAGAGAGAATCTGGAGAGATTTTTATTACAACAGGTCGAATCCACTTTGGGGTTTCAAGCAAAATCCCAAATACAAAATGATGAAGGATTCGAGCTCATATAAAAGAAGGAAATGCTCAGAAAAACAATTATGGCCACGGCCACTAGTGCCATATCAAGCTTCATGTCAATGGTGAAATACAAAGAAGTGTATGTAGAGTACGAGAACTGAGAACTCACCTTGTTTTGAGTAGGGACCTGTGCATAGAGCCGTGAATTTTCCTCACTTTTTTCTTTTATATTGCCCTTAATTAGGCTCTTATAAATCATCCATGGTAGCCTGAAACATAAAGACAAGAGTGTGTCATCAAAGGGAGCAGAAAGAAACAAAGGAATGCATCAGATGAGTCACCAGTCGCGGCTTAAAAGCCAAAAATATACCTCCTGAATGAAAGGAAATGATTCAAGCATGTGCAGACTAGTCTTACCTTTCACTTTCAGTGAAGAATCATCGAAATCCATCAGAAAATGCTAGAGAAATCGAGGGTTTTTACTTCAAACCCTAGCCCTATGGTGGCAGCAGCAAAGTACCTCATCTCAAAATGCAAAGTGTGAAATGAGCTTGAGAAACTAAGGCATCGATGTTTTTGTGTTAGGGTTGCTTTGAAGCCCTAAGTTTGATGGTGGTATTTTATCACATCAAATTACATTTTCCATGCCTTAACTAATACCCATTGGGGTATGTAGTTCACCTTGCTTATACCTAGTCTCATGACTTAAAATATTTTATGCCTTAGGTCCCTTTTGAATATTCAATGTCAAGGTTATATGCTTTTAAAACTCATTTAGTCCCTTTTTGAAGATAAATCATAGGTCCATATGCCTTAGACTATTTGTAAAACCAAATGGAGGATAAGCCCTTATAGGCTTTTATTTTGCAAACTATTTAATATGCCTTGGGATTTTAATTGATTTTTATAGAAGATCAAATGTCATAGAATTTATATACTTGGCAAAGTGCCAGATAAGCCTTGTATTGTATTTTTCGGTAAAAATCAAATCAAGATCAAATCAGAAAAAAGATAAAACTACAAATCCTTGTAAAATAATATTTAAAGCAATATCTTATAAATTGCTTTTAAATATTTGTTATTTATGCAGTTAAAGTAGAGAAAATCTAGGCAAAATCTTTCCTTTGGATTTGATTTTTCTTCTAGGCGAGATTAGACAAAACTAGGCATTTTGGAGCTTTTTCTAATCAGGTAAAACCTGATTTTGAGTGGATTTTGGTGGGACCACTTGAGGTATCATTTTGGCATCTTCTATTTTTAGTTTGGAGATATTTTAAAGGGTTTTTTGATAGCTTTTTAGAGGATTCCGAAAATGATTTGGGCAGGCTTTTAGAGTGATTTTTGAGTAGTTTTCCTATTTCTCCATCTTGGAAAATTAGAGGATATATTTGAGAGAAAAACTTTGTTTTGGGGGTATCTGATTATTCTATTTCTTTCTCTCTTGCTCACTTGCAGAGAGCATTGTAAAGTTTTGTACTCAGTCTCATTTTGCATACTCCTTTCAGATAAATAAGACAGCAGAGCTCCTTTCCCATTCATTTTTGTCTCATATTGTAGTGTTGATTTGATGTTTCATTGTGACCATAATAGTCAGATCCTTTGTTATGTCTTATTATTACAAACTTATGTGCAGAAGTCTCGTGTAATGCAGATTGTATGTTGAGTTTAATTGCAAGCCTTCATACAAATTATTCATGTGATGCATGTTTCAAGTGGGATTGTGAAAGTGGATGTCTTAAGAGTTCGATTATGAGTGAAAGCATTAAATAAGTTAGATTTTTGTTTAATCATCCGTAGATTTTATAATTGCCTTTTAGTTACCTTCTACCATTTTCCTCAAAAATTATTTAGATTAGAAAATTCATTAGGAGAACCAGCTAACTCTGGAGGTTCACTCCAAATTTTAGGCAACCCACAGGCCTAGGAGTGTTCCCATGTGTCAACAGGTAGCTAAGTTGGTATCTTAGCACAAGGTGCATACTTCATTGATAACATCTCTAGAACTGCAAATCAAAATACTTCAATGCAAAGGAATGTGGAGCATAACACTTTCTTCCTATCATTGCCAAACATACAGAAAAAGTTGTTTTCACTCTTGTGAACATAACTCGCTCAATTCTTCATACTGGAGGCTCAAACTTGGAACATAGCATCTTCAGATGGACTTCTAAATAACTTCCAATCCACATATAAAGATATTCATTCTACAGAAAATGTGGAGCATTCTTTTGGACTATTTTTCTATATGCAATACACTTTCCACTGTAAGTCACTGTTTCTACCGGAGAGGCTAATTTTCTCAATATCATCAACATCTTACTCATTACAAACAGACAACAAGATAGGAGCACAGTTGACACTAATGACAACACAAATATGTTGACATCAATGACAACATTGTTTAGGCACATACTTGCAACAAGGGACTCCTTCCTGATCTCTCATTGTGGCTATGGATTCAAAGTCTACTGACGAGGACTATGTTCCTAATGATGATGATTCGTCAGATGAGGGATTGTCCAAGGATGTGTGGGATGAGATTTTTGATGATACTAATGATTTAGATGATGGTCTTGATATCCCCAAGGGTCCTCCTATTGTTCCCCGACCTCCTCATTCAAATGAGGTGATGCGACAATTTGACCCTGATTGGTAGCTTGGCAATCCACGTAAGTTTAGTCCATTTACTTTTCATACTTTTGTCCTTTCTCTTTTCATGGGGGAACTAAATTATTTTTCTTTTGATTTGCTCTTTCAGGTAACATCAGAGAGTGGAGGGATTTTGTCCATGAAATTAATGTTGGATTGTCTTCTCCCTTCACTAGGATGACTTGTGACCGTCTTTTAGATGATCCTAGTGTGCCCCCTACTGCTGGGTGACACACTGACATTTTTGCTCTTGTCTATCATGGATGTTAGGTGAACACTGACTTGAAGACCTAGGTTGACACCCTTAAGGGTGAGAATCAGGTACTCTAAGAGATGGCTCATCTTAGTTTTGGACAACGTGATGCTAGTATGGCGGGACCTTCACAGTCACATGCTCACAGTAGAATGCCTCACTCTCATAGGTCTCATGGAGCAATGATTAGTATTCATAGACAAAGGAGCCAAAGTCCTAAGGGTTCCATTGGAGGGAACTGGCCTTGACTTCCTTTCTTGAAATCGTGCCCCCTTGCATGGGGAGCCTCTACTTCTCTTGAGAGCATTTTGTCCTAGCTCTTTGATTCCCCTAGTATATGTGAACCTCGGATGTATCTATGAAAGTTCATCCATTTATGGTTTTCACCTATCGAATTTGTGCTCATCTCTTGTGCATGTTTGGAGTTTTTGGGAACTTTTTGATTATGTTTTTGACCTTTTCAACTCTTTTTAATGATGTAAGTATGATAACGATGACATATTTTTGTAATTTTTTTGTGGCATATATATGAAATGCAGTTTATGATATGATAATGTAGGATCACAAGAAATGCTGAAATGAAACATTTACATCTATTGAATGTCATGAGATATGACATTTGACTTTATTTCTTTGAGACTCTTTTTCTGATTTTGATATGAATGCATTATGGAACAAACAAAATGACTGCTCTTGAGTACAATTTTCAATCTAGGGGATTACGAGTTGTCCTAATATAAGAGACCTATTCAAGTCTATGAGATAGGATTTTATAACTCAAGTGGGGAGCGGGAATAAAAATGGAGCATTTCTAAATTTTGGCTTTGCTAAGGGCTAAACATTGATCCTTATCTAGATAAGACAGTCTAACAAGCTTTCAACTTTAGACAAGCAACAACTTTTTTAGGTGCTCACTAGACTTACATCATAGATGGAAAGCAAGGTAGACCCAAGGTAAAGGATAAATAGGAAAGAACAAGGGTCTCTTGGTAGAAGTTGATCCTAGAGACTACTAAACTCTTTGGTTTTGCTCAGCTAGTGCATGTGTGTACTTTGTACCTTTCTTTCTCTATTAGAATGTCACCCTTGAGGCTTCGAGCTTAGACTGATCTCCACCTAAGAGTACGAACATTCAACAATCTTTTCTCTTTCACTCTTTTTTTGTATCTCTCTCTTTTTTTGTTTTTTTACTTTTTTTTTGTATTTTCCTCACTTGATTTTTCTCTTTTTTATTTGGATTTTTTACTTTTCAAGAAATGAATGCTTTTGGAACTTTGATATGCAGTACTTTGATCTCTCAATTCTCACTTTTTGACACTCTTATTTTAACCACTCATTTTTTTATTCACTCGAATCTTATATTGCTTCCTTCAGAGTTTTGATCCTCACGATTTTGGCCAGGAAAGATAAGGGGCTAAGCGCCACCTAAAGTTTTTGTAATCTAGTTGGACTTCTCTAATACTAGGGAAAATTTGGGAAGGTCTACTTGCAAGCTTCCTTTGAACACTGTAGGATTGAATATTGACTTTGCTTTGACCTAACATCTTGACTCATTAAGACTAGGATCAGTGTAAAGCTAGGAGCTAGGCTTTGATTAGAATCACTGGGAATGAAGGGGGATAATGGCGATTGTGAAAAATGGGGAATCTCTAGGTCCTAAAAGGATGACATATATCTAGGCAACATTAGACTCCTTATTGAAAAGAAAATAGTATTAGAGCAAGTCACTGACTGTAATGCAAGATGAACAGATGATGCAGAAATGCAAGAAACAAATTATTTTTGACATTTTGATTTTTTTATTATTTTTTTGGTGTTTTATGTTTTTATGATTTTTTGGGTGTTTTAGACAGTATTTCTTGAGGTAAAAGGCATTGACTGTTTCACCAAATTCCTCTCCCTCCATTGTGCACAAGAGATAGGCACCATTTCTGACATCTTCCTTGACCATGTAAGGACCTTTCCAGTCTTCCGAAAAAGCTCTTTTTCGTCTTCTTTTCTTATTCTTCATGCTACATCTTCTTAGGACAAGTTCTCCTATTATGTAAGGTTTGTCATTTGACTCTATTGGCACCAACTCGGTAGTTTCTCTTGGCAATGTGAGATGAAGTAAGTCTCAAAAATCTTGTTGATGAGAAGGGGTCCAGTACAGGACTCCATCACAATTTAGTAATTATGATAACGGGTCGAATTGTTCTTGCATGTAGATCTTCACATCTAGTCTCTCTCGGATTCTTTGCAAAAATTGGAGCAACTCGAGGGGAGATTATGGATCCCTTTTCTCATCAGGAAGGACAAAGCTTATACATGTCTTCTCATTTGGTTCTGGTCTCAAGTCCATGGCATATCCAATGTAACTCTTTGGTAGTTCAAAAATGACAGGGTCATCAACACTGACTGACACTCTCATCTTCCATTCTCTGTGAAAAATTCCTTCACTTTCTTCATCTTCGTCAGGAAGTCTTTCAACCATTTTGATTTGTACCAAAGGTGCTTCCCACTCGCCAAGTTCATTTGATTGAATTGATGCAGAGGTGGTTGGCTTCTCTTGCGGATGAGACACCATGAACATCCTAGGTAGCATTCCTATGACATTAGTTGATTCATTGTTAATAGAATATGCCTCTTCCATGGGTGTCAATGGTCGATATGAATCCTCTATTGGAGTGAGAGGCTCATAAGATTGTGTTTCTTGTAGTGTCTCAGGGACATGTGATTCACTTAAGGGTGTTAGTGGAGTGTAATTTTTTGTCATGTCTTCCTTAGCGTCTGAGAAAGTGTGTGGGTCTATATTTCTCAAGTCTAACATGGTTGTCTCAAACATTGGACCTTCAGTTCTGTGTGGTTTTTCTCCTATGCAAGGGAAGAGCTTGTAGGCTTCTTGGATGTTGATCATGAGTACCTCTAAGGGAAATTGGAGTGGTCCATCCCGCTCAATCAATTCCATGATGGGTAAGTGCACAAAGATGAGGGACCAAAATGGGGTCTTAACATGTCACTTTTTTTCTAAAATCAGGAAACATTGATGTTCGATGAGAAATTGAAGATAGCTACACTCAAAATTTGAAGATGGAATAAAAACAAGAGTCATAGTGCTCCGAGTCTAGTTTCTAAACTACTAATTTTCTCCAAAAATGGTTGAGATTAAGGGATTCAAAAAGGGGGAGCACACAAAATGGTCCTCCCTAAAATGTTAACTTTTTTTTAGTATTTCAATAATCCCTCTAGTGAGAAATTAGCTAACACCATGTAGTTTATCCCTGATTTTTCTGATAATTTTTTCATGAATAATTGATTTTTTAGTAATTTTCAAAGTGAACACATCTTGAAAAATAGAAATTTGAGTGTGCTTCCCCCTAAAATTTTTGAAAATTAATCAAAAATCAAAAAAAAAAAATTAATACGTGTAGAATGGAGTCTAGTTTCTAAAAATGTAACTTATTTCAAATTTCAATGAATGATTAAAAAAACAAGTCAAAAATACTAGAGAGTGGTTTTTGACAAAAAATGGACACACTAACAAAAGAAATTCAAGTTGAAATCCTTAACCTACTCCAAATGTGAAAAAAATATACACAGTTAGATAGATAACAGAGAGCTTAAGATTATGGTGGTAGTTTTTTTTAGTTTTAATTGAAAAAAGTGCCATCTTGATGGGGAGCACGCTCCAGATTATCTCTAGATTTTGCTAAAAACTAGTAAAAACACATCAAAGAAAGCTCACCATAACGTGAGCACGTTATAATGCACTCATGTTATGGTGAGCTAAACCAACTCTCTCTCTCTTTAAGGGAGAGAGATAGGGAGATAGGAAGAAAGTGATATATAGGGAGAGAGAAAGAGAGATAGATAGAAAGAGAGTCATAGTTTTCTTTTTTCCATTTCCTTCATCGATAAGGGAGAGGCAGAGATAGGGAAATAGAGGAATGATAGGGGAGAAGGAAGTAAGAGATATGGAGATAGAGAGACATAGATAGGTAGAGAGAGCAAACAGATAGGGAGAGATAGAGGAGAAAGAGGGGAGAGATCTAGGGTGATAGAGAGTGAGTGAGATGTCCAGAGAGATAGGGAGATAGAGGTTTGGGGTTGCTTGGGTTTAGAGTATAGGGCTTCAGGATTACGATTTAGGGGTATTATTTAGGGTTGCTTGGGCTTAGAGTATAGGGCTTCAGGATTACGATTTAGGGGTATTATTTAGGGTTTAGGGGTTTAGAGAGAGAGAGACCACTTTTGACATGCAACCCTAAACCCTAAAACCTCTCAATCTCTCTGCCTATGTCTTTGGCCATGTCCATCACTCTGTATCTCCCTATCTCTCCCCTCAGTCTCCTCTATATCTCCTTATCGGTCCTCTCTCCCTAAACCCTAAACATCCAAACGTTAACATCCAAATAATGCCCCTAATCTCTAAACCCTAAACTTGAGCAACCCTAAACCCCCAAGCACTAAACCCTAAATAGCTAAACCCTAAATCCAAGAAACTCTAAAACTCTATCTCCCTATCCCTTCACTATCTCCCTATCTCTATCATCCCTCTACCTCTCAATCTAGAGATTAGGGGCATTATTTGGATGTTAAGGTTTGGAGGTTTAGGGTTTAGAGAGAGAGGATCGATAGGGAGATATCTAGAGGAGACCGAGGGGAGAGATAGGGAGATAAAGAGTGACGGACATGGCCAAAGACATAGGTAGAGAGATTGAGAGGTAGGGGGATGATAGAGATAGGGAGATTAGGGAGAGATAGGGAGATAAAGGTTTAGAGAGAGAGAGAGGTGTTTAGAGTTTAGGGGAATTATTTAGGGTTGCTCAAGTTTAGAGAGAGAGATTGAGAGGTAGAGGGATGATAAAGATAGCGAGATAGAGATTTAGGGTTTCTTGGGTTTAGAGTTAGGGTTTAGGGGAATTATTTAGGGTTTAGAGGCTTAGGGTTGCTCAGGTTTAGGGTTTAGGGGCATTATTTAGGGTTTAGGGGAACTTAGGGTTGCTTGGGTTTAGGGTTTAGGGTTGCATGTAAAAAGCAATCTCTCTCTAAACCCCTAAACCCTAAATAATGCCCCTAAATTGTAACTCATAAACCCTAAACTCGAGTAACCCCAAACCTCTATCTCCCTATCTCTCTAGACATCTCACTCATGCTCTCTATCACCTTATATCTCCCCTCTTTCTTCTTTATCTATCCCTATTTGTCTCCTATCTTTCTAGGTCTATCTATCTCTCACTATCTCGCTATCTCTTACCTCCTTCTCCCCTATCATTCCTCTATTTCCCTCTCTTCCTCTCCCTTATTGATGAAGGAAATGGAAAAAAGAAAACTATGACTCTCTTTCTATCTCTCTCCCCCTATATATCACTTTCTCCCTATCTCCCTATCTCTCTCTTCCTCTCAAAGAGAGAGATGGAGAACTACAGAGAGAGAGAGAGGGAGAGGGAGGGAGTGAGGGAGAGAGAGAGAGAGAGAGGTTTAGGGTTTAGGGGCATTATTTGGGGTTGCTCAAGTTTACAGAGAGAGATTGAGAGGTAGAGGGATGATAAAGATAGAAAGATAGAGATTTAGGATTTCTTGGGTTTAGGGGTTAGGGTTTAGAGGCTTAGGGTTGCTCAGGTTTAGGGTTTAGGGGAATTATTTAGGGTTTAGGGGTTTAGGGTTGCATGTCAAAAGCAGTCTCTCTCTCCCTCTCTCTCTAAACCCCTAAACCCTAAACTCGAGCAACCCCAAACCTCAATCTCCCTATCTCTCCCTTATCTCCCTATCTCTCTAGGCATCTCACTC